>CANTUV010000025.1:8959912-10402324 GCA_947685225.1 Garcia nutans
GTGACTGGAATTTTGAAAGGAAATATTCTTTTAATTTGGGAGCAATTTGCAGAGATGGTATTGCAAGATTTTCTACCTGAAAGTGTTAGGCAAGCTAATGCTTTAGAGTTTGAGAGGTTAGTGCAAACACATGGTATGGCAGTATCTGAATATGCAAGACAATTTAATCAGTTGAGCAAGTATGTACCTGCTTTAGTACCAAATGAAGCAGCAAGAATACACCGGTTCAAAAGAGGATTAGTTAATTCATTGTACATGATTTTGGTTGCTCATGATTATGATTCTTATTTCAAACTAGTGGATAAAGTAAGAATAATAGAAAATAGGGAGATGAAAGCCTGAGAATAGAAGAAGAGGGCTAAAACTGAAAGCTTTATAAGACAAAGAGGCAGAGAAGAAGTAGGAACATCCAGTGCCAGGCAACAATCACAATTTATGCCACAAATCAATCCACCCAGAACTTCAATAGGACTTCCACCTAGACTACCTACAAGAAGGTCATCTGGGACTATTACTCATGAATTTTCTATTACTAATGTTTAGAGGCCTCCTATACGTACTCTATGTCAGACTTGTGGGAAGATGCATAAAGGCCAATGTTATAAGGAGACTAGGGCATGCTTTAAATATGGGCAAAAAGATCATATTATTAAAGATTATCCTTTGATTGTAGCGAAAATAAGACCACAAACATCCCAGACCATAGTGCAGATGGAAAGGGGTCTTAGATCTAGTGGATTTGGAAGAGGTTTTGAAAGAGATGGTGTTACTGAGGGACCTACAGTACAGTCACCATCTGATGGGGGTAGAGGGAAAGTGTATACCTTATCATCTCAAGAGGCACAAGCATCAAATACAACTATTACAAGTATCATTTCCATCCAGTTTATTAAAGGAAGGGTTTTGTTTGATTCAAGGGCAACTCATTCTTTTATGTCCACCTATTTTGCTTCTAAATTACATGTGCCTTTCAAATTGCTTGATAATCCCCTCATTGTATTTACTCCTTTAGAGGAAGAAATTATTGTTAAAAATATATGCCCCTGTTGTGAAGTAGTGATAGGTGACAAAACTCTAAGTGCTGACTTGATAGAATTACCAGTGTTAGAATTTGATGTTATTTTGAGAATAGATTGGTTGTCTAAGTATTTTACCACCTTAAATTATAATGGTAAAAGGGGTGATATTTTATAGTTTATTAGGGAAAATTTTATAATTTTAAGGGGATGGGAGTGGAGCTATAAATAGTATGATCTCGGTAATTAGTGTTAAAATATTATTAAGAAGAGGGTGTATAGGATATTTGGCCCATGTCAGAGATACTAATATTTCATCCCCTATTTTGGATCAGATACCTATAGTACAAGAGTTTCCTGATATATTCCCTGATGATCTAACATCCTTGCCTCAAGAGAGTGAAATAGAGTTTTGTATAGATTTGTTATCCGGTACTGCACTTATTTCTATTCCTCCATACCGAATGACTCCAACAGAGTTGACAATAAAATTACAAGATCTTCTAGATAAAGGCTTTATTAGACCTAGCAGTTTACCTTGGGGTGTGCCAGTTCTGTTTGTTAAAAAGAAAGATGGCTCGCTTTGAATGTGTATAGATTACAGACAATTGAACAGGATGACTATAAAGAACAAATATTCTCTGCTTAGAATTGATGATTTGTTTGATCAATTACAAGGAACAAGGTATTTTTCTAAGATAGATCTTCGTTTTGGGTACCACCAATTAAGAATCTTCGTACTAGATATGGCCATTATAAGTTTTTGGTACTACCTTTTGGTCTCACTAATGCACCTATAACATTTATGGATCTGATGAATCAAGTTTTCAAGTAGTACTTGGATAAATTTATGATTGTTTTTATAGATGATATATTGATTTATTCTAAGAGTTAGACTGAACATAAAGAGCACTTAAGGATAGCATTGCAGACTCTGAAGAAAAATAAGCTATTTGCTAAATTATCTAAGTGTGAATTTTGGCAAGAGAAAATATCTTTTTTAGAATATGTGATCACCAGTGAAGGGTTATAAGTTGATCCTAAAAAAAATTGAGACAGTAGCCTATTGGCCTCGATCAACAAATGTTGCAGAAATAAGGAGTTTTATGGGATTAGCTGGTTATTACAAAAATTTATAAAAGACTTTTCCAAAATAGCTACACCAATTACTAGACTGCTCTATAAAGGGATAAAGTTTGATTGGGATAGCAAATGTGAGGAAAGTTTCTGTAGATTGAAGGAATGTTTGACGTTTGCACCTATTCTTGCACTACCAACTGAAGGAGACAAATTTATAGTGTATTGCTATGCATTCAGAGTGAGACTTGGCTGTGTTTTAATGTAGAATAATAAGGTGATTGCCTATGCCTTTAGACAACCGAGGAAGCATGAAGTTAATTATCCTACTCATGATTTGGAAATGGCAGCTGTTGTATTTGCTTTGAAGATTTGGAGACACTACTTATATAGTGAGAAATGTGAGATTTTCACATATCATAAGAGCCTCAAATACATCATTCAATAGAAAGATCTAAATCTTAGGCAACGTAGATGGATAGAGTTACTTAAAGATTATGATTGTGAAATCTTATATCATTCCGGTAAAGTCAATGTGGTAGCAGATGCTTTAAGCAGAAAATCTTTGGTGAGTTTAACACGCATTCATGTAGGTCGATGACCATTAGTAAAAGAAGTTCAGAACTTATATGACTTAGGGATAAGATTTGATTTGTCAAATAATGGAGTATTGATAGCCCAATTCACTGTTAAACCATTACTGATTGATCAAATTAAGACACTACAAGATGAAGATCCGCAGTTGATGAGAATAAAAGAAGACATTGCTACTGACAAGACCTCTACATTTATAATTGATGAAGGTGTGTTAAAATGTGGCAATTGACTTTGTGTACCAGCAGTAGATGATCTAAAGGAATGGATAATGAAGGAGGCTCATTATGTAAATTACAATGCACACCTGAAACTACCAAAATATACCATGATTTGAAAGATATTTATTGGTGGACTGGTATGAAGAGAGATATTACAGAATTTATAGCAAGGTGTTTAACATACCAACAGGCGAAATTTAAACATCAGAATCATCTGGGCAATTACAACAGTTATCACTACCAGAATGAAAATGGGAGAAGATTACTAAGAATTTTATGGTTGGGTTACCTAGAACATCTGCAGGCAATGATTCTATAGGGTGATTGTTGATAGGTTGACGAAATATGCTCATTTTCTTCCTGTGAAGACCGTCTATTATGTGTTCCAATATGCACAATTATACTTAGATAAGATAATAAGTTTACATGGAGTACCTATTTCCATCATTTATGACAGAATAACACAATTCACCTCCAGATTCTGACAGAAGGTACAAGAGGCATTGAGAACAAAGTTAGATTTCATCACTGCATTTCATCCTCAAACGGATGGGCGAACAGAGAGAACTATCCAGACCTTAGAAGATATGCTAAGAATGTGTATTTTGGATTTTGGAGGTACTTGGGACAGACATCTACCATTGATTGAATTTGTTTACAACAATAGCTACCATTCAACCATACAAATGACACCTTATGAAGCACTATATAGAAGAAAGTGTAGATCTCCTATATGTTGGAATGAAATTGGTGAAAGACATATAGAAGGCCCATAACTTATTCAAGAAATCATAGAGAAAATATCATTAATTTAAGAATGTTTGAAGACAGCTTTCAGCCGTCAAAAGAGCTATGTAAATCCTAAAAGAAAAGATGTTCAATTTAGTATTAGTGAACATGTATTTCTGAAGGTGTCACCAATAAAGGGAGTCATAAGATTTGATAAGAAAGAAAAACTCTCACTGAGGTACATTGGTCCTTTTGAGATATTAGAAAGAATAGGAGCAGTTTCCTACCGTTTGGCACTACCACCCAACATGGAGCAAGTGTATCCAGTATTTCATATTTCGATGCTTCGAAAATATATTCCTGATCCATCCCACATTTTACAAGCTCCACCAGTGGATTTACAGCAAGATTTAACCTATCAAAAAGTACATATAACTATAGTGGATAAGTAAGTTAAAAGGCTTAGAAACATGGATATTCATATGGTAAAAGTTTTATGGCAAAGTCAATCAGTAGAAGAATATGCTTGGGAGACTGAGTCTGAGATATTAAATAGGTATCCTCATCTTTTTAGTGGGTGACCGTTTTAGAAAATTCGAGGATAAATTTTAATTAGAGGGAGAGAATGTAATACCCTAGATGAAATAAAAATTTAGTAGCTTAAATGTTTTACAAATTAATGAATAAAGTGAGGAAAAAAATCTTGATTGAAATAAAATTTTAATGTGCCAAAGTAATATAAACAAAAACTTTAAAGTATTTAAATTGAAAACTCTACAACTTATAACAACTGTGAATCAAATCAACTAACTATAAGTTATTAAATAACTAATTATATTTGTATATAAACTATTAGAGAAATAAAATAACCTAATAGAATGATAAATGAATCATTCATATGCAAAGAAGTGAAATTTATATATTACTAAAGTAATGAAAATGAAAATTTTAAAAAACTTTAGCTATGTTAACTCGTATGTATAAAAATCTTAGGGTATTATACTCAAAATGCATTATAACTTAATTAATAATATCTTAACATAATAATATATATTAAAACCATATGAAATAAATTAAAATTAAAAATTTAAAGTAAAAGTAATTTTTAAAAAAAATTAATTACAATTATAGGTAGCAATTTAAGATGTGAAAAGACAAAAAAGGCATACGAGTTAACAAAAAAAATATGTAATACTTGAAGGGCAAAATTGATATTTTACCTACTTAATTCTAAGCCATTTTTCTGTCAAATAAAGTGGGTGACTCATCTAGTTTGAATAGAAATTGAGTTTGGCTAAATGATGATTAAAAGATGACAAAGAAAAAAAATTATTCTTATCTTCTTTCTCCTTACTATCAAAATACCTATACTTTATCACAAATTTTTCTCTTTTTTCAACAGTCAAAAAATCATTCTTAGGCTAGGTTCTTATGTCTAATAGTAATCTAAAGTGAAAAATTAAACTAACAAAGTGAAATAAAGGCAAAGAAGGCAAAGGAACTCCTAAAGGTAAGAAATCTGAAAATTCTGAACCTTAATCTTTTATTTTATTTTTCTAATTTTAAATCTATTATTTATTGAACCTGAGCTAAAACTTATAATTTATATATATTAATTAAGTATTTAGGATGTTGGAAATCTATTTATATTGAAAGAAATTGAAAGGAATGAAGCTATAAATTCTAACACTCAAATCTGCCCAAATATTGCAGCTTGAACTTTTAATAATTTAGCAACTGTATTTTATTTATTTTAATATGCAAAAAAGCTTTAAAATTCATAAAAATTTATAAAAAGTTGTATTTGGATGTTGAAAATGCTATGGTAAAAGGAAAAGTCAAAATGATGAGAAAAAAAGAGTGAGTAAATAAGTGAATATAAGCTGCTCATTTTAATAGTCTGAATGAATACTATTGAACTTTTGCTGCTGTGTTTGAATTATTTACTTATATAAATGAACGATATAATTTGTGAAAATTTACAGAGAAGTCATATATGATATTGGAAACATACTAAAAAAATTTCAGGGCAATTAAATTTGAAAAAATTAGTATACAATTAAATGAATACAGGACTGAATTGAGTATAACAAAATATATTTAATTTGGTTATAAATATAAGAATATAATAGATGAAAATAAAGTTTAATATATGTATTTAATATTTTCAAAAGTACAAATATTAATTTAACGAATAATTAAATTAAATGACTTGAAAAAGTCAATGT
The DNA here is from genome assembly GCA_947685225.1 of Garcia nutans. Lineage (NCBI taxonomy): Eukaryota > Viridiplantae > Streptophyta > Magnoliopsida > Malpighiales > Euphorbiaceae > Garcia > Garcia nutans. Next base: position 8,965,778 of record CANTUV010000025.1, read on the forward strand.
ATATTTTTATAGGCATATGACACATATTTAAACTTACTCTATTGTATAGTCCTATTATAATATAATTTTATAATATTTGAATTTATAACTATAAAATAAATATTAGAGCTTATTAAGATGTTAAAACATGACATATGTGCCTAATAAATAATTAAGACAAAAATAACAAATAATAAATTAAAAATAAACCTAAATGTCTAATTTATGTGTTGATATGAATGTAGGTCGGGTATTGCTATCAAATCAATCAATTATTTTCAATAACTTAGAGGAATCAAATTTGCATATTCAAGGTAAGTTATAGTGTTCACCCTTTTTCTTTGTCACTTTAGAATTCTTGGAAGAAATTTGAACTGTTGTTAATACTTGAGCCATTTGATACTATTTGTTGCTTGTGTTCTTGTAATTATGGATTGTGAAACTCAATGTGGCCTCTAGGCCTATGTGATCATATCAAGCTATTTAATTAACTAATATAACAGAATCTCAACTTGATGGGGGCTATACCATCAGGCTATATTCACATAGAAGTTTATAATTTGTAAGGTAGAAGCTACCCTTATGTGAATGTGATGTATAATAACATCAAAATAATAATATATTTTCTTCAGTGTTATTGCTATGTGTTATCTGTCATATTATGTAATTTGCTTTTGTGTTATTGGTCCAATTATTGTGGACTTTTCTTGTGTATTGAATTTTATCGTTATATCTTTATTGTGTAGCTACCTTATATATTTATTATTCTTGAGTATTGGATTATTTTATTGAACATCCTACCCTTGTGACACTATAATTTCACTGTGGTTTCAAGTGACTCGAGACCATCAGCTTCTTAATTTCTTTTTCCAGCAAGAAGCTTGAAAAATATGTAATTAGCAAATACTATTATATGTAATTAAATAATTATATTTGTGATATACTCTAGTTGCTCCACAGTACTATTGTGAATGGTTTGGTAAATTATGGATGTAAACTATAATGTAATAAAAAAAATATTTGTGTGTAATATATAATATAAAAATAAATGTGTAATAATAATATACCATAAAGTTATAAGTAAATAATAAAATTTTAAAATAAGATTTTAATTTATTAGTGTAATTAACTAATTTGTATGAATTCATAAATTAATTGGGTTCTACGTGGTGTCTGATGACCTTAAGCCTATTTGGACACTGGGTCTATCACACTTTTAAAAATGGAGTGTGACACCCGCCCAGCTAAGACATAGGTTAATTTTAAATCAAATGTGCATGTTGTCATCATATTTTAAGTGGGGTATTATTTCCTACCATAAAACCTAGAAGTATTTTTTTAGACACTTTCACACGTATATGTGTGCCATCAAGTTTGCCAGCATGAAATTACTTGAACAATTATTAACAATTACATTTGGTCACCTTAATATATTGATAGACAAAATTACTTGAACAATTAACTTTAGTTACCTTAATATAGGATAGAACATAAAATTGTTGGTGTTGGCTATCTCCAAATGTACTTGGAATCCATCTGGTTATTTAATATATGCATCATCCAATTCTAATATAGCTCATAACATATTATGGCAATGATGACTTGTTGACTCACTAGACCATGAAAATATGAAATATAGGACTTGGTTTTTCACATTATATCCTAATAAGTAAAAAAGTTTTAGTAATTTTTTATTCCATTGTTACACAAAGAGGTGGCCTAAGACCACCCTCTTTGACCAATAAATCACATAAACCCATAAAAAACTGAGCTTTTATCCTTATTATGTGTAGATAAAAATACTAGAGATTAAATGTTTAATTAAGTTATCACTAACTTTTTCTCCTTCTAGTCTTAGTTCACGTGCAATTTTAATCATATTATTATCCTCTTGCATTACAAATAGGTAATATTAAAAAAATTATCAAGAAAACAGCCCGTGTAACCAAATATCTTAATCATTGACTTAACAATGTAGTCTCATCATCCATCTATAAGGACAAAATTGCATAACAAATTCATAAGATCAAAGTAAAACATATAAATTAGCTAAAAATTATTTCACCATAACCATCTTTCGTTCCCTTTTCTCTCTCTAAACAACCCCTTTTTTCCCTTCTTTATAGATCGTGATTTAGGGTTGTCATCGGCCTTCTTGCTGACCACAACCCTAGATCTTCACCACCTTCTATTCTCTTGTTGTATACTTTAAATAATTTTATGATTTGGTTAAAATATCTTTCAAATATGGATCTCATATGGTCAATTTTGTCATGGTGGTTTGCTTTAGTTTTGGGGATCTGAAGGTTTAGAAAGGAAATCAACATATAGTTTCAAAGGTTAGTGTGTGGCCTCACCTAGTATTATCTCTCATGATCATTTTTTAGATTGAAAAGCCTTGATGTTCAACAACCATGAAGTTTTTTTTAGAGGATATAAAAGCCATCTTGGCTATGTCCCTTGCTTTGCTAAGTTTTGAAACTCAGTTGTCGTTTCTAGGCTCATTGAGTCAAGATAACCCTAGTTTAAAGCTTTCCTCTAGATGTTGGTTTATTCTTTTATGTATTTGTAAGGTTTGTATGTTTCTTGTTGCCTTGGATGACCTTCCTTTTTTCATTCTGCATATGTTGGGGTTCCTTAGCACCCTAATTATTAGGTTTTATTGTGATGCTATTTTCTTGGAAATGAAACTCCTTTTTATGTCCAAAAAAGTAAAGCATAAAAATTACAAATTAGAAAAAATAAACATACAAATTATATTTTATAGTAAAAAATTAACTGAAAGTATTGAAAACAATATTTTAAGTTATAGAATAAATATTTAGAGTAACATATTATTTGTTAAATAAAATAGATAAAATAAATATATTAAAAGAAGAGGAAAACTAATTAGTAAAAATATATATATATAAAGAAAATGCATGATAGTGAATCAAGCCAAAGGAGAAAAGGTTGTCTCCTTTTTGTTGGAATATGAATGCAATTAAAAATGAGAGAATAAAAATATGAAAATAGTCTCTCTAATGTATAGCTAAGGATGCTTTGTTGGTCTCCTTGACAAGGTCAAGTAACCTATTTAGTTAATGAGTTTATTATCTATCTACTATTCATAATTCTATTTTTAGGTTATATTACAATAATTTTTTAATTATAAATTACATAAATCACTTGTCCTAATATTAAAGAAAAAAATTATAATATATAAATTTATAATTCAATGATATAAAAAATTATGATATGCCATTCCTGTATTAAAATTTATTTTGTTATTATTGGCAACGTACACAAATATTATCAAAATGCATTTAGTCAAAACTCAAAACTAACACAACAAAACTAGCACAATTTGTATGGAAAATTGAGAAAATAAACTGAAAACTTAATAAAGAAATCACAAATGTAAAAACTCAAAACGGACCTATTTTTTGACCTATTTGACATATTTTTAGTGTTATTGTGAGATTCAATTGAATTTGGCAATGTAAACATAATAAGAAGCTGGTGGAGGAGTTGTGGTTTACCTTAGAGGTCATAAAGGAAGAGGAATTGGTTTTAGTTATAAACTTCAAGTTACTATTTGCAAAATAAAGATCATGATATTATTCAAGCTAATATTTAACAAAGCGCTCCTTAAAGGGGTAACTAATGCTCCGGACGTGCATTTGACAAGGGGTATGTAATTAACGCCTTCCTAGGTGTATGATTAACACTCCAGGCATACACCCTGATCAAGTGTGTGTATGTAATTTATTGTGATGTAGTATGATCACATACGCTTTGACCCTGCTTTCAATATGTTATGATATATTTTATTCTATCATGCAAGACATGGCTACCCTCCAAGCATCTAATACTTGGATTCCACACTATAAACCATTTTGGTTGGATACCTATTGTTAACCTCCTGTTGTATGTTATTACCATATCTATATTATATGTTTATTGTAAATCATTATCTCACTGAGTTTGTATCTCATCAACTTTAGTTTGGTTTTTAGGTTAGACAATCTTGTTGATTCACTTACTAAAGCAATGACTTAACAGCAATTAGGTGACATCTTAAGAAGATGAGTCTTAGTTCCTTGAGCAATTGGATCTAGTGCAAGTGAGAGTTTTTTCTAGTGTAGTATGCCTGGAGTAATCCTATTCATGTAAACATTTATAACATTTCCTCATTAATGGCATTAAATATTCTTATTTATGATGATGTGAATGTTTCACTTTCTTTCATTTAGAATATGAATTCTAAAGTTTCCTATTAGATAAGCTTTTCTCTATATGGAGAACAGTGTGACAACTTCATCTGCTATAAGATCTTAAAATGCATTCACGTACGGTTGTATGGCTTATTATATGAGTCGAAGTCTTCACTTGTGTTGCATTATTCTAAAAAGACCATCATCTCTATTTGTTTTCTCTATTAGTTAGTAACTAATAAAGTAAAAGCGACAATTCACAAATTGTTTGTTACAGATAACAATCACTTGGATACTTAATCCTTATTCATTATATAGTCGAATAATGGTATTGGATTAGATTGATAAAATATTTTACTATATGTTAATCATTTGTCTCCCATATCATAATTATACATGTAAAATCCTTAGAAATAAGGAAACATAGCTATTCACATGTAAATAATTAGTGTTTGATACTGCTTTCATACGAGCTATTCATACATTAGTATATGAGCATTTGGCAACTTTAGTTTGGTTATATAGCCAACACATGGTTAGCCAAATATAAGATTCGTTCCTCTTAATAAACTAGGTCAAAGTCCTATGCTCAAGTTTTTCTTAATTATAAATCCTTGGCCAAGGCGTTTTAGATTGATTATAAAGGCTTTTTTTAGTAAAAACCTAGTCTCATTGAAAGTATAACAGAATGATATTTTTATAGTATGTCCTAGATGAGACTTAGACTTCATAACCAAAGGATTCTAGTGCATATAGTTTTGATATAAATGATTGTTCAATATTCATATCTAATTAGATAGTTAAGACATCTTCTACAGTACCACTCATGATTTAAGGGTATCAATAAAAGAATTGGGGATGTCTTATTGATAAAAAAAATCCCCCTTATAATATTTTGGCTAAATAATTATAAAGTCCCTAAGCTTTTGCATATTATACTAGTTAGTCCATATATTTTCAACATCTAATTTTTACATCTCTCTGTTTTCAAATATTAAACTGTTTAGTCATTCTGTTAATATATCCATCCTAAAAATATTAGTCAACTATTTTGATATTATAAAATAATTTATTTGACCTTCATTTATATATTTTTTTTCTTTGTTATTTGTTAAGTCATACTTATTTTTAATTTTATTTATATTTCTTACACATAATTTATTTTAATTTTATAAATATTATTTAAAAATAATTTTAAATAATATGAATAATATCTTTTATTATTTTGCAGACAATCCATGTATATCATTTATTTTAATTTTATAGATATTACTAAAAAATAATTTCAAATAATATTAATAATGTCTTTTATTATTTTACAGACAATCTATATATAAAATAAAATTAAAAATAAAATAAACTTAATAAATAATAAAGATAAATATATATAAAGGAAGAACAAATAAGTTATTTTATAATATCAAAGTAGTTGACTAATAATTTTAGGATGAAAATATTGACAAAAATGATTAAACAGTTTAATTTTAAAAAATACAGGGATATAAAAATTAGATATTAAAAATACAATGACTGACTAGTATGATATGTAAAATCTAAGAGACTTCATAATTATTTAGCAAAAAATATAACACATCATATATTTTGTTTTTGTAATTGAAAATTATAGATTTTCAATGTATATCATTTCATATGAGTATGAAATGAACTTTTTTAAATGCACTTTTTTGTTTTGAAGCCAAAACAATTTATTTCAAGTGATATTAATAATTAGAAAATTTTGAAGATTGCGTAATGGGAAGCTAAAATACATTGAGAAATGGAAGAGTCCATTGCCCATTTCCATAGAAAATGATAAACAATTAACTACCGTGGTTTAGGAAGGAAAATCAACATTCAAGGCGTCAACATAATTTACTTTTTTTTCTTTTTGGCAAAATTCTAGCAAATTATTTTTATCCATTAGGCTTTTCCCATATATAATTTGTTTATGCTTTAGTCAACGCTAAGCCAAGCCATTTAAAAACCATTTAGATTTATGTAATTTAAGGTCCTAATCCCTAAGTCAAATTTAGGGATTAGAGTTTTCTAAACCCTAAATACACATTTATACCTTTAAATGTCAAATCTCAATAAAACCTTTCAACTTAGTCATTCCAATTTGTAACCAATATAAATTAGGCTAAATAATTATAAAGTCTATGAGATTTTACATATTATACTAATTAGTAATTATATTTTTAATATTTAATTTTTGCATTGTTCTGTTTTCAAATATTAAACTGTTTAGTTCTTCTGTAAATATTTTTATTCTAAAAATATTAGTCAATTATTTTGATATTATAAAATAATTTATTTATCATTCCTTTATATATTTTTTCTTTGTTATTTATTAAGTCATGCTTATTTTTAATTTTATTTATATTTCTTACACACAATTTATTTTAATTTTATAAATATTATTTAAAAATAATTTTAAATAATATGAATAATATCTTTTATTATTTTGCAGACAATCCATAGATATTATATATTTTAATTTTATAGATATTACTAAAAAATAATTTTAAATAATACTAATAATGTCTTTTATTATTTTACAGATGATTTATATATAAAATAAAATTAAAAATAAAATAAATTTAATAAATAACAAAGATAAATATAAATAAAGAAAGAACAAATACGTTATTTTATAATATAAAAAGTTATTTTATAATATAAAAGTAGTTGACTAATGATTTTAGGATAAAAATATTGACAAAAAGACTAAACAGTTTAATTTTAAAAAATGCAGGGATATAAAAATTAGATATTAAAAATACAGAGACTGACTAGTATAATATACAAAATATAAAAGACTTCATAATTATTTAACCTATATTTTTTATAAAATATATAATAATTTTAAAAAAAATAATAAGCCACATGGTATATGTCTAATGGCCCAATTAATTCATATTTTATAGTTAGTTAGATGTAGCTATCTTTGATACTCCCTCCGTCCAAATTTAGGTGTCCATTTTACAATTTTCATTTGCCCACAAATAAGTGTCCATTTAGAATAACTAGAAACAATTGTTTATTTTATTCCAATATTGCCCAAATTTAATTATCAAAATATTTGAAACTTTTTATTTTCAAGACATGACCATTTTCATGCTCATGATAGTAATTATTTTTCATTTCCAATATTTATCCATTTTAATCAACTCACTAATTACTCTTGTAGTTTCTCCAAAAACTTCAACATTCAAAATAAATTTCCACGTTACATTACAAATTGGAATTAAAACAAGTATATGATTAATCTTTAAAAAATGGATATACCTGAAAATCTAATGAGACCTTACCTCTAAGTTTGGATCATTTTCTAACCTTAGTTCAGTGTTTAAATCAAACAAAAGATAATTCTCTGAAGATATCTCAATCATTAGAGGAGAATTCAGGTAAAGGTTGATGTCAAATTCTACATGTGCATCATAATCAAGAATTAGTAAATTTAAATCAAGATTTAATGGAATTTTAGCCATTTTGCTTCAAATTTTAAAGAAAGTTAAAGTCTTATTTATACTAATAACTTATAAGTGAGTTAGCGGAAAAATTTTACTTTTTTGAACAAAAAGAGAAAGAGGGATCAATCCTTAAATTAAAATGTGAAAATTTTACATAATCTAAATTTTCGATGAAATTTTTGGTTCCAAACAGTTAGAATTTTTATTTTCATAAATATCGTATTCAATTTGAAAAATAAAATAGCAAAATTAAATTGTATGCCTCTTAAATTCTCAATAATTGAAAAGTAAACGATTGAGTTATTAAATGAATTTCTCAAGAAGAGTGAAAATGGCAAAATGGACACATAAATCTAGAGAGAGAGGGACAGTAATTGATAATAGCTTACATCCAATGAAAATTAATTATTTAGTCAATACTAGCTTGTAAAATATAATCTAATTAATTATATTTTCATTTTATAATATCAGTGATAATTAATTAATAAAAATAATTATAATGTATAGATTCTAGCTTCGTAATTCAATTTAATAAAAAAAATTAATCAATGTTTATAATTAAAAATAAATCCCATTATTTTAATTTTAAAGGAAAATATTAAACCATTTGTAGACTATTGTCCATTAAAAAAATAAAAATGTGAGTACATATAACTAATGAGAAGTCATAGTTTAACTATTTAAACTAATTATATATTAAATTATATAAATTTATACTTATAACATCGTAAATTTATGTAACATAGTCAATTACTTCAAATTAAATCTATTATATAATAAATTATATTAATTTATACTTATAACATTATCGATTATATCAAATTAAACCTATTATATATTGAATTATATTAATTAATATTTGTAACATAGTCAATTATTCTAAATTGAACTTATTATATAATTAATTATATTAATTTATACTTAAAATATAATTAATTATTTCAAATTAAACATATTATATAGTCAGTTACTCTAAATTAAATATATTATATTTTAAATTATATAAATTTATACTTAAAACATAGTTGATTACATTAATTTATTTTAAATTAAACCTATTATATAGTCAATTATATTAATTTATACTTATAGTATAAATAATTATTTCAAATTAAATTTATTATACAGTCAATTACTCCAAATTAAATATTAGATAGTGAATTATATAAATTTATATTTATAACTTAGTCAATTACATTAATTTACTCCAAAATAAACCTATAATATAGTGAATCATATTAATTTATACTTATAACATAGTCAATTACTCTAAATTAAATATATTATATTATAAATTATATTAATTTATATTTATAATATAGTCAGTTACTCTAAATTAAACCTATTATATAATCAATTACACCAAATTAAATATATTATATATTAAATTATATAAATTTATACTTATAACATAATTAATTACATCAATTAACTCCAAAATAAACTTATAATACAGTAAATTATATTAATTTATATTTATAATATGTTTATTACTCAAAATTAAATCTATTATATAGTGAATTACATTAATTTACACTTATAATATAGTCAGTTATATTAAATTAAGCATATTATATATTAAATTATATTAATTTATTTTTATAACATAGTCAATTAATCAAAATTAAATATATTATATAATTAATTATATTAATTTATGCTTATAACATAGTCTGTTACTTCAAATTAAATTTATTATATAGTCAATTACTACAAATTGAACGTATTATACAGTAAATTATATAAATTTATATTTATAACACATAAATTTATATTTATAACATAATCAATTGCATTAATTTACTCCAAATTAAATAAATTATATAGTCAATTACTTTAATTTATACTGGTAGTATAATTAATTACTAAAAATTAAATCTATTATAGAGTCAATTACTCCAAATTAAATATATTATATAATAAATTATATAAGTTTACATTTATAACTTAGTCAATTGCATCAATTTACACTAAATTAAACATATAATATAATAAATTATATTAATTAATACTTGTAACATAGGCAATTACACCAAATTAAACTTATTATGTTGTCAATCATATTAATTTATATTTGTAATATAATCAATTACTCCAAATTAAAATTATTATATAGCCAATTACTATAAAATAAACATATTATATAATAAATTACATAATTTCATATTTATAACAAAGTAAATTACATCAGTTTACTCCAAATTAAACTAATTTACTCCAAATTAAACTAATAATACAATAAATTACATTAATTTATATTTATTATATAATCAATTACTTCAAATTAAATCTATTACATTATAAATTACATTAATTTATACTTATATTATGATCAGTTACTCTAAATTAAACCTATTATACAGTCAATTACTATAAGTTAAACATATTATATAGTGAATTAAATAAATTTAAATTTATAACATAGTCAATTACATCAAATTACTCTAAATTAAACACATAATATAATAAATTATATTAATTGATATTTGTAACATAATCAATTACTCCAAATTAAACTTATTATGTTGGCAATTTTTCTAAATTAAACCTATTATATAATCAATTACTCCTAAATAAGCATATCATATAATAAATTACATAAATTTATATTTATAATATAGTAAATTATTTTAATTTACTCTATATTAAACTTATAGTATAATAAATTACATTAATTTATATTTATGACATAATCAATTACTCTAAATTAAACCTATTATATTATCAATTACATTATTTTATACTTGTAACAGAATCAATTACTCTAACATATTACTCTAAAATAAACCTATTATATAGTCATTATATAAATTTATACATGTAACATATTTAATTATATTTATTTACTTCAAACTATATCTATTATATGATCATTTATATTATTTTATAATTGTAATATAATCAAATACTTCAAATTAAATATATTATATAGTTAACTAAAAAAAAACCGACGCAACGCTGTGAATTTTTTATTTTTTCAAATGCTATGATAATTTTAAATAAATAATTATTTACTCGCAACTATAAATAAAAGAAAAAACAAAATTAGTAAATTTATGAATTAATCGAAGCAAATAATTTGTAATTATCAAATTACAAAGCATAAAGAGATTACAACTCTATAATGATATAATAGTTCATATAAATAATAAAAATTATTTGTTTACTTAAATGCATCAACGTCTTCAATAATAAATAAAAAAATACTTAGATTAAAAATAAAAATAAAAGTAACATCATTCAAAAAGAGCAACATAGTGAATTTAATATGAATATTTTACCTTACTTTAGGAAATTTAGACACATGACAATATGAAAGTGATACATACGACGAAAAACTATATTATTGATTATTAATTTTTGTCAATAATAATATAAAGATTCTACAAAGCACACACTTGTACATTATATTTTTTTATCAAATAAATATTAATTTTAGTTAAATATCACAAACCAATTTAAACAAAGAAATATATTCAAACAAATTAATTCAAATGAAAAAATAAACTTAAAACTAATCATAAAACGGACTCAAACTAATGTATTTAAAATAAAAAACAAATACATAATAAAAATATTTTATATTCACATCTAATTTGATCATTATCTTGATTTGATAATTAAGATTAAAATGAGAATAAAGAAGTTTTTAATCAGTATTTTGTTTGTTGATTAAATGGGTCATTGAAACAATCCTTTTAGAAGTAATTAATAGTTTCAAATTAATTAATAATGTCAAATCCAAGAGTTCTTTTTATAATAGAAAAGAGATTTAAAATTTTTTTCGTAAGTTGATTTTAATTTTTAAAGTTCATTTATAAAACTATTATCAATAATAATATTTTAATTGAACTTAATAGCATTTATTATTAATAAGGGGTTATTTATTTCAAAAAATAAAGTTATATATCAAATAAAATAAAATATGATAAGATTTAATTAAACATTTTATTACAGTGCAAAAGCTTTAATACTTACATTTCTTTTTTTTAAATCATTTTTTCGTTTTTAATTTCAAAAACATCTCACTTTGAGAGTATATATTTAATGTACCAAAAAATATCTCATTCTCAAGCTACATTGTAAATAAAACTATTATTTCTAAATAATTATGCTGTACTCTTCTTGTATCGAGATTTGATTATTGAATTAGAGCAATTAAAATTTTTTTTCTCATTTTTTATTTTTGATTTGATTGCCGATTAAGTTTAAGAATATAGTTTTTAATTGATAGTTAATGTCGATGTAATTTGGCATGCAAAATGTATTAACGATTTTCATTATCCAATCCAATGTTTGTCGTTCGTTTGGAAAAAGACAAACTGTCACGACCCAAACTGGGAAGCCGTGATCGGCGTAAGGTTATACCTAAGTACAACCTTACAAGCCTAATTTAAATTTATTATGATCGTGCAAAGTTCAATAAATTTACTCCAAAATTAAGTTCAACAATTAAAACTAAAACCAGATACAAGAAACAGTCTACTCCATTATTACAAGAAAAAGGGTTCGGACTCGGTCCGCCCAAAAATATCCAGAATTCTCTATGGAGTAAATCAATATCCACAATCAAACTATAAGAAATAACCGGAAATCTCTAAGCAGAAGGACCAATAACACAAACGGAAAACCTGATCGACTTCGCCAAGAAGAGAAAGAAGATAGACAAAGGCAATCACTGTAAACCTGCAAGACAATCTATATGGGTGTGAGCGTTATATATAGACGCTCAGTAAGTTCATGAGAGGCAGAGAAACTTTTCTATAACAATAAACAATATATATATATAACAAGAACTTCAATCACAATCAATTCATACAAGATGGTGTGTCGGGGTCTACCAATATCATAATATCTCCTCCTTCAATCAATATCAATGTACAATCGGGCTTATAGCCCCAATGAGCAATCAGGCTTATAGCCTCAATGAACAATCAATAGCAATAGTCAATGAACAATCTCAATCAATAACCTCCGTCCCCATATGACACACCATCACACAACACAAAGAATTTCAAGTTCATTTAATATAATTAATAAATCAAGCACATACGTTTCTCTGTCTTTTATTCACATGCAAAGCTTGGGTAGAAAGAATAGTCTAGCAAATTAGAAAAGAATAATTATATATTGAGAAGGGCTGTAATATATATATAGTATTTGGTTAGCAAGTAGCACATCACAAGTAATTACATATACCCATTTAACTTACCTGGTATCCAAAGAAAGCTTAGCCCAATCCTCACAACCTACTGACCTCGAGCTTCAGCCGGATTATTGCCTAAGGAAAGATAATTACACAGTCCAACAATCAATCCCGCTATCTCATCTATCATGAGGGATGCAATGCATGCTATGAATGCAGAAATACCAATACTTAACCAACAATTAACCAAGATAAATCCAAAATTAAAAACTAATCCGACTCAACTCAAAATCATGGTTCAACCCAATGGTTAAACCGATTGCACCTCAAAAATACAAAATCAATTAATTACCTAAAATTTATTAGAATCAGAACCTCAACTCAATTTCTATAACTCATTTATCAAATAATATCACATCAGTCCCTATGCAAAAATCATAAATCATACCAACACCCAAAACCGATAAAAATTCTTAAGTAGTCTCTATAACTCAAAAATTTCCAGAAAATAATTCCATCATTCAAAAAATTCTGGAAACATTCCAGTAGCTTCTCCAACATCAAAATAACGTGTGTACAAAATTTCAGATTAATCCAAATTTATTTGATCTCCCAAAAATATTTTACAACCTTCTGATTCTGTTTGAACCACTAAAAATCAGTACAGCAAAAATCATCTTAAATCCTTCACATTTCGTTACCATCAAATTATCCAAATAATTTTCTCATATAATAGACATCAGGATGGACAACCTATAAAAATTTCATAATTTTACAAGACATCTAAGACCTTCAAATTAATTTCCAAATCAGACATCATCAGAAAATCCTTAACCAACAGCAGTGCCAATACTTAATTTATTTTAGAACCTAAACATTAGAACCAGACTCCAAATTATTTTTCTCAGATTCACAACATCCTAATAAACAACATATCAAAATTTCATAATTTTTAGAAACTTCTAAGTCCCTCAATTTAATTTTTAAATCGGATTCATACAACCAGTTACCATACTGGCAGCAGTAGAAAGATCAAATTATTTCACCAATATAACAAACAGAAACATAGCCCAACATATTTTTCTTGTAAACTAGACTTCCAGAACTTCAACATATATGAAAATCAAATCTAAAACATTTTTACACATATTGGTATGAATTTCGAAAGTTACAGATGATGCAATCGCATCTACAGTACAGTTCTTCAGACAACAGTAGCAAACTTTAATTTTCCAGAAATATATGATGCTCCAAAATCCCAAAAATTATTTTTCTCATAAACTAGACTCAATTTCGAGCCACATATCCAAATTTCAGATTTATCTCACGCTCCAATATTTAATTAAAAATCGAGCAACTTACAGAACTAAAATCAAACTTCAGCAGAAAATTAAATCATCCAAAAACTCAAAGAAATTAATTAATCCGAAAACCTTAACACCCAAATCAATTTAATCAAACCCTAAGTCAATACCTTCATCAAATTTCAGAACCCAACACTAGCCCAAATCAATTAATTCAACATCAAAATCCATCAAAACAATAAAAATCCCAAAACTTAACCTAATTTGTCAAAACTCAATTAATTAAATAATAATTCGAATTTAACCAAATTAATTAAGAAAAATACCAACCCAATATGATATGAACATGAACTAATCAAATGGAAGTCGAAATAATGCAAAAGGAATCAAGAAAAACCTCAAAACATCAAAAAAACTCGAAACTGTGGCTGCTGGAACACTGGCCAAACGACATCGGCGAGCCAGCCCGCAGCACGCCGAACGACAGACCGCAGCACGCCGAACGACAACGCTCTTGGCTCGCGCTTCTCCGCCGAACGACGCTGGCACACACCGAACGACACTGGCTATGGCGCGCGCACAGTGATGAAACGACAGGCCCTCTGAATTTGCTCCCAAAACCAATTTTCTCCCTCTTTTTCCAAAACACCCGAAAATAGAAGACTAAAAACATACCCCCATCTGATTTTTAGGCCTATTTATAGGAAAACAACTCTTCAAAATTATATTTTTACCCCAAACTAATTTATTTTAATTCAAAAACACCCCAAAATTATTTATTTTCATAAAAATTACCCAAAACCATAAAATTCACAAAATCAACTCAAATTTATTTTTAACTTCAAACTTTAACCCAAAATAATTTATAAATATGTTTTACGCATAATAATTCCTGAAAATACCGAAAACGACAAAAAATCCAAAAATGACGAAAATACCCTCGGCACCAAAAAATACAATATTATACTCAAAACGACCGTCTCGTCGTCCCGAGTATCAAAAAGACATTCAAACCATCAAATTATGTTCAAACGACATATGAGGGTACAAAATGACTATTTTGCCCCTAGACTCCAATTCTCCAAAAATCAAGGGTTTTACACAAACCTTCAATTGAAAATTATTTTGCATTATTTGTAATCATTATTTCCTTTTAAGTTTCATTTGCTTCAAAAAAAAAAACTATTTATATTTCAAGTGCTCTGAAAATTTGATTAATAAAAATATGTTTTTATTAAAATAGTTATAATATTATATTTTTTTTTTGTTCCATAAACTGAAATTTTATTGCCAAAGGAGAATTTATATACGACCAATCCAAACTCTCAATCACCAAAACAACCAAATGTCGTCCCTATTCAGTATTCACAGACAACCTACCCAAAGGAACAACTTATCGAAACTCGTACTTACACTTAGTTGGTCACACAAATGACTACTAATCATAATAGCAGAAGCATCAACATCTAATAGTGGAACACACAGCACAGCCAATAACTACACAAGAAAAAATCAAGCAACTGTTGCTATAAAATTAATGCAGAAGCAGATATCAGCAGCTGCATTTCAACCCCAGCACATACCCTCTAGTTCCTCCCTAGTACCAAAAACACTATCTATCATCCCATCGATATCTCATTAAACTTTCAATAAGCTGGTGTGGCACTAATAGAGTAGCAAACAATTCAAGAATATGCAGCACCACTATGGATTTTATTGTAATAGATAGCAAAAAAATGAAAATCTTCTGCAACACAGCAAAGAGCCATCAAAAAAGGGGTAAAATCTGTAGTTAAGCAATTAATATCAGTAAAAACTCCGCAAGCCAACCATACATAGCTCCCAAAACACTTGTTCAAAGCCTTTCCAACAATATTCAAAGAAAATAGGCCGGCAAAAAATAACAAAAACTAGTGCAATCAGTAGTTCATCATCAAATTATCTTGGACAGAAATCCAACAGACCAACAGGCCAAACCCCTGATAGCCAATCCACAACCCACAATAGCTACTGCAATCATCACATATATTGTAGAAACTAATAGCCGGGATATGCCCAGAGCTGAAGTAACTAACAACAAACCCAATTCCATCCAATAAGACCCCACATCACCATATGATACAAATTCACTAAATTCACGCAACAACAAACAACAAATAATAGGCCTCATCACCCAATAACAATTGAAGCCAACCTTTAGCAGCAAATTTTTAGTAAGTCAATAATCCAAAAATTTGAGTCAAGAACCCCAATTAATTCTACATCTTAATTCTCAAAGAACCCCACAAACCCTAATTGCAACATCCAAGTTCTAAGCAGAAACTAATTAAAAAGATATATAATAGAGTAGTCTTATTATCCCCCAAAAACAAATACATAATATTTAAACAAAAATAAAAGAAGAAGAGAGAGAGACAGAATAAAACCCAGAGTATAGAGAAAGAAAGGATATACTAATTAATATTATAATAATAAATTATAAAGTGATTGTTGCTACTATATCAAAACATAACATTAAAATTAAAATTCTTACCAAGATTAGCGAAAGGTGAGAGGAGATTAGAATAGGATTTTGAATAAAGAAGATGATAAAGCTTAAACTTGATGAAGAAGGAGAGAATATTATAGAGAGATTTTTTTTTCAAAAAAAAAGACAAATAGAGAAAGCAGGTAGACATTTGGAACCTTGAGGCTAGTGTAGAGGACTTGTGGACAAAAATGAAAGGTGGCATTAAGAAAGCAGGTAGTAAATTGCTTGGGATCTCTAAAGGGGTAGGGCCTCGACCGCACGATGCATTGTGGTGGGATGAGGAGGTTCAAAAGGTTATTAAGACTAAGAGGGAATGGTATAAAAAGTTACCGAATGCGGTTAATAGCGAGACCTTTGAGGAATATAAGAGGGCTAAGAAAGAGGCAAAGAAGACTGTTAGTGTAGCTCGTGGCAGAGCCTTAGAAGGGATTTATCAAAAGTTAGGTACTAAAGAGGGAGAAATGGACATTTATAAGATTGCAAGGATGAGAGAAAGGAAAAGCATAGATTTAAGCCAAGTCAAATGTATAAAGGACGAAAATCAACGGGTGTTGACAGGAGATATTGAGATTAAGGAGAGGTGGAAGGCTTATTTTGAGCAGTTATTCAACCCTGAACATGAACAAGATTTTCAAGGTCTTCTTGCAACAAATGGTTATATCAGCTGGTCTAGGAGGATCTTGCATAGTAAAGTAAGAGAAGCCTTGAAGTATATGAAAGTTGGTAAAGCTTGTGGCCCGGATGGTATTCCTATAGAGGTTTGGAAGAACCTTGGAGAGGTAGGAGTTGCCTGGTTAACTAAACTCTTTAATGCTATTGTGAAAGGACGAAAGATGCCGAATGCCTGGAGGAAGAATATCCTGGTACCCATATATAAAAATAAGGGAGACATTCAATACTGTACAAATTATTGGGGTATCAAACTTATGAACCATACTATGAAATTATGGGAAAGGATTATTGAACACAGATTGAGGAAGCTTACAAGAGTTTCGGAGAATCAGTTTGGGTTTATGCCAAGGAGATCTACCATGGAGGCTATTTCTCTTCTAAGAAGACTAATGGAATTGTATCAAGAGAAGAAGAAAAATCTCCACATGGTATTTATTGACTTGGAGAAAGCCTATGATAGAGTACCAAGAGAAGTGTTATGGTGGGTTTTGAAGAAGAAAAGAGTCAGCGGCAAATATATCAACATCATCAAAGACATGTATGAGAATGCATCCACTAGTGTGAAAACACCTGGTGGAGACACTGAGGCTTTCCCCATTACTACCGGATTGCATCAAGGTTCGGCCATGAGTCCATACTTATTTACCCTGGTTATGGACGAGCTAACCAGTAGCATACAAGATGGTGTTCCTTGGTGTATGTTGTTTGCTGATGACATTATTTTAATTGATGAGACTAGTGCTGGTGTAAACCGTAAGTTGAAAGTGTGGAGAAAAACCCTCGAGGACAAGAGTTTTAAGTTAAGTAGGAGTAAAACGGAATATATGCACTGTGAGTTCAGTCTAAGGAAGAAGCAGGAATATGAGGTTAAGTTGGATGGAGTTTTGGTTCCTAAAACCAAGCAGTTCAAATATTTGGGTTCGGTGTTCCAGAATGATGGCTGTATAGATAAAGATGTGGCTCACAGAATACAGGTAGGGTGGTTGAAGTGGAAGGGTGCGACTAGGGTTCTATGTGATAAGAAAATACCTCTGAAAGTGAAAGGTAAATTCTATAGGACGGTTGTTAGGCCTGCGATGCTCTATGGTAGCGAGTGTTGGGCACCAACGGGACAACATTTGCATAAGATGAGTGTGGCAGAAATGAGGATGCTAAGATGGATGTGTGGATATACCAGACTGGACAAAATTAAGAATGTTCATATTCGACAAAAAGTCCAAGTAGCGGATGTCGAAGATAAGGTGATGGAAGGAAGACTTAGATGGTATGGGCATATTTTAAGAAGACCTCCTAATGCTGCGGTTCGTAAGTCTGAGAATTTGTTGATTGAGAGGGCTAGAGGTCGTGGAAGACCTAGAACTGTGTGGAATGAGGTGATAGCAAGAGACTTACGTGCCTTAGATCTTGATGCTGATTTGATTAATGACAGACTTGAATGGAGACGTAAAATCCGTGTCTTGGAAGGGGCCTAAGGCTGGAGTATCTTTTTTGGTATCTTTTGAGCTTATTTTGTTGAGGATCCATACAGCCGACCCCAACTTATTTGGGACTAAGACTTAATTGTTGTTGTTGTAGAGAAAGATAGAGATGGTAAGCTGCATTTCAATGGTGGAATCGTGGAGAAGGGAAAAATGACTGTAGAAAACATATTGGATAAAACATCAAGCCTGCACGAGACTCAAGGGAGTGGAAGCACAAGATATTAACTCTTTTATAAAAGTACCAAATTAACCTTGAATGACGTCGTTTTTAGCATGGACTCCTAGAAAAGAAAACCCTAATCAGTAATTTCATTTCCTTCCACTGTCAGCGGGCCTTCTTCAATGATGAAAATATTAAAATCCCTTTAGGAAATAACCAGTTTGTACCTTTAAAAATGAATAAATTTAGGGGCAACACCGACATTTCATTTAAGTCAAAATTATTTTTATTTCGCTGTTTGCAAGAAATAAGAGCTAAATTATTTGGTTAATGATTACTCCAAAATAAATCTACACTCAATTATATAAATTTATATTTTACCACAATTAATTATATTAATTTACTTCAAAATAAATTTATAATATAATAAATTATATTAATTTATATTTATAATATAATCAATTACTTTAAATTAAATTTATTATATTATCAACTATATTAATTTATAATTATAATATAACCAATTATTCAAAATAAACCTATTATATTATTAAATTATATAATTTATACTTGATAAAATATTCAGTTAATTTAAATTAAATTTATTATATAGTTAATTATATTATTTTATACTTTTCAAATATTCAATTACTCTAAATTAAATTTATTATATAATTAATTATATTATAAATTAATATAATTAATTATTTTAAATTAAATTTATTATATAGTTAATTATATTATTTTATATTTGTAACATAATTAATTACTCTAAATTAAATATATTAATAATTATTTAATATAATATAAATTTATTTTAATGAATTATTAAATTTATTATATATATGACGTTTGAATTATAAAAATTTAATTACATGATATATTATGTAATACATCTTATTAGAAGAAAAGTATTAAGAAGAATACATCATACAATTATTTTTATTGACAATGTGTGATTAATTATTACCAATAAAAAAATTGCGATTAATTATGACTTTAGAAATGAGATAATATTTGAAGTGATGTTAAATATGATAGTGTGCCTAAGATGTGGAAAAATATAAAAAGTCTACCCGATTAAGTTTAGAGGAGAGAGAGTGTGTCAAAGATAGTTTAGACATTTTCAAGCTCTCAAAATTAAAATTATGAGTAAATTAGACTTTTTATCTTATTTCTGGAGATTTCTTAGCAATTTTTTTTTCGGTTTAGCACTTCCCATCATATATTTATGATTAATCATGTGCGTTTGAGTTTTTAACCTTAACATCCACCACTAACTAAGCTTAATAGAGAATTAAGAGCTGACATAACTCCATGTTTTATACATATATATCTTAACTATAAAGTTTTATAAATTTTAAATATATTTATTATATTGTAAAAATTGAATTTTTTCACTAATTTAATTGAAATAATAAGAGATTCGGTTGATTGCAGTAAAGCCTTATTGGGGTTAAGAAAAAAAATTTATATATTGCTCAAAATTTAATATTTTCATGAGTTAAAAAATTTATATATTGATATAGGGGGTTCGATCGTATTGCAGAGAGAACATGGAGGCTCACCACTTGTCGCTCGGTCCAACTCCAACACCAATCGTTTTGCAGAGACAGGCCGCAGGCGTGAGAGGTTGAAGACAACCTCTCACGCTTGTAATTACTATTTTGCCCCTAGCTGAAACAGAATCATTTCAGCCAGGGGCTTAATTTTTTTTTTTAATTTCATTAAGTGATTGAAACGGCGTCGTTTCACTTAACACATATTAAAAAAATAAAGGGACAGCAACATAAAACGCTGCTGGCCCGAGCGAAGAAGAAACCGAGAAAGGCAGAGACAGAGACCAGAGGAGCACGGGCTGCACGGCATGCAGAGGCAGAGAAGAGCAAGGGAAGAGGACTGAGTGGCGAGCCCACCAGACCACCGGCCAGAGAGCAGAGTCCAGATTTTTAATATTTTAACAATTTTTTTAATTTTATTAGTTAGTTTGTTAATTTTTTTGTTATTATTAGATTTAATTTTAGGTGACTAAAATTAGAGATTTTAATTTTAAAATATAAACAAGATTATATATTGGATTTTAAATATAGAATGTAGTTTATTAATTAGTTGAATTAATTGATTTTAATGTATTTTGTGAATTTATGATAATTGATATTTTAGGTAAAAAATTGGAGATGTTGATAATTTTTTAGATAAAAAATTGGAGATTATGTTTTTTTAAATATAAAATAGATTATATATTGGGTTTTAAATGTAGAATATAGTTTATTAATTAGTTGAATTTTATTTAATTTTATTGTGTTTTATGAGTTTGTTATAATTGTTATTTTGGGTAAAAAATTAGAGATTTTATTTTTATATATAGAATATAGTTTATTTAATTGGTTTTTAAATATAGAATATAATTTATTAATTATGTTGAATTAATTGAATTTACTTTTATTTTGTGAATTTATGATTATTTGGTTTTAGGTAAAAATTGATAATTTGAATATAGATAAATATAGATTGTGATTATTTTATTTTGTTAATGTTTTGTGAATTACTATTAGGTTTTAAATATAAAATGTAATTTAATATTTTGCTTGTGTCCTAAATGTTGAATGTAAATTAGGTTAAATTAATTATAAATTGAACAGATATGGATAAATTTGTGATCAAGACTAAGAGAATAAAGAATGAATATGGTGAATTTTTAAATATTCCGATTCCAACGCCGATCCTTACATTAAGTAGCCATGCAATTGAGGAGAAAACGAATGATAAAATAGAGTGTTCGAACATTAATTTTGACAATATTGTGGGTGACCCAATATTACGTAAACCTATTGATAATTTTGGTGTAGAGAATATGGATGATGTTAGAAGATAATATGTAGCTAAAGGACATTGTCAACCACATGACCATAATTTTTTCCAAACAAAATTTGGTAAAATAATGAGGAGTTTTAAAGAGAGTTAGTACTCTAAATTTGAGTTGTTGGAATATAGTATTTTCAAAGATGCAGTATTTTATTTCTGGTGTATCTTTTTAGTTCGAATAGAGGATTTAAGCGGAGGGATAATGTCTTCACAGAAATCGGATTTCACAATTGAAAAAAAAATCATGGAGAGATTTAATGAATACGTTGGCGGTCCCAGAAGTCTACACAATAATGCTAGAATACTATATATTAGTTTCAAAAATCAAAGACAAAGTGTACCTCATGCATTATCTTCTCACAGCCAAGAGCAAGAGAGTCATTACCAGACATGTTTGACAACAATTATTGACTGTAAACATTTTTTTTAGCTAATGGGTTAGCTTTTCGAGGACATGATGAGTCAGAAAGGTTACTTAGCCAGGGTAATTTTCTTGAACTTCTCAATTGGTACAATGAACGTAATATTGATGTTGGGAATATAGTTAATTCAAATGCTGCTAAAAATAATCAGCTCACTTCTCCACATAACCAAAAATAAATAGTTAACGCTTGTACTATAGAGACGACACTAACTATTATTAAGGATGTTGGAGATAACTTTTACTCTATATTAATTGATGAGGTTCGAGGTAATTCTGTAAAGGAGCAAATGATTGTTGTGTTGAGATATGTTAACAAGTTGGGATAAGTGGCGGAGCGATTAGTTGGAGTGGTACATGTAAGTGACACATATGCTTTGTCTTTGAAAAGTGCACTTGATAATTTCTTAGCGAAACATGGGTTATCATTAAATAGAGTCAGAGACCAAGGTTATGATGAAGCTTCTAATATGTAAGGTGAATTCAATGGGTTAAAGACCATAATTTTAAATGAAAATTCTTTGGCATAGTATATTCATTACTTCACTCATCAGCTCCAATTAGTACATGTTACAGTAGCAAGGAGCAATAGATTTGTGAGTAATTTTTTTATTATATTACAATGGTTGCGAATATTGTTGGAGTTTCATGTAAAAGGAGGGATGCTCTCCGTAAAAAATAACATGATGAAATAGTTCAACGTCTAGATAGTAGTGATATTTAAACTAGAAGAGGCTTGTATCAAGAAATAAATTTAGCTTGACCTGGTGACACACGTCGGGATTCTCATTATAAAATAATTGTGCGTTTTCTCTCTATGTGGTCATCTGTGAAAGTGATTCTTGAAAATATTTTTAAGGATGGTTCTGATTTTAAAAATCAAGGGGCAGTTGTGGGTTTGCTTAATAAAATGAGAAGTTATGAATTTATTTTCATTGCTTTCTTGATGAGAAAACTTTTAGAAATGACAAATGATCTATCTTAAACCTTACAAAGAAATTATCAAAATATTCTTAATGCAATTCATTTGATTGTAACTGTTAAACAAGCATTGTAAAACTTCAGGGAGGATGAATGAGATAAATTATTGAAAGTTGTTAATAATTTTTGCATAGATCATGATGTCACAGTACCTAATATGGAAGATAATACAGGTTATTTAAGATCTAAGCGTGTTTCTAATTACTTATTACCATCACTTTTGAGTAGAAATATTTTATCAGGTACTATTTTTTTAATTAATAATATACTTAACTATTTATTATGATATATCCTAATTATTTTTCATTCAATTATAGGTTATTGATTTCATTGCTCAAAAAATAAAAATTAATTTAAAGAATCAAGTACGAAATTGCTATCATGCATTGCTTATCTTTCTCTTATGAACTCATTTTTCAACTTTTAACTATCCAACTTATTTCATCCCGCTGAACTATATCCATATAATTTCTCTATCACCGATTGGATGATACTTGAAAATCAACTTGAGACCTACATTGCTGATGTAAGAAGAAATGTAGTTTTCTCTGATTTTGATGATATTGGAGCTTTTGCTCAGAAAATGGTTGAGACAAGTTATGACACTATATTTCCTTTAATATATCTACTTATCAAATTAGCTTTAGTCTTACCTATTGCAACTGCTACTATTGAAAGAGTTTTTTTAGTAATGAACATTATCAAGACGAATTTGTGCAATAAGATAGGAGATAATTTTTTGACCGATTGCTTGGTTTGTTATGTGGAGAGAGATATTTTTTAAAAAATTAAAAATGAGGTTGTTATGCAACGTTTTTAAAAAATACAGACTCGTAGAATACAATTATCGTCTTTTAGTCGTAGTCAATCTAATAATATAAATTAATTATTAAACTACTGATACTATAATATTAAATGTTTAATTTTATTATGAACTCGTCTGTAATTTTTTTCTGTATACCTTAATAAATTTCTAATTCGGCCACTGTTTATAATAATATTTTTTAGTTAGAGATAATTTTAGAACTAGTAAATAAATTTATAAGATACAGGCACACTGTAACTTTACTTTATAAATAGAAATGAAACTTGAATTGCACATAAGAAAAGAAAAGAGAGTAATATTTTTTGAAATGAAAAAGGTTTTTATAGTTAGTGTAGAAAATAAAGGGGGGAGAGATTCGTATCTTGACAGGTTTGAAAACGAAAGGGGATATAATGTCAGAAACGAATAATTATACAATGAAACTGTTGTATTACAACAAGCCAATCAATGAAACTGTTGTATTACAACAAGCCAATCGAATATCAATATGTGGCAATATTTTACATTCGATTGGCTTGTTGTATTACAACATTGCCACATGTTGATATTCGATTGACTTGTTGTAATACAACAATTTTATTGTATAATTATTCGTCAGAAACGGGGTTTGGGTTTTATGGGAATTTGATTTTTGAGATATGTCCGCATCGAGTGTTTCTGCCTGCCGAAAGCTAACCCAGCCATCCATTTCTGACTCGCACGTGCACCTTCTTCCCTTTGTTGCCTTTTCCTTTCCCTTTCATTCACCATTTTGCCATTCTATAGTACAAGTTTAAATGGTGCCATCTATTGATTACAAATACAAAATAACGTTATATTAATCTCATAAAACAAAACAAAAAAAAAATTGTATTATTTCATAATTAGTGAACGCCATTAAATCTAATAATGGTAATGTTTGTAAAAATATTTTCCAAATATACCTATTGTGGAAAATAATAAATGAGTCTATTTTATTAATATTTTTCTCAAAGTGTTCATAATTTTAAATCACCATTCTCATGAAATAACGAAATATGTCAAATTATTACTATGAATTTTAATTTCATTTTATTTTTTAAAAAATAATTTTATAAGGGACTACATTTACATTTTGTAATTTAGAAGTGTCCATATGAATTTTTACTTTTTACAGAAGTTGACTTTTGAGTTGAAAAGTTATAAATTTTTAGTTGAGACCTCAATTATTAATGGTCGAATACTCAAATACAAACAATTCCAAAACATGAAATGAGATTTTGCTTAATATAAGGTAAACATTACAACAAAACTATATTACATTTTTTTTTTGAACCGAAACAAAACTATATTACATTATTCCAAACACAAAGGCACAAATAAATTCTTTTGGAAATATATCCTATTAGTTCTCA
Source organism: Garcia nutans (assembly GCA_947685225.1). NCBI lineage: Eukaryota > Viridiplantae > Streptophyta > Magnoliopsida > Malpighiales > Euphorbiaceae > Garcia > Garcia nutans. The sequence goes on from CANTUV010000025.1 coordinate 8,991,185, forward strand.
CGTGGCAAGAACACTCTATATAATATACTATCTATATTGTTTTGTTTGGAGAATTTTTAATTAGCTATTTTTTATATATTAAATTAATCATTTATTAATATTTAAATTTTTAGTATGAATATATATGATTTTATCAAGTATAAAAATATTTATAATTTTTTAATATATTACTAGCTTATAATATATGTCGAAACATAAATCAGCAATAAATATATTTTTTAAATAATAAACGCAGATAGATTCTCATATAAAATCCATGTAATATTCAAAAGAAAAATTATAGTAGCCAATGATACAGGCTAAGTATTTGCTGTGATACACGCATCAATAAACATCAGTATAGTAACTATACATCTGATCACAATTAATTGGATACCTGCCCCCAAAATTTCTATCACTGCAATTGGATATTTAGATCGGAGGGCCCGTATTAACTCTCCGTTGTTTTGTTTTTCAGTTTTGATTTTTCATTTATTTTTTGAAGTGGGCCACTACCAACCAAAAATTATCATACGTCACCAAATCTTAGGACAATAGTCGTACAGAAAAGTGATTACTGTAGGGACACACACACACAAAATCTTTTCTACCCAAATTCTAAAATCAAACGACACCGTTAGACAGTAGAATAGTAGCTTCTGATTTGACCGACTTGAGAAATGTGGGACGCTGAGAGTACTGGTGCCAGTGGATGGCTATTTGGTGATTATTGCAGATGGTTAAGGGTGAATTCAAAACTGCAAAAACTGATTGTTGGAAGGTGGCTTATTGAAGGCTGAAGAAGCGAGAGAGAGAAATAGAGAAACTTTTGATAGTTTTTGGCTTTCCAAATTGTTCTCTTCTCTTTTTTATATTTTATTTTTTGTTTTTTGAACTTTTATTCACTTTATATCGGTACTTTACTTTGTTCTTAGTTCCTCTTCTTCTTCTTCTTCTTCTTCTTCTTCTTCTTCAGTTTCTGTGTTTTCTCATATCTCTAATGGCAGACATTAGTCACCCTCCTATGGAACAACTTCAAGACCTTGAGTACTGTATAGACTCTAATCCTCCTTGGGGTACGTGCTTTTTCTCTGTGTTTTCTTTTGTTATTATTTTTATGCTTCTTTTTGAACAACTTGCTCATTTTCATAATCATCCTTTAATGAACTCTGTGATTCTTTGTTTTTCTTTTGAATACGAGTATAAGAACTGTGGCATTACAAACTTTGAACACTGTGCGTGTGCGTGTGTACTTGAGAGAGAGAAGGAAAAAAAAAGTGAGAGAGAGAGAGACGTGCAGTATGTAGAAGAACGTATGTGTATTTTATTTTTTTGAATTTTGAATTGGGTTCATGCAGAAATAATGGGACGAGCAAATTTTGGAAGAATGAAGTTGTTCTGTTGTCGAATTCCTCTGTATTTCTCGATTGTTAAATTTTGAATTTTTTTTAATGTTTTGTTTGTCTGGGCTACTGAGAAATTATTGAGATAAGTTATTTAATTATATTATTATTTTTTTTAAAGTTCTCTTGATAAACGGAGTTTTATAGGGTGTTTGGATCGATAGGAGTGTTTCAGTTTGAAGCAGTAATTCTCCATTTGTTTATCGGTTTAACTTTTATAACAAAATGCTTTTGATGTTGCAGCTGAAACCATCATACTGGCATTTCAAAACTACATTCTGATGCTGGGTACAAGTGTAATGATTCCTTCATTGCTTGTTCCAGCAATGGGTGGCAGCGATGTATGTAACTTGTTTTGTTTTGTTTCGCTTTGCACTTGCAGTTTAGTTTGTTCGTATATCGCATTTTTTCACTCTGACTATACTGTAATGCTTTAAATTCAGTTTAGCATGCCAACACATAGGATGATATTCAGTAATCTTAAATGGGTTTCGGTATCTGACCATTCATTTCAATTTTTTTTTTACTTCTCTTTGTCCACTTGAAAGAAGCCTTGGCGCAACGGTAAGTGTTGCCGCAGTGTGACATGAGGATACGGATTCGAGTCGTGGAAATGGCCTCTTGCAATTGCAATTAATTACAAGAGAAGACCGCGTACAAAGACCCAATAGGTCCGACCCTTTTTTGGACTCCATTAATTGCGGGAGTATTCGTGCACCGGGCTGCCCTTATTTCTCTTTGTCCGCATTCTTACGGTGCATTGTGGGGCAGTATTTCTATATTGATGGATTTTGGCCTAGACTCGTAACTATAGCATGTCTTTCTGATTTTTTGTTCTTATCTGAAATTTTCCTTCTGAGTCTCAACGCAAGATGTCGGAGTATATGGCTAGGCAGTCTCAATTCAATTTAATTTAGCTCGTTTTTCTTCTTATCTTCGCGTCCTTTTCATTTAATAACTTCATTATTTATTGCAGCCAGGGGGATAAAGCAAGGGTGATACAGACCCTGCTTTTTGTGGCTGGAATTAACACACTTCTGCAAGCACTTTTTGGAACCAGGTTGCCAGCAGTTATCGGAGGGTCCCTTTTCTTATGTTATTCCCATAGCCTATATTATAAGTGACTCTTCATTACAACAGATTGCGGATCGTCATGAAGTAAGTTTGCCAATCTTCTTTCTCTCAGTATAATATTGGGGAACTGCATCATAAATAGTTCATAAAAGCTTTACCCCGTGGCATTTGAATACCAATACTTATAGAACTACTTTACAAATACTTCATAGAAATAAATACCTGTTATACTGGGAAATCACTTTGATAAACTTAGAGCTGAATGTTTTTTGTCAAACCTCAAAAAGATTGGCATTTAGGAGGAGAATGAATGAGATTGCATTAAGTTCAAGATAACCTTGTTAAATGGAATCAACACTCAAATACCTGATGTCTAATTAATTCGTGCTTTTAGGTTGTTTGTTATAATCTTGAACTGTCAAACTTGATGTTACATTTCCAAGTCCCATTCGAAGAATTTATTTTCCTTTTCAGAAGTTGTGCTCAGTAACTCTTTTATTTGATAGGGTATTGAAAGAGATCTTCCCATGTGATTGGTTTGCAGAGATTTATACAAACAATGCGGGCTATACAGGGAGCTTCGATTGTAGCCTCGAGCATACAAATCATCCTGGGTTACAGCCAAGTTTGGGGTCTTTTGTCAAGGTAATTGCTAGTTTTTTGGAGAATGTGATTAAATGATTAACCAATTCAATAACTTCCTTTATTTATTTATTTTCAGGTTTTTCAGTCCACTTGGTATGGCGCCTGTGGTTGGATTGGTTGGTTTGGGATTATTTCAACGAGGATTTCCTGCAGTCCGTATTGGCATTTATTGGGCTAACCCTGCAACTGCAATTTCCTTTTATGTTGCTTGCATATCTTGGGGCTAATTAACATCTCAATTTAGTTAATCGTGGATACCAACATTTAGGGTGTTATTTGGTAGTTTATGAAATCTAGCTTATCATCATTTCTCTATGGTTAGAACATATAAGCCAGATCTCAATATTCATTGCAAATAACAAGCATAACCTTCTGATTGAACTGCTAAATGTAATTCAAAACAAAATCTTAATAATCTTGGTGCAGCTATTACTAGAAATATCAAATGAACAATATTGGCATTTGCTTATATACATGGATCATAAGTATTCATTGTGTCACAGTAATCAACAGGCACTCAATTCCTCTTGTACTATTTGTGCCAGTTTCTTGAAAAGTTTCCACTGAGTTTTCATTTTATAATATCATTTTTCCAGTTGGGAAATTGCGTGGAAATTGGATTACCAATGCTGTTGCTGGTTATTGGATTTTCACAAGTAATTTTCTATAATTGGAAATTCTAACAATAAGATTGTGTTTTTTTTTTCCTCTCATAAGGTTGGATTTTGGCATTACAGTATCTAAGGCATGTGAGAATACTAAGAGAACTCCCAATATTTGAACGATTTCCAGTATTGATATGTGTCACAATTGTCTGGATCTATTCCATCATTTTAACTGCCGGTGGGGCTTACAGGGATAAGCCACTTATAACTCAAAATAGTTGCCGGACAGACAGAGCAAATCTAATATCTACGGCCCCATGGTATATGAAAATTCTAACTTCCACTGCTCAAAATTTTACCATGTTTATGTCTTCCGGGAGTCATGTGTTATGCTAATTCAGGTTCAAGTTCCCATATCCTCTGCAGTGAGGCCCACCTACATTTTCGGCAGGTCATTCATTTGCCATGATGTCTGCAGTTGTTGTGTCTATGGTTGAGGTATATATTCAGTTTCTATGGGTGACACTAGATTGTCATCTTTTGGTTACTGTTTATTTTGTTTCTCTAGATCTTCATATGTGTCTATTTCAAAAGCTGGGAAACATGTCCTGTTGAAAGGATTGGACAAGAGATTTTTGTTGTATGAATAATTATTGTCTTTAAAAATAGCCGTTCATTCTAATATTTTTATGTTGCAGTCAACTGTTGCATATAAGGCAGCATCTCGGTTAGCTATTGCCACTCCACCTCCTGCTTATGTATTAAGCAGAGGTATTGGTTGGCAGGTGAGCTGGTTTAACACACTTGTAGATTTACTTTCTTTTGTTTGTATTATTTTATTTCTATCTCAGTCCATCTAGGAGACAACATTATAATCATGATTATGAATAATTTTCTCAAAGTTATACTGAACAAAATATTCAGAGCTTTACCTGTTTTCTTTTTTCCCTTTTCCTTGGAATTGTTGGCATTATTTATTCAATTTGATGAACTAAATGGCGTATACATTGCTTTGGCAGGGTATTGGTGTATTACTTGATGGTCTTTTTGGAACAGGAACTGGTTCCACTGTTTCTGTGTAAGGCATAAACTGAATTGCATTTTCTTGCATCTTGTGTTGGTTTTTATATAATCTTGGTGGAACTGGCCTAGATGGTATATGATGCATTTTGGGCTTGTTGGGTGCAAAGGCAACGGATTGAAACCTAGGCCTGAGAACAAATGAAAAATAAACAAACAAATATTTTTAATCTTGGTCTTGACATCTATCTTGATTTATTTTCAGGGAAAACATTGGACTTCTTGGACTAACCCGAGTTGGAAGTCGCAGAGTTGTTCAGATTTCTGCTGGCTTCATGATATTCTTCTCTACCTTAGGTTGGTATTTCAGTACTTGTGAATTGTGATCCATTAAGAAAATTTGGGCATGACCTAAGTAGTAAAACTTTTACTATTTTTGCAAAGTACAATCTAAAACTACAGTTTGTTTAAGGACTTGTGATGAAGATGTTTTTACTGCAGCATTTATTTTTCCTCTTTAACAGAAGCATTTTTCTTTCATAATGTCAAGATGAAATCATGCTAGTAGTTGATTTCTTGATTAGGAATTTAGGATTCAATGTAATAGCACTTCCATGTCCTAACAGGCAAATTTGGGGCTGTGTTTGCATCCATACCATTTCCAATATTTGCGGCATTATATTGTGTTCTCTTCGGCCTTGTTGGTATGTAATCTTTAACTATTTCATTTCCTTGAAGTGATTGTTGTTTCCTAATATTCATATCCTTGTGTGTAATTCCTGCCTATTTCAGCTTCTGTGGGATTATCATTTCTTCAATTCACAAACATGAATTCTATGAGAAACCTCATTATCATCGGCCTCTCTCTCTTCCTTGGCATTTCTGTTCCCCAGTTTTTCAATGAATATTGGAATCCAACACGCCGTGGTCTAGTTCACACGAATGCTGGATGGGTAAGTAGTCATGTATCCTGAACCGAACCCCATTTTCCTAACTGATGTGATGCCATAAACATTAATACTGTCTCGCGCATTAGCCGGTAAAATAAGTTGTACATACACATAGGATTACAGTATACAAACTTTGGTCCTATAATAATTTAGTGAAATACACTTCGATTGAATGCTTTTTTCATACGTGTTCTTAGAGTTGATACGTTTTTGCAGTTTAATGCATTTTTGAATACCATATTTTCATCTCCGGCGACTGTGGGTTTGATTGTTGCGGTGTTTCTTGACAACACATTGGAGGTTCAGAAATCAAAAAAAGATCAAGGAATGCCATGGTGGGTCAAGTTCAGAACATTTAGAGGATATAATAGGAATGAAGAGTTCTACACTTTGCCATTCAATCTTAACAGATTCTTTCCACCTACTTAGATTAGCAGCTCAGCAACCCAACAACTCCAAGCTAATTAAAATTTAATCTGCAGTTGATTTCAATTTAATCTCAGCTAATTTTCATCTTTGTCCATTCACTATCAACCCAATTTTTTGTGGACAACAAGGTCCAGAACATCGTTAGGATTATAGAGCTTTCAGTGCATGCTTCTGTTGCACAATAAGAATGGAAATTCATTTTCTAATTATTAGCCAAAATTCCCATTTAATTACCGTCTCAGTTCTTCAAATTATGTTATTCAATATGAGCAAATTCTTGAATTATTTTAATTAGCAGTTCGTGATTTTTTTTTAAAAGAACCGACAATTGAACCTCCTTTTTTTGTCATAGTTTTGTATGATACTCTCTGTTCCACAAAAAATCTCTCGTCTCATAAAAATTCACTTACTCATAAAAGTACACTATATTTCATAAGGATTAAAAAATATTAATTATTTTTATTAAAAATATAAATTTATATATATATAAATTTATTATATTTAATAAATAATATTAAATAAAAATATTATAAAAAATTTATATAAATTTATTTATTATATTTAATAAATAATATTAAATAAAAATATTATAAAAAATTTATATAAATTTATTTATTATATTTAATAAATAATATTAAATAAAAATATTATAAAAAATTTATATGATAATTAATTTATTAAAATAATTAAAAAATTATAATTTAAAATAATTAAAAACATGAGCATATAAATTTTCACTATATAAAAAATGAGCATATAAGACATACAGAGCAGTATAATATAAGTTATTTTTTTTTTTACTTTTACACTATAAATTTTCATCATGATCTCATAATTTAAAAATTATAAATTTTCAATTGTCCAATTTAGTAATTTTCTTAACCAAACAGCTCAAAGCCTATATTCAAAATGTAAAATGTGTTCAAAATTTCAGAATCAAAACCCTTTTTGCTCAAACTTCATTCAAACATTTAATTAAGTTTAGCAATGACTAATGAGCTAATTTAACAAGTTAACTAAAAAAACAGTTTTATAGGATGATTAAGAAGCCTCAGATAGCCAGTTTGAAATTGACATCAAGTGAAATTCAGCCGGTAATTCCAACTAAATAAATATAAATCATCATCGGCTTCTTAACACGTTTGGAAAACAAATAAAAAAGTAAAGAAAAAAAATCATATATATATAAAAATAAAAAATAAATAAAAATGTAATCGCCAAAAGCGGCTCCGTAGATCAACAGAAACGAGATCCACAGGTTCCTATCAGGAAGCGAAACATGAAATTAATTTCTGTCCAATCATAGCATCGCCGGTCAACGCCAATAGGCTACCGGCGACGTGGCATCGGACATTATTTGCTTATGTAAATAAACGAAATAAGTAAAACCCTCAGAGACCCGTTTCAAATCACCCGCACAGCGGTACACCGTAGATCCAATCACATAATCCCCGACCAAAGAGCAATTCAAACAGAGGAATTGTAATTGGCGGATGGGAAAAGTGAGTTGGTGAGTGTAGCCGCTGCTGATTAAAGTGTCATACGGCACTTCCTATCGATTGGGATTTCATCTTCATCGGAGAATTTCAACAAAGAATTTATGAAAAAAAAGAAAAAAGCAAAACAAATAGACTGCCTCAACTCGACATCACTGAAATTTCCGGCGTGCGTCCCGTATACGCAGAACAACAGAAGGAGGTTTATATAAAAAAAATAAATCTAACCCTAGTCTCACACTCAGTATACTATAACTTTACAAATGATCCAATGGGCTACGGTGAATAAGCAGAAGGATTTTGCTTTCTAACTTTGGGCTTTAGTAATATTTTGAGGGGAAAATTATACCTCCACCGTTTTTTTTTTATAAATTTTTTTCATTTTATCAATAATATTTTAATTATTTTATAATAAATTTATAATAAACTTATAATAAATTTAAAAATTTATAATAAATATATAATAAAATCATAATAAATTTATAATAAACTAATAATAAACCATCTAAATCTAAAAAAAAATTTACGTGCATCAGGCCATTTTAACTTTCATTTTTAATGGAGAGGATGTGCAAATAAACATTTATAATTTTGGCATGTATACAACTTAGCACTTAAATTTCTTTTAGCTCAATTGTACATAATTTTTTGTAAAATAAATTATTTAAGCCTTGGTTATATTGAGATTTTAATGAAACTTATTTTTCTATTAAATAATTTATTTATTTAGAGAAAATGTATAAATAAGTCCATTAAAATTTTAAAATGATACATATTAGCCCTTAAATTAATTTTAAATTCATGAAAACTTAGAATTTTTATCCTTTCTCCATTTTCTCAATAATCAAAAAATATCCTAACTCCTGAGCCATACAAAAAATAATAATTTTCTTTGGTTTTCTTCCATTTTCTTAGGAGCTAAATAATCTTTCTTTTTTAGGAACAAGAAACATTTTCTTAGGAACAAGGAAACCTTATTGTTCCATCTCTTTCGTTTCATATTCTAACACTATATGCGACACCAAATAATCATAACAAAAAAAAATATTGAAACGACTAAAGAACATAAATTAGAGTTAAAATGAATAAATATGAGTTTCAAATAAATAAATTCTATAAAATTACAAACAAGAAATAAAATTATATAGAAAAAATTAAATCTCTTTTGTTGAGAGAAAGACTCTCTCGCTCCCTAAAGATGAAATGAATTTTGATGTTCAATCCAAATATTATTTCTCATCCTCAAAGAAAATAAAATTATTTTACGGTACTTTTATTTTGTGAAAGAAAAATTATAAATTTGTATTAGGATTTAATTAAGTATTAAACCCAACTAGGAAGTTATTAGTATTATATCGGAAATTGCAACTCTTTGATTGAATAAGATTATAATAATCGCTAAAAATTTTCGGCTGATCACATAAAACTTCGAAGGCGATACAAATCTAGAGATAAAAAATATATTTTTATTTATTAAAATTTGTTTGATTAATTTAAATTTTATATATTAAAGGTAAATTTTGTTTTATTTTGTCAAATAACTATTAGGTAATGGGCATCAATTCCATGTTGAAGGAAATGCTTAAATAGTAAAATTTAGATAATCTCATGCCTTAAGTCCAAAACTAATTCAAGGTTTAACGTATACCTTCCCAAAAATTCAGGAGGTTTATTTAAAATTTTCTCTAAATAAATAAATTATTTGATTGAATCAAAGTCTAGTTTATTTTGTAAAAAAAATCATGCATAATTGAGTCCAAAAAAATATAAAGTACCAACATGTATCTATGTGAGAACTATATGGGTATATCTACAACTTCTACCTTTTTAATTTTAGGGCCACTAATTTTTTTTTGTTTTTATTTGATGGTTTTTCTTTTTTTTTTTTTAACATTTTTATGATTATATTAAACTCTATTTTTTTCTTCTTTGTTTTCTTTCAAAGATTTTTTTATTCGTTTTAATTTTTTTTCTTTTTTTCTTCATTTGCTAGTGGTTCTCTTTGTTTAATTATTAAATTCTCTTATTTATTTTTCTTTTTTTATTACTTTTATAGTTTCTATTGTTGGATAATCATTTGTAATATGGTAATATTCTAAGTTGTGTTGGAATCAGTTGCAGAAATCTCTATATTCTTAATTTATACATAACATATTCATAATATATACAACATATTTATATTCTTATTAATAGTAGTGTATATATTCTCACTTAAAATTTAATATGTAGATAATATTTATATGATAAATAAATCATAATTAAAGATGATATAGAAATAATATATATGCATAATATATGCAAGATACATGTAAAATATATTCAGAATATATATATTATATTACTATTTTTAGTGGTGTGTATATTTTCAATTTGAATTTAACATATAAACTACATTTATATATTACAAATTACAATGAATAATTTATATATTTTTAGAAATTTAAAATGGTTAAATAATAAAATATATATTTTTATATTCCTAATAAATTAATTATATATTAATAAATTATTTAAATAATTAATAATTTTAATTAATAATTTATTTATAATAATAATTAATTTATATTTTTTAAAAATTTTAAATTTTAAATAACAAAAATATAACTTTTAATTTTTTAATAAATTAATTATACGTTAACAACTTATGAAATAATAATATTTAAGTTAATAATAATTTCAATATAAATCTATAATTTTAAATCCTCATACTCACATTTTTCTCTCTATTTAAAAAGTTTATTTAAAATTTTATTTATTTATTTATTCTCTTTTTTTATAAAATTCATAATTTTTTATAGCAAAAATATATGTAGATTTTATTATTGATTAATAAAAGTATCAAATTATAAAATAAAAAAATATTTGCTCACCAATATTATTTCAATAAAATTATTATAAAAATATAAATAAATATTTTATTTTATATTTTTCATAATAAATTTATTATTAATTTATATATAAATTATTTTATATTTATTTAATTATTATATTTATTTATATTTTATTACTTTTATCACCGCATATCGTACAGATAAAAAACTAGTTATATAAATAATAATTAAGAAATTTTCTCAAGTTTTAGGAAGCCATGTCATCATTTTTTACTATTTTTTGTTACAAAAATTCATAATTTTATTTAATTATATTTTTGCAGAAATTTAAAAAATTAAATATTTTAATATTTGACTTTTAATTTTCTTTATAAATTAATTATATATTAATAATTTAATTTAATAATATTATTGATTTATATATATGACTCTTAATTTTTCTAACAAATTAATTATATATTATTTATTTATTTAATAATCTTACTTTTATGATTTTTTTAGAAATTTGAAAAGTTAAACAATAAATTATATGATTTTTTAATTTACTAACATATTAATTATACTTTAATAATTTACTTTATAATAATAATAATAATAATAATATAAGTTTGAAAGTTAAACAATATAAATATATGATTTTTAAATCTACCATTTATTCTTTTTTTCCTCTTTGAAAAATTTGCATAAATTTGTATTTTTTTTTTCTCATTTTCTCTCTTTTTCTATAGAGCTTACAACTTTATTTTATAGGTAAAATTTGTGATATGATTTTTATTTTTAAAGGTACAAAATTATGATCGTTTCAAAACTGCAGTCTCCAAAACTGCATTTCTGAACCAGATCGTTTCCTTAAATCCAAAACTGCAGTCTCCTCCTCAGCAATCGGCCTGATCGTTTCAATCGCTCCTTGCTTGATCTTCCCCTGGTCATCCTCGTCACCACCGCTACCAGCACCAACCACCGCTACGACATCAGCCTCTATCGCAGCACGCCAGCCTTCTCCATTTCCTTTCTCAAAGTACTTGACAACCACCTGCATCCTTCTTAAGATTGCGAAGAAAACTCTTGCGATTCCAAATTTTCCCAAAAATCTCTATTCCCTGCCCCAAAATAAAAGATTTGACTTGAGAAATTTCTCCATGATTTGATCTGAAATCATGATATCAAAGAAGTGAAGAGCTTTGTGGAGAGATTACCGATTTGCAGTTTATTGTATTTTCCCCTGATTTGCAGTTTATTGTATTTTCCCAGAAAATGTGCCAGTGAAACGAACATTGAAAGACAGGAAATACAACAGGCTCAACAGTTGATATAGCTAATTGGGATTCTCCAAGGAAGGAGCTCAAGCCCGACGAAGTGAAGATTCAGCCATTTTCTTCTTCTATTGCTTCCTTAAACTCTGCACTTATAGGTCAGTATTTATTGCGAATCTCTGTGGAGAATACCTTGTCATATCCAAAGTTCTTATTTTATTTACTTGTTGCTGGTTGAGGTTTATGGTGATTGGTTTAGAACAATCTGGTTAAACTGATTAAGATTTGTCAAAATTGTTGGTTGCTCTTGGTTGCCCATAAAGTGTTTGATTTATTACCTACAAGAGGATAATATATTTTGGGTCAGTGTTTTAGTATGTGAATATTATACTCCGCTTGACCGCCACGGATCCTGTCACTTCATCTCTGGCCACCCATAATGGATCTGCCGGTCGGTCGTTTATCGATGTTCTCAAACAGGGCGTGGTTCCCAATCCCATCAATCGCTCTTTTGTGGATGCTTCTGCAGATTTTCCTCAAATAGCCAATAAACAACCTTCAAAGCACAGAGGCGTTCCTGCAATTTCTTTCTCGGATGAAGAGATTAGTCTTCTGTCACATCCTTTTAGATATGCTTTGATTGGATTTTTTAACTCTGGTAGACCTAATATGAAGGCTTTACACAAGGTTTTTGAGGCCGTGGGCTTTAAAGGGAAATTCACATTGGGTTTACTTGACTCTCAACATGTTCTTATAAATTTTAGCCTGGAGGAAGATTTTTTGCGATGTTGGTTTCGTCAAATATGGTCTTTCTATGGATTTGAGATGAAAGTCTTTAAATGGTCCCCAGATTTCCAACCATATGTTGATAATCCAATCTTTCCTGCTTGGATTTTGTTGAAGGGACTGCCTATTCATTTTTTCCATAAAGCTGCCCTGTTTCATATTGCTAGTTTGATTGGTTCTCCTTTGATGGTAGATGCTGCTACAGCTACCTTGATTAGGCCATCTGTTGCTCGAGTGTGTGTTGAAATTGATCTCTCCAAGGAGTTACCTGAGAGAATATGGATAGGTAATAGCGAGAAAGGCTTCTTTCAGGCCGTGGAATACGAAAATCTTCCTTCTTATTGCCAAGAATGTTATAAGTTGGGTCATGATTTTCAATCTTGTAGACTTAAGAATAAGCCTACCCTCAATGATCAGAATATCGAAGAAATTACTGCACTTAATTTAGAAAATCCTTCTGCCCCAGTTTCTAAAGTTTGGGTTCCAAAAGATCCTATTATGGCTTCAGATGCTTCTATTAATGATAATCCCTCTATCCTCAATAACAAGAAAATCAGCTCATACTCAAAATTATGCTCATATTTCAAATCCTGCTGCTACAACTTCTGCTGCTGCACCAAATCTTGCTACAATTGATGAAATTGTGGAAATCATCGGGAAAGATATTAATTCAGTACCGGACACAGCAATTAAATCAGTACCAGATGGGGTGCTAAACTCTTACTGTGTGGCAAAAATTGGTCCATCTAATCCTAAAGTTCAGGATGATGTCTCAATGCATGAAACTTGTGCTGAGCTTGAATACCAGGCTTTTACAGCTTCTATGGTTGATAATGTTGGCCTCACTAATCATATTGATCAAGGGAATAAAACGATAACTGAATCAAGCACTCGGCTAAATGACACAGAAAAGCAGCATACTTCTCCTAACCCTGCGAACCAAGCTACCATAAGTCCCAATATAGATTCTCCAAAAACTGCTACCACCAATCTCCAATCTACAAAGAAATCAAAATATAAAGATTACTCTTCATTAGAATAATTTAAAAAGGACCTCAAACTTTCCCAGCAACTTATAAATCAATCTTTGGCTGCCATTTAAGCTAAAAGAATCCCTGCAGCCTCAACTTCCAATTCTTCTCTTTCAACCCCTGTAGTGGATGATGAAGACATCAGGGAGATAGAAGCTAATGATCTTGAATATCCAATAGAAGATGATTTCACCCTGGTGACCTCAAAGAAAAAGAACAAGAAGAACAAGGAAATCAATCAGATCGAGACTAGAAAAATGGTCACCCGAGGAATTAAAAAAAGTTATATTTAGTCTCTTTTATTTCTAATTTATCAAGATTTTTGTTTTATCTTTGTGCTATTACGTAGTATCCCTGCAATAGTTTCTTTCTTTATTGCAATATGCTTCTGCTGTAACCTTTTTATCATATTTTAATAAAAATCTACTGCTTATAAAAAAAAAGGTACAAAATTATATTTTTTTTTTGGGAAAGAAAACCACGTTCACATATATATATATATATATTTCACATAGAAAAGCAATTTCACTATAAAATCACTATAAAAAATTACATTTTTTTTAGACAAGAAATACTATTATATTAATAATTCAAAGAACATACAAAAAAATCATTTGAATCGGATATATGGAATCCCCGTAGCATCAGAATTAACGATACATTTAAGAAAAGAAGGTAAAGAGTTAAAAGATGAATAGGTTGCCATTGCCATCTTTCGTCTGCAGTCAATAGCAAGAAAATTGGCAGCTTGGTTTCCTTCTCTGAAAGTGTGATGAACAATAGAGTTGGACATGTCAAGAAAAAGATTAATATGACCAGCCAAAGAGGAAGACGAAGAACTGCCAGAAGAAGCAAGAATTTGCTGATATGCCCAAGCAGAATCTGTTTCAATTTCCAGTGGTAAAAAGTGTTGTTGAATACACCATTGAATGCCTTCAAAGATAGCTTTAAGTTCAGCTTGATTCGGATTGGATGCGTGAACGAAGAAACTGGTTCCAGCAATAAAACAACCAGTACAATCCCTGACCATCGCTCCGCCAGTCGCGATATTCTTCACAACAGAAGCATCGACGTTCAGCTTAAATAGAGGAGAACTCGGCTTCTTCCAGTAGACCAAAGTAGGCCGAAGAATGTTCTTCTTTCCAAAATTATCAGGTAAAAGTTCATGGAAAAGAGGCAAAGATTTTGCGAATTTTGAAGAAGAATGAGCAACCCCCCAATTGAAGATCGATTTAAGAATGGCTCTTATAGTGCTGGGACTGTACATTTTCTCATCACCCCAAGTAGTATTGCAATAGGCAAGCCAAATGTGATAGAGGATTACCTGAGGGATGAGTGACATGATAATACCCGTTGGAGAGTTGAAGGAATATTGGGTCCACCATATCATAAATTCTTGCTTAATGGAATTCTGGACTGTGGCATTGAATTGTAGCGTGTTCTTGAAGAAATGCCATATTTCCATAATTTCAGGACATTGATAAAATATATGGGAGGTTGTAGCAGCAGCAGACAAACAAAAAGGACAGCATGTCGGCATTTGAATACCCAATCGTTGAAGACGTTCTGGAAGAGGAAGGGCGTTATGCCAAAGACGCCATACCAGAATAGAATAACGTTTAGGAATAGCCTGATGCCAAGTTTGACGAAACGAAAGAAGTTCACTATTCTTTTTTCTCACTGCTTCGTAAACATCAGCCAAAATAAAAGGAGTATCTATATCCTGGATAGGAAAGAGCGAAGAAGCAGAAGGTGTTACATTGCAAATTCTCTTCCAGGTTATAGAATCTGTTTGTAAATAGCTCATATGACCAGCCCTACTATATTTTTTCCTCATAATCCTTGCCCAAGGAGAGCTTCCTTTATGATAATTAAGCCATAATTTAACTGAATAAGCTTTTTGTAAGGAGGTGATCGACCGAAGTCCCATTCCTCCCTCAGCTGTGGGAAAGCAAAACTTTTCAAACTTAGCCCAGTGATATCGTTTATCCACACCTGAATGCCAGAAGAAAGAAACAAATTTTTGTTCTAAAGCATTGATAATTTTCTTTGGCAAAAGCATAGCTCCTAATGTGTGAATAGGTATGGAACTCAAGACATGTTTTATGAGAAGCAACCTGCCACTAGTGGAGAGTAATTTCTTGGTCCATCCATTAAGTTTTGCATCAACTTTCTGCAAGAGATATTGGCAATAAGAAGAACGATTAATCCCTTGATATATTGGAGCACCAAGGTACATGAAAGGAAGAGAATGCCATCTTATATCCAAAATCCGAGTCATCTTATCAATGAAGCCTTGACTTGCTTTTTTCGAACAATAAAAGGAACACTTTCCAAAATTAATGGCCTGACCTGAACCTTGTTGATATAAAGCAAGGAAGGCTTTAAATTGCTTAATGCTTTTGACATCTCCATTCAAGAAAATCAGTAAATCATCCGCGAAAGCTAGATGGGAAATAATTTCACAACCTCTAGCCGATTTGTAAGGAGTTATCTTGCCTTCACCAATAAGCTTGTTAAGACCTCTGGAAAAACATTCAGCGGCTATAATAAACAAATAGGGAGAGAGTGGGTCACCTTGCTTGACACCACGGTTAGGGGAGAAGAAACCATAGTTGATACCATTCACCATAACCGATAATTTTGTAGCCTTGAGGTTAGACATAATCAGCTGAACTATCTTACTAGAAAACCCAAATTTGAGAAGGACAGATTTCAGAAAACTCCAGGATACTCTGTCGAAGGCTTTGGCCATATCCAGTTTCACAGCCATATTATGACCTCTAGTTCTCCTGTCAAGGTCATGCATAAGCTCGTTGGCAAGAAGGATTTGTTCATGGACTGAACGCCCCTTTAAGAAACCTGCTTGCTCCTGAGAAATAATCACTTTGAGAATAGGGGACAATCTATTAGCAATTATGCGAGTACAAACCTTGCTAATAAATGTTGCAAGACAGATTGGCCGAAATTGACTGAAATCAGCTGGGTTTTGAACTTTGGGCAAAAGAATGATTTGGGCTGCACTCATAGATTGGGGAATAGGTAAGCCGAGGAAAAATTCCTTGACCGCACTGCACACATCCCAAGCAATAATATCCCAACAGTGTCTAAAAAACATGCCGTCGAAACCATCCGGGCCAGGAGCACTCTTCGGATCAAGTTGCCACACAGCTTCTTTAATCTCAACATTATCAGGAATACGTTCCAAAGAAGCATTTTGAGCATCTGAAATAAGATTAGGGATTACCTCAATAAGAGAGTCGAAAGAGCCATGACCATCTTCTCCAAAAAGTTGTTGAAAAAAGGACACAGCTTCATTACCAATATCGACTTGATCAGTAATCCATTCTCCAGCCGAATTTTTAATGGTGGATATCCGCTGCAATTTTCTGGAAATGTTGACATATTGATGGAAGAATTTGGAATTAGTTTCACCTTCAGAGAGCCATTTAATATGAGCCTTCTGCTTCCAGAATGTTTCTTGAAGATTATACTTTTGTAAAAGGAGAGCCTGTTTTCTTTGCCAGTCTGTTCGATTGATAACCGATGGATCCAGAGCAAACAACTTTTCTGCTTCTTCGGCAGCAATTTCAGCTTCAGCCGATCCATGGAAAATATTGCCGAAAGTGTTGCTGTTCCAATCTCTAATGGCAGCCTTGAGAATTTTAAGTTTCATAAAAAGACTCTTCATTCCTCCACCGAAAAAAGTGGATTCCCAGCTTCTGCGAACCATAGACAGGAAGGAATCATGAGTAATCCACATGTGTTGAAATTTAAATGCTTTGGGAACCTGTAAATTAGTATTCCGACAAGATAGGAGCAAGGGAGAATGATCCGAAGAAGTCTTGCCAAGGTGACGAACATAAATATCTGTAAAGAGATCAAAAAACAAGTCATTAGCCATAATACGATCTAAACGCTCCCAAACCCTTCCAGATGATCTGACACCAGTCCAGGTAAATTCACAGCCTTTGAAAGGAATATCGATGAGACCACAATCGTCAGAGCAAGTAACAAAGTCCTGCATACTTTCTAAACATGGTTCAGCATTGCCTTTGTATTCCGAAGGAGCCTTAATCACATTAAAATCGCCCCCAACAAGCCAAGGCACAGAAGCACTATCAGATAAAGCATTCAATTTATCCCACAACAGAAACCTCGCAGCCCTTGAGTGTCTACCATAGATAGCCGAATAGGTAAACTGAAGAGAAAGAGAGTGAACATTAACTGAACACGAAAAAACTTGAGAGCCATCCTGGAAATTCGAAAGATTGACATACTGCTGCTTCCAAAGAAACCAGATTTTATTATCAATAGAGCATTCAACACTGTAAAAACCCAGCTTCAAAGCGAGAAACTTGCTTTTAGATTGACTGACCATGGGTTCAATGATAATGAGAAAGAAAATGTTATGCTCACGGCAAAGCGTTAACAATCTAGAGAAAGAAGAATTGATACCACGAAGATTCCATTGGAGAACGTTCATCATTTAAAATTCAGAAATAGGAGCTAGTGAATGCTTGCCTTGCTTGATAGCTTTGGAAGCCTGAGACTGACGATGTTTACCAACCTTACGCCGTTGAATCAACGTAAATCCCTGATCAGAGACATCTGTATCTTGTGAAGAATCATGAACCCGTTGTAATTTCCGGCTGAGAATACGCTTCGATATACGAAGCTCTTCGGTGGGAAGAACAGATTCAGGTAAATTAGTGTCAGAATCATGTTGGCATAATTCCAGATCCTCAACATGATTACTTTCCGGATCAGAATTATAAGAAGCATCAATTGTTTTATCTCGATCAAAACCAATATCAGTATCAGCTGTTTGTTTCGATTTACAGGAAGTTGGAGACAAGATATCAACACCAGGATTTGAACCCGAAACATTATTTTGAGTTGATGGATCAGTCTGAATATTATCATTGTACTTTGGGCTAGGAGGCACATCCTGAAGCTCCACAATATTGTCCATTACAGGAGAAGTATCAGAATCGGCTTTTATATGAGGGTCATTGTTTTGCACCTCATTGGATTTGATTGGTTCTTTAGGCACCCAAATCTTTGTAGAGGCTTTATTAGCAGCATTAACAGGGGCTGAAGTCACAGGCTGATTAGATAAAGAATGGCAATTGGATGGAGTATGTCCCATCCTATGACAATGATTGCAATAATCTGGCAAATTTTCATAAGATACAGATTGGAAAAAACCGTTGCCATCATCATCAATCCACACCTTAGAAGGAAGCTCTTGCGATAAATCCATCTCTACACAGACCCTAGCAACAGATGGTCTGGTTAATGTAGCAGTTGCTGCATCCACTTTAAGTGGTGGTCCAACCAAATTGGCAATGGGAAAGAGAACGGCTTTGTCAAAGAGGTGAATGGGTAAACCCTCAAAAGATACCCACGCAGGGATAACAGCACTGTCTCTGTCAGGGCGAAAATCTTTTGTCCACTTGGAGATCCGCATAGCGAATCCATTAAAATACCAAACTTGTTGATAGTATTCCAATGAAATTTATATAATAAAGAGATTCTATATGCTTATTCATAGTATTCCAATGAAATTTATGTCATAAAAATTAATATAAAAAATTTTATTATCTTTTTACAATAAAATTTATTATCAGTTTATATTTATTTATTATTAATTGCATTTTTCATTTTTTTTTATTTTATCACAGGGCGATGTGAGGGGGGTACATGACTAGCATCTTTAGAAGTTGAGAATATTTTTGAAATTGATATGGTTTATAAAAAATTAAAGAAAAATATGATATAAATGAAAAAAAAAACATTAAAAAAAACTAATAATGAAATATATGAGGTAATTTCCTAAAAAATATTTGACTTAACCAGGTCCTCCTCTTAACTTGTCCGGCCATAAAATGAACCGTTTAGCCCGAAGCAACAAATTACGACACCGTTTATGTTTTGAAAATTTTAAAACTACCGTCTACGAAGATTAAGGCCGTGTTTGGTAAAGCTAATGTCGATGGGGAGGGACACAACCTCGGTTGGCAAAAAGCCTATCAGACGCATCGGAGGCATGTCCGATGCTCTCTCCATTGCCGCGGATCTTGGATTTTTTGTTGCACCTCCTCCTTCTCAGGTGCCTCTCTCTCTCTCTCTCTCTTCCTGTGATAATTCCTGCCAATTTTTCTGGAATTTGGCATTTTGATTTTGATAGATTCATTTTGTTTTCAATTTGAACTTCAGTACTTAAAAAAAAGTTGTTTGTAGGAAGAACTTAAAAACTTATCCAATGCTACTGGTGAAAAAGTGA
Source organism: Garcia nutans (assembly GCA_947685225.1). Taxonomy (NCBI): domain Eukaryota; kingdom Viridiplantae; phylum Streptophyta; class Magnoliopsida; order Malpighiales; family Euphorbiaceae; genus Garcia; species Garcia nutans. Next base: position 9,010,976 of record CANTUV010000025.1, read on the forward strand.
TGACTTGATCAGGGTTTTAAGAGAATTGACTAGTGTGCAAAGGAAAATTGCAGATCTTCAAGTCGAACTTCAAGGTCGGAAGGTGAGGGTTTTAAGAGAATTAATTACAGATGTTTGATTGCATAAGTCCATTGTTAATTTATTTATCATTTTGTTTTATAATAGTCTTTAAATTGAGTTATATTCTAAAATTTTAGGATGACAAAAATGTGGCACATTTGACACATGTAAGTGAAATGGAAAAGAAGATTGAGACTTTGGCAAGGATTACTACTATACTGAAAGATGTCATTCAGAATAAGGTAAATTATATGTGTTTATCATTAAGTTGAAACACACTAGTGCTTTTTACACCTTAAGAGAAAGTTGCATTGCAGAATTCTATGTCCAGTGCCTGAATTTTCATTAGTTTGCATGTCAGTCTTGTTGAATACACACTTTCATGGATTTATGTTTCCAATGATTTATGTACAAAGCTGGATTTCTTTTGATGTATAATATAGTTCTAAATTATTCTCAATGACTATGGAATATTTGATTTTTTCGCACTATTTACTTGCTTGGGACAATCTGAGATTTCCATAATTGCCTTGTTCACCTGACTAGGGAGGAGGGAATGGTGGCTGAGGTTCTTGCTTCTAGGAAGCCTTTTTTTTTTGAAAAAAAAAATGGAAGACCAAGGTCACTTTTCTCTTCCATTGTTTTGCAAAGAAGCAGCTTTTATTGAGTTGAATACTTTCATGTCTGCTGGAAAATATTCTAACGTGCAGGGAATAAGGCTATTCATAGACCTCAGACCTAAAGAATGAAAATTTTTCTGAATGTGCTTCTTGGTTGATTTAATAACTAATAACTTATTCGGGCATCTACCATAGATAATTCCTTTGCTTTCAAGTATTATAGACAGAAAGTAGGCATGCTAATTAATTTTTAATTATTTTTGCTAGTTAATTTTTAATTATTTTGTGTTTTTAGTGAAACATGACCTAATCTTGCATTAGAATGTATGTTCTGCTGAACACTTCTTGTCTAAGCAATAGCATTAGGCTTCCTTTATCCATTAATTTTTTGGTGATTATACTTGTCACGACAGTCTTTTTGTATTTTCATTTTCCACAAATATTGGCAGGATCGTATTATAGCTCGTCTGCAACAACCATATTCACTTGATTGTATTCCAGTTGAAGCAGAATACCAGGTTGTAAATGTACATTTGAGTAACCATTATAGGCTGGTCTATGTTGCTTTTTCATTTACACTGTCTACTATCTATATGCATGTTCACTCGCATCAGGAGTGAAACTCTAGTAATGAATGTTACAGGTTGAATTATATTGATTTTGAGGGTCTATATCTTGTTTGTTCTAACCTGGAAGCCTGACTGCATTGATGACTTATAGCCTCCAATAGAAAGCTTTTGAAGTTCATGGGCTGTCAATAGAAGGCTATGAAAAATCATTGTTCTTGGTTGTTAGTAGTTATTAGTCATAGAAAACATCCAACCAAGATGAATAACAATATCATAGTTCGCATCCAATTGAGATGGTAATAGTATGACATACTTGAGTGCAATGTTTTATGTTTCCTTTGTCCTACACAAGTTGTGTCGTTTTTTGTTCAATTTTCAATTAAGTTCAATGCTGCAAGATAATATCAACTTAGCTCAACCCAGTTAAATCTTAATCTCAAAATAATTGAGATTAGCTATGTGGATTCTCTTTTTTTACTATAAACAATTATAGACTACATCGTCAAAGAGATGTAAGATTGTAAGATCATTCTAAACTGCCTTTCTCCATATTCTTCCTTAAAATGTTCAATCTTTCTGACAAGTGCATTATTTGGTTTTGTTTTCGCTTCGCATGGCCAAACAATCTAAATTCGTTTTCTATTAATTTGTCTTCAATAGCAGTTGTCATCGCCTTTTATCTAATACACTCATTGCAAATTCTATTCATTCTATTCCTCGTATGTTCACACATCTATTTAGTATTCTTATTTGAGTAATACTCATCTTACCAATGTATTGCCGTTCAATGTCTAACACACAATATCTTAAATCATAGCAGGTTGTATTGCAGTACTGTAAAATTTGTCTTTTAATTTAAATGACATTCGACGATTAGATAATACTCCCGTGGCACTACTCCAATTTATCTAGCTTGTTTTAATCTTATATCTAACATCCTTTTTGCAACAACTATCTTCTTGAAGAATTAAAACAAGACATTCAAAATGGGTGCTATAAGGCACTGATATTCCATCTAATATAACTTCACTCCTTTCTCCATTTTTATTACTAAACATATAATATGTATATTTAGTTTTAGTTCTACTTAATTTAAAATTCTTGGATTCCAAAGTATTTTCCTCTAACTCTAATTTTCTATTTGCTTTTGCTCAGCTCATCTATTAACATAATGTCATCCACAAATCATACATCATAGGATGTTATTTTGTATGTGCCTTGTTAATTCAACCAAAGCGAAGATAAAAAGATAGAGGCTTATTGTTGAATATTGATGTAACCCAATTAAAACAGAAAAAATTCTTTACATCCTTTTCAACTATACAGATGTTAGTGAATGCTTCATCATATACTAGTGCTGCAAGATAATGTAATGAACTTAAATTGGGACTCAAAGGTCAAATTCCTAGGTAAGATATGACTTTTGACACTTCAATAGGCAATAAACATTTGCTTCATCAAGTTCATCAGGATCAAATGCATGAGGAACTCCTCTTCTAGATATTTGCTGTCTTGTGATTTAATTGTGCTTACAGTTCTAGGTCAAATAGTACTCTTTGTTGGCATCAAAATGCATGGAGCAGAAGTTTTGAGAATAAACAGTGAACTTTCACTTAACTCTCTCTGCAATGTGGGGGATGAATTAAAAGAGAAAATAAGTATAAAATAGTTTACATAGAGAGAATTGGACCAAGAAGAATAGCCTGCTTTGACATTGAAATTACCTTTTGATGGATGTGATATATTTCCTCCTCACCTTTAAAATGCAAGTTCACCAATTGAGGAACAGAGAGATAAATAAAGAATGTGGAGAACGAACTGTTCTTTTGCGCACCATAGTCTACTTTTTGTGTAAATTGAAGATTATAGAGTGGCCTTCATTAACGCCGTATTGAAATATGGAATATAAAGAAAAGAAAGAAAAAATGAAGTTACTTGTGGCCTTAGTAACATGAATTTGCACATTTTACTGGTTATGAGGTCATACAATTTAGTCCATCAAGTATGTAAATCATATATCAATCACCATGCTGCAAATAATGAATTGTGAGTTTAATTTTGAATTATACTGGTCTTCAATTTTGGACTATTGAATGTTTACTTTTGTTACTTGGTCATTTGCATTTATTCTTAATGCTTAAGAAATACACTGCCTCGATTTGTGCAGAAACAAATTTCAGAATTACTGATGAAGGCTGCTAGTGATTATGGTTCCTTGACAGCATCTGTTACAGATTTCCAATGGAGCCAAAACTTTAAGGAGCCTCCTTCAGTTTGGGGGGTATGCTTATGGAAATATAGTCCATTATTTATCTAAATATTTATTTGTTTATTTATTATGTTGACATTTTATGTGCTTTTAGCATATGTTTTATGATGGTCTCATTTTTATTACTATATTTGTTCTTTTATTGGAATTCCATTTTTTTAGAGTATCAACTAAGCCTCCCAAGTGTCATATTGTTCTATCTGAGATTGTGCAGGAGTTTATAACAATACTGCATTTTGTTGTTCAATAGCCTGTGAATGTGGAATTAATTTTATAGCATGAAATTGCAAGCAAAAGAAAAGAGTTGGCCAATTACAACAGTAAAATAGTTAAAGGTTTTGTATGTTTAATTTTGTTGAGATTTCTGTAAACACAAGCAGTATCTTTTGAATTTTTATAGGGAGATCAAAATTTAAATTGTTGAGGAATTAATAGGATTTTCTCTGAAGCATTACTACCATACTTCCGTTATTTTGGTGAGGATGTTATTCCTGATATGTACAAACTTTAATGTCAAGATATTCTATCATTTTTATTCCTATATGATATTCAACTTTTAATAAGCGATTCAGAATGGTAATTTTTCTTGAAACTACCAAGTAAATGTTACACATTCTCATTGAATATATTCTTTTGTTTATTTTCATACAGGAAATGCTACGTCCCATTCCTGTTGCATTAGCATCCTGTACCCGTTTCTTTGAAGCAATGTCTTCCATGAGAGAATCATTTGCTACGCTCCAACAATTGAGAGTTGGCCATTCAATTTCCTCAGTAACACCCTATATTCTATATACGTATTAAGCATGCTTAAACGATCGTAATATACGTATACTGAATATAGAAAATGCCACAGTTTAAAAAGACACAATAAATATCTTTGTAAATAAGTGAAACCAATCTCAAACATTTAAAAGAAATCCAAAAGACACCATATATAAAATGTTTAATAATTGACAGCGGAAGTTATTGCAAATATGTTATAAATCAAAGTTTACAAAACATAGAATATATATACATGATTGGCAGCTCTTCTCTGATCTTTAAGTCCCAAAAAAAAATCCTCAATGTCTAGTCTCACTTGGTCTCGAAGAACTCTCAGGTTCAACTCTGTCACCTGCGCGATCAAACACTATCGCGCTAAGCCAACGGCTTAGTAGTACAAAGTATGCTAGCATTATGCTTTAGTGCAATGTAATGTCACACATTTTAATAATAAATCAACATCATAGATGGAAGGTTAACAACATACCTTTATATTTCATAAACTACACATATATAAACATATCACATTTCAACATCCTTCCCTATAACTCATTAATCAATCATTTTACCATTCATAAATCACATTAAACAAAGACAAGCATGGGCCCAAAACACACTAATATACCATTCAATTTTCAGAGTAGATGTTTTGGTTTAAGCATCACATTTATCATTATCATAAACTCAACTAGGCTTCAAGGATTAGGTTCAACCAAGCTTCAAGGGGAATAAAGCATGCTAAGTCTCAACCCAACTTGGCTTCAAGAACCAACCCAACCTAGCTTCAAGGGTTGTAACATCTCAATTAGGCTTCAAGGACTAGACCCAACCAAGCTTCAAGGGGAGTAAAACATGTTAAACTTCTACCCAACTTGGCTTTAAGGATCAAGCCCAACCTAACTTCAAGAGAGTGTTACTATCATTAGGCATGCCACCAACAACAAACTCTGAAAATTGAATAACACATTAGCCACACAATTCATTTATTATTTCATTCTCAATTCTCATCATCAATTAGGCAAACATGCCTTATATCTTTCAATTGAATCATCATAGCCAATCACAATGGCTTCATATCATAGCATATCTCAATACCCATCTTAGCAATTCCTCTTTCAAATGTACAATCATTTGTATCATCATATCATTCATATAATACATATATATATCATCATTGATATAAGCATAGCAAAATACATTCTTCACAAGAATCAACAATGCAATAATGCAGGATGTGTACTTACCTCAATAGCAATTCACACAACTCAAAACACTCCCTTTCCCAAGGTTCTTATGCTTCTTAAATCAATGACAAATCACCTTCTTCAAGACCTAATCCAAGAATAATAACATACACTTGCTTAGGGATACACAAGAGGTAATTAAGTTAAGAGTTAACTATGAAAATCTCTATACATGACACGCTCAACCACACGGGCGTGTTCCTAACCGTGCCCTAACTCTACAACACAGAAGCTATTACACACTCATGACCACGGGCGTGTAATACATACTGCCTCACACAAAAACATCGACACGTCCAACACCCTGAACGTGCTCCTGGCCGTGTCAATTCTCCATCCTCACAGTAGCTATGACACGCTCAATAACACGGGCGTGTTACTGGCCGTGTCAAACCTACTGCCACACAGAACAATTGACACGCCTAAGGACCCTGGACGTGCTCATGGACGTGTCAGGCCAAAAACTCAGATTCCGGCCAAAACAACACCACAACTAACAAATCACTTCTATCCATCAACATCCACTTCAACCAAACTTAACGACACATACCCAAAAACCATCTCAAACTTACAACACCACCAAATCAAGCCAAAACACACATCAAACACAAATCACAAACATCATCAAAACTCTAAACACAACCACAACTCAATCAATACCAACCAACTTACTCTTTTCTTCAATCCAACCCCAAAATCCAAAATCAATTAAACCAAATACTCTTAAACCAAACACAATCAAACCAAACACATTCTCAAACACAACTTAAACTCACAAACCCACATAACTTCAAAAACAACACAAGAAATCAAGAGAGAACTTACCAAAGATGGAGAACTCTTAAACCTCCAGCTTATTCTCTTGAAAACTCTCTTCAATCTTGAACTTGGAAGAACAAATCTCTATCTTGCTCTCTTTCTTCTTGATGGCCGGACAACACAGAAAAGCAAAGAGAAGAGAAGGAAAGAAAATGGTCCACAGCAAGGGAAGAAAGAAAGAAGAAAAGATAGAAAGCAAAAGTCAAATCATCTCCTCAATATCCTCTTCTCCAAGCAAAATAATATTAAAATATTAAAATATCTTCTTCCACTTACTCTAACCCAAATACAAATAATTAAATAATCCTTTAAACATAATTAATCAATAATTAATCTCTTCCTTTGACTTTCCCATTGACTTGTGTATATGTTATATATATTTTCATATATACAACATATAAACTCTCTCTTCACTTATTTTCTCTTTTCCAATTAAACACAAATACACTTACTTCAATTACAACAATTATTACACCAAACTTCTAGGGTATATTTTGGGATATTACAATTCTCCCCCTCTAAAAAGAAATTTCTTCCTCGAAATTACCTGATATCAAATCTGAAACAGTTGAGGATATTGGTCTAGCATTGCTTGCTCATTCTCCCAAGTTGATTCTTCTCTACCATGATTCTTCCAAAGAATCTTCACAATTGGCACTTTCTTATGTCTCAACTCTTTCATTCCATAAGCCAAAATAGCAACTGGTTCTTCTTCAAAAGTCAGATCTGGACTCACTTCAATAGATTCAACTGATAACACATGAGATGGATCCGATCTGTACCTCCTCAACATAGAAACATGGAATACATTATGGATCCTATCCAACTCATATGGCAAAGCAAGCCTATAAGCAACTGGCCCAACTCTTTCCAATACTTCATAAGGTCCAATGAAAAGAGGACTTAGTTTTCCTTTTCGACCAAACCTCAAAATCTTTTTTCAAGGAGACACTTTCAAAAATATTTTATCTCCCACATTAAACTCTATGTCTCTCCTCTTCAAATCTGAATAAGACTTCTGTCGGTCTGAAGCTGCTTTCAATCTATTCCGAATCAGCTTCACTTTCTCTTCAGTCTCCTTAACCAAATCAGGACCAATTAACTTACTATCTCCAATTTCATTCCAATATAGAGGTGTCCTACACCATCTACCATACAAGGCCTCAAATGGCGCCATACCAATGCTGGATTGATGACTGTTATTGTAAGCAAATTCCACAAGTGGTAAGAATCTATCCCAACCTCTAGAGAAATCAATGACACAACTTCTTAACATATCCTCGATAATCTGTATCACTCTCTCTGACTGTCCATCTGTCTGCGGATGGAAAGCAGTACTGAAGTGTAATCGAGAACCCAAAACACCATGTAAACTCTTCCAAAACCTGGAAGTAAACCGGGGATCTCTATCCGACACTATAGAAATTGGGACACCATGCAACTTCACAATCTCATGGATATACAGCTCAGCTAACCTCTCCAAAGAGTAATCCATCCGAACCGGAAGAAAATGAGCTGTCTTAGTCAACCTGTCAACAATCACCCAAATAGCATCATGCTTCCTTTGTGTCAATGGTAAGCCAGACACAAAATCCATGGTCACTCTATCCCATTTCCATTCAGGCACTGACAAAGGTTGAAGCAACCCGGTTGGAATTTGATGCTCAGCTTTTACCCTCTGACATGTGAGACATTTGGACACAAATTCCGCTATATCTCTCTTCATACCGGACCACCAATAATACTGCTTTAAATCATGATACATCTTTGTATTGCCCGGATGCATAGCAAATACTGACTGATGTGCTTCTTCTAAAATGATCCTTCTCAAATTAGCATCATTAGGTACACACAATCTGTTCTTAAACCAAAGACTCCCATCATTTCTCACAATAAAATCTCGACTCTTTCCATTCTGACAATCTGAAACAATCTTTTGAATCTTCTTATCAGCCAATTGAACTTTTTTAATCTGATCCAACAACACTGATTTCAATTGCAATTGTGCCAACAATGCACCATCATCACAAGATACAAAACTAGCATGCAACGCTCTCAACTCAACAAGCAACGAGAGCGAATAAACAGTCAAACCTGCTAAAGACTTCCGGCTCAAGGCATCAGCAACAACATTTGCCTTACCAGGATGATAATCAATCAAACAGTCGTAGTCTTTAATCAACTCTAACCATCTCCTCTGTCGAAGATTGAGCTCTCTTTGGACACCCAAATATTTCAAACTCTTATGATCAGTATAGATAAAACACTTCTCCCCATACAAATAGTGTCGCCAAATCTTCAATGCAAACACAATGGCTGCTAACTCTAAATCATGGGTCGGATAATTGAGCTCATGCGGTTTCAACTGTAGAGAAGCATAAGCTATAACTTTACCTTCTTGCATCAGAACACAAGCCAACCCATTATGTGAAGCATCACTGTAGATCACATATGTTTATCTTCCACAGGTAAAGTAAGAACAGGCGCTTGAGTCAACATTTCTCTTAATTGATCAAAGCTAGCCTGACACTGATTTGTCCACACAAATCTAATTCCCTTGCGAAGTAATCTGGTAAGTGGAGTAGCTATTAAAGAAAATCCTTTCACAAAGCGTCGATAATAGCCTGCCAAACCCAGAAAACTTCTAACTTCAGTCACAGACTTGGGTGGACTCCAATTCAAAATAGCTTCAACTTTACTCGGATCAACTCTAATACCATCTGCTGAAACTATATGACCGAGAAAAGTTACTTGGTCAAGCCAAAACTCACACTTCGACAGTTTAGCATATAACTGCTTCTCTCTCAAGATCTGCAACACAATCCGCAGATGCTTGTCATGCTCCTCCTCATTGCGCGAATACACCAAAATATCATCGATGAAGACCACCACAAACTGATCCAGATAGGGCCTAAACACCCTATTCATCAAATCCATGAAAGCTGCAGGTGCATTCGTCAACTCAAAAGGCATCACTAGAAACTCATAATGCCCATACCTGGTCCGAAAAGCGGTCTTAGGAACATCTTCAGCTCTGACCCTCAACTGATGGTACCCTGATCTCAAATCAATTTTAGAAAACACTGCTGCTCCCTTCAATTGATCAAAGAGATCATCAATTCTAGGCAAAGGATATTTATTCTTAATAGTCACTTTGTTCAATTGCCTATAATCGATACACAATCTCATAGTACCATCCTTCTTCTTTACAAACAAAACAGGAGCTCCCCACGGTGAAACACTAGGGCGAACAAACCCTTTATCCAACAACTCTTGCAACTGTACCTTCAATTCTCTCAGCTCAACAGGTGACATTCTATAAGGAGTAATAGAAATAGGAGTGGTACCAGGCAATAATTCAATACCAAATTCCACCTCTCTCTCAGGAGGTAACCCTGGCAACTCCTCTGGAAACACATCTGAAAACTCTGCAACTGTAGGTATACTATCAATTTGAGAACCCTTTACTCTAGTATCCACCACATGAGCAAGATAAGCGTCACACCCTTTTCTAATCAATCTCCTAGCTGCAACAGCTAAAACAAACAAGGATGCTAGTTGTCCCTGCTCACTAGATACTATCACCCCACTTCCATCACCAGTTCTCAAAGTAACAATTTTCTTTTTACAATCTACCAAGGCTCCATGTCTAGATAATCAGTCCATGCCTAGGATCACATCATATTCCTTAAAAGGCATCTCAATCAAATCTCCAAGGAACTCCTCACCTTGAACCACTACTGCACTATCTCGGTGCACTTTGCTAACAATCACACTATGCCCTAAAGGATTTGTCACCAATACATCAAATCCTAGGGATTCAGCATGCACATCAGACACAGGCAAAATAGATGCACTAATATATGAATGCGTGGATCCAGGATCAATCAAAGCAAGTACTGAAATACCAAATAAAGAAAAAGTACCAGCTATGACTGCCGAAGCATATGGTTGCCTCTGCATCACATAAATCCTCTGAGAAGATCCAGCCCCCTCTGGTCTACTCTCCCTGGATGTAGAACCTCCTCTAGAACTGAACCCAAATCTGCCTCCTCTGCCGAAACCTCTGCCTCCTCGACCTCCCTGCACACTAGGTCGAGAAGCTGCAGAATCTACTAACATCTGCTCTTGCCTCTCCGGACAATCTCTAACAAAATGATCAGGTGATCCACATCTGAAGCATACCCCTGCTACACCAGTCTTCCAACAAGTACCACCATGTGGCCTATCACAATGAATACATACAGGTAGAGTGGCTCTCTGAGTCACTGGGGTCGGAGCACTTGCCACTGAAACTGTAGGTCTAGATCTCTGCCTCTAAAACTGTACTGACCTACCAGCTGGCCTTTGACTCCTACTAACCCGAGGAATAAAACTTCCTTTACCTCTTTTTGCAGATGAAGACCCTGCCTCAAACTGGGGTCTTCTAACCCTGATTTCTTCCTCAGAAACAGCCGCTGCAATATTCTGAGCTCTTTCCATACTCCTAGCTGCTGCCACAAGCTGGGAAAAATCATGATATCTAGATCCAGCCACAAGACACAGAATAGAGGGCCTCAATCCCTCCTCAAATCTCCTGCATCTATCTATCTTATCAGATATAATACCCCCAGCATAATGGCTCAACCGTATAAACTCAACCTCATATTCCGTTACGGTCCGGTAATCTTGCTTCAAGCTTAGAAACTCCATTTTCTTCACATCTTTGTACTCCATTGGAGTGTACTTCAATTCAAACTCTCTTAGAAAATCAACATAGGACAATGTAGGTGGATCATCCATAGCATGGGGCACTGTCTTCCACCAATCATATGCATCCTTTTGCAACAATGATCTTGCATAATCAAATCTTTCCTCTGGAGTGGCTTGCAACTGAACAAATATTCTCTGTACTTTATCTAGCCACTACTCAGCTACAACTGGATCAATAGTACCCAAGAAATCTTCTGCTCCATACTTCCGTAATTTGTCATAATGCCTCACTGATACCAAAGGCTGTGGGGGTGGTGGCGGTGGTTGCACAGGTGCTTGCCTCAAAGCCTCAACTACATGCCTAAGCCAAACTGGTGGAACCTCCTCACCAGCTGGTCTCCCCGACACAGAAGCAGGTACCTCTCCAGCACTATCCACTCTAGCTCCCTCTCTAACCTCATCAGGAGCTACGCTCTCCGCACTACCCTCTACTGACTGTCGCAAGTGAGAATCCATCACAACCTATGTCTGCAAACACAGCAGAATGCCTCTCATTAAAGATCAGAGACTGCCAATCCCAAACATGTATATTATTCAAAAACCAACTTTTTAAGTCAAAATACTCTTTTTCTTACACTTTACCTAGGTTGAGAATCTCAAACCTAGGCTCTGATACCAAAACAATTGTAACACCCCTATATTCTGTATACGTACTAAGCATGCTTAAACGATCGTAATATACGTATACTGAATATAGAAAATGCCACAGTTTAAAAAGACACAACAAATATCTTTGTAAATAAGTGAAACCAATCTCAAACATTTAAAAGAAATCCAAAAGACACCATATATAAAATGTTTAATAATTCACAGCGGAAGTTATTGCAAATATGTTATAAATCAAAGTTTACAAAACATAGAATATATATACATGATTGGCAGCTCTTCTCTGATCTTTAAGTCCCAAAAGAAAAATCCTCAATGTCTAGTCTCACTTGGTCTCGAAGAACTCTCAGGTTCAACTTTGTCACCTGCGCGATCAAACACTATCGCGCTAAGCCAACGGCTTAGTAGTACAAAATATGCTAGCGTTATGCTTTAGTGCAATGTAATGTCACACATTTTAATAATAAATCAACATCATAGATGGAAGGCTAACAACATACCTTTATATTTCATAAACTACACATATATAAACATATCACATTTCAACATCCTTCCCTATAACTCATTAATCAATCATTTTACCATTCATAAATCACATTAAACAAAGACAAGCATGGGCCCAAAACACACTAATATACCATTCAATTTTCAGAGTAGATGTTTTGGTTTAATCATCACATTTATCATTATCATAAACCCAACTAGGCTTCAAGGATTAGGTTCAACCAAGCTTCAAGGGGAACAAAGCATGCTAAGTCTCAACCCAACTTGGCTTCAAGAACCAACCCAACCTAGCTTCAAGGGTTGTAACATATCAATTAGGCTTCAAGGACTAGACCCAACCAAGCTTCAAGGGGAGTAAAACATGTTAAACTTCTACCCAACTTGGCTTCAAGGATCAAGCCCAACCTAACTTCAAGAGAGTGTTACTATCATTAGGCATGCCACCAACAACAAACTCTGAAAATTGAATAACACATTAGCCACACAATTCATTTATTATTTCATTCTCAATTCTCATCATCAATTAGGCAAACATGCCTTATATCTTTCAATTGAATCATCATAGCCAATCACAATGGCTTCATATCATAGCATATCTCAATACCCATCTTAGCAATTCCTCTTTCAAATGTACAATCATTTGTATCATCATATCATTCATATAATACATATATATATCATCATTGATATAAGCATAGCAAAGTACATTCTTCACAAGAATCAACAATGCAATAATGCAGGATGTGTACTTACCTCAATAGCAATTCACACAACTCAAAACACTCCCTTTCCCAAGGTTCTTATGCTTCTTAAATCAATGACAAATCACCTTCTTCAAGACCTAATCCAAGAATAATAACATACACTTGCTTAGGGATACACAAGAGGTAATTAAGTTAAGAGTTAACTAGGGAAATCTCTACACATGACACGCTCAACCACACGGGCGTGTTCCTGACCGTGCCCTAACTCCACAACACAGAAGCTATTACACGCTCATGACCACGGGCGTGTAATACATACTGCCTCACACAAAAACATCGACACGTCCAACACCCTGAACGTGCTCCTGACCATGTCAATTCTCCATCCTCACAGTAGCTATGACACGCTCAATAACACGGGCGTGTTACTGGCCGTGTCAAACCTACTGCCACACAGAACAATTGACACGCCTAAGGACCCTGGACGTGCTCATGGACGTGTCAGGCCAAAAACTCAGATTCCGGCCAAAACAACACCACAACTAACAAATCACTTCTATCCATCAACATCCACTTCAACCAAACTTAACAACACATACCCAAAAACCATCTCAAACTTACAACACCACCAAATCAAGCCAAAACACACATCAAACACAAATCACAAACATCATCAAAACTCTAAACACAACCACAACTCAATCAATACCAACCAACTTACTCTTTTCTTCAATCCAACCCCAAAATCCAAAATCAATTAAACCAAATACTCTTAAACCAAACACAATCAAACCAAACACATTCTCAAACACAACTTAAACTCACAAACCCACATAACTTCAAAAACAACACAAGAAATCAAGAGAGAACTTACCAAAGATGGAGAACTCTTAAACCTCCAACTTGATCTCTTGAAAACTCTCTTCAATCTTGAACTTGGAAGAACAAATCTCTATCTTGCTCTCTTTCTTCTTGATGGCCGAACAACACAGAAAAGCAAAGAGAAGAGAAGGAAAGAAAATGGTCCACGGCAAGGGAAGAAAGAAAGAAGAAAAGATAGAAAGCAAAAGTCAAATCATCTCCTCAATATCCTCTTCTCCAAGCAAAATAATATTAAAATATTAAAATATCTTCTTCCACTTACTCTAACCCAAATACAAATAATTAAAAAATCCTTTAAACATAATTAATCAATAATTAATCTCTTCCTTTGACTTTTCCATTGACTTGTGTATATGTTATATATATTTTCATATATACAACATATAAACTCTCTCTTCACTTATTTTCTCTTTTCCAATTAAACACAAATACACTTACTTCAATTACAACAATTATTACACCAAACTTCTAGGGTATATTTTGGGATATTATATCCTCTATGCCAACAACACCAGCAAATAATCCCTCACATAGACTACCGGGGGATTCAGATTGTGTAACTCCACCTCCTTGGAGAAATGAATCTAGTTTTGATGACTTAGCTATTAAAAGCCTTAGGAAACAAGAATACGAGCGGCAAGAAGTAGATGATGAAAGTAGTGAAGTGGGCGACTCTCATCCAGTTGATGGCACAAGTCATAGAAGATTGTCTTGGCCTCCATCAATTAAAAAGAATGGTATATATTGAATACCATGCATGATTCATATTATGTGTTCCTTACTGAATTTTTTGTGCAGTATTTTTTTGTTGCAATGAAATCCTTCATGATCTTGCATCAAAAGCATTATATAACTGAAATCTTTATCCACTTGTGCAGTTAATCATATAATTTCCCATGGAAATCCTTTGGTATATATGATAAGAGTTATTAATTTTACTCCTACTAAATGTGTTAATTGTCCTGTAACCTATTTAGTTTTAAATTTTTTATTTAGTATATTTAATTTGAGTTAAAATATAAATTATTTTGAGCAGGTTAGATCATTAAAGAAATTAGATAAAAAAATAGAACTAACTAGAAGATTTAGCAAACGTATTTATTTTAAAATATATATTTTTAACCATATTAAATATTTTCGAATAGTAATAATGTTCTCATGCTTATATACATATATTGAAATTGAATGTTGTATGTTGAAATTGATATTTTCCAAAGCAAGCTCATTTTACATGCACATTGATTGCTTTTTGTATGTTATTTTGGTTTAGGCCCAATACATTAATTGCATCTTGAATTTGACATTTTTGGTTATTTTATCCAATGTACTTATATATTTGCTTATTGTATTTATGCATTTGCTATATTACTCTTATGTACTTATTTATTTTGTTCCAATATATACTAATATAATCACTTTGCCCTTTGTACTTGTTTATTTCATACTCAATTGACACCTAGATAAAAATAGTGTTACAGGTATATGTAGGTGTCTATTTGATACAAAATATACAAATAAAAGGAGCAAAGTGACCATTATGTGATTATAAAAATGTCTATTAGAATAAAATAGGCAAGTACGATGGACAATATGAAAAATGCATAATTACATGAGATAAAATAATCAAAGCTGCAAAATTTATGGGACAATTGATGTATTAAGTCTTTTGGTTTATTACATTGTTTGGCCTTGTCCTGCCGAAGAGCATAAAAATTACATTGGACAAAATGACCAAAGCGGCAAAATTTATGGGACAATTGATATATTAAATCTTTTAATTTATTACATTGTTTTGGCCTTGTCCTTGCGAAAGAGCATAAAAAGAATGCTCGTTTTTACATGGTGTGCAAAATAATTGCAAGGGGGCATTCTTTAAAGAAGTTGCCCTTTGGCCATGTCCTTGCTAATAAGCATAAGAAGAATCTTTGTATGTGTGTGTGTGTGTGTGTGTGTGTATATATATTGCTAGACCTTGCGGTTGATGAGGTTCTTAAACTTTGTTGATCATCTTTTTGGGCCCGAATGTTAACTAATCAAAATTAAAATGTTGAAAATCAAATACAATTTTTAGAGGGATATACTTATCTTGCAATAATAGAATATGATACTTTGGCACGCAGGCAGGGACGAACATAGAGGGTCGTGAGGGGGGGGGGGGGGGGGGGGGGGGGGGGGGGGGAGGGGGGGGCAAACGATTTTCCCTCGCCGGTGACCAGAAACACATATAGGGGAGGAGTGTTCTGGCCGCCGAGAATAGTAGCATGGAGGGCTCCGCAACGAGCACCCCTCTGCTCGTTGTAGAGCCGGCGAGCGTGAGGGATCGAAGATGACTCTTCGACTGCTCATGCTTTTCTTTTTTTACAAAAATGCCCCTGGCTGAAACGGCATCGTTTCAGTCAGGGGTTATATATTTTTTTAATCAGTTATAAGTGAAACGATGTCATTTTACTCTAAGTGAAACAACGTCATTTCACTTATAACAGTTTAAAAAAAAGAGAGAAAGGAGTTGCTCGAGTAGCTCCTCTTTCTCTGCCAGCGAGAGACACAAAGACTAGAGAGAGGGAGGGAGAGGACGAGCGAGGCAAGCAGGGAGAGGACGAACGGGCGGACGCCTGTACTCGCCGGCAACACACGACACCGGAGAACTGATATTACCAGCCGATCGACTTCAACAGGTGTTTATTTTTATTTTTTTAAATTGATTTATGTGTTGTTTTGTTTAAGATTATATTTAGGTAAAAATTAGAAATTTTTTTTATAATTGATAAATGTAGTTTGTTTGAAATTGAAATAAGTATTTTGATTTATTTCAAATGATTTTTGATGTGATTATATTGAATTATTTTGTGTATTTTGTGGTTAGGGTTTTAGGTGAATTTTATGATTTTATTTTTTATTATAAAATTTGATTTATTTTGAGATTAACTAAGTATAATAATTTATTTAAAATAGTTTGTATTGTTATTGGTTGAATAATGAATTGATTTAGTGTTTTGAATTTTAGGTTAAATTAATTATAATTATAAATTAACATGTTGAATATAAAAAAAATTTAATATAGTGTGCTTAGTAAACTATAAATTTATAAATTAACTACTTAATAAATTTATAAATTAACTATTTAATAAACTAAATTTATTTTAAATTAAACCAATTTATAAATTGAACATAAACAAATTAGTTTATAAATTAACTATAAATTTATAAGTTAAATACTTAATAAATTAAACCAATTTATAAATTGAACATAAATAAATTAGTTTATAAATTAGCTATAAATTTATAAATTAATTACTTAATAAACTAAACTAATTATAAATTGAACATAAACAAATTAATTTATATTGTGAGTATAAAATAATTAATAGTTAAATATAAATTGAATATAAACTAAGTATAAATTTAATATAAAATATTTATAAAATAAAAAATATGAACTAAACTCTAATTTTAATCAAAAGTAAACTAATTATATTTAGAATAAAAATTGAAACAAGCATGGATAAATTTGTGATAAAGATTAAGAGATTGCGGAATGAACATGGTGAATCATCAAATATTTTGACTTCGACACCAATTCAGACATTTAGTAGCATGCAAGTGTTAGGGAAATTAGTGATACAATAGGGCATCCAGAGTGTAGTTTTGGGGATATTATGGGTGATTCATTATTACGTAAACTAATTGACGAATTTGATGTTGAAATTAGGGGTGATGTTAAAAGACAATATGTAGCTAAAGGACCTTGCCAACTATATGGCCATAATTTTTCTCAAACAAAATTTTAAAAAATTATAAGGAGTTTTAGAGATGTTTGGTTCTCTAAATTTAAGTGGTTGGAATATAGTATTTTCAAAGATGCAACATTTTGCTTATGGTATTATTTTTTTAGTTCGAATAGAGGATCTAAAGGAGGGGATAATGTCTTCATAGAAGTTGAATTTCAAAATTGGAAAAAAGTCATAGAGAAGTTTGATGAATATGTTGGTGATCCAAATAGTTCACACAATAATGCTAGAATGTTATATGTTAATTTCAAAAATCAAAGACAAAGTGTATCTCATGTTCTATCTTCTCACAGCCAAGAGCAAGAGGCTTATTATCAGACAAGTTTAACAGCTATTGTTGATTGTATTCATTTTCTACTAGCAGATAGATTGGCTTTTCGAGGAAATGATGAGTCGGAAGACTCACTTAGCCGGGGTAATTTTCTTGAACTTCTCAATTGGTACAGTTAAAACAGTATTGAAGTTGAAAATGTAGTTAATTCAAATGCTTCTAAAAATAATCAACTCACTTCTCCACGTATCCAAAAGTAAATAGTTAGTGCTTGTACTTTAGAGACGACACTAGCTATTATTAAGGATATTGGAGATGATTTTTACCTCTATTAATTGATGAGGCTCAAGACAATTCTGTAAAGGAGCAAATGGTTATAGTATTGAGATATGTTAACAAGTTGGGATAAGTGGTTGAGCGATTAATTGTAGCGGTACATGCGAGTGACACATCTGCTTTATCTTTAAAAAGTGCACGTGACGATTTCTTAGCCAAATATGGGTTCTCTAAGTAAAGTTAGAGGTCAATGTTATGATGAAGCTTCTAATATGCGAGGTGAATTTAATAGGTAAAAGACTCTCATTTTAAATGAAAATCCCTTGGCAAGATACATTCATTGTTTTGCTCATCAACTCCAATTAGTGCTTATTACAACAGTAGAGAGCAGTAGATTTGTGAGTAATTTTTTTTATTATGTTGCAATGATTGTGAATATTGTTGGAGCTTTATGTAAAAGGAGGGCTGCTCTCCGTCAAAAACAATATGATGAGGTAGTTCAACGCCTGGAGAGAGAAGATATTCAAAGTGGAAGAGGCTTGCATCAAGAAATAAATTTAACTCGACTAGGAGACGCGCTGGGGTTTCCATTATAAAACAATTGTGCGTCTTCTCTCTATGTATTTACCAATGAAAAAGGTTTTTGTGAACATTTATGAGGATGGTGCTGAACAAAAAAATCGATGTGCAGTTGTGGACTTGATTGATAAAATGAGAAGTTATGAATTTATTTTCATTGCTTTCTTAATGAGAAAACTTTTAGGTATGACAAATGATCTATCTCAAGTTTTATAAAGAAATGATCAAAATATTGATAATGCGATTCATTTTATTACAACTATGAAACAAGGATTGCAAAGCCTCAGGGAGAATGGATGGGATGGATTATTGAAAGCTATTAATAACTTTTGTATAGATCATGATGTCAGAATGCCTAATATGGAAGATAATGCATGTTATCTGCGTTCCAAGCGTGCTGGTGTTCCTATCACTTGTTTTCATCATTTTCAAGTAAAAATATTTTGTCAGGTACTATTTTATCTTCGTATTATCATATTTATCTATTTATTATTCTATAATCTAATTTTCGTTCATTCACCTTTAGGTTATTGATTTCATTGCTCAAGAAATGAAAAATCGCTTTACAAAATCAAGTAATGAATTGCTTTTATGCATTGTTTATTTTTCTCCTAAAAACTCATTCTTCAATTTCAATCTATCCAAATTACTTTGTCTTGCTGAACTATATCTATATGATTTCTCCATTACCAATTGGATGATACTTGAAGATCAATTTAATATCTATATTGTTGATGTAAAAAGGAATGTAGTTTTCTCTAATCTCGATGACATTTGAGCTCTTGCTCAGAAAATTGTTAAGACAAGTTATGACACTGTATTTTTTTTTGTATGTCTGCTAATCAAGTTGGCTTTAGTCTTACTTATTACAACTGCTACTGTTGAGAGAATTTTTTCAGCAATGAGCATTATCAAGATGGATTTGCATAACAAGATGAGAAATGATTTTATGACAGACTGCTTGGTGTATTTTGTGAAAAAAATATTTTTAAAAAAATTAAAAACGAAGCTATTATGCAATATTTTCAAAATATGCAAACTCGTAAAATACAGTTATCATCTTTTAGGCTTAGTCAATCAAATAACACATATTAACTATTGAACTATTGTAATATTAAATGTTTAATTTTACGTTGAATTTTTAAAAAAAAAAAGATTTTGTGAAATTTGTATCCCTCCTTCCAATGAATTTTTAGTTTTGTCACTGCACGACGGTATAATTTTGTGGCAAATGTGTATACAGTTTGGATAATAGATCATACGGATTGAATATGGAATCTCGTATAAAAAAAGATGTGACTTTCTTGAATTTTTGATCAATTAATAATATACCCTTTTTTTTCTTTATTTGAAAATAACAACATTACTTTTTTTTATCAGTTATTAATTTACTTAACGTGAAGTATCTTTATATGTACCATTACGTGAAATATCTTTTTTATTTTTAATATGTACCATTTGAGTTGTATTACCCAGAACATGGAATGTCAATGAAAAACATGAAATATCTTTATCAATTTCACCATTGTTTTTTTTTTCTTTCCTTTAAATGTAGATTTCCAAACAGAAATTCTAATGGAAACCTTAAATTTCTCTCTCCCTCTCATACATACATATTTTGCATAAAAATAGACGGGAATTCCAAAAGCATGAGAATAAAATTTCTTTTGAAGTATTGATTTTGCCCCTAATTAACCCTTTATATTATCGTCTCAGTGTTCGAGCAACTTTCATATATTAACTACTTGTGCAAAGTAGTTATTTAATAATTATTTATTTTATTGAATTCCTTATTTTACTTTTGTTTAAATGAAATCTCTTAATTTTATTTACTTGTGGATGTTAAAAAAATACTTTTATAATTAGAACTGTGGAAAAATATTTATACTTATATATATATATATATATATTTATTTATATCTGTGATCTGATCAAACGGACTAATCAACTCAAGCTAAACCAAAAATGATTTTTAATTGTAATAGTATATCAAAAGATTTAATATATTTTTCAGTTAATCTTATAATAATGTTATTTAATAATATCTCATATTTATTAAAAATTTTCATTATTTTTTATTTTCATTTTATTGAATTAATTTTTTTTCAAAATATTATATAATTTTTAAAAATTAAAATAAATATTTAATAAAAATAATTCAAATTTGAATTTAATATAAAAATTAATTTTGTCTAAATCAAATTAAAAATAAGTTTTTAAAAAATCAAAATTAATTCAAAATGATTAATTTTACATTAATTTAAAGGCTCCTAGGTATTTTAAGTATTAATTCTTGTGGGTGCTCATTTAATAAGAAAATAAAAAAATAAAATATAAAGAAAAAA
Source organism: Garcia nutans (assembly GCA_947685225.1). Taxonomy (NCBI): domain Eukaryota; kingdom Viridiplantae; phylum Streptophyta; class Magnoliopsida; order Malpighiales; family Euphorbiaceae; genus Garcia; species Garcia nutans. The sequence goes on from CANTUV010000025.1 coordinate 9,032,029, forward strand.
ATTAATTAAAAAATATATTTTTTTAAGAGATATAAATTACAGTTATTTTAGAGAATAATTATTAGATAATTTTTTTATTAATTAAAATATATTTATTATAATTTTATTTATAAAAAAATATTATAATAAATATTTTTAATTAATAAAAAAATTATTTAATAATCACTTAATAAAATAACTATAATTAACATTTTACTTTAAACCTATTGAAATATTCAGCGAAGGCAAGCCAAAACATGTGTACAGCTGCTAACACTTTGTTTCCTTAGAGCCGCGTTTATTTATAAAAAGCTGCTGCACATTCTTTATGGGAATTGGGAATGCTGCCTGAGATAAATTAAAGATGTATCACTGTTTTGATTTAGAGATTTTATTTCTAATTTTTTTAATTTTTTCAATTTATCAAAGACTATTATTTGATTCAATTAAATTTGGATGGTATTTTTTGTGAACTTTTTTCTTAGAAATTTATCAAAAGAAATTTCGCAAAACTACTAATTCGTAGACGCAATTTTCATTTTAAAAAATTAAGAAAAAATATTTATTTTAATTAAAAAGATAAATTTACATATATTTTTATTATACTCTTCTCTACTTTAGCATAAGATAATTGATTTTTTAATTAATTAATTATCTAAGTTTGGTTAATTATCTTAAAATCACACACCTTTTCAACTTTCAAAGTAATTATCAATAAATAATGACATTGAAAAATAAAGATTAATTGATAAGAGTAAAATAAATATTTTTAATAAGTACATTAAATACATATATAATAGAAAATTAAAGTATTAACTAATTTATTATAAACTATGGATGAGTTATAATTTAGGATAAATAAAAAAAGAAAAGTGTGTTTACGAATAGAAGAAATATATTTTTAAAAATTATTTATTTGTATAATTAATCATTTAAATTAAATATTTTAATAATTTTAAATGATTATTCTTTTAGGAAAAGAAAGTGATGAAAAAAATCTTAGATTTTAAATGTTAATTAGATTATATTTTTAAAATCAATTAATATTAAAAAAAATTAGGAAAAATGGTCAAATGCGATACTAAAATGTTATCCGAATCTCAAGATGGATTGAAAATCTTTTTTAACTGAATATGCTTTTTTTTTAAAAAAAATAGTTAATTTGGCAAATGGTAAAATGTTGTTGCAAAATACTGTTGTAATTTTGTATGGGACTCGTCATTTAAAAATTTTAAGTAATAAATAAATAAATAAATACAAGCATAAAATATTTTTACCATAATATATTTATAATACCATATATTTATCCATTTTAATCATTTTATCAACTATATTTTAGTATTTACTAGATTACTTTCTATATTTATTAATTTTATTCTAATAGACACCTATATAATTATATATTGGTCATTTTAATTGTACTTATATATTATATCAAATAAATACTTATATATGTATGTATAGTACTATTGGTCATTTTATCCTTTATACTTATATATTTATATCAAATAAATATTTATATATATGTGTAGCACTATTTTTATCTGAGTATTTATTAAGTATAAAATAGATAAGTATAAAAGGTAAAATAATCAAAAGGGGCAAATATAAGAAGCAAAGTAAATAATATCTATGTGTACAAATATATGTTAGCATAAAATGGATAAGTACAAGGAAATAAAATGATAAATACATAAATATAAGAGACAAACTGATAAAAATGGATAAGTACATAGAGGTGTTAGGCCAATATTTTTCAAATGTTAAATTGGATTTCAAAATTTATACAGTGACTTACTCAAAATATATGCATGTGATATTATTATCAATATTTTTATATTAATAAATATATTTAAATCACTAACCATTTAATAATAAGAAAAGAAAAAATTTTAATGAGAAAATAATTAAAATGTATTAGTATTTATCTTATAATGTTATTTTTTTTTCTTCACTTAATTTATTCATATAAAATTGATATATAAAAGATAAATAATTTCTACACGAGACCATGTATTTGCTACTGTAGCAAAATATGTTTATATTTTGCATAAAATTAGAAGATACATTCTAGAATGCAATAATCATAGAAAGGTCTTGAGATATCTTAGGTTTTGGAGTGCTTTCTTTCCTTATTTTTTTGGATATTGGATGAGTTATTAGTCGGATCACAATATACCATCACCCTTTCCGTTATCTTCTCTTATAACATTTACCTCATTGGCTATCTCTTTATATATTTTCTACAGCGTCATTAAATGTTTCAACTTCCTTAACTATTGCTCTATCTTTGCCTATTAGTTTTTCAATTTCATAAGAAAATAAAAAGAAAATAAAAAATATATTCCAAAGACTCTTTGCTTTCTATGATTCCATCTTTAAAAAAACAATATAGTAAATTTTAGATAGTACTTGTAAAATCATTAAATTTAGTATATATAATTTATAATATATAATGTATACACTTTTTTTTTCATATTTTATCATGTTTCTAATCATATCAACGAAATCAGATTTGTTCAACATTTCATTATTAATAGCATTATACTTTGCCTTCATTTTTGTCCATCTAGAATCAACGTGTGGATAAACTCTAATACCATAAAAAAAAAGTTTTTAATTAATCAACTCTTGAACTTTGATTAAATGTGTATTCTTTCAAATATTATCTTGTTTAAAATTTAAATCAGTAGCCACTTCTTATATGTTTGTAGTGTAGTGAAAAATTCTACTTTATTAGCACCAATGCTATTTCTATCTTCTCTATCAGTGGTGAAATCAGAGACCGAATGAAGAAAAAAAAATTCAAGTAAAAAATTTATCGGCAAATTAAAGATAAAATTAAATATTTAATATTATAATAAAATTTAAATTTTTGTTATAAATTTCTAAAAAAAATTTATCAAAAATTTATATTATTTATTATATTCTAAAAATTTATTAAATTTATATATATATATATTTTTAAATTCGTAGATCTTAATTTATTTACAAAATTTTATTAAATATTATTTCAAATAAGAATTTTTTTTGGAATGATAAGTTTTATCTAATTTATAACTAAATTGTAAAATTACAGTATTAACCTAAATACCTAATCACAAAATCATAAATACTCACAAATAAATTTAAAAAAAACATATTTGGTGAAAAAAATTACAATATATATAAAATATTATATATATAATTTTTATAAAATACTGTAAATTTTATAAAAAATAATATATATATATATATACCTAATCACAAAATTCTAAATATCAACTAATTAAAAAAATATGTATATATGGTGAAAATTAATATATATATATAATACTATGTATATATAATACAATATATATATAGTATTTTAAAATACTATATATATATATATATCTAATTACAAAACTCTAAATATCCACAAATTAAAAAAAGTCAATATATATATAATAATATATATATAATTTTAATAAAATATTATGTATAAGAATAACATGTATAGTGAAAAAAATCAATATATAAATAAAATACTATATATATATATAATTTTAATAAAATATTATACAATTATATATATACACATATATATACATATAAATACACACACACACACACATATATATATATATATATATGCAAGTGTGGGAGGGGAGGGGGTCTATTGCCCCCCAGGACACCCCTCCCTCGACCACTGTTCTCCATCATCCATCACATTCATCCTCTGTGATATTTAAGGCTATATATTTTTTTATTAGATTAAATATATATACAATTCTTTAAACTTATAACGTTTAGTTAATTTGCTCATTGAACTTACATTTTAACCATTTTGTCCCATTGTACTTATTTATTTTATATTAACAGACACATATATTAATAAATACTGATCACTTTGCTCATCATATTTGTATTTTTTGTATTAAATAGGTACTTTAGTAACTCATTCTGACTCAGTGTGATTCAACGAATTTGTATTTATAAGTTAAAAAATATAAGTTCAAGAGGTTATATGATTAAATTAAAAGTTCAAGAAGTAAAGTGACTAAACACTGCAAGATTAAGAGGCTAAAAATATATTCAGCATTCTTATTAGGTTATGCAATAGATAACATGCTATAAAAATGCATATTTGAGTCCTAATTAGATAAAATGAGCAACTCCTAAAAATCTACCAACATTCTTTAAGTAAAATAAAATATTGATCAACTACATTTTCTAACTTTTGTTTGCTAAAGATGAACTCTCGGCAAAGTCTGACCATCAAGGTAAACCCCAAGGGGGTTAGTCCAGCAATCCACCGCTAGGGTTCTCACTTCAATATGAGTTTATAGAAAGATTTCACACGTGATACATCTAATACCTTAGCTTTTAGATGCATTGTTATAAATTCATAGTTTGAACTTATGATTTTACTGGCGTACTCTCCATACTTTACCAATTTTTCTATTTGTGGTGGTTACATTTTTAATTTTTGAGTATTTCATATTATAATATTTATCTACAGTTTATAATTATCTATAACCTCTTTGCTTGCCCTCTATATGAGGTAAAAAATTTGTTTTTATCAACCAAATAATAACCTTCATGTTTGAAAATACTCATTATAAATTATTTTCGTTGAGATATAATATAATATTTTAGTTATTAAATAAAAATATTATGAATTAGTATTACCTAAATAAATTTTTAAACATTTGATCGAGAAATAGCAAATCTCGATGAGAATTGAAATAATAAGGAGCAGTTATTCGTAATATGGAATTGTTCAAAATTTATTTAAATTGTTTAAATTAAAATTAAATTACTTGTTTAAAATTTAAAAACAATCCCTAACAAAAAATTTTATTTCATTTAATTGTTGTATAATTACACTGTTGATTTCTAAATTTTTTAAAATTTAATAATTGAGTTGTTTAACTTTTTAAAATATCAATTAAGTGTTAAAATTAAAAAATTATATACAATTTAATTATTTTAACCAGTTATAAATCAGTTACAGATAAATATCATAAGTATAATTATACTATTAGTGTCTGAATTTTTTAAAATTTAACAATTAAATTATCTAATTTTTTAAAATATTATATTTTATTAATACATATTATTTAATAAAATAACTTTTAATTTATAATCGGCTCAAATAATTAAATTATATATAATTTTTTAATTTTAATATTGAATTAATATTTTAAAAAATTAAATAATTTAATTCTTTATGAACGGTGTAATTATGAGGGTGTTTCTCAAAACTTAAAAGCTGGTCAAAACTGATTATAAGTAGTTTTTAGATTATAATTTATTTATTTAAGTGTTTCTGAAAACTTAAATAGTAGATTATAATATGATTTTAATCAGTTTTTTAAAAGTTGGGTTTTGCTATTTTTTTTAAGCACTTATTTTTTAAGCAGTTTTGACCAAGTAAAAGACCATACTATCCCTACCTAATCTTCAATATTTCAAATTTGTCCACCCTATACACTTTAGTTTCCATTAAAATTCTTTTATTTTTAGGATTCTAATTAGTATTTTTAGGATAATAATTAATTTAGTAATATTTACATGGCAGTTTTTTATTTGTATAATTTATTGATAACACCAATATTATTATTATTATTATTATTAAACAAATTTTATTATTATTATTATTAAATAAAATTTATTATTATTATTATTAATAAATAAATTTTATTATTATTATTATTATTATAATTGCAAAATAAATTTTGAATTGATATTTAAAAAATTATTTTTATACAATAAATAAATTTAGGGACAATTTGGTCATTTTGACAGTTTCTGTAATTAAAAATTAATTATAAGTTGATTTTACAGAAACACTTAACAGATTATAAACTGATTATCAGCTGATTATTAACTAGTTTACAGAAACACTTAACTGTTTATTTTTAATCTGATTATAATCTAAAAATCACTTATTCACAATAAGCTGAAAAGCTCCAGTTTTAAGAAACACTACTTTTAATTGCCTAACTGTTGTTGCTAAAAGACAGGCGCTCGAATCTGTATGAAAAAGCACCCGTGAATAATAATATGATAACATTTCCGTTCAAAAAAACATAATATAATAACATGTAAGTAAATAATAGACTCTTCCAAAGCTACACATAATAATAATAATAATAATAATAATAATAATAAATAACAATTATAATATTCGTCATGAATTGGATATTTGGATTTGCACACACTTGTACATAAATTTATTAAAAAGTATCATTTGCATATCAAAATAAAAAAAATATATATGCATAAATTAATTGAGGCGTATCTTCATTAATAATTTTCATAACTTTGAGGTCACTTCAGCAAATAATTTAACAACACAAACATGTGGCCCAGATTCGATTTGCTCCATAACATAATTTATTCAATAATAATAGAAAAATCTCACAATCAATTTTCCTTTTTCTTTTTGTCCCCTATTTTTTGGCTACCTCACAATCACCATCCCTACAATGTTTCTATATGTATATATGTATTGGAAATCTAGTAGATAAATAATTCACCACCTCATAATTTTCAGTGAATGATTTTAATATCATGAACAAGATTTTACGCATTTTATTAAATTAATCTTCTTAATATGATTAAAATAATAATATTTACACTAAAATTTAAGGATTTAGATAAATTATTTATTTAGTAATAGGTTTATTTAATTATTTTAATAAGTTTATAATTAATAAAAAGCTAAATAGTTATAAAATTTTTAAGATTTTACATACTATACTTTCAATATTTATATTTTAAGAATTTATTTTTTATATTTTTATATTTTTAAAATATTTAATCTTTTTATCAATATATATTTTCATTCAAAAATGGTTAGTCAATAATTTTAATATAAAATAATTTTTCTATCCTATCTTTATATATATATATATTTATTATTTATTAAATCATATTTATTTTTAGTTTTATTTATATTTTTTATATATTATTTATTTTAATTTTAAAAATATTATTAAAAATAATTTTAAATAATATAAATAATAATTTTAAAAAATATTAATTAAAAGATTAAATAATTTAATTTTTAAAAATATAAATAAAAAAATAAATATTAAAAATATAAAAACTGATTCTTAATATGTAAAATTTTAAATTTAGCCTTAGTAAAATTTTTGGGCTGTTGATAAAAAAAATTAATGACAACTAATAAATATTGTTGAACTAAACGTGCTATAGAATTTTGACATACAACAAATCATATTCATCTCATTTTATTTTTTTTAAGAAAATGGGAAATTATGCTATATATATTTTTTATTTTAAGAGATAATAATTAAATAATTAATATTTTTTATTTGTTTACAAAATATTTTATTTAATATTTTATTGATATTTATATTAAATTAGATATAGTACAATTCAATTGAAGTGGATATTTTTTAAAAATTTATTTGAAATTAACAAAAATTACAAATAAACTTAGAAGCGTACATGTAAATAATAGGTGGCGTGGTGCCAGACAGAAGCACTTGGCTGCCATTTGAGTTGAAAGTGATGACGTAACCACTTCTGGTGGCATCTGGCCATCTACGGTGAGTAATGATTACGTGTATCTGTCTTATACTATTCTTTTTTATTTAAATGCGCTTTAATACAAAAATACCCTCCACAAATTTACAAATCTGAGAAACTAAAACGAGATCAAATGCGTCCAAAACTAATTTATGTGGGTTCCACAGTGATGATTGTACTAAAATGTAAATTCATGGTGTGACCCATTTTCAACTCCTAAACTGGTCCCGCTTCGGCGCTTCCGCGTATTATGCATCAGCATCTTATCCATTTCCATAGATTTTAGTAAAATAATTTATTTATATTTATAATTTATTTTGAAAGAATTTTGAATTTTTTTTAAAGAAATTAAAATTATAAATGAGAGAGCTATCGACAAATAAACTTAAAATGCAATAAAAACACTTATGCACTGTTTAATTATAAAAAAAATAAAGAGTTTATTTTTTAGTTAAAATGACAAATTAGAAAATAATTTTTTTCTATTTGGTTGAGTTTTTTTTTTAAATAATCTTATTTATTTTTTGAATGAAAAAATTAATATTCATTTCTCTCTTTGGTTTAAAATGTTTTTTATTTTCATTTTTTTTACATTTTAATTCTTCTCATTTTGAAATAGTTTGTCATTTAGATTTATCTATTTTATTTGTTTATGTTATGTTTTGAAATTTTGACTTTAAAATAATTTAAAATTTTTTAATTTTATTTAAAAATATTATTGAATTATGATTTAAAAAATAAATATGAATATTTAGATTATAAAATATTTATATAATTATATTGTTGTATAAAATATTTAAAAAATAAAGCTATTTAAATATTTAGATTATAATACTATCTTTTATACAAATATATATTATATATTTTTTAGTTTACCTATGCAAGATGATCTCAATGTGAAGACAAAAAATAAAATTTAAATGAACAAACATTATAAAATTTATAAAGAGTTTAGAGGTTTCAAAATATATTTTTTCTTTTACAAAGAGAATCGCACTCTTATGCTTAAGAACAAAATAAAATAAACTAAAAAAAAGAACAAAAGAAAATTTTAGCTACACATTTTGCCAACTTATTATCATATATGATATGTTAATTTCTATGTAAAGTGAAGAATTACTATCATATGATATAAGCTAAAAATAAAATGTCAACGAGACACCAAATTAATTAATTCCATTGGTTATCAAGATTAATAATAGAATTCATTCATTGTATTGACTTTTTTTTGCACGTAATTATATGGATTTATATGGCAAGTAAGTAAAATATATATATATATATATATAATGATTAAGAAGCAACTCAAACTTAATTAATAGCTATCCTTAGCAGTTGGTTTGGAATAACTGTTAATAAATAAATTTTAAATAAAATCATATTTATAAATGATATGTATATTTAAAAATATAACTTATAATATAAAATTTTATAAATGTTATATTTTTATATTTGAATTAAATTTATAATTTAAAATTTTAAATAATTTAAAAATTGCATTTAAAAATTATACTTATAATTTCATTAGCAAATAATCGTGTTAGTTTTATAAAATTCATTTAAAAAATCTACATTATTAACTTTAGTTTAATTATTACATTTACTTATAATTGAATCTATAAAACTGACCCTTTTTTATGTCTCAAAAATATATTTTTTAAATATAAAATTCAAAAATGAATTAAATTTATCTATTTTACAAATGTGATTTTTTTATAAAAAAAATCGAACAAGCTTAGCCACCAAGGATTTGGTCGAATTCCGCAGCTGAACATAACGACATATTAACGCGGAAGATTGTAAAATTGACCATCGCACCCACTTCAATTCCCAATTATCTTATTATATATAATTAAATTTAGACTTTGATGTTCTGTTATTATTATTATTATGGATAAATTATTTATAATATCTTTGATATTTCAAATAAGTGTTTTAATTTTTAAATTTAGCTGAATAACTAAAATATATTTATATATTAAATTTTTTATAAATGAAATTATTACATAAATTAAAATATTAAATGTTGAAATGTGATGAAAATGTTATAATTTTATAGGAAAATATCAAACTGTTGGCTTTTAATAAATTTTTAGAATTAAAAATAAAAATTTTCGAAATAGTGGGAATTAAAAAAATATTAATTTAATTTAATTTTTAATTAATATTTGATTGTTTTCTAAATGAATATTTAATTATGATTTTCAATTAAAAATTTGTGACACAATATGAACAGTGAATTTTCTCACTTCCATATTAATAAAGCATATGCTTCCGGGACCTCATTATTTTTTCTCTTTGTAGATCAACCATTGGACCACATCATATCTTAAATAATTGTATGTTTAGTGTTTCAATTTAAAGGAAAAGAAAGAATGATATATTCTTGTTGTATACTACTACACCCGATGGTAAGGTATTTATATAAGTATAATGTTATCAAAGATGGAAGAAAGTCTACACCTATGTTAATGCTAAAGTTGTGCCTAAGTCAATCACTAAATTAAGGATCAATGATAACTATACAAAGTTAATATGGAAACTATACAAAATCACGTTAATATTTTGCCATCCCCCCTCAAACTCAAGATGGTAGAGAATCTGCCAACTGGAGTTTGTAAGCAAGATCATGAAATCGTGGAGTTGAGTGAGCTTTGGTGAAAATGTCTGTAATTTAATTTTGAAAAGAGACGAATATAAGATCAACAGTACCTTGACGAATATGATGTCGTACAAAATGACAATCAAGTTCTATATGCTTTGTACGCTCATGAAAGACATCATTATGAACAATTTGCATGGCACTTTGATTGTCACAATGAAGTAATGTAGTAGAAGATTGTGTGATCCCCATATCTTGAAGTAACCAACGAAGCCATAAAAGTTCAGAAGTATCATCTCCAAGGGCTCTATATTCGGCTTTCATAGTAGAACGAGAAACAACCATTTGCTTTTTACTACGCCAAGATATAAGTGAAGTATCAAGAAAGAAACAATAACCAGTAGTAGACCGACAGTCAGTAGGATCACCACCCCAATCAGCATCAGAATAGGCTCTTAAATTAAGAGTGGAACTACTGGAGTAGTAAAGTCCATGAAACAAAGTGCCCTTGACATAACGAAGAATGCGTAGAACAACTGCATAATGAGTGGTTCGAGGTACTGTCATGAATTGACTGACAATATGAACCGCATATGCTATATCAGGACGAGTAACTGTAAGATAAATGAGACTGCCAACTAGCGAGTGCAATCAGATATAGGAGAGCCATTAGAGGTAGAGAAATGTGCATTTGGCTCGGTAGGAATTTTGACAGTTTTATCATTCGTAAGACCAGCTTGAGAAATGAGATTAGTAGAATACTTGGCTTGTGACAAATAATACCCTATAGAGTCAGAGAAGACCTCAAGACCTAAAAAGTAACTTAGTTGGCCAAGATCCTTCATCTTAAATTGTTGCTTAAGAAAGTTCTTGAGATCAGTTATGCCTTGTGAGTCATCCCCGGTAATAATCATGCCATCAACATATAATAATAAAAGAGTGTACCCCTTATTGGTTTTTCTTCCAAACAAGGCATGGGCGTAAGGACTTGAGCGAAAACCAATTTGACAAATAGTAGAGCTGAACTTTGAGAACCAAGTACGAGGGGCTAATTTGAGTCCATACAATGCCTTACGAAGGTGAAAAACCTTATTTGGTGGATGATCATAATCCAGAGGAGGTTGCATAAAAACTTCTTCGGTGAGATCACTATTAAGGAATTCATTTTTCACATCCATCTAAAATAATTGTCAATGTTTAACGGCTGAAATGTCAATAAGACTCCGAACAGAAGTAATGCGAGCCACAAGAGCAAAGGTTCCCTCATAATCAATGCCATATTCCTGTGTGAACCCTTTTGCAATAAGACGAGCTTTATATCTTTCCATCGAACCATCAACTTTAGTCTTGATTTTGTAAACCCATTTGCAACCAACTGTAGACTTATTTAGAGGTAAATCAACCAAAATTCAGGTATGTGTACTAATTAAAGCCTAGAGTTCTTCATTCATGGCTTGATGCCAAAGAGGATTAGTACTGGCCTCGTGATAAGTACGAGGTTCATATAGAGAGACAACAGTGGAATAATAATGATAATCACAAAGGGTGACATTTGATTGACTCATTCTAGAAGAACGTCGAAGGAGAGGGTTAGGATATATAAATATTTAAAACTAAAATATATATAATAAAATAATAAATATTATTATATTAAATTATTATTTATGTGATAAATAAATAATTTAAATTTAAAATAAAAATATTATAAAATAATATAAGTATTTGATGCATTAATATTAATGCTCACCATACACTAAATATTAATACTTGAAGTATTAACATTTAAGTGGAATAATATGACATATGACACTTAAGAGTTGTTAATAGTTACAACTCAATATCTATAAATAAGCTTATGATCAAGACATTCAAGATAACTTAAGAGAGAAGAATTTTTACAAATTTAAGAAAGAAAATTTTTTTACAAGTTTAAGAGAGAAATAATTTTAGAGAAATAAGCAGGAAGATTAAAAAATGTCTTAATCTTATAATAAATATTTTTCATAAGAGAGAGTTAGAAGATTAAGAAAATCTTAATCTTATAAATATTTATCCAATTTTAAAGCTAATTTTTAATGAAAAATTTTAGCTTAAGATTTTAATTTGCTTGCAAATTCTATTTATTAAAGGGTTGATAGCAAAGATTAGTCTCGGTGTGGATACAAATAGAGATTTCGTACAATCGAAATTTTAATATCAATAGCTCAATTATAGATAATTTTAAATTTATTTTTCAATTATATATATAAAAATTTTAAACGTAAACAGATATATTATGAATTATTCTGGACTTTCGCTGCGTGTTATGAAGACCGAATATTTTTACAGTATTAAATCGATGAAATTCCAGTTTGATTCCTGAAAGGCAAGTGTTACGGATCCAAATTAAAATTTGATGGTTTTTTCCATCCCATTGTTCCAATCTATCATTGAATTTAACATCAATTTCATCTATTTCTTTCACAGGTTTGGAGATTTCATCAATTACAAACCTCCAAAGGAGACGACCCTTCAAGAAGCTGCACATTTCTTGAGTCCATAAATCATAATTAGAACCATCAAAAATAATAGTAATAGGATGTGTGATAGTCTGAGAAGATTGAGACATATCAGAGATAGCCATATGGTGACAAAGAGAGCAAATAATTGAATCTGAAAGTTATTTGCAGAAATGTAGAATTTGAATATGTCAAAAAGCTAACTAGAAGAGCTTTATGATCTGAAGAATTTTTGAAAAAAAAAATCCTTAAAAGGATGGTTCTGATACCATGTTTCAAGTAAAAGGAAAAGAAGAATGATACATTCTTGTTGTATATTACTACACCCGAAGGTAAGGTATTTATATAAGTATAATGTTATCAAAGATGAAAGAAAGTCTACATCTATGTTAATGCTAAAGTTGTGCCTAAGTCAATCACTAAATTAAGGGTCAATGATAACTATACAAAGTTAATATGGAGACTATACAAAATCACGTTAATGTTCTATCATTTAGTATTATTATTTTAAATAAATATTTATATAAAATATTGTAATTTCACTAAAAATAGTGATTTATATCAAATTTAATTGGTTGAAGTGTAACTAAATTTAAAGTGAAATATTATAATTTTTTGATACAAATATTTTACAAATTAGCTCCAATATTTTTATACTTTCAAATATATTATATATATGTAGAATTTAAAAAAAAGTGAATTGCTAAAATAATAAAATAATAAGTAAAATTATTAAATTAAATTATTTGAAATGAAAAATAAATTTAAATATTGCTCTTATCTTACAAACAGAGGCGGAGATAAAGGGGGTCTCATGGGGCCCTGTTCCCCCCTCAGTTAAAAATAAAAATTTTTTAGGTATATTTGAGAATGAATATTACATTGGTTGAGATGGAACAGCTTGGCCTTACTATGTGAGAGCACGCAACTTCGATCCACGCTCCCAACATTTTTCTTCTGATATTTAAAACTGGGCCTTTTAATCAAGCCCATTACAAACAAACAAGATTTGTCAATGACTCTGCGTGACTCTTTCTCTTCTTTCTCACGTTTCTTCTTCTTCGTTAATTCCTTTTTTTTTTTCAGATAACAGTTTCTTCCTTTTTCAATTTCATTCTTTCACCGATTGGCACCAGCAAGGCAGCGGCAACAAGTTAAGAATAGGTACACCACTTACTTTTAATCTCATATTTATTTTGTTGCAATTTTTTTATCTTGCTAAAATGAATTGAAATTTGAAAAATAATGAATTAAGAAATTGGCTTGAATACTTAGGACATTATAAATTTGAAATGTTTAATTTGATTTTGTAGTATGAAGTTTTTTTTTTTTGAGAAAAGTAGTATGAAGTTAAATTGAAATTATTATTTTTTTGTAGTTTATAATCTGAAATTTTTTTATTTCTTTTATAATTTGATATTTTTAATGTTTAGTATTTAAGTTGAATTGGACTCCCCTTATCTAAAATCCTGGCTACGCCACTGCTTACAAAATATAATAAAGCTTTGTATTTTATATTACAATTTTTATTATATAAAAATATATATATTATAAATTATTATATACTTGACAGTATTATTAATCATTTAAAATGTGTTATTTAATAAAAAAAATTTCAAAAAATATCTAAAGAACACGTAAAGTTAAAACATGAAAGCTTTATGAATTTTTAATATTTTTATTTTATAATTTTACCACAGCAAAAGAATACAATTATGAGTTTTTATCACAATATGTATATGGAAAAGTTATTACTAAATCTAAATTTAAAAATATGTATTATTAGATGTAATTACTACTACATTTAAAAAATTTAAAATATAAGTATGAAGAAAAAAAAATACTTTTTAAATAAATTTTCTAACATATGCGTAGAATGTATGCCAAGCAATAATAAATACTTTAAATTTGATTAAAAATAAAAATAAAATATATTTCCATAAAAAAAAATTTAAATAAATAATAAATAAATAATAAATGATGCAATAGTTGAGCGGCGCTGATAAACTATGTACAATGCAAACATACTAAAAAACTAACATAAATGCTTCTCCACGCGCCTATAAATCTTGTATTTCTAAATTTCCTACTCGCCTCTTCTTTTCTCTTTCTTTCGGTGCTAAATTTAAAAAAAAAAAAAAAACACGCACACGCATAGCCACAGAGGCGGTGGCAACAGATTGAGGAAGAAGGAGGAAGGAAATATGGTGACGCGGGAAAATAATCAGATCCTGATAGACATGAGATTTATGAACTTACCATTATACCCCTTCTTGCTCTTTCTATTCTCTCTCTCTCTCTCTCTCTGTCTTGTGTGTGAATTAAATGACGTTTCGTTGTAGAGTGCTCAAACGTGTCGAAGCTTCCCATGGACACACCTTTCAAGCAAAGCAAAAGCCTTAATGCCATGGCCAAATCCAAAGCTTTCTGATTTCATTTTCCTCCAATTAATTTATCATCATCAGCAAACTTTCTCTGTTTTTGTATTTATTGTTCGCAATTAACAAAATTTAGCATTAAATACGTAAATTGTTATCTTCTGTTGTTTGTTGTGCCCTGTTTTACCGGCCATTTTTGTGTCTCTTGTTGTTGTTGTTGTCGTTCGTTGATTTTTTTCAGCTTGGACACTGCCGTTTTATTGCTGTTTTTATGATATGAAGTTCGGTGGAGATTGTTTCTTTTCGTTTCTTCTTCTTCTTATCAGTATTATAATTCCTCCTCCTTTTTCACTATTATGGAATTCGCCTTCTCCAGGTCTCTTTTTTCCTTATCTCCATTCAAGCTTTGAATTCGGATTTGGTTTTTATGGGAATATTGTGGAGACTAAGTAGCTGTGTTTTTGTTTGTTTTTGGGATTTTAATCAGTGAATTGCGGTGATTTTGGAAGTAATTTTAAGTTTATTTGTGGATTAGAGAGTAATTTTCATGGGAAAAGCCGATAATGCCAAATTTGGTTTTCCTTTAACCAGTCTCCAAATTGGGTGCGTTTCTTTCTCTCTCTTTCGCTTTCTGTAATTTGCAACGTTTGTTTGAATTCTTCTGCATTTTCGGTCACTTAATTCATGGAATATGTAACTACCACTCTTTTTTTATTCATTAATTATATAAGCAAAAATAATTTTAAATTTTGCATTTAATTGATTGACAGTTGTATTTAGTTTTTTTTATGGAAAATTAATTTGTGCATGTTTGGTAGATGCTCTCTGCTTCTTATTTTTGATTTGAATAAAAGACAACTGACAACGTGGAAGCAAGTTGGAATTGAAGGCCAGTGAACTTTAGCTGAACGGTTTTGGTAGAGGAATGAAACGGTTTGACTTGGTATTTTAGTTTTGATCACCATTGGCATTATAACCTTTTTTGAGCAATTCAATAACAAAAAAGTATGCAAAAAATATTGATTTTATCCAGTTTTTTTATACCGCATGATAATGGGTTCTGGTCTCTTTTTTCTGTTTGATATGTGATAAAGAAGAATCTCACACATCTATGGAAAGAGATTCAATTTTGTTTTCATATTCTGGCTTACAAGTGTAAATGATCTTGATTACTGCAAAGGAATGAGTCATAGTGGAAACTAGATTATAAATCCTATAGTTTGATAATCTCTCACATTGCATTTGATATAAGTATAAATTTCACTTATTTCTGAATTATTTGACTGAGCTCAAACTTTTAATATTTTGCTATATACCTGCAAATGTGGCAGTCTGGTCACCTTGAAGCGTCGTATATCTTGGGTCTGACTAATTTGTTAAGGTCACTCATTTAAAATAAGAAAAGAATGTTCATTTCATTTCTTTTGTTGTTATATCAGATGATTTTCAATCTTGTCGTCTTAGATGAACGGGTATTTATTTTAACTTTTCTGCTTTGGTACTTTGTATGATTTCAGAGACTTGCAGGCTTATCTCTCAGATCTTCGCCTTTTCTTGGCATTTGAAAGTAATAAATTTTATATCTTGGTGGACAATCGGCCATGGTTGCGGAACCTTGGTTCACGGCCTGCACACTTGTGGCAGTTGATGGTTACCAAGGTTATTAACCATTAAGGATACTTTTATGTGCTTGAGGAAAAAGGAGTTACTTATCAAATTCATTGATGATCTTCCCATAGTAATATTGTTTCACTTTATTAATCTGCAGTCTAGGTTATCTCCTTTTGCAAACACAAAGGCTCAAAAGGGGAAAAAAGAAGGGAAGGAAGAGTCCAATCTTAGTAAATCAAAGAAGTTTGAGAGATGGATCTCATTGGTTGATGCGGCAACTTTGACTTGGAAAAGACGTTTGCTACCTGTGAAGAACTTAAGACATTCTTTGAATCTAAGCAGTGAGTTGCACAGGACCCTGTATGGTTTTATTGTATTCGAAGTTGCATGGACCCATGTTCGAGGTATCAGTTACTTGAATGAGCTTCAGGTATTATACCTTTTAATTGTCCGTCTTTTGTTTGCAGCTTGTTGACATCATTTTGATGTTTGGTTTTCATGTCTATTGCAGACTGACACTTCTATGGCTATTGAGGCTAAGATAATGCAGAGATGGGAATTTGACAGCATTGACCAGGCTGCAAATTGCTTACCTTTGTGGTTCTCAGGAACATTTTCTGAACAGCTACACTTGAAAGAGTATCTGACGTCGGCAATAGGTATTCTTTTGCTTTTGTTATTTCCTATGCGAGAAGAAGACCACTGTCTTTGATGAATTCTGAACCATCAACAACCATATGGTGATGGTCATGGAGATCTATTGAAATCATTGTTTCATGATGTACTTATGTGTTGGGAATCATAGGTGATTTTTCATGACATACTTGTGTGTTGGTGTGTTTCTTTGTTTTGGGATCGCCCTTACCCAAGAAGGTGTAATGCCTTGTCTGCTAGCCTCACTTGGCGAGCATAGTGCATTTTGGAGATTTTACACCATGTCCTATATCATTATCCAGGTTGGTGCCAAATGTATAAACACAAACATTCTCTGATAGGTATCTGATTCTCAGTAATTGAACCCGACTTTTGAGAGCCTGTATTTCATTTTGCCACATTACTCTTGTAGACTCATACATTATAAAATTTCAATCTCATACATTATGAAATTTCAAACATGCATTGGCATCTTTCTCATTTGCGGTTCTTTCTATTATTCAATTCATTACCAAAAATTTCCATATGTGCAACTGTGGAAAGTGGCATGTGCTGCAAGATCAAATGCCTCCGGGAGTCATAATGGCTGAATTTATGGGACGAACTGTTTGATGTGTTTGAGATGTTAAAGCAGTCCATTACACGTGTTTTCTAACGAAGAGCTGAGGTGCCCAAAGTGCATCATTCTAGGATTATACTCAGTCATCCCTGAAACACATGCTATGGTCGTTGATTATCCTCTTCCATGTTTATTTTGGCAAACACTGACAAATGTAACAGGCTGCAGATGTAAACTGTTTCATTAATATGAACTCGTGTGGTATAAATTGGTATTTTCCATGATCTTATTCTTAGCATATACATGATCTATTTGTACCTGTATGTTTGTCTGATCCGTGGGGTTGCCTCAAATATAGGGCCTTGGAAGCAGTTAATTTAATAGTACATGCTAGAAATGCTCCTCTCATGCTCAATAATCAAATGAGATGAAACCTTTCGGAGTTGCAGTTTTTATTATTGTCTTTATGTTCCTTAATGACAGCCTAATTTGGGCTGATGACATGTCAGTTATGCATATGCTAGCCAAAATAGATGGTCATTTTACTGTCCTTTTGAAGATTCATTGGTGTGGCTTGCAATTATTATCATGATCCATATGTTTAATGTCAGCTATCATTGGAGAATTATTTTGCTTGCATTGCCATCATGCTTCTTGATGCATTCTGGACTTGCATATTTTCTTTCAGAGCTGATGAAGTGTGAATGAAGTCAGCTTAACCGTATATTTTAATGAATGAAGTGAACTTGAATAATATATTTTATTTTTATTTGGAATTTTTCAGGTGAAGTCTTTTATGATGCTGAAGAAAATTTCTTAAGCACTCTCTCTATTGATGATGATGATGAGGACAATATCTGCAATGATAGGCCGGGGGTTGAGAATATTTCTTTATGCTGCCCAGGTGGCAGTTTTAATGTGTGTCACAAGACCATGGAAGACAAAACAAGTGATCCACACACCCCTTCT
Source organism: Garcia nutans (assembly GCA_947685225.1). Lineage (NCBI taxonomy): Eukaryota > Viridiplantae > Streptophyta > Magnoliopsida > Malpighiales > Euphorbiaceae > Garcia > Garcia nutans. The sequence continues at coordinate 9,050,803 of CANTUV010000025.1, forward strand.
GCCACTGGGCCTTATAAGAGAAGAAGGGTAACCAAGTCCAAAAGTACTGGATTTAATGTTGACTTTTATTCCAAGATAACACAGGCTGAAATTGAAGAATTGTCTGACAACTCAGAGACTGATAGCAATGATAGCGAAGATGCTGTAGAAGCTAAGCAGTACCAAGATGTTTTGATTTTATTTAGGTTTAATAATTGTGATATTCCATTTAAACTGAGGGATATAGTAGTGTCAAACTTGCGATTACTTACTTTATTAGAGGCTGGCCTTCCATCATGGGTTATCTTTCTTCAGTCCTATCCTGGGTTTTGCCATCTTTATCATCCGTGGATGTGTCCTCTGGCTAGAGCTTTATACGTGTTTATTTCAATTGTCACTGTGCTTATAGGATTTTATGATTTATACAAAAATGTTCCAGTTCTTAAGGCAACTGCATCGCGTTTGTTTGGACCACTTTTTGATTGGATAGAGACCTGGGAGATGGTAACAAGGATTGAGTACTTGGGAACAATGCTATTTTTGCATAACTTTCAGAAGGCTATTACATGGTTTTTAATGGTAGCACGTACAACACGGTCTTTCTTTTCCGTTTTCACTCAACCACTTTTTGAACCAATTATGGAGTTTTTAGGCTTCCTCGTCCCAGTGAGGAATGTGTTTGTTGAAGTGGTGGCAAGCCTGTTGTCTATCATTTGGGTTGCAACTGGATCTGTATGCTATGTGGTTGTAGACTTAATACAAATTGTACTGTGGCCTATTTGGCTTATCATCTCAATCATCTGGAGCATTGGTAGGCGTATTTATTTATTTATTCTGTGAGCGAGTTTCTATTTAGAACCAAAATAATTTCTGATACTAATTTTACTTACTTTTTGTGCTGCAGCAACATCAATTTTATATCCTATATTTTGGATCCTTTGGGAAGTACTATATGCTCCAATTCGGATGGTGCTTGCAATGGCCAGTTTTGTAGCCCTTATTTTTGCCTGGATATCGGAGTTGATTGGAGATATTTGGCAGACTGTTAGCAGCATATTCCGGCTTGCTTCAGCATCTGATGCAACAGTTAGCACTTGTGAAGTTTCCATGTGGCGTTCACTTTGGAATGACCTTTTTTCTCAGGTTAGAAACACTTTTGTGGTTGCTTATGATGATAGTGAAACATTATTAAACCCAATGGTTCTTATTGGTTGCTACAATGTTTTCAGGTTTTTCGTGCTCTAAGAAGTATATTGAATGGTTTTGTTGCCTTTTTCTCAGCCTGCAATAGGCATCGTCTTAGGTAATGTTTACACCGACCCTTGGACATGTTTTTACTTACTTTCTACCTAACACAAAATCCTAGTTGGCTTGGGCATCCAAGTTTCAGCAAGAAACATGAAACAAGATCTTTCATGCTGTTTTTGGGGTCTCTAGCAGGTTGTGTTCTTTAAAGTTTTAATTCCTTTAAACTTACATAGTTTGTGCATTTTTGTGGCTTGTGTAGTTAATAGGGTAAATATATATTTTCAAGGGGGAAATCTTTTGTGATTACAACTATTGTATAAGACCTATTTCTCAATATTTTGGTTTACTGCTCTTAAAGAACACAACTCTTTTACAAAGCCCAACTTTTCTTACCGTGATTTTCTGATGTGCTGGCATACAGCATTTATAATCACATACAGGATTTCATTCAAAGAATATTTGGTCAGGCCTCAAGATCACAGCCCTCAGGTTATAGGCATAATAGGCCAACTCGTGAGAAGCGAAGTCTGGTAAGTTAATTGTGATATTGGCTAAAAATATGGGTCTATCTTCTGAAATATATTGCTGCATGGAACATACAAATACATTGTTGCAATTGATGTATAATGTAATTGTGTTTTCGTCACTAGTTTGGCCTGTTGTGCTATAGCACGATCTTTAAGTTTTAGGGTAGGTTTTACTCTTGGGGGGCATTTTTAGCAATTAAAAAAATTGATAATGGAAAGGAGAATTGCAATTGAATGAGAGAATGCATAACTTCTATTAGCAACATCTATTGGATAATTTTATGGCATCCAAGTATGGAATTTCCTTCTTATGTTAGCTATTCAAGGACTGTTTATTGTAGAAAACAATTCCTCTTATCCAGAAATTTTTCTGAAGGAAAAATGGGAAATAGAGTTTGTTATTTAGTTAGAAATACTTTTCATTTAGAAAACTACTTTTAATTGTTCTCTAAATGGAAATTAAGGAGCTGTAGAAAACATTGAAATTTGTTTTCAATTTAAGCTTTTTTTAAAAATATTTTTATTTGATAAAATTAAAATATTTTTTTATACTTAAAAATTTGAGAATATTTTTAGGCTGATTTTATAATAATTCAAAATCTAAAAAATGTATATAAATGTTTAGATTAAGAGCTAGTTTAAGTAAATTATATTTTGGTACAAAATTATTTAAAAAGGAAACTTACTTAAATATTATATAAAAATAAAAAAATAGATATTAGTAAACAAGATTAAGCAGATATGTTTTTTTTTTAAAATTTTTCATTTGAAAAATAATTAAAAATGAAAATTAGGGAATAAAAAATAAAATTAGAAAACGAAAATAGAGCATTGCATTGTTTAATTCCATTTTTATTTTGTAATTTTATTTTTTGTTTCCTAATTTTTTAAATTTGGATTCAATACATCATCTAGTGTGCAATTATTTTGTCAAGCTGATTGATTATATTGATGATGGTATTGCAGGCCGAAGTAAATAGGAAAATTCACATTAGTTGAGATACAATCAAATTCTTTTTTATACCATAAGGCGAAAGGGTTATCTTAAACCTGTATTCTGGAATAGAATCCTTTGAATTCTTTTTTATACCATAAGGCGAAAGGGTTATCTTAAACCTGTATTCTGGAATAGAATCCTTTGACAACTGAAAGAAAGAAAATTCGAAGTACAGACGATAGGAGCCGCCGAAAAGCGCAACCCACGTTTCACAATTACTATTGCAGGGGCTTCATTCTTTTGTTCTTTTGTATATTTATTAGTTTCTTTTTTTAAATGTATTCTCGCATATTCTCAATAGTCAGTTTCTGGATGTAAATAAACATTGTACAGTCAACTTTTGTCATCCAATATATTCTCATTTTTAATTCCTTCCATCGAAACAATGAGTAAAAAGCATTTTGTCTTCTCAAGCTTTTTTCCATTTATTTTTGAGAACCCCATTTTTCATTTTGGTTTTTCCAGAAAAATCTTGTTAATTGAGAAAAAAAAGAGTTGTTCTAAGCACATGGTCTGACAAGTTCCAAGCCTTGTGGGAAACTTGAAACATCAGGTTTGGATACGGTAAGGCTCTGGATAGGCACTAGTCAGCAGATTCTACTTCTCTTCGAATTACGGTACAAACACTACCAAACATATGAAATTACAACTTTGATGTGGCAGATAAAGACAGTTTTGGTCACGTTTTTCCCTAGAAATTAGGTAGGCATTGGCTTCGCATGCTTACACTGCATGCCAAATTCTTGCTTGAAAATCGTCTATTTGATGCTCATTCCATCCAAGAAACCCAAGTTGTTATTTAAACTTTTTTTTTACATACACTTAAAAGCCACTTCCTCCAAACATCACGAGCCTTTCCGTCCTAGCCTTCAAGCAAGGTTCCATTTCAGACAAAAATGAACAAACCCTACACCTGCCTCAGTAGTGCATGGAAACAAGTCCATTTATTGTACCTTCCTCAATTAAAATTTATCCATGGGCAAAGCACCATATTCAAAGGCATGCATATTATTAAAATTTATCCATGCATATGGTCGCTCTACTTGGCACAGAGGCCTTATTATAATGGCAGTAAACTCTGTGAATAACATTTAGCATTTCGTATTTTCAATCCTACCAAACCAGTAAAACAGTTGCCCGCCAAATTGTCAGCAAGTCATAAAACAAAACAAAGACGGACATCAAGATATTTCATTACAAATACAAGAACCTGAACCTACACAATCACCTGAGTCCATCAGATATTCTAGCTTCCCACTACATACTATAACTTATTTTCATGGAGCACCACCAGTCTGGTGTAACATTGCATCAATCTCATCAACATCCTCCATTTCCAGCTAAACAAGAGAGAAAACACAACATTAGTGCAGGCCAAAAATATCCATTTTTCTGAGAATGCGAGTTCTCCTATGTGTGTTTGTGCATTAATCTTGAGTTTGTGCACATAATCTATGCACGAGCCCATGTGTGAGAGAGAGATACCTCATCAGGAGTTTGCTCTCCTCGTAGTCGGCGACCATCAAATAGAAAGGCTATCGAGTTAAACTCAACAGATTGTCGGTCACAGTAGGCATTCATCAGCTTCTTCAGCTGTGTGCTTCTTTTGATCCTGAAAAAGACTTCATTTCCATCCTACAATCAAAATCAAGTTAGCTGCTCATATAATAGGTGCTTTCTCCAAAATTGCACTCTTAAAACATGAAGAAGTGCATTTTAATTCATTGATCGCACCATTGACTAGCAATTTGCAATTCAACAATGAGAAATAGAATAACAAAGGAAATATTTCTAAAAATTTGATGACAAATATCAATTTTCATTCCCGACCTCCCTTTCAACATTTCTTCACAAGCAGGTTTTATTTGGGACTAAAAGATAAAGAGTTACCACTTACGTGAAGACGATAAAAAAACAAATGAAATGTGTTTACAACTTTTCTAAAATTTCATTCCTAAATTTCCATGCAACACTTTTTGCCACATTGAAAACCAAAAAGAACATTTAAATGTTTTCATGGTTAAACTATGAAACATCTCTTTTTAGTAATTTATACTTTTAAATTGTATCTATTATACATAAAAGATCTCATACATAGTCAATATAAGAAGCAACACCAAAGACTAGTAAAATTCTTAATCAACCAGCAGCATTTTCAAACTATGAAAAGCCATCCCTCATCCAGCGAATAGCCCTCATCCTTTATAGGCTTGTTCTCAGAATATACACCCAATTCCAAAAAACACAAGTCCAGTAAAGCAAGAAGAGCTTAAAATTAAGGTGGATTTGGAATTACATTTCATATGAAAAATCAACAAACACCAGTATCATGTCAAATTTAAAACACCCCCTCTTCATTTTAGACCCTCAGGCGTACACGCAAACCATGTAGTTCACAGAATTCTGAAACATTGAACCCCTCTAGAACTCCAGAAAACAAAACCCACATCACATATTCCAAACTGTACAAAAATTCAAAACCATAGCCAGTTCCAACAAAACAAAAGAACTCTTAATTGCCTGTTAAATCAGATTACAATACAAATTTGGGATTTCATCTTATTAATTCCTGTTTTAATAGAATTCAAACACATCTATACACCAACAAAGAAGTAAAACAAAATAATAACAGAAAACAAAATCCAACAAATCGAAAATAAACTTGTACAAATATAAAGTAAGAAACTTTCCAACACAAAAAAGCTAACCAATTTATACCCAGTAAATTGTTCATATCACAAAACCCCAAAGGCCCAAAATTTTAAACACAAAACCTTCTTATTATGATCAAGAGATTAAAATCACAAATAAAAAACAAACTAGGACTAAATCAAACCCAAGTATCAGCACCTAAAAACCAAAACGACAATCAAATCCACATCGTACACATACTGAAAAAAGAAAAGAGAAAACCTTACAATCCCCTTTTTGTGGTTTTATTTATGCCCTAAAAATATTTAGAAAAGAAGAAGAAGAAGAAGAAGCATTAGATTGAGAGATACAAACCTGACCCTTCACTTTAAGATTGATATGAGCAGATTGATCATTGGGCTTCTTATCTTCGTTTTCCTGAGTCACTCCCGAAGAAGAAGAAGAAGAAGCATTAGATTGAGAGATACAAACCTGACCCTTGACTTTAAGATTGATATGAGCAGATTGATCATTGGGCTTCTTATCTTCGTTTTCCTGAGTCACTCCCGACATTTTCCTTCCTTTTTTCTTCCTTCTTCTCTCTGTGTTGGAAATAGATAGAGAAAATAAAGCAAAGGGTTTCATCAATTTTCTGATTTTCTTTAAATACAGAGATTATTTATTTATTTATTGTTTCATCCTCTACTTTACTTTTTATTTATTTATTTTTATTTGATTCAGCCAACTGTAATTTGCCATGTGAATTACCCCAACTTATTTTTAAGCAAATTGTGTGTGTGTTTGTGCATATATATATATTAAGCATATGATATTTTTTTTTTCAAAATGGATATGTTAATATGACATAATACAAATTAATAAAATAATTTTAATACATGTTATAAAGTTTTAACTAGTTATCATACTTATATCTAAATTATTATTCGGATTATTTATATTACTCTCAAATTTATTCATAATTTATTTTTTTATTGCTTGTATTCATAAAAAATTAGATAAATATTATTTGTTTGTATTTTTGTTGGTACTGCTAATTATTATTAGTACTCATACTCATAATTTGCTTAAAAAATTACTAATATTATTATAATGAATTACTTTATTAAGTATAGATTACTATAATTAGTATATCAATAACAATTATTCGTATAAGCATGTTGAATATCAATTTAATTTAAAAATATTTAATCAATAATTTATTGGTGAGTATATATTTTAATTTTAATTAATATTTTCTTAATTCAATAATCTCATAAAGACATATAAATTAATATTGATTAGGTTACTGATTAAAAATTATCGTAGACTCTTAATTTTGTCATCTAACCAATGTTTGACCCGAATAAAAATAAAAATAAAAAAAATAATAATAACAGTAATAAAAATAGCGGAGGAACAAGGCCAATGGCAAATTCTCTGCCATTGAGACCGTCGAGTTCTTTAGTGCCGCCTACTTCCTTGATAAAAAATTTATACATTCTTGTTGGGATCATGGGATATGGGAACATTTTTAACTAGCAATCAACAGAAAATATTTTCAATTTTTGAGTATCCGAGAAGTTGCAGAAAGAATCGGTTAGGAAATGATTTTGATTTTTAAAAGGCAATAAAAAAGTTGAATGGGATAAAACAACAAACAACAATGGAAGAACAACAACACTAGAGAAAAAAGAAAAAAGAAAAGCATAAAGAGAGATCATTTCTAAATGAAAATTATTGAGAGTACACTGACACTAAAAAAGACCCAAAAAACAATTGACTCAAGAGTCATTGAGCAGGCGTCTAGACCATTTTGCGAAGGAGAGTTTGTTAATTTCATAATCGAGCCTGAACTTAGCAAAAGCGGGAATAAAAAGGAGCCTATATCACACGTGTATTTTCTAAAACTCTAAGTAATTATTTTTAATCTTTTAAACATGAATTTAAGTAGTGTATGATTACTAAGGTCCTATTTGGTTTAGCGGTTTCATGTAGCTGATAGCTGGTAGCTGGTAGCTGTTGCGGATAGCTGTTAGCTGATGAATAATGAGCGTTTGGTAAAAATATAGTAAGTTGTTATTGTTATTGTGTAAAATGACCAATAAGGGTATAATTTTAAATAAACTCAAAATTTAAAAATTTGAATAATAAATATATTTATAATAAATTTAAAAAAATATAATCTACCAGCCACAATAAAAATAGATTGATGCTTTTTTTTTGTAAAATTTATTGGCAGCTTTTTTTTCGAAAAAAATATTAGTAGCTTTTTTTTATAAAATATATTGCAATCCTCGTAGATTCGATTAATTAATATATATATATATAATTGACGTATAAATCATTGATTTGACATATATCGTTATACTTTAATAATCACACGTTATAAGTTTAAATTAAAGGTTACAGATATTAATATTATCTAATAATTCAGGGTTAATATTGTCAAATAAAAAAACTATCAGCAGCTGTTTAGAAAAAGTTAGGAGGATGAGCTTTTTCAAACAGCTGCTGTTTGAGCCTTCAAACAGCTAACAGCTACTGATAAAAAAGTTAATCAAACACCTATTCTTTAGCTGATTGACTTGAAACAGCTATCAGCTGCCTCAATAAGCTAAACCAAACACCCCCTAAGTGTTTTGTTTAAGCTTGTTTTTGTATAAATAACTATGTTGTGTTGTGATAATTTGGCCTTCTATAAGTGTTGACAATTACTTGTTAATGCAATAAATTATGGTTTTGATTTATTGATTTATGATTAATCCAGTATGATCAAACTTATTATTATGAATTGCAAACTGAAATAGTATTGAATTAAAAATATGTTCGCTTAATAAACTAGCTTCTTTTAGAAACATAAAAAAGGATGTCAAATGCAAGTTATCATTGCTCATGGCAAACTCGCTGTAAGCAATGGCAAGTTTGTCATATGTTTTAGTGAACTCTCATTTGCAATGATTTTTTCTTTTGTACTAAGTTTTTGGATACTGTGTTTTTTAGTCTTTTAAAAATGATTTTTATTTGATTACTATGTTTCAACATGGTGTTTAAAAAATACATAAGAATAAAATAGTTTTATTTAATTACTGGATAGTTGCTATTATGTTTTATGTCTCTTCTTTTGTTGTTTTTTTCTTAATCATTATAATTTTATATATATTGCTGGATTATTAGTTTCTACTACTATGTTTATATAATTTGTCATGTTATCTTTGTGATTAAGTTTAATTGTGTTTGCATTGTTGATTTAGAAATAATTGTATATTAATATTTATTTTTATTCTTTATTATTTTTATTGTTTATTCTCTTACTATATATTTTTTAAAAGAAATTGTAAAGAGCATATTTCTACTATATAGATATCCTCTTTATTTCTTTTGGATTTAAATGTTATAAGGGTATATTTTTATTAAGTGTGAGTATCTATTTTTTTCATATGTTGGATTGATTATTATTATAATGCATAGATGTTTATTTTATTTACATTGTATGGTGGATGAATAATGTTATGATTATTGTAAATAAAATAGTACTTAGACCTAAAATGAGGCTAAGTTCCAATGAACCTGACGTATTGAGGGTGCTAAATTATTTCTCACATTCGTTATGTGTGTTTAATTGTCTAAACCTAATAAAAGGTTGTAGATTTCTTAAGAGTCGATTTAGCACCCCTTTTAATTTTTTTTTAGGCCCGTTCAGGTGACTACCCATGTTCTTTAGACTTAGACCCATTTTCTCTAAATTCTCGAATTTAGTAATGTCAAAATCGCAATAATTATTTCATTGAGAATATGGAGGCAAAAATCTATGTTCATAATTATATATGACCATTAATTATATTTTTATCTATATTTATTTTTACTTTATTTTGTAGTTAATATATTTACATTATATTAAATATTAAGTTATAAATTATCATCATAAAATATAATGTTATATTATTAGTAATAAATTAGTTATTATTTCAGTTATTTGATTTATTATAATTCAGTATGGTTTAGTGTGATTCTAGGTTCAGATATAACATAATATCAATAATTATTTCATTTTACAAAAATCAATTCAATTTGGTCCGAACAAAGTCAAAAATCAATAATATTTTTTTATTCTGGGATATTCTCAGTCTAGTTATTCAAATTAGATCGAGAATCTCCATGATATATTCTCAGCCTTAGTTAAAGGGGAGGACGAGGATGAACACTCCAATGGGGATATATATATATTATCATATGTGAGTTTTTTTTTTGTTAGTCAATGGTTAATTCTTTAGAAAAGAGAATCAAGAGATGATAATGGATTGTCATAAAATGGTTAGAATGATTTAGTGGTGCATGCCTTTCTTCTATCATTTAATAAAGAATTACTACCCAATTAATTAATTAGTTATTTTCTTCTATCTTGTTTAATTTGATGAACCCTGTAAATATATGAAGGTTTGACCTTAGTATGGCTATGGAGGTCATGATGTTTCTATACCGAGAGATAGAAGGTTGGAGAAAAAATTTATTGTGTTTTATTAATGACCTAGAGAATTACATCAATAGTTATTATAAAAGTATTTAAATACAAAGTCATAAAAGCTGAAATAAGAAATTGGAATAAGAAATCAAGATGGAGATTGGCAAGGAACCAATCCTAGCTTAGATATAAGAAATTCATGAGTTTTACTATTCAAGGACTTAGTTAAAATGTCCACCTACTAAAATTTTTAAGGAATATGATTAGTAATAATAAACAATTCCATCATTTTATTACGAAACGAATGGTAATCTATTTCTAGACTTTTTGTCCTTTTATGAAAAATATGATTTGTGATTATATACAAAGCTGCCTTATTATCATAATAAAGGTCAACAAGAAGCATAAGTGGCAATTGGAAATCATGCAACAAATAAGTAAGAACAGAATTTCACAAATAGTGGAGGACATAATTCTATATTTAGCTTCAACTGAGAATTTAACAATTGTAGTTTGCTTTTTTTTATTTTCCGAGATATCAAATAATTTTCCAAGAAAATACAATAACTACTAACTGATTTTTGGGAATCATAATAAGAATACTAATAAAATCAAGTAATAAACTAAAATGAATAATTAACAAGAAAGAATAAATTGGTTGAGGGTGTGCTTTTGAGATATTTAATAACATGAACTATAGCATCCTAATGAGACTAACTAGGATTGTTCATAAATTGCCTTAGTTTCTGAGTGCAATAGGTAATATTAGTTCTAGCGAAGTCCAAGTATAGTGTTTTGCCAACCAACCTTTTGAACTTATCAAGTTCATTGTCATTCAATAACTTAGTAGACTCATCATTTATTTTAAAACTATTTGTCGAGGGCACTTTAGCAGGTTTAAAGTTAGTTAAACTAATATCCTCATTATGATCCAATATATATATATATATATATATATATATATGGTTGAGATACAAACCCGCTGTAGTTCTGTGAATTTCAAGTCCAAGAAAGAAGCCAAGCCAAAATGGAAAAGGCTTTATCCAAAGCTTGCTTCATAAAAGGACTTTCTGGATCGTTAGTACCAATCAATAGTAAGTCATTAACATAAGAGCAAGAAAATCAATCCTAGACTTTTTAGAGGCCAATGTGTATCTTGCCAAAAACATAAAGGAGAATTTGCACATTTTCTCGATTCTTATTACATGAAAATGTTTATTTACTAAAACTATCCCTAATCATAGTATTAATAAGATGGGACATTATTAATATGGATAGACTAGCACATGTTATACTTCTTGACGAGATCAAACAATTATTCTTAGAAACTGTAGGCATGAGATGCTTAATGTTAACATGTTGATGTTTGTTGGATGAATAAGTATATTGGATGGCTAACTATGAGATAATATAATACCCTATAAAAAATAATAAAAAAATATAATAATAATAACAATAAAAAGAAAAAGAAAAGTTAAAGTAACAGAAAAGAAGGGGAAAAGGAGGAGAGAGGAAAAGAAAAGAAAAATAAGAGAGATAAAGGAGAGAGAGAGAGAGAAAAGAGATAAGAGGAAATATTAGATTTACTATCGTCCGGTACTCGAATTTTGACATGCGCTGGACCAGGGGAATCATCTCTTGATGACGCTTCCAATGCTACTAGTCTCGCCGCTAACAACCACCAGACAACGGCTCATGCTCCGTCTAAAGTTCCCTGGGTAGTACACTGCCGATGACTTTGACTGGACTTTTGACCATTTTTTGGCCTCCTTCCTCAACGATTTAGGTACTATTCGACTCCTCTTCTTATGAGCTTCATTTTGACATATCATTTATAATTTTTGAAGTAAGTTTAATTTGACTAGAATCCGGCCAAGGCCGAACCTTTCGACCAATTTTTCGGTCAGATTTCAGTGAGTGAGGGAGATTGATATATATTTTTGAAATTCTCTTGTCGAGATGAACGTGTGGATATCAAATTTGTCACTGGATTCTTTTGTTAGAAATTTTTCGGCGAGACTCCGACGAAGGTCCGATAAGTGTTAATTTTCGACAAAAATTTTTGTGAATTAATTAATTTATTTATCATACTTTAAATAAGTAGTATTAGCAAGGATGATGATTAAATTTTAATAATTAAATGTAAATTATTAAATAAATTAATTATATAAATACCAAAAATTCAGGGATTGAATCTAAATTAAAATTATAGTTGTCCAGCTAATTTTAAATTATAAAATACTTGATTCTAGAGTCTTTAATTGTATTATTGTAATAATTTTTGTAATTTATTTAGACCATCCAGTTCCAGATTTTGACACCCTGGGACTGAGCAGTTGATCAGATATTTCCTTCTAAACTTCGAGTAATACTTTCTAATATATTTTTCTATATTTCATGCATTAACATTTAATATATATACGTATATAAATATTATGTACTATTTATAATTTTATAATTTTTGCATTTGTATGTGATTGCACATACATATGATAATGTTAAATTGTGATTGCCGGATAGAATTGGAATGACATGAAATCATGTAAGATATGATTGGATTATGATAATACATGAATGATGATATTATGATAAATTTAGAATTGGCATAATGGCGGGGGCATTTTTATGCTTAGCGATGCTTGTCAGCTGAGTAGCGCTGCTTGGCTTAGGTTATGATGACGAATCCCATAAGAATTGGAATTAAGGTACGATATTGAAATAAGAGCGCCGGATAAGGGATCGGCTCCTCTAATTTGAGGTTTAGAGTAGTTTTTTATAGACTACATTCTATCCTTGGATGTTTATATGATTGAATGTATGACTGACACAATGCATTGGCATGTCATTTATAATGTTGGTATAGAATCAGAGTAGGACACCAGATATGTATATTAGCCGGTATCATTCACTGAGTCGAGACGTTCACTCATGTCTTATTATTATTTTTAGGTTCTCATGGTAAACATTTATGATAATGTTCAAAGACAGTGCTTTTCTTTCTTGGCAGTGGATTTTATGTATGAAATAATTTAAAAATTATGTTTATTTTTATTTTGGTATGTATTTCTAATTTTAGAGATTCCACAAATCCTAAATATTGAATTATTATATTTGGTTATGTAATTTAATGAATGATGTGATGGTTTTAAATATTTTTACTATTATTTTTTGTTAGGCTGACTGTGGGGTCTAGTACTTTGAATTTTTTGCCCCTCAATACTGTTCACGTGCCCTTGGGATCGGGTCATGACAAAGTTGGTATCAGAGCGATTTGGTTTCTTTTCCTTGAAAAATTTAAAATTACAGAGTATAGGGTCAACACACGTCATTTTGTATTATCTTTGCTTTCCATTTCTACGGTACCATTTTGTTTAAAATCGAGTTAGTTGTTCGTCATTTCCTTCATATAATCATACAATTATGTAAATTATTTTATCCTATTTGATTAAAGTTATTTATTTCTTTTAAGAAGATGAGTGAGTGTACGAGTAGAGTTAGTGCTAAAGTTCGGGCAGCTGCTGGAGAGCAAGCTACTTTAGATGAGGAGGGTTCTATTATTTTGATTTAAGCTGATCCTTAGAAGTCGGGACAGGCATAGACAAACTAGAGAGGAGGCCCCTACAAGTGTAGAGGCTATGTTAGTCAGTTTTAGAGGATTATGGTTGATATGACCCGGGTTGTTCCTCAAATGGCCCTAGTTGCAGCATCGGCAAAGGTATCTTTGGAGCGCTTCATTAAGCAGCATCCACCAACTTTTTGTGGTGATGAAGAGCAGGCTTATGATTTTTTAGATAATATTCAGGAGATTTGTAATGAGTTGGGTTGTTCAAATACCAGATCCATTTATCTGGCTGGTTAGAGACTAGAGAGTCCTGCACATGCATGGTATAAAGACTATATACGATCTCGATATCAGGAGTTGACTTGGAATGATTTTAGGATGGAGTTTCTAGCTTGGTTTGTTCCCCCGGGATTTATTCATCAAAAAATAGTAGAGCTTGAGAATTTGAGGAAGGATGAGCACACTTCAATGACAGAGTTTACCACCAAGATTCTCGAATCATGTAGGTTTGTCCCCATAATGGTAGCCGATAATGAGCTTAAGAAGTTCAGATATGTTCGGGCTCTGGGTGATGATTATACTTCCTTACTCAGTAAACACTAAGGCTAACCTTTTAGTGAGTTAGTTAATACTGTTAGGGATATAGAATTTACTTTAGAAGAAAAGAAGAAAAGGTCTAGGGGTTCTGGATAACAAGGATGACAGTGGCACTCACAACTTTTCTGGTCCTAGTGGTACTTTTCAGATGGGCACTTATAGTTCAGAGTCACAAGGTTCTTTCAGAAGCAAGGGCAAAATTAAGGATGGTTCCAGATATGGTAGAGGTTATAATGGTAGTAGTGGGGGCTCTAGTTACAGTGGATTAGGTTTGGGTTTTGGTACTTCTACTTGTGCTAGATGTGGTAAAGCTCATCAGGGTTAGTGCATGCTGAGATCGAATGTTTACTTTAGATGTGATTAACTGGGTCATTTTGCTATATATTGCCCCTTATCTTTAGGACAGAGAGTTTGTAGTTAGGGGTATACTCAGGGTTCTTTGCTAGTATGGGCCAGCCTTTGCAGACATCATTTTTATCTCAGTATAGAGGATGAATGAGTGGCCGGCATGGTCGTGGTTTTGGAGGTAGGGTCAAAGGATAGAGTCAGAGTCAGAGCTCAGGGTATTCAGGCAAAGGTCATAATCAGGGACATGCTCTAGTTTTCACCCTTACCCAGTAGGATGCTCAGGCTTCTAATACAATGGTGGCAGGTAACCTTTCTATATGTTCTTTTATGGCACAAGTGTTGTTAGACCCGGGTGCTACGCATTCATTTGTGTCCCCTAGATTTGCAGTAAAACTTGATATAATACCAACTAGTTTGGATTGCCCTTTATATGTTGCAACTCCTATGAGCGATTCCCAAATAGTAGATACAACTTTTCTGTTATGTCTAATTCTTATAGAGGGGAGAGTTTTATCTGTTGATCTGATTTTTCTTGATGTGATGGGTTTTGATGTAATTCTCAGTATGGATTGGTTGTCAACTCATTACGCCACTCTTGATTGCCACAATAAAGAGGTTATTTTTTACATACCGGGTGATTCAGAATTTTCTTTTAAGGGTAGCAGGAGTACTACTCCATGTAGCCTCATTTTCACCATCGGTGCTAGAAAGATATTGCATCGTGTCTGTCAAGGGTATATAGCAGTTGCTATATAATGTCCTAAAAATTTTAATTATGAATTTTTCTATAATAAGTGTATATGTAATAAGTGGCATTTGTTTGGAGTATTATATATTTATTTGGAGTGTTTGAAATATATATAAAGTGGCATAGGTTTTAGGATTATTTTGAGAGAATTTTTCAAAGTGACGGAAGTTGTTTATCTCACATGGGCGTGTTAATGAGAAACATAGGCGTGTGTCTTAAATTAAATTTATAAATTTAGTTTTGAAGGTGAAGTACATGATATAAATGATATAAGTAAAAAATGGTGAATAATAGGTCTTAAAATTTACTGAAAAAATTATTTTTATAGTTTTATGGGACTAAAAATTGAATTAGAATCAAAGGTTAAGAGAGCGGGTGCACCATAGTTAAAATAAGATTGCCCTTACTTGATTAAACTTATTATATATATATATACACGTATTTGTGTGTGTCATCTTCTTCCATTCTCCATGCCTCTCATCACCATCATCACCAAAACTTCTTTTTTCTTCTTCTTTTCATTGATTTAAGTAAGATTTAAGAGGGAATCACATATAAATATAAGTTTTTAGAAGAGTAAGCTAGAAAATGTGAGATTATCAACAAGTGATCAAAAGAAAAAGAGAAAGAAATGGATTTTTGGAAAGAGGTATATGCTTATATATTTTAGTTTACAAATATTTAATTTCTTTGAGTTTAAATATTTGAATCAGTTGATTGAGTCACTCAAAATGAGTTATTTCTTAAAGTATTTGAGATGGACTCTTTTAATGTCAAAATTTTGATTTTGATTTATTTTTATCATAGATCTTGAATTATTTATGTTTTATGGAGTTTAATGTAAAAATTACACAATTTTGGGATGCCATGGGCATGGCCGTTAAGTGCCACGACCATGGGGCCTTGGATCGAATCAGTTTTCTTAAATTTTTTTGAAGAAATAGTGTTGTTTTGCATGCCATGGGCGTGGCTCTTGAGTGCCACGACTGTGGGGGTGTCCGAAGGTGTTTGACAGCCTTGTATTGTATCCTACGGGGGTGGGGTTGAGTTGCCATGGCCGTGGGGTGCTTGGGTAATATTTTTGGCTTATATATGACATACATGCATGGTATGAGGTTTGTATGTTTATGTTTCTTACCCTTGTGTTGAGAAATCATATATATGTGTTAAAAATGTGGAAAAGAGTAGAAAAAGATAAGTGTGTGTTAAGTATATACAATGTTAATTGTGGAAAGTTAGGATTGGATAAAGAGTGTAAAGATTGGAGGAAAGTGATTATTTATAACATGTCAAACAAATATATTTCTAAAAGAAGATGGGTTTGGAAAGTATAAGGTTTGAAAGATTTTAGAGTTAAAGGATTTGATATCTTGAAGGTAAGGTTATGTTTATGATACTTGGAGTTATTAAAATGTTAATTATTTGGTTTGAAAGTGATTTATATTTTAGAGCCCAATAGCTATCTAAAGTATACCACTTAGGAAAATTAGAGTGGTGAACCAATTATTTATTAATCGAAAGTATATGTGAAGCTAAATGGTTAATCCACTAAAGAAAAACTTTCAGTTAAGAAAGATATGTTTAAAGTTATGTGTAAATTGATTATATAGTTATATGGTTAAACTATGCAAAAATAAGATGATAAAGAGTCTAAGGAATGAAAGTGTTATTGATTGACAATCAAGGCTCAAATTGAGTTATGTAATTGGAGAGAGTTTGATATTAATTATTTAGTTTAGTAAGTAAAATTTATAAGAGAAAATTAATATATGTTCTTTATTAATCAAAACAAGTGTATAGTTAAAGAAGGATAAAAAGATAATTATATGAGATTAGTGGATTTTATAATACTTATCTAAGGGATAAGATGATTTGAGAAATAAAGATATGAAGAATGATATACTAATGAATTATTATTGATTTTAAATAATTCAGAGGGTGGATTAAGGAAACTCAAGAGAAGAATAAGGTGATTAGTTTATTTATGGAAATTCGTGCGGTAAAGGTATACAAGTCATATACCTTATGTATAGTTGATAGCAATATCGTTTGATAATTTAAGACAATTTATTGATTATATATAGAAGTGTTTAGTGAGTTAAATTATATAGGTTGATAAATCACTAATGTTCCAAATGGTGTGGAGAGCGAGCCAAGGAAAGTAAGAAGTATATGTAAGAATTGATTGAATGATGGAAATAAGAATATGAAATATACATATTATATGTTCATCATATACTTGATTGTAATATTATTTAGTGATTGAAGATAAGTTATAGAGTATTTATAAAAACGATAAAGAGTTAATAGACACTGATTAATGACAATTTACATAAAGGAATTGATAATGTAAAAAGAAAGAATCTAATGAGATTCGAAAATAGTTAATTATTTCTAGTGAAATTATATCTCAAGGATCAAGTTAGTGATATATATATATATATGTATATATTTAAGAAAGTAAACGTTATGTACAAAAAATTAGTAAAAGTTTATAATATGGAAATTCACTGCTAGTGAAATGTATCTATATATATATATATAGAAATATGTATATATTGATACATGCGAGTGTGTTAAACCTAGTGAATACATTATATATATGTAAACAAAATCTTAAAGTGAAATAATAGTTCATAGATTTTTACTAGGTTAAAGAAAGAATTAAATAAATAGAAGTTGAAATGTATTTAGATTTCATTATTATAGTGGAAACATGAAAGTGAATTGAAAAACAATGATCGACGAATAAATAAGATTAACTAAATTAATTAGATACAAATGTTATGTAAATACATATGATTGTTCATATGATAATGTGTTTGAAATAATAGTTCATAATTATTTATAACATATAAATTTACAGTGATAAATGAACAAATAAAAGAGGAAGTGTTTTATGATAATAAATATTATAATTTAAGAACTACCTTGATATGGTGAAATAAACATATATAGCTTGATTGTGGGTTGAATGACTAGCCAGAAGGTGGATGATTATATTAGTGACAGTGGACACTTTGTACAATAGATGACACTTTTTATATCCCAGTGATATGACATCTAAGCCATCAATGGACGCTTTGCGTCATAGAGGACCTTTGGTCCCTTTTTCTATAGTGGGCTTTTGGCCATATACTTATAGTGGACATTTATTTGTCATCAGTGATCCGCTATCCAGATCTAGGATTTTTAGCTCAGTATATGAGGGCAAGAAAATATATGTGAATATGATGTTATAAATATTGAAAAAAAATATAAAATAATATTATAAGTCAATTATTTAAAATTGACTTTTTATGTTTCTGTAATGGTCAAGATTTTAAACATGAAACTTTTTAACTAATATTGATAATTGATAATGTATAGTGATAAAAGTAATATGGATAAATGCCATAAGTAGAGAATAATGAATAGTATATGTCAAAAATTTACTGAAGGAATTATTTATTTTTACATTTTTAATAGACTAAAAATTGAATTAGATTCAAAGGCTAAGAGTGAGAGTACACCATAGCTAAGATGAGATTTTTCACACTATATTAAGCTGTATATATAAGTGTATGGACATGTGTATTTATGCAGAAGTTTCTTTCTTCTTTTTCCTTCTTCCTCCTTCATCCACGTTCATCATCATCAACACAACCAAAACTTCTTATTTCTTCATTTTTTTTAAGAACTTTAGCTAGAATTTAAGAGAAAATCACATCTAGCTATGAGTTTTTAAAAGAATAAGCTAGAAAAGTTGAGATTATCAACAAGTGATTAGAGAAAAAAAAAAAGAAGAGTTTAAACAGGCATGTGATTATGTATTTTTGATTTGCAACTATCTGAATTTCTATGAATTTTATTGATTAAAGTAATTGATCAAGTTATCTTTGAAGAGTTTTTACTGAAAATATTTTATGTAAGCTCTTTCTATGTTAAAGAAACTAGTTTTGATTTATTGTTATCATATATTTGGATATATGGAGTTTAAGTTGATAAATATTTGAAATACAGAGCTTTGCTTGACACAACCAATGACACAGCCATGTCACTGGAAGTGTCAACGTTGCTATATTTCAGTGTTGATGACATGGCCAGGAACATGCCTGTGTCATTGGACGTATCATAGCTACTGTGATGAAAGATAAATGACACGGCCAGTGACATGTCCGTACCGTTGGGCGTGTTATAGCTACTGTAATACAAGATTAATGACATGGCCAATGACACACCCGTATTATTGGGCATTTCAAAGCTTCTGTAATGTAGGAGTAGTGACACGGGCAGTGACACACCCATATCGTTGGGCGTGTCAAAGCTTCTGTAAATGGGCAAGTGACACAGTCATTAACACCCCCATGTCGTTGGGCGTGTCACGTGAAGAATTTACCTAAAGTAGTTCTTTTCCTTCTCTTTCATCTGTGATTTCATCCTAAATGACTATAAGGCCTCAAAGTGTAAAAGATTTTTAAAATCAACCCTAACAAGTAGTGCAATAAATTTTAAATATATGATAAATATGTGTAATATCAAGTGTTGATCAAAGAATTGTTCCATTGAAGTGATATAAATAATTCAGTGTTAATCAAAACTAATGAATTGCCCAAATCATACTGATTTTAGATCTAGCTTTGGATTGAATGGCTAACCAGAGAAAGGATAGCCATAGTGATAGTGGGCACCTTGTGCCATTAATGGACACATTTTGTCATCAGTGACAATAGACATAATTGCCATTATATATTATTAAGATTTGGCATTAAAATTGCTACACTAACATGTTATCCAAACCTATGATCTGAGTTTAGTATGTATGGACATATTTAATGAAGTTATCTAAATTAAAAATATATGTGAATATGATGTTATGAATAATGAAAGAAATGCAAAATAATAATAATATAAGTCAATTACTTAAAATAGACTTATTGTGTTACAATGTGAAAGTGATTGGTAACGTATATATTAATGTTTCCAAGTGAAAGTTCTAATACACGGAATAGAAATGTTATGCTCAAGTTATTGAATTGATCAATAACTTTCTAAGTGTTATAATGATTGAAAATGCATATAATGATATAAGATACAAAGTGCTTCAAAGTATAGTACTAAATCAAAGTGCTAAAATTATAAATTGAATGAAATTATCCTATATGTAAAACTAAAAGTAAGACTTAATGAAAAATAAAATAAGTATAATATGAGCAATGTTAACAAATGAGAAAGTAAGTCTCAAATGAAATGAATCAAAAAGAGAAAAGTTGCAATACCGAAAGTGTAATATAGCATGATGACTTTTATAATGAAAATAGTTAATATATTGAAATATTTCTTAAAACTGAGTGTTATTACTATATTTTCATAAGTATTTTTCTTTAATATTAAGTGACAAAATATGTTTATACAAGCACCACTAAGTTTTATTTAGCGTGTTAGAATTATTTTCTAACACGCATGTATCATGTCATCGGAGCAAGTTAACCAGTGGAATTAAAGATGTCAGAAATTATCTATAGTACATATAGAGATCTTTTATATATTATACTCATAAGTTATGAAATGTATATATACAATTTAATTTAGCTATTTGAGAGTTTGTACAAATTTATAAACGTGAAAGAAATATGTGTATTTAGAGAATGAAGTTTTAGATTAGTGTGAACGATTATCAAATCAAATAATGTTTTATATATTTATTTTGAATTGACAAACTTATAATGGTTATCTGATTTATAATTAGTATTTGGATTATTAGAGATATTGGAGATTGGTTTAAATGTTGAATTTATAAGTACTGTATTATACAGAATGTATTATTATTTGAAAATTTTCGTTAGTTGGAAGAAAACTTTGTAAATGAATTGATTAGAGAACTGTAATATATCGAGTAACATTCTCTGATAGTTCTAATAAAAATTGTCAGGGGATGTTACAGTTTCAATGTGAAAGTGATTGATAATGTATATAATAACGCTTCGAACAAAATCGCTAAAGCACTGAATGAAATGGTTATGTTCAAAATATTGCATTAATTAATAATTTTCTAAATGTTATAATAATTGAAAGTGCATATAGTGATATTTGAAACAAAGTACTCCAAACTATAGTACTAAATCAAATTGGTAAAGTTATAAAAAATTGAACATATATGTTCTATATGTAAATTTGAAAAGTGAGACTTACTGAAAAAATATAATAAGTGTAATATAAACAATGTTAACAGATGCAAAAGCAAGTCTTAAATGAAATATCTTAATAAGAGTTAAGTTTCAACAACGAAAGTATAGTATAGTATGATTAATTTTATAACGTTAAAATTATTATTTTGTGTAATCAAAATATAGTGTTAGTTTGTTATTGTGAATACTTGATTTATTAAATGTTCTGTTAATATTTATTAAATGTTCTGTTAATATTGAGTTTTATTACTATAGTTTAATAAATATTTTCTTTAATATTAAGTGGCAAAATATGTTTATATAAGCACCACTAAGCTATTGACTTAGCGTGTTAGAATTTTTCTGACAAGCAGATATAATGAAATGAAGGAGGTTGAGAATTTATAGTGAAGATGTTCAAAACTAATGGTACTACAGCGAATAATTCGTATATATATAAATTGTTTATAGAATTGATGTATTGTTTAGTACAATTGATAATATTATAACGTTGTACAAGGTTGAAAGCATGGTTAAAATATTTGTATTTAAAGACATAATGACCTCAAATTCTTGCCATGTTTGATATATATTTTATTGTGAACTATTAAGTTTATAATAGACTCTTTGATACATGAATGGAGATAATTTTATTTGGAGATGTTAGAGTTGGATTGAATGTCAGAAAAAGAAAATAATTGGAATATCATGTGACGGGTTATTATCTTATATTTAAAAATTTTTGTTTAGTGACAATTTCAAAGAAAACTTTATCGATAATTTGATTAAACTATTATTAATATTTCTTAAATGAAGAGTTTTGAATGGTTAAAACATAGATAGTATGTAAAGTGATATTCTCTAATAGTTTTATATGAGAATTATCAGAGGATGTTACATGTTAGAGATGTCTCTGTGGATGTTGGAAACTTAAAAATTATGCCTGTTGTGAATGGATTTTTGGATGTTTTTCTTGAAGAGCTTTCAGGACTACCCACTGATGGAGAGATAGAGTTCTGTATCGATATAGTTCTTGGTACGAATCCCATATCTATGTCTCCTTATAGGATGGCCCCTGTGGAATTAAAGGAACTCAAAAAGCAGTTACAAGATCTTTTAGATAAGGGATTCATCCAGTCTAGTACCTCATCTTGGGGCACTCCTGTATTATTTGTAAAGAAGAATGATGGTACTATGTGTCTCTGCATCGATTACAGACAATTGAACAAGGTTACAGTGAAGAGTAAGTATCCTCTTCCTAGAATTGATGGCTTGTTTGACCAGCTTCAGGGAGCTCAATATTTTTCTAAGATTGATTTATAATTAGAATACCATCAGTTGAGGATCAGGAAGGAAGATATACCCAAGATGACATTTAGAACTCGGAATGACCATTATGAGTTTCTTATAATGTCTTTTGGACTCACTAATGCACCAGCCGCATTCATGAATTTGATGAATAGAGTGTTTAAGCCGTTCTTGGATCATTTTGTCATCATGTTTATCAATGATATTCTGGTTTATTCAAGGTCACTAGTAGAGCATTCACAATACTTGAGAATGGTTTTACAAACTCTTATGAATCACTAGTTGTATGCTAAGTTTTCTAAGTGTGAACTTTGGCTAGATAGTGTGAGTTTTTTGGGACATGTTGTTACTAAGGATGGCATCACGGTAGACCCTTAGAAGATTAAAATTATTACCAATTGGTTAGAACCTATGACGGTTATCGAGGTCTGGAGTTTTCTGGGGCTAGCAGGATATTATTGTCGCTTTGTCTAAGATTTTTTGAGGATAACAACTCTTTTAACTCAGTTAACCCATAAGAATGTCAAGTTTTTTTGGACTGAGGCATGTGAGGAGAGTTTTCAAGGGTTGAAGGATTACCTTACTTCTTCTCCAGTGTTGGCTTTTCCTTCATGAATCGGTAGTTACACCATATATTGTGATGCTTCTAGAGTGGGTCTTGGGTGTGTAGTGATGCAACCTAGTAGATTAATTGCTTATGCTTCTCAACAATTGAAGAGACATGAGTATAATTATCCAACCCATAACTTAGAGATGGCAATTGTAATTTTTACATTAAAGATTTGGAGACACTACCTGTATGGTGAAAGTTGTGAGATATACACGGATTATAAAAGTCTGAAGTATATTTTTTATCAAAGGGATTTAAATA
This sequence comes from Garcia nutans, assembly GCA_947685225.1. Lineage (NCBI taxonomy): Eukaryota > Viridiplantae > Streptophyta > Magnoliopsida > Malpighiales > Euphorbiaceae > Garcia > Garcia nutans. The sequence goes on from CANTUV010000025.1 coordinate 9,074,224, forward strand.
TGAGTCAGAGAAGGTGGATAGAACTTTTAAAGGATTATGATTGCACGATCCTTTATCATCTGGGCAAGGAAAATATAGTGCCCGAAGCCTTGAGTCAGAAATCTTCTGGTAGTCTAGCTCAAATTATGGTGGAGAGACGGCCCATTATCAAGGAGTTGATGGAGTTATTTGATGAGTGATTGCAACTTGAAGTGATTAACACAGGTGTGTTATTGGCACATTTTCAGGTTTATTCAATTCTTATAGAACGAATCAAGGTAGCTCAGAGATGAGATCCACAACTATGCAGAATTATAGAAGAAGTACAAGATGGTAACTCTAAAGACTTTGTGATGGATGACAAGAGTGTACTACGACATGGTTCTCGGCTATGTGTACCAGATGTAGATAATTTAAGAAGATAAATCATGAAAGAGGCACACGTTACATCTTACAATGTATATCCAGGCTCCACCAAAATATATCAAGATCTAAAGGTTATATATTAGTGGAATGCCATCAAGAAAGATATTGCATAATTTGTTTCTAGATGCCTCACTTGTCAGCAGGTTAAGTTGGAACACCATAAGCCATCTAGGTTATTGCAGCTACTCAGTATCCCTGAGTGGAAGTGAGAATGGATTGGACTTTGTTACTGGATTGCTAAGACCATTTTTTGGTATGATTTTATATGGGTTAGAGTAGATTGATTGACTAAGACAACAAATTTTATTCTGGTAAAGGTAAACTATTCAGTTGCTAAATATGTTAAGCTATACGTGAAAAAAATAGTTTGTCTACATGGGGTTTCAGTTTCTATTGTATCATATAGAAGGCCCTAGTTTACTTCTAGATTTTGGAATTCACCACAGGATGCTTTAGGTACAAGATTAGACTTTAGTATAACTTTTCACCCTCAAACTGTTGGGCAATCTGAGAGGACCATTCAGACTTTAGAGGATATGCTTCGGATATTTGTATTAGATTTTGGGAGCCATTGGGATTGACATTTGCCGTTGATCCAGTTTGCTTATAATAACAGCTACCACATTAGTATCGAGATGGTACCTTGTGAGGCTCTTTATGGAAGATCCCAAATTTGCTAGGAAGAAGTTAGTGAAAGATAGTTAGCAGGATCTGATTTAGTCTAGATTACTTTTGAGAAAGTTTATGTTATTTGAGAGCGACTAAAGATGATAGCTAGCCATCAGAAGAGTTATGCAAACCTGAGATATAAAGATGTGTCTTTCGATATAGGTGACCTAGTGTTCTTAAAAATTTTACCAATGAAAGGAGTAATGAGGTTCGGTAAAAAGGGTAAATTAGCGCTGAGGTACATTGGACTATACATGATTATTAAGAGAGTTGAAACAGTTGCATATCATTTGGACTTGCCATTGGATCTTTCTCGCATTCATCTGGTATTCCATATCTCGATGTTGAGGCAGTACATTTCGGATTCTTCGCACATGCTTGAACCATAAGAAGTCCAGATCTGTGAAGATCTTTCTTATGAGGAGGTCCCTGTAGCAATTATGAATTCTCAAATTCGAAGGCTTCGATCTAAGAAAATTCCTATAGTAAAAGTGTTATGTCGCAACTATACCACCGAGGAGTGTACGTGGAAAAACATAATATGAGATAAGAGAAAAATATCCTTATTTATTTTGTAATTGAATTCATTTGGTCATACATTGATTAGATTTGTAATGATTTGGTGATCATTCTGTTAAATTCAAGGACGAATTTAGTTTAACAGGAGAATATTGTAATATCCTATAAAGAAAATAATAATAAAATAAATAAATATATATAATAATAATAATAACAATAATAATAATAATAATAATAATAATAAAGAAAAAGAAAAGTTAAAGTAATCGGAAAAAAGGGAAAAAGGAGGAGAGAGGAAAAGAAAAGAAAAAGAAGAAAGAGAAAGAAGAGAGAAAGAGAAAAGAGACCGAAGAAAATCTTAGATCTATCATTGTCCGGTGCTTAGATTTTGACATGCGCTAGACCAGGGAAATCACCTCTCGACAATGCTTCCAACGCCACCAGTCTTGCAACTAACGGCTGCCGGACGACGGCTCACGTGCCATCTGAAGTCCCCTGGGCGGTGCACTGCTGACGAATTTGACCGGACTTTTTGACTATTTTCAGCCTCTTTTCTTAGCAATTCAGGTACCATTCAACTCCTCTCCTTATGAGCTTCATTTTGGTATATCATTTAAATTTTTTGGAGCAAGTTTAATTTGACTATAATCCGGCCAAGGCCAAACCTTTCGACAGATATTTCAGCCAGATTTTGGCGAGTGAGGGAGAGTGATATTTATTTTCGGAATTCTCTTGTCTAGATGAACGTGTGGGTACCAAATTTGCACCTGATTTTTCTTTCAAAAATTTTTCGACTAGACGCCGGCAATGGTACGATCAATGTTAATTTTTGACATAATTTTTGTACATTAATTAATTAATCATTAGACTTTAAATAAATAGTATTAGCAAGAATGATGATTAAATTTTAAAAATTAAATTTAAATTATTAAATAAATTAATTACGTAAATATCAAAAATTCAAATATCGAACCTAAATTAAAATTATAGTTGTCCAGCTAATTTTAAATTATAAAATACTTGATTCTAGAGTCTCTAATTATATTATTATAATATTTTTTGGTAATTTATTCAGACCATCCGATTTCAGATTTCGACATCCCGGGACGAGCGGTTGATCGGATTTTTTTTTTCTGAATTGTGAGTGATATTTTCTAATATACTTTCTTATATTTCATGCATTAATAGGCTCAAAAAATAACAACTAATATCTCACGACCTCTTATAAGTGGCCAAGACAAATGGACTTTTGACGGAGTCTCAAAGACACATCTTGTTAAATAACAGGCTCCGAAAATAATAACTAATAAATTTTGATTAGGTGTGATATAGTCAGTCTAATGAAAATCGATATAAAGTCCATATTCTGAATGAAATAAAATATAGTTTGATATAATGAGTCGATTATACAATAGCTATTTATAGAAGGATCAAAGTCAAACCACTTAACTTTTTTGATACTTAGGTAGTCATAAGCATTGCTATGTATCAATCTTGGTATGCTTAATATTTATTAGTTAATTAAAGAATTAATCATAAATGAAGAGTTTAATTTAGAAAAGTCTAATTTAACATAAAAGTAAAATTGATATTTCACTATCTTGTTCAAAAACCTAGTGGGTCACACACTAAAAAAGCTAATAAATAATTAAATTGGCTTTGTAAGAATATGTTGGACAGCTTATTCAAGCTATTAGGCCTATTTAAAGCATATCCAACGGTGGGAGGGATAAGTCTCACCATTGGGTCCTATTTTTATGTCATATAAGATTTTTGTGTCATAAAATGGGACTACAAAAAAAGAGACTTGATTCTCAAATAGTGAGGGTAAAGTCCCACTTTAATAGGCCATTTTTTTTTTATATTTTTGCTATTTGTTATTTTCTTTTTAATAATTTATTTTTAATTATTAATTTATTTCATGATATGATAATAAAATTATTTAATCATGTAAATAATTTTTTAATTAAAGTATTTAATTAATTTATTAATTCTTATTAAATTAATTTTTTATTATGTAAAATATTAAAAAAATTTAATTATTTTAATTGAAAATTAACTCTCAAAAAATAAAATGATATTTTCATTATATTAAAAAACAAATGATTAAAAATATCATATTAAAAAATTATTACTTTTACTAAAAAATTATTATTTTTATTAAAAAATTATTATTTTCATTTAAAAATTATTATTTTGATTTAAAATTATTATTTTAATTTAAAATTATTATTTATGTTAAAATATTATTAAAATTATTATTTTTGTTATTTTTATTAAAAATTATTATTTTTATTATTCTTATTAAAAATTATTATTTTTACTAAAATTAATATTTTCATTTAAAAATTATTTTTTTGTTAAAAAATTATTAAAATTATTTAATTTTTTTAATAAATAAAGGGATGCCATATGGTAGCCCTTTATTCACTATATATTAGGTGAGATCATCCTAGGACTGGGACTCAGTTTAGGATGGGTGCTCTTAGATTCAATTGGGCCTATATGGATCATTAGGGTTTTAAAATCCTAATTTAATTTTATTTAGCATTGGCAACTCCTCCAACCCTAATGAAAGCCTCCATTCATGCTCTAAAGGGAAAAAGGAAAGAAAGAGAAGTATTCTCTCAAAAACCTAGCTAACCTTCTTCTTCGTCCTCGTCTCTTTTGCAAATTACTTTTACTAGCACCTAACCCTTTTGCCAGAGCACTCTAATATGATTAGAGATTGTTTCTACCCTTGTATGGATATTATTAGAGGCAATCCCACTGAGAATTGTTGTGTTTTGCAACAACCCAATAAGATAGAGGCAAAATTGAAGAGTTCTTTGAGATATATTCACTATTTATTTTCTTCGATTAATTTACTTCATGTCCAATTAATTTAGGATTATCCTTGGAATGTGAAAATTTTAATTATTTCCCTGTATATAATGCTATTTAATGTTTTAATTTCCAACAACATCATTACAAGTAAATGAATATTTGGAACCAATCACATTCAACACAGTAGAGCTTTTATTTTGAAAAGCTTGAATGGCATGTATAAGAAAATTAGACTTTTCTAGTATATAAATAACAATATGAAGTTTTCTCACAATAAGAATATCCTTAGTCAAGTGGTCCTAAAACAAACTATGTGTTTGATAAAAAATGACCCTAATACTAAGATCTTGAGTAAGTTTTCTAATAGATAATAAATTGTACTTAAAACTAAGAACTAACAGCAATTTTTTCAAGGTTGGTTTAGAATCAAGAGTCACAAAACCTATGTGATTCACTAGGACAATAGATTTATCAGCCAAATGGATAAGAAAGGCATGATTTAGTTTCAAAATATTATATATATATATATATATCTAGAATTAAAACTTATATAATTTGTTGTTTCTGAATCTATTATCCCAAAACTACTAATATTAGAGTCAAATAATTCAGGCTTAAAGATATGGGTAGCATATGCATAATTGGTATAGGTCATGGAAGCACTATTAGCACAACTTTCACTTTAAGATATTTATGGACACCCCTCTCAATTGTAAAAGCAACACTGGTTGTCAAATCACCTGCTTATGACTGATCTATTGCATAAGAGCCCTTTTCTTTATAAGAAAGTGGAACTTGCCCTCTACCCTCTCCTTTCTCAACTCATCCTACCACTTTGGATTGCCTAATAGTTTGGGACACTCCTCTTTTTCACGCAAATTAATATTGCTATATGTGCAATGTTTATTAGATTTCCTATTATCCTTACTAAAATGTCCTCTTCTATAACTCTCCCTAGCATCTCCATTCATAGTAAGTCCCTACTATTGCTTCAAGCATAAGTTTGATCCATTACCAACATAACACTTACATTATTAGTATCGGTAAAAGAAATATGCACTTCTCTTCATTTCTCAGCTCTCAAAATCATAAAATAGGCTTTAATAATTAGAATATAGGTTTTGTGAGTAAATTTGATTCCTTAAATGATCATATTGATCTTTGAGTCCCATAAAAATTGCTTACATTTATTTAAACTATTTAGTTTTTCTATTTCCTTAGTAGTTCCACGAGAACAAAGAAGTGTATATACTAGACAAGTCAACTCATTATAGTGTATCTTAAGTTTAGTATAATAAGCAGGTATAAACATATTGCCTCAAGAAATTAAACTAATCTCTCTTTGTATTTATAGATCATGGGCCATTTCTTTCACCAAATTTATATCCTAGCTCATTCCATCTTGAGTAGTATATTAACATATATAAATATTTTTTATAATACTATTATACCCTAAATATGTATAATACATATATCTCATATACGTAAAACACATATTTAGGATACAAAGGCACTACAATAAATATCTGTAAAATTTATCATTAATAATAAAAATATAACTAATAAAAATTAAGCTTTAATTTAATGTAAAATCTCTGAGAAAAATTCATTAGAGTTTTATTTGTAATTTCACTAAAATCTCAAAATCAATAATATACAACCAACATTGGAAAAATACTCCCAAAATATAATTTTCTCCAAAGTCCAATATTTCTCCAAATATCTCCACTTTATTAATTTTACATTTAAAGATTTTATATTTAAAAATATTATTTATCTTAAGTACATATATATACACATAATATTTCAAAACTTATTTAATATATGTATGATAATATTTATATGTACAAACCAAAGTATACAAGAAATAAAATTATACACTTATGCAATCCAAACTAAGTTGGTCTCATGGAAAAACTTTACTTGCACTATCAACTATAGCCTAGACCTGCTCTGGTCTATCAGAATCTGTAATACCTTGTAATAATGATAAAAATAAAACCATTAAAACTTAAAGTAATTGTTAGTATAATAATAATAATAATAATAATAATAACAACAACAACAACAACAACAACAACAACAACAACAACAACAGTAGTAGGTATAAAAAAATGTGCATTAAAATTTTAGAATTTTTAATATATAATAAGTAGGTGTAGGTAGGTGGAAAGAAAAAAACAAAACATGTTTAAATTAAATTTTTAAATAAATAAGTAGGTATATTAAAAAGAAATAAAAGAAAACGAAAACGAAAACGAAAACGAAAATGAAAATGAAAAAAAATAGAAGAGAGAGAAAATCAGACAGAGGTAGAGAGATAAAGAGAGGAAAGAGGGCATTAACTATTTTCTTCCAATCTACTAACTCCCGACCGCAACCGACCGACACACACCGATCAGAGAGAACGGCCACCCGACGAGCTTTCGAACGCAGTATGCCTCGTCGTGAATGGCTGCCATCCAACATGTGACGCACTTTCCTATTTGCTCGCTAGTGTGGACTTTCAATGACAATTTTAGCCAATTTTTGACTTGTTTTTTTGGCGATCTGGGTATTTTTTAGTGTAATATCTTGATTTTTGATGTATTTTGAAATAGTAATTATGAGAGAGTATATTATAGTAATTGATAGAGAAAATATAAGATGAATATGTATGATAGATGTAATATATATAAATATATATGTTATATATATACTTGAAATATATTTGAAATAAACATGTCATATATATGACATATACAACATATATAAAAGAATTATATATATATATAAGGATGGAAAGGAAGAGAAGTTTCTTCTTTCTTTTTCTTGTTCCTTTACCGTGAAATAGAGAGAGAGGGATGAGAAGAGAGGGAGCTCTTCTTATTTACACTAAAAATTGAAGAAATTTCAAGGATTCAAGTGAAATTTTAGAGGATTCTTCATTAATTGGTAAGTTCTTTATCAATTTTGCAATCTCTTTGGAATATTATTGAAGAATATGATTTGGAAAAATAGAGATTTGTGTATCAGCATGTTTTAATGGTTTATTTGGATATGTATGAAGATATTGTGAGTAGCTAATGATGATTTTTAAGGTTGGATTGAAAGAGAAGAGATTTCTTTTCTTTCTTCTTCTTTGAATGTGTTATGAGAGAAAGTGATGATTGATTGAATAAGATGATAGTTATGATATGTTGGAGTTATATAAGTGTTGAATTGATGGGTGAATTATGGATTTAAACTAAGATGATGATTAAAGGTATTGTAGTGTTGAGTTTGGAATGATTGTGTTGATATGGTTGAGAGTTCAAAATATAGATTTTACCTGACACGGCCAGTGACTAGGCCATGTCGTTGGGTGTGTCAACGGTGCTGAGTTTAACATTGATGACACAACCAGTAACGCGGCCATGTCCCTGAGCATCTCGTAGCTTCTGTAAGAAAAAATAATTGACATGGCCATTAATAAGCCCGTATTATTGGGCATGTCAAAGTTTCTATAAGGCAGAATGAATGACATGGGCAGTGACACGCCCATGTCATTGGACGTGTCAAAGCTTCTATATGAGTGAGTTAATGACACGGTAATTAATACGCCCGTATTGTTGGACATGTCACTTGAGAATAACTCTTTTTTTTATTTTTCATTTGTAATTTTTATTTAAATAATTTGATGTTGAGAATGCCATAGAATTTGATATTAAATGGTTATTTATGATCACATTTGGTATAGGCATTGAGAGAGAGTAGTTTGCTCAACCCTAGTGTTGAAGGACAACTTGGAAGAGAAGGTTAGAGGAAGTTTTAAAGCTTATTTTGGAGTGTTTTCTAAGGTATGTACAAACTCTTGATAAATGGAATGTGATTGCATTACATTTGGCCTAACACATTTTGGATGAAAAATGTGTTAAGCTACTTGGTACATTAAGTATTTATGAATATAGTGTTAAGACATGTGAATTGTTATGTATGCATTATTATGCATTGTGAAAAGTCATTGTTAATGGCTAAATTGAATGAAATGTGAACTATGTGCAAAATATGAAAATGACCCAAAATATTTAGGCAACGTGGTTTCATTATGAAATATCCTATGATGAGGATGTTTGTTGTGTATATATTAAAGATATTATGTAAAGTCATTGGTGATGACTAGATTGTATAAAATAAGATACATTATGATTATATGATGATGTTGATATAAATGAGATAAATGAGGCAATGTGCCTAACTTGATCATGAGAAAATGAGAAAGAGATTGATAATGAAAATATGAATTAATTGTGTGCCTAGTATGTTATTTAATTTTTAGAGTTCTGTGTTTGGCGGTATGTCTATATTTGCCTATAGGGCTAGACGCTTGGCATCACTGTGAAAATATTTTTGAGGTAAAAAGACCAAGTCGTAAGCCTCAGAAACAAGTCCTTGAAGCTGTACTGAGTGAAAAGACTAGGTCGTAAGCTCAAGCCTAGTTGGACTGTTACATTGATATTTTACTTTCGGGGCTAGACACATAGTATCATTATGGACCAAAATAGTAAATATGAGATTTGAATGATGTATTAGTTATTTGGACCCTTGCTTGTATATGTGATATTGTAGTACCTATTGTATATAAAATCTGTGATGGTTAAATGGAATATATGATGGTGATCATGGAATGATATGATCACAAAACATATGCAAATTACTAAAAAGGAATGTGAGATGAGAAAATATGTTAAATTATGAGAAATGAGTTGTTGAAAGACTGGAGTAGAGCTAAGTCTTGATATTGAAAATGAGATTATGAAAATATAATGTGATGTGTAATATGTATATGTTTGTGAAAATTGTGTGTATTATTTCATGAATGTTAAGATAAGCCATTGAATTATGGCTTATGTTAAAGACTTGTTTAAATTATGAAAATAATAAAAAGCTATGAAAAGTGCATTGAAAATGAGAAATATGATAAGAATATAATGATAAATGATGGTAGTGATGTGAGTGTAAATTTCTATAATGTATGTTGTTTTTATGTACCACTAAGCTTTCAAGCTTAGCACGGTTGTGTAAATCGCTCAAGTGAGTAGATTGTTGATCTGAGAGTCAAATAGTTGTGCCACGAGAAGAGTAAAAGTGTTTTGAGACTAACTAAAAGGTGGTGCATGCATGCATAATTTTATTTTGTTGTATTTTGATAAAAATTTATATGTACATAAGTGAATTTCAGAAAAGACAATGTAAATTTATATATATGTAATATAATGAATAGTATAATGATTTTGTAAATGTTACTTTTAAATATAATGAATAGTATAATGATTTTGTAAATGTTACTTTTAAAATAATGAGATTTGATAATGGAAAATGTTCTTTTATTTGAAATATAATTGATGTGGACTAAAGTAAGGGTTTAAACAATACTATAAAGTAATACCCTTATATTTTATACGTGTATTATACATAAACGGGATATATATATATATATATAGTATGTATATAGGGTATAGGGGTGTTACAATTATTTTGGTATTATAGCTTAAGTTTGAGATTCTCATCCTAAGTGAGCTTTGAAAAAGAAATGAAAATTTTAGAAAAGTGAAGCGAGTTTTGATACATGCATATGCATTAACACCTAGGTTGGTCTCTGATATGACATTATGTGATTTGGGATGTGATGTATTTGAATTATATGAGTTGGATGATAGTGTGTGAATGATGCTCTACATGAAAGTAAAGCTAGAGAAAGAAATCATGTGGAAAAATTTGTATAAGTTTAATTGATAAATTAAAGAATTGGAGTTTTACTTAAGTAAAACTAATTTTGAAATTATTGATTATTGAAATATGTTTGTGAAATAAGTTATAAGGGAATGAATATGAGAATAATGTTAGAAATAAGTTATAAGAATATAAAAAAAATCAAGATTTAAATAAGTACGTCTTCTCTAAAGCTTGATTTTCTTTCTTATAAAGATTATGTTTGGATTGCTAGGGAGAGAAAATATTGTTTGATTGTTAAAATGGGTAGAAATGATATTAAAATGAAGAGAGTATGGTGGAATATTGGTTGGTTGATATGGATAAGGTGTGAAAATTTAGGGTTTGGTTATGTAAAGTTAAGGTTTCTAAATATGGATGATGTTGGTTAATGTAAGGAGATATATTAGTGTTGTTTTAATGCAAATATTGTGATTTTAAAGTTAGAAATGTGATATGATTGAGTGTTGTTAAAGCTCATATTAATGGTGGCAATATGTGAAATTTGATTTTTTGAAATGGGCTTCCATCATTTTGAAAATAATGTGTTTTGATGTTATCTTATTATATAAATAATATTTTTAAAGTTAAATATTGAAAATGAGATTAGTAAATTGAAGTTTAATTAATGTAGTAAGTTGAGAATTTAGAGTTTTAATGAAATTTTAATGAGGATTATTTAGATATTGATAGTTTAATGTATATTAAGCATATAAGTGATTTTGAATGAATAATATTGCTTATAAAAGTATTGTGTAATGTGTAATGTGGTTGATAATATAGAATTTTGTTATGAAATAAAAGAAAAATCATTAAACAAGTGAAAATGAGTTATATTAGGTAATTGGATTGGAAATGATGAAAATGGATATGAAGGGTATGATAAATGCATAAAAAAATGTGAGAGAGATGCCACATTGGAAATGTGACTAAGATTTATATGAAGTGTTATAAAAAAAAATATGAAATGTCAGTTGAAGGTGATCATGATAAGGTTGATCTCCTGAAAATTGTGACAATGTGATGTCATGTGAAAGTGATCAAGAATTAAGCTGATCACTTAAAGATGTAAAAAAATTATTAGTGTGTTTATTACCTTATACAATTACTTGTCCAGTAATATTGAGAATGATATTGCATACATTAATAGATGAGAGACTAGGTCTTGACCTGAACAGAACTAGATCATGTGATGAAATTGAGATTGAGAATGGACTCGAGCAGCACTGGGCCATGAAATTATTATTGTAATAATTGAACTTGATGACTGTATAATATTTTGGGCCCAAAATGTATGCGTGTGGAAATGTTCTATATATATGTGTTTAAATAAGAGATTGTAAGGAAAAAGAGAAGTATAATGAAGAAAGTGTGGGAGTGAAAAAAAATGAAAATTTTTGTAAGAGATAGATTAGAAATGGAGTAATAAATGGAAATTATGTAAAATTATGTGTATATGTAAGAGTTGTTAATGATAATTTTGTTGAAACATGAGTTAGGCTAATGATGATCAAGTGATCCAGAGTAAATTGTTTTGAAATAGAAGTGATTAAAAGTAAATTGATTTGAAACAAAGTTGAAATGTGTTAACTCTTTGCGTAGCAAAAATTTAGAGAACAAATATGTGATCTTTGCGATATGAACTTAGCATTATGATTGGAAATGTTTAAAGAAGAATAATAGAGGGGTAGTATTGATTTATAAGCCCCAGGCGTGACCATTAATATGCCATGGCCGTGTGATTTGTTTAGTATATTGGCATATTAGTTTTGTTATCCACGGGCATGGGTCTGAAATGATATGATCACAGGATAGTTTTGGTGAGATTGATAGTTATGATTCAAGAAACATGGACAAGACTCATGGTTTGCATAGTTGTATCTTATAATTTTATGCTAGAAATTTATTTATAATTATAGAATGTGTGGAAAAGAAGAGAATTGTGAAAATGCCATGAGTTATGATAATGTGAAAGGAAAGTGATTATGTAAATATAGTAATGGTATGAAATGTGAGGAAATGATAAATGGGAGAAATTATAAAACGTGACGGAGAGTTATATTGAATATGTTCAAAAATGGTATGATGTGAATAAGTTGATGAAAATGATGTTTAAGTGAATGAACTATGGATAATGAATATGGTATGAGATAATCATGAGAATTATGTGGAAATTGTATAGAGATAATAGAAAAAAATATGAATATTGAAAAATAATTTGAAGTGATTTGTTATAAATAATCATTAATTTCAGAAAGTTGAAATGATGGATCCGAAGAGAACCGAAATTTGAATATAAGTTTGACCTAGTAGAGTTAGGTCATGATTTGAAATATAATGATAAGTTTAAATAAGTTAAGTGTTGACTTGAATCGAATGAGGCTGTGACATTATTATTGTGATAGTTAGATCAATTGATCTAGATTGCGCTAAGGTTGTGAATCATTATTGAGATTTAATATGTATAGTTGTATTAAGAGTGTGAGAGATATGTGATAATGTATGTGATGTAATATTATGATATGTGTATGGACATGAAATAAGTTAAGATATATCAGTTGTAAATGATTATAAAAGAAAAAAAGTTGATTATCAGTAAAGTAAGTTTAAAGGCATTGTATTAATGTTAATGCTAAGAGAAGAACATTTTAAAGAAAGAATTAAGTGTATTAGAAATAAGAGAATTGTTATCAATTGAGGTTTGACAAGTGTCTATTTATAAATATAAGAAAGAGATAGATGAACAAAGATACAATTCTAAAAATGACTGTGGTGACTGGATAGTCAGTGTTAAGATAAAATTCAATAACTTTTAAATTTAAGGTTAAGAGAGTATATTTATAAAATGATGAAGTGATAAAATATCTTGAGCATAATAGATGGGTGAGGCATATATACTAATAAGATGAACTGATTTTTATCTAACAATAATTTAATTGGTGATGTAATGATTTATCATGATTGTTTTGATGAGAAAAAAAAATAAATAAATATAGTGATGAGTTATGAAATTGTAAGAAGATGATTGAGAATGACCTTAAGAGGAGAGTGGAGGTTGCATAATTTGATAAAATAATAATTTGATGATATGATTAATTTTATATGTGAAAATTTAAGATGATATTTTGTTATAGATTGATTATCATTGTACTGGATAATTTCGAGGATGAAATTATTTAAGGGGGAAAGAATTGTAATATCCCAATTTTTTATATACTTTGAAATAATAATTATAGGAGAGTATATTGGTGTAATGGATAGAGAGAATATAAGATGAATATATATGATAGATGTAATATATATGTATATGTTATTTATATACTTGAAATATATTTGAAATAAACATGTCATATATATGACATATACATATACTAAACATATACAACACATATAAAAGAATTATATATATATAAGGATGGAAAGGAAGAGAAGTTTCTTCTTTTTTCTTCTTCTTGTTCCTTTACCGTGAAATAGAGAGAGAGATGAGAAGTGAGGGTGCTCTTCATATTTACACTAAGAATTAAAGAAATTTCTAGGATTCAAATGAAATTTTTGAGGATTCTTCATTAATTGGTAAGTTCTTTATCAATTTTTCAATCTCTTTGGAATACTATGGAAGAATATGATTTGGAAAAATTGGGATTTGTGTAGTAGCATGTTTTAATGGTTTATTTAGATATGTATGAAGATGTTGTGAGTAGTTAATGATGATTTTTAAGGTTGGATTGAAAGAGAAGAGATTTCTTTTCTTTCTTCTTCTTTAAATGTGTTATGAGAGAAAGTGATGACTGATTGAATAAGATGATAGTTATGATATATTGGAGTTATATAAGTGTCGAATTGATGGGTGAATTATGGATATAAACTAAGATGATGATTAAGGGTGTTGTCGTATTGAGTTTGGAATGATTGTGTAGATATGGTTGAGAGTTCAAAATACAGATTTTGCCTGACACGGCCATGTCATTGGGCGTGTCGATGGTATTGAGTTTAACACTGATGATATGACCAGTAACGCGACCATGTTTCTAAGCTTGTCGTAGCTTCTATGAGGTAAAATAATTGACACGGCCATTAATGCGCCCATATTGTTGGGCATGTCAAAGTTTCTGTGAGGCAGAATAAATGACACGGGCAGTGACACACCCATGTTGTTGGACGTGTCACTTGAGAATAACTCTTTTTTTATTTTTTATTTGCAATTCCTATTTAAATGGTTTGATGTTGAGAATGCCTTAGAATGTGATATTAAATAGTTGTTTATGATCACATTTTGTATAGGTATTGAGAGAATGTAGTTTGCCCAACCCTAGTGTTGAAGGGCAACTTGGAAGAGAATATTAGAGGAAGTTTTAAAGCTTGTTTTGGAGTATTTCCTAAGGTATGTACAAACTCTTGATAAATGAAATGCGATTGTATTACATTTAGCCTAACACATTTTGAATGAAAAATGTGTTAAGCTACTTGATACATTAAGTATTCATGAACATGGTATTAAGCCATGTGAATTGCTATGTATACATTATTATGCATTGTGAAAAACTATTGTTAATGGCTAAATTTAATGAAATGCGAACTATGTGAAAATTATGAAAATAACCCAAAATATTTGGGTAATGTGGTTTTATTATGAAATATCCTATGATGGGGATGTTTGTTGTATATACATTAAAGATATTATGTAAAGGCATCGGTGATGACTGGATTGTATAAAATGAGATACATTATGATTATATGATGATGTTGATATAAATGAGATAAATGAGGCAATGTGCCTAGCTTAATCATGAAAAAATGAGAAAAAGATTGATAATGAAAATATGAATTAATTGTATGCCTAGTATGTTATTCAATTTTCAGAGTTCTGTATTTAGCAGTATGCATATATTTGCCTATGGGGCTAGACACTTGGGATCACTGTGAAAATATTTTTAAGGTGAAAAGCCCGGGTCGTAAGCCTTAGAAACAAATCCTTGAAGCTGGGCTGAGTGAAAAGATTGGGCCGTAAGCCCAGGTCTAGTTGGACTGTTATATTGATATTTTACCTTCGAGGCTAGATACATGGTGTCATTATGGACCAAGAGAGTAACTCTGAGATTTGAATGATGTATTAGTTATTTGGGCCCATGTTTGTGTATATAATATTGTGGTATCTATTGTATATAAAATCTATGATTGTTAAATGGGATATATGATGGTGATCATGGAATGATATGATCACAAAACATATGAAAATTACTAAAAGGGAATGTGACATGAGAAAATATGCTAAATGATGAGAAATAAGTTGTTGAAAGACTCGAGCAGAGCTAAGTCTTGATATTGAAAATGAGATTATAGAAATATAATATGATGTGTAATATGTATATATCTTTGTGAAAATTATGTGTATTATTTCTTGAATGTTATGATAAGCCATTGAATTATGGCTTATGCCAAAAATTTGTATAAATGATGAAAATGATGAAAAGCTATGAAAAGTGTATTGAAAATGAGAAACATGATAAAAATATGATGATAAATAATGTTAGTGATATGAGTGTGAATTTCTGCAATGTATGCTGTTTATATGTACCACTGAACTTTCGAGCTTAGCGTGGTTGTGTAAATAGCGCATGTGAGTAGATTGTTGATCTGGGAGTCAAATAGTTGTGCCACGATAAGAGTAAAAGTGTTTTGAGACCAACTAGAAGGTGGTGCATGCATGTACAATTTTATTATATTATATTTTGATAAAAATATATATGTACGTAAGTGAATTTCAAAAAAGACAATGTAAATTTATATATATGTAATATAATGAATAGTATAATAATTTTGTAAATATTACTTTTAAAAGAATGAGATTTAATAATGAAAAATATTTTTTTATTTGAAATATAATTGATGTGGACTAATGTAAGAGTTTAAACAATACTGTAAAGTAATATTTTTATATTTTATATGCATATTATATGTATGTATGATATATGTATGGTATTTATATAGGATATAAGGGTATTACATTGAGACCCTCTCATTTTAAGCTTTGATTTAATATATTATTTGCTAATTGTGGATGAGTTTAGAATAAAATACATAGTATTATTAGTTAACTAATTTCAATTAATTAACCTTAATTAATTATGGTTCATGGAATAAATACAATTAGAAATAATAATTTGGCTTTATAGATTAATTTGTTGAGATTAAAATGGAAATTATATATATATATATATATATAACAATGTAGATAAACAAATAATAAATATATTTAGCCATTAGATTTAAAATAAAAATATAAAAAAAATGAATTAAAAGTTTGAGTTATAAATATCGTAAATTGTAAAATTAAAATTTGAGTTATAAATATAGTAAATTGTAAAATTATTAATTAGTTATTACTGAGTAAATTTAAGTTATCATTAAATTATATTTAAGAATTATGTTAATGAAATAGTTATTTATTAATTTATTATTAGGTATATATATATATTAATTTTTGAATAAAGACATTTATGATTAAGAACAAATTAAATTCTCGAATGATAAATTTTTTTGAATATTTTATAGAATAAATTAATTATATTTAAATATAAAAATATTTTATAGAATAAATTAATTATATTTAATTATATTAATTATATTTAAATATAAGTATAAAATTTTATAAATCAAATATAGGATAATGGAGTAATAGATTGCTAATTAGGTTATATTAAATATTATTATTAAATTATTATTTATATAAGGGTTAATATATATATGTACTTAGTTATTTAATTGAATCAATAAGAATTTTAGGTGTTGTTTAAATATATGGGATCCATTAATTGGTTATAATTAAATACTTAATTAAAATTTGTTAAGTTGTTATTATTTAAGAATGCATAATAATAATAATAATTGGTAAAGACATGATTAATATCAATTAACTAATTAGATGTAAATAGTATTATTTTTGTAGTGATAATAATAATTAAATTTATTAATAATTTATCAAAATTATAACTAAATATCAATTTTAGTATATTACTACTACTACTATTGTTCACTATTATTAACATTACTACTATCATATTATAATTAATACTTAAAAAAAATTCACTTAGGGTTTGTTTTAATTATCTATACTATATTTAATATTTTATGTTAAAACTTGATATAAATTAATATCATAATAAAAATTTAATGACTAACGTTAAATTTCAAATAGATAATATTATTATTGAAAATTTTATTAGGAAGATTATTAGAAATTAAAATTTAGAATTTGTATAAAATTTTATATCATCATTAATATTATAAAACTAAATAGAAACTTTTATAGTTAAATTAGAGGTATTTAAATAACTATCATTATTTAGTATTATATTTAATATAAGTTATTAAAATTGAAATAATGATAATTAAATAATTACTTTTAACTACTTAAATAGTGTTATTATTATCTTACAATCAAAATTCATAACTTTATTATAGGTGATTCCTAGAAAATAAAATATAAATAAAGTATTTAAAATTTGCATATTAATATTATTTTTATAAATTAAACTTGATATTAAGTAATTTGATCAAATTAAAATTAGTTAAATAATTAACTTAAGTAATGAGAATAAATCAAATAATATTAATGTCCAGGTAAATGTTATTATTGTAGGGAGTATTTTAAAATATGATTAAAGTAAGTGACTTTATTTAAATATATTCCCTATTATAATTATTATTAATTATAAACACCAACTCAACTTGAAAAGTTAGTTAAATAAATATTAAATATGTGAATAAAATTTTATAATTTAAAATTAATCAAGGTTGTATTTTATGTCAAATATTAGACAAAAAATTTAAAATGAAATGAAATTAATTATTAATAATACTATCAAAATAAACAAACTAAATTGCTATAATATTAAATAAATTGTGACATCCAAAAATATATATCAAGTTATTAAAAATATTAATTAGATAATACTCATTAAAGTATTTTTATAAAAATTTGGATTGAGACTATATTAGCGAAACACCGTTAGAATTTAAAGACTCAATCTGCACGATATTTTCATAGCATATATCTATAGTAACTAAGCGATAATTTAAATTAAATAATATTCTTATATTATTATATGAATAAACTCAGTTGCAGATATAGAGTATCAAAGAGACCCTATTAGTTAAGCTAATACAATATTTGACCTAAGTAAATTGTTAAAATATATATATAGCATTGTATTTTTTTTAAAGTAGTATATTTACATGATTTTAAGAAAGAAATTTATTAAATTCACAGTAATTATTTATTAAGTGAGAACAAATAATAGTAGTTTAAATTAAGTGAGAACAAATAATAGTAGTTTAAATTTTTAAATTTGTAAATGATTGATTATATTAAACTGGATAAATAGTTTATATACACTCTTTAATGAATATGTCTGATCGCATGATGGATGTTTAAATTTAATAATATTATAAAAATTACACTTGCCCGGGGTAAATGCTCTGCATATGTGTATTGAAGTTTTTTTTTTTTAGCTTGCGAGATAAGTCATCATGCGCCCTTGAATTGAAGTTAGAATAGTAAGGATTTATATTTGAGTGTATGTAAAAGATAACCAAGATTAATATATGTAAAAGATAACTAAGATTAAAATTTTATTTATTCAGCTGAGCTATAGATAATAATTATTTAAATATTATATTTATTAAACTTTATTTGTTCTCCCTTGTTACATATTATCTATTTACTGAGTAGTTGGACTCACCCCCTTATATATAATATTTCAAATTTTGGAGAATAAATCAGTAGAACATTCTTATCATTTTTCTTCTTTAGCTTATAGATAAGGTTGGACCAACATATTTCTCTTTGGGATTTATTTAAGGATTATTATATTAATGTACTGAACAATAATAAAGTGCATTCAAGGAATATTAGTATCTATTAGATGTTGTTTTTGAGAATATTAAGTACTTAAATTATGAGTGATGTTATATTATTAATTTAATAATATAGTAGATTATGAAATAAGTCATCCCTTAATAGTACTTAAATTTAATAATACATAATCTCTCTGCTCTGCAATCTTATCACTTGCGCGATATAACCAACCTCGCTAAGCTAACAAT
Organism: Garcia nutans; assembly: GCA_947685225.1. Classification (NCBI taxonomy): domain Eukaryota; kingdom Viridiplantae; phylum Streptophyta; class Magnoliopsida; order Malpighiales; family Euphorbiaceae; genus Garcia; species Garcia nutans. The sequence goes on from CANTUV010000025.1 coordinate 9,093,478, forward strand.
TTAGTGGTACATACTTTGATAGCATAAACTATTTAAAAATTCAATGTATGATTTTATGTTACACAACACATCGTGCTATCAACACAAGCGACACTTATTATCACATTATTAATCCAGTAAAATGTTAAACACCATTACCAAGTAATATTCATTTATCATCTATTAACTCATAATGTATATACAAACAAATAAAAAATACAAACATTAGGTCCAACAAATCCCTACACAATATTTAAGTTTCATAAATTGATTTGACCTATTACGATATGAAGATCCAATACTGGAGATCTAAGTGTTTTATAATATCACTTGAAGGCTCTTCCCTCCAAAGGCCTCTTTCTCTTGACACCATAGTATCCGACACCAATGTGTCTTGCCCGTAGACATAATAGAAAGTCACGAAGTATTATTAAGATGCCAACTCGACAGTACCAAATGCAATTCTTTAGAACAAATTATTATATAAGGCAAATATACATCACATTTACTTTTTTTCCATAATTTTCTATATTCCATAGTCCTTTTCTAACTTTTCAATCACATTTAACATAATTCTTGGTCATATTCATAATGTGATTCATTTTTACATTTCTCATACAATTTCTATCACGTTAACATCTATCATAAAACAATAGTTTTAATTTCCATAACAATGCACTAAACATACTTTTGATAAAATGAATAAATATATACACAATACTACTTTAAATGAATAACAACATCCTTAAAAACATACCAAAATGGATGATACATAATATACATATTCAATTTAAATATTAGCAAAATATATACTAACCTTAAAAACTTCAAAATCAATGTCAATTCTCTTTTCAACCCTTACTTCTTCTAAAGCCCTAATTCTTTCAATTGGGCAAATTGGATCTACATACTCCTAAACCAAATAATAAGTCAAATTATTTCATTAAAATCATATTTTTACTCATTCTACTTAAACTAATAATACTTACATAATGTCTAACTAAACTTCTTAGTTTTGACTACTTTCTTCAAACTTCACCAAAACTTAGTCATTTTCACCATCCAACCATAAAATCATAATATCCACATCAAAACAACTTCAAAATAACCCATTACAAAAATTATAAGTTCTCCATCAAAATTTCAAATTTCACGTATTCTTAAATTTCATAAAAACTAAGCTTAAAGCAAATATTATTTACTTAAATCTTGAATACTCTTCAAAAGCACCTTGAATCCTTTAAAATTTTTGTGAAATTTGATGTAAATAATGAAGCAGAATCTTTTCTTGCTCACTAATGGAGTTCAGCCATGGAGGTAGAAGAAGAAAAAAAATAGACTTTTTAATTTTCCAACTTTTTTTTATCATCCATACATATACATATACATAATAATTAATTAATTAATAATTAAATATTAGATATTTATCATCTTTCCATCCAAAATTATATTTTTAATTTTTTTAATAATTATATATTTAACTTTTAACTTTTTTACTTTTTAATTTTTTATCTTTTAGTGAAAAAATATATATATTAGATTTATACTATACATATTATTCTTCTAACACTCTAATTATCCTTCCATATTTATTATTTAATTGTATCTTGCACTTTCACTCGGTATTTCGAGATAGCGTTTAAAGTCTAAGGAGATGACCATACAATCAATTCTCTTCATCAAACTAAATTCATCTGTCTTTATCTAGTATAACAAAGTCCATCAATGAACTATATTTTAGTTTCGTGCCTAAAACAATCTTCATTACTCAGCTCCGAGAAAAATAATAGTTTTTAGAGAATAAGGAACTCATAAAGATCATCCTAGGATGATCAGAATTCTGGCGGTGTAAAGGATCCGTGAGATCCTTGCGACTGATGTGTATGTGTAACAACTGCTTCATTCACCCAGTTGAAAGTTGTCAGACCAAATAAACCTCTTCAAAGAAAAATTTTAGGGTTTCAATCTTCTTTTTTTTTTTAAAAAAAAAATCGAACCAAGAAAAATTTCAATTCTAAGGATTAGGGTTCGAGAAGAATAAGGATATAATGTTTGAGGTTAGGGTTTTTAAAGATTTAATTTGGGTTTGTACAATGTTTAGGTTTAAGATTTTCTGTAAATCTTGGTTCTGTGAGTCAAACCAATAGCCTATCTTCAGATCTACCTCTTAGAGATAGGATTTTCATATTAGGTTATAGATCTAAAGTAAAACTTCATATCTAAAATTTTGAAGTAATTTTTTTTTGCAACAAACCTAAGATTTGAGTATTAGATCTAGCGTTTTTATGGTTGCATGTGCAGTTTGCAACATTAGTCTACGGTAATTTAGAGATTCAAAGTTTTTTTTTTTTTTTGAAAATAAGTTTTTTTTTTTTTTTGTTAAAAAATAGAAGGTTTCAATGAGCAACAATATAGAGGTTGGCTTAAAAATGATTTCATAGGTCATGGCTCTAATATCACGTAAAAATATGAACGTTTGAGCTTAGTATGGCTATGGAGGGAGGGGAAAAAAACTTATTCTGTTTCATTAATGATATAGAAAATTGCATTTGTAGCTGTTCCAAAAAGAAAAAAAACAGACACTTTCACCTAATGTGTATTTACATAAAAAAAATAAACTGTAACCAGTAAGCTGCATAAATAAAACCAGGAAAACAAACCCAAATCTAGATTTTATTTTGGGATTCCTACATAGTTGCATTCTTTTTTAATTTTTATATTTTTAAGTTTAATGCTTTTAGTTGTTTAAAAAAATAATTTTTTAAAACTTTAATTTTTATTATTTAAAAATACAAAAATATTTTCCCATATAAATAGTAACAATAATTAAAATTTTATATATGACGTCTTTTTAATTTGACATTTTTTTGAACATAAAATGGATACCATCTAACATGAGTTAGTGAATTGATGAAAATAAAATGATAAAAATAACTCATTTATTAATACTTGTTAAAATTAAGACATTCATTTAAGTGTTCGTAAAGCCTATTAACATTATTAATTTTATTTTAAAAGGTTGGTGATTCTTGACAACATACAGTTAATCTAATTGTCAGAATGAATTGATAGATGAAATTAACATTAAATAATACTTTCTCCGCCCTAATTGTTTTGTTTTGTTTTGTATTTTATTTTACAAAATAACTGAATCCTTCTGCCAAATTAACAATTTTACGTGTTTACACTATGGTTATTATTACTATTACTATTTGCATCGCTTTTCCTTTTCCCAATCCAGTTAGACACCGCTGTTCCCAACGTTCACAAAACGAGTAAAACCTTCTCTTAATAATACACTCAACGTTCAGAAAACGAGTAAAAACATATCTTTTACACACTGCAACACGTCCTCATCACCATCAATGCAAATCACATTACTTCCTTAGCCCCCCTCCCATTCCATCCTTCAGTGTTTTGACACGTGCAAACACAAAGGTCAAGGTGTATAGAAAATGATGCAGCGATGCACTATTATATATTATATAAATGCTGCAACACTATAGAACGGTCGATTTTCTTTTTTTTTTTTTGTTACAAAGAACGGTCGAGTTTTTTGGTTGGGGTCCCGTCAAAAAACTTAAAAAGTGGGAGCCACGTGGTCAGTGTTAATCTTTTTTTTTTTTTCTGCAAAATCATATGCCGCTGTATAATTCAACCGATATATTTTTCACAATTTAAAATTCTATTTAACACATAATTTTTTTTGAACCGATTTATTTTTTTGCTATAATTAGCTGCTCGACATATAACTACATCTACACCTTATTTCATTTTTTTATCTACACCTTATTTCATTTTTTTAATATATATATATATATATGCGCACCATTTGGAGGCAATGCTTGATATTTCGAGACGTTTTATTTAGTTCTCTCAGATCGTGGTTTGTTCAGCAGTTCTTTGGCAGTTTGGGTTTTGTTCTTATCACTGTCTGACAAAAAGCGGGTCCCGCACTATTATCTCGATCTTTTCAATACTCTTTATTTTTATAGACAAACAAATCCTCACACTTCAGTCTCACACACGCAGTGCTCTCTGCTCCTCCACTCACCACCATCCTCTGTGCATCATCGCAAACCAAGCATCACTGTTGTTCTGTTTCTCCAGGATTCAGAGCATGGAGAATTGTTCCTTCTCCTCCATCTTCTTACTTCTTTGCATTTTCAGTTTTGCAGGTGAGATAATGGTTTTATTCAAATAATTCTATTTGTTGTTCTTTAGAGAAAATGGCAACGAAAATGTAGCATGATTTTGCTGAAAAGGTAGCTATTTCTTTCATTTTCCTTCCAATCTTGTTTTTTTTTTACCGAGAAACAAACATGCCATTTTGTGCTTATCTTGTTTTATTTGATAAATGTGCTTATGTTTTTTTCAGATGGGGGTTCTATCGGTGTTAACTATGGAAGAATCGCAAACAATCTACCTTCAGCAGTGAAAGTAGTTCAGCTTCTCAAGTCCCAGGGTCTGGAGCGGGTCAAGGTTTACGACACTGACCCTACTGTTCTCAGAGCTTTAGCAGGATCTGAGATTAAAGTCACTGTCGACCTCCCAAATGAAATCCTCTACTCCGCCGCCAAGAGCCAGTCCTTTGCCTTCTCATGGGTTAAAAGAAACGTCGCCACTTACCAGCCATCTACCCAAATCGAAGCCATTGCTGTGGGCAACGAAGTATTTGTAGATCCACATAACACTACGAAGTTCCTCATACCCGCAATGAAAAATATCCACCGAGCTCTAGAAAAGCTTAATCTTCAATCTGATATTAAAGTCTCTTCACCAATAGCATTAAGTGCTCTCCAATCCTCATACCCATCCTCAGCCGGAGCATTCCGATCCGAATTAGTCGAACCCGTTTTCAAACCCCTGTTGGATTTTCTCCGTCAAACCGGGTCATACCTGATGGTAAATGCTTACCCGTTTTTTGCATACGAATCGAACTCGGATGTTATTTCTCTGGACTACGCTTTGTTTAGGGAGAATCCGGGTGTGGTGGATGCTGGTAGCGGGTTGCGATATTTTAACCTCTTTGATGCCCAAATCGACGCCGTTTTTGCAGCTATGTCCGCTTTGAAATATGATGACATCAGAATGGTTGTCACAGAGACTGGGTGGCCCTCTAAAGGCAATGAGAATGAGATAGGCGCTAGTGTACAAAACGCTGCTGCCTACAACGGCAATCTCGTCCGTGGAATTCTTGCTGGTGGTGGGACCCCTTTAAGACCAAAAGCAGATCTTACCGTTTATCTATTTGCTCTTTTCAACGAGAATCAAAAGTTTGGGCCCACATCTGAGAGAAATTACGGGCTTTTCTACCCTAACGAGCAAAAGGTTTATGATATCCCGTTTACTGTTGATGGACTCAAGAATTACAAGGACAAACGGTCTCCAGTAACCGGTGGTCAACCGGTGAATAATCCAGTCAGCGGTGGAGTATCTAAGAGCACTACAGGAAACACGTGGTGCGTGGCCAATCCTGAAGTTGGGAAGGAGAAGCTACAGGCCGGTCTGGACTATGCTTGTGGTGGAGGAGCTGACTGCCGTCCGATTCAACCAGGTGCTACGTGTTACGATCCAAACACAATCGAGGCGCACGCGTCGTTTGCTTTTAACAGTTATTATCAGAAGAAAGGGCGGGAGATTGGTACCTGTTATTTCGGGGGCGCAGCTTATGTCGTCACACAACCACCTAGTGCGTATTTTAGCTTCTTCTCTTATTTACTTTCATGCGCTTCAAAGAAAAAAAAGCTTGTAAAGTAAACTAATACACCAAAATTGATAACATGCGGCCGCATCGCATTGTGAAAGCTGGCGCCTGTAGAGGACGCCGGTTTAGGAAAAATGTCAAATTAAAAGCAAAGCACGTGACTAGACAAATGATGTGAGGGGGAATATTTATTTAGTGCTGACGTGGGGTGTACTAATTGGTAGATATTTTTTAATGGTACTTTTTTTTGGACAGAAAAGTAATTATCAAATAATTTTTTATTAATTAAAATATATTTGTTATATCCCATATATAATAAATATTTTTTAATAAATAATAAATAAATTATTTAATAATTTTTTTTAAAATAATTATAATTAGCATTTTTATTAGTTGAGAGGAAGCAAATGTTAATTGAAGACGGACAAACCAATGAGAAATAATTTAGGCTTTTAGTTAAAAGTTTAGTTTAAAATATAATTAATGGTTTACTAATTTTAATTTTGTTATATAATAATGAAATGTGTTTTTTTTCAGAGTATGGGGATTGCGAATTTCCTACAGGATATTGAAGAGCAAAAATGCACAAATGGGTTTTTGGAATTAATGAATTAACTTCTTTTTTTTAATAATTTTTATTCTAGTTTGTTCTATTTTAGTAAATCTTTTGGGTTTTTGTTGTATTTATTATTGTGATATGTGGAGTAGTTGAAGTTGTTAGACAATTAATTTTGACTGTCTATTGTCTGTAATTAAAAGTTAACATGATATTAGAGTATATTTTAATTTCTATTATTATTTCATTATTATTCCATTATGCATCTATATACATCTATATTTTGATATTTATGTATTGTTTTGGCTTACTAATAGGGCGGAAAGCAATGTGAGAAATTAAGATGAAAATGATGTTTTTGGTAGCAAAATATTGGTATTGATCTCAAAAGTGATAATAACATGTTAACCCTTAAGAAGAAGAAGATAGTGCGGGTAAATTTTAGTTAATCTATTAAATATTAAGTTTAATTAATTAAAATTATATATTGGTAGGTTTGATTAATATTTTTAAATGATTTTGATTTTTGATTGGTGCAAAGATTAATCGGTTTGTCGATTTGATTTAATCAATTAATTGTTAATTAAAAATTTTTTAAAATTTTTTTATTTATTAATTTTTTTATTTAATTTTTTAATTATATTAATTTTTTAACTATAAATATAAATTTTTATTATAAAATTAAGTTAATTTTTTATTTTTTTTTGATAGGTTAATTATTTGTTATAAATAAAATTTATAAAATTAAAATTTATAGATTTAATTAATTAACTGAATCGACTAATATTTAAAATTGGTCTGTTAGTTTAAAATTATATAAAAATTTTAATTTAAATAATCGATGGGTTAATTAACTCAACGACCGATCGAATGTCCACTTCTAAAAATATTAGAGAACCAAAATGGGACAAGAGCATACCTTAATCCTAAAATTTTATTTGTTTTATAGTTTGCTATCATTTTGTAGAAAATGATATGAAATTAAGTTTAGCTTATAAAATTCAACATATATAAATATTTGATGTTTATAAACTAATATAGGTTTTATAAGTATAAATTTGAAACAATTTAGGTATTTATTTTAATATAGGTTTTTTAAGTATAACTTTGAAACAATTTAGGTATTTATTTTGAAGGTTTATAAATGATTAATTAAAAAATAGTTAAAATGATTAAAAAATATAAAATTATATTATTAAGAGTATTTATTAAAATTAACTTAAATAATATAAAAAATTATTTGATCAAATTAATTTATAGTTCAAGTGTCTAAAATATCATAATTAATAATTTGGTCTCTTTCAGTAGATTTTTTTATGAGAAGATATTTTTCAGTTTTTTTACTTATAAATTAAATTTATAAAATTATTTAAATAAATAATTTAAATTTAGAGTTTATAAATAAATTTAATTAACTTATAAGTTACATCAAATGCTCTATTAATAACAGCAAAGCTACTCATTAAGGAAGTAGAGTAACTGCCATCCTTTTTCATTGTAGCATTTTTTTTTTGTAACATAATTTTTTGTAAAATTATATATATGGTTTTGTGAACACTTGTTTGTTTCCTGTACCTTTATTCATTAGCTTATTTTTTTTTTATAAGTTGGTTAATTAACTAAACCGGTTCGATTCAGTCCAATTAATTCTAAAATTAACTGAATTTTCCATTTACTTTTTTTAGTGACATAATTTTTTTTATAATTCAAATTATGTAGTTTGATTCATTATATTTATACATGCCAATGATACTGTTATTATTATTTTTTTAAAATAATACTATTTATCTAATATGGTTGAAGAGCCTGATAAAGCATTTAAGTTTTATATATTTTAACTTTAATAACATTTATTGATTCAAAGTAGATCTTGAATCCTTTAATTTATGGTCAAAGTATATTTATGGTTAAAACCTTTAATTTAATGATTCATAAATAAAACTACTTAAAAATTTTAAAATCAGTACATCATTATAAAAATTGAACATCTTTAAACAGTATTGCATAATTCCATTCCATTCTTTTATTCTTCATATATATCCTCATATTAAAGAAAAAAGAAATTAATTGCTTTTTTTTTTGTCAATTTTCCATCTCCAAAAGATAAAATTTATATTCGTGTTGTTAAAGTATACTTCAAGTTAAAGTATATTTGATTCATAAATTCACAACACGTTGTTAAAGTATATTTCAAGATAAAACATCTTATCGTATATAATCATATTCATTAAAATTTTTTTTGAAAGATTACAAATTTGTTACTTGGACAGTTGAATGCCTAAGATAGTGAAGAAATTAATTAACATGTTTTCTACTGAAAATTCCAGTACCAAAATGTGGTATCCAGAGAGTGGAATCGCTTTAAAAACTTTTACACGGTACATTAAACTACAATAAAAATTAATATTAGAGATAGCAATTAATTTTATTAAATGCCCCTAATTTTTTTATCAGAGAGTAAAATTTAGAAATGCAGACACAAGACTTAGATTAGTGTTTATTTGTACACCTTTTTTGGTATTCAAAGTACTAAACTGTCATTGAACAAAGTATTAAACTATCAATTCTTCAACTTTTTTTTGGTTTACTGGTTAGCCGATCAACTGACTCAGTTAATTATTAACTGATTAAACTAATTTTTTTATATATTTATCAACCAAACTGATAAAAGTTTTTATTTATTAGTTAACCGAACTGAATTTTTGATTGATTAACTAAAAATTCTAGCAGTTAACTATTTGATACCATACCCTATCCAATGGCAAAAAAGGTAGAGATGAGTATTCAACCTACCAACCTACTCATCCGTCCGTCAATTGCCCAAACCACTTAGTTTGGTGGATTGAATCGCTTAAAAATAGTTTGGGTTGAGTTAAAATTCTCCAAACTACTTTTTTGAATGGTTTGGTTTGCATTTGGAAAATTTTCAGTCCAAACCCATTCAAGTTGTTCGTTATGTGCATATATATATATATTTATTTTATGTAAATATATATAAATATATAGTGAAGCTATTGTATTTATCACTCATCAATTTATTTATTAGTTTCTAAAACTTCAAGTTTTGTTTGAATAATTTATTTATTTATTTTAATACTATATTGTGATGTTGTGTTCTATTTTTTTAGATTGTCTTTTAATTATTGCTTTGTGACATTTGATAAATTAGTGTTATTGTAACTTATAACATTCGATTGATGTGATAGTTTTGAATCCACTCAAACAGCTTCGCTTAAAATGGTTTGATTTGATTTGATTTATTCTTATTTGGTAGTTTGAGTTAATATGCTTTCATGCTGCCCAAATTTATTTGGTTTGAAATATAGTAAAAAAGCCGCCCAAATTGTCCAGTGCTTATCCCCCACAAAAAGGGGAAGGAAAAGAAAATTAGATAAAGGGACAAATTCATTGAAAAAAAAAATACAATGTTGGATTTTTTTTTATCTTTTTTTAATGTTTCTAATTTTTTTAATTTTTTCTCTTTGATTTTAATTTTATTATTTATACTTCTAATATTATGATGAATTTATTTTAATTATTTTTTAAGAGATTATATTCATGATTTAATGATTTTTTATCTTTTATTTTATTTTTTTGATATATCATCAGGAAAATTTAAGAGTATATACATATATGTAAATATTAATATTTGATTACATTATTGTTATTGTAATTTTTTTTAAAGTTTTAGAGAAATATTTCAAGAGAAGAAACATAGTTGAATCACTATTTATGCATTCATTCAAGAATCAAGATGCAATGATAAAGAGTATCATAGTTCAAAAAAGAATTGCATCAAATTTGATTTGACAAGTCTTTTAGCAAACTCCAGATTATACAAATCAATAATAGATTATCATCCAAATATTTGAGATGAAATTAGAATAGTAAATTTATAAAAAGGGTCTTGTCAATCTTATTCAAATGATTTTAAGTAAATTTTATAAATAATCAAATAGTAACGGTTTAATTCATCATGGTCTAAGGAATTGTCAATAAGCAAACAAAACAAGCACATGTGCTGGCATGCTTTGAGAAAAGAAATTTGAACAAGTTATTTAGAGAATTCGTGATGGTAAAGTTTTGACTGGGAATAGATTAGATCAAGAAGTGTCATTAAATCAAGCGGAAGGAACACGTTGATGTTCTCATTATAGAATATTGATGAGTTTTATTTTTTGTTTTATCCAACAATTGAAATGCTTATGGCTACTGGAAATTATTTGAAAATTTCAAATCAACGAGCTTAAGGATATTCTATTATGGGATTCCTTCAATGTTTTGAATTTATATTTTGCTTATTTTTCGTGAAAAATATTTGAGAATTTTAAATGATTTGTCACAGAATGCTATGAATCTTGTAAAAGTAGCTAAGCAATTACATCAATAAATGAGAGAGCACTCAACAACAAATTTCAACAATCGAGAGAGCAAGGATGAGAGCCATTCTTAGAGGAAGTGATTTTATTTTGCAACAAATGCAATATCATTGCCCCAAACATGGAAGACATGCATATAGTTCAAGGAAGGTCTCATTGAAATGCTGAAAAGGTTAGCAATCTTCATTTTTATTGTGTTGAATTGTTTTATACATTGATAGCTATGCAAACTTAAGAGTTGAGTCACCACTTTGACGAGGTGAATATTGAGCTATTATTATGTATGTCATGCCTTGATTCAAGAAATTCACTCTCATCATTTAACATGAGAAAATTGATCAATTTTGTTGAATTTTATCTAAATAATTTTTCAATAGTGAAGTTAACGACACTCTGACATCAACTTCACTGTTATATTATATATATGCACTCAAATAATCAATCTTTTGATATTATGAATATTAGTATGTTTTCCAAAAAATTGGTTCAGTTAAAGAAACATTACATTTATCTATTAGTAAATTTGCTTGTAAATTTAGCTCTAATTTTACCCATCACAACTACAATAGTTATTTTTTTTTCTTTTGTAATGAAACACATTTAGAATTCATTATGCAATCAACTTTGAGATGATTTGATGAATGATTGTTTGGTTGCTTATATTGAAAAAGACATAATAGATTTTATTGATATTAAAGATATTATTCAAAGATTTCAAAATATGATATATTAAAAAATATTATTGTAATAAAAATAATTATTGTACTTTTAGTGTTTTTCAAATATTTTGGACTTTAAATAAATATTATTAATTTTATTATTTATCATCTTCACTAGCTTCAAATTCTATGTTTACCTATTTTCTTAACTTTTTCATTTAATTGCACCATAGATATTTTTATAATTTAAATTAAAATGATGCCCTCACTTCGCTAGGAGTGTTCATAGACCCGAAGAACTCGACCAACCCGACCAGACCTGGACCAGCCCGACCGAATTGGGCCGGATTATATAAATATTGGGTCGGGTCTCGGGTTGATTTTAAAAAACCCGAATAGTTTGAGTTGGGCTTCGGGCCTGAAATAAAAAATATTGGATTAGCTCGGCCCGACCCGAAGTAATTTATATAATTTAATTTTTTTATTTTTTTTAAATTTTATTAGATTAGATAAAATAAATTAAGTTATTAATTGTATATATTTATAAATTATTTTTATTTTAGTTTGTGTTATGTATTTGTTAAATATAGTAAGTGAATATTTATAAATATAATAATTAAAATATATATTAAATGTAAAAAATATATATTTACTATATTAAAATAAATAATGTTTATTATTTAAACTTATTTTATGCAATCTAAAAATTAAGGTCAAATGAAAATATTTTTAATTAGATTAAAAGCATCAAGCAATTGTAAAAATAATTTAAAAAATTTTCTAAAAAAATAATTAAAGAAATAAAAAAATATCAAAAAAAATTATTGGGTCTGATGGGCCCGACCCGCTGGCTCGAGGAACTCAGGCCACAGGTCAAATTTCGAGCCCAACTCTATAGCCCGAAGTCTATTTGGGCCAGGCCTTAGGCCAGGGCTAAACTCGGTCCAACCCGACTTGTGAACCACCCTACGCTTGGCTTCGAGAATATATATATATATTTTATTTTTTTATAAGGTGATTTTATTCATTTAGTTACACATAAAGAATATTTAAAATATATTACAATAGTTAAAAGTGAAATTAAAGAGTAAATAAAACATACAATAAACAAGTGTCAAAATTATATATAATTATAATATTATATGAAGTGTAGTTAAGTATCATGATAAATAGATAGATTAGTCGATATGTTATAAGATCATATCAATAGAAGTTTTAATTTTATAATTGACGATATTCTCAAAACATATAAATTTTACGTGATAAATATTATATTATAAGTTAATCTAATCAAATTAATAATTATCATAATACATAAATATAAATATTAATCATAATTTCAATATAAAATATTAATTCGTGTAAAATATGTGTATATATTTATATTTATATTTCAACGACGTCATTTACAATTTATTTTCGATGTCCATAAAATTTATTTTTATCTCTTAATTATTTTTTATTTTATCTTATTAAATTATAAAAAATAATATTTTTCTTCATAAAATTATTTCAATAGCTTATAAAATAAAATTAATATTTAGTTGTGAGGGGAAATATTTTGAGTTTAATTTTTTTCCTTCAATAAATATAAAATAATTATTTTTATTTTCTTAAATTTTTTAAAACACACTAAGATTTATTCCACTGTTGCAATAAAAAGCATAACTACTCATAAAACATATTTTGAATTAATAAATTTGCTAATATGGTGGCTCATAATTTGGCTAGACAACCATTCTAAGTAAATGTTTTAAGTATTTGAGATATTGCTCCTAATTGCATTGTAAGAGTTTTGAGTTATGATTTTCAGTAATAAAGTATTATTATATAAAAAATTGAGTTGATATTTTTTTTTATCTTCAATCATTTTTTAAAGTTATAAAAAATAAAAATATCAAACAATATAATTATTAATTATCTATATATTTTTATAAATTATGGAGGTAAAAAAGCAACTAATTTTAATTTGATCATTTTTCATATTACTCAATAGTATAAATATATTGGAAAGAAGCTTAACATGTAGACCTATGTAGTATATTATTTTATTAATAAAGTATTCTAAAAATATTACCAAAAAATATAAAATTTAAGATTAATTAAATGAATAAAAAATATAAATTATATTTTTAATTATAATGAAATATAATTTTATAAAAAAATTTATTTTTTTTCATACAATTTATTATAAAAACAATAAGTTATTAAAATTTTTATATAATTTATCATAATACACATTAATCTAAAATTAATAAATTATTTATAATATATAAATTCAAGAGCTAAACTATGTTCAAATTTTAAAAATAAAAATAAAATAAGAAATTTTATGGTTTTATAATTAAGTTATTAAAATATAAGTTATTTATTAAATATATTTTATTAAACTATATCGATAATATTAAATTATACTAAAAAAATTAAAAAAAAATAATGATTTAGGAGAAAAATGGGAAATAGATGACTGTAGAATTTGTACATCTTTTAAATATTAGAATATATATTTGTTTTTACTATATTGAAAAACTAAAACATAATTAACATATGCAACAATGTTAATGATATTGGGAATAGTCTAGAGAAGTATTTAGATTATAATTCAAGATCTGATCGAAGTAATTGTAGCCATAAAAGCTTTTGCCAACTTTTAGCGCCGGACACGATACAGAGAAACTCTCAATGCTAGGCCAGAGGGGTCAGCCATTCCCATTCAATTTAAAACACCACCAAACTTTTCCGCATTTGTTACCAATTTCTACTTCCATCAACATCTTATTATTATTATTGTTATTAGTGTTCATATCAAGTCTCTAATATAAGCTTTAGCAAATTAAAGCTCTCTCACTAGGCCAAAAAAAATGGCATACATTCATATTTTTGTTCTCTTCTTGACACTAATGGCAGTAGTTATTACAGTAACAACAGCTAAAGTTCCAGCAATCATAGTGTTTGGTGATTCGTCAGTTGATGCTGGAAATAACAACTTGATTTCCACTGTTCTGAAGAGCAATTTCAGGCCTTATGGCCGAGATTTCGAAAATGGTCGCCCTACTGGACGTTTTTGCAATGGCCGGATTCCTCCTGATTTTATCTCTGAGGCTTTTGGGCTGAAGCCATCAGTACCTGCTTACTTAGATCCAATGTATAATATTGCTGATTTTGCGACTGGTGTTTGTTTCGCTTCTGCTGGAACTGGCTATGACAATGCAACTTCTAAAGTTCTTGTAAGTCTTTAGCTTTAAAATTAACTGCCTGAAATGGAAAATTTTCACTATTTCAGACCCCTTTTATCATCGAAATTTTTTTCTTATTTTAGATATCAATTTTAATGTGTTATTACTATATACTTGCAGAATGTGATACCTTTATGGAAAGAACTGGAGTACTACAAAGATTACCAGAAGAGATTGAGAGCCTATGTTGGGAATCACAAGGCAAACAAGATAATTAAAGAGGCATTATATTTGATGAGCTTAGGAACAAATGATTTCCTAGAAAATTATTACACATTTCCAACAAGAAGGCTTCAATTCACTGTAAAACAATATGAAGATTTTCTTGTTGAACTTGCTGGAAATTTCATCACTGAACTCTATAATCTTGGAGCTAGAAAAATATCACTAACTGGGGTGCCTCCAATGGGGTGTTTGCCATTGGAGAGAACCACAAATTTTATGGGTGACCATGATTGTTCAGAGGAATACAACAATGTGGCTTTAGAATTTAATGGGAAATTGGAGGAGTTGGTTTCACATTTGAATAAGGAGCTTCCTGGACTCAACATGCTGTTTACTAGTAATGTTTATAACCTCTTCTATGATATTGTTAGAAGGCCTTCTCTATATGGTAAGCTCTCTCTCTCTCTCTCTCTCTCTCTCTCTCTCAATATTGCTTAATTAATTAGTTATTTGATTAGTTCTATAAAAAATTTTACATTAGACATATAAATTATGATTAATTATGAGTATTGCATGTATTAATTTTAATAAAAATCCATGAGAAATAGGTTATAAGAAAATCAATTTAATATTTTTTTTAAAAAAAAGAAGACAAAATCAATTTAGTTGTCGCTAATTATAGTTAGGTACAATAATAGTAATACCAATATTAATGGATATTTGATATATAACTAAATACAGGAAAAATAAATATAACAATAAATATATATTTTTTTAAACAATAAACTCAACATTGGATTCTCTCTTTTTGAATATAAATACTAAAAAAAAGTGGAAAAAAAATTAATATGTAACATAATAACAAGCTAGGAGTAATTAACCGAAATATCAGATGGAAACTAAACTATCGATATCATTGATATCATATGAACGTTTCTATTATCATTGAAATCTCATCCCCATTCTCACCTGTAGTTAGGGGTTGGTTGGACTTTGCCACCTACTCTCTTCTTGGCTTAAACCAACTTATAATCAATTAGCAAAAAAGACATGGGCCATTTTTGGTGGAAGGATTTTAAAATGAGCAAATTACATGTTAATGCCAATTTTAAATTTTTTTATATATATATTTTACAATTTTTTAAAAAATTCAAATATATATTTTGTATATTTAATTGAAAATGTACTATACCTATACCTCTAATACCTAATATATTAAATTTATGTTAAATCCATATCTCTAAAAGTGGTTATTTTGAAATTAAAACTGAAAAATAAATATTTTTTAAAAAAATAGTATTTTATTTAAAAAAATATTTTCACCTTTTAAAGTACTTTTATACAAAAATTCTTTTAAAATTCATACATTTATGAAAATTTACAAAATTAAAATATATTATTCTCTTGAATTTATACAATCTCATTTATCTGTTTAAAAAAAACTGTAAAATTGAAGGACATTTTTTATAATAAAAAATAATTTGTGAAGTTTCTCTTTTATTAAAATGAAAATTTTATCAAAATCTCAATTCCTTTAAGATTTCAAGAAGTTTATACTAAACTTATAGCTTATTCAAAATCAAAAGCTTTTAGTCAAACCCTAGCATCAAATAACTTTTCGTTAATGGTACTTGCCTACGAGGGAAAGCAAATAATACATTCAAGTCATCAATTTTAGGGTTCTCAAAAGTGATTACAAAAAAAAAAAATTCTCTTTTTTTTCCCCCACTTTTTCAAAAGCCGGAGAAGATAAAGTAGTTTGCTTTTGAATCACCTTGAAAAAAAAAACACAAATAAAGAATTAAACAACACTTGTAACATATAATAACCACTTATTAGAAAATTAATTTAGTACATATTTCATAATTGGGTGTTTAAAGAACAATGATGAGCGATGGATGTTATAGTTGTCTGCTCAATGATTTGTAATTAATTAGGCAAGATTAAAGGCAGAGTCTTAGCTTGTCATGAGAGTGGATGAACCAGTTGGTGTTTAAGCCTTCTGAGGATGACATTTAAAGGCGAGGATATGAAGATGAATCTTGAGGGTGAGCTAAGCCTAACCAGATGAGTCGTAGGCTCGAGAGAGTTTAATTAATAACAATAAGAAATTATAGATATAATTAATTAGTTGAATTTCTTTAACCTAATTTAAGATCCTACTCGAGATGTTTCAGTGAATACCATTTTTTTCTACTCATTAAACACTATCAAACAAAATCATAAACTAAAGCATTTAATTGAGAGACGAAACATTAAAATAAATAAATGCTTTCCTGCTACATGCATTTTTCTGCCACATAGAAATCTATTATTATTATTATTATTATTATTATTATTATTATTATTATTATTATTACTACTACTACTACTACTACTACTACTACTACTACTATTATTATTATTATAAATGTATAATAAAAATAAGTATCAAATATAAATAGAAAAATTTATTTATTGAAGAAGTTAAATAATAATTTTTGATATGAATTGATTGGCAGGAATAGAGGTGACAGAAAAGGCATGTTGTGCAACAGGAACATTTGAAATGAGTTACCTATGCAATGAACATTCAATTACATGCCCAGATGCCAATAAATATATATTTTGGGATGCTTTTCATCCAACTGAAAAAACTAATCGCATTGTCTCTGATGGTCTAATCCCTACTCTTCTTTCTCACTTTTCTTAATTATTCGATTCAATTACTGCTAAATTTTGTTGTTTAAGCTCTATATGTACTAGATTTTAAGTGCTGTTTGCATATCTATTATTATTATTATTTAAAATGTATTTACTTGTTTCTTAAATTTGATATTAATCTATAAAAAATTAAAGCTTGCATAATTTCCTTTTGTAGATTATGCATTTTCTAAAAAACTTTATGTACTAAAATCAAATTTCTTTAGACGAGTTTGATGTCATCCAACCTATATATCTCTTATATGAAATAGCTAGGTCCACTTTGGAGAGGCTATTTATACCTCTAACTAATTAGTTAAACATATATATAATAAATAAAGAGAATTTGGAAGATCGTCACCTAATCTGTACACTTACAGCTTAGTTTCATTAATTCAATTATTAGATTTGTTTTTTTTTTTCTTAAAATCATATATTTGCATGTGAAAAATTATATACTACCATCATATTTCAACAGCGTGGTCTAGTTAGAATGCCAATCCAATAGCACATCAACACGTTATAATTTTAAATAATTAAAATTTATTATTATTATTTTTTAATTTTCTTTTTACAGTTGTTTTAAATACTTGAAATATCCCTTCCCTCCTTCTTCATCATCAAATCTCGATCCAAATACTTTTGCTATTTTTTTCCCATTCAATCCCAATCTTAAAACTTCATGCCTTTAGCCAACTTCTATTCTTTTTTTTTTTTTACTAAATGAAAATTCAAGATGTTTTAACATGAAAAGTAAAGTGCACATGGACATATAGAGATCGATGAAGTGGATACTGTATAGTTTCATATTCAGTTAAGCTTAGTTATAGCCTTGCCAAAATAAGGGACTCTGCCCATTGGTCGCGAAAATTTAACTATGAACATCTAAAATATTTTAGATGATTTTGATTGAATTACTGGAAAATTATTGGGTGCACCACATTGATACACTAAGGAATAATACAATCTACTACACTCACATATACATGAGTTTGACATGAATTTATTAAATATGAATATTATATATGATGAGTCTTTCTCATGGGTTCAAACTGGGAGGCTTCTATTAGGTTTGAAACCTTAGGTTTTGCTCAAAGTGTTATTATGTTGACCTAACTGGATGGAACAATGTTGACCTTACTGAGTGGATTAATGTTGACCTTATTAAAGGAAATACTGAACTTTGCTGAATGGAGACGGTGATCTTGATTGATGAAATATATGGACTTAGGCATTAGAGTATTGGTTAGATCTAAATATGAATGATAAAGACAAAAAACATTAAGGAGACCGCACGATTATCCAACACACTCATCCCATATATATCTAAAAATATGTATATAAAATACAAGAGTACTAAAATAGTTAAACACATAGAAAGACTCATTTAAAGCCTTTAATATAAAATTTAAGCTTATTTAAAAATTAAAATAATATATATGCAAATATATAGAGCAAATAAATAATATTAATTAAATTACAGTTTTGATTTAATTACATAAAAATTCTAAGAAAAATATACTAGAGTTTCATTTATAAAATTATTATTACAAAATCTTTAAAATTAAAAATTATGTATAAAAAATACACTTTTAAAATTCAATTTTTACAAATACAATTTAATTTAATCAACCCAAATAAATGTATTATTAACCATATAACATTAGACAAAATAATATCTAATATTTATATCTTAAATAGTTTATCAAATACAAAATTAGTTATAATTACAAACCTATAATGTATTTGATGTAAATTTATACATGATATGCAATACAAGTTGAAATAGTCTTATAGTAAGAACTTTAAACTTTTTCAAACCTATCAGAGCTTCTTCTTTCTATGACCCTTTCATCTGCACACGATAAGCTATATAATTAAGAGGTACTTACTTTGAAAATAAATAAATAAATAAATAATACATAAAGTAAAAATCTCTATTGTTACGGAATAAACTTAAATTCTTCCATTAGATGAAAAAATAAATAGTTAAAAAGAATTCCATAAATTTCAATTATAATTAAAAAAAATGCATATATTTAATAGTTCAAATCATACCATACTTTAATTACACCCTTACGTAAATGTTTAAGTCTCAGTAATATTAAGTAGATCCATCACAATCCATAGGTCTCGACACTAAGATAAAATATCACAATACCGAAGCATCTTACTTGAAAACATATAAATATTATATTACAAGTCTCTTCGACATCATATCATCTCGATACTGAAGTATTACGACACCATAATATCTCGTCTATAGGAGTAAATATAATAATTATGTCATGATGCATCTATAATCGTCGATTTACCAACTCGATGATACCAAACTCAATATTACAAATCAAGAATATATATAGAGTATTAAAACATAATAACACTTCCATCAATTTTTTAAAATTCACCTCAAGTCATCATTTCCATAATTTTCTCATAATTCATTAAAACCCACATAATCAATATATATAATTTTCATAATTCCAATGATCTTTTAAAATTTTTTAATCTATTATATAAAATACAAGTTGCATAAAATATTAGTTTTCTTTTTAAATAACCAAATCAAATCTCACTTTATAATTATATTAGAATTTATAAAATTTAATATGAATTTCATAAATATAATTAACTAATAATGTAAAAATAATACCAAAGCAAGTTTATGTCAAAACATAACAATTTTAATTAAATATTTTTAAAATAAGTACAAACCTCAAATAGCTCCAAAAATCAACTCAAACCCTTTCAAAGTCTCAAAATTAAGAAAGTATTTCTTCACAACCTTGAACCAAGTTGGCCAAAGAGTACCACTAGATCAATAAGTGTTTAATTCTTCAATTAAACGCATATTTATGCTTAAATCTAATTAACTATTAACTAAGTAATCCTAACTAAACCCCATCAAAAACTCTAAATTCAAAAATTCCATAAACCCTAACTTGTTGATTCAAACTCAAATCAATCAATTAATCACAAATTCAACATATAACATTGTATTCTCTTCATTACTTAAACTATTTTTCATCTACATCATCTTTCTCAATCTATATAAATTTTCTCTCTTTACTTCTAAACTTATATAATATAAAACTCATAAAATCAAGCTTAAAAAGAATATATCTTACTTGAACCTTCAATTCCCTTTCAAAATCAACTTGAATACTTTTTTTTTTATTTTAGGTTAAAATTTAAGTAGAAAAAATGAATAAAAATTTTCCCTTTTCTTTCTTATGAAATTCAGCCAAATAAAGGAAAGAAGAAGAAGATGACTTTTTTTCCCCTTTTTTGCCTTTCATTCTTATGCTTTTAATACTTTTTATTATATATATATATATATATATATATATTTAAACTCCACCATCCATCTTCTTTATTATTTTTTTGAACTTATTATTATTATTATACATATTAAAAACTATAAATGTTCTAATTCTCTCCCTCTTAACAAATTTCATCCTCGAAATCTTTCTGTTGTTTAACTCTGAAAGACCTATGGATATTGGCTTCGCATAACCTTTTCACTTTCTCAAGTTGTCTTTTCGGTTGAGTGATCCCTCAACAACATTTTCACTAAAGGAATCTTCTTATTTTGTAATTACTTTACTTTAAGTACCAAAATAACCATTGGTTCCTCTTCATTTATTAAATCCGAATTTATCTCAACTGATTCAACTGACAATACATGAGATGCATTCGACCTATACTTTTAAAGCATGAAAATATGAAAAACATTATAAATTTTCTCTCACTCATGTGGCAAAGCTAATCTGTAGGCAACATGCCCAACTCTGTCAAGTATTCTATAAAGTCCAATGAAACGATGACTTAACTTGCCTTTCTAACCAAACCTCAAAATCTTATACCAAAGTAATACCTTCAGAAACACTTTGTTACCTACATTATATTCTATATCTTTTCACTTCAAATTAGAATAGGACTTTTGTCTATCTGATGCTACTTTGGTCTCAAATTATCTTTATTTTTTTTCGCCATCTTCTTTATTAATTTAGGACCCACAAGCTTTTTTTTTTCTTTCACTTCATTCCAACACAAGGGAGTTCTGCACCTTCTATCATATAATATTTCATATGGTGACATCCCTATACTAGATAGAAAAATGTTATTATAAGCAAATTCAATCAATGGTAGATGTCGATCCCAATTCTCACTAAAATCAATTACATAACTCTTCAACATATCTTTTAACACCTGTATTACCCTTTCTGGTAGTTCATCTGTCTAGGATAAAAAAGCAGTTATGAAGTATTGTCGAGTACTCAAGGAATTCTGTAAACTCTTTCAAAATCTCGATGTAAACCGTGGGTCTCGATCTGATACTATAAAAATTGAAACACCATGAAATAATGCTACTTCATTAATATATAACTTTGCTAGTCTATCAAAAGAGTAATATGTCTTGATTGGAAGGAAATGCACTAACTTTATCATTCAGTCAATAATCACCCAAATTGCATCATGCTTCCTCTATGTGAGAGGGAGTCTAGACACAAAATTTATTTTCACTCGCTTCCACTTTCATTATAGTAATGATAAAGGCTATAATAAACCTAAATGCACCTGTGTTTGGCCTTAACTTGCTAATAAGTAAGGTATCTTGTTACAAACTCTGTTATATCTTTCTTCATCCTCCAGCACCAATAATACTCTTTTAAATCTTCATACATTTTAGTACTACCAAGATGCATAACATAGGGGGATTGATGTGCTTCCTCCAAAATTATTATCTTCAAATATGAATTATCAGGAACACATAATCGACTTTGATACCACATATTGTCATCGTCTCTAATTATAAAGTACCTACTCTTCCCTTTATGTATCTGCTCAATTATCTTTTGTCATTTATGATCCTTTTTCTGAGCTTCATTGATCTGATAGAGTAAAAATAACTTAACTTGCAATTGAACCATAATAGCACCATCATTAGTAATCTCCAAATAGGCTTTCAAAGCTCTCAACTCCAACAGTAATGATAAAGAATTAATTGCCATCCTTGGCAAATATTTTTGACTTAGTGTATCAGTAACTACATTTGCCTTGCCCGGATAGTAATCAATCAAACAGTCATAATCTTTAATCAGTTCTAACTATCACCTTCATCTAAGATTCAATTTCTTTTGGGTGCCTAAATTCTTCAAACTTTTATGATCCATATAAATAAAACATTTCTCACCATACAAATAGTGTGGCCAAATTTTCAAATAAACATTATAGCCATTAGTTTTAAATCATGCATCGGATAATTCAACTCATGAGATTTCAATACTTGAAAGGCAAAAGTGATAGCTTTATCCTTTTGCATCAAGACACACCCTAAACCATTATGCAATGCATCAATGTAAATTACAAAGGGCTCACCTTTTATGGGCAAGGTAAGAACTAGAGCTTGATTCAACATTTCATACAATTGATCAAAACTCACTTGATACTATTTAATTGATCAAACCTTACATCTTTTCAAAGTAACTTGGAGAGCAGCGAAGCTATTATAGAAAATCTTTTTACAAATTGGTGGTAATAACTAGTCAAACCAAAGAAACTCCTAACCTTTGCCACATTTTTTGGTGGATTCCAATTTAAAATTACCTCCACTTTACTAGGATCAATCATGATACTATTTATTGATACCACATGGCCAAGGAAAGCAACTTCATAAGTCAAAACTCACACTTTGATAATTTAGCATATAACTAATTCTCCCTCAAAGTCTGTAGTATAATCTATAAAAGCCTATCATGATTTTCCTTATTACGTGAGAAAATAAGGATATCATCGATAAATACCACTACTAACTGATCCAAGTATGGCTTAAAGATCCAGTTCATCAAAGCCATAAAAGTAGTTGATGCATTCGTTAACCTAAAGGCATCACAAGGAATTCATAATTACTATACCTCATATGCAAAGCAGCCTTAGGCACATCCACATCTTTCATCCCTTATTAATAGTACCATGATCTCAAGTCAATCTTTGAAAACACAATTGTCCACTTTAACTGATTGATAAGATCATCAATACAAGACAATGAATATTTATTCTTGATGGTCACTTATTCAACTGTCGATAATTAATACATAACTATAAGGTGCCATCATTCTTCTTTATAAATAAAACAGGCGCTCTCCACAATGATACACTGGAGTGAATAAACCATTCTATGGTGATACATTAGGGCAAATAAACCATTTATCAGGTAACTCATGTAATTGCATCTTCAGCTCTTTCAATTTCGCAGGTGCCATCTGATAGGAAGTAATGGAAGTAGGTGTGGCACTCGGAATCACATCAATGCTAAACTCCACTTCTCTTTTTAGAGGTAACCCTAGCAAATCATCTAGAAACACATCAGAAAGTTTAGAAACTGTACGAATACTATCAAGGTTAGGCTTCTCAGCCTTGGTATTAACCATATGAGCGAAAAATGATTCACAAACCTTTCAAATCATTTTCCTAGCTATAAGCTGAAATAAAATTAGATAGAAGGTGTTGTTGCTCACCTGAAACCATCCTTACCATCTCACATTCTCAAAGTAACACACATTAGATGATAATGATCTAATATAGCATGATGTCTTTATAGCCAATCCATCCCTAAAATGAGATCATAATCTCAAAAAGGCATCTCTATTAGATCACCTAAGAATTCAATATCATGCACCAATACAAGAGCCTTATTAACAACTACACTATAACCCAAATGATTAGTAAGTAACACATCATACTTTAAGGACTTAACATGTATATCACCAACATGCATAATAGAAGTACTAATATAAGTATGTGTTGATCTAGAATCAATTAATGCATGAACAATAATGCCAAATAATGAGAATTTAGCATCTATGGTATTCTGCTCCTACTACATCATATAGACTCTCTGAGAAGCTTTAGCCTCCTCTAGTATGATCACTGACACTGACTCCTCTCTCTGATTAGGCCCTACTTGGCCACCTCTACCTTCTCTAATGCTCAGCCTAGACACTGCAGTCTCAGTCTGTCTAGCCAATGGCACCTCTGGATAGTCCTTTATATAGTGATCTATAGATCTATATCTAAAGCAATTCTCTAAACTCATCCTTCAACAAGTACCCCTGTATATCTTACCATATTGAGTGCACATAAGGGGAGCAAATGTCTAAAAAGAGGCTTCTAGAACACTGACAGTTGATGATGTAAACCTCTATCTAGACTGAAATGAGCTACTAGGTTGCCCCTGGCTCCTACTAAACCTTTATGGTAAATTTCATGCCCTCTCTTATTGGCTGATGATTCTACCTCAAACTAGTATTTTCTACTTTTAAACTCCTCTAAAGTAGCAGTAGTTGTAACATCCTGAGCCTTCTTCACATTCTAGTAGCTGACATAAGTCTAGAAAAAACCTTATACTAAACTATTGCTACTTGACACTGAATGGAAGGCTTCAACCTATCTTCAAACCTCTTATGTCTGTCTCTCTCATCAGCAACAATTCTCCATCATAATTAGTCAACCATTGAGACTCATTTTCATATTTTTGACACTGACATCAACCCCTACCTAAAAGTTAAAAATTCATGCTTCTCCTTATATATTAATCTCTAGGCATATACTCCTTAAACTCTGCTAAAAAGTCATTATAAGAAGTGATGGTCTATCTAAACCATAAGGGATAGTCTTTCATCAATTATATACATCCGCCTAAAGTAATGAAACTGCATAATCAAACTTCTCCTTTGGAGTAGCCTCTAACTATTCAAAGACTTACTCAACTCTGTCTAATAACTACTTTGCCTTGGCTGGGTCTATAGTACCAATGAAATGTGTAGCTCTAAACATTGTGAGCTTATCATACTTTCTGCCTTGTTGAGGGGAAGGAACATGAAAAAAATAATCTGCCATTTGTTGAACCCAATATGGAGGAGGAACATATGCGACTGATCTACCAGGCTGTGAAGCTTCTCCGACATCATTTGCATTTACTCTTAGTCTATCACTAGCCCTCCTAACTTCTAGAGTATTACTCTTTGTAATCTCCTTCCCTGATCTCTGAGTTCTAGAAGTCACCACAACCTAAATCTGAAATCATAAATAAATATTTCCATATTAGAAACTAATATATGTGTTAATGCATATGCATATATCTTAATTCAAATCATACTTCGAACATTTTTTTTAAAATTTACCTAAGTTGAAAATCTCCAGCCTAGACTTTAATACCAAAATAAATATAATACTTTTATACTCTATATACCTAAGAATACATATATAGAATATAAAAGTGCTAAAATAGTTAACTTGTGCTAAAGTAGTTAAACAATGCTAAAGTAGTTAAACATGTAGAAAGTCTCACTTAAAAACCTTAATATAAAATTCAAGCTTATTCAAAAATTAAAATAATATATATGAAAATACAGAGAGAAAATAAATAATATTAATTAAATTGTAGTTTTGATTTAATTACATAATTTTTTTTTAAAAAAAATTGCTAGAGTTTTGTTTATAAAATTATTATTGCCAAATCTTCAAAGTTGAACATCTTGTAAGAAAAATGTACTTCTAAAGTCTAATTTTCACAAACTCCACTACTATTTCAATTTTATCAACCCAAATCAATGTATTATCAATCATATAACATTAGACAAAATAATATCTAATATTTAGACAAACATAATATTTACAAAACCTTAAATGGTTTACCAAATAGGAAATTAATTATAATTACAAAATCAAAATGTATTAGATGTAAAAGCTATACATGATATGCAGTACCAATTGGAATGGCTTTGTGGCAAGAACTTTAAGCTTTTTCAAACCTATCATGGATTGTTCTCTCTGTGACCCTATCACATGTGGGATAAAATTTAATAATGTTGAGCTGTATAGCTTAGAGATACTTACTTGTGAAATAAATAAATAAATAAATAATACATAAAGTGAAAATCTCTATTGTTACGTAATAAACTTAAATCCTTCCATTAGATGAAATAATCAATAGTTAAAAAGAATTCTATAAACTTTAATTATAATTTAAACAAATGCATATATTTAACATTTCAAATCACAATATACTTAAATTATGCCTTTACACAAATATCCAGCTCTCAGCAACAGTCAACGAACTCATCACGACCCATAGGTTTCAACATTAGAGATAAATTGTCGCGATACTAAAATATTTCGTCCAAAGGCGTATAAATATCATATGACAAGTCTCCTTGACACTATAGTATCTCAACAAAAAAATATTGAGATATAGTAGTATCTCGATCGTAGGTGTAAATATAATAATTATGTCATGATGCATCTATAATAGTCAGTATGTCAACTCGATAATACCAAACTCAATATTACAAATCAAGAACATGTGTAGAGCATTAAAACATTATAACAGTTCCATTAATCTTTCAAAATCCATCTCAGATCATCATTTCTATAATAATTCATTAAAACTCACATGATCAATATATATAATTTCCATAATTTAAATGACCTTTTAAAATACTTTAATCCATTACATAAACAACAATTTCTATAAAGCATTAGTTTTCTTTTTTAATAACCAAATCAAATCTCACTTTACAATTATATTGAAATTCATAAAATTTAATTTGGATTTCATAAATATAATCAAGTAACCATTTAAAAATAATAACAAATCAAGTTTATGTTAAAACATAATAGCTTCAATTAAATTTTTTCAAAGTAAGTACAAACCTCAATTAGCTTCAATAATAAACTCAAACCCTTCTAAAGTCTCAAAATAAAGAAAGTACTCCTCCATCACCTTGAACTAAGTTGGCCAAAGAGTGACTCTAGATAAATAAGTGTTCATTTCTTTAATTAAACACATATTCATGTTTAAAATGCTCAAATTAACTCTAAATTACACTAATCCTAACTAAACCCCATCAAAAATCAAATTCAAAATTTTCATAAACCCTAACTTTTTTATTCAAACTCAAATCAGTCAATTAATCACAAATTGAACATATAATATCATATTCACTTCATTACTTAAGTTATTTCTTGTTTACATCATCTTTCTCAACATATATAAATTTTCTCTCTTTACTTCTAAACTTACATAATATAAAACTCATAAAATCAAGCTTAAAAAGAATATATCTTACTTGAATTTTCAATTCCTTTCAAATTCAACTTGAATCCTTTTGATTTTAGGTAAAAATTTGAATAGAAAAAATGAATAAAAATCTTCCCTTTTCTTTCTTATGAAATTCTTCCAAATGAAAGAAAGAAGATAAAGAAGACTTTTTTTTTCTCTTTTTGCTTTTGTCCTTATCCTTTTAAAACTTCTTATTTTATTTCATATATATATATATATAGGTCTTCAAACCTCCACCAACCATCTTCTTTCTTCTTTTCTTTATTATTATTATTATTATTATTATTAAAAACTGTGGATGTTACAGACTGCATGAACAAAGTTAAAAGGTTCAGAGAGAGCATGGAATTAAGGATGAATATTACAACTTCTAAGAGGTTTGGAGACTTTCATTATAACCTTTCATAGTTTGAAAGATAGTTATTGAGCATGGACTTCAATGAGTAACCAACTCAATAAGAGAGGACAGTTTACGACAAATGATCTATTAATAAAGAGTGGTTTAAATTAAAAGTCATAAAAAACCATATCTATATTTATTTTATAGATATACATAGTAAAACTTTTGGATGGTTAAAATTCTTAATGATTTAATATGTCTAATATTTTAGCTAAAAGACCATATAGGAAATGTATAAATACCATCCCATTTTATTAAAAAAAAAAATCATAAGTAATAGTAGAGAGTTGCGAGAAAAAACTTAAAGAAAAAAGATGTTGAGAAAGAATTTTGGTAAAAAAAATCTTTGGATTTTGGGTTGTAAGTTTAAGTGTTATAAACATTTTTATACAATATTTCTTATAATTAAAAAATGTGCAGTAATCTATGGACACAGGTAATGTTATGCCGAACCACACTAGTTTGTGTGTGCATATTTTTTTTTACTCTTATTATGCATTTTCACCGATCCATTTATTGAAAAATACATATTTTTTTCTTAACAACTAACATCAAAGTTCCATTTATGAATTTTATCAATTTTTTGCATTCATTTTTGTTGAAGTTGCCTTTTTTAAGCATTACGGTTACTATTATATAAGATATCCATACATATAAACAATATAAATTATTCAAATGAGAATAATTCAATATGCATAAATAAGATACACTATAAGAAATTTGATAAATAGTGATGCTTAAAATTGTCATATAAACTTAAAAAAAAATTTTGCGATAAAAATTCAGTGTTATAAAGATTATTGCTATAACCTCGTGATATTTTGTATATATGACAAAATTTATTTTCGTCACCATAATTTCAATTTTTAATGACAAAACACATCATTGTCATAAATTATATTATTTTTAATGACACTAATTTTATTATATTTTGAGTTATTAATTTGTCATTTAATATTATTTTTTGTCATTAAAAGTGAGATTAAATATGACATTATCATTAG
Organism: Garcia nutans; assembly: GCA_947685225.1. Classification (NCBI taxonomy): domain Eukaryota; kingdom Viridiplantae; phylum Streptophyta; class Magnoliopsida; order Malpighiales; family Euphorbiaceae; genus Garcia; species Garcia nutans. The sequence continues at coordinate 9,122,371 of CANTUV010000025.1, forward strand.
CATCAACAATAAATTTTGATTTGATGACAATAACATTGTGTCATTATATATGATAGTATATAGTAACAAAATTATTATCATGATTTTAACATAATGTTTGTCATCTAATGTTATATTTTGTCATTAAAAGTGAGATTAAATATGATAATATTATTTACGTCAACAATAAATTATTATTTGGTGACAATATTTGTGTCATGATATATGATAACATATAGCGACGAAATTATTTTCATAATTATAATATAACATTTATCATTTAAAATTGTATATCGTCATTAAAAATGAGATTAAATATGATAACACCATTTGTAATAATAAGAAAATTTTAGTTAGAAATAATAATATATGTCATAATATATGATAATATTTAGCAAAAAAAATTATCGTCATGATTATAGTTTAACATTTTTCATTTAATATTATAATCGTCATTAAAAGTAAGATTAAATATGACAACATTTGCATCAATAATAAATTTTTAGTTTCGTAACGAAAACATGTATCATGATATATGATAATATATATAATGACAAAACTATCGTCATGATTATAATATAAAATTTGTCATTTAATATCATAAATTTTCATTTTATATAGTGCTCTAAATGACGAAAAGTTTACTTCGTCACAAAAGCTAATTCTTTTAGTTACGAAATTATAGTGTCATTAAATTTTTAATAATATTAGTGACATATATATTGTTGTAGTAATTTTATCATAGGATGATATATTTTGTCACAAAAAGTTGAACATCAAAAATACTATTGTAATTAAATCTATAATAGATCATTTTGGAGCAATTTAAAAAGAACTAACATGTTATATATTAACTAAAACAAACTGTATTTTACCACTAAATACTACTTTACTAAACCAAAATCCAAGGTTTAAAAAAAAGCCTAAAAAGAGAGCAACATGCTAAGATTTTCCCGCAAATAATTATTTTTATAAGAACTTGCATTTTGTATAATTATAAATGACCTATAGAACCTGCAATTAAACAAGGATCTATCATTAGTAGCAACTAAAAAGAAAGTAATTGAATAATGAATCATCATAACAGACATTTTATCTCAAACATAAAGTATATATCATGTGAACTTCAAAAAAAAAAATTCTGCTTCTCAGGCATAAAATAATCATACTATTTATGAAAATGCTTATATTTCTATTGGTACTACTACTTAGTTATGTTCTTTTGTATGAAAATATTTACAGTAGAGGATCAATATATGTAGCCCCATTAACCAAAATACTAGCCATTCATATCCATACCAGTAATATACATCAAAAGAAGAAAAAATATAGAAACACAACTAGCACAGAACCATAAGCAACCATCAAACACAAAAAACATGGAACATGAGATATTTAAAGCCTATTTAAGATCACAATCCAGCTAATTTTGGCTAAAATACCCAAAAACATGTTTTTTTTGTCAATAAATTTCATTTTATTGCCTGAGAGATATTACAAAGAATACTCATTTTGCATGTACAAGCTTATCAAGATTCCCAACCAAACCCAATACAAACCACTTATGACAACTTATATACAGATTTCACCAACCATATACAACCAACATCCAATGGCCCAAAAAAAATCCAAACTATCTTTCTGCAAATAACAAAGTTCCAATCCCACTAACTGCATTACAAACCATCTAGCAACCTACAATACACTAGATGAAATACAAGTCTAGTAGCCTAAATATTGTGCACATTAAATAAATAAAGTGAGAAAAAATCTTGATTGAAATAAATTTTAATGTGCCAAAGTAATATAAACAAAAATTTTAAAGTACTTGAATTGAAAACTCTACATCTTGTAACGATTGTGAATCAAACCAACTAACTATAAGTTATAAGATAATTAATTATATTTGTATATAAAGTATTAGAAAAATATAGTGGCCTATTTGAGTGATAAAGGATCCATTGAAATGTAAAGAAGTGGAATTTACAAGGTATTAAAGTAATGAAAATGAATTTTTTTTTAAAAAAAATACCTTGCTATAATAAACCGTATGTATAAAAATCTTAGGGTATTATATTTGAAATGCACCACAACTTAATTAATAATATATTAACATAATAATATACATTTAAATAAAAATTAAGAATTCTAAGTGAAATAGAATTCAAAGAAATTAATTACAAGTGAAGGTAGCAAGATGGGATATAAAATGACCAAAAGGGTATACAAATTAAGAAACGAAGTCTGCATGACTTGAGGGACAAATGGACATTTCATATCCTTGAACTTCAATCATTTTTTCTACCCAAACAAACTGATAATTTACTTCCCTTTATAAGGAGGTTAGGTGGGACACTTGTGCTTAAAAGATAAAGATAAAATTGAACTTCCTATCGTCTTCTTTCTTTAAGTTGGAAAACACCTATTTTTGCACGTTTTTCTCCATTATTTTCTACCATAGCCAACCTCCAAGCTATTTTCAAGTTTATCAAAGGGTTTCCAGCCATAAACAAAGCAATAAAAGTGATAAGAAAGCCTAGAAAGCAAAGAAACTCAAATAAGGTAATGAATTCTGAATTCTATCTTTGAATTCTTCATTCAATTGCTTAAGTGCAAATCTATTATTTGTAGAAACGGAGCAAAAAATCATAATTTATACATGTTATTTAACTATTTAGAATGTTGGAAATCGATTTGAATTGAAATAAATTGAAAATAATGAAGTTAGAAACCCTAATATCCAACTCTATCCAAATTGAACAACTTAAATTCTCAATAATTTAGCTACTATATTTTATTTATTTCAATATACAAACGAGCTTTAAAATTCATAAAATTTTATAAAAAAAAAGTATATTTGGATGTTGGAAAGGTTGTGGTATAGGGCAATTCAAAATGATGAGGAAAAATGAGCAAGTAATTAAGTAAATACAAACTGCTCATTTTAACAGTATGAATGAACACCACTAAAATTTTGTTATTGTGTTTGAATTATTTACCTACATAACTGAGCTCTATAATTTACGAAAATTTATAGAGAGATCATATAGGATGTTAGGAACATTCTAGAAAACTTTTAGGACCAATTAGTTTGAGAAAATTAATGTATAATTAAATGAATACCAACTACTCAAATATAGAAATTTAGGTATTTGTTGACTTAAGGCTAAATTGAGCATAATAAAATGCATTTGATCTGATTATAAATATAACCATCTAATAGATGAACATAAAGTTTAATATGTGCATTTAATTTTTCCAAAAGTTCAATTGCTAATTTAATGAATAAGTAAATCAATTAACTTGAGGAAACCAATGCATTTATATAAACATATTGCACATACTTAGAACTTACTTAATTGTATAGCCCTATTATAATATAATCTTTGGATATTTGAATCTATAATTACAAAATAAATTTTAGGACACATTAAGATGTTAAAATAGGGCATATGTGTCTAATAAACAATTCGAATAAAATGACAAATAATAAATTAAAAATAAATCTAAATGTGCAATTTATATGTAGGTCGAGTATTATCATTAAACCAGCCAGTTATTCTTAATGACTTAGAGGAGTCAAATTTGCAAGTTCAAAATGAGTTATGGTGTTCACCCTTTTTTTTGTCACTTTAGAATTCTTTAAAGAAATTTGAACCATTATTAATACTTGAGCCACTTGATACCATTTGTTGCTCGAGTTCTTATAATTGTTAATTGTGAAACTCAATGTGGCCTCTTGGCCTATGTGATCATACCAAGACTTTTCTTTAAATAATATTACAGAATTTTAACTGAATGAGGGCTATACCATCAGGCTATATGCACATAGAAATTTATGACAAAAGGGTAGTAGTTAATACCATCAAGTCAAGGGGGCAGCGCCCCTGAAAGGTAAACAATTTTCAAAATAAGTTTTATTGTGGAATTAGGATTTCTTAAACTAAACTAGGGTTCAACATGCCAAATTAAGGTTTAAATCTTTGAACTAGGGTTTTAGGGTTTTGAATTATAAAATTAGGGTTTTAGAATGAAAATCAAGGTTTTAATATGCATCAAGGGCTAAAACATACAAATTGAAACTTTGAATAAACTAAGACATTCAAGCAAGGGTTTTAGATTGATATTTAAAACTTAATGTATGCTAAATTACGGGTTCCAACATGCAACTTGATTTTTATGACTTACTGTAAAACATAAAAGTTGTAAATTAGACATACTATGAGCTAAACATTGAAATGATCAAGCTAAATAAATTAATGCGAGGTGACAATTTGAGATGAATAAAAAAATACACAAATGAATAAACGAAGATGATTAATTAAAATTTGCTAACGAAATTGAACCTGCATTGTTGGGTCCACCAAGATATATGTTGAACCACGCTTGTTTTGCTACTACTTGGATCGAATATGTCTTGGCTACTACCTAAATAATCCAAGGATTATTGATTGTTGTTGCTGGCTGTTCAATGCCTTATGTCTCCCTTTGTTCAAAAAGTTACTGTTATTTTGTATTTTAATTGCTATTTTCTTTGCTAATCCTCGCTTTCTTTTTGCTAGATTTTTTTTATATAATTCTTCCTTCTTCTTTTTTTACTCATGATTATTGATTTGTATTGATAATGCTCAATTAGGGTTAATTTAAACAATATTCCTTATGCTACTCGAATACTTGCCCAGTGTTTCAATTTTAGTGTGATTAGGAAATCAAATGTAAGTTGGCCGAGCCTGGGCTTGATCCATGTCAAATTGGTGGCCACCAATTCGACATGGGACATGGCTCATGTCAAATTGGTGGCCACTAATTCAATATATGCCCTCATATCGAATTGGTGGCCTGCCAATTCGATATGAGGCAAGCCCATAGCAACCACCAATTCGATATGAGGCTAATGCTCATATTGAATTAGCAACCACCAATAATTTGATATGAGGCAAAAACACATACCGAATTGGCAAGTGCTGAACCCATTCCTATCATATTGGCCCAGTTTTTAAATGAATTGAATCTAATCCAAAATTAAACTTGGTTTAACCTAGATTTTATAATTAGAACTGAACTTGGTATGATTTTTCAAATTGAATTTGGGCTAGGCCAAAATTAAAGGTCTACAGTAACAAAACTCTAAGTGCTGATTTGATAGAATTACCAGTGTTAGAGTTTGATGTTATCTTAGGAATGGATTGGTTGTCTAAGTATTTTTCCACGTTAGATTGTAATGAAAAGAGGGTGATATTTCATAGCCTTTTGGGTAAAATTTTTGAATTTCAGGGGGGTAGGAGTGGAGTGCTAAACAGTATGATCTTAGCAATTAGTGCTATAAGATTATTTTAAAAAGGGTGTATAAGGTATATGGCACATGTCAGGGATACTAGTATTTCATCTCTTATTTTATATCAGATACCTGTAGTGTGAGTGTTTCCTGATGCATTCCCTGATGATCTGATCACTTTGCCTCCAGAAAGGAAAATAGAGTTTAGTATAGATTTATTGCCTGGTACAACACCTATCTCTATTCCTCCATACCAAATGGCTCCAATAGAATTAAAAGAGTTGAAGGCATAATTGCAAGATCTTCTAGATAAAGGCTTCATTAGACCAAGCAGTTCACCTTGGGGTGCACCAGTTCTACTTGTTAAGAAGAAAGATGGTTCACTTTAAATGTGTATAGACTACAGACAATTGAATATGGTGACTATGGCGAACAAATATCATCTACCTAGAATTGATTATTTGTTTGATCAACTGCAAGTGGCAATATATTTTTATAAGATAGATCTTCGTTCTGGGTATCACCAATTGAGAATCAAGAAAGAAGATATACCAAAAACTACATTTCATACTAGATATGGCCATTATGAGTTTTTGGTACTACCTTTTGATCTCACTAATGCACCTACAATATTTATGGATTTGATGAATTGGGTTTTTAAGCCATACTTAGATAAATTTGTGGTTATTTTCATAGATGATATACTGATTTATTCTAAGAGTTGGATTGAATATGAAGAGCACTTAAGGATAGCATTGCAGACTCTGAGGGAAATCAGTTATTTGCTAAATTGTCTCAATGTGAATTTTGGAAAGAGAAAATATCTTTCTTTGGACATATAGTCACTAGTGAAGGGTTACAAGTGGATCCTAAGAAAATTGAAGCAGTAGTTGATTGACCTCGACCAATAAATGTTGCAGAGATAAGGAACTTTATAGGATTAGCTGGTTATTGTAGGAAATTTGTAAAAGAATTTTTCATGATAGCTGCACCAGTTACTAAATTACTTCATAAAGGGGTGAGTTTTGATTGGGACAACAAGTGTGAGGAAAGCTTATATAGACTAAAAGAATGTTTGATATCTGCACCTATTCTTGCACTGCCAACTGAAGGAGGCAAATTTACAGTATATTGCGATGCCTCCAGAGTAGGACTTGGCTATGTTTTGATGTACAATGATAGGGTGATTGTCCATGCCTTGAAACAACTAAAGAAGCATGAGGTTAATTATCCTACTCATAATTTGGAAATGGCATCAGTGGTGTTTACTTGGAAAGTTTGGAGACACTACTTATATGGTGAGAAATATGAGATTTTCACAGATCATAAGAGTCTTAAATACATCTTTCAATAGAAAGATCTAAATCTTAGGCAACATAGATGGATGGAGTTACTTAAGAACTATGATTATGAGATCTTATATTATTCAGGAAAAGCCAATGTGGTAGCAGATGCCTTAAGTAGAAAATCTTTGGGGAGTTTAGCACACATTCATATATGTCAATGTCCATTAGTAAAAGAGATTCAAAACCTATATGGTTTGAGGATAAGATTTGATTTATCAAATAATGGAGCATTGATAGCTCTATTCACTGTCAAACCATTCTGATTTATCAAATCAAGACACTACAAGATAAAGATCCATAATTGGTGAGGATAAAAGAAGACATTGCTACAGGCAAGACCTCTGAATTTGTGATTAATGAAGGTGTATTGAAATATGACAGTCGACTTTGTGTACTAATAGTAGGTGATTTAAAGGAATAGATAGTGAGAGAGGCTCATTATATAAACTATAATACTCATCCTGGAACTACTAAAATATGTCATGATTTGAAAGATGTTTATTAGTGGAATGGTATGAAAAAGGATTTATTGAATTTGTAATAAGGTGTCTAACATGCCAACAGGTGAAATTTGAACATCATAAGCCATCTGGATTATTACAATAATTACCACTGGCAGAATGAAAATGGAAGAGGATTACTATAGTTTTTGTGGTTGGATTACCTAAAACATCTACAGGCTATGATTCTATATGGATGATTATTGATAGGTTGATAAAATCTGCTCATTTTCTACCTGCGAAGACCACTTATTATGTATCACAGTATGCACAAATATACTTGGATAAGATAGTGAGTCTACATGGAGTGCCTACTTCCATCATTTCTGATAGAGGAACGCAATTCACCTCTAGATTCTGGGAGAAGTTACAAGAGGCAATGGGAATAAAGTTAAATTTCAGTATTGTATTTCATCCTCAAATAGATGGGTAAATAAAGAGAACTATCCAGACCTTAGAAGATATGTTAAGAATGTGCATTTTGGATTTTTGAGGTACTTAGGACACACATCTACCACTTATTGAATTTGCTTATAACAATAGCTACCATTCAACTATACAAATAAAACCTTATGAAGCATTGCATGGAAGGAAGTGTAGATCCCCTATATTTTGGAATGAAGTTAGTGAAAGACATTTAGAAGGCCTTGAATTGATTCAAAAAACTATAAAGAAAGTACCATTGATTCAAGAAAGATTAAAGACAACTTTTAGCTGTCAGAAGAGCTATGTATATCCTAAAAGAAAAGATGTTCAATTTAGTATTGGCGAACATATATTTCTAAAAGTGTTGCCAATGAAGGGAGTCATAAGATTTGGTAAGAAAGGAAAGCTCTCACCAAGGTACATTGGTCCAATTGATATTTTATAGAGTAGGATCAGTTTCCTACCGTTTGGCACTACCACCCAACATGGAGCAAGTGCACCCAGTGTTCCATATTTTAATACTTCAAAAATATATTCCTGATCCATCCCAAATTTTACAAGCTTCACTAATGGACTTACAACAAGATTTGACCTATCAGAAAGTACATGTAGCTATAGTTGATAAGCAGGTTAGAAGGCTTAGAAATAAGGATATTTCTATAGTAAAAGTTTTATGGCAAAATGAATCAGTAGAGGAATATACTTAGAAGACTGAGTCTAAGATGTTAAATATATATCCTTATCTTTTTAGTGGATAGTTGTTTTAGAAAATTCGAGGACAAATTTTTATTAGGGGGAGAGATTTTAATACTCTAGATGAAATGCAAGTCTAGTAGCCTAAATGTTGTGTACATTAAATAAATAAAGTGGGAAAATCTTTATTGAAATAAATTTTAACGTATCAAAATAATATAAATAAAAACTTTAAAGTACTTGAATTGAAAACTCTACCACTCATAATGATTGTGAATCAAACCAATTAATTGTAAGTTATAAGATAACTAATTATATTTGTCTATAAAGTATTAGGAAAATAAAGTGACCTATTAGAGTGATAAAGGAACCATTGAAATGTAAAGAATTGGAATTTACAAGGTGTTAAAATAATGAAAATAAAAATTAAAAAAACACCTTAGCTATGGTAAACTATATGCATAAAAATCTTATGGTATTATATTTGAAATGAACCACAACTTACTTAATAATATCTTAACATAATAATATACATTAAAAACATATAAAATAAACAAAAATTAAGAATTATAAGTGAAATAGAATTCAAAGAAATTAACTACAAATGAAGGTAGCAAGATGGGATATAAAATGACCAAAAAGGGCATACAAATTAACAAAAGAAGTTTTTATGACTTGAAGAACAAAATGGACATTTCATACACTTGAACTTCAATCATTTTTTCTGCCCAAACAAGCTGACAATTCACTTCCTTTCATAAGGAGGTGCGGTGGGACACTTGTGCTTAAAAGATAAAGATAAAATTCAACTTCCTATTGTATTCTTTCTTTAAGTTGGAAAAACACCTATCCTTGCATGTTTTTCTCCTTTATTTTCTGCCATAGCCAACCTCTAAGCTTTTTTCAAGTGTCTCAAAGGGTTTCCAGCCATAAACAAAGCAATCAAAGTGATAAGAAAGCTTAAAAAGCAAAGAAACTCAAATAAGATAATGAATCTTGAATTTTATCTTTGAATTCTTCATTCAATTGCTTAACTGTAAATCTATTATTTGTACAAAATGAGCCAAAAATCATAATTTATACATGTTATTTAACTATTTAGGATATTGGAAATTGATTTGAATTGAAATAAATTAAAAATAATGAAGTTAGAAACCCTAATATCCAAATCTGTCCAAATTGAACAGCTTGAATTCTCAATAATTTAGCTACTATTTTTTATTTATTTCAATATACAAATGAACTTTAAAATTCATAAAATTTTACATAAAGGTTTATTTGGATGTTAGAAATGTTGTGGTAAAAGGGCAAGTCAAAATTATGAGGAAAAAGAGTGAGTAATTAAATGAATAAAAGTTGCTTGTTTTAACAGTGTAAATGAACACCACTGAAATTTTGTTGTTGTGTTTGCATTATTTACCTACATAAATGAACTCTAAAATTTGACAAAAAATTATATAAGATCATATAGGATGTTAGGAAGATGCTGGAAAAATATTAGGATAAATTAAAGGAAATTAATGCATAATTAAATGAATGCAAACCACTTAAAAACTGAAATTTAGGTATTTGTTGACTTGAGGTTAAATTGAGCATAATAAAACACATCTGATTACAAATATAAGCTTATAATACATGAACATGAATTTTAATATATGTATTTAATGTTTCCAAAAGTTCAATTGCTAATTTGATGAATAAGTAAATCTAATTGACTTGAGGAAACCAATACATTTATATAAGCATCTTGCATATATTTAGAACTTACTTAATTGTGTGGCCCTATTATAATATAATCTTAGAATATTTGAATCCATAATTAAAAAATAAATTTTAGGACACATTAAAATGTTAAAACAGGGCATAATTATCTAATAAATAATTCAAACAAAAATGACAAATAATGAATTAAAAATAAATCTAAATGTGCGATTATGTGTGGATGTGAATGTAGGTTGAGTATTATTATCAAACCAACTAGTTATTCTTAATAACTTAGAGGAGTCAAATTTACAAGTTCAAGGTGAGTTATTAGGTTCACCATTTTCTTTGTCACTTTAGAATTCTTTGAAGAAATTTGAACCATTATTAATACTTGAGCCATTTGATACCATTTGTTGCTTGTGTTTTTGTAATTGTAAATTGCGAAAATCAATATGGCCTATACGCCTATGTAATCATACCAAGCCTTTCGTTTAACCAATATGACAAAATCTCAACTTGATGGGGCTATACCATCAGACTATATGCATATAAAAATTTATGATAAAAATGTAGTAGCTAATGACCTATGTATGTGTCATATGCGGTAGTACTGAAATATACATAATGATATATTTTCTTCAGTGCTATTGCTCTGTGTATCTATCATATTATGTTATTATTTTTGTGATATTGGTTCAGTTATTATGGGCTATTCTTGTAGATTAAATTTTTTTTATACCTTTATTGTGCACCTTATTGTAGACCCTTAATTTTTTACCCAGTCTGGTCTGATATTTTTTATGTAGTCCAAAATAATTTTTGTGGTATTTTAATTGAATAATATTTATTTTAGTATTTATTATTTATAATTTTTAATAAAAATAAAAATGGTAAAGTTAAATAAATAAATAAATAAATAAAAATAAAAATCGACGATGAAAAAATTGGCAACGAAAAAATTCGTCGCCGAAGGTGAATCGGCCTCCGCAAGAATTTCCTGCGAGTAAATTGGCCATAGGCCATTTCGCCGCAGGAATTTCTGCCCGTAATTATCCCTGGCAACTCTTGCAATTCCAGCTCGCAGCAAGTTTTTCGCCAGCGCAATTTTCCAACGCAGTTTTTTTCGAAACCAAATTATATTTGGTTTTGGTTTCTTTTCCTAATTGGTTTTAATTTCCTTAAGCAATTAGAAGTAGATTTATTATTTTTTCTATAAATACCACATTAAAACACAGAATTAGGGGACTTTGGACTTTTGATTGGATCAAAATTTTATTTTTACTGAGCTAAACTTGGCACTTTTGACTTGGGAGGAAAAGAGGATAGAAACCCTAAGGAGCAAGAAACATTAGCAATTATCAACTCATCAAAGGCAGTAACACTGTCTTTATCATTGTTCATCCAGAAGCAAATTGTGGAGGAACTAACGAATGGAGGTTTGATTACAAGTCTTTGATTTGATTATATTTACAATGTTATTGCTATATTTTCTTTTAAATACTTCGATCATCTGTTTTGGTATAAATTCAGTAACTTAAATTATTAAACTTAGTAATATGTTTTACGTATTAAATCGTCCATTCATCCAGTAGCCTAAGTCTTTGATCAAAACTTCAAAAACCCTAAAATCATCCTTTTATTTTCAAAACTTTAAAACCCTAAATTATTCTTCTGCTTCCAAAGACCTTAAAACCCTAAATTGTTTCTTCTGTTTCCAAAAGCTTCAAAACCCTAAATTATTTTTCCCTGAACTATTTTCTTAATCATTTAAACTCTAACTTTTTGTTCAAAATTTTCAAATGTCTTCTTAAATCTCCAAACCCTAATCTTCTTTACAATATCTAAAAACTTTAATCATAATTATTTCTATAAAACTCTAAACTGTTTTCTTAAATCGTAAGATCAAATATGTTTTCTAAAATATCAAAAACCCTAATTTTCTCAAAATCCAATACAGTAAACCCTAGTTGATGAGGAAACTATAAGCAAGCTTGATGAATGTAATGGCAGCAAATATGTTGATGATATCATTATGCCAAGTGGACCAATCACAAGATTACAATCAAAGAAATTCCAGCATGTGTTCCAGCACTTCATACAAAGGTGGATTAATGAAGAGGGAGACCAACTTGTAGTGAATATGATGGACCATGAAGAGGAAGTCAGAAACTCACCAACAAGCATGAAGAATCTGCCCATAAGTATGGTGATGGGCATTAGCACGAATTTGGAATAAAATATTGATATGGTTTAGTGTTAGTGTGACTAGACACATGTGAACCAACACCAAAATGAATGTACAATCTGCCCATCAATGTTGTCAGAATTATGGGCAGTAATTTAGAGTATATTATTGAGGTGGATGAACAATTAATGTTATTGTGATTAGATACATGTAAACCTAGACTTTAAGCCATTAGTTCTTCTTTTCCAACTATATAAGGATGGGAAAAAGAACTTAATAGGGTTGACTACGAATTTCCAGAATTGTTGAATGTAATTTCTGTGTTTTCAAGTTTGAGAGGTTTTCTTCTTATTCTTGTTGCATGAAGAATTGGTTCTAACTTATCAAGTCTTACTTGTGGCGTTTTAATCAATTCATTTCTTCATCCCAATCACCCAAGTTCTCAATTACAGGTTAGTTGTGGGTTTGGTAGGGAGGATTTGCTTTTGAGTTCTAAGATTCTATGCTAGATGTGTATGTGGGGTTCTAGATGTAATATTTGATCCATGGGTTCCGCATCATTTGGTATCAGAGCTTTGGCTTGAAGATAAATCTCTAGGTATCTTTTATGTTTTAATTATCCAAAGGAAAAAAAAAACAAAAAAAAAATAGAACCAGATTTAGTTTCTTGTTTCTTCATTTTCTGTTCTTGTTGTACCTTGTTCTTGTTCTTCAAATCTGTGGACTTTTGTTTAACTTTTCAATTTCTATTCTTGTTTACTGTAAGTTCAAAAAAAAAAGAAGGAAAAGATCAAAAGAAAAACAAAACAAAAAAAAAGAATCAGATTCAACTTCCTCAACATAAAAGAAAAAGAAAATTCGTACCTATTTCTGTCCAGTATTTTTCTACACAAGTTTTTTTGAGATTTTTGCATATTTATACCATTACCAGCTTACTACCTTATTATATTTGATCAAATTACATCAGCTCCTCATTATGCATCCATTTAGCATTTAAAATCTGATATTTAGAGCATGTCTTGCATTGGGAGTAGATTTAGGTTGCATATTCAGATTACTCATTGAGTGATTTGAATTCTGTTTTTTTTTTAGTATCCAGAATTGTTTTTCTTTGTATTCTTAGTTTCATTCTTTCATATACCTCTTGTTTCTTGTATGCATTAAGTAGCTAATTCTCAATCATAGTTACTTTGGTTTGATTAACACAAATGCTTTTTGCTTCTTGTGTTAACTTTCAGTTCTTGTTGTTTAAAATTAAATTGCTTCTAGAATTGTTGAATTCATTTTATTCATTAGGTTCCTTGTAGAGTCTTTAAAACAAAACTTGTTTTACTTGATTTAAGTGGATTCAATTCTGAAATTCAACTTGATAAAAGAAGAATTGAGAGGTAAAAAGGACCAAGGTTTGAGTGAAATACAAGAGGAGTGACAATCTGATTTTGAGTGAAACACATTAAGGGAGTGAGGTAAGGAAATTTTCTTTACTAACATTTTCTTGTAGGTTCTTCTTACACCATGTCAAATTCTGGAAGTGAAAAACGTGATATGACCATAAATGACATAGCATTCATGTTAGAGGCAATGCAAAGGAGATTTGAAAGGTTTGATTTGACCATAAACAACATGAGAGGTGATGTAGACAGCATAATGCAAAGGCAGCGGAATGATACTAATCGAAGGGGGCAGAATAGAGGGAGAGGAAACATGATGAATGATGATGAGATAGAGAGGGAAGATGATGAAGAAAGTGAGCAATCAATTGCTCAAAGAAGACCTCAACAAAGGGACAGTAACATATCTTCCATAAAAATGAAGATACCATCCTTCAAGGGGAGAAATGATGCTGAAACTTACCTTGAATGGGAAAGAAAAGTTGAGTTGGTGTTTGATTGTCATAATTATAGTGAAATGAAGAAAGTTAAAATTGCAGCAGTTGAATTCACAGATTATGCACTAATTTGGTGGGATCAATTGATGATTTCCAAGAGGAGAAATGGAGAAAGAACCATCACTACTTGGGCTGAAATGAAAACTGTGATGAGGAAGAGATTTGTACCATCTTACTACTATAGGGAGCTTCACCAAAAATTACAGCGGTTAACTCAAGGATCCATGTCAGTGGAGGATTATCATAAGGAGATGGAGATGATCATGAGTAGAACTAATATAGAGGAGGATCCAGAAATCACTATGGCTCGATTTTTGAGTGGGCTGAATAGAGAGATAGCTAACATAATTGAATTACATCATTATGTGGAGCTTGAAGATATGGTACACATGGCCATGAAAGTGGAGAAGCAACTGAAACTCAAGGGAGCAGCAAAGGGATCTTCTAATTCTAGCTCTAGTTTCACTTCAAAATGGCCAAAGAAAGATGATAATCCTAAAGGGAAGGAGGCTGCCTGGAAAGGAAAGGAAAAACAAGTTCTAGATGACCCTAAAGGTAACTCTAAAACATCTAACTCTAATCAAAAGCATAGTACCATTAAATGCTTTAGGTGGTTAGGAGTAAGGCATATAGCTTCTCAATGTCCAAATAAGAAAATCATGTTGATACGAGATAATGGTGAAATTGATAGTGCTAGTGAACATGAAAGTGATGATGATAATGATAGCATGCCACCATTAGAAGAAATTGAACATATTATTGAATATCCTGCCCATGGTGAATCTTTGGTTATTAGAAGAGCTTTAAACATGCAAATAAAAGATGAAGAAAGTAATCAAAGAGAGAACATTTTCCATACTCGTTGCATTGTGAATGGAAAAGTGTGCAGCATGATCATTGATGGGGGTAGTTGTGCAAATGTTGTTAGTACTGATTTTGTGGATAAATTAGGGTTAGCATGCACAAAACATCCTAGTCCTTACAAGCTGCAATGGTTAAATGATAGTGGAGAGGTGAGGGTAACAAAGCAGGTTCTGTTTTCTTTTGTAATTGGGAGATACAAGGATGAAGTTTGCTGTGATGTTGTGCCTATGCATGCTAGCCATATCCTTCTTGGTCGTCCATGGCAGTTTGATAGAAAAGCTTTGCATGATGGCTTTAAGAATCATTATTCTTTCAGCTTAAATGGTTTAAATTTCACTCTTGCTCCATTGTCACCTAAACAAGTGTATGAAGATCAAGTAAATATTTTGAGATCATTTGAAAAGAATTCTGGCGGTGAGGGTAAAACAAATAAAAATGGAGTACAAGAGGCCAAGTGTGAGAAAAAGAATGATAGAAATGGCCCATTGGTGAGAGAAAAAGAGAAAGGGAGAGAAAATAAAAGAGAGTGTTTCTATGCAAAAGAAAAGGAGTTAAGGAGTGCTTTTTGTGAGAAAAGAAGTCTGATTGTACTTAGGTACAAAGAGACCTTGATTTCTACATCTAACCTTGATAACCCTTTGCCTAGTTGTGTTAGTTCTCTTTTACAGGAATTTGGAGATGTTTTTCCAGAAGATGTACCCAAAGGTTTACCACCTTTAAGAGGGATTGAGCATCAAATTGACTTCATTCCGGGCTCAACAATTCCTAATCGACCAGCTTATAGAAGTAATCCGGAGGAAACCAAGGAACTTCAAAGGCAAGTGGAGGAGTTGCTAGCAAAGGGACATGTGCGTGAAAGTCTTAGCCCATGTGCTGTTCCGATGTTATTAGTCCCAAAGAAAGATGGATCATGGAGAATGTGTGTGGACTGCCGAGCAATCAATAAAATCACGGTGAAGTATAGACATCCAATTCCTAGACTTGATGATATGCTTGATGAGTTGAGTGGTTCTTGCATTTTTACTAAGATTGATTTAAAAAGTGGTTACCATCAAATTAGGATGAAAGAAGGAGATGAGTGGAAAACTGCATTCAAAACAAAATATGGTCTTTATGAGTGGTTAGTTATGCCATTTGGTTTATCTAATGCACCTAGTACATTCATGAGATTAATGAACCATGTTCTGCGTGCATATCTTGGTAAATTTGTTGTTGTATATTTTGATGACATACTCATTTATAGCAAATCAGTAGATGAGCATGTAGAACATATTAGGGTTATTCTTGATGTTTTGAGAAAGGAAGAATTATATGCCAACTTGAAAAAGTGCATGTTTTGTAGTGATAAAATCATATTCTTAGGTTTTATGGTTAGTGCACAAGGAATTGAGGTTGATGATGAAAAGGTAAAGGCAATAAGAGATTGGCCAGCACCTAAAACCGTGAGTGAGGTAAGAAGTTTTCATGGTTTGGCTAGTTTCTATAGAAGGTTTGTTAAAGATTTTAGTTCCATTGCTGCACCATTAAATGAATTAGTAAAAAAGGATGTAAAGTTTAATTGGACTAAAATTCATGAAATGGCATTCAATTTGTTAAAAGAAAGGTTAACTACTGCTCCAATTCTTACTTTACCAGATTTTGATAAGACCTTCGAATTAGAGTGTGATGCTTCAGGTGTGGGCATAGGTGCTGTTTTGATGCAAGAAGGGAAACCAATTGCATATTTTAGTGAGAAGCTTCATGGTGCACAATTAAATTATTCCACTTATGACAAGGAGCTGTATGCTTTGGTAAGAGCTTTACAAGTGTGGCAACATTACTTATTGCCTAAAGAGTTTGTTATTCATACAGATCATGAATCATTAAAGCATCTAAAGGGGAAAACCAAGCTGAACCGAAGGCATGGAAAGTGGATAGAGTTCATTGAGCCATTTCCATATGTGATAAAGTATAAGCATGGCAAAGACAATGTAGTAGCAGATGCACTTTCAAGAAGGTATTCCTTAATCTCAACTCTTAGTTCTAAGTTATTAGGCTTTGAGCAAATTAAGGATATGTATGCCAATGATGTTGACTTTGCAAATGTTTATAAAGCATGTGAGCATTCTGCATTTCAGAAGTTTTATAGGCATGATGGGTACTTGTTTAAGGATGGAAGATTATGCATGCCTAGTTGCTCATTAAGGGAATTGCTTGTGCGTGAGGCACATAGTGGAGGACTCATGGGACATTTTGGGATATTTAAGACTTTAGACATTCTGCATGAACATTTCTATTGGCCAAACATGAGAAAGGATGTTGAAAGAATTTGTGCCAAGTGTATTGCATGTAAACAAGCAAAATCTAAGTCTTTACCTCATGGGCTGTATACTCCTTTACCTATTCCTAATGCACCTTGGATGGACATATCTATGGACTTTGTTTTGGGGCTGCCTAGGACTAGAAAAGGAAAAGATAGCATATTTGTTATTGTTGATAGATTCAGCAAAATGGCTCATTTCATTGCATGTCACAAAACTGATGATGCAACAAATATTGCAAATTTGTTCTTTGGGGAAGTAGTTCGGTTGCATGGCATTCCTAAAACAATTGTAAGTGATAGAGATGTGAAGTTCTTAAGTCATTTTTGGCGTGTTTTATGGAATAAGTTAGGTACTAAATTGTTGTTCTCTACAACTTGTCATCCACAAACTGATGGACAAACAGAAGTGGTAAATAGGACTTTAGGATCTTTGTTACGTGCTGTTGTGGGTAAGAATTTGAAAACTTGGGAAGATTGTTTGCCATTAGTGGAGTTTGCATATAATAGAAGCATACATTCTTCTACTGGTTATTCACCATTTGAAATTGTTTATGGTTTTAATCCACTTACACCACTTGATTTGTTTCCTTTGCCATTAAATGAAATAACTAACTTAGATGGTGAAAAGAAAGCTGAGTTGGTTAAGCAGATACATTAAAAGGCACGAGCTCATCTTGAGAAGAAATATGAATCAGTTGCCCATAATGCAAATAGAAGAAGGAAACATGTGATTTTCCAACCTGGTGATTGGGTATGGGTTCATATGAGGAAGGAAAGATTTCCTAAACAAAGGAAATCCAAGTTGGATGCAAGGGGAGATGGCCCATTCCAAGTTTTAGAACGGATCAATGACAATGCCTACAAAATTGATCTACCAGGTGAGTATAATGTTCCTGCAACTTTCAATGTTAGTGATCTTTCTCCTTTTGATGTAGGCTCAGATTTGAGGACAAATCTTTTTGAGCAAGGAGGGAATGATGAGGAAACTATAAGCAAGCTTGATGAATGTAATGGCAGCAAATATGTTGATGATATCATTATGCCAAGTGGACCAATCACAAGATTACAATCAAAGAAATTCCAGCATGTGTTCCAGCACTTCATACAAAGGTGGATTAATGAAGAGGGAGACCAACTTGTAGTGAATATGATGGACCATGAAGAGGAAGTCAGAAACTCACCAACAAGCATGAAGAATCTGCCCATAAGTATGGTGATGGGCATTAGCACGAATTTGGAATAAAATATTGATATGGTTTAGTGTTAGTGTGACTAGACACATGTGAACCAACACCAAAATGAATATAAAATCTGCCCATCAATGTTGTCAGAATTATGGGCAGTAATTTAGAGTATATTATTGAGGTGGATGAACAATTAATGCTATTGTGACTAGATACATGTAAACCTAGACTTTAAGCCATTAGTTCTTCTTTTCCAACTATATAAGGATGGGAAAAAGAACTTAATAGGGTTGACTACGAATTTCCAGAATTGTTGAATGTAATTTCTGTGTTTTCAAGTTTGAGAGGTTTTCTTCTTATTCTTGTTGCATGAAGAATTGGTTCTAACTTATCAAGTCTTACTTGTGGCGTTTTAATCAATTCATTTCTTCATCCCAATCACCCAAGTTCTCAATTACAGGTTAGTTGTGGGATTGGTAGGGAGGATTTGCTTTTGAGTTCTAAGATTCTATGCTAGATGTGTATGTGGGGTTCTAGATGTAATATTTGATCCATGGGTTCCGCATCACTAGTTCTCCTAAACCCTAATTCTTAAAACATCAAAACTTTATGACAAGTAAATCTAAACCCTAAAGCCATAATCCAGTAAACCTAAAATCACAATCCAATAACCATGAATTATAAACTCTAATGTCTTAAGATTTCAAAATCACCTCTAAACCCTAATTTGATTAATCAAAAAACCTTACTACTTTCTTAAATTCATAAAACCCCAATCCATTCCAATTTTTCAAAATCCTCACAGTAGCCTAAATAATAAATATAAAAATTTCAAATTTTCAAAAACCTAAATGTTAATTAAAGAACTCTAAATTGAGACATAAACCTAAATTTGTATCTTTACTTGCTTTATTTTTTATTATGTAGTTTATTATATGTTTTGATGATTGATTTATTTAATTTCAATGCTTGATTTATTTAATTTATCATGGATGGATATTCTCTTTATTGTTATGATTATTATTTGGTTGTTTTAGTATTAAAATTATAAAAGGTGTGTTTTCACTTTGTGGGTACCTCATTAATTAATTTCTATGTAATTTAAATTGCTTTTAAATTTTGGACTAACGTAAAGGACATGTTTCCACCTTTTGGTGGGTGTGCTATTTAGTTTAGACATGGGTGATGTAAGGACATGTTTCTATCTTCGGATGGGTGTCCATTTATTTGCTTTGTTTGGACATTGCTTTGATTTTAATATAATGATGCTTTATTTTAATTGTTGCATGTAATATGGATAATATTGTTATACTTAAGAATTTTATAATATTAAGACCTGCAAAGAAGGCCGGTTCCAATGAACCGGGTGTTGTGGGGATGCTGGACCATTTCTCACCTTTTCCATACGTATCCAACTTTCCGAACCCATTAGGTGGTTGGGAATTCCTTAGGAATCGAGTCATCCATCCCTTTCTTTTTTTCCGTCCGTCCGGGTGATGACTCCATTTTCTTCGAGCTTAGGTCCGTATTCTCTAAGGCCCCGAGCCTAAACAGTGCCGAAGTCGCAATAACCATTCCACCGGGAGTGGGGGAAAAACTTTTCGCTCACACTTATTTATTTATTATTCTTGAATCTTGAAATGTTGTTATTATATATCCTACCCCTTGTGATGTTATAATCTCACTGAGTTGATGAACTCACTCCATCATTTATGGTTTTAGGTAAATGTGACCCAGAGCCATCAACTTCTTAATTTCTTCTTCCAGCAAGATGCTTGAGATAATTTAATTAGTAAATACTATCATATGTAATTAAATAATTATGTTTATGCTATACTCTAGTTGTTCCATAGTATTATTGTGAGTATTTTAGCAAAGTGTGAAAGTAAACTTTAATGTAAAAAGATAAATATGTATTATATATAATATATCAAAAATTATGATGAAATAATAAAAGTTATGAAATAAAATTTTAATTCACTAGTGTAGTTGATTGATATGTATGAATTCATAATATAGTTGGGTTCTACGTAGTTTCTGGTAGCCTTAAGCCTATATGGACCCTAGGACCACCTCACTACTTAAAACGGGGTGTAACACAGTCGCTAGAATAGCAACATTTTGCAATTAACCCATAACACAGTGGAAAAAACATATCAATCATCAAAGCCAACTAACCCATAACACATATAATTTCACCTAGCTTTACAATTTAACACAACTATAACAGTACCAAAATATAAATAGCACCAATAAAGACATAGATGCAACATTAGCCTAAACTACAACCAAACTCTTTGATTTCTAATGAAGTGTTCAAGAAACAAGAAAAAAAATAGCAGGTCCTAATAGAAGAATAATAGCAAACTCAACAATACAAGACCAATCAACAATTAAATCATCCCACAACCTCCAACCCAACAGAAGGGATAATAATTCAGCAAGTACAACCTGACAATAGTAAATAGAACCATCCATGACAACAACATCACAAATTCAATAAAAGCATATCATATATTTTTTAGTTTATGTTATATTTCATGTAATCCCATCAATACATTAAAAAAATTATAATTTTTAATTTATGCTATGTTCCATGTTATAAAGTTTCTAAGCCAATATATTGTTAATCAAATTGATATTATATTGTAATATTCCTTCTATAACTTACACTAATGCAATTTGGTATATAATCTGATAAGGGTCCTAGTTGTATTGGATGCCCATCCAAGAGGAATCATATATCATTTAACATTTCATATATAATTTCTTAAACGTTATACAATACATAGAATGCTTCTAGAAAGAAAAATTATGAAGCAAATCTAACCTATAAAGTTTGCAAATACTAACCACTACTTCTTTTCAAATGGAAAAATATGGAACCTATATATAACAAATAGCCAAGATTAGGTGTTTAATGAATTCTTTTCATGAGTAAGCTAAAAACCTTATTACTACTGAAATATTAACATAATGATTGAAATTCATTTACAACATTCAAGGAAAAAGAGAAATAACTATTTACTTAATCATAAAGCTTGTGTCATACTGAGAAGGACAATCCAGTAACACAAATATTTATCAGAGCCATATTTTTTAAGATTAAAGCAAAAAAGAAAAATATAACATTCAAAATTTTATTACTTATAAGAAAATTAATTGATCATAGCATTCCATAACACATTATAAAAGCAATTAGTTGTTCAATTTTTTTGTCTTACTCTAAAATTTTTCAATCTTACTTTGAAAGTTTGCCCTTTAAAATTGTAATCTCTATTTCAAACTCAGTGACCTAAGTTTTAAGCCTATTCACTTGTGACTTTGACACATTTAACTTCTGTTAGGTCTCCAAAAGTTCCTTTTGTAATTTTTGTGTAGTCACATATGTTATTGATGTTCTTTTACTATATGATTTTGGACCATACCTTAGGGCTTTTATGTAACCAAAACTAGAGCCAAGAACTTCTTGAACTATTTGATCCGCTGTTACAATTAGCTCTTATCATCGTACTGCTTGCTTTTCAATAATTAAATTCTACAATTTCAATTATCAATAAAAATTAATATGTGTAAAATTGAATCAATTTAATTTGAATAGAAATAAATAAGCAAATCTACCCAATTTTCTTCAGCAGCTTGAGATGACCATCCCTTTTTCTCTGAATAATGTGTTCATCTATATAGTTCAATTCTATCATAAATAGACTATAAAAATGTAAAAGAAAGATAAACACAATATGATTGTTTATCTTAATAAATAAAAATGATAATTTGGATAAGAGAAATGATAATTACCAATCACTTTAGAGAGTGGCTATTCAATAATCTCTTTCCTAACCAATAGAAGAGAGATTGTTGAACAGTCACTCTCTAAAGTGACTGTAATTAGCATTTTTCTTTAGATAAAAACAACACTTACAATTTCATATTGACGAACAGTAAAAGGCTTTCTACTAGAAATATGTGGAGCCTTAAATTGTATCTTATTTGAAATCGATATATATACATATATACATTTCATTTGATATTATGCCACTTATATCTTATCTTCATATAAATTTCAAATTGAGTAATATATTAAGCATTTTATTTGTGATGGTTTTCACAAATTGAGTTTAAATTTTGATATTATTATATTTTTTATACTGCCTAATATTTTTAAAATATATTAGTTAAAGCAATATGTTGCCAAAATAACCTCTATTGTGTAAATTAATTTGTTTTGAATATTATGTGTGTATATTTGTTATTTATGCGAATATTGACCAGCCCAAAGGAAGGTTGTTACTTGGCCAAATACCAAATGTAGTTACAAGAATATATATGCGACGATTGTCAAGTTTTCCATATGAATAGTAAGTTAGTCCAAAGACACTTATTCTTTGACATATTAATGATCAATATTGATTCTTGCACTGAGAGCACCAATTACAATTGATATTCTTTCTTCAAAGAAAACATTGTGAGCATGTCTAACATCTCCAAAAGACTAAAGGCACTTAACCTAGATTTACCAGATGAGTTGATTGTGCACTTGATCTTAAACTCTCTTGCTCTATAATTTGGGCAATTTAAGGTCAGTTACAATTGCCAAATGCATAAATGGGCTCTTAATGAGCTCATTACACACTATGTAAAATAAGAAGATAGTATGAAGTTGGAGAAATCTCAAAGTGTTCATCTAGCTAATACGTCAACAGATAAGGGTAAGAAAAAAAAGAAGGGTAATGAAACTATTAAGAGTCTAAAATAAAAGAAGGCTAAGGAAGATAAATACTTCTTTTAAAAAAAAGACTAGACATTAGAAAAAAGAGTGTATCAAATATCACACTTGGCAGACTAAGAAGAGTATGTTCTATACTTTGGTCTGTTCTAAGGTTAATTTACCTTCAGTGCCTAAAAACACTTGGTGGATAGATTTTAGTACTATTACTCACATAAATGTTTCAATGTAGGGTTGCCTGAGTTAAGAAAGGCCAAGTAATACTGAAAGATACATCTATATGGGAGATGAAAAATTGGTAGAGGTAGAGGCAATAGGCTATTTTAGGTTGTTATTAATGAATGGTTTTTATTTGGATTTGAAAGACACATTTATTGTATCATATTTTAGGAGAAATTTGGTTTCTGTTTTTGCATTAAACAAATTTAGATATTCTTGTTCTTTTGGAAACAATCAGTTTTGTCTTTCTTTAAATTCAAATATTATTGAAACTTATTCATTGGGTACTTATGATAACTTATATATGCTTGATATGATTGCTTCATATAATGAAATCTTGCATGTGGAAAAAAGAGGTACTAAAAGAAAGTCGAATCAAGATAACTCAACTAGACTATAGCATAAGCATTTGGGCCATATAACCAAATTTAGAATTGAATAAATTGTGTGAGATGTAATATTAGATACACTTGACTATTTAGATTTATATGCTTGCATTGAGTGTTTTAAAGGAAAACAAACCAAACAAAAAAGACTAAGTGCCAATAGGTTTATAAACATCTTAGAATTGATATATATATAAATATTTATGGCATTCCTTACTACTTTCTAGAATGGTCAAAGATACTTTATAGTATTCGTAGACGATTACTCACGTTATGGATACTTATATCTCATTCATGAGGAATCAGAGTCTTTGGATATATTTAAAGCTATCAAAGTTGAGATTGAAAACCAACTTAGCAAGAACATTAATAGTAGCAAATCTGATCATGGTGGTGAATATTATGGCAGATATGATGGTTCAGGATAACAACATCCAAGACCTTTTACTAGCTTTCTAGAGGAGTGTAGCTGAAAGGTGAAATAATATCTGATTCACCAAGCATGAATGGTATAGCTGAAAGGCAAAACAAGACTCTTATGGATATGGTAAGGAGTATGATCAGTCATTCTACCTGACTTGAGTCACTTTGGGGAGAAGGACTAAAGACAACAACTTACATCCTTAATAGAGTATCAACTAAAGCAGCTATCAAAACATCTTATGAGCTTTGGACAAAGCGAAAACCTAGTCTAAAGTACTTTCATATTTAAGGGTGTCAAGATGAGACTAGGCTTTATAGGCCTAATGAAAGGAAACTAAACTCTAAAATAATTGGCAGCTACTTTATTGATTACTCAGAGCGATCTAGGGGGTTATAAGTTTTCTGATACCACTATTAGGTCATTTTTTAAGATGGGAACTACAACATTCTTTGAGGATGTTGAGTTTGGGGAGAGAAATAAGGTCAAATACATTGTCTTTAAAGAGGAATCAACTTAGGAAAACTCAACTTTGACTCCCACTACTTCTTTTTATAATGTACAGGTTTCAATGTCTTTCACTACTCAAGAAGTAGATTTGAAACCAATGCAAGACAATGTTGAACAACTTTCTAATTAGGTTGAGGAAGTTATTCCTTAAAAACAAACTCAATGACGTCAAGAGCCTATGCCACTAAGGAGATCCATTAGAGAGAGGAGAAATGCTTAGATAATTATATAAATTATATTGTATTCCTCTACAAACATAAGGATACTGAAAGATTAATGGGAGATGATCTAATCAATTTCTATCAAGCCATGCAAGATTCCAACTCTTAAAAGTGGATTGAGGCAAAGAATGAAGAGTATAAGTCCATGCAAGACAATCAAGTTTGGAATCGTCCCATTACTTGAAGGAAAGAAACCCATTAGTTGCAAATGAATATTTAAGACTATAAAGGATTCAAAAGGTAATGTAGAGAGATACAAGACACGTCTTATAGCTAAAAGCTTTACTCATAAGGAAGGGGTTGATTATAAAGATACATTCGCTCTAGTTTTTTTGAAACACTCTTTTAAGATAATCATGGCTCTTGTTGCACATTTGATATTGAGTTACATCAAATGGATGTTAAGATTATAATTCTCAATGGAAATATTAATGAAACCATCTATATGGTGCAACCAGAAAACTTTGTGTCAAGAGACGTAAAGCATATGGTTTGCAAATTAAAGAAATCCATTTATGGACTCGAACAAGCTTCCCCTTAGTGGTATTTCAAATTTCATTAAGTAGTTGTATCATTTGGTTTTGAGACAAATTATTGTTGTAGATTATGTGTACCACAAGTTCAGTAAAACTAAGTTCATTTTTCTTCTTTTGTATGTCAATGACATACTTCTTGCAGCCAACAATGAGGAAATATTGCACAAAACCAAGGCATTTCTCTTAAATAAATTTGAGATGAAAAATCTTGGTGAAGCTTCTTTTGTACTAGGAATCTAGATGCATCGAGATCGCTCTCAAAGTATTCTTCTTTTTGGGAGTAAAATACATTATAAGAGTTGTGGTTTCTAACTCGGATTTTAATTGTCTATTTATTTATCCCATATTCAGAGTAAATAGACAAATCCAGACTCAAAAGTATCCAATCTTAGGTGATTAATCAACATGAATTCAGATATACTTTCTAATTTTTTTTTCAATTCATCTATGCATGGTTGTTTACATGTATTATGGGGTTAGGGCAAATTTATTTGTATAAGGATGTAACATATTTCATTTTCATAAGTTTGAATTTTCCTTTTTTGGTATATAAAATTTTGATTTTTGATTTTTTTTTATTTTACTATATAATGTATATACTATTATACCATTGCTAGGAATCTTTTTTTTTCTCATTAAAAAATTTATTTTAAAACAGTAAAAGGTTTTATTTTGAATTAGTAAAGAATTGGTTTCCTAAATTATATGAATATTCTAAGTTCTTGGTGGCTTTTTTTTTAGTTTTTTAAAATTTTAAGTGTATAAATAAATTAAAATAAATTTTAAGGATCAATTGGTATATTCATACAAACTTCAAAGATATTTTTATATATTCAAAAAAAAATAAAAAAAAATAAGGAGAAAAAATGGGAAAGAGAAAGAGAGCGTTGCTAGGGAACAGAGGCAAAATGAGGACATTACTGTAGTTGTCACATTAAACAAAAACAAGTGCAAATTAAAGTGCATGTGCAGCCCGTAAAGATTTTTCACCTTTGTCCTATGCTTTTATTTAGGGTTTGGCACTTTGAGCCCCCAATCTTAGGCTAAGCTCATTTTAATTAATTTTTTTAAGTTTTAATGAATTAAAATATGTGTTGAACCATAAATACTTTTTTTTAATAATCTCTTAACACATTTAAAACTATATTGGGAATTACTATAAAATTTATATTGCTGAAAAGTGTATTTCCCTATAAATAAATAACAAACCTAATTATAAAATAATTATAAAAAAGCTAATCATAAAATAAAATAAAAATAAGAAAAGTAATAGTTTTAAAGTGTAATACATAATTTAAAAAGGAGACAGGGTTAGATAAAGAGTCTAAGCATTCTACAAGCTAATTTGTATTTCTTTTTTCCTGAAAAGAAAAGCTTTAAGCAAATGTGCTGTTTTCTTTGTATTTGAGTTCCTGAGTTCTGACGTGCCATAACCTGGTTTATTACGTGAGTTGGAAAAATAGGGGGATTTGTAAGTGTAGATCCCCAAGTTCTCCACCCGTTTAATTTGGTCCGAAATATTAAGAGATGGGTCCAAGCAGAGACAACTGGGCTGAGCGGACTCACAAAATATGTTGGACCTGCCAATCTCTCAAGCAAGACAACGGGTTGCTCTTGAAAAAGAAAATTGATGTTTTAGAGGTCTTTCTTCAATATTCCAAGAAAAAAAAAAGAAATGGGATTGGATTCTTCAAATAGCAAAAAAGTATGTCATACCTAAATCTAATTAAGGTTCGTAATGGTAGAGAAACTTAATCTGAAAAAGGAAATTTTATTTGTATGACATCTAACAAAACTGTTATTGTCATTGAGATATCATTCAGAAAAAAAAATAGATAATCAATATTTGGAATCTCTTTTTATATATTAAGATTTAGTAAACTTTTATTTTCCTCCATCATTGGGACTTATTTTATGCTCATGATTTTGATTCGCAAAAGGAAGAATATAAATATAGAAAGTTATTTTATATTCATGAAAAATTATTCATTGTCATGAAAATGTATTAATTAAATTAAGTTACTCCCCATAAATATATGTTCACTTTGTTTATTTCACAATTATTAAGAATATCATTTATTAGTGTTATTTTTACTAAATTACTCTTTTATTTATTAGTATTATAAAAAAGCATTAAAATATTTTAAAAATTAGAATGAAGGGTAATTTTGAAAAAAAAGTTATTTATCTTTTGATTTTTTAAAATACCCACTTATTTATGGACAAAGAAAGGAGTATGAAGTTGAATGAAAATGTAAAATATTTAAAGTGCATGGGAGTGTAAACCATAACTCTATTGATTTTACATTCATAGTCCTTTTTTTTAATATGTTTTAGAGATTTTGAATATCCTCCATTCAAATATATACACAGTGACGAATGCAAAAACCTATTAAAGGAGGACTTAATTTTCATAAAAAACTACGATAGTCAGTTCGTAACTGATAGAAACTTTCTTACAGGTGCTGCTTGTCATCTTATCACTTGTCGCCGCATCCGCACTTGTAGTGGCAGAATAAAAAATTTATCAAGGAGTCTAAATTTTTACAGAAAAAATAAATGACTTTACTATAAATTTAAATATTTAATATTATAATAGTTCAATAATTAATTTGTACAATTATATTAACTACACTTAAAAATGATAATTATAGTAATTATATCTTATAATTTTATATATTTTAAATACGTTGCATAATAGTCTCATTTTTAATTTTTAAAAAATATTTTTTTCACATAATACACGAGCAGTCAATTATTTATGTATATATGAATTTTGATAAAAATTTTATAAATTAAAATAAAATTCATTTAAATTCACATATATATAATTATATATACATAATTCACATATATATATAATTCATTTAAATTATATATATAATTCATTTAAATTTAAATATTTATTTAAATTTAAATTTAAATATATAAATTCATATATAAATATATAAATAAATATGTGTAAATATATACACATACATACAAATATAATTTATTTAAATTATATATATAATTTATTTAAATTTAAATATATAAATAAATATATATATTCATAAATATAAAATTTATAAATATATAATTAAATATGTGTGTATATTCTATATATAAAAAAAGAATGTATGTATATATACACACACACACATATATATATATATATATATATATATAGATGAAGGGCGTCCAAAGCTCCCCTGAATCCTCCCCTCAATCCGTGCATCCGCCCCTGAATACACGTTATGCATTTGACTTGGATAAAAATTGTTTATCACTACATTAATATTTGTCCCGTAGCATATATTGCACAAGCAATATACAATAAAGAAAAAGGGTTTTAATCAATGTCTTATTTTTGTTAATATACGTCATTTTAGCCATCGCCATATAATGAAACGTTAGATTGTCGTCAAATAATTTAGTCTTTATGAGGGATCCGCTGTTAAAAATTTTAGGTAAAAAAATCAAATATAATCCTAAAAATTTTCCAAAATTCGAATTGAACATCAAAATATTATTAATTTTTAGAAAATCATTTCAAAAATATATATGTAATCTCATTCTCTTTTAAATCTTATCGGATTTTATTATTAAATATTGTATTGGTGAATAAAATATTTATATTAATAAAGAAATATTGATAATGAGATCATATATATGTATATATGTTTTTGAAATAATTTGCTAAAAAATTTTAAAATCTAATTTGATATTTGAAAAATATTTTAGAGTCGTATATGATTTTTTAGCCTAAAATTTTAAAAAATTTGCTTTGTAAAATCCCAACTCAACATTATTTAGAAGGTGTTTGGCTTTGCTTATAAATTTTAGCTTATAATCAGCAAATACTTGTAAGCTAACAAGAGCTTATAAGCGTTTAAATTTTAAGTAGTTAAGTGTTTGTTTTAAATAGTTATAAGTAGCTGATAAACACTTAGCATACTTAGTAAAAAATAATTTATGAGCACATTTGTAATATTCGTAAAATTTGATAAAATAAAATAAAAATAAACTAAAATGAATAATTTGAGGGAGAAATAAAAATTTAGAAGTGAGAAAAATAGATTGTATATGTTAAATATATATAGAATATAAATGACATATAAAAGTGAAATATGAATAGTAAAATGTGAAAAATAAAATATAAATAGTAAAATATAAAAAATATTAAAAAATTTAAATTTAAATAATTTTAAATGGGAGATGGAAAATATGATTTTTAAAATAAATAAATATTAAATATTTATGTTTTAAAAAGAAGAAAAGAAAGGAAAAAGTTAAAAACATAAACACATCTTCTTTCTCTCTTCTTATTGTTGGCCAAAACACCATGAGAGCAAAGAAGAACTTTTTTTCTCTTCCAAACACTAAATTTTGAGTAAATTTTCAAGAATCAAAAGGAGTTTTTACTATTTTTCAGTAAATTAGTAAGTTTTCTTTAGAAAAAATTATGAATTTATTTGAAGTTATGAATATGTGAAAATTTTAAATTTTAAATACTATGTTATAATTATTAAAATGGGCATGAAATGTGTTGTTTTGATGAGGAGGTAAAGATTTTATGGTTGTTTGGTTGATTTGATTAAGTTTAGATGGAGTTTGGAAGGGTTAGTAAGAAAGTTAGAGTTTTAGAATAGTAACTGCAAAAAATTGATGTATATTTAATTTAGTGATTTAAATGTTGTTATAAAATAATTTTAATTATAAAAATGAACTTAAATTAACAATTAGAATTGGTTAGAATGTTGAATCAAAATTAAAGTAGTTTAGGGTAAAATTTTAGATTTTAAAAAAAAAAGTGATACATTATATTTTAATATTTAAAATGTATTAAAATATAATACATTAGATATATTTAAGCTTAAAACTCAATTTGAAATTTGTTGGAATGATTTTACAAAGTTAAAGTACATTATGATAAAAAATTAAAAAATTATAGAATTATGCCCTAATTTATGTTTTATACTTTAAACACCTAGAAAATATGATGCTAATTGATTATTTTCATTCACATTTTTAATAGGTGTTGAATAGGATGTTGTTTCTCAAATCTAGTAGTGAAGAATTTTTAGGCGTGTTAGAAGTGAAGTGGAGTTTTAACTCCATTTATTGATTTAAAAAGGTTAGTACATACTTTATTCATAATGTGTGGGTTTGTATTGAATTTTAGCATAACACATTACATATGTTAAATGTGTGATGGTATTTGATTTTTATGAACATATGTGTATATCATTGTTTGAAGAAATAATATTTGATTTGTGTTAATTGTTGCATGAGAAGTCATTTGAGAATAGCTAAATAAGATGTTTGTGTAAAACTTGTAGAATGCAAGTTGTGTACAAACATGAAAAAGTAAACCACATTTGCATTATATATGATAATGATTTGTGGAAACCATGATATGAGCCGAGATGTAAAAGCATATTGAAAAAACAATGTATATTGTGTGTACCTTATATACTATCTAGTTGTCAGAAGATTACACTTGGATGTTGGCATATCATACACAAAAATGGATGAGATTGGATGTCACAAAGATGTGTCTACGTCCGAGTGAGATACCAACGTTAGACCAAGGCAACGAGCTTGGGACTAGATAATTGTATAAGGTATTTAGACCCAATGTATGTGGATGTTTAGTGTATTATTTAATGTGTATAAATAATATTTGGCATTTATAACATAATGTAAACATGGCATTATATATGTATGACATTATTTCTAAATTTTATTAAAGTATGTACTACTAGACAATATACTTAGCCAGATTGAATTCTATTGCGCAGGTAACATGGCATATATAGGAGATCCGAAGAGTGTTGCTAGACCATCCCAGGTCTAAATTATTATGTGTGAAGATCTTTAAGCTACTGTGGACCAGTGCCACTTATATATTATGTATATACTTTTAACGTTTTAAGATGCATTTGAGTATGTACATTATATATATAACTATGTGTGTGATGTAAATCATAAGTTTTTTCCTTTTGTGTAATGTATTGAAAATAAATGGAACTTATATTTATATATATGTGTGTTTTTGAAAAAATATTGGCGAAGTGAGCAGTTGGGCTATTTTAAAGGAATGTATACATTGATTAAATAATTTGGAGTATATTTTAATTGTAAGTTGTGATAATTTGAAATTTATGATTATCCGAAATATATACAAAATTCTTACGAATTTTTTTTTTAAAAATTTTCTATTTAATATATATTTTTTACTTTTCATATCACTAATGGTTATGGGTATTTATTTATTAAAATATATTTTAAGTATTTTAAATAGTTATCATGAAATTATAAAAATTTTTAAAAATATCGTATTGTGATATTTTTATATTATATATATATATATTATATATTATACATATATAAGGTATAAGGATGTTATAACATTTATTATTAAAATGACAAAAAGGATATAAAGTTATATTACTAAGAGTATTTATTAGAATAAATAGTGATAATAAAATAAATTACTTAGTCAAACTAACTTATAAGCTAAATATTTATAAGCACTAAAATAAGAAGTTGATACCTTCTAATTTATTTTTTTTAGCTTATAAGCTCAATTTATAAGCTCATAAAATTTTCTAAATAAATGCATCGGCTTAAATTTAGAGCTTATAAATAGATTTGATCAGTTTATTAACTAAGACAAATATTCTCTTAATAGTAATCTGACATTATATAACGATGAAGGCTAAAATGACTTATTTTTTATACAAATGATATACTTAATTAAAAAAATTAAAATTCAATTCAAAATTTGAAATTATTTTAGAATTATATTTGATCATTTTCCCTATTATGGTAAGTGTAGTTAATATAAATTTAAATAAATTATATATATAATTTAAATAAATTATATAAATTATATAATGTGTATAAACAATATTTGACATTTATAACATGATGTAAACATAACATTATATATGTATGAAATTATTGCTAAATTTTATTAAAATATGTACTACTAGACAATATACTTAGCCCGATTGAATTCTATTGCGCAGGTAGCATGATAGATATGGGAGATTCGGAGAGTGTTGCTAGACCATCCCAGATCTAAATTATTGTGTGTGAAGATATTTAAGCTACTGCGGACCAGTATCACTTACATATCATATATATATTTTTAACTTTTTAAGATGCATTTGAGTATGTACATTATATATATAACTATGTATGTGATGTAAATTATAAGTTTTTTTCCTTTTGTGAAATGTATTGAAAATAAATGGAACTTATAGTTATATATATGTGTGTGTTTTTGAAAAAATATTGGTGGATTAAGCTGTTGGTCTATTTTAAAGAAATGTATTTATTGATTAAATAATTTGGAGTGTATTTTAATTGTAGGTTGTGATAATTTGAAATTTATGATTATTCGAAATACATATAAAACTCTAATAAATTTTTTTCAAAAATTTTCTATTTAATATATATTTTTTACTTTTCATATCACTAACGATTATATTTATTTATTTATTAAAATATATTTTAATTATTTTAAATAGTTATCGTGAAATTATAAAAATTTCTAGAAAGACCGTATTGTGATATTTTTATATTATATATATATTATATATAATGAGTGTACATATTATATGTATATAAAGTATAAGAATGTTATAACATTTATTATTAAAATGACAAAAAAGAATATAAAGTTATATTACTAAGAGTATTTATTAGAATAAATAGTGGTAATAAAATAAATTACTTATTCAAACTAGCTTATAAACTAAATATTTATAAGTACTAAAATAAAAAGTTGGTATCTTCTAATTTATTTTTTTAGCTTATAAGCTCAGTTTATAAGCTCATAAAATTTTTTAAATAAACGCGTCGGCTTAAATTTAAAACTTATAAATAAGTTTGATCAGTTTATTAACTAAGACAAATACTCTCTTAATGGTAATCTGACATTATATAACATGAAGGCTAAAATGACTTAATTTTTACACAAATGATATACTTAATTAAAAATAATTAAAATTCAATTCAAAATTTGAAATTATTTTAGAATTATATTTGACCATTTTCCCTATTATGGTATGTATAGAGAGACTTTGTTTTTAATAGAATTAAATATTATCAATTTAGAAAGTTCTGAATGTAATTTTTTTGTATTAAAAAGAAAAATATGTTATGCACTACATATTAATTAATAGAGAAATATTAACTACAGTAACTTTAAAAAATAATTATTAGACATTCTTTTTTATTAATTAAAAAATACTAATTATAATATTTTTCTTTATAAATAAATTTATAATAAATATTTTTTAATTAATAAAAAAATTATCTAATAATTATTTTTAAAATAACTGTAATTAACATTTTCGGTTAGCATTTTTCTAATTAGTATATTACACGTTTTGCATTGATCATTTTTTATATATTGATATGTTTTTTGTACGGATTATTTTATATATTAATGCATATTTTGTATTAATTATTTTATATATTGCAGAGCGAGAGACACAACACAACAGGTGACAAGTGATCAAAGATGTTAGGATGGACCGAGTAAAACTATAAATTTTTCTGGAGGATTCCTTTGTCCCCAAACGGACCATTCTTTCTGACCAAAAAAAAAGGGAACCTTCTTTCCCTTGTCTTTCCATTTCACCCACTCTCACTGCAACTGTGTTTGCAATTCACGCTAGTTGCTGTCTCTCTTCTCAATCTCCTCTCACAATTAATTCACCCCATATTATAAGTCTCTCTCTGTACAAGATATTTCATATGGAAAAAGGTTCAAAAATGAGTTTGAGATATTTGGAGTATTTTACTTTGGATTTAAAATTTTTTTTTACCCAATCATATGATTTTTTTTGGACTCTCAGTTAAGTTTTTCATATGTTATTTATGAGACGACATTATATGAGATTTACTATTTAAATATTTTAAATAAAAAAATTAAATATAATTTTAAAATATTTTTTAAATTTCAAATTAGACTTTAAAATTTTTATAGCGAATTATTTTAAATATATATGTGCGATATTATTCATAATATTTTTAAATTAATATAAATGCTTGGATCACTAATCATAATATTTAATAATAAAGAAAACAAGAAATTTCTTTTAAAAAAAAGTAAAATGTATCAAATTTATCTTTCTATTTATTTATTTATTTTATAATATTATTTTCTTTTTTATTTAATTTATGATCACATGTTCATTCTACTTAAGATTGAATGATGTGCTATTCTCTTATGCTCATGAGAAGTAGATTACAATATGAGTTATAGAATATTTAGCCTGAATTTTGGTTCTCTTATAAATCAAAAATTTTAGTTAAAAAAAATATTTATATTGATAAAATAGAAAATAACCAAATCTTAATGTGTTTGCTTAATGCCTAAAAGTCAAGTAGTTGGATTTGAATAAACTTTTAGGTAAATAGTTATGAATAGCTTTAGCTATTATTTTTTTTTATCATTAACCCTTTTTTTTAGTATTACAATAAAAGAGATGAAGAATCAAACTTGAATATATTCAGAATAGATATATTTATGGCTAGATTATATTTTGGTGTGCTCATTCACCATATTTAAGCTATTGGCTATTTAAAAAATATTCTACAATTTTTTTTCTCTTTTGCCATTAAAGTTATTATGTGATATATTTACACATACTATAAATCAACATGAAAAACTAGAATTAGATGGAATTATAAACACACTCGTGCATGATTATGGTTTTGCTTTTCAAGAGAAATATATGTTGGAGAATATAATACTATATTGAAAAAATATAAGAAAAAATATAGTGAAATATAAGTAGAGTAGATTGAATCTTAATATAAACTAATCAGTTTTATATATATATGAGAATTCAATTCCATTTATAAGACCGCTGGTATATTTGGTCCAACACTATTAACTCTTACAGGGTTCCTACATGGTATATTAAAGCAGAAGATGATCTAATAATATAAGAAAAATATAATAAAATGGTATAAGCTTTTGTGCTTTTTTTTTTTCCTTTCTACCTAATTATAATAAGAAAAATATAATAAAGTGGTAAAATCTTTAGTGCTTTTTTTTTCTTTTTTTATTTTTAATTTCAAAAGGAGAGTCTTGTGCCATGGCAAAGTCTTTTTGCAATGTGTTATTATTTTACTTCACTTAGCAAGTTGATCACGAAAAAATGGCAGTTTTACTCGCAACTAATGATCAAATATATTTATATTAATCTAATGGTAAAATCACTCTTCCTTATCAAGTCTTCCTTAATTTGGCTAGTTAGTT
The DNA here is from genome assembly GCA_947685225.1 of Garcia nutans. Classification (NCBI taxonomy): domain Eukaryota; kingdom Viridiplantae; phylum Streptophyta; class Magnoliopsida; order Malpighiales; family Euphorbiaceae; genus Garcia; species Garcia nutans. The sequence continues at coordinate 9,158,003 of CANTUV010000025.1, forward strand.
TTATTAATTATTCTTGAATTTTTCTAATTGTGTTATTAATATTTATAAATTTCAATTTTTTTCCAATAAAATCTTTTAATTTTAATTTTTTCATTAAAATTTCTGACTCTATTTTTCATCTTGAGAATAATAATATGAATTTCACATGACATCATGTGGAACTATATGTCTAAAAATAAAGAAAAAAATCATATAATTTTTTCACATTCAAATTAAAAGTAAAGATATTTTTCTCATATGGGTGTAGAAAATGGTATAATTTTTTTTTTCCATTTTTGAACATATAGCCCTATGTGGCATCGCATGAAGTTCATATATAATCATTCTCTAGCTGAAAAAGAGAGATTTTAATGAAAATAAATTGAAATTGAGATATTTTATCAAAACAAATTAAAATTTAAAAATATTAATATAAATAAAAAAATTAAGAATGGAGAGTTACATTTAACTATAAATTTGGTTGATAGTTGGAGTTTAATTTACCTTATTATAAAGGTAAAAATAATAACTTTCAAAAAAAAAAGGTAAAAATAATCAAATAAAAATTATCAATAATATTTAAAAAAGAAAAAAATTAAGGAATTAAAAACAATTGAAAATTTGAGGATTAAATAGAAAAAAAAAGAGCAACTAAAGTTACTTATGCTGACATATTTTCTGACAATATATATAATTATATGGCCATTCAAATTTTTTACATAATTAAATTCAATGTGTGTAAGTATTAAATTATATTATAAATATTGAAAAAATTTGCACTGGTTTTATGGTACTAAATATCACTGTAAATTGAATTAAAAATTCCAATTTAATTTAGATTTTAGACACGCTCCTAAACGCGCGTTGTTGTAATGCTGAAAACTCTCTCTCATTTTTCCACAAAACAGAAATGAAAATTCGCGAGAATCAATAAATTCTCCCGACTATAAAAGGAAAAAGGACATAGAAATCAAAATAAATTAAATCTCGACTATTCGATTAGCCTTTTCAAAACAACACAACCAGAAATCATCAACCATGAAGACTCTCTACAAGAAAGGTAAAGTCCACCCTTCTCCGCCGTCTATTTTGGACCACTTATCGCTACTTCCGGCAACAATTCTTGCCCTCGCGGCTGCTCTCTCTGCCGAAGAGAAAGAAGTCTTAGCCTACCTTATTTCCTGCTCTGGGACTTCATCAAACTCCCCCAATTTTATCGGTCACCGGGAAATTACTCAGAGGAATGATGATGACGACGACGGTAACTTCAGTAGAGATGTTAGAAGCCATGATCCAGTGTTTGATTGCAACTGTTTTAGTTGTTACAAGAATTTTTGGGCGCGTTGGGATATTTCACCGAACCGTGAATTGATACATGAGATTATTGAAGTTTATGAAGAAGGATTGTTCCAGAAGAAGAAGAAGAGTATGAAGAAGAAGAACAAGAACAAGAACAATAAAGAAAACGGAAAGGGAACTTTTGATGATGAGTTAAAAGAGATTAGCGAGGAGAAAAAGTTAAGGGAAACCGAATCAGTGGAAAAGAATTCCAACTCCACCGGTGAATCTGAAGAAGATTCTGAGAAGGGTACGGTGAGAAAAATTACTAGTTTCATTGGAGAGAAAATTTGGGGGTTTATCAGTAGAAATTAATTAATCAATTAATTTTCTGTTTTTCTTTTTTAAATTTATTTTTTTTTCATTCCTTCAAATTGGTAAAGGAAGAGTTTTGTTAAATATTTTTATTTCCTTTCCAATTTTTCTTTAATGGAAATTGAAGCTTTGTACCTGTTTGATATAAGCAGGCTATAATTGAGTTGGGTCTAATAGAATTTTAAAAAATTTAAGCTTGATTTATTATAAAATATTTGAGTTTAAATTTAAATTCGAATTGAGTCTGAATCGAATTCGAATTTATACTGTGCCAACTCATAAATAATATATTTTAAATTTGAGTTAACTAAGTTTAACGAATTTAATAAATTTATTTTATTTTTTATTTATTTTTTTATATTTTTATAAAAAATATATTAAAATTAATATTTTTATAAAAAATAAAAACTATAATTATGTGTTAATAAAAATAAAATGTATTTATAATGATATATTTTACTATAGATTATTAATTTATTTTATATTATATATTATTTAATTTATTTATTATATGTCATATATTAATAAATTATATAAATCAAATTAATTAAAAAATTAATATATTAATATATATAATTTAATATATATAAATTAAATTATATATATTTTTAATTAAATATACTGAATAAATTAGCTTATGAGTTTATCTTAAGAGTTTTTTAAATGATTTAGTTCACTAGTTAACTAATCGAATATTTTTTAATTTGAATTTTACTCATTTAATGAATGAATAATTTAAGCTCAAATTTAAATGAGTTTTTATCGAACTGAAAATTAAGTAGAATTCGAATAATTTAACTCATTTAGTGTAATAAATATAAATTTTGAGGTTTGGAAATAGAATCAATTTCACATGGTTAGTGTCAGATTAGAGGCTAAATTAGCGGTAGATAATATAAATTTTTTTTTTTTGTTCTTTTAGCAGTAAGGCTATGGTTAGTTTTCTTGTATTTCAATTTAATAATATTATCAATTACTTCGTATACTTAATAATGTACTTTTTCATGAAATTATTAATTTAGTAATAAAAAAAATTAAATATTTTATAATTATAGTTGGAATTCAATAGTGAGTTTGATTGTATAAAAAAAATTTTAAAAATAGAAAAACTATTATTTATAAATAATTTATATAAAATAAAATATTGAATTTATTAAATTTTATTAATAAATGGATAAAATATTTTATTGAAAAAAAATTAAGAGGGTATTATGTCAAAAAATAATTATAATCATCTGATAAAATAAGAAATATATATTATAAAGGTAATCTAGATGTTATTTATTTTTTCAGTAAAATTGAATTATTATCAAATAAGTTAATATTTTTTTAATTAATCTTTTTATTATTTTATTGCATGTTTCAAATAAAATAATATAATATTTTTCAGTAAAAAATAATCTTATAATATATATGTAAAATATATTTTTAATAATTAGCTTTCTCAATTTATCAAATGCGTTATAAATTATTAAAGATCTTATCTCATTTTCTTTAAGTATTTTTATAATGTTGAAAAATATTAATATATAATATATTATGGGGGTAGTTTAAGATATGATTAAATAAGAAAAAAATGTTATAATGATAATTTAAATATTACTCACACTTTTTAATAAAATTAGATTGTCACCAAATAAATTAATATTTTTTAATTTATTTTTCAGTAGTTTATTACATTTTTAAAATGCGGTAATATAATATTTTTCAGTAAAATATAATCTAATTAATATACATCTATAAAATATAATTCTAACAATTAGTTTTCTACGTGATTTATCAAATACATTATAAATTATTACAAGCCTTATCCCATTTTCTTTAAGCATTTTTATAATGTTGAAGAATATTAATGCATAATATATTATGAAGGTAATTTAGGATATGGTAAAATAAAAAAAATGTTATAATGATAGTTTATGTATTATTCACACTTTTTAGAAAAATTGGATTGTCGTCAAATAAGTTAATATTTTTTTAATTTTTTTAATATTTTAGTGCATTTTTCAAATGCTGAAAAATATAATCCTATTGATATACATCTATAAAATATATTTCTAATAATTAATTTTCTCTGTAATTCATCAAATGCACTATAAATTATTACGGGTCTTATCCTATTTTCTTTAAGCATTTTTATAATGTTGAAAAATATTAATGGTAATTTAGGATATGGTAAAGTAAAAAAGATGTTATAAAGATATTTTAGATATTTTTCATACTTTTTTTTAATAAAAATGAGTTATTGTCAAATAAATTAATATTTTTTAATTTATTTTTTTAATATTTTATTATATTTTTTAAATACTGTAATATAATATTTTTTAATAAAATATAATTCTATTAATATATATTTATAAAATATATTTTTAATAATCAGTTTATTGTGTAATCTATCAAGCGCAATATAAATTATTATAATCCTTATCTCATTCTCTTTAAGCATTTTTATAATGTTGAAAAATATTAATGTATAAATTATATATATATATATGTGTGTGTGTGTGGTTTGAAAGTGTCAATGGTCTATATTCTTCAGCTTGGATAAACAAACCATGAAATATCGAAGAAAGCATACATAATAAGACTTGGACATTTTCTGGGTTTTATAATAAATATTGTAGTTTTATAGTAAGCTTACAAAGAGTCAAGCCTTCATAGTCTCCAGTTAATTTTCAGCCATACACTTGGGAGCTTTTTAATAATTGTTCCATCACAATCTAGATCCTTGTTGTTTTTCTAATTTTCTGCGTATTAGGTGGGTGACTTCATATATGATTCATTTTTTCTATTTAATTTAAGGTTCAGCTCAAACTACAGGACTTGAGGTAAGAGTTGGCTGTTCGCACATCCTGAAGTCAACCTCGATATTTTTTTTTTATCGGGGATTTACTAAGTTTGAAGATTAAATAATTTAATAGTTTTTATGTTTGAAATCTTTCCCCAGTTACTTTATATTTTATTTTATTTTATTTTATTATTATTCTTAATCTACCCTTCCCCCACCCCCCACCTAATCTACCCTACCCCCACCCCCACCCATGTCCAAGTGAAAATTTGAACTCGGTTGCTTAGCTCAAAGATTAAGCACCCTTCCACTGAGCTACACCCCCACGGACACCCCAGTTACTTTATATATATATATATATATATATATGGACAGGACAAAGGGGATCCTTAGGGGCAGTTGACCCTCTTGATTTCTAAATATGTATATACATATATATAATATTAAAAATAAAAAATTTTTATTTTTATTTTATTTTTATATAAAAAATTTAATATCTAATTTAAATATGAATAAAATTATTAGTAATAGACCTAATTAAATAAATAAAATTCTTAAAAAAATTATTTTTATTTTGATATAATTTTATTACTTTCAAATCAACTCATATTTTTTTATAAAAAGTATTAAATTTTACTAATTATTTTTTTAAAATATAAAAATTGGTATAATAAAATTGAAATTGAACTTAATTTTTTAAAATTTAAATGTCTAAATAAAAATTTATTTTTAATTAAATATTAATTAATGAAGTTATATTTTGATATAAGTTTTAATTTATTTATTTATTTATTTATTATATTAATATTTTATTTATATATATTATATTATGTAATTTTATTCAAAATAATTAATTTAAACACTTTCTTTAAAATATCTCAAAAATATATTAAATAATTAAAATATCTTAAAAATATGTAAAAATTATTTTAAAAATAATATATATGGTGTAATTTATCAATGAAACATTTTATTGTAATTTTTTTATTTAAAATTTTTGCCTTCCCTCAATAAAGTTCTGGTTCCGTTATTATACATATATATATATATATATATATATATATGAACTGAGTTATTGAAATTATAATTTTTTTTAGGAAAGAATTCTTTGAAATTTGACTCCTTTATGTCTTATACTATTGTAAGAAAATCGCATGCATATATGATTCAATAAAACATATAAAATTAAGCATATTAAAATTGATTTGTAATAAGTTCATGTTAAAAATGAATTGACCTGTTTATGATAAAATTTAAAACATATGATACATAAATCTATTATAACTTATTTAACTAATACATTGCAGTATCACTGAAGTTAAAAATTATATCATTTTATTATTGTAATGATATGTTATTATTGGCAATTAAATTGATTGTCTAAAGCAAATTATATAATAAACACTTTGAACTTATATTAATTAACAAAACATAAATTACAAACACTCAAATACATTAAACGACAGTTTGTTGAAGCTAATCCTCTCTAAATTTTTCTCACTCACAACTTTATCACACACCACAACTTTCTACCTCTCTCTTTTTAATCTCTCTTTCATTACTACTCTCATCGGACTTTACACAAATGGCCCTAGGCCATATTGATAGTTGTATTAATCTTATCAAATTCAATTTTATAATTTCTTTGACTAATTCAAATTTAATTTAAACAAGTTACTACTAATTATGCTAGAAAACTCTAGAAGAAAACCAAGTTTAACTTTCAACTTTTTTAAAAAAGATATTATTGTAAAATTTATGTTAGCAACCTCACATCATCTCCTTAATTAACTTTCTCTTTCCATTACTAAATTCTATTACTAGGTTTAAAACGCACTCATCATCTTCTTCATATTTACTCCTTTTTTTTTATTTTCTATGTATTTTTTGAGAATATTTCATTGGTTTATTTATATTTTTAACCATTTTAATCATGATTTTATCTTATGAATAATATTTCAATTGATTATGTAATATAGTATTTTTTTTTTTGTTATAAATATTAGACATGTTATGTTGGCTATGTTGGTTTTATGACCTATATACACATGACTCATTTAAATAAATATGTTATAAATATTATCTATGTATAATTCATTTTTCGTGTCTTGTTACCGTTAAAATATTTTTATACTATTAATAAATGATTATATTTATGTTGACATTAATCCTATTACTAAAATAGGTCAACATGATAATAACATGACTCGCCAATACTTTTTGATATCCTTGTAAAGAGATAAACATTTGAATACAAGATTACCAATTCAATTTATTGGATTAATCCTTCAATGATAGAACCAAAAGATAAGTTATAATTCTAGAAGTTACAAAGATAAAATTTGAATAATCCATTCCATTTAAATATTTTTTACATGTCGTGCCTGAATCCTAGGACATATCTTATACTAAAAAATGAGAAAGTATGTTACTTTCAAAATTCATAATCAATAAATGACTAATCATAAATTGATAAAATTGCACCTAGATAGTTGTCACTATCACAAAACCAAGATTATCGACCAACTTGTCAAGCATAACCCCTACTAGAAAATCGTAATAATACCAAAATAACAATTGTCAGGTTTATACTTGACAATACATCACATCAACTATGCACTAACTGATTCAAACAGAGTTACATATTATAGAATAACAATATGGAGTTACAGTATAAATAATATGATAATATGATTGCATAACTGAATATAATAATTCATCTTCATTGTTTGAAGATAAAAGGCAACAATGACTTAATAAAAATTGACTTTTTTAAGCTTAACTTGCACTTGGAAACAAAATAAGGGAAATAGAAGTGAGCACCTCAACTTAGAGAATAACATTCACCACTATATAAACCCGATGCTTAAATCATTTAACTAGAAAGTATGCTCATGCGTAATTTCCAAACATACAACAAATTATGTAATCAAGTAAGAATGGGATTCGTTTACAATAACCACAAAACCCCAAACTAGGTAATTGACCTCTCTATCAAGCTTTCTTAGTCCAAATACTGTCTTTTAGGATCTAATACATAATGTTCCGTTGTCATGGCTATAGTCAAGTAGGCTAACCCAACCAGCAAGCAGTAGTAAGCGATAAGCAAGTCCTTGTCATTATGCCAATTATAAACTCATTCATTATATCTTAAGCTCATCCAAATATTATAATCTACATGTCACCATACGATATGATCTTATATTATTCCAATCCCATCCAATATTCACAATTAAAATGCATTCAAATTATAATGGAACATATACATAAACAAATGCCAAAATGTTGATTTGTATTCAGAATGCATATTTATATACGTATATACATACATTAATACAAATTCATGAAAATTAGGATAACATATTTGGAAGAATCACTCATAATTTTGACAGAAACCCAACTAGCTCTCCTTGGAGCCGTGATCATTTGGTAATTAGAAAGAAGACGGAAATGAATAAAGAAATAAATAAATAAAGAAATATGAACTTCTAGATAACTCTCAAGAATGACAACATCCAACAATAATTTAATTGCCCCATCTGGGCCTTTTAATATAGCAAACAACCAAATCTCTAATTCTAAATAAATATTATTAAAATCTTAGAATATCACAATATTTCAGCAATTTCATAATTTTTCATTTCTTAATAATTCATAAAAAATACTACTAATAATAATTCCATTGTTAATTAATTTCCATGTACTTAAATATAGCCCAAAAATGCATACTATCAAATTAAACATTCTGAAAATTAGCTTCAAATAAAAACTCGAGTTTCAGCCTTACCAACTCAAAATTCGATCAAACTATTACCCAAAAATATTGAATGTCTGAGCGGAGTTGTTGGAATTGAAGTCCATGCATCATCGATGGTGCCACTTTTATTATAGGTGGTGCTAGTAGTCGAGGTGGATACCATCAAAGTCGCCTCAATGCCAAGGGTCCTAATATGATCTTAACGTATAAATATTTGCAGTCATTTCATCAAAATTGAACCAAGAAGGTTTAACCACTACAGTTTTCAATCTCCATCTTCAGTCGATGGCAGATAGAATAAAGAGTACTAAAATGAAGCTGGGAATGAGACGATTCTAGTGCCACAAGAATCACCATGAATGGTTTCTAAATTAGTTAGATATCAACCTTAGAAGTTCTCGGTTGTTGTTGCATTTGACTCAACCATGTGTCGCCATCTGTCATCGTTTGTGCCAATGTAGCTTCACTTGAGGTCATTGCAAGATAGGCTTCACAGGGTTGGGGTATAATGGCTGAAAATTATAGGCTATGACTTACTGAATTATACTGATATGGAACTGTGAATGATATAGAGAGGGGCTTAAATATTTGAAATAGAATGAAAATATGTTTACTTATGTCCTTAAAGAGTTGAAAGTTAAATTCAGATGTGGACAATATCGATATTTTTGAAAAAAAAAATCTTAAACAGTAATTAAAAAAAAGTAAATGTACCAAAGTTTCTGTTTCAGCAACACACCTTAAAAAAAAATCCTAAAAACTATATAAGAAAGAGACTAGAAATTTCTTCTTTCTTCTATCTCCTCCAACAGACTTTCACCCCTCTTACCACCATATCTCTATATTTTCTTTCTTCTTCCATCTACTTACATGAGAAACTAAAGGACCATACTGTATAGCTTGAAATTTATAGGAGAATTCATTAAAAACAGAGAGATCATCATCAAGTATTAGGAAGATATTGAAAAGAAAGGAGAATGAGAGAAGAAGAGTATTGGAAAAAGAGGTTTGTACCTGTATAATTATAATTTAATATTACTTTGTTTTCTTTTGATTTTTCATTGATTATAGAAGTTATCTAATCCATTGGAATTGAATTTTATTGTGAACTCAAATAATTAAGCTTGATAAAAAAGAAAGTTTTTTGGATAACGAGGAACCCTTGGAGGAGCTCGATCACCCCTTTGGGGAGAAGCCCGACCATCAAGTTAAATTTTAAGGGAGCTAGCTTAGCAACCCACCGCCAGGGCTCACACTTCAATATGGGTTTATAGAAAGGCTCCACACAGGGCATAACTAGTGCTTTGCAACGTTAGAGGTGTTGTTACGAACCGTGGTTCGAACCGGCGACCTCGCTAGTGTAATCTCTAAGCTTTATCAATCCTTCTAACTGTGGTGGGTAAAAAAAAAAGAAAGTTGATGATTAAACTATATGAAAGTGAAATTGATTGAATGTTCAATTTTGAGTGACCTTAGGTATGCTTAAGAACTTTCTTAGCTTAAATTTGTTTGAGACATTTTTTTTTATTATAAAATAGTTAACATTTGAGACTCAAGAGGATAAATGAACTAGCTAATGAAATAGTTAATTTTGAAATTTGTAATTGATTTAGTGGTATGTGATTGTATAGCCTTTTTACAAATCTAGTTTAGTAAGTTTTGAATCTATAAAGTACTGATTTAAAGATTGCAACAAGTAGAGTTTTGGCGACGTCCAAGTTTTGGAAGCTAAGATAATTATTTTTCATTTATTTGTAGGTTTATCTTAAATTTAGTATACTTGACACTAATTAATTTGATAAAACAATTGAAAAGATGGGAAAGAAGTATGTTTGTTTTAGAATGAGTTGCTATCAAATTTGATGGAGAGACATTGTAATTATGAAAAATTGATAAGTGATAGTAATTGTATTATCCCAATTCGTATTGTGTTTGAACCTAGTTTTGCATTGAAAGACTAGCCAGAGAGTGGACATTATTACTGTTAGTAAACACTTTGTGCTTTTACTGATATTGAAATTTTGTGTCATTATTGATACTAGACAATCTATGTCGTTACTGTTATTGGGCCACTTGTTATACTGTTTGATTTACTAGACATTTATTTGTCACTATTGAACCCGTTATTCAAGTCTAGGTTTTAAATATGTAGTGTGAGTAAGGGCAATGTGAATGAGATCTTTTAAATTAAAGAATTGTATTTAGTGAATGATTTTCTATTGATGATATTGAACATAAAGTTTTTAATGAACTGTTTTGATATTTGGTATTTGAAAATTTAGTAATAGAAATCATTGAGGAACTAAAGTAATGCTTTGAATTTAATTTCTCTTGTTAATATTTCTTTCGCTACATTTCTTTCATTAAAATTTATGATGAATTATAAATATACAAGAATCACTACACTATTGCTTAACTTGTTAAATTTGTTTCTGATGTACAAATCAGACGAGAAGAGCAGAGTCAGTAGAGAGAGGGTTATAGCTTCAAGATCAACTGCATCACAATAAGGTAGTTCTAAGAAAACTTTATGTAAATATTTTCCCTGTATTCACATAGCAATGTTAAAGACTTTGAATGATGATTGTATAATTATAAATATTTAGTAATCTTTGGATAATTTGTAAATATAAAGTACTAGCATGAAGAAAAAGTTTGGTGGTAAGGTAATAATTACAAAAATTAGTCCCATATATAAATATATCAATTGAAAATTTGAGTTTTGATAAATATTGTGGGTGTTGATAGAGGAATGAAGTAGATGGAGTGAGATTACATGTATGCATACTGGAAGTGTTCTACAGGTTGTGTAAGTTGGTTTCAAAAGGGCAGAGGCAATTTGAATCCATTGGGCATGGTCATGGAAGGCCACGGGCGTGGCCATAGAGTGACACGAGTGTGTTTAAAGAGAGACACGTGCATGGCTTTTCAAGAGAAACTGTTTAAGAAAAATTTCTAAAGGATAGTAACAATTTGAAATGCATGGGCTTGGCCCCCAACCTACCATGGCTGTGCCCCTTTTTCTCAACAGGTGAGACAGAGCTGTTTTCAATCACACAGGTATGGTCTCCTGGATCACCACGGCCATGTCCTTTAGTACTAAGCTGGATTTTTTTTTTTGAATCGAATGGAGTGTAGTGTTGGTAGCAACCCTTAATAATTCATCTATGAGTTATTGAGGGGTGTTATATTGGAACAGTGTAGTTTCTTGGTTATTGGAAGGCGGCAGCTCGAGAGTCCATCAATATGCCATCTCTCTCTCTCTCTCTCTCCCCCATATGCACAATTTGATTAAGTTAATTTATATTTGGTAATATTTTCCCTTAAAAGTAAGATTTAAATTTAATTTTCTTTCTTCCTAAATTTAATTTTCTTTCCTCCTTTTCATTAATTCACCTTGATCTAAAAATTAAATTCAATTTATCTTCAGAAATATTTTTTAATCATCTTAATTGATTTATAGAGTTCGAGACTCTTGGTGACAAATGGATTTATAAAAAATAATAATAATAAAAAAAGAGTTAATAGTTTAAAGCCTTTGATTTGTATTTTGAACATATTTATTAAAATATATTTTATTTTTGCTTATGATGACAAGTTGACAAAAGCTCAATGCATTTGTGATAATTTCAATTTGCTGGAAATAATACTTTTAGCAGGTCAAAATTTATAAATTTTGGAACAAAAACATATAAGCTTGAATTATAATTAATTGTTTCTAATTTTTATAATTTTCAAAAGTAAAATCTTGATTTTTTTTAGATAAAATTTGAAAGTAATATATAACTTATTTCATTATGATGAAAAACAAATAGTTATATTCTAAGTCAATTATATCCTTGATATTTTTTTCTCACTTTCAAAGTTAATTTTATTTCTCATTGATTTTCCTTTTTTCCCTTTTAGTTCTAGGATTATATCACTTGTCTTTTTTTAATATGAAATCATTTTACGATATTACATATGTTTGCATATCTTACATAATTGCTATTTTTTTTTATTGTTTTAGCTTTTTTTTAAAACTTAATTTTTTTTCTTCTTATTTATTTATATTTACTTAGTGAACCTTATCAATAATATAAAAAAATTGTTGAAGCTTTTATTTTTTAAATTCAATTTGCGTTAAATTTAATTCTTATTGAATTATTTCTTTTGACATTTACATACTTTATTTATATTTATATTATGTATGAAATATCTTTCAAAATATATTTTAATTAAATGAATAAGAAGATAAATAAAAAGATTGATATGAACATTTTAAAGCATTTTTTAAAAATAAAAATATTTTATCATGCATTAAACATTTTTAAATTTATTCTTAATTTTTATTTTTTTAATTAAATTTTCATTTTAAAATCTATGGTCATTAATTTTTCAACTATTTTATATAATTAAAAATAATTATTATTAATCATTAATGATATGCATTAAATATTACTAATAGTGATTCCATTCAATTGTTAATTCAATAATAAATTACTTGGTATTACAAGTCAGAAGTACAAGTGACCCCACGTGAAACGTTTAACCAGCCCATCAGTTTTTTTTGGAAAAATAAGAACAGAGTAATTTCATTGAACAAGAAACTGGTTACATGCAGTTCCAAGGAACAAAATAGCACATACAAACCAGACATTTGATACATTTAGAAAACTAACAGATATAATTCCAAGGAACCAAACAACAAAAACAAATTAAACATTAGATACAGTCAGAAATGTATAGATTGCCCTTCAATTCTTAGAATGCCAAAGTTCAACTGGAGCTTTTCCTTGATAGAATGCCATAAAAGAGCTAAGATATGGCAAAAACCCATACCTTTGTATCTGCTCAAAAGCATACGCAGATTGGACAAGAAAAATATAAAAATTTTAACCGATCTACCACCCCTACCATCCTCAAATATCAAATTGCATGAGGGAAGAAAAAGAATAAACTTCTTGAAAAGGGGCTATGGATGAAGCATCTTCAAATAAGCGCAGAGATTGGATTGAACCATCAAACATGAGATAAGAACTCTATAACAATCTTCAAAGAATCCAAGGGTAGAAAGATGAGCTTCTGACTTATGGGTGATAATTTTTGAAACAAAAAGAATATAATTGAAGCACCAAAAACACCAATATTTAAGGTGAAGCTTTCAACAAAGCACTGTAAAGAGTCCATAACTGGTAATTGCCAAGGAACTTCCTCTTGGGAGCATTTGATTCAAAGAGCCCCCAACAAAATAAAAGCTAAAAAGATGAGATAAAACTTCGAATCCAAAGAATAAGAAGTAAAGGGAAAGTAGATCCAGAGCTACTGTCCGTGGTAACCCTAGATCTGGAACAGAAAACCTTTGGTTTTGGAAGAACTTTATAACAAAGAGGAAACACTTCATGGGGAAGAGTCGAAAATAGATTATCGGCCCATCAATTTTGAGCTATGACCATGGTAACATTAGAGTTGATTTTTTTTTTTTTCAAAAGAAAATTATACCAGTATGGTTCAATTCAGTCTGGAAATCTAAAAATTTTCAAAACCAAACCAAAATTTAGAGATTTGGAACCGAATCAAATTTATAAAATATTCATATTCTATTATTCCGAAAAAATCGGTAATCGGATATTTGGTTCTAATGAAATGATTCCAATTCAAAATTGATCTGGAGATTCAAATATTTAAAATTATTTTTTTAAAATTTAAGCAATAATATTTAATTATTTTAGAAATAAAAAGATGTAAAATTAATTTTATAGTCTAAACTCCAATATCTATATTACGAACCATACATGATACAATTAAAATGTCAAACATATATATTTACAAATTTCAAATAAAATATACAAGTTATTATTATACATTCTAAATAAAATAGTTTTAATGCATAGAAGAAAAAAAAAACAAGAACTTCATATGCCTTTCTTCTTTTTTTTTTTAAGTAAAATTTATTTATTAACAAAAAGAGTTGTACAAACAACATCAATAATCAACTAATAATTGTCACCAATCAAAAAACATTCATACATGCAATTTTATACACAATGCCATCATGTAATGAGTGAGCAGTTTCTAAAAAACTCTAGAAACACAAGAGTCTTATCTTACAAAGCACACGACAAATCAAATTCAAAAGCAGCAAAGCTCAATAACAAAAACAATAGAAATTTAACGTGTATATATAAATCATAATATATAAAATTACTTTATTAAATATAAATTATTATAATTAGTATAAATTACTATCATTAGTATTAGTGAAGTGATAATAATTATTTATATAAATATTTTAATAAATTATATTTAATTATAAAATTACTTTGATCAATGATCAAACATAAAATAAAAAAAATTAAGATATATATATATATATAACATAGTATATATAAAACTAGATATTTCAAAGTGAATGTATGACATAATACTAATTAATAAAGTAATTCTAATATATTTTTAGAAATATCAACTATTAAATAATAAATCAATAAAATATAATATAATTTTATAATATTTATAATAAATCAGTTATTATTTTGGTTAATTGGTTCGGTTTGGTTTGGTCCTGTCCGATTCTGTGTGCAAATATAAATAAATATTCAGAACTATTTCATATTAAAAAATTAATTCAGTTCCTTTCGAAAAAAGTCAAAAAAATTAACGTATATTTTCGGTTGTGGATATTTTGATCTGAATATTTGGGTTGATTCAGATATCTCCAGAATCCGTGCTGAGTCCTACTCTTTGTCCTCTTTTGAGTCTCATATTTCAAAAAAACATACTGAAAATTTATGATTTTTAACAATATAAAATATGCTAAAAAAATTCATTTTTACATTTAAGGCATTAATTTTTTTATTTATATTTTTATTTAAATTTTTTATATCATATTATCAATATACACAAAAAAATAAATATATATAATAGATACACAACATATATATAATATATATATAATACACACACAACAAAATAATCAACATCTACTATATCTATCAAACATCTACTGAATATCTATTAAATATTTATTGAACATTTAAGTAATATTTATTTAATTTTTTATTCTTATAATATTCACACAACATTCACTTAAATTTTACATAAAATACACACAATATATATAATAAATATATAATTTACAAACTGTTGGAATAGAAAAACACCATCAATTGTAATTTGATTTTATCTGTATTTATCACTTTGTTATTTTTGATGTTGTATATACTTATCTTCATAGAATTTCTACGTTACATTAGATATAAATACTTAAGTTTGTATCTATTAAGAGGGTATTTCTCAAAACTTAAAAGCTGGTCAAAACTGATTATAAGCAGTTTTTAAATTATAAGTTGTTTATTTAAGTATTTCTAAAAACTTAAATAGTATATTATAATATGATTTTAATCAGTTTTTTAAAAGTTGGGTTTTGCTACTTTTTTTTTAAACACTTATTTTTTAAGCAGTTTTGACAAAGTAAAAGACCATACTATCCCTATCTAATCTTCAATATTTCAAATTTGCCCACCCTATATACTTTAGTTCCCATCAAAATTCTTTTATTTTTAGGATTCTAATTAATTTGGTAATATTTACATGGTAGTTTTTTATTTGTATAATTTATTGATAACACCAATATTATTATTATTATTATTAAATAAATTTTATTATTATTATTATTGCAAAATAAATTTTGAATTGACATTTAAAAAATCATTTTTATACAATAAATAAACTCAGGGACAATTTGGTCATTTTGACAGTTTCTGCAATTAAAAACTAATTATAAGCTGATTTTACAGAAACATTTAACTGATTATTAACTAGTTTACAGAAACGCTTAACTGCTTATTTTTAATCTGATTATAATCTAAAAATCACTTATTCACAATAAGCTGAAAAGCTCCAGTTTTAAGAAACACCCTCTAATATATGAGAGAAATATAACAAACACTGCAGATACAACAGTATTCCACAACATCTCTCTGATTTTACATGGTATCAGAGCTTCAATCATGTCTTCACCTTTGCCTATTGTATCTGTTACTCCCTCTTCATCTTCTACAACCTCAAATCATTCTTTTTCTGTTAAGTTAACCTCTAAAAACTACTTGGCATGGAAGGCACAATTTATTCCTCTTCTTAATTACCACAAACTTCTAGGCTTCATCGATGGAACCTGTCCAGCCCCTTCCAAAACTAAAGCTTCTACTTCAGATTGTAATCAACAAGAACTGAATCCAAAATCTGAAAATGGTTTCTTAAGGACCAGATGTTGCATTCTTAGCTCCTGTCATCTCTAACAGAAGAAATGTTTCCCTATGTCATTAGTCTTTGATCCTCCTTTGATGTTTGGACTGCTCTTGCAAATAGCTTCGGCACTATGTCACAAAATTAACAACTTCATATTCATATCGAACTTCAAGAACTTAAAAAGAATGATCTCATTGTTTCTCAATATTTGCTTCAAGAAAAGGCATTAGCAGATGAGTTATAAACTACGAGTAGACCTCTTTCATCTGCCGAATTCAATGCTATAATCTATCGTTATATTAGCCCCGATTTTCAAAATGTCATTACGATGCTAAATCTCATATATGATCCAGTCTCCTTCCACGAGTTGCATGACTAGTTAACGGCCCATGAAATTATCCTCAAAGGTAATCTTGAACTTACTGCCAATTTAGTTTTTAAAGACAATATTTCATTATTGTCTACTCCTGCTACTAATACCAATCATAGTGGCAACAATAATCAATCTTCCTTTTCACCTCGATAAAAAAAGGTCCAATCCAAGAAATCGAGGGCCTTGTGAAATTTATGGTCTTTGAAACCACTCAGCAGCAAGTTACAGGCGCAGGTAGACTTCATATCACAATTCTAATTTTGCCACCAATTACAATCCACAAGACCAAGCTATTTTCCCTTCTCCATCAACAAACTACTCAAACACCAATTATTCTCAATCCATAACTTGGTTTCCTGAAACTACCACAAATTACCACATCACCCCAGATTTATAAAATCTAACCGCCATCAATGAATATCCAGGTACTGATAAACTCCATGTAGCCAATGGGTAAGGACTTCTTATTACACTCACCTTCTTCCTTATCTCCCTTATCCAAAACACATCAACTTGATCAATCTACCTCTCTCTCTCTCACCCATATCCTCTTCCTAACAACCTGAGCCAATATCCTCTTCTCAACAACTTGATCTCATATCTTCTATCTCCTCTCCATTAGGATTGCCACTGATAGTTGACCTCACTGAATATTCTCTTCCCATTCACACTCCTACCCCACCTAATCTTACATCACCATGAACTCATCACATGATCATTTGCAACACTACCATAAATAAATGACAAGCTCATTCTTCCATTATTACCCTTGCCTTTCCTATTACTAAACTCAAAATAATTACTCAAGCAAAAAAACATCAACATTGGTGTGATGCTATGGCCCTTGAATTATCTGCTTTACTCCAAATAAAACCTAGACGCTAGTATCTCGCCCGCCTGATAAAAATGTCATCAGTAATAAATGGATCTTTCATATCAAAAGGAATGTTGATGGTTCAGTTGAGCGCTTCAAAGCACGCCTAGTAGCAAAGGGATTTGCTCAACAATGTGGTCTTGATTATTTTGGGACATTTTCTCCGGTGGTTAAGTTCACTACAATTCGCATTGTTCTAAGCTTAGCAACGGTTCATAACTGGTCCACTCGGCAACTCGATATTTCAAACACTTTTCTACACGGCTATTTAGACAATGAAGTTTATATGGAGCAACCATCGGGTTTCAAGATTCCAAACATCCAAATTATGTATATCAACTCCACAAGTCTCTTTACAGCCTCAAACAGGCCCTTAGAGTGTGGTTTCATCATTTGGCTTCTTTTCTACAAAATCTTTATAGCTTATAAAGTTGACTTCTCATTATTTATCCTGCTCACCGGTACCTTTCAACTTTATAACTTAATTTATGTCGATGATATACTTGTCACATACTCTCATACAGATAAACTAGATTGGTTTATTAAGCAATTAAGTGCAACCTTTCCTATTCGAGACTTGGGTCCCTTGCACTACTTCCTTGACATTGAAATTCGGCATTCCTTTGATGGTATCATTCTAACTTAGCAGCGCTATATTGAGCATTTATTACGTGAAACAAAAATGCAGGATTCCAAACAATGTTATATGCCAATGGCTTCTACACCTCTATTGAGTAAACATGGTGGTATGCCATTTGAAAAATCCTCAAGTGCACCGTCAAGTGGTTAGAGCACTTCAATATATCACTCTTATAAGACTTGACGTAGCATTCAGAGTCAACAAATTCGCTCAATTCATGTATACAACAACTGATGTGTATTGGCAGGCTGTAAAATGACTTCTTCGCTATCTCAAGGGTACTTCTCACATGGGCTTATTCATCTCTAAAGCTTCTGACATTCAACTTCAATATTTCTTGGATAGTTATTAGACTGGCTGCCTGGTGGATATCTTATTTATTTAGGATGCAACCTCATTTCTTGGTCTTCTAAGAAGCAAACCACGATAGCTCGATCTTCCTCTGAAAGTGAGTACAGGTCCTTAGCTAATGCCACAGCTGAAATAATGTGGCTTAAGTCCTTTCTTGGCAAAATTGATTGCAAAGCTACTCCTCCTGCCATTCTATGGTGTGACAACATTAGTGCTATTTATTTGTGCTCAAATCCCGTCTTTCATGCATGCGCTAAACAAATAGAATTGGACTATCACTTTTTTCGTGATCAGCTTAAACTTGGTACTATTCAAGTCAAATTTATTTCAAGCTTTGATCGGGTTGAATATTCTTACAAAGCCTCTTTGTCATCCATTGTTTGTTAATCACCGCAACAAGCTTCGATTACGCTTCCCTCCACCATCAGCTTGAAGGGGTTATTAGAATAGAAAAACACCATCAGTTGTTATTTGATTTTATCTGCATTTATCACTTTGTTATTTTTGATGTCATATATACTTATCTTCATAGAACTTTATCTATGTTACATTGGGTATAAATACCCTTAACTTTTATCAATTAATATATAAGAGAAATATAACAAACACTGCATATACAATAATATTCCACATTAGCTCTCTGATTTTATATAAACAACATCTATTAAATATCTATAATATCTACCAAACATACACAGAATATATATTAAATATCTAAACAATATTTTACATAATGAAATTAACTTTTTAAAATTTTTTTACATGTATAATATATAAAAATTTATTTAAAAATAAATTTAATGATTTTTATTAAAATATTTTTATATTTTTATATTTTTTTAATATTTTTATGGGTGTTTATTTGTTATTTGTAATAAAATTAAAATTTTTCTTCATAAAAATTAATGAATTTTATATGCTAAAAATAATTTAAAATATTAATTTTTATTATTTTACTAGAATATTTTTATTTAATAGCGAAGTTTAAAAAAAATATAAATTGAAGTAAAATATTGATTGTAATGAGAGAAGAGATATTGTTAAAAAAAATTATCAGTTTATTGAAAAGTGAGGTATTTTTAAAATTTTATTTTAAATTTTTTTAGAAATGTAAATATTTTTGTTTGTTGTAGTATTTTTAGAATAAAGTTTTTTTTTAATTAGTTTTGTAAAAATGTCCCTTTTTTTCTCAAAATTACTATAAAAATTAATTTAAAAATATTATACCTTCAAAAAAAATTAAAAATATATATATTTTAAAATATTTTTAAAAATACTTTAAGTAATATTTTTTTTATAAAAACATCTCGTTCCTCACTTTAAATAAATTTTTTTTTAAAATACCTCACATCTCACTTCAAACAATATTTATTTTAATTTTCATCTTTTTTAAAATTTTAATATTAAATAAATATTTTTCAATAATTATATTTTCAAAATATAAAATGTATTAATTTTTTATTAAAAAATTTTAATTTTAATTTCAAATAAGAAATAACACTTATAAAATATATAAAAAAATAAAATATATAAAAAATTTATTAATAAAAATATTATATTTATCTTTAAATAAAATTTACATATTATGTAGATAAAAATAAAGTTAAAAAAATATTAATTTTGTTATATATATGTTGCATGTATATTATGTGAAGTTATGTTATGCGTATGTTTTTGTATATTGTTTAGATATTATATGAATATTATTGATGTTATATAGATATTATATATATGCTAAAAAAAATCAAATACATGCATTGAAATATAAAAATAGTTCAAAGAAATATTATAATAAAATAAATATAAATATAAAAATATAAAAATATTTAAACAACACATATTGAAAGAGGAATAAATAAAAAAATTACAAAATAAATATTAAAATATTTAAAATATTTTTATGGAATATGTAAAGTGAATTATCGTTAAAAAATAACAAAACTTTTAACACTATAATTGACAGAACAATAAAACCAAATAGAAAAATATTTTCAAAAGTATCAAATGACAATAGCGAATATATGGATGCCAACTCTGGTATTCTTTTAATCAAAAGTCGAAGCCATCCCACTATTAAAAAGCTGAGCAAAGATAAATAAATTATGGGATCAAAACTCAAATTTTTTATAGCTTTTTAAGCAGGAAAATTAATTTGATTCTTTTGATATTGGTTGTCATCATGGAGAATCAAAGTTCTGTTATTTTCAAGGTTCCCATATTAAATGGTCCATCTGGCTCGGGTGACAAGGGGGTCGGGGGCGATCGAATGATTTCTGCAAATAGAAAAATAAAATAAAATAAAGGAAGAAGAAGAAGAATTTGAAAGAGAGAGAAAGAAGAGAAAAAAAAAATACAAAGGTAAGTAAATAAAAATGTTGATAGAAATGTATATTTTTAAAAAAATGACAAACATAAAGTTAAAAAAAAAGGTAAAGATAAAAAAATGTGATATAAGAATGAAAAAGAAAGTTGAAACGAAGGTATACTGTATAAATTCTTCTTTTTTAATGCCATCATATCCACAAATTTGAGTTGTAATATGAATATCATCAGGTCACAAGTTTGATAATATTTTCTCTCTCTATGACATTCTTATACCATATTACGTATAATATATATACTTAGCATATATAAAATATATATACAAAATATAAGAATATTAGAGTAGATGCAGTAGAAAATTTTCTCTTGACCATTTCCAAAGTAAAGTATCCTTTTTTAAAGATAATTTATTAGGTAAATGAATATAAATATTAATAGTTAAATGTTGAAAATACAAATTTAAAAGAAAATATCTAAAAAAAATTCACCAAAATTTTATCTGCAATTGAAATATTTTTCAAAAACCAACAAAGACACAACTTGCATAAAAATGCACTTCCAAAAAAAAACTTGTGATTTCTCCAAAAAAAAAAAACTCATCATTTCTCCAAAATCATTTAATAACTTAAAGACTCATGTATATTTAGATATGAATTTTTAAATATTTACATTACTTTATCAAACCATAAGTTTACATCATTGACACATATATTAACATAATATATGAACAAAATGAGTTACAAAAACAAAAGATTACATGATATGTTGGCAAACTCTGGTCTTGAGGCAATTAATTAAACTTCTAGTACTATCCAAAAATTTATACCTGGTCTAATCTAGCAAAACTCTTCATCTCAATCATATCACTTGTGCAATGAAATTCAATCGCGCTAAGCTACTAGCTTAACGATACATACTTTGAAAATAAAAATAATTTCTAAAACAATGCACTACGCTTTTTTTTCAAACATGAAATGTATTTTGCACTAAAATACCCATTACTCATATAGAACATCCATATATTACAATTACATGCATTATGCCTAAAAAACCTCATATAGTATTCAGTTTCTAGAAATATTATTCTAGTAGATCACGATAACTCTATGTCTAGCCCCAAAAGCAAAATAATAATTATAAGTGACATCACCGTGTCTAGCTTCAAAGGCAAACAAAATCATAAGTGATACCACTGTGTCTAGCCCCAAAGAAAAATAATATGTTATATCTATGACATGTTAATATGATAATTCCAAATACAATTCTCTAGAATAAGATACTATATAAGACAAATAAACACATCAAATATATACTTTAACACATTTTCCATATTCCATATACAATTTTCTATATTTTTCACATATTTCAATTACATTGATACTTTTTCCTCACTTTTCACATTTCATACTCATTTTTCTTATTTTTCAATCATAAAAGCATATTTCTTTGTCATATTCACAATGTGGCTCATTTTTCATTCCAAATGCACAAAACATACTTTTTACAAATTATACAGAACAAAGATATTAACCATTCTACAATGGTTTAATATCTCAAATTTCATGCATTTTACACACTTTTCACATATAATAATACACTTTATGTATGAATACTAAACTTAAAGTAGCATAACACAATCTTAAAAACATAATGTATTATGCTAATCTAAATGCACTTAAAACATATGAAATCAAAAGTATGTACTAACCTCAATTATGCTAAAATCCAAGCTCTATCACCCTCCAACTTCAATTTGAACAATTGCCTTCATCACTTTAGTTGAGAAAGTCTACTTTACTCACTTCTAAACCATATTATAAGTTCAAAAATAGTATTAACATCTCATTCTAAGCCATTTTAAATAATTAAAAATCAATTATAATTTTTTATCCAAAATTGCTCCAAAATCCTAATTTACTCAGTATATCCAAACTACAACAAAACCCAACATTTTTAACCAACCAACTATAAAATCATCTCATATACATCCACACAACTTCAAAACAATACATATTAGCAATTATTGAAACATTCCTTAAAATCCTAATTTTCACATATCAATCCTAAAACCCTAATTTTACCAAAATTTCATCATATCCGAGTTTTAATCATAATATTTTGATGCACATATCAAGATAATCATATCCAACTTCCAATCACAATATCAATATGCACATATCAAGTTAACTTCAAAATAACTCATTACAATATTTATAAATCCCTCCATCAAAATCCCAATTTTTACATAGTCAAAATTTCTAAGAAAACTTCTTAAAATCAAAGAAATCTTATCTATTACTTGATTATTTTTCAAAAACACCATTAATCCTTTAAAATCTTTATGAAATATGGAGTATTAAAAATATCTAAATATATTAATAATTAATTAACCATATATATATATATATATATATATATATATAAACATGTGGTAGAGAAAAGAAGAAAGAAAAATCAAAAAGTCCATTTTCTCTTCTTCTCCTTTATAATATCAAAAAGTCCAACTTCCAATCATAATATCAATATATACATATCAACATAACTTCAAAATAACTCATTACAATATTTATAAATCCCTCCATCAAAATTCTAATTTTTATATAGTCAGAATTTTCAAGAAATTTTTTAAAATCAAAGAATCTTACATATTATTTTATTATTCTTCAAAAGCACCATTAATCATTTAAAATCTTTATGAAATATGGAGTATTTGAAGAAGCCAACTCTCTCCTTTATTCTCTAAGAATTTCGGCCATGGAGAAGAAGAAGAGAAGGAGAAAATGGATTTTTTGATTTTTCTTTCTTCTTTTCTCTACCACATGTATATATATATATATATAGTTAATTAACTATTAATATATTTAGATATTTTTAATCTTCCATCCTATCCATAATTACTTTATTTTATTTTTTATTTTATTTTTTAACTTTTATCTTTTTATTTTTTGACTTTTTAGTTAAATTTATACTTAAGGTATATTTAATATATACATTAATTATTTTCTCCTTTCAACACGTTAATTAACTTTTTCAAATTATTTATTCAGTTATGTTTAATAAAACTACAGACGTTACACACACTCTCTCTCTTATATTATAAATTTGAGTCGTAGTAAAAATACCATTAAATTAGTATGACCTGACATATCATTAGATTACGAGTTTAAGTTATAGCAAAAATTATATATATATATATATATATATAACTTCAATATAATTACAATATTCTTTTGAAAATAGGATTTTAAAATAATTTAAAAATTCAAATTAGTACACTTGCTTTTTGCTTCGTTGCATAAAACATATGACAACATTATTACTAAAATATTTAGTATCATATTCTTTATATAAAGGAAAATTTACATGGTATATTCCATTTTGTACTTATCAGTTTTACGTCGTAAGTATTTTAGATTACATATATATACAAAGTTTTATTTTGTACTTATCACTTTTATTTTAGTTTTATGCCATGGTGTCATTTTTTTTTCTTTTTTCTTTTATCTTTATCTTTTCTCTTATGTTTTTTTTTATTTATGAATAATTTTATTGTTCTTATATTCATAATATACATATAAAAACACAAACATATACATATTTTTAAGTTATAAGTATATGAGAACACAACATATCTTTGTCTTTTCATAAATGATTTTTTTTAATTTTCATATTTCAAAAGTATTGTAAGTTTTATGTCTCACGTGTGTGACACATGACAGAATCCTAAATAGAATTGGTTTTGTCATGTAATACATATATTTGGTAAGTTAGACACATTACCCTATTTAATTAGCCACTTTGATGGAAAGGGCATAAAGGTCATTTTTACAATTAGGGTTTGTCCTCTCTCTGCCTATAAATAAAGTGGTGATCCCATCAAATCATACATATAATAAAAAAAAACACATAAACGAAGGAAAGAGAGAGAAACAAATCCTTGGAGTTGCGGCCGTTCAATCAAAGAAAATTCAAGAAGGTTTTCTTCTTCCCTAATTTCTTCCGCTATGGATCGTCAAGGTAAGTTTTCGATCCAATTATGATTATGGTTAATTACGTGAAATACATGTTGTTCAAGATCCTTATTGTTCACATTCCATTATGTTCTTGAATATCTGAATTACAAATCATCTTACATTTGGTATCAAAGCAAGGTTAAAGAACTCATGTTTTTTTGTATAATTGAACCATGATTTTATATAATAATGTTTCGTTTCTGAAATTATGATTACTCGGAATTAATAACAAAACCGTGGTGATCTTTCATTGCCTGTGTATTAGAGCATGGAGATTCAATAATGATGTCATGATTGTCTTATGTATTAAATCACTAATAAATTACTTGACCAACAAATAGACAAAACTTATTATTCAGATCTTGTTTTATGCGCCTACATATCATGAAATTGGTAATAGTTATATATGCTACAGTTGATTATCATAATGATGATAAGATTATTAATTTTCTCATATTTTAATCGTAAAAGAATTTATTATTCTAGAATGTCATGTTGAATCCCTTTTAAATCAATGGAAAAGTATTTTAATTAAAGTATATGTTCATGATCATATTATGTTTATTTTGCAACCACCAAAGTGCGGCAAAATAAGAAAAATCTATGATCAATCGGATATGAAAATCTGTTCAACTAATTAATCATCATGCTTATTATGGGTAAGATATATTCATGAATCAATTAATTTATTTGTCATAAAAGGATCTAGATTCCCAAAGGAAATAACCTTTTGTGATCTAATAAGTGCTAATAGGATAAGTCATTTAAATTAGTGTTAACTACCCAAAGGTAGCACTAATTTATTATGTTTCAATTGTCTATACTAAGATATGATTATATAAGCATGTTGATTAGAATCGTATGGACAACTACCCAAAGGAGTTATTCATAATTTTTGTGATACAAGATTTTCAACTCATAGTTTGTGTTATTATTCAAAGCTTTTATATGTGAGTTTTCATTTTCTTATCATATTTGTTCTATAATTGCAGTATATTATCCTGGTAGTTTACAGACTTCAAGTGTTCCCCTACTTAATGGAACCAACTTCTCTGAATGGAAAGAGAAAATTGAGTTCACTCTGGGAGTCATGGACTTGGACTTAGCTCTATTGAAAGATAAGCCAGCTGAACTCACTGTTGAAAGTAGTTTGGCTGACATTACAGCCCATAATACTTGGGAAAAGTCTAACAGGCTGGGTTTACAGTTCATTAGAATGTCAGTTGCCGATAACATAAAGGCAAGCCTCCCAGCAACAGATCTCGCTAAGTAATACATGAAAAATGTTGAGGATCGCTTCAAAACTGTGGATAAGTCTCTTGCAGGAAAGTTAATGAAGGATCTTATGAGTATGCGTTATGATGGTTCTCGAACCATGTATGAGCATGTGATGGGCATGAATAATATTGCTGCTAAGCTGGGAAAGTTAGGATTATCGGTGGATGAGGGTTTCCTTGTCCAATTCATTCTGACATCCTTACCTTCTCAATATGGGCCATTTCAAATTCATTACAACACTATAAAGGATAAGTGGACTGTAAATGAGTTGGGAAACATGTTGGTCCAAGAGGAGCAAAGGCTGAAGGAGCATGGAACGAGTGCATCTTATGCTCACATTGCTACTCAAGGAGCATCTAAGAAATTTAGGAATGTGCCAGACAAAGGCAAGAACCGCGCGCCATCCAAAATGAATGTGAATTCCCAAGCCAATTTTAAGAAGAAAGGCAATAACGACAAGTGCCATTTCTGTGGAAAGGCTGGACACTTTCAGAAAGACTGCGACAAACGTCGTAAGTGGTTCGAAAAGAAAGGTGAGCTTTTGGGCTTCACAAGTTTTTTTGAATCAAATATGATTGTTGTTCCATCCAATACTTGGTGGGTTGATTCTGGTGCTAATGTTCATGTTTCAAATTCCATGCAGGGATTTCTTATGACCCGAACCACAAGACCAAATGATAACTTCTTGCTTATGGGAAATCGAAACAAGGCTCCAATTAAAGCTATTGGGACCTACCGATTAATCTTAGATAATGGTTTTCATTTGGACTTGTATCATACCCTTTATGTTCCAACTATTTCTAGAAATTTAATTTCTGTCTCGAAACTTGATAATGATGGGTTTGATTTTCAGTTTGGGAATAATTGTTTTACTTTGTTTAAAAATTCTAATATTATCGCTTCTGGTTTTATTGTTGATGGTTTATACCAATTAATTCTTAATAATACCGAAGCATATATGGCCTTGCAAAATAATGTTGAAACTAAACATGGTGCGATGAATAAAAATTCATCATTCTTATGGCATAAAAGACCGGGTCATATTTTCAGTGAAAGAATTAAGAGGCTTGTAAAGGATAATATTCTTCCGAATTTAGACTTTACAGACTTTACCATTTGTGTGGATTGTATTAAAGGTAAACAAACTAAACACAGTAAGAAAAATGCCACAAGAAGCACTGTGCTCCTTGAGATTATACATACAGATATTTGTGGACCTTTTGATGTTCCAACTTTTAGTGGAGAAAAATATTTTATCACCTTCATTGACGATTTTTCACGTTATAGTTATATTTATTTATTGCATGAAAAATCTTAGGCAGCAGAAACGCTCGAACATTTTGTGACTGAGGTTGAAAGGCAATTAAATAAAAAGGTGAAAATTGTTCGATCTGATAGAGGTGGTGAATATTACGGTCGTACCACTGAAATGGGTCAATTACCTGGACCTTTTGCCAAATATCTAGAAAAGCATGGCATTTGTGCACACTATACTATGCCAGGTACGCCTCAGCAGAATAATGTTGCTGAGAGACGTAACCGAACTCTTATGGAAACGGTTAGAAGTATGTTAAGCAATTCTACTTTACCCATATCGTTGTGGATATATGCTCTTAGAACCACTATTTATATATTAAACCAGGTTCCTAGTAAGGTTGTTCCAAAGACTCCTTTTGAACTTTGGACAGGTAGGAAACCCAGTTTGCAACACCTTCATGTTTGGGGCTGCCCAGTGGAAGCTAGAATATACTCCCCACAAGAAAAGAAATTGGATTTTAGAACAGTTAGTGGTTACTTTATTTGTTACCCAGAAAAATCCAAGGGGTATAGATTTTATTGTCCTAACCATAGCATGAGAATTGTTGAAACCGGAAATGCCAGATTCTTTGAGAATGGTGACATTAGTGGGAGTTCCAACATCGCAATGTGGTCATTGAGGAAATAAAGGTAGAATTCCCTCTTCCCTCAATTCCTCGAGAATTAAGTATGCCAAATATTGTTGAACAGCCTAACAATATTGAACACTTAAATGACTAACCACTTAATGACAATGCCGAAGTCATTGAAGAAGATGTGGTGGAACCACCTCCAGAAGTGCCATTAAGGCGTTCTCAACGAGAACGGAGATCGGCCATTTCTGATGACTATGTGGTATATCTCCAAGAATCTGATTTTGATATAGGGATATGTAATGATCCAGTTTCATATTCACAAGCCATTAAGAGTAGTGATTCTAATAAATGGATTGATGCCATGAAAGAAGAGTTAAAATCTATGGATGAAAATCAAGTCTGGGAACTCGTTGAATTGCCTGATGGACACAAGTGTGTTGGGTGTAAATGGGTCTTCAAGACCAAACTCGACATGAATGGTTTTATCGAATGATTTAAAGCCAGACTTGTTGCCAAAGGTTATACTCAGAAAGACGGCATTGATTATAAAGAGACCTTCTCTCCTATATCAAAGAAGGACTCACTTAGAATCATTATGGCACTTGTAGCCCATTATAACTTGGAACTACATCAAATGGATGTGAAAACTGCTTTTCTGAATGGTGATTTGGAAGAAGAAGTCTACATGAAACAACCTGAAGGCTTCATTAAGAAAGGTAATGAAAATTTGGTCTGCAAACTTAAGAAATCAATTTATGGACTTAAACAGGCTTCTCGACAATGGTATTTTAAATTCCATGACACTATTACTGCTTTTGGTTTTAAAGAAACATCGTTGATCGGTGTATATAACTCAAGGTTAGTGGGAGCAAGTTCATATTTTTGGTTCTGTATATTGATGATATATTGCTTGCTAGTAGTGACCTTGGATTACTGTATGACACCAAGAATTATCTCTCTAAGAATTTCGACATGAAAGATATGGGTGAGGCATCCTACGTGATAGGAATAGAAATATTCCGTGATCGATCAGGTGGACTGTTAGGGCTGTCTCAGAAATGTTACATAGATCGAATTTTAGAGAGATTTGGAATGAGTACATGTTCTCCAAGTGTTATTCCAATTCATAAAGGAGATAAATTTAGTTTGGATCAATGTCCAAAAACTGATTTGGAACGTAAAGAGATGGAAAGTATTCCTTATGCATCTATTGTAGGGAGTTTGATGTATGCACAAGTCTGTACTAGACCAGGCATCAGTTTTGCGATCGGAATGCTAGGGCGTTACCAAAGTAATCCTGGCATTGAACACTGGAGAGCTGCAAAGAAGACAATGAGATACTTAAAGAGGACAAAAGATTTTATGCTCACATTTAGGAAATCTGATCAATTAGAAGTGATTGGATATTCAGATTCAGATTATGCTGGATGTGTTGACTCTAGAAAATTCACTCTTGGTTATATTTTTCTTATGGCCGAAGGAGCCATATCATGGAAGAGTGCGAAGCAAAGTTCTATTTCGACATCCACCATGGAGGCTGAATTTGTAGCTTTCTTTGAAGCATCTATTCAGATTACGTGGTTGCGAAATTTTATTTCAGGTCTTGGTGTTGTCTCCTCAATATCCAAGCCCTTGAAATTGTATTGTGATAATAGTGCAGCCGTATTTTTCTCTAAGAACGACAAGTATTCAAAAGGAGCTAAACACATGGAATTAAAGTTTCTTGTCGTGAAAGATGAAGTTCGGAAACAAAGAATATCCATAGAATACATAAGTACACAACTTATGGTTGCTGATCCATTGACGAAGGCTTTACCACCTAAGATATTCATGGAACAAGTTAACAGAATGGGTCTTAGGCATGGCAACGTTTAATCTTTATGTTTTCCATGTTGGTTCAAACACTTATGTTATGGATATTTCGAATTCAATAAATGTTGTTTCTATATTTCCTGCTTAAAATTATTGTTTATATGCATATAGTTTGTTTCGAGTATTAATGCAGGAAGTCTTGATATAAGACGATTATGTGGACGTTGTGTCACTTATAGATTGTATTAGAACGGTTATTGGTGATGTGGTACATGGAAGGAACTATATCGATTGAATGATATACGCCCGCCATGACCCACATCAGTATCTCTCTAATATGATACTTATGATTGCCAATGATGAAAGTATTAATAAAATCCAATATTATGCGCGCCTTATGTCTATTTCACTAGGGCTCTATCATGTGTGACAAGTGGGAGATTTGAAAATTTTGTGTCCCATATGTTCGCCAAGTGGGAGAATGTAAGTTTTATGTCTCACATGTGTGACACGTGACAGAATCCTAAATAGAATTGGTTTTGTCATGTAATACATATATTTGGTAAGTTAGACACGTTGCCCTATTTAATTAGCCACTTTGATGGAAAAGGCATAAAGGTCGTTTTTACAATTAGGGTTTGTCTTCTCTTTGCCTATAAATAAAGTGGTGATCCCATCAAATCATACATATAATAAAAAAAACACATAAACGAAGGAAAGAGAGAGAAACAAATCCTTGGAGTTGCGGCCGTTCAATCCAAGAGAATTCAAGAAGGTTTTCTTCTTCCCTAATTGCTTCCGCTATGGATCGTCAAGGTAAGTTTTCGATCCAATTATGATTATGGTTAATTACGTGAAATACATGTTGTTCAAGATCCTTGTTGTTCACATTCCATTATGTTCTTGAATATATGAATTACAAATCATCTTACAAGTATCCCTTTTTACCTTCTCTTTTCTAGTTAAAACCATTATCACGAAAATGGAAAAAAACAATGCAACTTTTGCTTCTCTCTATTATGTTTTTTTTGGTGGATTCCCCATCTCCATTTATCTATATGTTATATCCCAATTGAAAAAATATGTATAATAGTTGAAAATTGGTAATCCATCAAAAAACATAACATAGAGAGAAGCAAGAGTCATTTCAAATATTATTTTATATATGTTATATATATATATTATGCCCCAATTGAAACATGTACAATCTTTACACATCATTTAATTATAATATATATTGCGTATATGTTATAGATATATTGCCTTTCAGTTTTTATTTATTATTTAATGATATTGTATATGTTCCATATATGTTTTGTATATGTTAGATATATTTATATATATTACTTAATTACAGTGTAAATATTTTGCTTTAGCTTTTATATGTTGTTTCATTATACTGTAAATGTCATGTAAATATGTATATTCTGCATATATATTATAAATGTTGCATATATTTTGTATTCCATCCTTTTTATATTGCTTACTATAATATATATGTTGCAAATATGTTTATATATGTTACTTAATTACATCGAATGTGTGCTCCAGCTTATTATATGTTTCTTTATTACACTATAAATGTTATGTAAATGTGTACATATTGCACATATGTTGTATTTTAACCATTTTATGTTGTTTAATTATTGCATAGATATTGTGTATATGTTAAATATACGTTGGAGATATATTTGTATATTTTGCTTAATTACAATGTTTATGTTGTGCTCCACATTACACAACATATACAAAACTAATATATCACAAAACAAATCAATCAAAAAAGAAACCAAAACAATATAAAAACTCATATAAAAAATTTACAAAAAAAAATCTTTGAGACATTTTTATCAAAGATGTAACATGCATTATAATTCAAGAAAAAAAAATCCTAACATTATAATTGAAGAATAAAAATAGAAAAAAAAGAGAAGAAAAAAAAAAGAAATCAATTACTAAGTATACAGTAAAAGGAAAAGAAAAGGAACAAAAAAAAAACGGAGGAGAAGATGTAAAATGAAAGGAAAAAGAACAAAAGAATAAGATAACAATAGGAAAAAAAAAACAAAATGAGAGAAATCAATAACATGCAAATAGAAATAGTATCAACAACAACAACTAAGCCTTAGTCCCAAACAAGTTAGGGTCGGCTGTATGGATCCTCAACAAAATAAGCTCAAAAGACACCAAAAAAGATACTCCAGCCTTAGGCCCCTTCCAAGACACGGATTTTACGTCTCCATTCAAGTCTGTCATTAATCAAATCCGCATCAAGATCTAAGGCACGTAAGTCTCTTGCTATCACCTCATTCCACACAGTTCTAGGTCTTCCACGACCTCTAGCTCTCTCAATCAACAAATTCTCACACTTATGAACCGCAGCATTAGGAGGTCTTCTTAAAACATGCCCATACCATCTAAGTCTTCCTTCCCTCACTTTATCTCCGACATCCGCTACTTGGACTTTTTGTCGAATATGAACATTCTTAATTTTGTCCAGTCTGGTATGTCCACACATCCATCTTAGCATCCTCATTTCTGTCACACTCATCTTATGCAAATGTTGTCCCGTTGGTGCCCAACACTCACTACCATAGAGCATCGCAGGTCTAACAACCGTCCTATAGAATTTACCTTTCACTTTCAGAGGTATTTTCTTATCACATAGAACCCCAGTCGCACCCTTCCACTTCAACCACCCTACCTGTATTCTGTGAGCCACATCTTCATTTATACGGCCATCATTCTGGAACACCGAACCCAAATAGTATCAAATGAAAGAAAAAGAAGAAATGAAATAAACAGAGTAAATGAGCTTCGAAAACTAAATGTAAATCGAAAAGAAGAAGTAGAGAGAGAATAAAGAAAAATTAAGATAATAGAAACATAATAGAAAACAAAGAGACAAAAAGAAAAATGAAAATAAGAGAAATAAAGATATAAACGTGATAATGTGGGAAAAAATCGTCAAATGCTATAAAATTGAAAAAATAAAGAAAAAAAGGTAAAAAATGAAAAAAAAATGTTCCATACATTTGTTTTTTTAGGGCCAAAAGAAACTAGCATATTATTCATTCACGAGGAAATTACACCATATCCTATTTTTTAAATTTCATTTTTATTTTTACTACTCTTATTTTTCTTTTTACTTTTAACTTTTACCTTTTAAATTCTTAATTTCTGATTTATTTTTTAAAAAATACGTTATTTCCTTTTTCATTTTCTTCTTCTTCTTCCTCTTCATTCCTTTTCACTGTTCTTCAATAATTTCTATCTATCTTTGTTTTCATCTGTCAAGTTAGCCATGTAGATAGCCAATAAATAAATAATAATAATTTCTATTTATGTTTTGTTTTCATTTTCGTTTCTATCTTCAATAATTTCCCCAAGACAAACTTGTTTTCTTGTTCCCACAGAGATGGTGATGGTAAAACAGTTGCTCTTCTTTCACATCTGATATGACTTATATTTTCAATGAAACTTAGATTTTTTTCATATATTGCTTCGTACACACAGTTTACATATATAGAGATTACATTGATAATGAGGATCAATCACAGTTAATGTGATTGATCCTATTTAGGGTCCTGCTGACTAATTTGATGCTATTTCCTTATTCTCTTTTCTTTCTATATATGGATTCTGACACTCCCCCTCAAGTTGGGTCGTAGGATTTCCTATACCCAACTTGCACAAAGCTTCATGATATGGTTGAGTTGGTACAGCTTTAGTTAGGATGTCAGCCAATTGATCAGTTGATCTAACAAATGGCAGGCATATAGTTCCATTCTCCAATTTTTCTTTAATGAAGTGACTGTCAACCTCTACATGCTTTGTTCGATCATGTTGCACTGGATTTTCAGATATGCTGATTGCAGCCTTATTGTCACAATTAATTTACACGTCTCTTTTGGTGGGAAACCAATTTCAGTTAACAACTTCTGTATCCAAAGGATTTCTGCTATCCCTTGAGCAATTCCGCGAAACTCTGCTTCAGCAACCTTTTGTTTTTTACTTTTCCACGTAACTAAGTTTCCCCCAACTAGAGCAAAATAGCCTGAAGTAGACCTTCTGTCATTTTTGTTCCCCACCCAGTCAGCATCTGTGTATGCCTGGATTTCTAAGTTCCCATTCTTCTGAAACAGTATCCCTCTGTCAGGTGATCCTTTTAAGTATCTCAGAATTCTTTAAACTGCTTCTATGTGATCTATTTGAGGTTGGTGCATGAATTGACTCACAATCCCAACAGAATAGGCTATATCCGATCTGGTGTGTGATAAATATATGAGTTTTCCTACTAATCGTTGATATTGTTCACGATCAGTAAGTTTAGCTCCTTCTGTAATTCGGAGTCCATGATTGACCACCATTGGAGTATCCACGGGTTTGCAGTCCACAAGTCCTGTTTTTGCAAGAAGATCCAGAACATATTTTCGTTGGGAAATGAAGATTCCCCTTTTTGATCTTAACACCTCTATTCCAAGGAAGTACTTCAACTTTCCGAGGTCCTTCATTTCAAATTCCTTAAAGAGTTTGCCTTTCAGTGACCCTATTTCTTCTTTATCATTACTAGTTATAATCATGTCATCAACATAAATGATAAGACAAGTTACTAGGCTCCCCCTCCTCTTAAGAAACAAGGTGTGATCTGAATTGCTCTGACAGTATCCATATTTTTTCATTGCTAAAGTAAATCTTCCGAACCAGACCCTTGGAGATTGTTTTAAACCATACAGTGCCTTTTTTAACCTACACCCCTCACCTCTCTTGAAATCTTGTGAAAAACCTGGAGGAGCTTCCATGTAGACTTCTTCTGTCAAGTCTCCATGTAGGAATGCGTTCTTTACATCAAATTGGTGTAATGACCAATCATGATTTGCAGCTATGGAGAACAATACTCGAATTGTATCTATCTTGGCCACTGGAGAAAAAGTCTCTGAATAGTCTATGTCATACATCTGAGTGTATCCCTTAGCTACAAGTCTTGCTTTATATCTTTCTACTGACCCATCAGCCCTGTGTTTTATTGTGAATATCCACCTGCATCCTACAGGCCTTTTTTCTTGTGGTATTTCACACTTTTCCCATGTATTATTTTTTTTCAGAGCATCCATTTCAACCTCCATAGCTCGTTTCCATTCAGGACTTTTTTGTGCTTCTTCAACAGTACGAGGAACATAGGTTGAGTGTAAAGCAGTATTGAATGTCTTTGCTGAATCAGTCAGACTCCCCTTGACTAGGTTTGCCACTGGATATTTCGAGATTTGAGGCTCATACTCTGGCTCATATCTTTTAGGAGGAACTCCCCGATTTCTTCTAGGAGGAAGGGTGTATTTCTCAATAACAGGCTCTTCAGGAACTGCAGGATTAGAAAGCTCACAAGTAGTATCTAAAGGAATTTCAGAGTCAGGATCACTGTTAGACTTACTAACCTCAGGATTATCAGGCAGTTCAGACCTGGATGTGACTCTGGGTGTTATAGGCTGTTCCTCATCGAGAGCAGTTGCGGTGGCATTACCTACTGTCTCTGTTGAACCAGTATCAGGAAAGCTCAAGCTTAGTAACCAACTCAGTGGATCATCACTAATGGTCTCCCCCTGAACACTGGGTTGGTGGTGAAAATAATATTCAGTCTCTAGAAAGTCACAGTCCATAGTAGTATACATATGACCTGTGATGGGATCAAAGCACCTATACCCCTTTTGATGAACTCCATACCCAACAAACACACACTTCACAGCACATGGATCAAGTTTGGTTCGGTTTGACTTAGGTACATGAACATAAACAGTACATCCAAAGATGCGTGGCTGTAAGGTTAAGGTGGATGGTATGTGGGTATAATGAGCCAAGGTATTAATTGGGGTTTGAAGGTTTAGAATCTTCGTAGGTAAACGGTTCACAAGGTAGGTAGCAGTGGCAACTGCTTCTGGCCAATAGTGTTTAGGCACTTTTGATTCAAGCATGAGTGCCCGGGTTATTTCTAGGAGAATTTTATTCTTTCTTTCTGCCACTCCATTTTGTTGAGGTGTGTGAGGACAGGTAGTTTGGTGAATAAGACCCTTTTCTAGAAAAAATTTTTTCATGCTGTGATTTATGTATTCCCCCATTATTAGTCCTAAAAATCTTAATTTGTTTTTGGAATTGGGTATGTATAAGCATATAAAAGGAAACAAATTTATCATACACATCTGACTTAGTTTTTAAAAAATATATCCAAGTCATCCGTGTACAATCATCAATAAACAAGAGAAAATACGCAAATCCATTTTTGCTCGGAACTGGAGAGGGACCCCAGACATCAGAATGTACGAGAGAAAAAGGAACATCAGTTCGAGTATTATTTGAAAAATATGACTGTCTATGACTTTTGGCAAGAATACAAGTTTCACATATCAAAGGAGTATTATTGCTAAAGAATTGGGAAAATAAAAGTTTGAGGTACCCATCAGAAGGATGTCCTAATCGTCGTTGCCAAAGCCAAGCTTGTCTATCTACTGTTCCATGAGCCAGCATTGTAGTGCCCTGTTGCTCCACTTCATCAACAAAGTACAGCCCATCACACTCAGTGCCACGCCCAATAATCCTCCCTGTCTGAATGTCCTGTAAAATACAAAAGGTAGGATGCATTAGAACTGTGCAGTTTAATTCTTTAGTAACATGGCTAATGGAAAGGAGTTTATGCGAGGGAGAAGGAACATAAAGGCAATTTTTTAATTTTAGGGTCGGTGAGAGTTCAATGCTCCCTGCTCCTTTAACCAATTTGAAAAGATGAGGAATATTTCTGAAATTTTTTTTCTAATCCCCCTTCACATTCTGTACCTTCCCCATTTTTGTGGTTACCTTCATTCTTGGTTCCTCTCTCCTTCTCTCTGTTATCTTCGGTTCTTATCCCCTGTTCACCGATTGATTTTCCCTCGGCAGCCTGACTGTTATTCCCGCAAATCCTTGCCGTGAGTCGCCTTCTCCGGTGATGGTAGTCTCCCGATTGCCCACCGTTGAGGCACCCACCGCCTGTCTCCTCCCCTTTCGTTTGCTATCGGGCCACCAGTCAGGGTAGCCTATGAGTTTAAAGCATCCCTCTTTTAGGTGCCTTGTTCCTCCACAATAGGTGCACTTCAGATGGGATCTATCTTCTTTTTCGGACTGGAATGATGATCTGGCTGTTGGTTTGGCCTAATCTGACCTTCCCCTTGCTGATAAACCACTTCCAATACCTGAGGGGGTTTCTCCCGATGATGGGTTTTCGTCACTGATCATTATACCCCTTCTGGCGATCTCTCGGCGTATCGTTGCATAGGCAGTCTCGACGGAGGGGAGTGGATCTTCTTTTAGCAAATCCCTCCTATCTTTGTCATAGCTCTCATTGATCCCTTGTAAGAATTGATACAATCTGCTCTGCTGCACGAGCCGATTGTAGATCGCCATGTCCTCTGGACAGCTCATCGGATTTGGAGTTCTGCGGTCTATTTCTTTCCATACAACCTGTAAGTTGTTGTAATATTTTTCAATTGATTGTGACCCTTGCTTGATGTTGTATCCTTTAACGGTGAGATCATAAACTTGCAACTGATCTCTACCGCTACTGTATGTTGCCTCTATTGCTTTCCATAGCTCTTTTGCAGTGGGATAGTCGAGATACTAAGTAACCAAATCGGACTCAATGTTTTCGATTATCCATGTTATTACACTTGAATCTGTCTCTTGCCACTTTTGATAAGCTGGATCCCCGATTGGAGGTGGAGAACCAGTGATGTGCCTAAGTTTGCCCCTGCCACTAAGAGCAAGATTCATGAGCCGAGACCATACTGTATAGTTATGGTCATTTAATTTTTGGGATAAATGGACTGATTGTGTATTATTTTCTACAGGTTGTTGTCTATTGTTGGTTAAGGTCTGGAGAAGCTGTAGTAACTGGTTTACGGGAATGCTTTCCCTGGTTTCTGTGGTTTCGGTGAAGGAACTGGTTGTATCATCTCCCATGATTTCCAGGTAAGTTTATGGTAGATGATGAGGCTATTGACTGGTTTCTGTGAAACCCAGCTCTGATACCATATTTTCAATGAAACTTAGGTTTTTTTCATATATTGCTTCGTACACACAGTTTACATATATAGAGATTACATTGATAATGAGGATCAATCACAGTTAATGTGATTGATCCTATTTAGGGTCCTGCTGACTAATTTGATGCTATTTTCTTATTCTTTTTTCTTTCTATATATGGATTCTGACAACTTATGAGTAGTTTATTGGTTTATGTATTTGGTTTTTTTTTTTTGTTAATTTTAGCTTTTTCCTTTTTGATACACTGAGTTAATTTGTGTTATTGTAGTATATATAGTGGCAGTGAGGAGAATGAACAGTGATAACAACTTGCTAATTGCATAGAAAGAGAGAGGGAAAAAAACAAATGAGTGGCCGGTGGGTCTATTTTCACTTGCAATTTTAGTATTTTTCGGTTATAAATTTTCTTTTGGTTTAATATTGTTTCCTAATTTGATTGTTTCAACAGATTTTTCTTTAGTTTTATGATTATATTTCTTAGGGTACTTGAAAAGATCTGTCAAATTAACTGAATAAAGCTTTCATTTTTATCTTCATTTCATACTAAAATTTTCGTTGCTCTCTGTTTTTAAATTATTTGGCTGATAAGCTTTCTTATTTTATTTATATAATAATGTCTTAGTACTCATTATTGTCTTCTTCCACTCGGGAAACGGAGCTTCCATTCCATCTTCAGAGACAGATAATCGTTTACAATATAAACAATATGTTGCTTGGCAAATCAAACAAATTAGCCAAATAATTAAACTAAAAAGCCAATGCTATTTAAACTGAGAATAGTTGGTCAAATAATTAAATTGGGAATGAACATCCGACACGCATTTGAAATAGCCAGTACCAGTACATAGACCATTACCGCAACCTGACATGTCTTCATCAAGTAGCAATTTTCCATACCTTCATTCTCAATTTCTATAACCATTCAAAAAGCCAATTTATTTTTTATTTTGTTTGTAAATCGTTTTTAATTTTTATTGTTTTTGATTTGTTTTTTTGTATTTCAAATATAATAATTTAATTTTTTTATTTTTAGTTATATTAATATATGGTACATATATTTTAATTAAAAAATAATAATATATATAAATATATATCGATATATATAAAAATATATTTGTATATAATTATTTTATATATTTGTTTATATATAGATATATGTTATATATAACTAGATATATATGGTATATGTTATATATAACTAGATATATATAAGTATTTATTGCAAAAGAATAATAATATATATTACATATATATGTGTATATATGTGTATATATTATATAAATTTTAACTAAAGAATAACAATATATGTCGATATATGTTAGTATGTATAAATATATGTCGATATATGTTATATATAACTAGATATATATTACATATATATTTATATATCGGTATATGTTACACATAATTAGATATATGTGGATATATATTGCAAAATAATATATATATATATATTATATGCATGTCGGTATATATTATATATATTTTAACTAAAGAATAATAATATATATGAGTAAATAATAATATATATGGATATATGAGAATATATATTAGTATATAACTATTTTATATATTTTATTTACATGTGAATATATATATATATAACATAACTCGATATACCAAAATATAACAATATATATTAATATATATATTACTGAAAAGAATGATATATATAGGCATATGTTATATATATTTTAATTAAAAAATAATATATATAGATACATATTACATATATTTTAATTAAAAATTAATATTTATAAGTATATATAGATATATATTATATATATATATATAAATTAAAGAATGATATTTATAAATATATATAAGTATATGTTATATATATTTTAACTGAAAAATAATATTTATAGATATATGTAAATATATTTGTGGATATATATAGGTTATATTATTGAATTATACAACTATAATAATAATAATCCAAAGGGAATGGATCAAGTTGAACAACACAAAATTTTAATCTGTCTCAAGTGTTGATTTCATGATTAAATTTTAAAATAATAAAATTAAAAGGAATAATTAAATTTGAAATTAACAATTATAAGCCAAATGACTATTGCAAAAAGAAAAAAAAATTTAATTAATTTATATATAGATATATATTATATATAGCTAGATATATATAAAAAATAATATATATTACTATATGTTACATATAAATAGATATATATGAGTATATGCTAAAAAAATAATATATATTATATAAATGTGGATATATATTGATATATGTTTATATATTTTAACTAAAAAATAATAGTATATGTTGATAGATATATATCGATATATGTTATATATAATTAAATTTATATATATTACATATATATAGGTATATATCGTTAGTATAAATATAAAATGATATATATATCGATAGTATAAATATAAAATGATATTTTTATAATTTTATATTAAAATAATATTTTTAATATAATTTTTATAGTATATATTAAATTATTTTAAAAAATATAAAATAAATAAAATATATTAATATAAATAAAAATTTAAAATTTTATTTTAAAAATAAAGGTATATGTGGATATATATAGATATTTATTATATATATATAAAAAAATTTAATATAAATATTTTTAATTTAACATTTTAAAATTTTATTTAAAAAAATAAAATAAATAAAATGGCTATTAAATAAATAGCCACTGTCTTCTATGTATTATAAGTACATGTTTTAAAATAAACAAAAGTGACCAAAACGTTGGCGGTGTATTTTTGTAAAAAAAAAAAGATAAATATAATATTTTTGAAAATTGAAAGAAGTGATAATATTTTTAAAAATAATTAATCTTTTTAAGGTAATTTTATACATGTCCCTTCATTCAAATCATCAAGTGCATTTAACTCAACATTTGTGGAGAAAGAAGAACCTCACTCTTTAAGGCGGCAATGAAAACATCCAACCCTAGCTAATAAGTAGGCTATATTATTTGTCTCTCTCCTAACGAATGAGATTTGTTATGGATTAAAATCAAATATTAAATTCAAGCAATCTTGGATTACTCTAAAGCAATCTTGAATAATAACCTGGGAGTCAATAGTCAGATTCGAAAATCACTTTGGGCCAACTTTTGTCTTTAGCCCAACTTAGAAAGCATCTTGAAGCTCAAGGCTTCTACTAGCTTTGGCTCCACTTCACCCAAGTATCCACAGCAACAAGCACTCTACACTAGCCCTCTTCTGTCCTTGAGTACTCAACGCAATCCTATGCACATGCCATCTCGCCTGTCAGGCTGCCACTAGCGTCACTGTTACACTTGAGCCTGTTGCCTTTTGTCTGTCTGTTCCACAAATTGACCAAACTCCGTTGTCTTCTTTCCTTTCTTCCAGTAAGATTTTTCAGTCTTCCCACAAACTCCGAGCTCTAAATGACATGTACCATATATTTGAGAAACAAAACTTGAAAAAGGATATATCATTTAGATTATGTTATAAATAAATAAATTTTTTTAAATTTTATAAAATTTATTTAAATTTTGAGAATTACTTATTTAGAATAAAATTTTTTATTTATTTTAATTCTATGAATTTAAATTTATGGAATTTAATTAGCATAGACCAAATTCAATTAAAATAGATAAAATTTAAAAATAAAATTTACAAATTAATAAATTTAATTTTTCTTTATAAAATTATCTTCCATAAACTTATACCCTTTTTTTCTACTATACTCTTCCAATTTTTTTACTTTTTCACTATACTAATTCCATAAAATTTATTATTTCTCCTATTTTAAAATTTTAAATTTAATTTTTAATAAAATTATGATATTGATTTTTATTTTTTAAAGCCAAATATTTAATTTAGATATTTACTTTTTTAGCTTCATCAATAGTTATAATTTTATCTCAATATTTTATCAAATTTTTATTTTTAATAACCATTTAAAATTTAAAATATTATTCATTATATATATAAACCCTTTTGTGAAATTTATTATCAAAACAAAAATTATTCTAATAAATGTAAATAATAGTCCAATAAGTAAAAAATTTTAAATCTGAATATTTTTTTTATTTAAAATTATGTTAAAAAAATATATTCTTCTAAATAAAAATTATTATAAATAAATTATAATAGTTTCAATCAATTAAATTCATATAAACTAAAAAATATATTTTTATAAATTAAAAAAATAACATATTCATACATAATAATTATCTAATTGAGAAATATCTTATTATTAATTTATAGTAATAAATCTAAATAAAATTTTTTTTTTGACATTATTTGAGTGTAGGTTTTAAATATAATATTATCATAATAAGGATGTATTTAAAACAAAAATATTTAAAATTTTAATTTAAAATTTATTTTAAATAAAATTATATAAAATTTAATTAAATTATTTATTTTAAATTATATCATATTAAATATGAGAATTTATTATATAAAATAGTGTTAATTTTTTTTTTAAATTGCTTCAATGTTAAAAGGGCTCTTTGAATCGACAGGGACTATTCAACAAACCAACCAAGTCTGCTTTCTAATGGGTCAAAAAGCCCATCACCAACTCATCTTCTCCGGCGCCAATCTATTCATGCGCCATGGACTCCCCCAAACATCAACTATATT
Organism: Garcia nutans; assembly: GCA_947685225.1. Lineage (NCBI taxonomy): Eukaryota > Viridiplantae > Streptophyta > Magnoliopsida > Malpighiales > Euphorbiaceae > Garcia > Garcia nutans. The sequence continues at coordinate 9,200,633 of CANTUV010000025.1, forward strand.
GTCACTCTGAAAATTCTCTGTAAGCGCCGTTAACAACCGTCTGATAGTTTCAGATGGAAGCTCTTTTCGATGCAATCAACGTCCGAGACCTCCTCTCCACCGGGGACCTTACGGACCCTACCTCTCCACTCTCCGCGCCTGATCTTCGCCTTCTTATAACTCGGCTCGAATCTCATTCTCTCCAAATCAAGTCTAGAGTACAATCGTATCTCCTTTCTCACCACAGCGACTTCTCCTCTCTCTTCTCCCTTTGCAACGACGCCGTTTCACAGACCAATCAAATCGAAGAGAAGGTTTCAGATCTTTTACGTTTGCTTTCTGATTCTCCGATTGATGTTGAGATTAGAGAGATTGTTGAGGAAGCAAATGCGAAGACGAAGGAGGCAAGAGTAAAGAGAGAATTGTTGGAATTGGTGAGAACGATTGTTGGAATCAGCGAGAGGTTGAGAGATTTAAGCGAGGAATTGAATAATGGACGGCTGAGATTTGCTGTTGGAGAAGTGATGGAGTTGAAGAAATTGTTGAGGATTGGTGATGAGGATGAGAAGGACCCTATTGTTTATGGTTTGTTAAGGAAGGAATGGCTTGATTGCTTTGATGAGGTAAGAAATTGTTTAAATAATTGCTCCATTTGTTTTCTGAGACAGTTGAGAAAAATTAAAGAAAATGAAAGAAAAATTGAGTTCATTGCTTTATATTGATATTTATGAGTGTACATTTTTGCTTAGGTTAGTTGACATAATTTTGGAATCTTTGGGTGTTCTACATTGTTACAAAATTTGAGGATTTCCTACTTTTGTAATTTTTTTTAAAAATTTTTTATGGAACAAAGATATTGCGATGTTATAGCTAAACATAATTGTAGAGGATTCAAGTAGGTAACTTGTCATTGTAATACTATTGTGAATTATTTTACGAAACAACACAATGCAGCAACCAAATGGGTATTATTACAATTACTATTTTGGTGTCTTGTGATTGTTATATTTGTGATTTTTATTGAGTTTGTGATTGTCTTTTAGATGAATTTGGTTTGGGTTTGTAGATTCAAGAGGTACTTGTGAGGTTCATGGAAAATGCAGTACGGTTTGAGCTTGATTCTAGTGGAATTCAAGTCAAGTATCAGTTGAACGTTGGTGGAATTGCTGGGGTTGACCTTCGCACAGTTTTGGAAGCATTGGAAGTGAGTGTGCCTGTCATCTAATCTTCCTCAAGAAAATTAAATCTCTTAGCATGAACTATGATATATTGTGTTGAAAAGGCCTTGCATGGAAGGTTGGCTGATCGTTTCTGGAATTGAAAGCATGAATTTTTCTAGCTACATTTGTACAACTGCATTTTGTTCCCTCACATGATAAAATTTTTACTGCATATGCCTCTGTTTGTTTGCTCTTATCTGGGGTTGATGGGTTGTTATCAGTGAGATATTATTTACTCTTAGGAAAATTACGCCGCTGAAAATGATGAAGCAATGGATGCCTACTTATTGAATCCCATGAACAATTCCTTTTGCTCACTCATTAGTGGCTATTGGCTATTGCAGGTGCTTGGGATTTTGGATTATGGACTTGCTAAAATGGGTGACCAATTAATCAAGTTTGTTATCAGCCCTGCTATAAATTCTGGATCAAATATTTCATTCATAGAAGATTCTGAAAATGCCTCGGAAGAGATGACTGAGGCAATGCTGAAGATGGTACTACCATTTGATTCTAAGGTATTATATATTTGTAAAAAATTTTAAAATTTTATGTTGTTGGCATTTCACTAATGTTCAGTACAACTTGGATGACAATTCTTAAGCTGTAATATGATATGCATACAAACACATGTTTGGTTGCTCTAAAATGGAATGTTCTACAGTTCATTACATTGCATTTACTTTTCTATAACAACATCCAAAATAAATTCCGCCGTATGGAGGCATTAAAAGTTCTGCCAAAGTGCCAATTGATCGAAACTAACTAGAGTCTCATCCTCTCTTTCTCTCTCTCTTTTTTTTTTTAATTTGCGGCATATGGTTTATGATGCTTTGTCATCTAAATTTGTCTCCAATTTTCAGATGGATGGTGCAGATTATGAGAATATCTATTCAGGGGTCATAAAGATTGTTAAGTTTATTTGTGAACGCTTATGCTTCCAAAATGCTTCTTGGATTCGATGTTTTGGAAGACTGACGTGGCCTAGGATATCTGAGTTGATTATTTCTGGCTTCCTCTCTAAGGTTTGTTTATCTGACTCTTCAAACTTGAGATACATTCCTCATTTTTTATTTCGTTTGTTTGGAAGTTACTGTAATAAGAAATTATCTTATTATATATGTGTTGTTGCATGCGTGTGGTGATGGTGGTGGGTTTGTGTATATATATATCCATAATCTTTTCAGTTGAAGTTGGAAATTCCAAAAAAATGTTGCCTTGCTATTTCTGTCAAGTGTAGATGGGTAAACCTTCAGTAATTGACATCTACTTGAATAACCAAAGTGGAGTACCTAAGATTTTGGTATAATTAATTTTTGTTGATTGATAGATTAATTTATGTCAATATACTACGATCTGTAAATATTTTGCATCGAAATACTTAATGACTTTTTGGATTTTTTTCAACACATTTTTGGATGTTTATGTAGCCATATTGAGTATGACATGGAGGAATGCTAACTCCTAACAATCATGAACTGCACATGTCAATTGATTTTCTTGCAAGATAATAATTAGTGCTTGTTTTCAAACATAATGGAGGCTTGGAAAGCAAACGGATGGATTGAATGTAATCTGAAATTGGTAAAAAATAAATCACCTCTGCCAAAATGGTTTCTGAATAATTCTGCAGTTTTGAGATTGCTTATTAACTCTGCAAACTGCATTCTATAGATTGAAGATCGTTCCTTACCAATTCTAATTAGTAAGCCGTTTCATGTTTTTGCATTTGACTTCCAGTTATGCAAATCGTTTAACATTTATGGCAGTTCAGGCATACACAAGGTTGGTGATGGTCTCATGCAAGAGGCTTTGCAGAAGATAGTTGCTTCAATTGATAATGCTAGATGTGCTACTGTGTACTTGTCAAAAATTAGTAGATCGGTGGTTTGACATCCCCAAAAAAGTATTTTTATCCTTTTCATTATCATGCTAATGTTTAAGCCTGCAGAGATAATATGCCTGCAATGCAGACATAGTATGCCTGCAATTAGATTTTTTTTTCTTATACTAATGTATGTTGACTCCTTGTATAGTGCTAGTTCAGGGTTTTGGTATTCTAGAAGAAAATTAATTTTTGTTGTTGAAAGTTGTTTGATGATTATTTCTTCTTTTAGTGGCTGAAAGCAGTATCATCAGGCCTTGAATATATTCATATTTATTAACCAATCAACAAACAATTAAATAAATAGAAATATAGTTATTTCTAATCTTATTTCTAGAGATGAGAAAAATTGTCCGAACCTGACCGATCCGATTGAAACCCTACCAACCATGTTGGTTTAAACCGATTGAATTGGTCCGTTTTGGTTTGTACATTTACTAGGAAATTCGATCGGACTCGATAAAAATTTACTGAATCCAACCAAACCGACTAATAATTGTCGGTTTTCAAAAATTAATTTTTCAGCTTAATAGTGGTCGGTTGGTCTACCCCTAAAACCCGACCAACCCGACCGATGCACATCTCTACTTATTTCACATCTTAAAAATTCTCCTTTGTCTGATAATACTCCCTCGGACATGGAAAGTAACAACGAAAATGGCTAACCCAATAGCAGATTTCGCAGCTGCCACCGTTGGAACAAGTGAAGCAAATGATTGACCTGGCATATCATCTGGTCTAGAAAACCATACTGGACTTTTTTTTTTCTTGACATGTGATTAAGTAATTCTGTCTCAGATAACTTTGTTCTGTCGTGGATTAGCAACATGCCAGGATTTGAAGATGATATACGTTGTGAGAGAGATAAATGGTCTTGTTTGACTTAAGGGTTTGCCTTTACAAAGAGTAGTTTTGTTAAACCTTGAATTGGTTTCTGGCTTCTGTTGCATTTTGAAAGGAAGCATCTTGTTCGAAGTGAGTCTATCAGAGGAAATTCTTTGGCTGAGGGCATATTGTTTTGAAGTAGGGGACTAGTGGACAACTCATGCACTTAGTTACATTTAACTGTTTCTTTTTTTGTGCTTTGAATTGTTGGCCATGCACAAGTTTGGACTAAAAGAAACTGCAATTTCATTGAATATTGGAATGAACTTTTTTGTGTTTTGCCTTTTGTTCGCTCTAATTTTTTGCTTGATGTTTCTTCTTTATTTTTTTATTTCTGTTTCAGTTTATGCAACTCCCTCCTGTGCAGCTATCTTTGAAGAATGATTTTTTGTTTTTGGTTGTTTCAGGCTGTTCCTGAAGATGCTTCGAAGCTTGCTGACTTTCAGAAGATTATCAAACACACATCTGATTTTGAGTCTGATCTGAAAGAAATTAAATTTATTTCAGCATCTGATATCTCAGACCAAAAATTAAGCAACTATGCGGAAAATGTTGAGATTCACTTTGCATCTAGAAAGAAGACCGATATATTAGCCAAAGCTAGAAATTTTCTTTTGCAGTTTGACTCTGCCATCCCACAAGTGAGCTTTTCAAGACTGCAATGCATAACTCTGTAGATACCGATATTTCAGTCAGCTCTTAAATAATGAATATTTCAACAGGAATATACAAGGAAAGGTCCTTCACATAAGGATGCTGGAATGGCTACTAATTCTTCTGAGCATGTTGTTGATCTGCTTTTTCTATCTGAGAGGTGTGTGGTGTCCAAAGCAGCTTCCCAACTCATGAAGCTAGTTCATGAGACGCTTAAGGTAGTTGCCAAAGAACAAAGTATTTTGGCTCTTTTAATGCTGTGAAAATTTAAACTGATGCCTTATTTCATAGTTTTTGACTTGGTTGTCAGGCAGAATGCTTTGTCACATAAGTTTTCTGCCTTCCTCACTCTACTTTTACTGCTCATACCCCTGAAATCTTGATCATCATCTTTACCTGCTCTATTTACATTTGTGAGGAGATGGAAGGATGTTACTGAAGGAGGACATGCGAAGTTGCGACATTTCCTAGGGTTTTCTAAAACGGCTATCAAAAGAAGCTTGGCTTTGTGTTTGCCATTCTGTTTTAGGCTATCATGTCAAGAGTTAAATGTGCTGTCCATGCTGGATGAGCTTTTCTAGTTTTACCTTTTCTTTTCTGCTGCATAATTGTGTGCAGATAAATTGGATTATGTGTCAAACAGCTTATACATTGATGGATGAGCTTTTCTAGTTTTACCTTTTCTTTTCTGCTGCATAATTGTGTGCAGATAAAATTGGATTATGTGTCAAACAGCTTATACATTGATGGAGAGAGAGAGAGAGAGAGAGAGAGAGAGAGAGAGTTTAGTTATATTTGGGAGTCACTAACCGTCAAGTCTCTTCTGGGTAAAAAGAATACGGGGATCTCTTATCCTAAAAGAGGTTCCTTTTGATCAACCCTTTCTCTGCTTCCCTCTCATTCTTTTGTTCTTCTTATGTAATGTGCTTGCAAATTATCATTAGTATTATTTTTTATATCTGCTATGTTATTATAAATTTTAAAAAGGTTCTGTGACTGCATTACATCATATTTTAACTTTGTACAAATAACTAAAATTATTTATATTTGAAACATACAAGGATGCAATTGTGCAATGTTTTGCACATCCATCTGACCTATAAATGAGTATTGATTTTTTTTTGGCTTGATGGTAAGGGTAAGAAGTCTTACATGAATGAAGTGAGAAGTCTCACACCTCAAGCTTGTTTATGATGGTGCAATTTGGCGCAGGACGTTTGCTTGTCGTCTCCAAGAGTTGCACTGGAATTCTATCATGCTGCTAGGGATGCTATCCTTCTCTATGAGGCTGTTATTCCTGTCAAGGTTAGTGCATGGAAGTAGTTTTATAGCATGAAAATTTACCTGCTGAATCCTACATTATATCATTTTCAGGTTGGTTGTTTTGAACTCTGCAATGTGCAAAAAAGTAACGAGGCATTTAAAAAAAAAACTTCTTGAGACTTGTCCAGGCATAGCCTTTTCTGATATAAAACTATCTATGTGGAAATTTCATCTCTTGTTTCTTAGACAAATCAGTGCACTTAATGGAACCTGTTTGATGAATTTTTTTTAAGTCTCTTGGGCTCATTTTGGGCACCTTCTGGAATGGCTCTGCTTTTATCAATTTCCTAAATTTATTTTGTTTATTCTTATTTCAGAATTTTTTTTAAATATATATGTTTCAGGACTAAGACTGAGTATATGCATTGTAGATTTAATAGCGAGAATAGAGAACGAGGCAAAATTGTTTTAAATACCTTAGCTCTATTCTTCAAGAAGATGGAGCTTACAAAGAAGATGTAAATCATAGGATTAAAGCTGGTTGGATGAAGTGGAGGGGTGCTACATGAGTTTTATGTGATCGAAAGATGCCAATTTAATTAAAAGGAAAGTTTTACTGCACTGCAATATGGCCTGCGATGATGTATGATAGTGAGTGTTGGACAATAAAAGAACAACACATGAGTAAAATGCATGTTGCGGAAATGAGAATGATAAGATAGATGTGTGGTCATACTAAGATGGATAGAATTTGCAATGAGTGCATTAGAGAAAAAGTGGGGGTAACACCTATTGAGGATAAGATAAGAGAACATTGATTGGGATGGTTTGGCCATGCGAAACGAAGATCTAACGATGCTAGGCCTATAACTGAGAGAGGCAGAGGTAGGCCTAAACTGATTTGGTCAAAGGTGATCCGTAATGATCTTGTGATATTACATCTATCAGAAGAGATAATCCTAAATCGTATTGAGTGGAAAAGAAGAATCCATATAGCCGACCCCAATTAACTTGTGATTAAGGCTTTGTTGAGTTGAGTATATATGTTCCTGTTTTATTTGAGATAAATTTTGTATGTGATAAATATGATCTCAACTTGAGCTTGAAGTTTTAGCGCTATCTTATTCTGCAAGCTTTATGGCCAGCTATATAGTTAAGTGTTCTCTTGTTTATGTTCATAATTGTGTTAGTAACCTTCAGTTTTGGCTTATGAAGCTAGAAAGGCAGCTTGATGGCATCAACCAGGTAGCGGTTCTCATACACAATGATTGTCTCTATCTGTCTCAAGAGATACTTGGATTGGCATTTGAGGTATGCATGTACAGACTACTTGTTTTTTTTTTTTTAATTCATAGTGGGATCATAGTTGTACTGCACAGTGCATTTTTTGGCTGAAGTCATCATTTCATAGTACAATGTTCAATTCACACTATTTTGAAGTGAAATTTGTTCAACAATACATTCTTACTTAAATGATTAAGTCCGGTAAAAACACTAACAGCTTGCATGCCTTTGATTTTGTGATGGTCCAGTATAGGTCAGACTTCCCAGATTGTATTAAAGAACACACTGTTTTTGTTGACATGGCTCCAAGGTTTCATGTTATGGCACAGGAGATACTACATAGACAAATCCAACTTGTTATTTTTAATTTGAAAGAGGTAAATCGTCTGATATGCATAGTTGACTAAACTTGATTTACCATAGTCTTGAAGTGACAATATGCTCTCTCCCAACTCTTTGTAAATGTTGTTTTAGGCCATAGATGGTGCTGATGGTTTTCAGAATACTCATCAAAAGCAACAGTTTGAATCTGCAAAGTTTAGTATTGATCAGGTCAGTATGTTTTGGCTTGTTCTTTTCAGTTGTCAACTGTATCTATAAGAGAAAGCTAAATGTTCCTCTATCAGGTGATTTTTATTCTTGAAAAAGTACGACTTATATGGGAGCCACTCTTGCTGCCACCCATTTACAAGAAAAGCATGTGTATAGTTCTAGAATCAGTTCTTTCAAGAATCGTGAAGGACATACTCCTTCTAGATGATATGGCAGCTGAGGAAACATTGCAGGTATGATCTTAATGGAATATCGTAAGATTTTGTGTCCTTGAAAGCTTGTGTTTAGAGAGTATATAATTCATTTTGTATTTCCCAGCTTCAAAGACTCATCCATTTGATGCTGGAAAGCCTTACTTCTTTGCTGGAGTCCTTGATTGCTGTTATCCAAAAGGAGAGGTCTGAAGAGAATTCTAGATTTCCTCTAGATGAGCTCATACCTTCTTTATGTAAAATTCGCAGACTTGCAGGTCTGATTTCAGACTCTACTCAAGATTTTTTATTTTTTTCGGAAATTGATGCACTTTTTCCACTCAAAATTTCACTAATTTGCTTTATAATTTTCAGAACTACTAGACATGCCTTTGAAATCCATTACAGCAGCTTGGGAAAGTGGGGAACTGCTATGTTCTGGTTTTACAATGTCAGAGGTATTTGCATGTCTGCTAGATCTTGGACTAGTTGGACTTCACAAAGCTTCAACACTATTAGAATCATGTGTTGTATATAGAAAATAAAAGAAAAAAAAACTATCAGAGAGTATAATTATTGGTTAGTATTCACAGACAAACTTTAGAAACTAAAATTATGATATTTTTATTTAATCAAAATTGAAGTTGAAACTGTAAAATAATTTATTATAAATTATAAAATATGTTATAAATTGATAATAAATGTTAACATGCAAAAATAATAAATGTTGCAAAAACTAAAAACTAAACAAGGTTAAAAAAAGTCTGGGAGTCACCCACTGTGCTGATACGAGACATTACATTTTTTTGTTTTTTGTTTTGTTTTGTTTTTTTTTGTTTTGCAGGTGGAAGATTTTATTAAAGCAATATTTGCTTATTCGCCTTTGCGAAAAGAATGCCTACGGAGGATTGGAAATGTCAGCTTGTAGAAGTTTCCCAAGAATTTCAACAACTTGAACCCACATCAATACAAGACATGAAGTGGAGGAAGGTGGACGATGAGGCGTGAATTCTCAGTACTCTCTGGGTATATATAGCAATTGGCAGCTAAAGTTACCCCTTTTAACACCCATTTTTTCCCATTCCAATCAATAGAAGTTAGATTTACAGATTTGTCATATTTTGTAAAGCAATCTTTTTATATAAAACGAAAATACCATGTAGAAGTGCATTTTTGTAGAATGTACATTTGCTGTGTTTTTTTTTTTTCTTAAATTCTTACTTTGGGAACCGTGTATTTCTCTTGGAAGTTGTGGGGTTATTTGCAGTGTGGTTGTCTTCCAATTCTGTTAATGTTATGAACTAGTTGATACATAAATTTGTCATGATTGGTTGGATTCATGAATGTGCATGTAAAAGCTACTCTTCGTTGAAGAAATTCAATCAGACAATTGTACTTTCCGTTCCCTAAAAAATAAAATTAGCTTTCACAGAGATTGAGAAAATATAATTACTGTTGTTTAAATCAATAAATTTTGCTTAATATTTTTCTAATGTCACTCAAAAAGAAAAATTCGAAAGAAAGCGAAAAAAATGTACTTGTTATAGACTAAAATAGATTAAGAAAGGGATGTGCTTTCTTTATATTACAGATATCGAATGCCTTTTCTTGCTTCACGACATATTCAAATGTCATATGGTTCGAAAATGGTATCGGCCCACTAAAAGGAAATCTAATTTAGTTGCTTGTGATTCAATGTTGTTGTCGAGTAAATCTTAATAATATTTGAAAGACAATTATCTTAACAAGATAATCCCTTCCACTACCGCCAAAAATTCATTCAATTACACATGCTTTGTTTATAATATCAAAAATCGTCTATAGCCTGAAATTTCACTCTTCCTCAGCTAACTTGCCTTATTATAGCTCATGTTTACTTCCAGCATCGTCTCCCATTAGTTCTTCAAGAGAGAATTCGTCCTCTTCGATTATCTCTCCATCTTTGCCATCCCATGGCTCCGTCTTCACTATTTCTGGGGTACTCCCCAGAGCCAAATTTCCCTTTCCACCACGTCCGGCTTCTTTGACAAATTCTCTGGAAAACCACAACTCCGTTCAAGGTGTTGCCCATATAGGATTAAAGCAGCCCGAAAGGCATATGAAATAGAATACTTACATAATATGTTCAAGCTCAAATGCACTTTTAAGTGGGGCATATGCTCCTTTCTTCACATTCAAGGCTACCAAAGCTGGGTAACCATATCCACCAACGCCTACCTGCTTCTCAAGATTTGGCTGCTTCCCTGCAGCTGCCCAGACGTAGCTGTAGATATCAAATGCTTTAGTTAGTAACTTGCCAGTGTTTGTTTCTTAATATGCTTTGTTTATGTATGCTTGTTGTATCGCTGACATGGCCTGACTTTAAAAATTAAAAGAATGAGTATCAAAACACAAATTTATTATGGCCACACAGAAAGAACAGTTGAAACAGATCCAATAGTAAAGAACTGCAATCTACTTGCCTATAAGGACTCCTTTTAAACTTCTCAGCAACTGATAACAACTGCTCAAGGTACTTGTTCCTTCCTGCTGCCTTGGAGTCCAAAATGTCAGGTAAGAACGCAACAAAACAGATGGCAGCTGGACCACATTTCTCTTCCATTACTTCCTATTCATTAAAAACACATAGCTTTGTACCATCAATAATAGAAGCTTTACTCAAATTGTGTTTCTTTTAGAGATTAGAGATTTACTGGGCCAGTCAACTCAGTCACTTCAGGCGGTGCAACATTGGTTTCCAGCTGCTCTAGAGCAAATGATTCAATTGCTAATGCTGTTCTGGCACCTTCATACGGAATTGGAGTATCTTTATCAGCACCAAACACCAAGATGGTGGGAAATCCTTGTACATTGAACCTGCTCATTAGAGACTGACAACCCATCCTATTACAACCATGTCATTTGACAAAATTTTCAAGCATTGAATAATGAGAATGTTTAACCACATCTAATCCAATTACCACAGATTTTAACGAAAAAGCATTGTCTCAGACATGTATACAGGAAAATGAAAAATAGCACCAGTTTTCTAATGATAATGAATAAATATGTTGTATGAGCTAGTGCTTCATGTGCTCTCAACCATAATTGGAAAAAAACAGATGTAACAGTTGGCATATTCAGCTCACTGAGTGATTATCCAGTAGAACTGGAGCCTAATTTGGTTATCAGATGTAACAGTTGGCATATTCAGCTCTCTAAGGGATTATCTAGTAGAGCCGGAGCCTAATTTGGTTATCAGCTACAGCCTAATTTGGTTATCTCATAGACACTCCAAAATATTGTGAGAGGAATAGAGTAAACTTTGATCCTACTCACCAATTCACAACAGCTCAACATTCTATGAAGTAAAAATATGTGCATGTTGCAAAAGACAAATCCAAATACGTCAACCAGATCAGGTAAAAGGGTGGCCATCCAATATCACCACAATACAAATTCTCATACTACCAAACTACTTTTCTTTGTTCTGGAATCTATTTGAATAGAAATTATGAAGACATAATAGTAACAGGATATGTAGTTACACATAAGACATCTGAAGCTTAAAATTACCTTCTCAACATCACAGTCAACATGACCCAGCTTCGCCTTCCCCTTCAAGTTACTAGCAGCCCTCTTCCACTCAGGAGCTAATTTTTTACAATGTCCACACCTTGGAAAACACATGTAGACAATTTTTATCTCCAAATTCAAAATATATATTTGTACAATGAAAATAAAAATTATGCAGAGTCAAGTCAACTATGCTTAAACTATAGCGATCAATCAACCAAATAGCCACATGAAGTTGAATTCTGTTGCATGACAATGACTACTCCTTCAACTTATTATTTTCTTTTATATGAATTATGCACAAGAGAAATCACCACCTAATCCAATGGTTGGATTCATCAATATGAAGACATGCAAATTCCAAAAGATCTTTTTGGATTTACCCACCATTCTTCTAGTAAATGATTCTTTTTAAGTCCAAATTGTTCCTTTAGAATCTGAGTCTGCTAATTGATTTTTAACTAATTTATTTTTATCGTGTTTGAAGTGCCATAAATTCATCTTTTATGCAGAGAAAATGAATAATAGCCATGTTAATTTCATGCCAAATGTATGACGTAACTATATCTAGCACCTCACTTTTAATTCCATGCATGCATGGGTGCACATCTGTTTAGATAGACACATGGATGGGCATTCATAACACACATAGAGGTCATATCACTCCAATGAGAGCTGCTGTCATGCAAAATACACCTGATCCCCCAACCTCCAACAAACCACAAACAAACACTCACTCAAGGAAAGATTAATGTAGGACCTTCAAAGAACAGACTCACCAAGGTGCAAAGAACTCCACAATCCAAAGATTTTTACTTTTAAGCACCAGCTCGTCAAAATTGCGGGAGTTTAATTCGACTGATTCATTGGGTTCAGAATTCTCACTAGATCCTCCAGTTGATTTTCCACTCAGGCGCTCCTTCAAAAGTGCCTTTATCTGTTTGAAAATGAAATGATGTTGCAATAACAGTATAAGAATCAGAATCTGGAGATATTTAACACATCAACTGATGAACCATAACAAACCTGCTGTAGTGCAAATTCCGCAATAGGTTTAGCTTCCCTAGCTCCTTGATAATCTACTGGGGGCTTCCCAGGAACAAACACCTTTATGGTGGGAAAACCCCTAATACCATATTCCTACACAGAAATAGAACAGCTTTTGTTCAGCATCACCAAAGGAAAGTATGCAGAAGTAGAACATAAGGAAACAAAGTTCAGATTAATAGCCAGGATCTGCAGACATAGATTCACTTGTTATACATTGCAAGGAAATGATACCTCACCACAAACAAAGTTATAAGGCTAAGAGACTAATTTATGTTTTTATGATCTTTTCTTCTCAAACTGTAACTGCCTCTATATAAAAACCGCTTCTAATACACAAATATCACCACACAATCCCAGTTTTGCTTCACAATATTGATAGGTAATCAGAATTCAGGTTTGCCAAACAATAAAAATCATGTCATGCACCAGTGACCATTTACTGAGATTTTTTTGGGCCCCAGAAGAGCCATTTGAAGGAACTAAATGTCGAAATAATTCCACTACCAAAATCAGAATATCTAAATCTGTGGTACTCAGTCAAATTGATTTTGAAACAATGAAATAAGTATCCTAGGATGCCAAAGGAAAAGGCAAGGGCCACACTAAGGTAGAATGGTAGAGGCACATTACTAATACTATTGCATGTTTATAACAGCAGAAAACGGGCCATGTCATCCAACTAAACTGCTCATTACATGGCTTCACCTATTCAACAATGAAAGCCAGTTCTTGCTAAAATTCTTGGATGCGTATGAAGAACTAGTTAACGCATTCATTAGCATAACTTCCATATCATCGCAGAAATTGTTAGCTCTTGAATTCTGATTAAGGGGTGAAATAATTATTTGCTAATTTACTACATCAATATCAAATCATATCCACCAACATGGGCTGCAACTTCAATTATAGAAACCTGAGCAAGTGACTGGTGTGCATCAGCATCAAGAGCTGCCACAGTTGCAACACCTTTCAAGATAGTAGCTGCCTTCTCCCATGTGGGTGTGAGAGCTTGACAGTGCCCACACCAAGGTGCAAAGAACTCAACCAAAACAACTCCATTTGAGTTCAGGACCTGCCAAAATTCAATGATCTCAGTTAATATGAATTATCTAAACCAAATCCAAATGAGCAATTTGCTATATAATAAAAAGTTCATATAAAAAATTCAGCATTCATAGTAAAAAAAATTATGAACTGACTCTTGTGGATAAAAAAGATTTGAAAATCCCTCATAAGAGCAAACCTAAATCTAACACCTCGTACTACATAAAACAACTGCACAATTGAAAAGATATTGAATTTGAGTTCCAAAACAACACTTTCATTCCTCCCAATTTTTAATTCAAAATTCTAAGAAACCTCCCCTGTATGTTCCTCTATTTGATGAACTACTCATATGAAAAAAGATAATAGCCATACCCTTCAACTAAAATTTTCACATTTCTCAATTTAAGAGGTTACCAATTTCAATAACAAATTCGACAAAAAAAATTTCATTTCTCAATTAAATAATGTGAAGGAAATATATAAATTCGACGATAATATAAATCAGAAGGGAATATGAAAATCAATACTAAGTTGATCTACAGTATATAAAAAATAAGAAAAAAAACAGCTTCAAAAAACACTATATCTTAAAACTCATTTCTTCAGTTATTTTATCAGTATTTCTACATACTAAAAAGAAGCTCCATAATAACTGTTTTTCTTTCAATATTCCGATAACTTTCTCGGCAACCAAAAAAAAACCTAAGAGAAACATTGAATTGAGGTTCATAAGGTTACCTTGGACTTGAAATTGGAGGGAGTTAGCTGCACTACAGGAGATGATGGTCCGTACAGTGCATTGCAGAGATTAAAAGCGAACAGTAGAATTGATAGAGCTATTAAAATTGGTGATCGTGATAATTGCATTTTTTCCCTAGTTTTCTCGAGAAAAATCTCTTTTTTTCTTTGAATATCAGGGCAGAGACACCTCTCTTGTGGCAGACAGCAGGAAAAACCACTCGCTGAGAATAGAGCTACGTGTACTAGCCAATAGGAATAATTATATCCAAGTTAATTACTTGTTTATTTATTTCTTAATCAAAGGTAGGAGATGAAATTCCCGTGCTCGTAGTCGTAGGATTAGTTGGCTAGCCAATCAAATTTTAATCCCTAAAAATCTTACTCCTATATTTTATTTTTTATAAAATTAATAATTTTTTTTATTATATTTTATTTCATTGAACTTTTTTTCAAAAAAAAAATCATTGAACTTTGATCTGTATGATATTTAAAATTTTAAAATATAATATAATTTAATTTTTAAATTATGTATATATTTTTATAAAATTGTGATCAAGACTCAAAATAAACAAATCCAATAAAAATAGAACTTTTTATAAAAATATCTACAAAAATATATTTTTTAAAAATACAGTTAATATAAAAAAATTTAAAAATATCTAAAAAATTTATAAAATTATAAAAATATTATATCTCATCATATTTTTACGATTTGTATGTGTTATAAATATATTATGGATATGTTATATATATGTTATAAATTTTTTTAAAATAAATATAAAAATTGAGTTTATTTCAAATATTATTTTATAAAATTTAAGAGAAAATAACATTATTTTATAAAAAAATGTATAAAAAAATGTATAAAAATATTATTTTATAATATAATTTTATATGTTTCAGATATATTGTGTATATATTATAAATTTATCATATATATTATGTATATATTATCGTTTAATTTTATATATTGTATAATATTTATATATTATTTAATCATAATATATGTTATAGATATATATTTTTTAGCTTTTATAAATTAATTAATTATAGTATATATACTGTGGATATATTGCAGATATATTTTGTATATGTTATAGATATGTTATTATTTGTTTTATATGTATTATGTATATATTGTGTATATATTATTTTTATATTTATTTTTTTATGTATAATGAAAATATAAAAATAAAAAATATTTATGAATAAAAAATATAAATGCTAATTAAAAATAAAAAAATAAAAAAACAGAAAAAATAAAAAAGAAATGACGTTGAAAAAATTCAAAAGGAAAAAAAAAACAAAACACGCGAGTGTCTTGTATTTTTGTTGGTTTTTTTATTTCTCCACATTCTTATACTTTTCAAATTTTAACTTTTTCTAGATTTTTAAATTTAAATAATTTATTTACTATGCCCTTAGAACTATATTACTTTTAAAAATTATATTATTTAACGCATGAAATATTAAAATTTTAAAAAGTGAATTTTTTATATATTTTTAATAATTTCAAAATAAAAAACAATATAAATATTATATTATTTTTAAATTGGTGTCACGAAATTTCTTGTCAATTTTATTTTATTATTACAATTTTTATTATAAAAAATTTTAAAATTTTATTATGAAAATATAACTTAGAATTTATTAGACAAAACATCACAGGTCAAGAGGTTTTTAGATTGATTTTTTTTTTCTATAAATGAAAATTTAAATTCTTCACCCGTTTTTTAACAATGGAGAAAAATTTCTCTACGTATTTTTCCCTCTTTTTTCTCATTATAACTAGAGTATCAAATAAAATAGAATTTAATTTGTTGTGATCCTTATAATAATCATGGTTCATTTTTTTTATTTGAATCAATATTATTAATTTAAAATATTAAATATATAAGTAAAACTAGAATTTGGAGAGAAATAATTGTTTAAAAAAATTTATATAGTGAAATTAATTTGATTAATTTTTTAAAATGGCATTGTTATAATTTTGAAGATATGAATAAAAAATATATATGTTTAAATTTTGGAGTATTATAGTTATGACTCTTGATTATAAAAACTAAATATGAAATATATATACTAGTAAAAAAATTTAAACAAAGAAAATATTTACATTTTATTTAAAGAAAAAATAAAATTACATTTAAAAAATAAAATTTTAAAAAAATTTATAGAAGAAAAATATAATATTATAAATTTTAGAGGTCATTTGCGCACTATTTGATTTTTTTTATTACTAATGAATGAAACTTTTTAAAAAAATTAAAGACTTTCAAATAATGGCTTAAAAAGGATTATTTTGATAAATAAAAAAATTGTTAACGAATAATTTGGATTTGCTGATTAGGTCCACTCTTTTCATCATCAGAACTTAATTTTCAAATAAAGTAAACAAATTTTATTTTATTTTATTATTTATTTTAAATAAAAAAGTAATAACTTTTAAAAAAATAGTCAACTTTTTAATAAAACTTTAGTTTTTAAACAGACATGTGACAATAATTTTTTATTCAAATGATTTTTATGAGAAGTGGTAAATACATGTTTAACCTCTAGCCAGAAAAGATTTTAAATTACTAATATATATAGTTGAAGAGTTTAATATCACATATTTAAAATTTATGGGCTTAATGCATAAATTACGTAAAATTTAAAAGTCTAAAAATTCGTTTCTTCAAAATTATAAACTAGATGTAAAATTTATGGATTTTACAATAAAATTCACAAAAAAATTGCTAGCCAAAGAAAGGCAGACAACATTTAAAGCTATTTTGCCCAAAATCATATTAAATTATCGCATTCCATATAGAGTTTTGCAATTTTAAAACTTTGATATCAGTTCAACAAAAAAGATTAGACAAAATTCAATATTAGAGACAAATCCTTTGACCTAGAGGTTATTACCATCTCTAATGATGCCTCATTTAACTAAACAAGGCCACAGTCCATTTTAAAATCAGAATTGGATCAGTCAAAACTAGCCCAAAATTAGTCAAAATCAAAATTCAAATATTATTTTTTAGATTGATTTAAGTATCTGAATTTTAAAAACTATCGAACCAACTGCTCAAACAATTAAAAAGCTGAAACAACCCATGTGTCGCATGGGCTGTTGTCTACTTGGGCCAGCTAGCCTAAGAAAAGGGCAACTAGCCAATGATCGACCACTGGATGTGCTGCTGCCCTTGCCAACAACACAAGCAATTGGCATATGCAAGCACGGGCTAGCGCAATAGCTAATTCACAATTGAGATGTATGAAATTTTCACTATTTGAGAGATAAGAAAAGTTAAGATTTACTCATCTTTCTATTTTATTTAATTTGCATACTTTTTTCCAAATAAGAACAAAAATCTATTATCCACTTTTATACTCTCATTTCTCCTCCCTTGCCCCTAATCCAAACAGTGCATATATTCTCTTTTCATTCTTCAATCATCATGCATTACATTATTCAATTTATATTATATTACAATCTTCAATCTAAATTATATTACCGTTTTCAATGTTTTCTATAATCTAATTTTTTAATTTATTTTTTAATATTTTCTACAATTTATATTCTTTATTTTTTTAATATTCTCTTTATTATAATTTTAATCAATACATTTTTATTTTATAATTAAATCTATTATTTCTATTTTATTTCTATTGTTTTTAATTTTATTTCTTATATATTATTATTTTTTATTCCAGATTTTATTATATTATGTTTTCTTAAAAATAGTAATTGGAAAAGACTCAAATTTTTAATTAATTAAGAAAAAAATACAGTTGGATGAGTATCCTAGCTTAAATTTTGAATTAACTAATGAAAGAAAATATAGTTGAAGAGTATTCTAAGCCAATTGATTTAAAAAATTTAATAAAAAAAATTGATAATAATGATAATATTTAACAACTACATTAATTTTTCATTGAAGAAAGTTAACAATTTGATTAAAAAAGAAAAAAAAAAGTTTACTCACTTTCGTTATATTCAAAATTCATTTAAAAAAATCTAAAAAATTATTTGATATGATTTGTGGGTAAGTGTATAATTTTAAAATTAAAGGTGAATATAACACATTCAAAAGGCATTTTAGAGCAAACATTCTACTAAAATCATACTTGATAAGGCTCAAATATAAATTTTCGAATTTATATGATGTTGTTGAAGGAATAACTGGAACTTCTAGCAATAAAAGTGATTAAAGTAAATAAATTTTATAATATAAGATAAGAGAACTATGTGGGTTTTTTTTTTATTTTTCTTTAAACCTTAAAATGATATGTAGGCAAAAAAATTAAGTTTAAGTTCTTTTATTTATTTATTTTTTTAGTAAATTAATCTAATTTTTTTTTTATTTTTTTTCCTAATCTTAATTTTTTTAATTAAAATTATATGTAAATTACCTTTTGAATTATTCTAAACCATCTTGACTCGGCCTAAACTGCTTTTAAATCGCCTATTCAAACTATTTCCTCAAATCACCTTGCGAATTACCTTCAAACCGGCTTCAAACTTAAATCAACTATTCTTGAACCATCTTATTAAAGGTTTAGTTTAAGTTTAAGAATTTTATAAACTGAAAGTGATGATACATGAATCTTGGCATATCCACGCCTAAGTACTATATTACTATCTGTCGAATAAGAAATGTTTTTATTCAATATAAAGGGTATCTGTTAAGAGGACAACAACTCTAGAAAATATATTGAGATTTTTTTAAAAATACTCCAAAAAATTAAAGTATTTTAAAGAATACTCACTTTTTTTAGTTCAAAAATATCATTTTTAAAATTTTTAAATTTAAAAATACTAATTTTCGGAGGTATTGTGTCCAAGGAGTTGCACTATATTCTTTTTAGTACTTTACTGATTTGAAATTGAAATTTAATAATTTTCAAAATTTCTTGATCATGAATAATTTTCAAAATTTTAACAAAATAATAAGGACATCTAAAGATTATAAAAATAAGTGGCTACCGATATTTGAAAATTTTTAAACATTTTCTCCAATCCAAATTCAAATCTTTTTATTTAATAAAACATATCGATTTAATCATTTATAGAGAAATTAAAATATAATAATTATAATTAATAAACTTTTTATTTGATTTAGCAGTTCCTGTAATTTATAATTAATTAAAGTATTTAATAATGGCTATTAATTTTCTCTAAACTACCTATCAAATATTTAAGTAAATCAAACATTTACTAATATGAGATATTATTGACTCAATTTACATGTCAAGTGAAAGCAAGGCAGTGTTTGATTTAAAATTAAAATTATCTAAATTGTAATGTGTACATCTTGAAAAGTCTTAATTAAAATAAAAATTAAAAATTTTAATACAAATTAAATATAATAAATAATTGAATTTTTAAATATTTTTATAATTTAAAATTTTTACGTTTATGATCATTCATTTAAATTATAAACTCAACTTACAATACTTTGTCATATCACACTCACAATCTGAACCCATGCAAAATCCACGTGATCTGATCATTTAATTTGCGGCTATCCATTATATATTGGAATTAGAAGTGCAGCTCAGAAACAAAGAATCAATGAGAATTACTCGCAAAGCAGAGAAGCTCATGAAATGTGCCAGAAAATTGAAGAAAATCTTTTTAACATCCATCGGTAATCGGAGATGTAATCAACCACTAACACTGGCGCCAACTAGTCATCGAGCTGTTCGCCGCGAGGAGCTCTTTTTGTCATCCAAAGGAGGACATAGAAGGATTGATGATCAGATTTTAACAGTTCATGTTTCAGCCCAGAATTATTTGACTTTCAGGCAAAATATCTATATATGAATGATGGTGAAATAGAAATATTGTATGATTTATCTGATGCTGAAAAAAGTGTTTATTTTTACGAAATGTATAAGGCTGAATTGCATGAATTGTTATAATTGGTAAATTTTCAACTGGGTTTCGAATTTGCAACAATGAAAACTTTGAAAGCTACTCTCGAATTTTCAAATTCCAGTTGAGGCTGTGTTTGAATAACTGACAATATAATTTATTAATATATAGTATGGTATAATAATAGATTTGTAAATAATATTTATTATGTTTGGATAGATAATATGGTGCATTATAATATTATAAGTTGTTTTTGTTTAATTTAATGGTTTGGTATGGTTGCAGAAATAATAAAATTATTAAAATACACTTAACTTAAATTAATATTAATTTTAAATAAAATCCATAAAAAAGTAATATTAAATTTATTTTTCATTGACAATAATTAATTTTTATTTTTATTTTTTATAATTAATAATTAATTTTATATAAATGGTTGCTATCAATGAAAATAATTAATAATTAACTCATGTCTTATATAAATGGTTGACATGCTTAAAAATGTTCGAAATGTTGCTATCAATTTTATTATATACACTAAAGGTTGAAACCCTTAGTCAATTCTCTGAATCTTATCTAACTTTTTCTTCTATAGCACAACTTATTTCGATCTTCAATTAAAACCATTAGTAAAACAGGAAATGAGAGAGACTTACTTTGAGCTAGGTGGATCAAGTTCTTTGTAGCTGTTGATTGAGGTTCATTATCAAGAAAAGTATTTATCTTTGAAGAATTGACACAGCAATTAGGGCCTATATAAGTAAACATCATAGAAATCAGTAACTTTCTCTTTTAGATGTTTTAAATGAAAAAGTAAATTAGTTTATAATTACCAGTGAAAGCAATCATTAAATTTGAGCAGTTAATTCCTGGATTGTTGCAGATATTTTTCAGAAGCTTGGACGCAACCTGCCTGTTTACTTGCCAGAGGAAAATAGTCAGTACATGTCATACATATATGTTAAAATCTAGAGAGAAATTGCTTTGCTTTCTTACCCTCCAGGAACAAACTCTCTTAGGCCTAACCAATATAACTCCTGAGAAATATAAGACAAAGTTGAAATGTAATCAAAATTACTAAATGAAATTTGGAATACCCCCTTTGAATAGGATAAATTATTGATTAATTTTGTTTTTTTTTTTGGGGCATGTCGAAAACTTTTAAAAGGGTTATAGCATAACGCTGATCATAATTATATTTCTCAATTTCAGTAAGTTTTGATTTCCCCTTGTACCATAAATTAAAGCCACTGGTAGATGTCATTTACTAATTTACCTCAGCCAAGAGCAAGTCAGCAGCAGCTCTGGTAAGAAGTGATGGAATTTGATTAAGATGGGCAATTGGGCTAAGCAAAGCAACTGATCTTAACATGTTTAACAACTTCTCTTGTGAAAAGGTTGTCAAAGCAATCAAAGTTCCCTACAAAATTGGAGTTTTTTCATTTCAATTACTTCCACAAAGAAAAAAATTTTGGGCTAGCATGCAGAGGAATTGAAATACTCACCAAGGAATGGCCGGCATAGTGAAGTTTCTGCCCAGTCTGGTCATACACATACTGGAATGTAGCAGAAAGATCATAAGCAGCAAGTTCATCCCATGACCAATTCCATTAAGCCTACAATATTTACGAGAACAGGATTAGATTAACAACAAAATGAGAGTAAATTGCATCAAAACAACTAAACTATATACTGGATTATATTCTATTGTGACCAGGTAAGATCACTTTAATTAAGTCAATTAACTACTCTATTGTATAAAAAATGATCAAGAAATGTCACATAATGAATGCTAGAAAGTTGAACAGACCGGATCACTGGGGCTAAGAGAGGTATGTCCGCAACTATATCTAGTTCCACGAGTATTAGCTATCCACACATCATAGCCATTGTCTGCCAATATGAATGCCAAAGATTCATCAGGAGAATTGAATAGCCATGTTGCACCATCCTGTGAACAATCACTTCTATATATCAGTTTCTTTGTTTACACATTTTTTCAACTGAAAATTAAATATTTGCCTTTCACCTATAGAAAAATAAAATGAACTTTGAACTTTGCAGGCATTCTCTGGATGCTTAGAATATAACCATCTTGTGTTATTACCTGACCATTAACTTATATTGATGCTAATCAGTATAAAAGAACTGACTTCATGCACATAAAATTGCAAAAATAGTTAGAACCTAGTCGAGTTGAGTCAAGTACTTTATGTTCTTGGAAAACATAGCCTTGTGTCTCCACCATGGATTTGCAAATACCGTTAATTGAATTTGGGGATGATACAGACATGCTATCTTGACCAGTTATTGCACAGTGCTTAGTTCTTGCTGCTGCAATTGCAGAAAAATAGAATAGTATTGCCACAAGAAATGTTGTTGTTAAAGTACTATTACTAGTAGCCATTTCAATTTCTATTGGCTGCTGCAATCTGCAATTTTTTATAATGCATCTAAAAATTCAAGTACAAACAGAAGCAAGAATGATATAATATACAGTTTATAAGCTTTCCGTTTTAACCAACTTAAAGACATTTTGTAGGGTCCGTTAATTATATAATTGCATAAATCATCACCAATAAAGTTGGAATTTCAGAAAAAGCTAAATTTTCATTCTTCAAGGAATGATACATTTGATCAATGGTAGCAGGTTGTTTAAAGTGAAGCAATATCACTAGATCAAACTCTCGAAATCAATGCAACACAACGACAAATAAGTGGCAAGTTGTAGGAGCTTTTACCCTGTCATTCATCAATGAATGTGAAGACGTGCGATATAAGTTGTTAATACTAAAATTTTAATTAAGGATGAAAGCACAAGTAATTGCAGAAGAAGTTAAAAGGGTATTCAAACAATATTGAAGACAAATTGGGTACTATCTCATTTTAATATGGTAACTGATTAAGTTGAATATGCTGTGTTTTGTTGCAGGCGATCATAGTTTGGCTGGCATTAGTAAATATAAGGACGGGAATAATCGTAACATATTGGATAATTGTCGAATAATTAATTCCAGATTTCTTCTAATTCTCTCTTCTCTCTCTTTGTTATTTCTCATCTTTTTCCTTCATTTTCCCTTCTTTTCTAAGCGTCCAAATGCTCTGGTTATGATTCATGGATGTGGATCATAATATTCCGGTACCATAGCAGTCAGAACTTGAGGTTCTTACTCAAGTAATGGCTAAGCAAAATAAAAAAAATCTAAAGCTAATACATATGATCCAAAGTTAGGAAGATCAAGTTCAAGCTCTTAATCTATAGATCCAAGATCTCAGAAAAGTTATCCAGGAATCAATTGCTGAAAAGAGTCTCCAATTTACTTCAAAATATTTAGAATTGCAAAGCTTATATGAGGAACTTAATCTGGAACTTAACAAGAATTTACAAAAACCAAATAATTCTAAAGAGGGTGGGGAAATTGACCAAATAATTCTTGATTGACTAGTGAATTAAATTTCAAAGTTTGCAAAAACCAAATATTAATAATCAATATAAGAGTGTTTAAGATAATATTTTATTCAAATACAATTTGTTCGGAAGTCCAAAGTTTACAGCTACAATTCAATGGATTTTAATTGGACAAATAAAAAATAAATGCAATTGTCGCTTTGGCCGAGTGGTTAAGGCGTGTGCCTGCTAAGTACATGGGGTTTCCCCGCGAGAGTTCGAATCTCTCAGGCGACGATCAAGTTTTTATTCTTCCATTATCATTTTTTTTTCCAAAATTTTGTTTTACTATAATTTAATTATCTTTTTTTTAATTACCCTTACTATTTTTTTTAATCTTATAATTAATTGTTTATTTCCTTTATTCTATTACCATTATTTTTCTTTCAATCATGTTTTTATATTTTAATTTTCCTTTTTTAATTACCGTTAATTGTTTATTTCCTTCTTTTACTACCATTACAATTTTTCAAAATTTATTTATTTATTTATTTTAATTTTTTTATATTACCATTGCAATTGTTTATCATATTACAATTAAATTAGAATTTAAATTAATTATTTTGTTACTTTTTCATTTTATAAATAGCATTCAGAGGCTTCTATTGTAAAAGAGAACATATAATCAAAGATAAAAAAAAAATAAATTAAAATAGAGTAGATAGGAGAAAATATCCTATTTTTATATCTCAAAATAATATTAGAAGTCTCTATTTATAAACTAATATTTATAAGTTGACAATAAAGGATCACAGTTAATAGAATCACAATTACTTTATCATTTAAAAAATAGTCAAAATAAATATAAAAATATAAAGAATTATATAATAACTTTTTATTACAAAATAATAATTAATGAAAAATTGTAAGGTTTATGTAACTAAAAAATTGTAAGTATAAATATTCATCAGAGTATTTATTTATAACAATTACCACTTTTTGAATTTTTTCATACTACATATTTATTTTTTTTTCTAATGCATCTTTTATTATTATTATTATTATTATTATTATTTTCTAGGTTGAGGGAGAGCGTTGGAAATCAGTTAATTTTTTTTAAATCCTTGATAATTAATTTAAAAGGTTACTAAACATGTATGCGCTTAACCTTAGATTTTTCTTATGAGAAGCCAATATTACCCTTAATTTACTTTTCAAACAACTAAAATAAATGTATTATTTATTGAACTGCTCAAATTAATTATTCTCTGTATCTTTTAGATTGTTAGTTCAATTTTCCTTTTTAATCTATCCCAAAATCTAGTCCAGTTCTTATTTATAGATATTAATTTTATAAATATTTTCCTTTTATTAATTGCCTTTAATTAACTGTATTAGCAACTTTTATAAGCAATTTATATTTATTGAAAAAAGCATACAAAATTAATGTGTTATTATTAACAAATCAGGTATTTTAGAAAATTTATATGGTACTAATTTTCTTAATCTATTTGCAAAAACAGAGTCATAGAAGCACTAAAGACAACCGAGGGATATAAATTATATTTTTCACTCATCAATATTTTTCCAGTCATGGATCTTTTTTCTAATTAATATATTTGAATTATATCATTTTTACAATTAATTAAATTTAAAATATAATAGAATTCAATTAATATATTATAAAATAAATATATTATTTAAATTTTATACAGAATATCCCTATCTTTATTCTATTTTTAGTTAATCTAATTATAAATACCAACGGATATTTTTCATTACAAAAAAAATTGCAGGTTAGCAACGAAAATTTGTCACGGACAGTAATCAGCAGTAAAGTAGCATTAATTAAGCTACAGTAGATGAAAGAAACAAATATATAGCTACAGGTTTTCGATGAAATAGTGATAACAGGTGACAGATTGACGCAAAATCTGTTGCTATATTTTGTCATGAGTTTGACAGCAGCTTTTATGCGTCGTAATGTCGAAGAAGTTGATAATGGCCAAGTGGACCCTGACACTAAATTCGTCACTAATTAAGCTTGGTGCCAAATGATATTTATGACGGTCATAGCCGACGAAGTACAGTGTCGAACAGCATCTTGACATTATTTTTATTATAATATTTTACCAAATTAGTTTTTGCGGCGAATTTCACTTGCCGTCATGAAGTTGTGACGATATTGTTAGATTTTCGTAATTAATCATTGCTTGAACTTATTATTGCAGAAATTTTTTATATGGGACGAGATACTTGAGTTCAGAGTGCATATCGCTTGCCCAAATAAAAAACAATAGTCAAGTGGTGTGCAAATATACTTAATGTACAAGAGAAGAAGCGTGTATGACCCATTTATATTACAGAAAATATTTAACAATAGTGGAATGAGTACCGGAGCAAACCAGAAGTAGTAAAAGAAGTCTAACATTAGTCAAAGAATAGGAGAGACAAACCCGATGGTCTGCGATTGTCTACACATACCAGAGGCTCCATCTCTCACTATGAGTATCAACAACGCCAAATAAGTTAAATAATACATCCTTATAATTATTTAATAAAAAATTTCATATATTTAAATATTGTAAATATATTATTTTATTTAATATTAATAAATTCTTTATGGTATTTAGACAATAAAGATCAAATGCAAGCCTACTCATAATCATGATGGTTAAACATTCATTGACCGATATTCTAAAGTTCTTACTGTAAGTTACCTAAATTTATATCAATTCAAATTATATTGTTTATGTCCATTTGTTATATTTTAAATGGTATTATTTTTAAATTTTTTAGGACCGACTTGTTACTATACGTGATGAGCTATTTCAAAATTCTGAAAATATAGATGAGTCGCAGCTATTTTATGATGCTGTTAGTGGAGCTATAAAAGGACAGGAATATGAATTGGATTTGCAAGTTTCTGCATATTATAGATCTCTTTTAGGCTCTACTTTTAGAGGGATTTCATGATTTGTTTAGTAGTATGTGCATCAACAGGAGATGGAGGCAATGAAACAAGAGCTGCAATTCCAATTTGATCGCCAAGTGGAGCAGTGGAAGGAGCAAATGCAAGAAGGATGCAGCAGTTGCGATTCTAGCTGGCATTGATCTAGCAGGGCCAACAGTATCAATAAATTGATCAACTTTATCCCGATGACTCTTCTTTAGTGCCCTCTCTACCGCTCCTAATAGCTCAATGATATGATTTTATTGTTATTTTATGAACATTATATTTAATTTAAGTGCATTCTTACATTTGGTTATTATGTGAGATAATTATATTTTTATAATTATATATATATTTAGGATTTTATATTATAAATTTTTTTATACATTGATTTCATTAATTTTTTTATATTGGTTTCAATACATTGAATTTTCAACCAATTATCAAATTTTTATATATTTTAGGCATTATTACATATTTATTTTTAAAAAAATTATTATCTTAGCTAGAGGCAACTCAATTGTTGCTATATTATATTATCAAAATAGCAATGAATTGTTGCAATTTTTATACGAGTTTACCTATGAGTTGATCCTGTAACACCCGTGATTTTATTAAAATATAATTAAAGAAATAATTTAAAAGGTTAATTATAGTGTTAAAAGGTGAAAAATATAATATATATATATATATATATAATATAAGTAAAATATACATAACATATAAATATCACTAAAAAAATAAAAAAGTCAAAAATTAAATAGTCAAAATTAAAATCAAACGTTAAATAGTAAAAGGTTAAAAAATTAAAAAAATAAATAAAATAATTTAAAATTAAATTAAATATGGTTGGAAGATTAAAAATATCTAATTAATTAATTATATAAAAGTATATAATTGGTTAGGAAGAAGGAAAAGTCAATATAACTTTCTTCTTCTTCTTCTTCTCCTCCTCCTTCTCCCATTCTTGGCTGAATTTTGAAGGGTGCCGAAGCTGAATTTTTGCTTCTTCAATCCATCATTTTCTGCATGTTTTTCAAAGGAATTAAGGTGATTTTGAGAAAAGCTCAAGTAAAAGTAAGAATTCTTTGGTTTTAGGAAGTTTTCTTGAAATATATGATTATGTATAATTTGAAAATTTGATGGATTGTGGGATAATTATTTAAATGGGTTTAAATGATGTTATTTTAATGTGTAGATAATGGTTTTATGGTTAGTTGATGGATTTATTTGGATTTGGTTAAAGTTTGGGTGAAGAAGAAGTGAATTTAGGGTTTTGATGAAAAAATGGCAAAGAATGAGTGTTAATTGGATTTAATTACTTAAATGGTGTTATGATATGATTTTAAAGATATAAATGAGCTTAAAACTCAATTTGAAATTGATTAGAATAGACTTTTAAAATTAAAGTGCATTAGAATAAAAATTTGAAATTTTATAGGAATATGATAAATTAAGTTTAATTGGTTATAATGTACATAAATGTAATGCTAATGAAGTATTTAAATTAAAAATATGGTTAGATATTGAATAGATTGAGTTTGTCCTAACCAAGTGGTAAAGGACACTTTGGAAAAGTAAAAGATACAGGGTGAACTTAGCTTGGAAGTTACCTTGGGTGAAGATAAGTACATACTTTAATTAAATATAACTCATTAGCATTTGATTTGGCCTAGAACATTTTGATGTTAAGAACTTAGCATATTTTGATGTTAAGAATATGCTAAGCTACTTTGATATTGAGTTTTTGAATGTAATGTGTCGTTGGTTGTAGAGAGGTGTAAAATGTTTTATGTCCATTATATTAATTATGAAAAGTATAATGTGTATGGAATGTGTGTTACCTTATATAATATTCTATTCCAGAGCTTTGTGCTTAGTGATATGGATATGACATGCCTTCATATGATTTGTCTTCGGGGCTAGACACTGAGCATTACTATTATTTGCCTTCTGACTAGACACTGGGTGTCACCTATGATATTACTTGTATTCGGGTTAAACACTGAGCGTCACGATACACCAAAATAATGTCTTTGGAATCTGAATAATATATGGAGTTATTTGGGCCTAATGCATGTGATTTTGGTGTTTGGATAAGGATTATGAAAATGTGTATTCATAAAGACATCAATCATGTTATGCTATAAAGAAATGCATATCACATTATTTTTGAATTATTTTTAAGCTATTTTTATTATCAAAGTATGTACCGTTAGACAAAAAATTTAGCACGATTTATTCATCGCTCAGGTAAAAGGATAAAGGAAGGGAGTTTTGTTTGACCTGTCTAGGTTTAGAGTTTTTAGTTAATACTTCAAGTTCATCAGTTTGCCACCAAACCAAAGACCATTACATATCATGTAGCTGTTTGTTTTGATTAAACACATTATGTTTTGTATATATTATGGGACACATAGAAATGTTATAAGTTTAACGTTTGTTTAAGTAATGTAAATTTTTGAGATACTTTTTGTATATATAAATAGACATGTGATTTAATTGATTTTGGGCTAAGAAAATATTCATTTGGAGATATGAATGAATGAATGAATATATCTTAGAGTGTAAATTTTGGTGCAGGTTGTAAATATTTAATTTTTGAGGAATTACTCAAATTATAGATAAAACTCTGACAAATATTTTTCAGAGATTTTTATTAATAAATATTATATTAATATCTAAATTACTTATATTTATATTTGTTTAATTTAATAAATTATCTTCTAAAGAATAAACTATTTTCTTAAAATTAAGACAAAATTTTCTAATGACTTGAACGGTGACATTCTTGTATTTTGTATATGCATTTTATATGTACGGAGTGTATGTATAATATATATAGGGTATAAGGGTGTTACAGATCTCATCATAAATTAGTGATAGATATTAGTCGCAAAGTGATTACAAATGCTTTGCTAATTCTTATACTTTCTTCTTCTTTTTTGCAATAGGTCATCATAATATTAACATGGGTTTACCTATGAAAGGTTCTTATCGGGAATTTGGCAATAGGCCTTGGTCACAAAGGGATAGCAAATATATTGCCAATTTTTAGACTTTTTTTCTATTTTTTGCAATTTATTTTTAATGAGTGACGGTTACCATTTATATCGGTTCTTGTAGTGTTTAGATTTCACTAATTAAATTTTACGCAAATCATCTCGGGTATTTAAAACTAATTATATTGATTAAATAAAGTTAAATTTATTCTTTAATTTGGATGAACTCTATTTAATTAAGTGTAAATTATAATTTGTTAAATATGCAATGAGAAATTTGATATCTTAATAAATATATACATGTTTAATTTGATTGTCTGAAAATTTAACCACTCCCTTTGATTACCTGTAAATTTAACCACTCCCTTAATTTAAATATCTTTTATTTTTTTTGTATTTTTCTTTTCAAAAAAAATTTATTAGATTCATAAACAATTCCTCTTTCCATATATAAATACAAAAAAAAAAAGAAAGGAAATTTGATTAAACACAAGAAAAGTATAGAAATGTCATTGAAGTTTAAAAAAAGTGATGAGAGGATCATATTCATCTTGCTTAGCATTTTCAGCCATAACATAATGTGCATGAGCATAATTATATATATACTGAATTGCGAGCTTATCTCCGTCATGATCTTTTAGGCTATCTAACAAGTTTTGTACATCTTTCACATCAGAAAGAGTATCTGCTCCTCCATAGCTCAGAAACAAAGGAAAATTATTGGGAATGCTTGTCATCTCGTACACTGGAGGACTTGGCTGCCCATAATGTTTCTCATTCTCGTTTTCATCATTGTAATCATACATTGCTATTGTTCCTTCTCTGACTACTGTTCAAAATTTTGAAATTATACTGCATATATATTTTCAACAAAAGAAGTCTTCAATTATTGCATCATTTTTAGTATGAGCGCTTGAGTTTGTAAATAGGATTTAGAAGCACATGCTCTGATAGATGGATCATGTTCTTTGTGGCCAGTGGCGGAAATAGGGAGTCCGGGGGGGTAATGGACCCTCCCTCGCCGGCAGCCAAAAGCCTCCAAAAGGGGGGGGGGGGGTGCTTCTAACTATGGCCACCGGAGCCTCCATAGGAGCCCCTCCTCTGCTTTCAGCAGAGGCGACTCGAGCGAGAGGTTGAAGACAACTTCTCGCTTGAGTTTATTTTTTTTTAATTAGTCATTTTTCCAAGACTTATTAATTTTTTTTAATTAGCTCTAGGAGAAATGATGACATTTCACCAAAAGGCTGATTTAAATCCGGTAGAGAGCGAGAGAGGGAGCGACAGAGAGAGGAGCAGTGACGATGAGCAGCAGCCGACCAACGCCCATGCCTTCACTGGCCAAATTTTCGCTGGCCTGAGGTATTTATACCTCAAATCTTTTTTTTTTATTGTGTTTAGTTTTAGTTAAAAAATTGAAATGAGTTAGGAATTTTTTAAAAAATATATAGAATTTAGATGAAGTTTTTAGAAAATAAACTACAATAGATTATTTTAATTATTTGTTGTTTGTTGATTTATATTGTGATTAAATTGATAATGATGAATTGATGATAAATAATTTGTTTAGGTTTTTGTAAGTGTATATTGTTTATAATTATCATAGGAAAAATGGTTTTATTAGGTTTAATTAAAATATTGAATATAATTAAAAATTGATTATAAATTATAAATTGAAAAAGATAAACTAAACCCTAAATTTAATATAAGTTAATTATATTTTGAATATAAAATAATTATAAATTAATTATAAATTAAATATAAACTAATTAATAAATAAATATAAATTAAATATAAACTAATGAAAAATACTAAACCTTAAATTTAATCAAAAAGTCCAAAACTAATTATATGTAGAGTATAAACTATTTATAAATTGAATATAAAATAATTATAAATTGAATATAAATTAAATATAAACCAATTAATAGATAAATATAAACTAATTATAAAATTGAGTATAAACTATTTATAAATCGAGTATAAAATAATTATAAATTGAATATAAATTAAATATAAACTAATTAATAGATAAATATAAATTAAATATAAACTAATTATAAAATTAAAAAAATATTAAACCCTAAATTTAACCAAAAGGTGCAAAACTAAATATATTTAGAATATAAATTACTTATAAATTGAATATAATCTAATTATAAATTAAAACAAATATAGATAAATTTGTAATCAAGACTAAGAGATTTCAGAATAAAGCTGGTGAATCCTCAAATATTTCAACTCCAACACCAATCCCGACAATAAGTAGTCATGCAAGTGTTAGGAAATCTAGTGATGCAACAGGGCGTCCAGAGTTTTGTTTTGATGATATTGTATGCGATCCGACATTGCATACACTAATTTATGGGTTTGATGCTCAAATTAAGGATGATGTTAAAGGACCTTGCCAATCATATGTCCATAATTTTTTTTCAAACAAAATTGAAAAAATTAAGAGGCATTTTAGAGATGTTTGGTTCTCTAAATATGAGTGTCTGGAATAAAGCGTTTCAAAAGATGCAGCTTTTTATTTTTTGTGTTATCTTTTTAGCTCAAATAGAGGAGCTAAGCGGGGAGATAATGTCTTTACAAAAATTAGATTTCGCAGCTGAAAAAAAGCCATGGAAAAGTTTAATGAGCAAGTCAGCAGTCTAAGTAGTCTACACAATAATGCTAGAATACAATATGTTAGTTTCAAAAATCAAAAACAAAGTATGTCGCATATTTTATCTTCTCAAAACCAAGAGCAAGAGACTTTTTACCTTGCGCATTTGACTACTATTATTGATTGCATTTATTTCCTTCTAGAATAAGGATTGGCTTTTCAAGGACATGATGAGTCAGAAAATTCACTTAAACGGGGCAACTTTCTTGCACTTCTTTGTTGGTACAGTAAACGTAATATTGATATTGGGAATGTGGTTAATTCAAGGGCTCCTGGAAATAATCAACTTACTTCTCCATTAATCCAAAAGTAAATAGTAAGTGTCTGTGCTTTAGAAACGACAGTAACCATTATTAAAGATATTGGAGGTGAATTCTATTCTTTATTAATCAATGAGACTCATGACAATTTAGTGAAGGAGTAAATGATTATTGTATTGAGATATGTCAATAAGTTGAGATAAGTGATGGAGCGATTTATTGGAGTAGTGCATGTGAGTGACATATCCGCTTTGTCTTTGAAAAGTGCACTTGATGATTTCTTTGCGAAACATGGTCTATCACTCAGTAGAGTTCGAGGTCAAGGTTATGATGGGGCTTCTAATATGCGAGGTGAATTCAATGGGTTAAAAACTCTCATTTTAAATGAAAATTCCCAAGGAAAATATATTCATTGTTTCGCTCATCAACTCCAATTAGTGCTTGTAGCAGCAACATGGAGCAATAGATATGTGAGTAATTTTTTTGAATATGCAACAATGATTGTGAATATGGTTGGAGTTTCATATAAAATGAGAGATACTTTCCTTCAAAAACAGCATGATGAAACCATTTAGCTCAACCTGATAACACGTGTTAGAGTTCTCATTATAAAATAATTGTGCGGCTTCTTTCTATGTGATCAACAATGAAAGAGGTTCTTGAGAATATAATAGAAGATGAGACTGAATAAAGAACTCAAGGGACAGCTGAGAGCTTGGTTGATAAAATGAAAAGTTAAGAATTTATTTTCATCACTTACTTTATGAAGACAGTTTTAGGACTAACAAATGATTTATTTCAAGTCTTATAAAGAAAAGATCAAAGCATTCACAATGTTGTACATTTGATTGCAACAGTCAAACAATAATTGTAAGACTTTAGGAAAAATGGATGGGATGAATTATTACAAGATGTTAATGATTTTTGTATAGATCATGATATCACGGTCCCTAATATGGAAGATCATGTCCCGGTCGTCTACGTTCTAAGCGTGCTGGTATTACTATTACTTATTACCACTACTTTCAAGTGAAAATATTTTATCAGTTATTTATTCTTCTTCATATTTATGATACTAGAACTATTTATAATACTACAACTTAATTTTCTTTCATTCAATATTAGGTTGTTGATTTTATTGCGCAAGAAATGAAAAATCGATTTACAAAAATAAGTACGAAATTGCTTTTATGCATTGTTTGTCTTTCACCTATAAATTCATTCTCCAACTTTAAACGATTTCAATTACTTCGTCTTGCTGAACTATATCCAAATAATTTCTTCAATACTGATCGAATGATACTTGAAGATCAACTTAAAATCTACTTTGCTTATGTAAGAAGGAATGCAGCTTTTTCTGACCTCCATGTTGGAACTCTTGCTCAGAAAATGGTTGAGATATGTTATGACATTATTTTTCTTTTGGTATATTTGTTTGTCAAGTTAACTTTAGTCTTACTTGTTGCAACTGCTACTGTGGAGAGAATTTTTTCAGCAATGAACACTATCAAGATGGATTTGCTTGGTGTGTAATATGAAGAAGTCAATTTTTGTAAAAATTGAAAATGAAGTTATTATGCAATATTTTTTAAAAAATGCAAACTCGTAAGATACAATTATTATCTTTTAGATGTAATCAATCTAATAATATAAATTAATTG
Organism: Garcia nutans; assembly: GCA_947685225.1. Taxonomy (NCBI): domain Eukaryota; kingdom Viridiplantae; phylum Streptophyta; class Magnoliopsida; order Malpighiales; family Euphorbiaceae; genus Garcia; species Garcia nutans. The sequence goes on from CANTUV010000025.1 coordinate 9,234,728, forward strand.
TTGAACTATTGTAATATTAAATATTCAATTTCATTCAGAATTCGTATTTATTTTTTTTTTTTGGTAATTCCCCCCCCCCCCCCCCCCCCCTCCCCCTTTAAGAAGTTTCTGGTTCCGCTACTGTTTGTGACTAATGACTAAGGCTCATGATCTAGAAACACATCTACAATGGTGGAATTCAGGCAGCAATTCTGTCCTGTATATCTCAACAATTTACATAGTAATGGAAAAATCAAGTCTTGGTACTAATAATTACTAAATTAAGAACTATAGCACCTGTAAAAGAAGTCAACAAGTTGGTGCAGTCAACTCCTGGTTTTTTACAGATATCCTTAAGAAATTTTACTACAGCTTCTCTGTTCAATTATGGACAAGTTTTCCCCAAAAAAGGAAGTTAAAATACAAAGAAGTTTTTCTTATTCAGATAAGCAGTAGGAGCAATACAAGTGAAATCAGTATAATATGGAGATGATCAAGAATACAACAGAGAAACTGAGTAGAGTTGCAAAGTTGATACCCTCTCGGATCAAATTCATGGAGGCCTAACCAGTACAAAGTCTGTCAGATAAGAATAAGTAGATAATTACAGAAGTTCCATTCCAATTAGATACTAAACATCGATATAAGAAACCAATAACCAATGCTCACCTCGGCAAGAAAGTTATCAGCAGCATTTTTTGCTAGTGGGGAGGTCATTTGACCAACATAAGCTATTGGGCACAGTAAGGCTGCTGATCTCGACATGTTCAATAGCTAGCTCTTTGAAAAAGCAGCCAGTGCAATCAAAGTTCCCTATAAAAGAATTCAGAAGATTTTGACTATATTCATGATTGTAAACAACTATCCTAAAACAACTAGAACCGATAAACTTAGCAGAAGTTCACCGGTGAATGTCCAACATAGTGCAGTTTTTGTCCTGTTTGATCATGCACATATTTAACAGTAGCAGGAAGGTCATAAGCTACTAATTCGTCCCATGACCAATCCCAGGCCTACAAAAATGTGAAATATCACTAATTCACCTAAAGGACAAAAAACAAAATGATAAGATAAAGATAAGTTAAGATGAAAGGTGAGAATGAAAAGTACAGGATCATCTGGGGTAAGTGATATATGGCCGCGGCTATATTTCGTTCCACGAGTGTTAGCTAGCCACACATCGAAGCCATTATCGGCCTAGAGGAACGCTAAAGATTGCTCAGGAGGTAAGAGCAGCCAGGTTATTCCATCCTGCCACCACACCACGCTTTGTAAAGTCCAATGTGTAATAAACAGAAAATAGTACAAACATCACCTTACATACCGTTAGTAGTCCATGCTGTAACAAAACAGGTGGTCTATTATTTCTTGGAGACTCGCCAGACCTCCCTATTGGGATTCTCTGCATACTGAGAATAAAACCATCTTGTGTTGTGACCTGAAAACCATTAATGGAACTTATCATTACTTGATCATTATAAAAAGAATTTATAAGTACACAAAAAATTACCGTATGTTCTTCGAAGACATAGTCATGTTTTTCAACCATTGATTTGCAAATGCCATCAGCACCTGTTGGGATGAGTGGAGCTGTTCCACCGTCACTTTTGGCAGAAAACAACTTTGCTCTATTTCCAGCTGAAAAGCATAAATATAATTATTGTTATTAAGCTGTTGGCCATCTATTTATGATATGTTTTTCCGTACAGCAAATTTTATAGTGGCGGAAACCGCCGCATAGAAACGGAAAAGAGTATCCGCATATAAAGGACTTTATTTGCCAAAAAATTAAACCATGGTTTAGACAAGGGGGGGGGTCTGGTGGGGTCAATCAACCTCTTAAGAAATTCATATAGATTTCATCAATGTCACGGTTCCTTATTATAACAAGAACATTCACAGGTAATCAGGGCAAAACATGTGGATCACGAAAGTGCTATTTGTCCGACAATTTCATTGTCTTTATCGGTAATAGCTGAATATATAAAGGCGAATAAATGCATAGAGAACTAAGACCTACCATCTTCTGTTCAAACACATTCTAATCATATTACTGATAGTGTTAAAATAAATAAGGTTTCAGGAGGTATATATATGGCAAACTATGTGTCAAAGTCGATCCAATGAGAACTGAAAATGTTACGGAAGCGCACGTAATTACAATATTATGGTGCCTTGAGATGAGTTTACAAGCAACCATTACAATCAGACGTTCAGAACCTTGCTTACAGTTTCATGGGTATGCCGCGCAGAGGAGCTTACAACAGGAAGAAAACAAAGAAAAGGAATAGTTGAGCAAGACGTGATTAGCGAACAAATTGAGTTCATTGTTAACAAAGCTAGTGCAAAAATGCGTTTAAAGCCTGGAGTTGCTGCAGTTGTCTTCTGATTGACCTTCGTTTAAGTTGTGTGATAGATACCTTATTCACAGCCCTGGATCTTGCTGTAAGTCGCTCTCTCGTTCTCTCTGTCCAACCTGCCTCATCATTATTTAGGGGAACAGCCCTGGTAATAAATGATTTGTAGTTCCTCACAGATATCAAGGTTGGACTGCACAGTTTCCTTGGACTGGAAGACGCATCAAATGTAAACCCACTTGTCATAAAAATCAGGCTTTTCACGGATTTGCGTATAAATCCAAAGGAAGTCAGGCAATGAGAACTACCAACAATTTTGGTAAATCAATTTTATTGAGGTAACAACTAGTTTTATTAAACATCAGAAATTACAACAGGCCGCATTGAGGGGAAAAACAAAACAGGTACAATGAAATACGACTTGCTAAATGGCATTAAAAGGTGACCTCGTACTAGATTCTTCTCAAGCAATTTCTTCAATGAAGCTTTAAGAAAGCCATGAGAGGATCATACATAACTTCCTTAACATTGGTAGCCAACACAAAATCTGCATGAGCATAATTATCAACAGCCTGGACCACTAGTTTATCTTTAACATGATCTTTTAGGCTATCTAGCAAGAGCTGCACATCTTTAGGATCTGAAAGAGCATCCTTTGCTCCACATCCAAGGAAGAGTGGAACATCATTTGGAATACTTTTCAAATTGTAAGTGGGTGGTGTAGGCTGCCCATAGTGTTTCTTGTTTTCATCTTCATTATTGTAGTCAAACATTGCCATGGTTCCTCTTTTAATCACTGTCCATAAACCCATAATCAAATTTAAAAAAATCATAACTTAGCAAGAGTTGTTCAAATCATACTTGAGTGATGAGTATGTAGCATATTCATATAAGATCTAGAAAATTAGAGTGCTAGGTAGTTTACAATGACGCCAATCTCCAATTCTCATTACATCAAAATTAAGTGTTATAAGGCTAGTAGCCTTGCAGTAGACTGTTTGCATCATAGTGGAGAAGGTTATATGTTCAAATCCTAACATCATCTTTCCCTTTAAAAAACCCAATGTACCAAAAAAAAATGACATCAGAGAGATTACTTAGATACAATATTATTTTTATAAACTAATTAGCGAGCAATGCTTTGCATTTGAGTTATGGAAATTATAGCTGCATTTACTCTAATATTGATGGATACAATACTATTTCTTTAAACTAATTAGTGGGCATTGCTTTGGATTTGAGTTATGGAAATTATGGATGCACTTACTCTGAGATTGATGGATCAGGTTCTTTGTTGCTGTTGACTGAGGTCCATGGCTTAAGAAAATTCCAAATTTGGAGCTGTCCAGGCAGCAGTTGGGACCTGTAGATATGGCACATTGTAAGGTAAGAAAGGGAGACGCAACTTGTGCACTAACTCGTGCAAATGCAAGTGCTAATTCAGAAATTGAGAACATGTAATAGTACCTGTGAAAGCAGTCAACAAATCACTGCAGTCTACACCTGGTGTATGGCAGACATCACTGATTAGTGCTGCACTGGCATCCCTATCCACCGAGGGCAAAAAGGATTTACTTTAAAATGATAGGCACAAAACAAATTGGACAAGAAACAACATTTAGTGTAACTGTATTGAAGTCACATTACATCAACAATGCAAAAATGGTCTTATTCTAGGAGACTTAGACACAAAAAGACGCCATGTTTAGTGATCTTGATCCTTTTTAGTATGAATTTTCATATGAAATACAAAAATTCAACAAATGCGAAGGATTGCCCATAATCTCATATATATATCTGTAGCAATAGCATAAAAGTGAGGTAAGAAAAATAAGAAAGGTTGAAATTTTACCCGGTTGGATCAAATTCAGCAAGCCCTAACCAGAAGGATTCCTGCAAATATAAAAACGCTCACTTGTCAGAAGGTCTCATCAGATTAGATAATTAGCATACACAGAAGGGTTTAGTATTCACATTGGCAGCTAAGACATCAGCAGCTACTTTTGCAACTGGAGACATTGTCTGACCTAAATACGCAACTGGTCCAAGTAAGGCAGCTGATCTCATCATGTCCACCAACTGATTTTTTGAAAAGGCAGCTAGAGCAGTCAAAGTTCCCTGTAAAAAAGAATTCAAGTTAGCATATTCACTACAAGAAGTGCGGCCTGAAGTTCAATGAGGTAGCAAATAATGTGACAATACCAGTGAATGGCCAACATAGTGCAGCTGCTGTCTTGTTTGATTGTGCACATACTGAAACGTAGCAGGAAGATCAAAACCTGCCAATTCATCCCATGACCAATTCCAGAAAGCCTGAGAAAGAAGACAAATCATTAGAGAGAGAAAAAAAGACTGGCTGAAAAAAATAGCATCGCACAGAAAGAGGGAAAATAACAGGGTCATCTGGACTAAGCGATGTATGCCCACTGCTAGACTGAGTTCCTCTTGCATTAGCAAGCCAAACATCAAATCCATTATCTGCCAAGAGAAATGCCAAAGATTGCCCTGGAGATAACATCACCCACACTGCCCCATCCTGTCAACCATTTTGTCAGTGATCATATCCAGTGTCTTTAGTTTATCAACAACAATTACCACCCAAATAAAAAATCAATTACCATTAACATCCCATGCTGTAACAGAACTGGTGTCTTGTTTCCTGGAGTCCCACCGGATGGCCCCTCCAGAATTCTTTGTATGCCGAGAATAAAACCATCTTGTGTAGTTACCTAAATAATCAAAGTTCCATCAAACTATAATATGCTGGCGTTAACCAATAAACTTCATAAACTGAACATTAACACAAGCATATTACTGTATGTTCTTCGCAAGCATAGCCTTGTGTTTCCACCAGTGTTTTGCAAATCCCATTATTGGCAGATGGAGGCAATGCGGCTACACCAACCTGACCTTTCAATGGCATCAATCTCATTCCACATGCTGATTCACAGAAAAGAATGAGTAGAAGAGTGATTGAGGTTATAGCATTAGACATCATTCAAGTGCTACCTTCTTGCACCATCTGTCCTCTAGAGTTCCACAATTTAAACAACTCTAGATCCTTGTCAACATTTAGTTCCACAATTTATACAACTCTGAAACTTTGTCAACATTTTGTACAAGGCATCTGAGGGCGGCTGGAACACTTATTACAAAATCAACCAGCGGCATGAATTTCAGATTGACATCACACTTTAGATTCCACATTCTAACAAGAAATTCTACATAGCTTTTCATTGATAAATCCAACATGGAAAATATTAAGAACATATGCATTAAAGAAAACAACATTTGTTTCTGTTTTTATTGGCATCATTACAAGCTTAAGATGCTGTTACGGCAGGTAGATGCATAGAAAATTTAAGCCAGCTGTTTCTTCTCCACAAATAACAAATTAACCAGAGAATAAATTGATTCCAGGCTAGAATTTCAATCCAAAATGATAATTTTGACATTGTTAATGCACATAATTTCCTTCCATCATAAACTAATTATGCAGTATAGACTTCACTCTGTAGCATGCAACAGATTCTAGGTAACTTGCAGAAATTACTGAGCTCAATTGCCTCAACACTTAAGGGGCACTTTTAAAATAATATTTTCAAGCGAACAGAGCTGTTAATCATAGTTTTTTTTTTAAAAGGCAGAACTTGATTAAATTAACATATATCTCAAGTACTCAGGATTTTCAGAATAAAATTGTATTTTGAAGAAAAGAGCATCCAGGAAATCCCACTAAAACAAGGATTGAGAGAATAAAGATGCTGACATAGTGTTAATAAAATGTTACTAACCATAAAATGGAGTTGTAATTTTTGAGTAAAAAATAGAGGTGCCTAACTTAGATATTTTTGATCCAAAATGGAGGTGCCTAACTTAAGTGATGGTAGTCAAAAATGAAGATGTCTAACTTAAGTGATGATGATAAAAAATGGAGGTGTCTAACTTAGATAAAAGAGATATCTAACCTTTGACAAATCTCACCAACCATTATGTTCACATGTTATAATTTTTCTATATAAATGGCCCATTGGCCATTGATATAAAAGAGAAAATCAGAGAGAATAGAAAAAAAATTAATAGAGAGGAAGATCAGAGCGGGTCTAGCAAAAATTAAGTCAAGTAATTTTTGTGCTCTTGATCACATCTATTAGGAAATTTCTTTAAGAGAATTTCTGTTAAAATTTCTTGGGGATAATGGGTGTGAGGTGTGAGTGCTTGTAAACACGGTATATTTTTCTCCTTAATAGAAGTCTACAGCAGCTCCAAAGACGTAGGTATAATTGACCGAACTCCATTATAAAATTGTGTTACTATTCCGCATTTATTTTCGTTTTCCTACTAATCTGGTTTAAGGGAAATAGAGTGATAATATTTATTTCCCAACAACTAGTATCAGAGTCAAGGTTCGGAATCCGACTAAAGTACTATTCATCTGTACGGGGGTACTATTCACTGTCAGAAATTTTTTGGAAAATCCATATTCGAGTGGGAGCGATGGCCACAGACGAAGGAAAAATGAGAATTAAAAAGTTTGATGGTGCGGACTTTGGCTTTTGGAAGATGCATATTGAAGATTATTTGTATCAGAAAAAGCTGTATCAACCTCTTTCACAAACGAAACCAAAAGGCATGAAAGAAGAAGATTAAAACCTTCTCGATAGACAAGCTCTTGAAGTTATTAGATTAACATTATCCCGTAATGTTGCTTTCAACATAGCCAAGGAAAAGACCATTGCGGGTATTATGGCGGCTCTCTTCAGCATGTATGAAAAGCCATCGGCCGCAAATAAAGTTCACTTGACGAGGCGGTTATTTAATTTATGAATGGCAGAATGGACATCGATGGCCCAACAACTGAATGAACTCAACATAGTCACAACCCAGTTGAGTTCAGTGGAAATTGAATTCGATGATAAAGTTCGGGCTTTAATTCTCTTATCATCTCTACCAGACTTGGAGTGCTACCGTTACAGCGGTCAGCAGTTCATCAAGAAATATCAAATTAAAATTCGACGATGTACGAGATCTGGTATTGAGTGAAGAAATTCGACGAAGAGAATCAGGAGAAGCATCAACCTCTTCAGCTCTACACACAGAGTCTAGAGGGAGAACTTCAGACAGAAATTCAAACTCTGGTAGATCAAGATCTAGAAGGGGCAAATCTAGATCGAGGAAGAAAGATAGTGTTATAATTGTGGCAATAAGGGTCACTTTAAAAAGGATTGCCGAGCTTCAAAGAAAGATACCGGCGCACAGGAATCTGTAAACGTGACTAAGGATGCATGCGATGCTATGATTCTAAGCATTAACAGTCCGATTGAATCATGGATCTTGGATTCAGGGGCATCTTTTCACTCCACTCAATGCCTAGAAATCATGGAGAACTATGTCAGTGGTGATTTCAGGAAGGTTCATCTAGCCGATGATTAAACCTTGAAGATCATGGGAAAAGGAGATGTCAAATTAAAATTGCCGAAAGGGACTGCCTGGAAGCTACAAGGAGTGAGACATATTCCTGGTCTCAAAAGGAATTTGATCTCTGTGGGACAACTTGATGAAGAAGATTATTATACGACCTTCACAGATTGTGAATGAAAAATTACCAAAGGAGCACTTGTCATTGCTCGTGGTAAGAAGACTGGTACTCTCTATGTAACCTCAAACATAGAGAACATCATCGCAGTAGCGGATGCTGATTCAAATCTATGGCACCAAAGACTTGGCCATATGAGCAAGAAAGGGATGAAGGCACTTCTATCAAAAGGAAAATTGCCAGAACTTAAAAGTGTAGATGTCGGTCTATGTGAAGACTGCATCTTTGGAAAACAAAAGAAAGTCAGTTTCACGAAAACTGGCAAGACACCCCAGGAAGAAAAGCTCGAGTTGGTACATACCGATGTATGGGGACCATCTCCAGTTCCATCTCTTGCAGCTCATTGTATTACGTCACCTTCATTGATGATTCAACGAGAAAGGTAAGAGTGTATTTTCTAAAGAAGAAATCATAAGTCTTTGATAAATTCAGAAAATGGAAGGCCATAGTGGAAAATGAAACTGGCTTGAAAGTCAAGCGATTGAGGTCAAATAATGGAGGGGAGTACAGAGATAGAAGGTTCAAAGAATTTTGCGCAAGCAGCGGAATCAAGATGGAAAAAACAGTTCCTATGACACCGCAGCAAAACGGCGTAGCTGAATGCATGAACAGAACTCTGAATGAACATGCCAGAAGCATGAGGATACACGCCGACTTGCCCAAGAATTTATGGGTTGAATCTGTCAACACCGCAGCCTACCTGATTAACCGTGGGCCTTCAGTACCTCTGGATGGTGAAATACCAGAGGAAGCATGGAGCAAAAAAGAGTTAAACCTTTCACACTTAAGAGTGTTTGATTGTATCTCTTACATACAAATAGATTCTACTGGAAGAAGTAAATTTGATGCCAAGTCTAAAAAATGTGTCTTCGCTGGATATGGTGGTGATGAGTTCAGTTACCGGTTTTGAGATTATAAAAATCAGAAGATCGTAAGAAGCCGAGATGTCATATTCAACGAGAATGTGATGTACAAGGATAAGCTAACAACAGAATCAAGCAGCTCCAAGATAGATTCTGAAAATAAGGAATTTGCTGAGTTCGAGGAGATTTCTAGAAATGATATTTAGAATAGTCCTGAAGCAGAGGAGCCAAGCATGCCGAAATTGAGACACTCCTCCAGAATTGCTAGACCAACCCAACGTTACTCGTCTTCTTTGCATTACTTGTTGCTGACAGACAATGGTGAACCAAAGTGCTACGATGAAGCAATGCAAGTGGAGGATTCAGTCAAGTGGGAGTCTACCATGAAAGATGAGATGGAATCACTCATGTCAAATCAGACATGGGAATTAGCTAAACTACCACAAGGCAAGAAAGCACTCCACAACAAGTGGATTTACATGATCAAAGAAAAGCATGATGGGAGTAGACGCTACAAAACAAGATTGGTTGTAAAAGGTTTTCAGCAAAAGGAAGGTGTTGACTATACTGAAATTTTTTCTCCAGTCGTAAAGCTTACGACAATCAGACTGGTGTTGAAAATAGTAGCTGCAGAGAATTTGTATCTTGAACAGTTAGATGCAAAGACAACATTCCTTCATGGAGATTTGGAGGAAGAGATCTACATGAAGCAACCAGAATGCTTCATTAAGGCAGGCAAGAAAAACCTAGTGTGCAGGTTGAAAAAGAGTTTGTATGGTTTGAAACAAGCTCCTAGATAGTGGTACAAGAAGTTTGATAGCTTTATGGGCAGCAACAGTTTCACAAGATGCCAAGCAGATCATTGTTGCTACATTAAGAAGTTTGACAATAGCTTTATTATTTTATTGTTATACGTTGATGACATGCTCGTTGCAGGTTCAGACATGCAAGAGATTAAAAATTTAAAGCAAAAATTGTCAAAACGGTTTGCAATGAAATATCTGGGCGCTGCAAAGCAGATTCTTGGAATGGGGATTAAGAGAGACACGAAGTCGGGGACTTTGATGCTATCACAGGTTGAGTACATCACCAAAGTACTAGCCAAATTCAACATGCAAGATGCTAAACCAGTGAGCACACCTTTAGGTGTTCATTTCAGACTCTCCAAAGAACAGTCACCGAAGACGGAGGAGGATGTGCACACATGGCAAAGGAGTCGTATGCCTCAGCAATTGGGAGTTTGATGTATGTCATGGTTTGTACCAGGCCAGATATTTCTTAAGCAGTGGGAGCTGTTATCAGGTACATGAATAATCCAGGCAAGGTACACTGGGAAGCAGTCAAGTGGATCCTCAGATATCTTCGGGGTACCACAGATAAGGCACTTTGTTTTCAAGGTGGAGATACGACACTAGCAGGCTATGTGGATGCTGACTTAGCAGGAAATGTTAACATCAGAAAGAGCACTACAGGATATGTCTATACTCTAGGAGGTACCGCAGTGATCTAGGTCTCTCAACTATAGAAGATAGTTGCTCTCTCCACAACTGAAGCAGAATATGTCGCTGTCACGAAAGCCAGCAAGGAGATGATCTGGCTCCAAAGTTTCTTGGAAAAACTAGTCAAGAAACAATAAAACAATGTTTTGCATTGCGACAGTCAAAGTGTCATACATACAGCGAAGAATCCGTCTTTTCATGCTAGAACGAAGCACATGCAGTTGCGATATCACTTTATCCGGTCACTTCTGGAAGATGGAATTTTAAAACTTGAAAAGATCAGTGGAACTCAAAATCCAACAGACATGTTAACGAAGACAGTGTCGACTGACAAACTGAAGCTGTGATCAGCTTCAGTTGGCACAGCTTCAGTTGGCCTGCAGTAGAAGTAGATCGTAGAAGAGCTGTTGCATAGATCGATGTGTGAAAATAGATTGAAATCAGTCTTCAAGTGAGAGATTGTTAATAAAATGTAACTAACCATAAAATGGAGTTGTAATTTTTGAGTAAAAAATAGAGGTGCCTAACTTAGATATTTTTGGTCAAAAATGGAGGTGCCTAACTTAAGTGATGATGATAAAAAATGGAGGTGCCTAACTTAAGTGATGGCGGTCAAAAATGGAGGTGCCTAACTTAGGTAAAAGAGATGCCTAACATTTGACAAATCTCACCAACCATTATGTACACATGTTATAACTTTCCTATATAAATGGCCCTTTGGCCATTGTTATAAAAGAGAAAATCAGAGAGAATAGAAAAAAAAAATTAATAGAGAGGAATATGAGAGCGGGTCTAGCAAAAATTAATTTAAGTAATTTTTGTGCTCTTGATTACGTCTGTTAAGAAATTTATTTAAGAGAATTTCTGTTAAAATTTCTTCGGGATAATTGGATGTGAGGTGTGAGTGTTTGTAAACACGATATATTTTTCTCCTTAATAGAAATCTGCAGCAGCTCTGGAAACGTAGGCATAATTGGCCGAACTTCGTTATCAAATTGTGTGTTGCTATTCCACATTTATTTTCGTTTTCCTACTAATCTAGTTTAAGGAAAATAGAGTGATAATATTTATTTCCCAACACATAGCATTGCAGCCTAAAATGCCAGTAAAGGAAACAATCTTCAATATGTAGAAACTATAAAAAATTCTCTTTTTCCATGATCTCAGGATATCCACGACAAAAAAAAAAAGAAAATTGGTAAGTACTATTGCTCTGACAAGACTGATGGAATTGTCCAGGGTTATGTGTTGTAGAAGCATCCTTTGGCATCTTGTCAGATGCTTTAACTACACTTTTAAGGGCTCTGCTTCTTGGTAATCTTGTTTTAATAAATTGAAATTCCCACTCCTTAGGTCTCATTCTCCACGGCATTTGCCACCTTTTAGGTTTTATATGACCTAGCAATTTCATCTGTTCCTTTCTGAACTTCCTATTTGCATACCATCTTCCACCTCGCCAGCCAAAGCCATAACTACAATTCAGAAAAAGCAGGTAAGGGAAGAATTCAGACATTCAAAGTTCTTTTACTTGAAGAATGGAAATCAAATAAAATAACCTATCATCAGTTGAGAAACTTGGATCAAGAATATATTATTGCAATAACTATCTGCTATCTAACCTCTGTCATCTTCAACTTACATTGAACTCTACAGACCAAAACAGTAGAAGAGTCGATCTATCCTTCTACAAATAAAACCAGCCAAGAAGCAAATACACATTACTGGACTACCTGGAATCAACTGACATTAATCCTCTTTCTTAACTACATCTAAATCCATATGCTTCTTAAATCCTTAACCATCACTTGTATTCTCTTCAACAACACAATTCAGGTTCTTTTGGACTTCCCAAACCTAATAGCCATAGTTGTAAGAATCGTACAATTTTATTCAATTTTCCGCTCTCTCAATTTGAAACTAGAGGCTGAAAAGCAAATATACCTGAATCAAGACCTAATTAGGCAAATCAACATGAATCACTCAATTCTCTTATTCTTTTTCTCATCAAGTTTGTAGGACCCAAAAGGTTTAGAACTCAAAACTTAGTTTCAATCAACCACGAAAAGACTCTTTAAGTGCTCCCCTTAACAATTTTAAACTGAGAAAAAATTTAGGAAATAAATTCACATACCTAAACAGCAAATACAACAAAGCAATTTTGTTATTAGGCAAATGTATAAAAATGATGATTATAGATTTTTAACTTTTTTTGCATTGGGTGAAAATAATTTTTTTTCTAATCTGAGTATGAGATATACCTTTTAATGTTCATGTTTTTTCATATACGCATTTACATTTCAGGAGAATTGATCATGGTTTGATTCACCTTGCTGTACAAGCAAGCACATTTTCACAGGGTCGTATGATTTGTGAAGTATTTCTTATTTTGAAGTACTTTGCTTGTTTTATATAGATATATATTGTTTTTAATTAATTTTGAGAATGTGCTAAGTTGTATGCCTTGACTTAATTTCAATTCACAAAGAGGATTTCATATATTGATTTGAAAACTAAACTAATAACTTTTCTATTACGCCAAAAACTTTTAGGTGCTTTTACTAGTCTCGCCAAAATGGAAGAATCATCTTCCACTACTTTCTTTTGTCCTCCCCACATTTAGTGTCCAATTTATCACAAACCCATCATTATGTTTCCTTAGAGGCTCCATCTGGCATATAGTATTCAACTTTTATCCAAACTTACATTTTATTTTCTTTTGAGTATTTTTTACTGCTCTTGGTGAACCATGGTTTGGAAAAAAGAATTAGAATATCGGATTAATATCACCAACCATCCTTGTATTTTACCACTTATATCATTAAAATTATTAAACTTTAATTTGTCACAATAAAATCCCCCAAAATTCAATTTCTTCCTTCAAAATCCCTGACTCTGTTTTTCAGTGACTAGATAGCAATAAAAAAGAAATAAGAGAGTTTCACCCTAAATCTTAAATGTTGAACCCCGAACATTGAATTCTAAACTCTAAATCTCTAAGAAACTCAAACTTGAAAGATAATTTATTCTTAAATCACAAAGAAAACTCTTATTTTAGAATCAAAATTACGACATTCTACTTACACTATTTCTATCTGTCAAACACTCTTTCTGTCACTATTGACTATCCAATTGCTGAAAAATGGAGTCAGAGATTTTAATGGAAAGAAATTAAATAATGGGGGACTTTTATCATGACAAATTGAAGTTCAAGGATTTTAATAATTTAAGTGTAAAACTCAAAAATGATTGGCGATATTAACTCCTAGAATATCCAAAATTTTCTAAACCATGGTTTCTTAAGTTCTAGATAATATCATAATACAAAAAAGCAAACTTTACAAGAGCAATCATCTGCCTTAATATCCTTTTTCTGGCCATAGTCATTGGAAGAACATGATTTTGCATTATGAATACTTCATGATATAGAATATAAATGGCCGTATTAAATGTTCTCCATAATTAGATCTCAATATTCTTTATATCCTCCCTTATCTCGGGGGCTTGCACTCTTTTAGTTCTACACAAGATATTTATCAAATTTTCTTCACATAGAACATAAAAAATGGTATCAAATGGCCTCTGTAGGCCACCTACCATACGACTATAAAAAGCCAAGTCTCAAATTAGAAAGGGACCAGGGGGATAATAAGCATATAAGACCTAAATAGGTTGAATTTAAGCCACATGATATGGCCGGATACCACCAGTTAGGCCAGTAGTCCAATTGGGCTGAGGTTATAAGAACAGCATATATGCATCATTTATGAGAAAAATAACAAAAAGGAAGTATCATTTTCCTCTCACAATGACTTTGAATTTGCTTTGCATCACATTAAACCGTTGCTAAGGTAACTAATTAATAGGTCATTACACTTCTATATGATTTTAACTTAAACCATATGCTAAATTGAGCGAGTACATCCAGCTTAAATAGATTTAAAATGACACATTTTCCCAGCCTCAATTCAAGATTCAAGGATGCAAATCCCCCTTAAAATGGGAAAATACAACCTTTATAAGAAGAAGACAGCAATACAGATAAACTGAGGTTTTAAAACCTACTAGGAACTCTTCCTCACACCACAACAGAGGTTATAAGATTGATCAAAAGCCAATATATTAAAGTGAAATCAACCTTCTTCCAACACTGGCATGTTCTTCAATTGAGGGTTGCAAAATATCCATTAGCAAAAGCATCGTCATATAGTAGTTCCACCTTACAAGAAATTCATAACCTAAATTGATCATGCTGATTTCTGTTTCCCCCTAAACATATTCATTTTGCTTGCAATTAATTATTTAGGGACCATTTCACAAAGTCTCCATCATCTTTCCAGTTTAGTGGCATGAATTACCACAAAATCCATCCTCCCAATTATGAGATGCATTTAATCAGATTTATTCACATTGGACCAATACTCAAATGGTTTGCCTTTGGCCAACGGAAGACTGAGGAATGTTGGATAGGGAAAACTGTAAATAGTTTGAAAACAAAGCAATAATGCAAGGTCAAAGTGAGAAAGGAGGCACAAACCCCAGAACAAATGTTGTCCCAGCCGTAGCAATACAGGCAGCAACACTGGAACTTCCTGGGTCCACAAGCTTCTTAAATTCTGCATGTTCAAGGTGATGATTGTTTTTCATCTGCAACAGATGAGAAAAATACAATCAGATGTAACAACAACAATGACAGAGGAAGGGAGAGACTGCAGGAAAATTTCATATGGAAGGCATTTACAGACTGCAAGGACAATGATGGTCAGCCAAAACTTGGCATTATAATTTATTCGAAGTTAAACAAAGAGCTAGTACTCCGAGAATCTTTATTACAGGTAATCCTGTATACTGTATTTGAATGTGATGATATGAAAGAACAACAGCGAATCAAGCTGGCATTGCACTTAAGAAGAAAAGTACAGGCCATGTAGGCATACTGCAAGAGAGAAAAGGCTATCAGACTATTCTAATATTGAAACAACCAAAATGACACTGCATTTGTGCCAGGTATAGGTGCTGCAAGCATGGCCTGTCAGAGGGAAGTGATCACGACATTCTACTATCAGGATATGACACCTCATGCTATTCATGTTTAACAAAGCCTGAATTCTGACTATCTAAGGCCTTTGTTTGGTGGTTGGGGAAGACAATTACATACTTGACAATTATATTCTTCTCTCACCTACTCGAACCACCAAGCCCAGGACAGAGCCGCTCTTTGGCTAAGGGGAGCAACTGCCCCCTTTTGCTTTTGGATAAAAACAAAATTTGCTGCAGTTTTGTTTTTGAAAAAATTAATACGCCCCCCTTATTAAACGATGTTTGAACCCCTAACTTTTGGATAAAAACAAAAAAATGCATTACTTCAGTTTTGAAGCTTTTAACAATTATCCCCCTTATATTTTTATTATTTATTAAAAAATTAAAAAAAAAATCTCCATTTCATACATGAAAACCAAAGTATCGAATATAGGGGAAACATAAAATAAAGAAATTAAATTATAAAAAAATATATATATTTTAGTAAGCTTCATATTATTACATGAACCAAATAAACTAATCTCATTATTTGCCTTATTTTCTTTTTTTATATACATAATTTTATCCATTTTATCCTAAAATAGATTTTCTAGCAAATTTTTTTGAATAAAAATCTTGCTTTTCATGGTTCTGTGTTGATCAAACTTCGTTTTGATGATATGTTAAAGTATTTGATTTCTAAAAATTATCTTCATTAAAAGAGACTATTTTATAAATGAAGATCTTATGAGGGAAATAATGGAAATTTAAAAGAAAATCTTCAAGGTTTAAATTGTAATATCATATCCTTTAAGAGATTGTGTGTATATTAAAGTATGCAAGCAATTTTACTGCCCCCTATCCTCTAAAATTTGGCTTTCCCCCAGACCAAGCCAGTAGACATCTTCAACCAATCCATCTCATAATCAATACAAATAATACTTCAGTCACAGGCATAAAAATATCACCATCAAAGAGGAAAAAAAAAAGTAAGCAGCAACGATTATCCAACATTATGCAAGAGACTCACAGCTTTTTCAATTGATTCAAGCCTTTCATTAACTTTTGATTCATAAAGATGACGCAAACAATACCCTGCACATTCATTTGCAATTTTAAAAAAATCAAGAAGGTTACAACATTAACTACAAAGGGCTAATTATACAAGAGCATAAATAAGAAAACCGAACAATACATTTTGGTCATGCTTCAGCTTATCAAAAACAAATTCTGTCTTCCAGATTGATATTTACAGATATAATTTTATAGATTAATTATAAAAAAGCTCCAATATAAATTGCTAACTTTTTTGTATGATAACATTATTTGGCAACTTTTGCAACATGAGCTTATGGATGGAACGTCCAAACAAATTCATGAATAAAACTGAGTTCAGAAATTTTTCAAGGTGCAGGAATGCAAAGTAAAGCCTTAACAGTACATTCTTGCAAGGTGAGAATATAGCAAAATAAATTCAATAAGTGAAGAAGGTTTTCTTCAAATGAAAATCTTCACTGCAGTCAATGAAATTTCACCTACTATGCTAGTGGAATTCCATTGAGATATTTCATTTTAGTTAAGAGAAAAATCTATTCCCAAAATTTAGCAGAGTGATCGAATTGAGATATTTGAATCAAATAAGAATCTTTTGAAATTGATTGATAAAAAAAGAAATCAAACAAATAGTACTGCATAAGAATTCAACTCATATTTCCAAAGTTTGCTTTATTAGCATCCATGCCAACTGACTTCTAATTGCTGCAAAGCAGAATTATAACAAGGATATCTACGCATATATTGCCACAATCCCATTTGGCCGAGTCAGAGAACCACCATCACCAAGCATCAAAAAAGAAAAAGGGAGAACTAGAGAGCATGTAAGTTTAGATAGAACTTACCACCCCATGCTGTAACAACTGATGCTACAGAAGTTCCAACAGTAAAGACAACCCTATGCCCCTCAAGTAAGTCCTAACAGATCATACACATCAATCACAAGTCATAATAATAAATTAACCATAGATGCAAATTCAAAACCCAGCTTATAAAAAGAAAAAGAACAAAACTTTATAGGAAATTAATCAAATTAAAAAAATAAAGAAAGTAAAAAAGAAAATGAAAATGAAAAATCAGTGATACCCATCAACTTAAATGGGAAGGAGTAAAAAAAAAAAATTCACCTTCGTTGAGAAATAAGTAAAAAAAAAATTCACCTTCGTTGAGAAATAGGTATCCTCAACAGCAGGCCATGAATTAAGAACTTTCCTCTTCAAGTGCGAAACCGCTAAGGACCCAAAAAACGAGGTCCCTTTGCTTTTAAATCGCTGCATGCTGCATTCCACCCCTGAATCAGGTGAGTCGATGCAAATCGGTCAATGGAGTTTCTTTTTTATCTCAAAGCAACAAAATTTCCCACGGACCCAAACAAGAATCAGCAGGCTTCTGGGAGGTGAAAAGTAGATGCTGTTCTGCTCATATTGTCGAGTCCGAAACTTCGATGGATGATGGTTTTTGATGTTTACTGTAGTCAATGGCGAAATCAGGACACCGCGAAGGGTGCAAAATTTTCAAGAAAAAAAAATAAATATGAATTTATATTTAATTTTATTTTTATATTAAAAAATTAATATAAATAATTAGTATTAATATTTATTTTTATTTTTATTTTTATATTAAATAATAAACTATTAAAATTTTTATTATTTTTATTTCAATGTCTAAATTTTATTTTTAAAAATTACATAATATATATTATTTTTTAAATAATATTTATATATATTTTGAGATATTTTTAAAAAAATATTTAAACTAATTATTTTTGATAAATTTATATGATAGAATATTTTTTATAAAATAATTAACTTAATCACAAAACTTTAAACCCAATTCATAACCAAATTGTAAAATAATTAACCTAATAATAAAATTTTAAATTCTCATTTCATATCATAGTCAAATTATAAAATAAGTAACCTAATAATTAAAACTTAAATTTAAATTCATAATCAAATTCTAAAATAATTAATCTAATCATTAAAACTATACACTAAAACTAAAAAATTAAACTTTAAATTAAAAAATAATTATAAATAATTATAATAATAACATTATCAAAACAATAAATTAAAAACTAAAAATTAATCTTAAATAAAAAAAATAAATATACATACACACACAAATATATATAACTACTATATATTATATTATATTATAAATTAATTTTATATTACTTAAGCTTTATTAATTTTATGTATATAGAATTATACATATACATTTGTATATACATGTATATGTATATGTATATAGGAACCAATGAGATAATTATATAAGTATTATTAATTTTATGTATTTATAAATATAGATATACATATGCATATGAATTAAGGGGGGAATTATATAAATATTATAAATTATATATATATACATATACATATACATGTATATATATGTATATGTATATAGGAACCAAGGGGGGGCAATAGACCCCCCATGCCCCCCCCCCCGGTTCCGCCCTTGACTGTAGTGCGGTAGAGTTTCAAGGTTTGTTTGTTTTGATTTCCCATAGGATGGTACTAACATGACGATTCGATTAATTGGAATCTGCCGTTTATGAATCGTGAATTTCAATTTATAATTTTTTTTTATCTTAATCTTAATTGATAAAAGTCGATTAAATTAAAGTTCAGATCCTTAAAAATTAGTTTGGTGTCGATTCTGATTTGAATTATAGATTCAAATTATTTTTTTAAAATTATATTTTTAAAAAATACTACTATTGATATATGATAATATTTTTTATGAAATTAAAACCACTTATAAAATTAATAATATTATTTAAGTTAAATTAAATAATACTATTTATAAATATTTAATATTACAATTAAAGTATAAAAAAAATTAAAAAAAATATTTAAACATAATTACTAAAAATCAATTAACTATATAAATTATAAATATAAATATTTAATATTACATTTAAAATAATCAATAAATATAAATAATGCGCCTTGTACTTATCAATTTACTTCTTCATCATCATCCCAAATATAAATATATTATTGTGAAATTTACTCATCATCACTTATATTATAAAAATAATTAGAACTTGTCATTTTAATATAAATTAATAATAATAATAATAATATTTTTTAACAATGATAACAATAACAATTACTAATAATAATAATAATAACAAAATAGTAACAATTAACAAACAATAAATATTATTAGCAATACTAATAAATGATAATAATAATAATAAATTAATAAAAATTAATAAAAAACAGTAAATATTACTAACAATAATAATAAATAATAATAAGAAAAAATAATAAATAATAAATATTACTACTAATAATAATTAACATTAACAAATAATAATAAGAAGATTTAAGAGAGTAGAATTAGAGAATTGAGTGTTGAAGAATTTAGAGTTAAATTAGATAATTAAAATTTGATGATTGAGAGAAATTGTGTAAAAAATAGAAAATAAATTTAAAAAATAATGTATTTATAGATTTTTTAAATTTTTTTATTTTCATAAAATACCCTTAAAAAAATTTTATTTTTTTTTTAATTTTTCGATTTTGAACTGGAACCGCCGGTTCGATTCCGGTTCAAATATTTTGGAACCAGAACCAGAACCTTAAAGAAATGTTCTAATTCCAATTCTGAACCTTTAATTACGGTTACAATTCGGTTCATTTAACCAAACTAAAATTGCCGGTCCGATTCAACAGTTCAACCGAACTGTGACCATGCTTAGATGGTATTGTATTTTATGGTTTAGTCATAGTTTAAAATTATGTTTTTTTGACCAAATTTTGTGGTTTGAAATTTTTTGTTCTAAAAAAACCCTCTATGAATATTTTATTTGGCTAAATTTTGTGTGATTTGAAATTTTTTGTTCTAAAAATACCCTCTATAAATATTTTATTTTTCAAAACTAACATTTTAACTTAATAATTTTTAATTTTTTTTTCATTATGGTTTTCTTAATACATTAATTTTATTATAATTTTCTTAATTTAGTTATTAGAAAATAATTTATTATATATTTTATTGATTTTTATTTTTTATGCCTTTAATTAAAATTAGTTATTGATTATAGAAAATAAAATTAATTATTGGCTATAAAAAATAAAAATTGAAATTACTTAAGAATTTAATTAAGACTAATATTCATTTCAATTTAAGAGCATTCTGATCATTTTATTATTTTTATAACCATATCATATCATCAAATTAAACAAAAATAACTTAATTAATCATACTGTACTATACCATTTATCCAAACATGATAAATATTGCTTACAACACTATACCATACGATATCATATTATACTATGTATTAATTAACCATATTGTATAATACCTTGGCCGTACATTTTGTTTTTGAATAGGAATTAGCAATGTGCAAATTTTTTTATTGGAAAATGTACAAATAAAACCTCAAGGCTCAACTATATTTTCAAAAATCATTTTAAATTTCACATAGTAGTTTAACCATAAACATTTATTTGGATAACTAACAGTATAATTTGATAATATATGATATTATACAGTATTATATAATATGATATTATAAATAATATTTATTATATTTGAAAAGATGATATGGTATAGTATGATTAAATAAAAATATTTTATTTTAATTTAATGATATTTTTAAAATTTTAACATGTTATGAAAATAAAACTTATTTATTAGTATATATTTCATATTTAAAAAATTAGTTTTAATATTTTTGAAAGATAAAATTATAAAACGATGAAAAACTACTAAATTAGTGATTTAAAAATTTATAGTTTTTAAACTATGATATTGCTATAGAAAACCATATCATAGATGATGGAAGTCAAAATAAACAATAATTAAATAATACCATACTATACCATATTATGACAAACTATGAAATAAATGAGGCCTAAAAACTCATGTAAGAGGGTGTTTGGCTTAATATATAAATATTAGTTTATAAGTATTAATTGTTTATAGGAAACAAAGGTAAAAAAAAATAATCCTGAGCTATTTAAGTTATCTTACATGAGACCCTAATATTTTTTTTTGATTCATTTGTGATTTTAAATTTTTATAAACAGAACAAATTGAGCCCCAATTTAACAAAAATTAAAACATCCATTAATTTTTAGAGGAAATTACATCATCTATCTTCTTTTAAGTTTCACATTTCAAAATTACGGGCTTGCTTTTGCTTTTTCAAATATGCTAAAATATGGTAATTTATTTTCAAAACTACCTTTTGCACATTGTTTTTTTATTTTTTCTATTTTATTTTATTTATATTTTTTATATAAAAATTTTTTAATGTCATTTTTTCAGTATACACAAAAAAAATATATACAATATATATAATACATATACAATAATATAAATGATATCTATAATATCTACTAAACATTTATTATACATTTACTACACATATACTATATATCTACATAATATTTTAAATATTTATTTAAATTTTATTTATTTAAATTTTTTATTTTCACAACATCCACACAATAGTCACACAATATTCAACAACTTTCACATAAAATACACAAACTTAGATAATAAATATATAACATATACACTGTAATATTCCAAAATTATTTTTGAAAAATTTCTAATTTTTAAAAATTAAATAAATTAAATTATAAAATAATTAGATAAATTAAATAAATAGCTTTAAATAAAAAATGAGAGGTTTTTAAATGAAAAATGAAATTTATATGTGATATATACAAAATATATATACAATATATAAAAGTCAACACTTTTTAAAAGAAAAATCAAAAGTCAAAGTAAAATGATATTTCAATTATTAAATCAGACTGTCATCATCTCTCACATAAAAGTCTCGACTATCTCCCTTTTGGCAATCCAACACAATCTTCTGAATTTTTTCATCTGCCAACTAGGCCTCCCTAATCTGATCCAACAAAATTGGCATCAACTGTAACTGAACCATCAAAGCACCATCATCACAAGACTCAAATCTAGCATGCAACGCTCTCAACTTAACAAGCAACAAGAGCAAATAAGCAGTCAAACCTGCCAAAGACTTCCGACTAAGGGCATCAGCAACAACATTTACCTTGCTAGGATGATAATCAATCAAAAAGTCATAATTTTTAATCAACTCTAACCACTGTCTCTGTCGAAGATTCAACTCTCTCTGAACACCAAGATAATTCAAACTCTTGTGATCCGTATAAATAAAACACTTCTCCCCATATAAGTAATATCATCAAATCTTCAATGCAAAAACTATGGTTGTTAGCTTCAAATCATGAGTCGGGTAATTCAGCTCATGAAGCTTCAACTGTCGAGAGGCATAAGTAATGACTTTACCCTCATGCATCTGAACATAACTTAAACCACTATATGAAGCATTATTGTATATCACATAAGGTTTACTTTTCACAGACAGGGTAAGGACAGGAGCATGAGTCAACATCTCCCTCAGCTGCTCAAAACTCGTCTGACACTGATCTCTCCACACAAATCTAACTCCCTTCTGAAGTAATCCGGTGAGTGGTGTAGTTATCATAGAAAAATCATTCACAAAACGATGATAATAGCCTGCAAAACCCAAAAAATTTCTAATTTATGTCACAGTCTTTGATGGACCCCAATTTAAGATAGCTTCGTCTTTACTCGGATCAACTTTAATAACCTCGGCTGAAACCACATGACAGAAAAAGTCACCTGATCGAGCCAAAACTCACACTTAGACAGCTTAGCATACAACTGCTTCTCTCTTAAAGTCTGCAATACATTCTGCAAATGCCTATCATGATCCTCCTCATTACACGAATACACCAGAATGTCATCAATGAAGACCACCATAAACTGGTCTAAGTAGGGTCTGAATACTCTGTTTATCAAATTCATAAAAGTTATTGGTGCATTCATCGGTCCAGAGGGCATCACCAGAAACTCATAATGCCCATACCTCGTGCGAAAAGTTGTCTTAGGTACATTCATATCTCTGACTCTCAACTGATAGTACCCTGATCTCAAATCAATCTTTGAGAATACTGTTGCTCCTTTCAACTGATCAAAGAGATCATCTATCCAAGGCAATGGATATTTATTCTTGATGGTCACCTTATTCAACTGTCTGTAATTAATATACAATCTTAATGTGCCATTCATCTTCTCCAAAAATAACAAAGGCACTCCTCACTGAGATACACTAGAGAGGATGAACCCTTTATCCAGAACTTCCTGCAACTGCACCTTCAACTCCATTAACTTTGCAGGTGTCATCCGATAAGAGGTAATGGAGATGGGAGTAGTACCGGGCATAAGATCAATACCAAACTCAACCTTTCTCTCAGGAGGTACCCCTGGCAACTCATTAGAAAAAAAATTTAAAAACTCGACAACTGTGGGTATACTGTCAAACTGGGACCCCGTTACTCTAATAACTACAACATGAGCAAGATAAGCCTCACATCACTTTCAAATCATCCTCCTAGGTAAAACAAATATGGATCAAAGATATCTCTGCTTACTAGATACCATCATATCCCTACCATCACATGTTCTCAGGATAATATGTTTCCGCCGACAGTCTACTATAGCCCCATGTGTGGATAACCAATCTATGCTCAGAATCAGATCATACTATCCGAAAGGCATCTCAATCAGGTCACCGAGAAAATTTTCATCCTAAATCACAATCGGACTATCTTGGCGCACCCTGCTAACCACAACACTGTGCCCTAAAGGAGTTATCATCAAAACATCAAATCCTAAGGACACAGAATGAAAATTACTCACAAGCATGATGGATGCACTAATGTATGAAT
Source organism: Garcia nutans (assembly GCA_947685225.1). Classification (NCBI taxonomy): domain Eukaryota; kingdom Viridiplantae; phylum Streptophyta; class Magnoliopsida; order Malpighiales; family Euphorbiaceae; genus Garcia; species Garcia nutans. The sequence continues at coordinate 9,258,860 of CANTUV010000025.1, forward strand.
GAGTCGACCCAGGGTCTATCAATGCAAGAACTGAAGTACCAAATAAAGAAAAGTACCAGGAATCACAGCTGAAATATTTGGCTGCCTCTGCATCACATAGACCTGCTGTGATGGTCCTGCCTTATCTGGTCTACCTCTAGCCGTAGAACTGTCTCTCTGACTAATTCCAGATCAACCACCTCTACCAGAACCTCTGCCACCATGACCTCCTCTGACACTGGGTCGAGAAGTTACAGTATCTATATGTCTATCCTCTGGTCGCTCTACACAATCTCGGATAAAATGGTCTGGCGATCTACATATGAAATACACTACTGATGCACCTCTCCTCTAGCAGATACCTCTATGAACCTTACCACAATGTACACAAGTAGGTAGAGTAGGCCTCTAAGCCACTGGGGTCGGAGTACTAGCCACTGAAATTGTAGGTCTCTGTCTCTATCTTTGCTGTTGTACTGACCTTTCAAACTGTCTCTGGCTCTTACTAAACTTCTGAAAATATCTCCATTGGCCTCTCTTCACTGATGAAGATCCTACCTCACTTTGGGGTCTCCTAGCTCTGGTCTCTTCAACCCTAGCAGTTACTGCAAGATACCGTGCTCTCTCAAAACTCCTGACAGTTGCAACCAATTGAAAAAAGTTCTGATATCGAGATCCTGCTATAATACACATAATAGAGGGTCTCAGCCCCTCCTCAAACCTCCTGCACTGGTCAATCTCATCGAAAATAATCCCTCCAGCATATTGAATCAGCCGGATAAACTCTATCTCATACTCTGTTATTGTTTTGGTGTCATGTCTCAAACTCAGAAACTTCATCTTCTTCGCATCTTTATACGCTTTCGGAGTTTACTTCTGCTCGAATTCTCACAAAAAATCGTCATAGGTCATGACTGGTAGATCATCCAGGACATGTGGAACTGTCTTCTATCACTAATATGCATCTCTCTGCTGAAGAGATCTAACATAATCAAACTTCTCCTCTGGACTGGTCTGCAGCTGGATAAACACTCTCTGGACTCTGTCTAGTCACTGCTCTGCTACAGCATGGTCTATAGTACCAACAAAGTCCTCAGCTCCAAACTTTCTCAGCTTATCATACTTTCTCATCGGCAACTGCAGCTCTAGTTGCGGTTGGCAGCGGCAGCTGAACTGGAGCCCACCTCAATGGCTCCACCATATGTCGTACTTAGCCTGACGGAATCTCATTAGTTGCTGGTCTCTCTGGCACAGGAGCAGGTGCCTCTCCAACGATCTCAGCTCTAGCTCCCTCTCTACCCTCATCGGGAGCTACACTCTCTGCACTACTCTCTGCAGACTGATGCGTCCGAGACGTCATAACTACCTATATCTGCAAACACAATATAAATTGTCACATCAGAGATCAAAAACTGTCAGTGTCAATGCATGTATCACAATTGAAAATCATATTTTAAAATCCTCATTTTCTCTCTTTAACAACCGACCTTTGATATCAAAATAAATATAATACCCTTATACTCTATATACGTACAATACATGCACCCAATATATATAAAATATGCATATAAGGTATAAAAATATCACAAATCGGTTTAATAAAAAAAATTTCACTTTTCAAATTTAAAATCTTAAATACTTTAAAATATATATTTAATAATAAATAAAATATTATTATAAATCATAGGTGCTAAAATAAGCATTTTCTTAAAAATATCTGGAAAAAATTCACCAGAATGGATATTTTCAAATTCAACAAACAACACAACATGCATAAGATAACACTCCCAAATATTACCCAATCACCATTTCACCCAATACTCCTCAATCCTGCCACAATTTTTCAAAACATTTATACATATCTAAATAATATATCTCAAACTTTATCTAAAATATTTTTTATAATTTATGATACATATACATCAAAAATATATTATAATATACATAATATCACAATATACGATAATATAAAATGTATACATGCAGTTGGCAGTATTTCTAATCTTGATATCAACTCTACAAGTAAAATCTCATGTCTAAACCCGACCTGGTCTAAAAGAACTTTCCGGCTTAGCCGGATCTACCCTGTTACTTGTACGATAAATTTCAATCGCGCAAAGCCAAAAGCCTAGCGGTACAAACTCTAATAGAAATAAAGCTCAAATGCATTGCAAATGCACAATGCATATGGATATCATATCTCATATCATTTTATTATAACATATCTTTTAATTATTTCATAATTCACAATTCACATACAAGCAAACACAAGCATGGACCCAAAGGATATAATATGCTATTCAAATTTTGGAGTTATTATTTCGGTCCATATTGACACCCAGTGTCTAGCCCGAAGGCAAATCATAGTGATGAGCAACATCTAGCCCGAAGGCAAGTGACGTCCAACGTTTAGCCCGAAGACAAATTATAGTGATGCCCAGCATTTAGCCAGAAAGCAAATAATGATGATAACCTCATAGGCATGCCGTCAAACACAGAACTCTGAAAATTGAATAACATATTAAACACACAATTAATTCACATTTCTCATTATCAATCTCTTTCTTATTTTCTCATAATCAAGCTAAGCACATTGCCTTATTTTTCATTATCTTTTAGGCACATTGCTTTATTTCTCATCTTTTCTCGCTATTCTCATTTTTTTCATTTTTCTTATTTTTCTCATTTATGTCAATATCAATTCATCACATTTTACCTCAAAAATCATCATCCAAATATTATGGGTAATTTCACATATGATTCATATTTGATGCATTTTAGCCATTACCAATGGCTTTTTAACAATGCCCTAGATGCATACATAACAAATAACATTATCCAAATACTTTGGGTCATTTTCACATAATACATATTTTTCACATTTTTCACAATTTAGCCATTATCAATGGCTTTTCATAATACATTTAACACATATATGACATTACACATGTCATAGCACATTATCCATACATGTTCCATGTATCAAGTAGCTTAACACATTTTTCAATCCAAAATATGTTAAGCCCAATGTAATGCAAATATAGCCAATTCATCCAAAGCTTGTACATACCTCTATGAACAATCAAGAACAAGCTCAAACACCCTCCAATCATTCTCTTTTCACTTGCCCTTCAACACTTGGATGGGGCAAATCAACTCTCCTCAATATCTAAACTAAATGTAATCATAAATAATCATTTAGTACTACATTTTAAGGCATTTTCAATCTTAATCCATAAATAAATACCATCCAAGTAAAAATTCCAAAGTTAAGGCTAACATCACTTTAACTTTGGAATACCATACTAACCCATTTAATTTGGTATTTTAAATTTATTTATATTGTTAAAAATATATTTTAACATGTTCAAATTAATTACATTACAAAAACACTCACTTCGGACCAAAACTCTAAAATGACATCACCTTCTCCCATTGAAAGTTTTTCATTCTAACTCAATCCAATTATCATTTCAAGCTTATATTCATCACTTTTAATACTAAACAACACACTTAAACTAATAAAATCAAACAATTCTATAAACTTTGGAAAAATCAATTTTCCAAAATCCTAAATCACACTTTCATTCTCAAACTCCAATCAAACTCAATCAAATACAATATTTGACTTTAAAATACTTATTTATGCATCAAAATAACTCATTTGGAATTAATTTGCACAATTAAAAATCATAATTTCAAAACTTCAAAAAATACATAACTCTAAATTCTCGCTCTTTACCAATCCATACCCAAGCTCCATCATCTCTTCAATCCAATCTTAAAATAATTACTAATCACTTAAAATAACATCATATACATCAATGCTAATAATTAAATCACACTACATCAAGAATCCAAAACTCACATAATCAAAATTTTCATGAAATTCAAAGAAAAGAGTTGGAAACTTGCCAAAGTTCTTAGAAATCACTAAAAATCTACTTTAAATTTGTTAAATCCTTCAATAAATTGAGTATGGAAGAGCAAAAATCCTTGTTCTAGCTCCCATAGTGGTTCGGCCTTAAGAGAAGAAGAAGAAAAAGAAGACTAAATTAAATTTTCTCTTTCCTTTCATCTTTTAATTTCAACCATATATATATTATTTAATTTAATAATTAATTATTTATTTAATAAATTAAAAGTTCAAAAATCCATCTTCCACTCAAAAATTATTTATTTTTGAATTAATTTAATGATTTTAAATTTCTAAAATTTAATTACCAAAATACTCTTTTACTTTGACTTCTAACTTTTTTTAAAAAAGTGTTGACTTCTTTGTTGACTTTTATATGTTGTATATATTTTGTATATATATCACATATACATTTCACTTTTTTATTTAAAAACCTCCAATTTTTCATTTAAAACTATTTATTTAATTTATCTAATTATTTTATAATTTATTTTATTTAATTTCTAAAAATTAAGATTTTTTTGAAAATAATTTAGGATATTATACACACAATATTTATGAAATATACACAAAATATCTATCAAATATCTACATAAAATCTATATAATAAAATTAATATTTTATTTTCATTTTTTATGTGTATAATATGTAAAATTTATTTAAAAATAAATTTTATAATTTTTAGTAATATATTTTTGTATATTTTACTTTTTTATTTTTTTTCGAGTGTTATTTATTTTTTATAATTAAAATTAAATTTTTTCTTTATAAAAAATTATAATTTTTATATAAATAAAAATAATTCAAAATATTAATTTTTATTATTTTATTAGAATATTTTTTTTAATAGTGAAGTTTCAAAAAAATAAAAATTGAATTAAAATATTAATTATAGCGAGGGAATAAGTGTTTTTGAAAAAAAAAACTTATTTTAGTAAATTGTGAGGTATTTTTGAAATTTTACTCAAACTTTTTCTAAAATTGTAAATATTTTTATTTTTTATAGTGTTTTTGAAATAATGTTTAATTTTTAAGATATTTTTATAAATGTCCCTAATTTTTAAGACCTACTATTTAATGATTTTAAACAAAAAGATTAAATATGATCCTAAAGTATTTTTAAATCTAGCATTGAATCTCAAAATTTTTATAGTGAATTTTTATAAAGAAATATATGTGTGATATTATTATCAATATTTTTAAACTAATACAAATATTTAAATCACCAACCAAAATATTTAATAATAAAAAAATAAAAAAATTGAAAGAGAAAAATAAATAAAATATATCAAATTTATTTATTCAATTATTTATTTATCTAAATATTTATAATAGTTTAAAAATATTGATAATAATATCACACATATATATTTTCATAATAATTTACTATAAAAATTTTGAGGATTGATTTGAGTTCTAAAAATATTTTAATGTCATATTTGATCTTTTTGTTTAAAATCTTTAAATAGTGGATCCCAAAAAATGTCATGTCATTAAAAATTAATTGATGTTTTAACTTTCATTAAATTGGGATCTAATTTATTCTATTTGTAAAAGTTCAAAATCACAAATGGATCAAAAAAAAATAATTGGGATATAATGTGAGATATCCCAAATAGTTTAAGGTCATTTATATATATTTTTCCTTGTTTATAAGCTAATATAGGTAGGAATGAAAATTTTGTCCGATCCGATGGATAGCTGATCCTACTCGATCTAATTTGGTAGGATTATATTTGATCTTTTTATAGTTAATGTAGGGTATAGATTAGAAAAATTATAATTGAGATGAATTTTGGGTCAAATACGAATTATGTATTATTCTATCCAAATTTGATCCAATTATATATCTTTTTTTAAATATTTATTTAATATTTAGTTTCAAATATCATAACAGTAAATTTTGTACAACTTTTATTTAATATTTATTAATAGTAGTTTATTAGTCTATGCTTGATCTCATTGACGATGATATTGTCAATGATTCAAATGTAGTAATTGGACTTGAGGATGATGTCTAATTGATTATGTTAGAAGTGGATGGTTGAATAAGATGATAATACTTATAGATTTTAAAAGTAATGTATTATACAAATATTTTAATGATGATATTGTTTATAATTTAAGAGATAATTATACTAATAAGGTCATATTTGATTTCAATATTTTTTTTCTAGTGAAGAGAGTTAACTATTGTAATTATATTCTTCATTGACTTTTTTTTTATATTTGATTTTTATATACATAAATTTTTTATGACCATACCCAATTTATGACATGATTTTACCCATTTTAGCCTAACTTTGTAATGATAGCATTACTTATATCCAATTCGATCCAACCCGAGGTGGATCAGATAATAGATAGGATATGTCATTTTACTTATCAGGTAGGATAAAGATTTTTAGAAATCCAATCCATACTTAATATGTTGTCATCTCTAAATATGAGCTTATAAGCATTTAAAAAATATGAAATTACATAATTTGTTACTTTTTAATTTTCTTTTTCATTTTTATTATTCTTATTTCTTTTTTTATTTTAAATTTTATTTTCAATTTAGGTTAAGTTTTTTTTTTTTTTTCAAATATACAATGTTTCTTTCTCCTGCCACTTGCACTAAGACCTTAGAGCAACTCTAAGGAATCTTTTGCTTCTTGTTAATTCTAATCTTTTTAGCAATTAAAATTAAATTTTTTTTATTTACTCCAATTTGATTTTTGATACCAAAATTGAATATTAAAAAAAATCATCGGTTGAGCTAATGGTAGATTATTGCCAGCTGGATCTAAAACCAAAATTGATCGATATTTTGGTGCTGAAAAGACAATTTTGTGAGAGAAAAGCATTAGCCCATTCATTGAATGATATAAAGATTGCAGTCCAACAATTATACATGCTGCCAAGTGCAATAGTAACTGCAATTATAATTATGATATTGCTTCTTGTAATGGGATTGGCCATAACTAAGATCATTTTTGTAGTCACTTCTCTACTACTTCTTGTAGGTTTCATGTTCCAAAACACTTGTAAAACTATTTTTGATTTTTGTCTTCATTTTGTAGCCTTTCAATTTTGGTGATTGTTGCATTGTTGATGGTGTTTAGGTAATTAAATTAAACATATATTAACTACAAGAAATCAATTTGAAAATTTATCTCTTAAATTAATTCATTTATTCTTCATGTTAAATATTAGTTTTTGTTTTTAGTGCCGATGATTGTAGATGAAATGAACATTTTATCTATTATGTTTGAGTGATTTGGATATGGAAATGCAGGATTGGAGTTTTTTTTTTTTATTCTAATGTAACTCATTCCACATATTCAATAAAATGCTTTAAATAAATAGTTTTTCAATTTTTTAACTTTTCATCAAATTTAATTGATTATATCAATTTATATGTAATATATATATCATAAAAGTAAACATATGTGTAACATATATACCATAAAAGTAAATATACAACATTAGAAAAACTTAAACAAGAAAAAAAAACTTATAAAATTGCACCAAAATAGTTAAATAAACCATTTTATACATATACACATTTTAAATGAATAATTTGAAAGTGTGTTATTAACTGTTAAATGTTTGATAATATGACATATATGTTACATATAAATAAAAATATATATTGAATCGCAAAGAATAACAATATATAACTGTTACATGTTAACTGTATTTAAATATTACATGTTTAGTTATATATAAGTATATGTTGCATAAAACTAGTTATATGTATTGAATTTGAAAAGATTAAATAGTATATAACTATTATATATTTAGTTATATGTATGTATACGTTACATATACCTACTAGAGTCTAGATATGTGCGTTGAATTGCAAAAGAATAACAACATATAACTGTTATATAATTAGTTATATATCAGTATATGTTACATATAACTATTTTGAATTGCAAGAGAATAAATAATATATAATTGTTATATGTTTAGTTATATGTTACATATAACTAGATGCATGTGTTGAATTTGAAAAGAATAAAAAATATATAACTATTATATATTTAGTTATATGTATGTATATATTACATATAACTAAATATATAAGTTTAATTTAAAAAAATAACAGTATATATAAGTATATGTTATATATAACTAGATATGTATATTGAAATTGAAAAAAATAACAGTATATAACTATTTATATATTTAGTTATATGTATGTATATATGTTATATATTTGAAAATAATAAAAAATATATAATTATTATATGTTTAGTTATATTTGAGTATATTACATATAATTAAATATAGTAGAATTTGAAAAAAAATAATAGTATGTAACCGTTATTTGCTTAATTATAATAGGTGATTTCAAATCCATAGATGTATTGTACTTATATGTTACGTACAAGTAATTAAATAATGATATTTTTATAAATATATGATCTCATATTTTTAGATATTCACTTTTCACCGTATTTTTTTTAAAAAAAATTCTCTTGTAAAGTATTTTTGAAACTTTTTTTTGCGGTGTTTTTGAAAACTAACTTTTTAAAATTTTATTTTTGCAATTTTTCCATTAAAAAAAATAGTTTACAAGTACATTTACTATTAAAATGACTAAAAAATATATAAAGTTATATTATCTAAAATATCTATTAAGATAAATAGGAATAATTTAGTAATTTGATTAGTCAAACTAATTTGTAAGTCAAATATTTATAATCGCCAAAATAATAAGCTGCTCCCCCATCTTTTTTTTTCAGCTTTTAAAAAATCTATAAAATATGTAACTTTAGCATTGCAAAAGTGATTTACTATAAAAAAAAATAATCATATATTGTAGTATAATTGACATTCTTAATTAATAAGATATATTTATAAATAATTATGTAGTAAATATATTATATTGTAATTAATAATATATTTTTCATATTTTTTAAAAGCTTCTTCTCCATTGTTTTATTTTAATTCAACCTTTGAATTTTTCATTCTTACTAACAAAAAGAAAAAGAAATAAAGAAAATAAACAATAAATTAAAATAAATTTTTTAAAAATAAAAATTTAATAAGTAAATTACTTATATTAAATAATAATCATAAAAAATATATAATTATATATAAACAATTACAACAAATTATAAAAAAAAAATTATTATACATAAAAGCAAGTGGAAGTTATTTGCTTCCATGGGCAAAGCCATGCTATTGAGAAGGGCGGCGGTTTCTAAAAAGAAAAATTATCCATGTATATATATTTATTAAAATATTTAAAATTTCTTGTTTGTTCCCTTCAAAAATTTAAATTGTCCCCATATTCCTTAACTTAATAAAAAAGTCATAAAAAATAAATTTTGGTGAACCACTTCTTCCCTAAATAAATATGTTTCTCTTCTTTAAAAAATTAACAAAAATTAATGCACTTTTGTTTGTTTTAGATTAGGTTTACCTTGACGAGTGAGTAGACCCATGAGCCTAAAATATTCAAAATATTAATTATATAATAATATTATATAATAGATAATATTTGGATAATAAGGGGAGTTTGAATGAGATTAAGTTTCCTATTCAAAATTTGATTTTACTTGTGATAAAATCTTAATTATCTAAAAAATTAATAAAAAAAAAAGATTTTTAGTTGGCTAAAAATCTTATCAGAAAAAGAAAAGAAAAAGAATGTAACTTATTTCTGCAATTTTCTCTCAAGAACCCACCCTGCTTCTTCTCCCAAAAATATACACATCTTTGTGTGAGGTTGAGTGCATATTATGAGATTATTTTAGCTCTTAAACTGTAAAAAATAAGAGTCTTCTCTCTCCAGTAATAACTCTTCATGACCAATAACACAAGCTTTGGTCAAAAACTTCTTAACATCTTTAGAGATAATATCTAATCTTATTTTTGTATATGGGCATGTTCTAACATTGGTATTAGAGCAATAAATTTATTTTTATTCAATTTCATCAATTATTTGTGTTTAATTAATTAATATTCTACTAATATGTTGATTAATTATATATTTTGAATCATGATCATGTTAGTACATTTGAGCTGAAAAAACTCTATGTTTTTGCTACTGTTTGTTTGATATTATTGACATATTAGTTGCTCAATTCAAAGTTAAATTGAACAAATTATAGCCTTTTAAAGTTGGTAACTCGAAATTGGTAGAAAATTAATTTTTTGGAATTAATTTAATTGATATTAAGATATTGTGATAGCTAAAACACTATATTAGAGTACTCCTTAATTAATTTTGACCACTTAAATAGACTCCCAACCCCCAAAAATACCCCAATAGAGAAGTTCGAACGGCTAAAACAGCCGACATGGAGCATTTTGAATACTAAAAATTGCACTTCTTTTGATATAAATTTTTCTTTATTCACTGCTTTTCATAACTATATGATTATTGTGTATTTTATACACAATTATGATATTATTTGCATTAGTTTTCTTTTATTTTTCAATTTTTTTAGTTATTTTCATTATTTAAGCTTTTGTTGTGTTTTTGTAGGCGAATAAGGAGAATATAGTGAAAGTATAAGAAGTTAGAAAAATATATGGGCATGCAAATGATCATACATGTTACTACATAATTTCCCAGTATAAAGTTCTAAGGGCAAAATTTGTGTTGGACATGCACATGATGATGCACAAAATTATAACAGAATTTTACTTAACTCACTAGGATTTATTTTTTTTCCTTTTTCACTTGGAATCTTATTTAGGATATTTTCTTATTTACCCTAGCATAAATAGGATCTTTTATATGATGTTTAAGATGGGGGTGACGTTTTTAGTTTTTGGAGTTGTTGTATATTAGGAAGTTTTTTTTTCTTCTTTCTCCTTGAGATGCAAACTTCATTAGAGAGGATACCAAGCTAAAAATAAAGATGCAAATCCAAAGTTTGTTTTATTTTTATCATATTTATTTTTAATTTTAGTTTTAGTTTTCCAGTTTTAGTTATGGAATATATTTATTTTTGTTAGGGAAAACATGAACCCTAAACTATGATGGATATTGATTTTGATTTATAGAATTGAGTTAGTTTTATGTAATTCATTATTCTTAATGCTTTAGTTTTATGTAATTCATTATTCTTAATGCTTGGTTTTATAATTTTATTAATTGATTCCTTAATGATGTGTCGAATAAAGAAGTTAAGATTAATGATCAATGAAATTTAAATTAATAATTGTTAAAATTTTGTATAACAGGTTGATTGATGGTTTGTTCGAATAGATAATATAAAATTGACTTGTGACTTATATTCATGTTCCTAAATAAGGTTGAGTAATTGAATTTGATTATTATACAAATTAATATTAAAGTATCTGAACAAGAGTTTAGTATTAGTTTGAAAGGTTATGTTCTTGAATAAGATTAACTAGTTTTTAGAATCAACCAGCCAATCTTAGATTTCATGATCAATGATTGATATCTATATAAGTTTAAGGGGATTGTCGAGTCTAACATATTTTATTAATTGAGTTTTTATTTATTGAAGCTATTATATTTCTGTAATTTTAGTTTAGTTCTATAAGTTACTTTCATTCTTTTTATTCGATTAATATTTTTTAGATATTAGTAAAACAATATAATAATCGACTTTTAAACTTTGGTCTTCTTTGGATGATATCTAAATTCATGAATCTATATTACTGATACAACTAGTATACTTGCTAATTGGGACACATCACTACAATGATAATATGAATGTTTGGCATGCTTGGCTGGGTCATATTGGCCAGCACAGTATGGATAGATTACCTATAACTAATCTCCTATTGGACACTAACAAAGTAGAATTACTTACTTGCGAGTGTTGACTAGCATGAAAAGCAGTGAGAAAACCTTTTAGAAAAGGCACAAGAACCTTTACACTATTGCAATTAATACACTCTAATATTTATGGTCCAATAAATGAGAGGGCTAGGCATAGAGCCTACTATTATATCACCTTCATTAATAAATATACAACATATGGTCATGTCTCTTTGATTGCTCATAAGTCTAAGGCTTTAAGTTATTTCAAGAACTATCTCAACTTAGCTAAAAAAAATAATTAGATAAGAAAGTGCAAGCACTTTGATTCTATAGAGGTCATGAATATTTGTCTCATCAATTGAAACAAATTTGTGATGAAAAAGGGATAGAGTGCCAGTTGACTATTCCATGAACACCATAATAAAATGGTGTTGCAAAAAAGAGAAACTAAACACTCCTTGAAATGGTTAAGTCAATAATGACTCAAGCTAAGTTACACATTACCTTTTAGGGTGATGTGTTGTTAATAACCACCTACATACTTAACCATGAAACACTCTAAGCATGTTCCAACCAATTCATATGAATTATAAACAAGTCATAAACCCGACCTCAACACCCTAAAACCTTAGGGATGTGTCAACTATATATATAATATCTCACATAAATATTGGAGACTAGGCCTAAGAGGTAAAAAGAGTATCTTCATAAGATATTCTAAACAATCCAAAGGATATATTTTTCATAGGTGAGCAACATAATAGGAGGACAATCGAATTTGAATCAGGGAATGTTACATTCTTAGAGAATGATTTTCCTAAATTGGGTGAATTAGATAAAGAATTCTCCTTATTCGAGGTTGATGATCAAAGTTCATAAGGACCACTTCATCTAAATAAGAGAAATTTGGTGGAATTAAATCCACCAGCTAGTCTGAATGAGAGTGATCCTAGTCCGAATGGGAGGATGGATCCCAGTTCTAGTGGGACCCTTATGGATCTTCTTATAATATATATACCTATACAACTTGACATATATGTTTGTCAAGATTATAATCTGACGTAGAGCGATTGAGAACTATCCCTCAAAATCATTTTGAAATCCAAGGTATATATAAGATATTGATGTTTGTATCTCAAGATAATGATAAGCCAAAGAATTTTTGAGAGGCTTTCAAATGCCCTACCAAGGATAATTGGGTACAAGCAATAGAAGAAGAGTTAGCCTCTGTGAGATGTAATTGAGTTTAATTATTGGTTTATCTTATGAAAGGGCGCAAAGTAATTGAAAATAAATGGATTCTCAAAATCAAGTGAAAAGTTGATAGCATCATCAAAAGGTATAAGGAATGTCTCATTATAAAGTGGTATACGCAATAAGAAGGAATAGATTACAACGATACATTTTATCCTATTGTCAGATTTTCTTTAATAAGGTTGATATTAGCAATCGTAACAAACTTTGATTTTGAGTTACATCAAATGGATGTAAAAAATATCTTTCTCAAAGGAGAATTGGATGAAGAAATTTACATAGAATAACCTGTAGGCTTCATTAAACAAAGTAAAGAAAACAAAGTTTGTAGATTGAAAAAGTCAATCTATGATCTTAAGTAGTCTACAAGATAATGGCATATTTGTTTTCATAATACCATCTTATCAAATGATTTTACAATTATAGATGAGGACCATCATGTCTAGATCAAACTAGTGAAAATAAAGTTCATCATAATGTCATTATATGTTGATGATATTTTAATTGTCAAAAATGACAAAGTATTTCTAAACCACATTGAAGTGGTTGTCAACTAGTTTTGAAATAAAAGACATGGGTCAGATCGCATATTTTCTCAGAGTAAAGATTTTAAGAGATTGAACGAGAAAATTGTTGTCTCTTTCTCAAGAGGCATATATATATATATATATAAGTATTTGAGCAGTTGAATATGAATGGCTACAAACCTATAGATACCCCTATAGTTGAAGGTGAGAGCTTGTGTTAAGAATAATGTCCCAAAACTCTAGAAGAAGTGAAACATATGAAAAACGTACCTTAGACAAGTGTTGTTAGAAGCCTAATGTTTGAATGATGTGTACAAGACCCGATATTTACTTTATTATTAGGATGGTAAATAGATTTCAATCTAACCCAAATCTAGCATATTGGCAAGAAGTTAAGAGAATATTAAGTTATCTAACAGGCACTATCAATTATTCATTATGCTATGAAGATGGAGGGCTAAGTTTGAAAGGTTATACGAACGCTGACTGAGCATGAGATGTAGATGAAAAACCACTTTTGGATTTGTCTTCTTCCTAAATAATGGTGCTATATTATGAATTAGCAAGAAATAATTCTGCATAGCTCTTTCCAAAATGGAAGCTGAATTTATGGCATTATAGTTGTGTTACAAGAAGGGTTTTAACTTAAATGATTTTTAGAACATTTGGATTTAAGTGATGCTGACAAGTTAGTCACCATACATTGTGATAGTCAAGTGGCTATTGCCCATACTAAGAATTTAAAGTTTCATTGCAAGACCAACATATAGACACTAAGTATAATTTTGTAAGAGACATGATAACACACAAAGAGATGGACATGAGATATATCTCTATGCATGATATAGTTGTTGATCCATTTACAAAACCTATTCCTAAAGACATTCATTAAGCACACAAAGTCTTTAGGATTTTTTAGATATTGATATGTATTTTTGTTCCTAAACTATGTTAATTTAATATTTATTAATGCCAAGACATGAAGTTTGTTCTGTATTTACATGAGTTTGAATGTTTTTATTACATTTAATGTTAGTACAATAGAGCATGTTGGATAGAATGATGATTAATTTTCTCACTAAGTTAATTGCATTTGTTTGTATATTTAACCAGTGGAAATGGCACCTTTTGCAAGAAAAAATATCTAAGTGATAATGAGCTCAAGCTTGAAATAAGATGATCTTCTCATTTACTAAGATTCTTATGGCATGTTACATGCAATTATTCCTAATTCTATCTAATTTGCTAGGCATGAGTTTTAAAGTAACCTGAAGAGATGAATGAACTCAAGATTATACATTGAGTATGTCTAATCTATTGCTTATATAATGTTTCAAAACTAGAACATGTTTTTAACAAACATGCACTTTATGAGAAGGAATAAACACTATGGCATGTGACTCATATCACATTTATTATGAGACCCTTGAGAATTCTAATTCTCAATGTTATAACCCTTATGAATTTTAGTTAATTTTTGAAATATAATTAGATATTTGCTATCTTAGGGTGCCACTAGTGGATTATGAATGATTCAATCTAATGTGGTATTTCTATAAAAGCAAGTCAGGTTATGATCAAAAGAGATTAATTAGAAGGAAGATTACTTAGAAATCAATGCCTCTTTATGTCTATAGGTCGACCAATTATGTTAGTCAACTATGTAAAAATGTCTTGAAATTAGAAAGAGACAACAAAAATGTAATAAGTAGTATAGGGATAAAGCATACTAAAGTCGTTTCTTAAAATGAGATGCGATGTATTCCTAATAGGTATATGGCTTAGGGCTCTCGTAATTTGCCGATCATACAGTCTATTAGTGTAATATAGTTGTCTTTATTAGCATATGATCCATCATATATGAATGGGAGAAGTTGGTTTTGGGTCTGGTTCACCCATGATAGATGGGTAGTCTTATAAGCCCAAAATATTCAAAATAATAATTATATAATAATATTATATAATAGATAATAGGCTTAATTATTAAAAAATACTTTATGTCGATTTTTACTTCTATCATAAACTTTTTTTTAGACAAATTATTTATATACTTAATTTTCTTTTCAATTCTATCTTTTGACCAATTGGGCTTGCTTTTACCAGGATTTTTATTGATGTGTCAATGCATTTTTAGTTTTTTATTTGGATTATAAAATGAACGACCGTTACTTTTGTGCTTTGGGAAAGTAACACTAGTTCATTATTTTGGGAAAAAATTTAAGAAAATGATGAGACGAATGAGCGTAACTAAAAAGCAATACCCTTTCATAATTAATAGCCTTGATGTGTTCATTAAGGAGAAAAAGCTAAATTTCCTTTCAAGACTAGCGCATGCCGACATATCATATGTGCGATGATGAAAAAAAATGAACACTAACATCAGTCAAGGGGGTGAGTATGTTTCTATAAAAAGTTTGGTGTAATAGAATCCCAAGCCATAGATATCATAATCAACTCACGATGAACATACCAACAATCCCAAAAGTGGAATTCCTTCAGGCCTAACAACAAATGAATGGAGAAGGTTTGGATCCTGATTCAAGAAAAGAATAAGAATATATATCCTGCATCTATAAGAATGACTTGCAGTTAAGTTTAACCAGTTAATAAAAGAATAAGAAAAGGAAGAGTTCAACATGCAAAAAGAAGAAACAAAACTAGTAGAATGACATATTAAGATAGAAATCAAATGGTCAACAATACCTAGTTAATACAAGTTTCTTATCTTGATTTTGCAAAGCTTCTGTGATGATATCAAAAATACCTTCATTCATGAGATCCCTATAAGAATCAAGGATCTCAACTCTTAAAACATTATATCAATAATAAATAAAAAAAAAGATTAATAAATTGCACTTTGCTGAGATGACCAATTCTAAAAAATAAAAGTATACCTAAACAACTAAAGTTACCATTTTTCATAATATTTGTCATGAATTTCTTGAAATTTAATTCCCGATGAGACAAAGATGTTATTGACTTGAAGTTTTCACTATATATGAACTCTTTAAACAACAAGATCAAGAAAACCATAAATAGTATGAAGTAATTACTCCATTTATGGCTGAATCTAGATAAAAGTTTCATTGATTAAGATGGCTAAAAAAATACAAGAGATTAAAGCAAACTAGTAAGTAATGAGATAGAAGTAGAAAATGTGTAGACTTATAGAGAATTTAATGAACAAAGTGGGAGAGAGAGAGACAACTTATATAGGGCTGTTAATTATGAATGGGCATTACTTTTTAGTAATGGCCATTCGTCTCATTATTTTCTTAATTTTTTTTTCAAAATAATGAACGGACATTACTTTCACAAAGCATGAAAGTAATACCTGTTCATTTTATAATTCAAACAAAAATAAATAAATAAAAGCACTGACTTGTTAGCAAAAGTCCCAGTAAAATTAAGCTCAAATCGGTTAAAAAATAAAATTGAAATGAAAAAATAAGTTTGTGCAATAATTTATCAAAAAAAAAGGTTTATGATAAAAGTGAAAATTAGGATAAAGTTTAGGTACTTTTTTATAATTAAGCCTAGATAATATTTGAATAATAAAAAAGTTTTAATGGGATTAAGTTTCCTTTAAAGTTTAATTTTATTTATATTAAAAATCTTAATTACCTAAAAAGATAATTAGGAAAATATTTTTAGTTGATTATAAATCTTACAAAAAAAAAAGAGAAGGAAAAGAACACAAGTTTTTTTTTATAATTGTCTCCAAAGAATTCTTTTGCTTCTTCTCCCAAAAATATATACATCTCTATGTGAGATTAAATGCATATTGTGAGGTTGTTTTAACTTTCAGACTATGAAAAACAAGAGTTTTCTCCATCTCCGGTGATTGTTGTAATATCTTAATTTTTGTATACAGCGGAAAAGTTAGTATAGAGGATGAAATAAGTATAATTGGAAGGGGAAAATATAAGATGAATACATTGTAGAGATGAAATATATATACATATTGAGTACTTGAAATATATGTGAAATATAAATGAGATATATAAGACATATAAATATAATATGCATTACATTTATGTAAGGTATAATTTGGTGTTGGAAAAGTGGATGATGATGATGATAATAATAATTATAATAAAAAAGAAGAGAGAAAGTCAAAGGAAGGAGAAATGTGATTCGTAGATTAATAATTATTTTATTATTTTGTATATAAAAAGATAAAGATGAGAATTAAAAGAAGAGATATTTTCTTCTTCTTCTTTTTCTTCTTCTTCTTCTTCTTTTCTTCTTTTGGATGTGAGCCATTGGAGAGAGGTGAGGAAAGCTTAGTTTTCTTCATACACCAAATTCTATAGAGATTTAAAGAGAATTTCAGAAGGTTTATCAAGTAATACAAGTAAGTAATCCTTCCTTTAAATTAGTTTTCTTTGATTTTAAGATTATGTTTGGATAGTTAGAGAGAGAAATATGATTTAATTGTTAAAAATTGATAGAATGGAAGTTAAAATGATGATTGTATGGTGATTTATTAATTAAATAGTTAAATTGGATATAATTGGTAAATTTAGGGTTATGGATGAATATGTGTAGATTAGGGTTTTGGTATGGATGTATATAATTATTTTTATGGAATAATTTAATGTTCTTTAAGTGTATTTGTTGTGATTTTATGGTTAAAAAATTGATATTTAGTTGAAGTTAGAGTTTATAGATATATTATATATAATTAGGTTTTTTCAAATAGGTGGTGATAATTGTGAAAATGAGTTGTATTATTTTCATTTTGACATTTAAATAATGATTTTATGGTTAAATGTTGGAAATGAGTGGGTTTACTTAAAGTTTGCATGAGTTAGTAAGGATAATTAATGTTTTGATAAGATTTTGGGTAGGATGGATGTAATGGGAATTTAATTGATTAAATTATGTTGAAATGGAACTATATTGCTATATTTAAACTTAAAACATGGTTTAGGATTGGAAGGTGTAGATTTCCAAAATTAAAGAATTGAAGAGCAATTTGAAAAATGAAGGTTGGAGATTGAGATTGATTTGGAATTGACCAAATTTGAGGTTAGTACATATTTAAATGTTTTAAGGTGTTATTAAATGAGGCTTTGCATAATGTATGAGGTTTCCTTAAAATATGGATAATAACATAACTTATGCAATGTGGCATAGTTATGTGATGAATACCACATTGGGCATTTGCTCAATGTAAAAATTAATATTTGTACATGAAATATGTGAGCTTTACTAATGTGATGTGAAAATGTGAGTAACAAATATAAAAATATGGAAAATTATGGGAAAAGAATAAAAACGATGAAAAATTGATAAATATGAATAATGAGATGAGAAATGAATAAAAATTGTGAGATAAACTGGAAAAAGAGCACCACTTGGTTTACTTTAAAGAAAAAAATAATATTCTTTAAAGTGACATTATGATGAATTAATATGTTGAGATTAATAAGATGGTGATTTTTATAAACTATTGGAAATATGAGATTTTTACATGATTATAGAAAAAAACTATAAAAAAAATGTGATAGAATGTTTAGAGTGAGTTACATTGTGAATGTGACTCAAGAATAAATAATGTGAATATAAATTAGTAATGAAATTGTGAAAATGTGTTGAGAAGTGTTGTGATATGTTTTTGTGTAAATGTGTGTTGTATATATCTTATGTTTTAACTAGTTCCAGAATATTGTACTTGGTAGTTTGGCATGCCATACGCTATGGGGTGAGACACTGGGTGTCACAGATATTGCTACGCCCCTGAGCGAGAGACATTGGTTTCAGATATATGAGTACGCTGTGGATGAGATACTGGGTGTCACAGATATTACTACGTTCACTAGTGAGATACATTGGTGTCATTACTGTTGAGATAGGTCAAAGTAATATTTCTGGAACTAGATTATTGTATAAGGTTATTTGGGCCCAATGTGTGTGTGATTGTGATATGTTTTACAGATATAAAAATAGATTAACAGTTAACAAATATTTTATGAAAATATTATAAAGCTGTAATTTGAGAAAAAAAAATAAACTTGTGTGTAACTTGCATTATTATTTTATAAAAGAATATATATATATATATATATATATACCACTAAGCTTTTGAGCTTAGTGCGGTTGTGTGAATCGCGCTGGTGATATGACTGCAGGATAGAGCAGTCCATAATGAGATGAAGATTGAAATCTTCATTTTGTCATGAGACCACTGGTGCTGGGGATTACATACATGTATATTTTAATATAATGTATTTTGGACTTTATATAATACAAAGATTGTATGTATATTAAACTTATTTTAAGAATCATTGTGTGTAGAGATGAATTTTAAATTTATGAGATAGTGATTTGAAAGATGAGTTGTAAATAATATTTTAGAAGTGTAGTGCAGGTTGTGGTTTTGAATTTTTGGGATTTAATAAAAGTACAGATAAAATTTTGATGAATTTTTCTTAAAGATTTTCAATTATAAATTGATAATTATTTTTAATATTGAATTGAAAGATTAATATTGATCCTTAAAGTGACACTTTTATATTCTATAAGTGTATTTTATATATACAGAGTATATATAATATACGTATATGAGGTATAGGGGTGTTATAATAGTTCTTTACGACAAATAGCACAAGTTTTGGCTAAAAACTTCCTGAGTATCTTTTGAGGTAATATCTACCCTCATTTTTGTATTTGGACATGTTTTAACAACTTCAAAAGGAGGGGGAAAAAAAGAAAAAAGGGAATTAGTAAAATGGACAAACTCTTCAACCAAATTAATTTGAACTCATCCAATAAATTAATGGACTAATAAAAAATTGAAAGAACAATAAATAAAAAAGAAAATTGAGAAAGAATACAAGATTAGAATCATTATCTTTTTTTAAAAGAAATATATATGTTTGTTTGTTTTTAAATTTTTTTCTTTACTTTTGATTTTCATTTTATCTTTTCTACTTCTAATATTGTGTGTTATTTTTACTTCAACTATTTCATAACATTAATGCTTTTTTCTTTGTATTATATTTCTTATGTGTCATCAGATAAAATTTAATAGCCTATATGCATATATTAAAAATATCTTTAATTAGTTTATTTGTCATTTTTTTTGGTAAGTGAGAATAGTTTATTAATAAATTTACAAAATAATAATTGTGTATGAAAGACATAGCTAGCATCTAGACAAAAATATGGACTGGTAACGACCAAGATTTCAAGAGAAATTTTACTCCCATTCTCTTAAAGTCCTAGCTTCACCCCGGTTTGGTTCTCAGTAGCTTGCTAGCAAATAATGTAAATGTTAAGTGAAATTTTAAATACAATTTTACTATTTCTCTTATTATTTATTTTTATGTTTACCGTTATAAACTGAATAGACCACTTAAAATTATTCTATTAGTTGCAACTGTAAATTTGAAATTCGATGAATTGAGTGTTTATGATATAAATAAATAGCTTTATTTGTCCTTTTTTATATTCAGATTCTTCTTTTCTTATTAATTTTCTAATTAAGTATAAGTATCTATTACTTTGGATTACAAGTGAAGGATTACACCTCAAGAAGAACTTGATATGACTCTAGGGTAGCCAACTTCAACTTGATCATGAAGAAGACCTTCTCTTAATCCCACAGGAGTCTCTACTAGTTCATGGTTACCAACCGAAAAACTCAAAGCATATGTAGCAAGCCAATCTATTATGTTATTGGCCTCATGATAAACATGTGAGATATGCACAGTCCAGTCTAGCTTTAGCATAGAATGAATATTACCAATAAGAGTTGAATTGGCACTACACAACAAACCTAGATCTCGTACCAACTGCACCACACTAAGTATGTCACTCTTTACCAAAAGCTACCTCATACTTGACCTCTACATGAGGATGAACCCCTGATATAGTCCCCATAGCTCCGCTATAAAAATGGAGCATTTTCCAATGCTCATCATAAAGCCACAAACTCATTGACCAAGAGACTTATGGATTAAACCTCCTACTAAAGCATAGTCTAAGGAAACTTTGTATGCATCATAAATTTTCAATTTATAGAACCCATTTGAAGGAGGATGCCATGACACCATCTTCTATTCTTTGACGAGGTTGGGTTCAAATACAACTTGCATATGTATAGTATTAAAAAAACTGATTAATTGAAGACTAAATATCGTAGATAGCATCCATCACTTATGAGGATTTGTACTCAAACACCAAAATGTTTATTTTGCCCTAAATGATCCAGCAAGTGAATGCAAGCACCATACTCCAGTCAGCACCATATGTTGCAGAGATATTTTGCGTTAGTTTACCATATAGCCATGTATCTAAGTTATAACAATAGAAAATGTTATCCATCGTAAGTGCTCTAAGATTAACCCAGATATTAGCTGCAAAAAAATAGAAAATAGTTTCTTCACCTACCTCCCATCTTAGACACTTCGTAGATGAGGTTAAGTGACATCGGACTTGTTCAGCATTAGTTAGAAGTTTACCTTTAGCTACCATTCACAGAAAAGTATGTACTCTATAAGGCATATGCAATCTCCAAACCCTTCCCCATATAGTTTTCTTTTCATCCCATTCCTTTTGCATTATAAAGTTATATGTTGATTTAATAGAAAAGAGGTCATTACCAGATGGATGCCAATAAAGCTCATCCAGGTGATGATTACACCTAAGAGGAAGTACAGACACAATAAGCAGAAGAGTATCATTAGGTAGGAACTATACAAATCCATGCCATCACCAACTACCATCACGATCAACATATGTTGACACTTTTTGATCCAAATGAATTGAATGGGGCATTAAGATCACCTTGTCCAATAGAACCTTCTGTCATCCAACAACATTGATTCTAAAAATTGACCTAATTACCGGAATTCATAGCTCACGTTGTGCCATCCATATTCTTCTTCTAGCATCTACCCATTACTTTCCAAAGAAAGGAGCCTTGTTTGCCGTGGAAAGATTGAGGGAGAAACTTGTTATTAAAATCATATTTAGAACGAATGACACTACGCCATAAGTTATCCTCTCCTTTGATCAGACTCTAAATAAGCTTCATTATAACTGTTTCATTCATGGCCTTAAGGTTTTTAAGCCCTAAGCCACTTTTGTCCTTTGGAGAATAAATTTCGTCTCACTTCACTATGTTGAATGTTCGTTGCTGCTCTACAGCACCCCAAATAAACCGATGACATGCTTGCTCGAGGGCATTGCATGTTTCTACTAGAAGCATTACTAATTGCATCGTGTAGAATGGGATGATGGAGATGACATGGTTAGCAAGAGTAATTCTCCCTACAAGAGAAAGATTTTTAATATTATAATCTTGAAGCCTTTTATGCACCCTATCAATAAGCCCATTATAAGTTTGCTTGGAGATTCTATGATGCAATTATTGAATAAAATTTATTAAAAAAAGAAAAGGTTATGCATAATGCTGCAGGTATTTTTACTTAATTTATATATTCTAATTTCAAAGCTTACAATTATTTTAAGCATATAATCATTTTCTCATATCAAAATACTTTAAAACTAATGATCATTAACATTTTTCCTTCAATGATTGATTTAAATATATTAATAAGTGTTTTATTAATATTTCCTTCAATTGTATTACCCTATAAACAAAACAAACTTTTCCTTCTTTAACGATTGATTTAAATTTATTAATAAGTGTTTACTCAATAGTTTTTTTAGTTGTTCGAGAGATAATATTTTTTGTATTGTATTTTGTAATTTGCTTATAATTTCTATTTTTATATTTCTATTCAATTAATTGATCATCCTATATATTATAATATTAAAAAAATTATGTTATTTTTTGTCCTACACTTCAACTAATAATAACACAACTGTAGTGCAATTAATAATACAAAAATAAATAACAATTATCTCCATCATAATTGCACATATGATAATCAAATGAAAATAAATGAAAAAATAAATAATAGACCAAATAAAATATTAAAAAATATCAAAAATAAAAGTAAAAACATAAAAAAATATGACTATATTTTGATAATATTGGGTGTTATACTTTACTTTTTGATACGATTATTGATGGAACCTTTTATTGTTGGGACAACGACAATTTTAATGATGTTATGATCCTTTATTTATTGGAAGAGTCATCGATAATTTTTCACACTGTTTAAAGAAAAATTGATTTTGTATGTCAATTAATGTATATTTTAAGGTAAAAGTTAAATTTGTGTTAAAAATTAAATTAATTATTAAAAATTTTTTGAATTATAAATAAAATTATAAAAAAATTGAATATGGTCATATTTTATATTTCTATTGTGACTTATCACAATGTTACATATTTTCTTCAAACTACGTGATAGCGAAATTAAAGTTAATTATAAAAATTAAATTATAAAATTTAATCTAAAAATAATTTAAATAGTAGCAATTAAAAAAATCCAACAAAAAAATTCAATAAATTGAACATAAAATTAGATAACACAAATAAAAAAATAAAACATAATCAAATAATAAACCTAAATAAAAATTAAAATAAAATAATTAACATAACTGAAATTAAAATAAAATTCTAATAAAAAATTAAATTATAGAAAATAAAAATTTTTAACATAAATTAAAATAAATTATAGTTTACCCAAAATCAAATAAAAATAATTAATTCATAAAAATTCAAAAAGAAGCTAAAAACATTAAAAAAAAAACCTAATATTTTGAAGAACACAAAGAGAAATTATACAATAACCAAACAACACAAAATCAATAAAAAAAAAAACTACATAACAAACAAATAACAAAAGATAAAGTAAAAAAAATCTAGTAAAAAAATCAAAATTAAACAACATAACAGTTCCATAAATTATTCAAATTGTATTGAATAATAACTGATATTAGAAGAAAGGTAAGGAAAAGAGTGAGAAACGATAATTCTTCAAATTAAAATCAAAATTAAACAACATAACAGTTCCATAAATTATTCAAATTGTATAGAATAACAACTGATATTAGAAAAAAGGTAAGGAAAAGAGTGAGCAACGATAATGAGAGGAAGAACTTAAATGAAAATAAATGAAAAATAAATAATAGACTAAAAAAATATTAAAAAATATTAAAAAAGCAAAAACATAAAAAAATGATATATTACCTATACGTTAGTTGAACACTAGTATTATAATTTTGAAGCTAAATAGTATTGTAGTAAAAGAGAATAATAACGTAGTTATTAATGATGTATAATATGTATAACTAAATATTATCAAATTCAAATAGGTAACTAAATATTATCAAATTCAAATAGGTAACTAAATATTATCACAATCAAATATATAACTATTTATTATTAAAATCAAATAGGTCATTATAATCCTATTTGAACTCTCTAAATAAATAGAATTATTATTAATATCAAATAGAATATCATAATCATATTTAAACTACTCAAATAAATATAAATAATATCCAATATAATATTTTATTTTTATTTAAACTGTCCAAATAAATATCAAAAATAATTATTATAAAATAAATAAGTTTAATTTGAAATATTAAGAAATATGGCAAGATTTAAATAGCAACATATGATAAAATATTATATCTCGTTAGCTATTTTAGTATAATACATAGATTACAATGTATCACAATATGGTTAATATGAAAGGGGAAGAAAACTTAATTCCCCTAAAATCTAAAATATGCATAGATCACTAGATTATTCAAATTAAATTGCAAAGGGCAGAATTGCGTACCTGACATCATCGTATGTTGATGCTGAAGACGATTCTGGGGTTTGTCGCCTTCCAGGGGATACACACTTTAGGTTATGCGGAAGCACTACTGAAGGAACGTAATGTTCTCTAAAATTGTTATGTTCTCCCGGAGACCACGACCCCTTATTTATAACTGAATAAATTGATTAATTTCTATTTTGGTCCTTCAACAAAACAGAAATACTTAACGGTCTCTACACTTATAATTCTATTACGAGTAGGACACCTCAATAGTCAACAATCCTAATTCGATTAAAACTTTAATTTGACTATCTTAATTTGACTGCAATACACATTTAATATTTAAATATATTTAGCCCACACTTATGATTTAATTAGAGGATTAATAAAATTAATTTTAATAATCTCCCACTTGGGCTAACATATATTAAATATAAATGTATATACCTTAATGAGCTCATAAAAGCAGTCATACTGAAAGTGCCTCAAATAATCTCGTCCATTGATTATATCGATAAAGGACTGAAGGGCCAGTCGCCACATTCATCGTGACTCAAACCACCATCAATCACATTACCAATACTCTCAAATGACATAGATCAATAATAGGAGTGTAGCATGAAAACTAAATGTAATGTGATCTAATCATGCCTGTTTCCAACTGGTCAATCTTAAGTGAGATCAAACATAAATATAATACAGAGTGTAAAACACATAATAAAATGGAAGAAAAACTCATTTTTCTGCAGAAACTGAATGTACTTTATAAAATATATCCAATGCCAAAGGGAGCATACATAAAACTTAATGGAAACTTAATGAACAAACTCCCACTAAAACTAAATAGTCTCAAATAATGTGACACCCATATGAGCAGTGTGCTCATGAAAAACTTTCGGTATCACAGCCTTAGTGAGCGGATCTGCAATCATGGAGTTCGTTCCAATATGCTCTATGGATATCTGTCCACTCTGTACTCTCTCCCTCATAGCCAGAAACTTTATCCCAATGAGTCTCGATCGAGAAGAGCTTCTGTTGTTGTTGGAGAATAAAACTGCTGAGTTATTATCACAGTATAACTTTAACGGCCTTTCAATGCCATTCACAATGCGCAGCCCTGTGACAAAGTTCCTCAGCGAGATTGCCTGATTGGATGCATCATAACTTGCTACAAATTCTGCTTCCATGGTGGAGGTAGCTACTAGAGTTTGTTTCACACTCTTCTAAGAAATAGCACCGCCAGCCAAGAGATATATGTAGCCTGATGTGGATTTTCGACTGTCTTGGCATCCCGCGAAATCAAAATCAGTATACCCAATGATCTCAAGCTGATCTGATCGCCTGTATGTGAGCATATGTCCCTTAGTTCTCTGAAGATACCTTAAGACTCTTTTGGCTGCTTTCCAATGATCCATTCCTGGATTGCTGAGATATCGCCCTAACATGCCAACTATGAATGAAATATCTGGACGAGTGCAAACTTGAGCATACATCAGACTCCCAACTGCAGACGCATAAGGAATCTTCTGCATCTCATGAATCTCAAGTTCACCCTTTGGACACTGATCAAGACTGAATTTATCTCCTTTAACAACTGGGATATCAATTGGTCTACTGTTGTGCATACTAAATCTCTTGAGCACTTTCTCAATATAGCCCTTTTGTGATAATCCAAGAATACCTCGAGTATGGTCTCGATGTATTTGAATCCCTAATACAAAAGAAGCTTCACCTAAATCTTTCATCTCAAAGTGTTTTGAGAGAAAGACTTTGGTCTCGTGCAGCAAGTCCTTACAGTTAGTAGCAAGCAATATGTCATCCACATATAAGACCAAAAAGATAAACCTACTCCCACTGAACTTGTGATACACACAATCTTCCACAGCATTTGTCTCAAAACCAAAAGAGACAACTACTTCATGGAACTTGAAGTACCACTGACGAGAAGCTTGCTTGAGTCCATAAATGGATTTCTTTAATCTGCATACCAGTCGCTTTGGGTCTCCAGACACAAAGTTTTCTGGTTGCACCATATAGATGGTTTCATCAATGTCTCTATTGAGAAACGCAGTCTTCACATCCATTTGATGTAACTTAAGATCAAAATGTGCAACTAGAGCCATGATTGTCCTAAAAGAGTCCTTCGATGATACTGGAGAGAAGGTATCTTTATAGTCAATCCCTTCTTTCTGAGTGAAGCCTTTAGCTACAAGACGAGCCTTATATCTTTCCACATTACCATTAGAATCCCTCTTGGTCTTAAATATCCATTTGCAACCAATAGGTTTCTTTCCTTTAGGTAATAGGATAAGATTCTAAACTTGATTGTCTTACATAGATTTATATTATTCACTCATTGCCTCAATCCACTTATGAGAGTTGGAATCCTGCATGACATGATGAAAGCTGATTGGATCATCTTCCACCATGTCTACAGTGTCCTCATGTTCCTGAAGATATACTACATAATCATCTGGAATAGCATTTCTTCTCTCTCTAGTGGACCTCCTTAAAGGCACAGGTTCTGGCTCAAATTCTTGAGGCTGTTGAGCTTGTACTTGAGGAAGAACAACTTCTTCATCCTGATGGGGAAGTTGATCAACATTGTCTTGTATTGGATCCGGAATTGCTTCTGGGATATTAACATTTCTAGGAACCTGAACAGTCCCAGGAGCAAAGATAGGAATCGACACTGAGTGTTCCTGACTCGATCCCTCCTCAAAGACAATGTTTCTAACCTTATTTCTCCCCCCAAACTCAACATCCTCAAAGAATGTTGCAATTCCCGTCTCAAAAATAGATCTGGAAGTAGGATTATAGAACTTAAAACCCCGAGATCGCTCAGAATAACCAACAAAGTAGCTACTAACAATTTTGGAGTCCAATTTTGTTTCATTAGGCCTATAAGGCCTAGCCTCAGCAGGACATCCCCAAACATGAAGGTGCTTTAAACTGGGCTTGCGTCCAGTCTAAAGCTCATAAGGTGTCTTTACAGCTGCTTTAGTTGGTACTCTGTTAAGAAGATAGACCGCTGTCTTTAATGCTTCTCCCCACAGAGACTCAGGTAAAGAAGAATGACTAATCATACTTCTAACCATATCCATAAGAGTCCTGTTATGTCTCTCAGATACACCATTCATGCTGGGTGTACCAGGCATTGTATATTGAGAGACTATACCACAGTCCTGCAAGAAAATAGCAAATGGCCCTGGACGTTGTTCACCTGAACCGTCATATCTGCCATAGTACTCACCTCCACGATCAGATCTAACAGATTTAATCTTCTTTCCGAGTTGATTTTCAACTTCGGCCTTATAAGATTTGAAAACATCCAGAGACTCAGATTTCTCATGAATGAGATATAGGTACCCATAACGTGAGTAATCGTCTATGAATGATATAAAGTATCTTTGATCATTCCTAGTTGCTGTAGGGAAGGGGCCACAGATGTCCGTATGTATCAACTCTAAGACGTTTGATGACCTATTGGCACCTAATCTCTTTTGTTTAGTCTGTTTACCTTTAATACACTCAACACAGGAGTCCAAATCTGTGAAATCAAGTGTATTTATGATATCATCTGACACAAGATGCTCTATTCTAGATTTGGATATGTGACCCAAACATCTGTGCCATAGAGCAGCTGAGTTATCCATATTCAGCTTCCTTTTGGTACCTATAGTACTTACCTGCAGGGTTTCATTATAAGAATTATTAATATCCAACATATATAGATTATCACATGCATTTAAAAAACCAGTACCAAAAATTTTTGAATCCATAGATAAAGTAAATGAACTGTCTCCAAATGAACAAGTAAAACCAGATTTGTCCAAATAAGAAACAGAAATTAAATTCCGTCTAAACGTCGGAATAACAAAAGTATCTACAAGATCCAAAAAACAACCAATTCTTAAACATAATCTAATATGCCTAATTGCCTCCACTTCCACCGGCTCGCCATTTCCCACATAGACGTATCTTTCACCGTCAATTGGCTTTCGGTAGCTCAGGCAACCCTGCAATGAAACACTTATGTGACTAGTAGCGCCAGAATCTATCCACCAAGTGTTTCTAGGTACCGAAGTTAAATTAACTTCAGAACAGACTAAAACAAGGTACTTACCCTTCTTGACATGCCATGTGGCATATTTAGGACAGTCCTTCTTTAAGTGTTCAGACTTGCTGCAGAAGAAGCATTTTAATTCCTTAGACTTCTTTTGCACAGGATCTTTATTAGCAGTCTTATTCTTAGCAGTCTTCTTTCTTTTCTTGTTCTTGCCCTTATCTGCTGAAGAGACCAGATGAGCACTTTCCCTCTTAGTAGCCAACAACTTTTCCTCCTCATCCACATAATGAGCAATGAGCTCGTTAAGAGTCTATTTGCTCGGCTGGCAGTTATATGAAGTCCTGATCTGCCCATACTGCAGTAGAAGAGAATTCAAAGCTAGATGGACTAACAGGTCATCTAGTAAAACCAAATCCAAGATCTTTAGCCTCTTGGCTATTTGGGACATGCTTAGTATATGCTCCCGAACACTACTATTGCCAACATACCTTATGGAGGTGAGTTTTGCTAAAAGCGTCCCCACTTCGGCCTTGTCATTTTTGACATAGACCTTCTCCAGCTCAGCAAGATAGTTTTTAGCATTACTTTCCTCAGCAGAAATGGCTCCTCGAACATGCTCTGGGATTCCCTGCTGCATGATCATAAGACCTAAGCGATTAGAACGCTCCCACTTCTCATACTGAACCCTCTGAGCATCCGTGCTCACTTCAGTGGAGGAGCAGGTTCGTCCATCCTGAATGCAAGGTCTAAGTTAATACAACCCAGATATATCATCATGCTTGACTTTCATGAAACCAAAATTTGACCCCTCAAGCATAGGGACAGTGTTAGGATTATACGGCATGCTAGCTAAATTCAGAGAAAATAAATAAAATAATAAATAAATGACATAAGCTCACTATCCACAAAATGAAACAAAACACAGAAGTAGAGTTCAAATATTGGAAACAAGATACCGGGCACAACATTAATATTCTCATCTTTGGATATAAAATATTAATTTTAATTGGTATCTCAACGCAGCAATCAAATATTGACAATTCAATCATGTCAAATAATAAACCTTCATTTGGGTCGATTTATTATCTACATGGATGAAAACATAATAATTATCACATATTTATCACTGCAATGCATTCTCAATTCAGCCAGATAGCAACCTTCCTTTGGACCGATATACTACCCACAACGAATTTTAACACACCTGTCTAATACCCAAAATAAATTAATTTACACAATAGAGGTTACTTTGGCGACATATTACTTCAACCAATTTATTCTAAAAATATTAGACACAATCAGGACTAGAATTTCAAAATTCGAACTTAATTTAATAAAATTAAATTTTAAATTACAATTAAAAATTGCAATTTTTTTTAAACACCAAATAAATTTGCCCCCAGAAAAATAATTTAGTCACTAACAAACCTAATTTAATGACTAAATTATAAAAATTGGGCCAAAATAATCAATAAATTAAATTCTGGATAAAAAATAATAAAACCAAAAATTTTTGGGCTAAATTGAATTTACAAAGAAATTTCGGGCTAAATTAAAATAAATTTAAAGTTTTTGGGGGTGAAAAGAGGATTATTAGAAATTTTGAGGTTCAATATCGGATTGTTCAGAAAATTGAAGGATTAAAATGAAATTAAACAACCAGAAGCCCAACCTTAAGCCCAAGCCCACGCCCAAGGCTAAAAGTCCAAGCCCAAATCAAAAGCCCCAATTCAAGAAATTCACCATTCAAGAAACTGTTCTTCAAAGAACAGTTTCGAATTTTTTTTAATTAATTAATTAATTACATAATTAATTAACCCAAACCAAATCAAACCAAAATTAATTTCAGATTACTAAATTCGATTCCAAATTAATTCTAGAAAATTACAATCACTGAATTAATTTTCTAGAATCAAAACAATAATTAATACCGCAATTTAATCAAAAAATCTAGCAACCTAGCACAAGGCTCTGATACCAATTGAAAGGGGAAGAAAACTTAATTCCCCTAAAACCTAAAATATGCATAGATCACTAGATTATTCAAATTAAATTGCAAAGGGCAGAATTGCGTACCTGACATCATCGTATGTTGATGCTGAAGACGATTCTGGGGTTTGTCGCCTTCCAGGGGATACACTTTAGGTTATGCGGAAGCACTACTGAAGGAACGTAATGTTCTCTAAAATTGTTATGTTCCCCCGGAGACCACGACCCCTTATTTATAACTGAATAAATTGATTAATTTCTATTTTGGTCCTTCAACAAAACAGAAATACTTAACGGCCTCTACACTTATAATCCTATTATGAGTAGGACACCTCAATAGTCAACAATCCTAATTTGATCAAAACTTTAATTTGACTATCTTAATTTGACTGCAATACACATTTAGAGGGTGTTTCTCAAAACTGGAGCTTTTCAGCTTATTGTGAATAAGTGATTTTTAGATTATAATCAGATTAAAAATAAGCAGTTAAGCGTTTCTATAAACTAGCTAATAATCAGCTGATAATCAGTTTATAATCAGTTAAGTGTTTCTGTAAAATCAGCTTATAATCAGTTTTTAATTGTAGAAACTGTCAAAATGACCAAACTGTCCATGAGTTTATTTATTGTATAAAAATAATTTTTTAAATGTCAATTCAAAATTTATTTTGCAATAATAATAATAATAATAATAATAATAATAATAATAAAATTTAATAATAATAATAATAATAATAAAATTTCTTTGATGGGAACTAAAGTGTATAAGGTAGGCAAATTTGGAATATTGAAGATTAGGTAGGGATAGTATGGTCTTTTACTTGGTCAAAACTGCTTAAAAAATAAGTGCTTAAAAAAAAAGTAGCAAAATCCAACTTTTAAAAAACTGATTAAAATCAGATTATAATCTACTATTTAAGTTTTCAGAAACACTTAAATAAACAACTTATAATCTAAAAACAGCTTATAAGCAGTTTTGACCAGCTTTTAAGTTTTGAGAAACACCCTCTTAATATTTAAATATATTTAGCTCACACTTATGATTTAATTAGAGGATTAATAAAATTAATTCTAACATAATATACTTATTTAATTAATAAGATATATTTATAAATAATTATGTAATATAAATTATTAAGATGAGTTAAATATATCAAATATATTTAACAATATATCAAATATATTTATTATACAATAAATAAGTTTAATTTGAAGTATTAAGAAATTAAGAAATATAAAAAGATTGAAACAATAACATATGATAAAATATTATGTCTCGTTAGCTATTTTAGTATAATATATATATATATATATATATATTACAATGTATCACAATATGGTTAACACACTTATTTAATTAATAAGATATATTTATAAATAATTATGTAATATAAAGTATTAAGATGAGTTAAAAAATTTTAAATAAACTCAAACTCAATAAAATCTTAATCCCAAGTTAATTAGAGTCGACTATGTGAATTCTTTTTTTTTTTTTTACTCAAAGTGATTATGGGCCTTATCTTTGAAAAGATATAAAGCCATAAATTCCTACAATCATTTTTATCCAAGTTAGTTTAGGTTTATCCATGATTCTCTTGGCTATATCAACCTTAACTTATTCAATCTTTCTGACAGGTGTATCATTAGGTTTTCATTTTATAAAATCAAACGATCCCAATTTATACTCTCTTATTTTATCTTCAATAGGTGCTACACTCACTTTTTCTCTAATATACTCATTTCATATTATATCCATCATAGTATGTCCACGTATTCATCTTAACATTTTTATTTCAGCAACATATAACTTATCAATGTATTATCTTTTCAATATCAACACTTACTACTTACACCATAACATGTCATATTATAGTGCGATAAAATTTATCTTTTAATTTAATTGACATATTCTTATCACATAAAACTCCTGTAATACTCATCTATTTCTTCCAACTTGTTTTAATCTTATGACTAATATCTTTTTCACAATCTCTATCATCTTGAAGAATTAAGTCAAGATACTTAAAATAAGTGATATGGGATACTGCGAGTCCATCCAAAATAACTTTGTTCCATCCTCCATCTATATTACCAAACTTGTAATGCATATATCCATTTTTGGTTTTATTTAACAAAAAACTCTCATATTTAAAAGTGCTTCTCCATAATTTCGGCTTTCTACTTATTCTTGTTTAGTCTCCTCCATTAATACAATATCATTTGCGAACATCATATATTATGGGATGTCATCTTGTATATGTCATATAAGCTTATTTATGACCAAGATAAAGTAATAAGTTACACAATTTTAAATTCTAAATATTAAAAAAGTTTTATTATTTTCATTTTTTATTATTTAATAATTTTATTATAATTTATTAATGCACCTTTTAATTTCATTTTTTAATTATTTTTGTTCATAATTTCAATTTATATGCTATAAAATACCTTTTATTCATATATAAAAGTTAAAATCTCTAAAAGTTACAATATCCATTTGAATTGAGTTTTTATAAACTAACAGTTTTTAGTATTTAAAAAATTGTTAGTAACAATTTTTATGTCCTAACAATTTTTATTAAGTATTGTTACTTAAATAATCATTGTTTAATTATTTTGATATTTCAACTTTCATTGTTTAATTTAATTTTTCTAAGGCAATTACTTTATTATTTATAGAATATACATATAACTTTTATTGCTATTATTATTTTCTTTATAACCACAAGCAATGATAATAATTTAATTATATAGTATTGAGAATTTATTTTTATTTTAAAAATAATTTTAATTCAATATTAATAAATTATTTCATGATTTAATTATCTATTAAACATTAAAATTCTTTTATATATCTTAATGAAATAAAATTTAACTCGTGTAATTCAGTTTTATCTTTTTCAATTTTTTTTCATAAATTACCATATAATAATACTGTAAAAAAAACCGTAATAATGCAATTGATGAAAAAGTTATATAAAGGTCGTATAATACAAATAATAATTTGATTTTATCTGCACATTGTGTGCAAAAATTCATATTATTCTCTTTAGTTACCTTCCACACAATATTATAAATTAGCAGTGAATCTTTTAGTTAATCATATGTACAAGTTAATGTACATAATTTATATTCTACAACTTTATTTTAGACATTATCATTTTTAAATTATATTCAAAAATTATTTATAAATATATTTCATAATTGTTTGTAATGAAGAAATTATTTCAAATTATTTTCATGACCAATAAAAACTAAATACTTACGAATTCTGAATACAGAACACACAGCCAAAATCATTCTAAGCTAATTTTGACTTTAATTTTGTAACTACTAACAACTTGTGAAAACATATATTATTTTATAAATAATAATTTTTTTATTTATCTATTCCATAATGAGAGTTCTTTTTTTTTTTATTTGGAGAGAGAGAGACTGAATAATTACTTCTAAATAGTAAATATATTTTCTTAAAGAAATTATAATATTAGTAATATATACTTTTTAACAATATTTTAATAAATAAAATTTTAAAGTCGTATTTCCAAGTAATATATATATATATATATATATATATATATATATGCACACAAATTTTTGCTTTTGAGAAATTATATATAAAAATTATATATAATATAGAAAAAATTCGATTTCAACGATGATACAATATTATAAAAAAAAATTACCCAAAATATGCCGTGAATATTAAATTTTAGAATTATAAAGATATAATAATATTATAAAATTTGATGATATAATCATATTATAAAATTTGATGGAATATGGCTAGCTTGAATTTTTTTAATTAATTAAAAATCCGCAATTCAGCTATTTTCCCATTCTTTGTAATTGTTATACGAGTGTTACGCATTCAAATGTCGCGGAAGTTATTAATGGTCATAGACACGTAGCCTGGTCCCCATTTGTCAAATTAATATAACTAATATGAAAGTTTACAGGTAAAATTTTTTTTATAGATAATACCTATAAAATATTTAAAAAATATTTAAAAAATAAAATAAAAATATACCGATAAATTATCGACATAAAAATTTATCGATAATAATATTGTCAACAAATGGCTGCAATAATTACCAACAAATTTTATGGACAATATATATTTTCTCTCGGTATATACTGGTGTGTGTAGGTAAATACAGATAGAAAATATTTCTATAAATAATACCAATAAAAAATATTTCTATCAAAAAATGGCTCACAATGGACGGTAAAATTTCTACTATGCGAATATTTATTTATCTATAGAAATATATTTTTGTAGGTAAATATTGATAGAAATATGTGTCTTTAGGTAAATACTGATAGAAAAATATTTTTGTAAGCAATGCCGATAGAAAAATATTTATGTAGAGAATATCGACAAAAAAATATTTATGTCCGTAAATGAATATTCACGGGTTTATGGCCCATTGTGAGTTATTTACTGACAAAAATATTTTTTTTGTAGGTAAATACCGATAGAAATATTTTCTATAGGTAAATACCGACAAAAATATATGTCTGTAGGTAAATACTGATAGAAAAATATTTCTGTAGGTAATACCAATGAAAAATATTTCTGTAGGTAATATCGACAGAAATGTAAGTAATACTGATAAAAAAATATTTATGTCGGTAAATTAATTTTCACAGGACGAAAAGTTTTTCACCCATTATGACCCATTTACTGATAAAAATATTTTTCTGTAGGTAATACCGATAGAAAATATTTTTATAGGTAATACTGATAAAAAATATATCTATTGGTAAATGAATATTCACAAGGCTGAAATTTTACAACCTATTATGAGTCATTTACCGACAAATATTTTTCTATAGGTAAATACCGATAAAAATATTTTTGTAGGTAAATACCGATAAAAATATTTTTGCAGGTAAATACTGAAAGAAAAATATTTCTGTAGGTAATATCGACATAAAAATATTTTTGTCGGTAAATAAATTTTCGCATGACGAAAATTTTACCGCCCATTGTGAGCCATTTGCCAATAAAAATATTTTCTGTAGATAAATACCGACAAAAAAATATTTCTATAAGTAAAACCGATAAAAAAAATATTTCATTAGGTAAATGGATATTCGCAGAGCTGAATTTTTACCGCCCATTGTGAGTCATTTACAGATAAAAATATTTTTTTGTAGGTAAATACCGATAGAAAAATATTTCTGAAGGTAAATTTACTGACAAATATTAGTATATCGGTAAATTTTGACTATAAAATAATTTTTTTTTCATTTCTACCGACCCTCCCTATTTTCCTGCTTCCCTTCTGCCTCCTTATGCTTGTCTATCTTTTGTTTGTCTCTTTTTATTTTTTATTTTTTATTTTTTATTTTTTTCTCCAAGAATAAGAAAAAAAAAAGAAGAAAAAGGTATTTATTTGGATTTTTTATTTTTTGTTAAATATTGTAACTTATATTAAATTTTGTTTTTAATTTATGTTCTTGTTTATTGTTATAAGCTCATATATAGCCATTGAATTAATACTTCTCAAAAACTTGGATAATTATTTTAAAAAAATATTCATTGATATAGTATGTAAATGTATGAAATTAATATGTAATAAATAATAATTATAAATATCTATAGCATGTATTTAGGCTTATGAAGGAGAACAACTTCTTCTTCTTCGTCTTTGAGTTCATCTGCTTAGTCAGGAGATCGAGCGTTTGAAAGAGTAGTAAGCGAAACGTAATCGAACTGTTCAGCATCATATTCAAGAGCAAGTGCAAGTCCAGGTGCAAAAGTAGGTTTAAACCCGTATACAAGAGTAGATGCAGATCGAGGTATAAAGGTTGGTGCATCAGCAGCTTAATAAGTTTATGACCAACTTTATAAAATGAATCTTCGATCCAGCACGATAGTTTTCTCCATGTGGTTCTTCTCCACCTCCACCTCCATTGCCTCATGCTTCTACTTGATTTCAGTTTTTTATGTATTTTATATTTTAATTTTATACTTTTTATATACTTTTTATTATTTTTATGTACATTTATTTTATACTTGTTCATTTATTAAATTTAATTTTTATTTTAATAAAAATTTTATTTTATATTTTTTATATTTTTTAATATTCAATTTGTTCATACAATTTATATATACATTATAAAAAATAAAAAGAATAATAAAACAATAATTTAAAAATAATTAAATTTTATAAAAATTCAAAAATAATTAAATTTTATAAAAAGAAATCTCTTTTACCAATAAATATAGACTCTGTCGGCAAATATATTACTAATATAAAATTTTATCGGTAACACTGACAAAAATGAGCGGGACTGATTTTGTTAGAATTACCAACTAAGAAATTTTCTGTTGTTAATACCGACAGAATTATAATACCGACAGAAAATTTTTTTATCTGTAATATCGATAAAAATTAATTTCATCGGTAATACTGACAAAAAATTCTATCGATATTACCGACAGATTTTATTTTTGTTGGCAATCTCAATGATCATGTACTGACAATTTCAACATATTTTTCTTTAGTATTACCGACATAATAATTTTTTATCGGTATTACCGATAAAACTAACTTTTTTGTTGGTAAATTTTGCCGACTACATTTACTGACAAATTTTTCTAAAAAATTTAACAGCATATATTTTTTCATCTGTATTTCTATTACCGGTAAAAAATATGACTACATAAATTTATTTGTTGATAATCCATTGGAAAATATGATTACTGACACAATTTTTTTTTAATAATCCAGTATATGTAGACCATAATTATAATTATGACTACACTAACTTTTTTTCGCAAATTAATGAGAGCCAACTATCGTGCACGGCAATTTCAGTTACAACTATATTTCACAGTACATTCTATTACTTTTGAAAAACACAGCGCAGGATAGAAAACCAGGTTCCAGGGGACAATGGAACACTGCAGCCAAAATACCTTACACCGCATTTCAGATTTGTGTTTCAAGGCACTTGACCAAGCTTCCAACAATTACCAGCAATAAAGATGGAAATTTTTTTTAGCAGAAATCTTTATCACCACAAATGGATATCATTCACGTGAAGAAAGGAATATTACAAATTTTCACCTGCATTTTATTCACAACAAAAAAAATTGCCTTCCAATGCCCCCAGATTTTGCTCTTCACAGTTGATTTAAAAGCAGCCTATCACACTCCGCATAACCACAGGTGAAAAGGGGGACCAGGAGGTACGTCACAAAAATCTCCTTTAAAAGTATCAAGTATCAAAAAAGAAAACTAAAGTATCAACAAAACATAAAGGAGTCATCTCATCCAAATCAAAATTAATCATGTGATGGTTCTGAAGAACCCTGTAAGGAGTGTGGCGTAGAGCCAGCCTGCTCAGTTTGATCATCAGAGATCTTTGTATTTGTATCTGAATTTTGATGCTTGTTGCT
The DNA here is from genome assembly GCA_947685225.1 of Garcia nutans. Classification (NCBI taxonomy): domain Eukaryota; kingdom Viridiplantae; phylum Streptophyta; class Magnoliopsida; order Malpighiales; family Euphorbiaceae; genus Garcia; species Garcia nutans. The sequence goes on from CANTUV010000025.1 coordinate 9,297,448, forward strand.
TGCACCATCAGGATTCCGAACCCAATCAGGAAATTTCGATGACAGGGAGACAGTACTTTCAGATGACAGAGTTGGTGGTGACATTCTTGGATAATTTAAGAGAGATGAATCAAAAATGGATACAGGTTGCAGGCTCAAACTGTAGCTATAAGGATATCCAGGGTAAGGGTGATCAAATCTGCAAGTTGGGCCAAATTTGCAGAGTCCATACATACTGTAGTTTGAACATACAGGTTGCCCCTGAGCAAGTAAGAGAAAAAAACCATAGCAAAATCATTCAGTAATTTCCAAATAAACGATGCATATTTTGAATGTTTAAATAGTTGACAAACAAGCCATGGATGCTGATTTAATTGAAATAGGACCAAAATTCTTTGAAAAAGTATGGTTAACTTTCACTATCATTTTTAGAGCAATACTCGTCGACATTTGAGACAGCTGGGCCATGTGTGCAATGCATGCACAGTGTGCCCAGCATGTTACCATATGGCAATCCAAATTGAATGGCCATGCCCTTGCAGTTGCCCTAGACAATTCTTTCAGAATTCTTAATATCTTTTTTAAGTAAATTCCAAAACTAATGTGCAATTCTACTGTGCAAATCAGGACAAATCACTAAACACAAAATAAATCTGTGACTTACAGGTCTTGAGGGAAGACCAAAAGGGCCAACAGAATTGGAAGATAGTTGAGCAATTCTTTCTTTTGGGTGATGATACTTGCAGTCAGATCCATATTTGCAGGTCCCTGTATTCATAAAATACCGGCATTCTGGTTGATCAGGTCTCTCAGGAAGATTTGAGCTACCTGTCGATAACAATTGTACTTGCCCACTAGATCCCGATTCACCTTGACTCCTAGAATTGTAAACAAGACTGGATCCCAGAACACTGGCAGAAGACATGGGGCTCAAGTTTCCCTGATTGATAATAAATGCACTCCATGAAGAGGAGAAAAGTACTCCACAAACAAAAAATGTTATAATGAATATAGTGTACCAAAATGCAAGTGAAAAGGCACATAAATTATAAAAAAAAAGTTCCAATTAAAGATTTCTTGTAAGACTTCCAACTAATTCCGCTTGATTATAATTTTATTATTAGGGAATTTTTCTATTTACAGATATTAGATTTTTATTATTGTAACAGTGTCAGTATTACAGGTTTTGTTTTCCTATTCCTATTGGTTCACAATTTCCTACTTGATTGACTTTAGCATCCATTCAGTTAGACATTGGAACTTAAGCTATTATTGATTAATTGACCAAAACTCTCTTGTATTTGCTTTCTACTTAACTCCACAACCATATATCAGTAATTTATATGGCACAGTACTGCCAGATGATGCATACAGTACATGATTTTTGCATCCAATGCTTTAGATAGTCAACTGTTCCTTTTAAAATGGGATTTACCTTCTTGTGCTATATACCAACTCAGACAAATTAAATTCAGTCAGTAGAAAGCACATAAACTGTTCAACTCCGTCATACATCTAGGTTTACATTCATCCTATAAACAACAAACTTTGCATTCGGACCTGACTCCAACCTCCATAACAGAAATTGCCCGGTAACACCAAAAATATCAAAAGAGGCCATTGAGTCGTTGATGTAGGATATCAAAGTGTCATACACAACTTTCTTCCCACTACAAGGGCAACTCAAAATTGATGCATTTCAATAGCATGCAACATCATGGATTTGAATATATTTTGAGTTTACACTGTCGTGCAAGGAGCACCCTGCAGGTTCAAATGTTACCCCCTATCTGCAACTTCTTCCTAAGTGACAGATAGCTATGTCAATACATGAAAATGCAGTTATATTCCTAATTTCCTATGAAAAAATAAGAGAGGGATCACACACTAGTGCAAAGGACAATATTTACTGATTTCAAGCACACAAATTAGTATGCCATATGTACTTAGATATAAACAGCATCTCCCACAAAAAGTACCACCACTTTAGTTGCTGCAAATTAACACAGATCTCAATAAAAGGCCACAATTGACTTAAATTCAATTAATGATTGAGTGTGTGCTTCTTTTATACTTAAATCAATGTTCCTTCCTAGCACATCACATTTATATATTTATATTAGTTCATTATTTATGGCGAAAGGCAAATCTTCAAGATCATTTCTTACCACATAAGTGTTCCAGCCTTGTGCTGGAACAACTCCTTGAGAAGGAGATAGAACAACAGGCATGTATGTCTGTGGACCCTGAAGTCGAGGGCCAAACATATATGGTGCTCTTGGTGATGACCATGTTGGAAGTCCACCTACATAAGGAAGACCTGATGACGGCACAATTGATGACCCCATAGGTCCAGAGGTAGCAGGTCCAGATAAAGGCAAACCTCCTCCAAATGATACAGGCTGGGGATGGTGGAACTTACATGCGATTCCAAATTTACATAAACCAGTGCGCATGTAATAAGGACATGATTTTTCATCCTGGAAAATAAGTAGTTATATAGTCCATAGCATCTGATATAGCAAAACCAAGAAAAGTAATATCTATATACATATATAATGCCAATGGGGAGTAAGCACCTGGCGCATAGGAAAACCCAGAATGTTAAATGAGACTGGTCCAGCACCATTTCTGTCCCTTGGATGATGATATTTACATGTCGATCCATATTTGCAGGTCCCAGTCTTTAAATAGTACTGCAATGAATTTCAAACTATCAGAAGATTAAGGCAGACCAAAATAAAGTTTGATGATCTTACTTTCTTATTATCTAGAAATTCAGGCTTTTTCCATGGAACTATACATGTGTGTGTGTGTGTATGTATATATAATATTAGCTGCACCAACTTCCCAATCAGCTAAGTGGTCAACCATTGGCGGGGATGACCAAGACATTTAATATAATTCTGATTTACTAGTTTGATGAACATTGACATAAATGGTTATTGATTAAAAAAATCCATATCTGTACCAATATATGAATCTCGTATCTTTATTGGTACTTACCATCAAGGTCCTATATCTCATCAAGGTCCCATATCAATCTATCTACCAAAATAAACTAAACTGAAATTAGAAAAATGTGTCTAACTAGATAGAATCACAATGCAACAAACGTCATCACATTTACTGAAAACTTTAATTGACTAACTTCCTTTATAAGCCACTGGTCACCGCATCTGTTCTTCTCAATTTTCTAATTGCCGCTCCCTCACACGACATATTATTGTGGCAAATATACAAGATGACAAGAAACAAGCATTTCAGCCAGTATTAGTAATATTCAGTTAATGTTCTTATGTAAGAGCATATTTAAATTTCTTCATTAGAAATGAATCTTTTTTTTATGTCTCCTCACTAACCAATGGAATGCACTTGGACTTCAAGAAAATACTCAGAAGCAAAAGATAACTGCAAAAAGAAAAGATGGGAATTGGAAAGAATGTTTTTTCCTGATGCTCATGATCAGCATTCTCGTAGCCTATTCCCACAAATTCATCAGAATTGCGCATGATGCTGCTCTGTACAACCCAAGGCTACTGATGTCAGTCACGACAGTAAATGCCATCAGCCAGAAGCAAGAATGGACTATTTACTCTGGCATTCAGAGAAAAGCTTGTGAAGTGATTTATATTTTTCAAAATGAGCAGGATTTGGTGATGTGAATCATGAAATCCAAGATTAAATTTTCATTAGCCAACCCATGGGAAAGCATACAAGATAAACAAGTAAAGCCATTTTTTATGTCAAAAATTGGTTCTTGCCTAAGAGTCTTCAGGTATTTTTATAGCACCATGTGATTGGTGTGATCTTAATAGGTCATGTCCATATTGTAAAAGCAGTCAAGAAAGCAGAGATGATTTGTCCACCACCACTGCTAGGTTTACAAAACTGACAGTGCTGTTATGGACTGAAAGGGGGAAGTGAAATCTGGCTATCATCTAACTTTATTGTTTAAACTACTGTAGAGTTCCTAGCATACCACGTCATAAAAGCAAAAGATCATTTAGAATATATCAGCGTTTGATATAGGCTTTTATGCCATCATCCAAGCCATATATGCATATATCGAGTACAGAATGCAAAGTTGGGGTAAAGGGCGAGAGTGAGAGCTGAACACACAAAGATAAGTGTGCACGATGGGAGTATTGCTCTCTGCTTGTGGCTTAGTTATGCGGATAAGTGTGTGTGATTTCTCTTATTCGATTGCTCTAACAGCTTTGGTTCAACATCCAATTAGATTATCCACCTCTTTTTTTTTTTTTGGTTAAAACTGATCAGAACCTAAAGAGAACTACAAGCACCTCGTGGGAGGCTTGGCCCCTCTTTTCTTTCCCATCTCTTGAATGAACTTGCCAGTCTAAAAACTATTCAAATATTTTTTTTTTAGAAAAAAAAAAAGAAAACATAATTCAACAAACACAAGTAGACAGACACCATAAATATTGTTGACAAGGTGAAAATTTTCATTATCATCATAAAAATTGCTTAACCTCAAATAGGGACAAATTTCCAAGTAAAGAACAGAAGATAACTTACCCCACAGTCAGGTTGCCCAACCCTTTCTGGAAGTTCTTCTCTAAATTGAGTACCCTATAAGTAAATTAACTCGATCAGAAAATTTTAAAAAAAAATTCACATCATAGAACAATCACTTGAAAGCAAAATATATGTAAACCAAACAGAAAACTAATTTCTTAAGAAGTAATTACTTGTGCAGCAGAAGGAGGATGATTAAAACGACAGTTACTTCCATAACCACATAATCCAGTCCTCATATAATAACCACAATCTGGTTCACCAGGGCGATCGGGGTATGGGCTTGATGGAGCCATACCACCTTGCTCTTGATTATCATGGATTTTCGACCGCCAGATTGCCTCTGCAATGCACAAAAATAGCTCAAACAAATTAAGTTATAACTTCATAAAGCCTAATATAAACCCATATGTCGGCAAACAACATAAAAAGGTCTAAACCACCCCACTCAAAACAACAAATACAGATCATAAATGTTGATTGTGACAAAGGAGAAAAAAAAATCCCTTCGGCACTGATGTGCAAATCATCGCTAAACAAAAACTCTAAAAATCCAACAACCCGCATACACCACATACCCAAAAATAATTTGAAGAAAGCTTTTCAAACCCAGAAACCCACAAATCATCAAAACTCAAAAGAGGTTTACAAATACCCACAAATTCAAACGAGTTACACACTTTCTTAATCAAACAGCAAGTAAAATATTACATTGATCATGCATTTAAGCAAAGAATATGCATTTGTCATATTTGATAAGTAATAATATACAATTCAAACAAAAAACAAACAAACAAAAAGAATAAACATGATCACGTAATTCAATAACTGCTGAATTAAATATTTATTATATATATTAAACCCCCAAACCAAAAAGAGAGAGGAAGATCTTCTCCTCTTACAATAAAAATTTTAAAAAAATACCAGAAAATTCAGTACCTTCAATATTATCATGAGATTGATTTGGCACAGCATTGCTTTTAACCTGCCTATTATTGTTACTATTATCTGGCATCGGTAACACAACAAATTCCTATAAATTTCTACAAAAACAAAAACAAAAAAGTTTATTTTTTTTCCTCCCTTCAACTTCAAATCAAAAAACAAAACAAACCCAAAAAAACTCACGAAACAAATTGAAAAATGAAATATATTCGAACGTTAAAAAAATGCGATCAAAGGCAGTTTCTGAGCAAATTTAAGAAAAGAAAAAACGAAAAAGCTTCTAAAAAAACTATACTTCAATGGACAAGTAATGAAGGAATCAAAGAGGTGAAATCTTAGACATATATTCCAATTTGATTAAATTTCTCCTCCTTTCTTTCCTTCTCTGTCCTATTTTTCATTATATAAATAAATTTTCTTTTTTTTTTTTTTAATTTCCTTTTTCTGGACCATATGGGAAGAAGAGGTACAAAGAGGGCAATTTCGGATCTCTATGAATGTGTGAAACCAAAACAAATAAATAAATAAATATGAAATTCTAAATGTTATTTTATTTACAAAATGTCTATAATGCCCCTGAAGCGAGCCCGACAATTAATTTCGGTTATTAACTGTATTATGAAAGGCTAATTAACCGTGACGGACAACGTTAAATTTTCTTTTTCAGCTGATGATATTACTAAAGTACCCCCCATAGGTCATATGCTGATTATTCTTTGATTCTCATGCCCCCTTTTTTTTTCGGCAATTATTAGACGTTGCTGCGTGAAAATTACTCATTGTTATTAATTTTTTTCCTTTTATTTATATATATATTAAATATAAAAAGAAAAATATGCCCTGTAATTACACAAAAAGTTTGTCTATTACTAAAATAATTTAACAATTAAAATTTAAAAATCATATTAATATTTAGTTATTTACTATTTTCTATTTAAGGAAGACCAAAGAATAGTAAAACAACAACCTATACTCTAAAATAATGATCACTTTTTAAATTCATAAAATACTCATCAAGTTAGTTTTAATATTCACCAACTTATATCATTTAGAAAACGTTAGAGGAAATTACACTGTATAACCCATTTTTATTTTTTAAAAATATTTTTTATATATTTTTAATATATTAGATATATTTTTTTAAAATATTTTTTATATATTTTTAATATATTAGATATATTTTTAAAAAAATTAAATATATTTTTAATATACCATATGTATATTAAATATATATTTCTGAAAATGGGTATTTTTAAAATTAAAAATTAAAAAATAATATTTTTAAAATTAAAAAGAAAAAGTATATATTTTTTAAAATATTTTTATTTTTTAGGGTATTTAAAAAAAAAACTCCCAAAAGTTATTTTTAAATGAGATTTTATATTTGTTTTTTCAACCATTAAATGAAATCCTAATATAAGATTATGTTTCCATAATGTAAAATATTTTATATATTAATATCAAATAATAGTTTTTGAATCTTAGGAGTGGAGTAAAGTTAAAATTAAATATTAATTAGTATTAAGTATTGGACATATAATAAATTAAGTTTTTGAACAAAGCAAGATTTAAGTAATTTATATTAAATTATACTCATTATAAGTTATTCATGTTTCCAATTATTCCATTTTATTTATTCATTATGTGTTTGACATTTCCTTCTCAGTCCCTAAGCTGTGGCAATTGGGCAAGCTTATTAAGGTTTAAGGTCATTGGACTCATTTGGCACTTATGGCATATGGTCATCCGAAGATTTTAAGATGGACCTTATTCATATTTCTACTCATAAATCATATTAATTATAAATTATAATTTAAAAAAATTAATTAAAATTATTTTTTAAAATATTATAATTTAAATAAAAATTTATAATTAACATGATTCATGAATAGAGATATGAATAAAATCTATAATAGAATTTTTCATGGCGATATTTGCATTAATTATTTAAGAACATATCTATATGCAGTAAGTTCGGATTTATTTTGAATGCCATATCAAAGTTTATAGACTCCGAGTTAAATCAAGATAAAGTCAAATATTGGATAAGGTTTTTTTTTTTTACATGGAAGAAATTTCTTGTTAGAAACAAAATAGAAAGTCCAAAAAGAGAACAGTAAAGATAAAAAAAAAAAAACTATAACCAAAAGAGCAGACCTTTCCAATACACCCAAATTCAAATTCTATGATTCTCCTCCTTGCGTTTGAATCAAATAAGCATTTAAAATATAAGAAAACATTTTGGGAGGAGACTCCCAAACATAGAATTTTGCATAAAATTTTAGTTAGTTATTAATCTATAATAAGTTGAATTTTACGATACAAAATGACTTTAATTATTTAGGTTGGGCTATTTGCCTTATAAAATCATGCATATTTTTTTGTTATATATTAAAACATGAGATGTAATATATTATATTTTGGCCAAAAAAATGTAATATATTATATTTATGTATATTTTAATTATTTTGTTGAGCATTTATGACATATGTTTATTTGTATCATTTTAAAATAAAATATCTTCTTGCATATGACACTACAACCTTAAAAATTTTATAAATTTATTATATAAAATTATTTTATTCTTATAATTTCAAAAAAGGTAATATATATAACTTTAGCACTTAAAAAAATAAAATAAGAAGATATTAATAAATATTTTTAGTATTAAATATAAAATATGTAATTTTATTAATAAATATATATGTTAAAAAATATATATAATCGTTATCTAAGCGAATATAATTTATTATATGTTATTTCAAGTAGTAATAATTTATATAATAAAAATAATGATAATATATCAGTCGTACATAATTATACATGTACAATGATAATTCAAATAAATCAATAATATAATATTTAAAATATTAAATAGATATTAATCATTATGTGCATAAATGTTTATGATTATTTATTAATTGTTTCTAAGTTTTTATATTGATATATTATGATAATTTAAACAAATCATTGTGATAATTATTTTTAAATTTTTAAATAAAAATATAAAAATAATGTAATAACTTAACTTAATTTTTAAATATATGATCATTTACATGAATTTATAACCTAAACTCTGAAATTGTTATAACTATTATTACTAAGAAGCTTATATAATTCTGGTTTGTAAAATAAGAAAAATTAAAAATATTCAATTGTATAATTATTATAATTTAATAAAAGTTGTAATCTAAACCATTTTCCGATAAATGAATGAGTATATTTTTATTTATGACAATTGAAAAAAAATTTCTTTTCAATTTCACAATGCCAAGATTAAGGTTTAATTATTATCATATTTTTATATAGTTATCCTTTTATTTTATAAACTATTTATCTTCTTACTGTAACTTTATTTATTCTTAAAAATATTCAAATTATATAATTAGTTGTGAAGTAGATCCAGTACTTAATTGTCATAAGAATATTTAAAAATTATTAAAATAAGTAATCAATTTTAAGAAGCATAATTTAATTAATACTAATAAAAAATAATTATATTCAATTATTAATTATTCAATTATTTAATTTTTTATATTTCTTAACCTTTTACAATATATTATTTAAATTATAAAAATATATATGACATGGATTAAAATAACAAAAAATTATGTTTATAAAAATATAAATAAATAGCATTTAGAATCTAAAATAATTAATAGAAACTATAGAAAAATAAAATAAAATTAACTAACAATAAAAAAAAATACATATAAAATTTTGGCTAAATAATTATGAAGTCCCTGAAGTTTTACAAATTACACTAATCAGTCTCTGTATTTTCAACATCTAATTTTTATATCTCGGTATTTTTAAAAATTAAACTGTTTAGTTCTTTTGTCAATATTTTTATTTTAAAATTATTAGTCAACTACATTGATATTATAAAATAACTTATTTGCTCTTCTTTTATATATATTTATATTTTTTATTTATTAAGTTTATTTTATTTTAAATTTTATTTTATATATAGATCGTCTGCAAAATAATAAAAGATATTATTTATATTATTTAAAATTATTTTTTAGTAATATCTATAAAATTAAAATAAATGATGTATATTTATTATTTGTAAAATAATAAAAGATATTATTCGTATTATTTAAAAATATTTTTTTAATAATATTTATAAAATTAAAATAAATTATGTGTAAAAATATAAATAAAATTACAAATAAGTATAACTTAATAAATAACAAAGAAAAATATATATAAAGAAAGGGCAAAAAAATTATTTTATAATATCAAATTAGTTGACTAATGTTTTTAAAATGAAAATATTAACAGAAATACTAAATAGTTTAATTTTTAAAAACAGATATATATAAAAATTAAATGTTAAAAATATAAAAATTGACTAGTGTAATATACAAAATCACATAAATTTCATAATTATTTAGCCTAAAATTTTTAGTAGCCACACATATTTAAAGCACAAATTAAGAGAGTGTGACTGTGTGGCATAGCTAATAAAAATTAGTTTATAGTTACAATTTTTTTAATGCATCAAAATTAGTTTATAATTATAAACATTTATAATGACAAATCATTATAAGCGTCAAAACAAGAGATTGATTCACTCAATTTATAAGTTAAACCAAACATCCTATATTAAGTCCTTAGTTCATTGTATATTTAATATATCCTTTTAAATAAAAAAATCAAGCATTTAAATAATAAATTTAAAAAAACTTAAAAGGAATCTAAGTATATATATATAATACCAAAAAAAATAACACTAGTATAATAGTGTACTAACAGACATAATATTAATATATTTTTAAATATTAAATTATATTATTATTTATTAGAATAAATAATTAATTAATTTTTATAGATATTTATTTAGAGATTTCAAATAAAATTAGAATATTTTATTTAATATTAATAATAATTAGTTATTATATATTATATAAAAAATTAAATATTAATAATAGTAAAAATTAATTTTTAGAATAATTATATTTAAAAGAGTTTTATTATTTGGTGAATTAACATAATATATATTAGACGATATAGATTTTAAAATTGTTATATATATAATACTTAAAAATATCTACGGCATCGCGTAGCTACTATTATAGCTTATAAAATAAATAATTAGATTATTAATTTTTAATGCATTAAAAGAGTAAATATTATGATTTTTGTTATGGAGAAATTAATAAAACATTAAGATTTAAATTAATAACTCTTTACATTATAAGTTAGATACTCCCCTCGACGATTTAAAGAAATTAAGCATTAAAATCTTGTTGGCATCATAGATTGCTTTTTCCCTAAAACAAAATCTTTGAGTGGAGACCAGAAGAGAAGCCAAGGGTATTAATGTAATAGTATCTTTGTGCTTTTGTTAAATGCACACAGAGTTAGGCGTGAATATTACGTTTGGTTCTTTGAACGGAAAAGGCCAAAATTGAAATTAACATTAATAAAAAAAATAAATAGAATAAATTAATTAACAATACGTCACCGTCACAGCGCGCGAAGTTGAAGGAGAGACTGCTAGGTGTGGGCCATTGGATTTGAATTCAAAGTGGGACCCAGGTAAAATTCCTCCGATCATGCAGATTGAAATGACAATTCTAGCCTTAGAGAACAGTTACCTTCTTCGTAGGGGCACTGATTCATTGAGTACTGAGTACAATAAAGGGCGCGAAATAGCTGAAAATATCTGTGCAGTTTACATAGTGATTTATTTAAGGTTTTTCTTATTTTCTCAACTGGAAAATGTGAAGAATCGTTGCCGTCAAAGGGGGAGAGCATAGACCGTTGGATTTAAAATTGTTGGTAAGCAGGGGGCGAGGCTACTGCATGAAAAGGGGGCAGTTGTCCCTCCTTTTTTAAATTATATATATATATATTATTAAAATTTTTAAAATATTTAATTATTTCTTTTTAAATTTATATTATTTTTAATATATATATAATATTTTTATTTTTTCTTCTTTCATTAAAAAGTCTACTTTATTTCTGTCGTAAGATTAATATTATTTTTTTTTAGCAGAGCAGATCTTTTTTAATAATATTTTGTTTTGATAAAATTATAAAAGGTACAGTAGGGAGGGGGCCCACAGATACAGGAAAGTAGAAAGAAAACCATCTTGTCTCGGATTCGCTGCGTGAGGGATAGTGGGTTCCACTTTAATGAGACAGCGACGCCATTTACTAGCCGACTTAACCTTCTATGGTAAGGCCGACAGAAGACGACGCCGTATAACAATAATTTTGCGTTATACTTGTGTACCGATTAATTAAATTAATAATTTTTCTCAAATAATTTTTACGAATGTTCTCAATTACACTTAATAAAAAAGTAATTTGCTATTAAAATAATAACAAATTATAAAGCTTTGTAGTATAAATTAAATATTTTTTATAATTAGTGATGAATTAATTAAAATAATATTTATTCATAAATTATACATGTCAGAATAATATAGAAAGAATGCGTATTTTCACTAATCAAATGATAACAAAAGTGCAAATTTACCTTCAAATAATTTTAAGTGCGAATAAACTTAGAATTAGAAAAAAAAAAAACTATTCTTCAAAAACTATTTTGGTCCCTCACTCAACGGAGCATATAACATTGTTATATTTAAGGGTAAATATATAATATTAGGAGCAAAAATATATAAATCTAATCTATAATTTAATCTCAAGCAATAAATACTATTGATGATATAATATTTTTCTAAATATATCATCTGTATTTTTAACTTAAAAATACTATTCATAATACAGTTATTTTCCAAATATATCATTATATTTTTTTAACTAAATTTTGTTCATATTAATTTTTTTACATAACTTTTACTTGCTTTTTATGAAAATATATCCTTTATATTTTTTAACTAAAATTTGTTTATATTAAATTTTTTTACACAAATTTTACTTGCTTTTTATGACTTTTTTTTTTTACTTTTCTATAAATAAAAATTTTGATGTTATTATATAACTATTATTTTTTATTTTTTCACGCTCATTTATAGCAAATGAAAAATTTGTTTATATAAATTATGAATTTTATATTTTAAATTTTTGCATTGATATTAATTTTGGTGAATGTCTATTATATGCTTTAACAAGTTTTTACTTTTCAAAAATCAACTATTTTCTTTTTAGAATTTTAATAATTTATTTTTTTATTAAATTTATAATTTTATATTTGATTTGATGCTAAATGATGTTAGAAGACTCAAATTAATTTAAAAATATTATATAATTATGCAGAAAAAAATATTTACAGCAGGTGAGATAAAATTTGAGAAAAAATGTCTACAACAAATAAATAAATATGTATAATAACTATACTAAATGCATAAATATTTACATTTTTTTGTCTGTATATATGTAGATTTCAACTAAAAATTACTATTAATAAAAAATTATGAAAATCAATGATGGCTAAAGCTTTTCTTGCTATTTAAATATATTAGAAGATGATATATATATATATATATATGGTTTATTTTAAATGAACCATTTTTTATGATGCAATTGTAGACTTAAAACTTTATTTAGTTGCTATAACCATCAATCTTCTATTTTATAATTTTATTTTTAACTAAATTTTATTTGTATTTTTTTAGTCTCTTCAACGTAAGCTGAGAGAACTCATTTTTTCTATATGTAATTGATAACTTCTGAATGATTTTTCTATTACATAAAAATACATAGCTATTTATGTCTAATATTGTACCTAAAAAAATATAATAAAGCTTAGCTTAATTTCCAGCACTTAAGTATTTTCTATATATTTTATATTATTTATAGACATCCCAAAACAACGCAAGAGTTTTTCTCTAGTTAAAATTAAAATATATCTTTATGAATAATACAAAAGTTTAAAATTTAAAAAATAATTTTTATATTTTTAAAAATATATAGATTAAAAAATTTTAAAATATATAAATTAGAAAATACATTTAAAATATATAAATTCAAGAAAAATCACCCCTTAAAAAATATTAATATATTTTAGACCCTCTTAACCTTATATGACTCTAAAATGATAAAAATGCCCTTATTATCATGCATAATTAATAAACATGTGCGAACGATTTTTCCCTTTTCATTTCAAAAATCAAAATCGAAGTTAACCGGGCTCTATTTCAAAAACCTGAAATCAATAATCTCAACTTCTCAATCTTCTCTTCCACTCTGAATCGAAGAAGCAAGTCGCAAATCCCGATTATTATAGTCAATCCTTGAACTAAAGCTTCATTTTCAGCAAAAATTATAGTATTTTCATCAATCTCTGCTCATTTCCTTCTATCTGTTTATTTTTATAATATATTTTTTTATTATTTACTTCGATAATAAACAATGTGTAATGGAAAATGACTTTTAAGTGCAAAAAGAGTAGATTGATATGTTAAAGTTGTTGGCTTGATGAATAGTATGTCATATGTAATGTACAGTGCATAAAGTTATTGGTTATTTGTGTTTGAAATAGCGGCTGTGCAAATCAAACAATGTTTTATTTTGTTTTTTGAGATACTTGAGATGAGTTATTGCTTGTTTAAGTTGTATTATTGTTTAAGTGTTTTTTGAGTTTTTATGAAATGTGCCATTAACTTTGACTAATTGTCACAAACTCAACCATAAATGTACTAATTGTTACTAACTATTACTAATTGTAACTAACTATCGCTAACTGTGACTAACTATCACTAATTGTCATTAACTCTGACCTAACGACCAATAACATATTATGAAAACACTCCCAAATTCTTCCTAAGATAGTCTATTCATTTGGATTTAAATTTGAGAATCATCTAAATGATTTGGGATGCAAGTGGGAAATCCTCAAGTAAATAACCAGTCACTAATTTTCAGTAATTGCAACCATCTGAATGAAACTGTTGTTGTAAAAAATCTCCTTTTATCTCTTAGCTAGTATATGTATTCCATTATGAACTTTAAAAGCATTTGATTAAATATTTGCTAACTGTGACTAACTATCTGTAGACCTTTATATATTTTAATTAGTCCAAAATAATTTTTATGTTATCTTGATAAAATAATATTTGTTTTAGTAATTAATAAAAAATAATAATAAACAAATAAATAAAAATAAAAATAAAAATTGGCGACGAAAAATTGGCGACGAAAAAGCCCGCAGCCCGGCCTCGCAAATTTTTTTTCGCTAGCGCTCGCAGCAGCCTGCATCAATTTTTTTCGCCAGCGAAATTTTTTCGACGTAATTTTTTTTGAAACCAAATTCTATTTGGTTTCGGTTTCCTTTTCTTAATTAATGTTAGTTTCCGTAAACAAGTTGAATTAATTATCTAAATTTTCTATAAATAAGACTAAAAATAACACAGAGGGGAGAGAAACTTTTGGAGAAAAACTTTGAGAGATTGGACTGAATTTTGAGGAGAAAAACTTTGGATTTGGACTGAAACTTGAGACTTCAGATTTGAGAGGAGCAATAAGCAAGTCGTTTATAATTCATCAAAGGCAGCCATCTTGCCTTTGTCCTTGTTCATCTAAGAAGCAATTTTTGGTGGAACCAATGAACGAAGGTTTAAATTCTTAATTTCTTTTTATTTCTTACAGTAGCGGGACCGCCGTATGGGCTCGTCGAAGGGTCAATATTCATTTGTGTATTATGAGTCTGCGTATTTAACTTTCCTTTTCCAAAGCCCTAATTTAGTAATTAAAATTCTAAAATCTTATTTTAAGATGCGAACCCTAAATTATATATTTATTGCTTTATTTAATTTTAGATTTGATTATGTAGTTCATTATATGCTTTGATTTATTTAATTTCAATGCTTGATTTATTTAATTTATCATTGATGAATGCTTATTATATATTTTGATTGATGTTTAATATTTTTGATGAATGATTTATTTATTATGAATAGTTATTTACTTTTATTGATTTATTTTTTGATTTTCAAATATTGTAAGAGGTATGTTTTCACTTTATGAGTACCTCATTAGTTAAATATCATGTAATTTAAATTGTTTTTATATTTTGGACCAATGTAAAGGACATGTTTCTACCTTTCGGTGGGTGTCCTATTAGTTTAGACATGGGTGATGTAAGGGCATGTTTCCATCATCGGATGGGTGTCCATTTATTTGCTTTGTTTGGACATTGCTTTGATTTTAATATAACGATGCTTTATTTCAATTATTGCATATAATATGGATAATATTGTTATATTTAAGAATTTTATAATATTAAGACCTGTAAAGGAGGCTGGTTCTAATGAACCAGGTGTTGTGGGGGTGCTGGGCCATTTCTCACCTTCCCCACACGTACTTAACTTTCCGAACCAACTAGAGGGTTGAGGATTCCTTAGAAATCGAGTCATCCACCCCTTTCTTTTTTTTTTCCGGCTCGTACGGGTGGCTACTCCATTTTTTTTTGGACTTAGGTCCGTGTTCTTTAAGGCCCCGAGTCTAAACAGTGCCGAAGTCGCAAGAACTATTCCACCGGGAGTGGGGGCAAAAATCTTCGCTCACACTATCTCTAATTGTTACCAACTCTATACTAACTTCCACTAACAAGTTTTTTAAATACTCCCTACTTCTTGCTTAGATAGTGTGTGTTGTGGATATGATTTTTTGAATCATTTGAATGAGTTAGTATGCAGGTGGGAAATCATTAATAAGGAAGGAATTACACAAACTTTTGTTTTAAACAATATCCTTTTTTCCCTTAGCTACTATATGTAACCCATTATGAACTTTGACTTTGAAAAAAAAAGGCATTTGATTGAGTTGTATGCCGTTTGAAAATTTCTAATTAAACAGTCACTAACAATCACTAACTATCACTAACTATGCCATAAATTCCACTTATTGGTTTTGTAAACATTTCAAACTTGTTCCTTGGTTTGTCTAGGTATTTGGATATGAATTTGAGCATCATTGAATGTATTTACATGCAGGTGGAAAATTCTCAAGTAAAGACTTACTAACTTTCAATAAGTGTGCCCTAACTCATCCAAACTGTTATTGTAAATAATATCTTCCTCTCCTTTAGCTATCATATGTAGCCCATTCTGAACTTTGAAAATAACATGCTTTTGAGTTTTTATGCAGTTTGTAAGTTCGTATGTTGGTTATAAATTCGTTACAATTAATTGACAGTAACTATCAATAACTGTCAATAAATGTCAATAACTATGTCCTAACTTTCACTAACTTTTTTTTTTTGTAAACACTTCCTAATTCTTCCTTAGATAGTGTATGTCTTTGGATCTAAATTTAGGAATCATGTGAATGAGTTGTGGTGTATTTTGAAAATCCTTAAGTATTCAGCTACTATCTGTCCCTAACAGTCACTAGCTTTTACTAAGTATGCTCTAACTGACACTAACTGCTATTGTAAACAATCCCTTTTACTATCTTAGCTAGTGTAACACCCCTATACCCCGTATACGTATATTGCATGCTACCACGATCTTAATACACGTATACTGAATAAAAGAATGCCACAGTTTCCTTTACATTTCAAATCATCCCTATATACAATAATATGAGCAAACTTAAACATTTAAGTTATATTATAAACACAATAGATAAAAATGTTCATTCAATACGCAGCGGAAAATATAGTTATATTTACATATATATATACACATCAAAATACATAAACATTCAAATCAATTTTTACAAAAACATAACATTTATACATGTTTGTCAGTTCGTCTCTGATCTTTACTCCCATAATCAACACCTCAAAGTCTAGACTCGACTCGGTCTAGATGAACTCTCTGGCTCTACCCTGTCAGCTGCGCGATGAACCACAATTGCGCTAAGCCAATGGCTTAGTGGTACAAACCACTCTAACAATATGCTTCAATGCAATGCCAATGTCACACATTTCAACAAATAAAACAATATTCACAAATGATATCTTTATATTGTTCATAACACTACATTTCATTATTTTATTCAATTATTTCATCACTTATGATTTACATTGAAACAAAAACACGCATGGGCCCAAAAGACACTAATATGCCATTCCACTTTCAGAGTTAATGTTTTGGTTCAATTATCACATTTATCATTATCATTATCCCAACTAGGCTTCAAGGATTAGGTTCAACCAAGCTTCAAGGGGAACAAAGCATGCTAAGTATCAACCCAACTTGGCTTCAAGAACTAAACCCAACCTAGCTTCAAGGGTTGTAACATCTCAACTAGGCTTCAAGGACTATATCCAACCTAGCTTCAAGAGATTGTTACCATTTGGCATGCCACCAACAACAAAACTCTGAAAATGGAATAACACATTAGACACACAATTCATTCATTATTTCATTATCAATTTCATTCTCATTTACTTATCATCATTTATGCATCCATGCCTCAATCATCTCATTTGCATCATTATAGCCAACAACAATGGCTTCACATCTCATCAATAGAGTATACATAACCAATTACATTGGACATATATTTTAAATTCATCATCATCTAGGCAAACATGCCCCACTTATTTCATTTGAATCATTATAGCCAACCACAATGGCATCACATCTCATCATATCTCAATCCACATTATAGCAATTCATCATTAAAGTATTCATCATAACCAATTGCATTGCACATACCTTTTGAATAATCATCATATCTTTCACATTATACAAATCATAACATTAGTCAAATTGTATTAACAATATAATAAATTACTTAACACATTTATAACCAAATGTGTTAAGTCTCAAAATCATGTAAATGAATGCAACCGTGTAAGTTTGTACTTACCTCAAGAACAACTCACACCAATCTATACACTTCTTCTTCCAAGAATTCTCAACAGTTAGGTTAGGGCAATTCAACCTCTTCACAACCTAGTTCAAAAGGAATAATACACACTTATATAAGGATACACATGAATTTCAATACAATTATTCACCTATTAGCCTCATACTAGACCCATGGATCACAAATTACAAACCAAAACCACTAACTAGGGCCCACGGTCGTGGCCTCACAACCCCCACTGGCGTGGGTTAGAAAACGAATCTATCCAATTTGTCCAACACCCCCACGGTCGTGGCATCCAAGGGCCACAGGCGTGGCATCCAAAATGCTTCTGTTTCGGACCAAACTCATGTATTCTATGCTTTAAACTTCATTAAACACAAACAACTTGAAAATCTAAGATAAAGAATTAATCAAACTCACAACATACATACTTCAATTACCAATATACAACTCTTACTCTTCCAACACCAAACCTAATTCCTTCTCCTCAATTCAATTCCAAAACCACAATCAATTAAACCCAACACTCTCAAACACACCACAATCAAACATATTCATGCTCTTAATAATCCAACACCAAACTCAAACACAACTTAAAATAAAACAAGAGAATCAAGAAGAAACTTACCAAAGTTAATGAAACTTCTCAAATTTCCAACTTGATCACTTGAAATCTTCTTCAATTTTTAGCTTGGAATATCAAAAATCTCTTTCTCTCTATTGTCTTGTGATGCCCGGCCAACCCAAGAAAGAAGAAGAAAATGAAGAAGAAAAAGAGACAAAGTCAAATCTTTATTCTCCACTTAAACCTCCACCAAGCAATATATCATTAAAATATTCTAATATATTCTCTTCCACTCATAAATTTCCATTTAATTTATTTCACTAATTTAAAATAAATAAATATCTTCCTCCACTAACTTAATTTTCCATTTTCCACTAATTAATTAATTTAAAATCATTAAATCATCATCTTTTGACTTCCACATTTTGACTTGTATATGTTGTATATATCACTATATATACAACATATACACTCTCCCTTTACTTCATTTATCTTTCCATAAAACATATACTTTAAATACAAATACAACAATAATACCAAAACTTTTAGGGTATACTTCGGGATATTACAGCTAGTATATGTTGCTCATTCTAAACTTGATAATCATTTAAATGTCTTTGTATGTCATAGTTAGATGGTAGATTTAATGGCATCACCTGCTACATCATCTTCAAACTGTGATAGAGCACCAATTGATGCTGCTCTGGTAATATTTAGTTGGGGGAATATTTAACCACTACTTCTAAATTTGAATTGAAAAGAAGGCAAGACAAAGAACCTTCTGAGATGTCCAAAAGGCGAAAGAGGGAAGTCAAATTTAAAGATGACGATGAAAAACCCCAACCAGAAGAAGAAGAAGAGCAAAGGTAGTAAATTGACACCACTTTTAAAGGTGTTGGATATATTATTCCCCAAGAAAGGTGGAATCATAACACTATGAACACGGTTGGCTATGGTTTGAAGATTATACATATAATACAAAATGTCATTTCCAGCAGCCATATGAAACAAGATATAGTTTGTTAAACTCAATCCATTCCTTATATTACTACGTTGTTTTCGTAATGTTGATTTCATTAAAATAAAATATAATTTATTATATTGTAGTTGGATATGTTTGACAAGTATAAGGTGGGTTTTACTAAAAATCCAAAGGATGGATATATTCCACTGGTAGGAAATGATGAACTATATGTGCTTGCACCTATTGGATATAAAAAAAGGATGGTAAACTTTATTTTAAGTTTTGAAAAGATGTTGTGATAATAGGAGCCAAAGAGTTTTGTGTAATTAAAGGCTTACCATATACTGGCTGTGACGATTTGCTTGAAAGCACTAGTCCTCTCGTTGAGCAGTATGGGTCTGTTAAACATAACAAATTACTTGATGCCTTTGGTCTTTCTCATTTAGATAATCAAAATTAAAAAGGTCTTAAAATTTTATACATATTAATTTATCATAAAAAAAATTTCATTTACAAGAGGAGAATATGATACTGAAGCAGCGTACCCTTATTTTCTTGGGATTAAGCAGAGGAGAGATGTAAATGTGTTGTCAGGAGCAGCAAAGACTCAAAGTCGGCGGTGCATTAAATGCATTTGGAGTTGACTCAATAGACATTGGTAATTTATTACGGACAGTCCATGACCTTTAGTAATGTTTGGCCACAGTAGAAAAGGATAATGAAGAAAAACAAAAAGTGAATTCGGAGGTACTTGAAAAAAATGTTAAGTGTGACAAAAAGATTTTTTATTTGATAAATAAGAATAAATATTTGAGAAAGAAAGTGAGAGAGCAAAACAAGCATCTGCTTGCAGAGATTTCAAATATGTCAAGTAGATTACAATTGATTGAAGAGGGATAAAAGAAAAATATGATATGTATGCCACACAAACACCTGAGTACATGTGAGTAGTGTAGCGCTAAAATAAACCATTTTTCTTTATTTTTTTTATTTTTCCCCCTTTATATCTCTAGTTGGTAAAAGTAAAAGTGTTTTATTTCAAAGGTCAAGAAGCATATGATGGGAAAAAGGAGGAGGAACTTGCTATGCCCACCCTAAATATTGAAGAGGGAAAAAAAAACTGAGAATCTTTATTCCACGAGGACACCTGAGCATGTGTAAGTAATTTTAAACTTAATGGTTGGTTTTTCTTTTTCCCTTTATAAATATATTATTTTCCTAAATAAATGTTTTTATTTATGTGTTGAAGAGGTTGAGGGTGTGAATAAATTAGATAAATTACCAGTCCATCCTTGTTGACCGTTTCTCGGACCAAATTCGATGAAGGGGCTGTAAAAAAGATAAAAGTTCCAAATCCAAAATATATTGGAGATGAGTGGACAACGAAAGGGAAAAGATAGAAGGTTAGAGATGCCAACTCTCAAGTTCTCAAGAGAAGGCTTGACAACAATGAGTACAATCCAGTGCAGCCCATTTGCCCATTTAATAGTCCGAGCAAAAAATATCAATGAAATTTTAATATGTGGTGGGACATTAATTTCAAAGGCTTTAAATTGTAAGTTTCATCATTTATCTAACAATTTAATTAAATACAACAAATGATATTAATCATACGCGCTCATTGTAATATATTGATAAATAGAAGGAGTAAAAGCTGCCCGGTGATGATTATTATGACTTCACAATCAAAACTGTCAACACACCAAATATTTGGTGGCGCCTGAAAGTGGAAAATGCTTGGTTGAATAATGATGTAAGTTTCCTTCTAATTTTTTGTATAAAGATAGTATGTTTCTTAATACGTTTCCCACGGAACTAAAGTAAATTATAAATGTATTGCAAGATATTGATATTATCCTTTATTATGTTCATCAGAAGCAACACTTTTGTTCATCTCTGTTTGACCAGACAACCACATGCGGGGGATCACTTATTAATCAATTGTTTATATGGGGGATATAATGAGTTTGCTAAATGTAAGATAGAAAAGATTATTTAGGAGCCTTCAAAAAACATTGGCAAATTCTTGAAGGGCCAACTGAAATATGAAAACCTGCTTGGGAGGTGGATAGAATTTATCTGCCAATAAACCATCAATCCCAACATTGGTTTCTTATTCAAATATCACTTAATAGTTAAACAATAAATGTATTTGACTCATTACAACGTCCAGACCGCCGCTTGGCTAGGATGTCAGCTGTCAATCCCATAAGAGAAATGATGCCTGCTGCACTTCATTATGTTGGATACTTCAAACATAAGCCTGAGATGGAAGCATTAAAAAAAGAAATTTATAATATTATATGCAAAGGGAATGTGTCCACAACAGATTGGGCAAGTGAGAAATACTGTATTATACATCGTTACATTGAGTTAATTTACATATCCATGTAGTACTTAATTTAACTAAAATTTTCTTACTAGTCAAGATTGTGACATGTTTGTGGCTAAATTTATTGAATTTTGTATGTCCCCAGCATTTGGTTTATGGGATTGTAAACAAGAAAACATGAACCAACTTAGATATACCACAACTTACTGTTTATGGGTCCATGGAGAATACAAGAAGAATGGTGTTTATCATTCCGATGATGAAAAATGATATGTATAATGTACATATGTATATATACTTTATTTTATGTTATGTTGCTACTAGTGGTGGTTAAATTTTGGTTAATAGACCGAATATTTGATTTGATTAATCGAAATTATTATATATCGGTCGGTTTGGTTAATAATTTTAGAGTATTTTAGTTTTTAGTTCGGTTAGGTTAACCAATTCAGTTTGATCGGTTAACAATTAACCAAAATTTTAAAATAAAAATTTATTTAATTATTAATTTTTTATTTAATTCTTTAATTATATTAATTTTTTACTATAAATATAAACTTTTATTGTGAAATAAATTCATTTTTTATTTTTTAATAAGTTTTGTCAAGTCATTTAATTATATTAATTTTTTGTTATAAATAAAATTTTTATTATAAAATATATAAAAATTGGTCGATTCGCTTAATTAATCAAATCAACCAGTTTGACTCGATTAATTAATCGAACCAATCAAAATTGAAAATCGATCGATTCGATTAAAATTTTTTAACTAAATCGGTTCGGTTAACATGTCGGTTAACCTACTGACCGAATGCCCACCCTTAGTTGCTAGTTTATTTTATGTTGAGTTATAAATTTGAAATCCAATTCAAAAATTCAAAGTGTTGGCTTATTCTTTTAATAGGTCACTAATTATCACTAATTGTACCAACATACTATTAATAACTCACCTACACGCAGTTAAAATTCATCATATTCTCCTTATTCAAAACTTGCATCATTTTATATGAAAATTTATAAAGAAATAACAGTCAATGAAAGTCAATAAAATAACACAAATAACATCACCAACAGTTAATAACAATCATTAACTGTTACTAACTGTCAATAACTAGACTTGCATGCACCTAAAATTATAAAATTTCCCTTAAATCAACTTGAATCATTTTTTTTTATAATGAAAACCAAAAAGAAATATGAAATTTTGGAAGAGCACAACTAACACGAACAGCCACTAACAGTCACCAACTACACCAAAATGCAGCTAACAGTCTTCAAATCATCCACTAACATTCATTATCATTTTATAAAGAAAATTGGGATAGATTTATGAAATTTTTGAAGAACACAATCAATAGAAATAATCACTATCACCCAATACACACAAATACAGTTGACAATCCATAAATCAATATTAACTCAACATTTATTATCAAATTATTACAAAGATCATATCAAAAAATATGTAGTGGGGAATGATATAGTAAATAATAAACACATCTATTTATGAGCACTTCCAGATTGTGATGCAACGTTAATAGATATTGGTGTGGATTCTTAATTTTGGCCCTAAGCTAGTTCAATCCCAATTGATAGAGGCCAAGTCAAGTTTGGTCCGACTGTAGAAGTTAAAACCTAATTTGAAGCCCTAAGTTAGGCCGGTCCAATTTTAAAAGCCCAAAATAAGCCGGCTCATTTTTTAAAGCCCTAAGAAAGTCCGATCTGAAGTTAAGATGGATTTGGTTTGGTTTAATTCGATATGGGTCATGTGCATGTCAAATGGACGCTCCAATTTGATATGAGTTCATCTCATATCGAATTGGAGCTTGTCCAATTCAATATGGACATGATTATATCGAATTGGACACCCAATTCGATATGAGTGATACAAGCTCCAATTCAATATGAATATCAACTCATATCAAATTAGCCCATAGTCCAATTCGGTATAAGTCTTGGTTCATGTCGAACTCGAACTTATCGCATTTTAATTCGATATAACTTCTGTTTTAGGACTGAATCTAGGGCCAAATACAAATTGTGTTTAGTTGAAATTCTAATTAAGCTTGGATAAGTTAGGTTAAATGACCGATTTTAACCTAGTTATATTTATAAATACAGATTTAAGGAAAAGCAAGGGGGAGGCAGCAAGAATTAACAGGAATAAGAATTAACAAAGAAAAGCAATAAACACACATAGAAGTCAAAAACACAAACAACCAACACACAAAAACTAAGGAGGTAGTAGCTAGACAAAACAATTGTCCTCAGATTTGCATCAGACCTTCAACCAAAAATCAAGTAGACTCAGGCAGTAAGATAAAAGTTTGATTCAATGCATTAGATTGGTGGAGCCGTCAAATGCTGGTTTGATTTCTTTTAATTAACTCAATTCAATTGTTTACACTTATTAATCAATTTATTGCATAGTTCCATTAATATACAACATCACAAAATTTTCACAGTAACATCAATTGTCTATTTTATCCTTGTTTCCATAAATTTAAAACCCTAAATTTATATCTAAAATCCTAATTTACATCCAAATAACCCTAATTTAAGTAAAAACCCTAATCATATTTTAAAACTCTAATTTTACATGTTTAAATCTAATTTCATGAATAAAACCCCAATTCCCCACCAAAACCATATCTTATAAATAATTTACTTTTCGGGGGCATTGTCCCAATCCCCCACAAGGGGCGCTGCCCTTTTGACTCCTGCCTGCTAACCAGCTAGTAGGACTGCCGTACGTTCTCCATCGTCAAATGGGTCAATATTTATTTGTCGATTATAATTCTTTGTGGTTAATCTTTATTTCTATTTAATTAAGCCCTAGTTTTATATTTTTTTGAATAATTACTTATATGTTTATGGATTTATGTTTATTTTTTTATTTAGATTTTAAAGGGAATTTTAAAATGTAAAAGACATATTTCTACTTTACGGGTACCTTATTTCTTTTATTTATTTTAAAGACTTTAGGATTATTGTAAGGGACATATTTTTATCAATTGATAGGTGTCCCATTTTATTTATATTATGAACTTTTGAGGATTATAAGGATATGTTTTCATCTGAGGATGGGTACCCATTTTGTTTTGTAATGTACTGTTTTACCTCATTTTATGGATGAATCTATTTTTATTTTATTGTATGTAATATAGATAATGTTATAATAACATAATAATTTAATAATATTTAGACCTAAAAAGGAGGCCGATTTCAATGAACCAGGTGTTATGAGAGTGTTGGGTCATTCTCACCTTTTCCATATGTACTCAACTTTTTAAACCCAATAAGGGGGTCCGAAATTCCTTAAAAATTGAGTCATCTACCCCTTTCTATCTTTTTGACCCGTCCGGATGGCTACTCTATTTTCTTCATATTTAGGCCCGTATTCTTTAATGTCCTAAGCCTGACAGTATCAAAGTCGCAAGAATCATTCCATATGGGAGTGGGGGTGAAAATTTCTGCTCACAATTAGATTCTGGTAGGTCAGTCTATTATGGCTATGCTCATGGCAATGACTGCACTTAGAATGAGTTTTATCCTCTCCTAAGGAAGGAATTATGTGTTTTTTTTTTCATTTTCCAGTTGAAGTTTGAACATCTGGAGGTAGAAGATTCATCTTAGTCACATCCTCTGGTATTATCCAGTCTGTAATGTCAGGTATCAGATTTATAACTTCTTTATAGGTGTCATACCAATAATCTCGCATATAATATGGTGAACAAAGATCATAAGCGTTGAATTCATTATTTTTCACAATAGCAAGGGCATGAACACATGGAATATGGTCTAACTAGAACTTCCTACAATAACAAGTCCTTTATGACATATTGACGATGAAGTTTTTATCAACGTCAAACACTTAGTATTTATTGTTGTTGGCAGGTTGCATCATTAATTAAGCATAAGGCACTCCTCAAATGCATGGTAGATTTAATCTCAACATGTAGAAATTTATATGAAATAAATGACAATTTTAAAAAGCACATACATTCAATTTTGAGGCATACATTATTCTCTTTCTCAACTTTCATTCTACATTAGTTGACATGTTTGTGGTGTATTTTTTTGCCTTCTCTCGCCTTTCAAAAAACCACCTCTGTGAATCTTTCTTACCTCGCTGATAAAGGGAGTTATGGGGTGATCTGGTGCCTTGACAAGAGTAACATTCATGGATTTTGATATGTTTGAAGTCATTATGTTGTATCTCCTCTTAGGCATATGAGAGTGTGTCCATCTATCAAAACCTACTCCTTTCAAACAATCTCTCGCACTAGGTGCAATAATACAAAATGAGCCGAATAACAGATTGAAATCATGCATTTTGTATGCTTTTGCAATTTTGTAATAGTACTTTTCGAGGTCCTTGATTATATGACAGAATTTGCATTTGACATTGTTAAGAAGATGATACATGTAAATCCCATGAAAAGCATTTAGAAATACCTTGGCTACTACCTTTTGGATGCTTCGATGTCTATTAAAAATTATAACATGGCCTGGTCGTTCACCAAAGGCTGACTTTAACTCTTCTAAGAACCATTTCCAGGATGAGTCATTTTTTGAATCAATGATACCAAAGGCCAATGGAAAATTTATTGATTAGCATCATGACAAATAGCTGTAAGAAGCACACTGCAATATTTTCTTTTCATATGAGTTTCGTCAATGGAAATAATAGGTCTATAGTACTTAAAATCTTGAATTGAGGCATCGAATACAAAGAAAAGATATAGAAATCAAAGATCATCACTACAGTGCATATGAATAATAGAACCTAGATTTGTTTGTGTAAGCATGTGTAAGTATCTAAGCAAAATAGAGTAAGATTGTTCTGGAGTACCCTACTTGATGTTCTCATAAGCATGCTCCCACCCCCTCAATGCAATGAAATAACTAACCTCCACTCCAAATTCTTTATGCATATCATCGATCACATCTCTAAGTTTGAACACCGTGCCAGGATATATCAGTCTCTTTTTAACACATTTAGCAAAAACCCAACTAGTAGCTTGTCTATGTCTACTTTGTTGAAAATAGGTCGGACATGAGTGCTGAGTCACATTTTTTATTACCATCCAAGGTGCATGCTTTCCTCTAGATAAACTTTTTTCCTTGCACCTCTAAGAACATGATTTATCAATACACCGGCCAAGGATGAATAGTGGATTAGACTTGTACACCTTATATTGAAAATGCTTCCGCATGGCTATAATTGATAGTGTCGTACTAAAATCTCTTTTTGTTTTAAATGTTTTACCTTTTGCAATAGAATCTTTAATGGAACGTTCACCCAAATAGTTGATTATAAAGTTTTACTTGGCTCAACATACACTTCTGAAATAGTATCCTCCTCATTGTCATGCATCGGTTTTGATCCAAAATTTTTATCAACATGAACCTCAGTGGTTTGTTCAACACTAGTAGTATAGATTTTAGAAGTTTGGCGATATGCTTTATAGGAATTTCACAAAACTCATAAGTACCATCGTCATGCATATCATAAACATGTGCATCATCCTCATGGCCAACATTGATAGCTTCCATCAATAGGGACAACCACTCATATTCATTATTACCTTCATTGTGAAAATGATCTTTCGGTATTGATTCAAGACTAGTTAATTTTCCTTCAATAATTTGTCTCAAACCTGGTGGATCATTGCTCCCGTGTCCAGATTTAAAGGCACCTTCTTCAACATTTGTAAATAATGGATGCCTTAGTTTATTATCAGTAAAAAATACAAGGAATACACTAAATGTCCTATCATCTACAACATCATGAAGTGGTACTTCATCAAAGACAGTAAAAAAGATGAACCTAAGCCTTGAAGTACTATCAACATTAAGCACATCTGATACAGCTTTAATTAATTCATTGAAATCAGACTCTTCAGTTAACACCACAAATTTCGTAGAGTCGCCAATATATTTGGAGGTGTCTAGATTAAAATTTTCACCATAACGGATAGGGAACACTACACTGTGGTTGGGCATTCCAAAGCGATAATTAAATTAATACCCTGCAATCACAGATAAGAAATAAAACATATAATCATATCATAATACTCATACATTTTTTATCTAGAAATAAATATACAAAAATTTGTCAAATTCACACTTAAGATGTGTAAACATAATTTATGAGTGTTTTGAAATGAAATTCATGGCAATTAGGGTGTAGTTAGTGGTGGTTAGTCATAGTCAGTGATAGTTAGTTGCTACTTAATTAAAGGTTCTCGTCCTCCACAAATTCAATCAAGCACTCCTCAAATACAAACCCTGATGCACATATTATACAAGGATATATTTGGGGGTATTTTCAAAAGATATTCATGGTAGTTGGGGTAAAGTAAGTGGCAGTTAGTCACAGTTAGGGACAATTAATAACTGATTAATTAGAGGTTCTCCTTCTCCATACACATTCAGTCAAGCACTTCTTAAATACAAACCTTGCTGCACATATTATATAAGAGTGAATTTGGAAGTGTGTTTAACAGATGTTCGTGGCAGTTAGGGTAGAGTTAGTGGCCGTTAGTTATAGTTAGTAAGAGTTAATAACTGGTTAATTAAAGGTTCTCCTCCTCCATACACATTCAATCAAGCACTTTTCAAATACAAACCCTGACACATATTATACAATGGTGGATTTAGGAGTGTTTTGAAATACTGTTTGTGACAGTTAGGGTAGAGTTAGTGGCAGTTAGTCACAGTTAGTTACAGTTAGGAATTGCTTAATTAAAGGTTCTCCTCCTCCATACACATTCAATCAGGAACTTCTCAAATACAAACCCTGCTGCACATATTATACAAGGGTCGATTTGAGAGTGTTTTGAAAAGTTGTTCATGGCTGTTAGGGTAGAGTTAATGGTAGTTAGTCACAGTTAGTGACTTCTTAATTAAAGATTTTTCTCCTCCATACACATTAAGTCAAACACTTCTTAAATTCAAAGCCCGCTTCACATATTATACAATGGTGAATTGGGGAGTATTTTGAAATTAAGTTTGTGGAAGTTAGGGTAGAGTTAGTAGCAGTTAGTCACAATTAGTGACAATTAGTGACTGCTTAATTAAAGATTTTTCTCCTCTACACAATATTTTATTTAAAACACTTCTCAAATTTAAATCTTGATGTGTATATTAAATAAGTTAGTGTTCTCAAATTCATGGCAGTTTTGGTATGGTACATAATAGTCAAAGTTAGTGAAATTAGTTACTATTTATTTTTGTATTTTTTCCACCCCCTAATTTTTAGGAACACATTAAGCACTAATTGTAGCTAACCGTCCCTGACTACAAATTGATGTAGTGAATAAATTCTAATGCATAAACTCAACTCAAATTGAATGAGAATAATAAAGTAGAAATAAAAATATAAAAGCATCCACTCTTTTTTTTTTTTTTAATTTTCTCAACAGTATCTTACTTTAAGATTTTGCGAGCTACCATATATAACTATCGAATGAGAAAAATAAAGTAAAAAAAAGAATGTGGCTGACTTTCTCTTCATATGTGAGACATATAGTTCAATAAAATCAACTATCGGCGATTTTTTATGCCAAATATTGAGTATATAAAATTAAAATTATAAATTAACCCGTGCCAATGAAGGAGCTGATAGATAAAATATAATTTTGATGAAGAAACTAAATCCTTGTCCAGCATCAGGTCATAAAATCTTGAGGAGAATACAGAAAAATTAGAAGAAAAGAGAGAGCACGAGCTGAGGGAGGAGAAGAACGTGATCTTAGGGTTTTCTTTTGCAAGCTGCGGGTTTTTGTTTTTTAAAGATTGAGGGTATTTTTATTATTTTAGAGTCAGATAAGGTTTAGGGGGTCTAAAATATACTAATAATTTTTAAAGAGGATCATTTTAGGTGATTTTCTAAATTTAATCTCTAAGTACGTAGATTAATAATAACATAATAAGTTTTATCTATAACACCCGTAAATTTTAAATACTGTTAAATAATTAATTTGGAGGTTAATTAATATGTGGAAGAGAGAGAGATACAAGATATACATATAATATATACAAAATATCTACAACGTTACATAATGTATATACAATATATACATGATGTAAACAAAAATATATAAGGATATATATGACATATACATAATATATAAATGATGTGTACACATATACATATATACATATTTTAGGTTGGAAGAGTCAAAATAAATAAATAATAAATAATTAAAAAATCAAAGTAAGATGAAGATATTTATAGTGGGAAATTAAAGTTAAAAAATAATATAATATAATATAATATTTACTTAATTAAAAGAATTTAAAAGGATAGAGATGGAAATTTTAATTAAAAAGTCTTCTTTGTCTTCTCACCATCACCCCGAATGAATTTAGAGAGAAAAGGAGGGAGATTTTCTTCATCCAACACCAAATTTCATGGAGAATTCAAAGGAAATAAAGAGAATTTGTAGAAAGTTTAACTATTAGGTAAGTTTTCTTGAAAATTTAAGGAGTTTTATTGAAATTTTAGATTATGCACAATTTGAGTGTTTGATGAAGTATTTTATAATTATTTAAATAGTGTGAAAAAATGTTAGTTTGATGAAGAAACAATAATTTTAAGGTTAGATTGAAGAAAGAATAGAGTTTGGTTGAACTTTGAGAGAGGTAGTAAGAGATTTAGGGTTTCAATGGAGATTTTGTAAAAAATTGATATTTATTTAATTTAATTACTTAAATTATGTTATAATATGATTTTAATGATAGAAATGAGCTTAAAACTCAATTAGGAATTGATTAGAATTAACTTCTAAAATTAAAGTACATTAGAGCAAAAAAAAAAATGGAAACTTGAAGGAAACATGCTAAATTGGTTTTTATTAGTTAGAATGTGTAGAAATATGATTCTAATATATTTTATATACTTATATTTTATATTTGTATTGAGTAGTTAGTTAATACCCAAATCTAATGGTGAAGGGCATCTTGGAAGTGAAGGGAAAAGTGGTGATTTCTAGATTGAAAATACCTTAAATCAAGGTTAGTACATACCTTGATACAATTATATTGTAATGCATTGCAAATGACATATTACATTGTATGTTGGTTTTGATGTTTTGCTACTTTGGTATGTGAACTCAAATGTAAAGTGCTTAGCTACATGTTTAGAGATGTGAATTGCATAATGGAGGGATATTTAAGCCATTTTAGGATGACTAATAGCATTATGGAATGTGTTTGTATGAAAAGTGTTATATGCCAATTTATAACCTTTTCGTGGATACATTATTAAATGGAATGGAATATGATGTTTTCAATGAAATTATATAATAATAAGAAAAATTAATAGAAAAAGTACAAAAAGAATGAAAAATGGCATTTTTTGCCAATATATGGGAAAGTATTAATGTATATTTTATGTGTGTAATATTATGTACTATTTTGTTTCAAAGTGTTATGTTTAGTGATTTGAGATGACATGCCTTTAATTGCCTTCAGGCTAGATGTTGGACGTCACTGTTATATGATTTGCTTTCGGGCTAGACGCTGAGCATAATTTTTTCTGCCTAAGGCCAGACACTGGGTGTCAAAATAGACCAAATAATAACTTTGAAACTTGAATATTATATAAGGTCATTTGGGCCCAATGCATATGAATGTGATATGTGATGACTTATAATGAAGAGTGCAAATGAACTAATATGCTATTACATGTCATATTATAGAATTTAAAAGAAAAACCTTATGCATTATATACCTTCAATTTTTACTATTATCAAAATATGTACCACTGGGCTGTTAGCTTAGCGCGATTTATTTATCATACATGTGACAGAGTTGAGATTGAGGACCCTGCTAGACCTGACCAAGTCTAAGGTTTTGGATTCTACTAGAAGACTTTTGTATTGCCACAAGACTTGAGCCACTTGCAAGCATGTATACATTTACTTTATGTATATTGATATATTTATGTACATTATATTTGCATAATATGAAAATTTTGTACTTGTAAAGCTTTTGGACTAAATGTTGCAAACTTTTATACTTATATATATATATGAGTATTCTGGAAATGGTTGGAAAATTTTAAGCCATGGAGCTTTCTTGGAGAAATGATTGATTATATGTATATTGAGAGTGTATTTCTTTTGACATATTGAGTTAATTAATTTTTGAAAACGTCCAAATTACAGATAAAATTTGACGATTTTTTTTAGATTTTTTTTAAAATAAGCAGTTTTAATAATATTTTTTAAATCTAGATTTTATAATACATTTTAAGAATTTAAATATTTTTCTTATAATTATTTAAATTTTAAAATTTCTGTAACTGTGATACTCTAGTATTCTGCATATATATTTTACATATGCAGAGTGTATGTATTGTACATATATAAGATATAAGGGTGTTACGTTACCCGTATAAAGCACTAAAGCACTAAAATAATTTTAGACGAAAATTTAAATTCTATAAATGTTAAGTGCTTTTTATATAATTTTAGATTTTTAAATTTATATAATTTTAAATTTATTTTTAAAATTTCAAATTTATATAATTTCAAAAATTTCAATTTATATATTTTTAAATATATTTATTTTGAAAATTTTTATTTTAAATATATATTTCAATTTTTAAATTTAAATATTTCAAATATATTTTCAAAATTTTGAAAAATATATTTTTAAAATTTAAATATTTTTAATATTTAAAAATATATATTTAATTTTAATTTGCTCATATTGCTCTTAATGTTTTAACAAATATGCATTTGCACTTCATCTAATCTTGTTATATGTTAACAAAGGGCCAAATTCATAAATTGAGCTTAATTGTACCTAAAATTAGTTTATGGGCAAATTCATACCTTAACTATAACTTCAAGGGCAAAAATGCACATTATTCTAATAATATATATAAAAACACTTTATACCTCTTTGTCACAATAATATTCACTCAAACTTCTTATACTACTGTTTAGGTACCTACTTCACACTATACAAACTCTTTTTCAGTTTGTAAATAAAATCTTCCTTTCTAGTCACGACAAAATCCTTAGGCTGCTCCATATAAATCTTCTATTCTAAATCACCAGGAGGAAGGCTATTTTCACATCCATTTGCTTAATTTCTAAATCATGACTAGAAACCAAATACAAAACAACTAGAATGAATGACATTTTAACTACAAGTGAGAAAATCTCATCAAAATCAATTATATTCTCTTGATTAAAGCCTTTAACAACTAATCTGGATTTGTATTATAGGTGTGAACAATTATGCTCTTGATTTATTTTATAAATCCACCATTTTTTTCAAGGCTTTTCAACCTTTAGGCAATTTGACCAACTTAAAGGTATGGTTGTTAAGCATGGATTTCATCTCATCTTTCATAGCTATTACTTATTCAGCCTTTTGCTCACTCATAATAGCCTCCTAATAGCATTTATGTTCTCCTCTATCTATCAAAAGTACATAATCATGAGATGAATACTTATGGGAGCAGTTTTGATCTTTAGTAGATCTCATGACTAAAGTTGTAGGCTGCTCAACTATTTCATTAACAACACCATGATCACCATCCGATTGATCATTTTTTGTATTAGATTCAACATCAACTTAATTCCTAACTTCAATTGCCACTAGTGTGTTCTTCAAAGGACCTAAATCCAAATCAATCAAGTCATTACTATAAAAAGAATTTGACTTCTTCACTTTATCAGTATCTTCAATAGTTTGATCATCTATAAAGACCACATCTCAAATTTTGATAAGTTTCTTCTCAATGGGATCATAAAATCTGTACCCAAACTCATCTTATCCACAACCAATAAAAATTCATTGCTCTATCTTACAGTCCAACTTGGACCTTTCATCCATGGGCATATGAACACATGCTTTGCAGTGAAATACACGTAAGTGGTTATAAGAAACATGTTTTCCATACCAAACTCTATCAAGAACATCAACCTGCAAGGCAACAACGAGAGTTAGATTAATCACATGAGCAATAATGTATAAAGCTTCACCTAAAAGGATTCAGGCAACTTAACTTTTAAAAGCAAACATCTAACTCACTCCAACAATGTTCAATTCATCCTTTTTGCCAAACCATTCAATTGTGGAGTTTTTTAATACCTTGTTGCCGATAATATAAATAAATGGTGCATAGTACTCTCCACCAATATCAGTATGAATGCATTTTATCTTCTTTCTAGTCTCTCTTTCAATAGAAGCTTAAAATTCTTTAAATGTATCAAGTACTTGGTCTTTGGATTTCAACGCACAAACCTAAAGTTTCCTGAAATGGTCAGCAGTAAAAGTCACAAAATAAAGTGTACCACCAAATGATCTCACCTTGAAAGGATTGAAAACATCTGAATGTACTATCAATGGTACATCTTTTCTTCTAGATGGAGAGTCATGTTTAAAAGACACTCTTTTTTGCTTTGCGGCCAAATAATGAACACAATCTTTACCCTTTGCAATCCTAAGAGCACATTCTTCTTAGCTAAACAATTAAGTCCTTTCTCACTTATATGACTGAGCCACCTATGCCATAATCTTGAGGAGTTATCATCATCAACTGCTGTAACACCCTTATACCCTATATACGTACAAAACATATTTCTAGCATATGTAAAATACGCATATACGGTACAAAAATGTCACAGACGGATTTACTATTTTTTTTTACATTTTCAATTTAAAATTTCAAATTCTAAATATATAAAAATTAAATAGAATATAAATATTATTTACTTGTTATAAGAACCCAAAATAAATAATATATATATAAATCTCTGGAAAAAATTCGCCAGAGTTTTGTCTGTATTTTGGATATCCCAAAATTTAGCAATTACTTAACCTCCAAAAAGAAAACACTCCCAATAATTTTCAATCACCCTCTCAACCATACTTCTCAATTTCACCAATTTTCTCAAACATTTATACATATAGATATATATAATTTAAAACACACTTACTCTCCCATTTCAAATACATTGACCCAAACATTCTTTATAATATACAATACGTAAATTCAAAACATAATATATTATGCATAAAACTCAAAATATATAATAACATAAAAATATATACATGTTGCTGGCAGAGTTTCTGATCTCGATATCTCGATAGCAACTCTACAAGCTCAACTACAAGTCTAGACCCGACCTGGTCTAGAAGAACTCTCTGGCTCAACTGGGTCTACCCTGTCACCTGCGCGATGGAAACAATCTCCCTAAGCCGAAGCCTAGTGGTACAAACTTTGATAATAACAAATGCATAATGCATATAGATGTCACATCAATCCACTTTCTTTTATTTTTTTAAATATTTCATATGCACAACTCATAACATTATATTACTCAATTGTATCATAATTCATAATTCACATTAAAACAAAGATAAGCATGGGCCCAAAAAGGATCTAATATGCTATTCAAATTTCAAAGTTACTGCTTTGGTCCATAATGACACCATGTGTCTAGCCCCGTAGGCAATATATATATCCATGGATAATGTAACAGCCCCAGTCTCTTGGACCTCAACCCGGCTAGACCCTTAGGCCCTAGTATCTTGGTCCTCAACCCGGCTAGACTGCTACAGTTTTTGAGGCTTACGACCCAGTCTTTTCACCCCAAAAACATCAAATTTATCAGCTGGCCTGGCTTACGACCCAGTCTTTTCACCATTTAGCGTATAGCCCGTAGGCATTCATAGGCATGCCGCCAAACCCAGAACTCTGAAAATTGAATAACATACTAGACACACAATTTATTCATATTTCTCATTATTAATCTCTTTCTCATTTTTACATATTCAATTTAGGCACATTACCTTATTTTCACTTTTTTTTTCTCACTTTTCTCATTTTTACCAATATCAATTCATTTCATTATTACACATTTCTCATTTTTGCATTCACAACACATTATCCAATTACTTTGGGTATTTTCACATAATATGCATATTTCATATGATACACAAATTAGCCATTATCAATGGCTTTTCACAATGCATTTAACATATATATGACATTACAAATGTCATAGCATATTATTCATACACAATCAATGAACCAAGTAGCTTAACACATTTTTCAACCAAAATGTGTTAAGTCCAAATGTTATGCAAATATAAACATTATATTCAAAG
Organism: Garcia nutans; assembly: GCA_947685225.1. NCBI lineage: Eukaryota > Viridiplantae > Streptophyta > Magnoliopsida > Malpighiales > Euphorbiaceae > Garcia > Garcia nutans. The sequence goes on from CANTUV010000025.1 coordinate 9,333,658, forward strand.
TTTGTACATACCTCCACTAGTAACCCAAAGCAAGCTAAAAACAACCTTCAATCCAATCTTTCTAACTTGCCCTTCACCACTTGGATGAAGCAAATCAATCTCCCTCAATGCCTAAACCAAATGTGATAGCAAATAATCATTTAGTATCACATTTAATGGCATTTCCAACATTAAATCATAATTACACATCACTCCTACAAATTTTCAAAAATTTAGCCTTTCCTTACTTCAACATTAGAATTCCATTCTACTACAATTAAATTAGTGTTTTAAGTTTATTTATATTATTAAAAACATATTTTAATACATTTAAATCATTTACATTATAAAAATACACTCTTATATACAAAATCTCAAAAATGGCCTAACCTTCCTCCATTGAAGGTTTTCCATTCCAACACAATCCATTACTCATTCCAAGCTTATATTCATCACTTTTAACACTAAACAACATGTTTAAACAAATAAAATCACACAATTCAACAACTTTGGAAAATCACTTTTCCAAAACCCTAAATCTCCACTTCCATTCTCAAACTCCAATCCAACACCACCAAATCCAATATTTGACTTTAAAATACTTGTTTATGAATCAAAAAAACTCATTTGGAATCAATTTGCACAATTAAAATTCATGTTTTCAAAACCCCAAAAATCCATAACCCTAAATTCTCTCTCTTCACCATTCTTTAACCAAACTCCATCATCTCTTCAATCTAACCTTAGAATCATTGTTAACTACCCAAAATAACATCATACACACCAATTCCAACAATTATAACATACTACATAAAAATTCAAACTCTCACATAATCTAAATTTCCAAGGAATTCAAAGAAAAGAGATGAAAACTTACTAATTTTGGTGGAAATCACCAAAAATTCACTTGAAATTTGTTAATTCCTTCAATTTATGGAGTATGGAAGAAGCAAAATCCTTGATCTTCAATCATTCATGGAAGCCATGTTCTTGAGAAGAAGAAGAAGAAGAAGAATTTTAAATATTCTTTCCTTTTCATCTTTTTTTTAACCACATATATATATATATATATTTATATTAAAATAATTTAATTATTTAATTATTTTTTAATAAATTAAAAGTTCTAATTTCCCTCTTCCATTCAAAATTAATTTTTTTTGAATTATTTTTTTAATTTTGAATTTATAAGATTTAATTACCAAAATACCTTTTTTTTTTAAAAAGTGTTGACTTTTATATGTTATGTATATTTTGCATATATATCATATATATATTCCACTTTTTCATTTAAAATCCCTTCATTTTTCATTTAAAACTATTAATTTAATTTATCCTTTTAAATTATAATTTATTTTATCAAATTTTCCAAAAATTAGAAATTTTTAAAAATTTTGGATGTTACAATTCTCTCCCCCTAAAATAAATTACATACCCAAAATTACCTGTCCTCAAGTCTGGAACAATTGGGACAACTGACTCTGCATCGCTTGCCCACTTTCCCATGTCGCCTCCTCAGTGGCATGATTCCTCCAAAGGACTTTCACAAGTGACACCCTCTTATTCCTCAATTCTTTAACCTCTCGTGCCAAAATCGCCACTGGTTCTTCCTCGTAAGTCAGATCTGGACTCACCTCAATGGACTCCACTGACAAGATATGAGATGGGTCAGACCTATATCTCTGAAGCATTGAGACATGGAAAACATTATGTATTCGATATAACTCAGGCAGCAAAGCTAGTCTATAAGCCACTGGACCAACTCTCTCCAACACCTTATATGGTCCTATGAAACGAGGACTCAACTTCCCTTTGCGGCCAAATCTCAAAATCTTCTTCCATGGAGACACCTTCAGAAACACTTTATCTCCCACACTGAACTCTATGTCTCTTCTCTTTAAATCTGAATAAGATTTCTGTCGGTCTGAAGCTGCTTTCAAATGACCCCGAATCACCTTCACTTTCTCCTCTGTTTCCTTAATCAAATTGGGACCAACCAGTTTACCTTCTCTAACTTCATCCCAACACATAGGTGTCCTGCATCTCCTGCCATATAAAGCTTCATAAGGAGTCATCCCAATACTCGACTGATGACTATTGTTATAAGCAAATTCAATTAATGACAAAAATCTGTCCCAATTCCCGGCAAAATCAATGATACAGCTCCTCAACATATCCTCCAGAATCTGTATTACTCTCTCTGACTGTCCATCTGTCTGAGAATGGAAAGTAGTACTAAAATGTAATCGAGAACCCAGAGCATTATACAAACTCTTCCAAAACCTCGATGTAAACCGGGGATCTTGATCCGACACCAAAGAAACTAGGACTCCATGCAACTTGACTATCTCATTGATATACAGCTCAGCCAACCTCTCAAGAGAATAATTCATCCGAACTGGAAGAAAATGAGCTGTCTTCGCCATCCGATCAACTATCACCCAGATTGCATCATGCTTCTTCTGAGTCAAAGGTAGTCCAGTTACAAAATCCATTGTCACTCGCTCCCATTTTCACTCTGGCACTGATAAAGGTTGGAGCAATCCTGAAGGAACTTGGTGTTCGGCCTTCACTTTCTGGAAAGTGAGACATCTGGATACAAACTCTACTATGTCCCTTTTCATACCTGACCACCAATAATGTCGCTTCAAGTCCTGATACATCTTGGTACTCCCAGGGTGCATAGCAAAAAGTGACTGATGTGCTTCCTCTAATATCATTATTTTCAATTCTGCATCATCAAGAATACACAATCTATCTCTGTACCATAGACTACCATCATCCCTCACATAAAAGTCTCGACTTTCCCCTTTCTGACAAACCAGCACAATTTTTTGAATTCTCTCATCTGCTAATTGAGCCTCCCTAATATGATCCAACAAGACTGGCCTCAACTGCAACTGAGCCATCAAAGCACCATCATCAGAAGACTCAAATCTAGCATGCAATGCTCTACACTCAACAAGCAACGAGAGCTAATAAGCAGTCAAACCTGCTAAAGATTTTTGACTCAAGGCATCAGCAATAACATTTGCCTTACCAGGATGATAATCAATCAAACAGTCGTAGTCTTTAATCAACTCTAACCACCACCTCTGCCGAAGATTCATCTCTCTCTGAACAACCAAATATTTCAAACTCTTGTGATCTATATAAATGAAACACTTTTTCCCATACAAATAATGCCGCCAAATCTTCAAGGCAAAGACTATTGCTGCTAATTCCAAATCATGCGTTGGATAATTCAGCTCATGCGGTTTCAACTGTCGAGAGGCATAAGCAATGACTCTACCCTCTTGCATCAGAACACAACATAAACCACTGTGTGAAGCATCACTGTATATTACATATGGTTTACCTTCCACAGGCAGGGTAAGGATAGGAGCTTGAGTCAACATCTCCCTCAGCAGCTCAAAACTCGTCTGACACCAATCTGTCCACATAAATTTAACTCCTTTCCGAAGTAATATGGTGAGTGGTGTAGCTATTATAGAAAAACCCTTCATAAACCGACGATAATAGCCTGCCAATCCCATAAAACTTCTAACCTCTGTCACAGTCTTTGGTAGACTCTAATTCAAGATAGCCTCAATTTTACTCAGATCAATTCTAATACCCTCTGCTGAAACCACATGACCAAGAAAAGCTACCTGATCGAGCCAAAACTCACACTTAGACAGTTTAGCATACAACTGCTTCTCTCTCAGAGTCTGTAATACGATCCGCAAATGTCTATCATGATCCTCCTCATTACGCGAATACACCAAAATGTCATTAATGAAGACCACCACAAACTGATATAAATATGGTCTGAATACCCTGTTCATCAAATCCATAAAAGCTGTTAGTGCATTCGTCAATCCAAAGGGCATCACCAGAAACTCATAATGCCCATACCTCGTACGAAAAGCTGTCTTGGGTACATCCACATCTCTGACTCTCAACTGATGGTACCCTGATCTCAGATCAATCTTAGAGAATACTGCTGCTTCCTTCAACTGATCAAAGAGATCATCTATCCAAGGAAAAGGATACTTGTTCTTGATGGTCACCTTATTCAACTGCCTATAATCAATACACAATCCCATGGTGCCATCCTTCTTCTTCACAAACAACACAGGCGCTCCCCACGGGGACACACTGGGGATAATAAACCCTTTATCCAATAACTCCTGCAACTGCACCTTCAACTCTCTCAACTCAGCAGGTGCCATCCGATAAGGGGTAATAGAGATAGGAGTAGTATCAGGCAACAAATCGATACCAAACTCCACTTCTCTCTCAGGAGGTACCCCTGACAACTCATCAGGGAAAATATCTGGAAACTCGGCAACTATGGGTACACTTTCAAGCAGGGATCCCACTACTCTAGTATCTACAACATGAGCAAGATAAGCCTCACATCCCTTCCGAATCATCCTCCCAGCTGCAACAGCTAAAACAAACATAGATGAAAGATACCTCTGCTCACTAGATACTATAACATCCCTACCATCCCGTGTTCTCAAAGTAACACATTTCTTCTGACAGTCTACCACAGCCCCATGCTTGGATAACCAATCCATGCCCAAAATCAGATCATATTCCCTGAAAGGCATCTCAATCAGGTCACCGAGAAACTCCTCATCTTGAACAACAACTGGACTATCTCGGTGCACCTTGCTCACTACAACACTATGCCCTAAAGGATTTGTCACCAAGACATCAAATCTTAGGGACTTAGAATGCAATTCAGACACAGGCAAGATGGATGCACTTATGTATGAATGCATAGATCTAGGATCTAATAGAGCAATGACTGAAATACCAAATAAAGAAAATGTACCCGCAATGACGGCTGAAGCATCTGGCTGCCTCTGCATCACATAAACCCGCTGAGATGGCCCAGGCTCATCTGACCTACTGCCTCAGGATGTAGAGCCTCCTCTCTGACTAAACCCAGGATGACCACCTCTACTAAAACCTCTGCCACCACGACCCCCTCTGACACTGGGTCGAGAAGATGCAATATCTGCCTGCCTAACCTCTGGTGGCTCGGGACAATCTCTGATAAAATGGTCTGATGACCCACATCTAAAACACACTCCGGAAGCACCTCTCCACCAGCAGACACCTCTGTGTACTCTACCATAATGAATGCAAGTAGGTGGATTAGGTCTCTGAGCCACTGGAGTCGGAGCACTAGCCACTGAAATTGCAGGTCTCTGTCTCTGTCTCTGCTGCTGTACTGACATGCCAAACTGCCCCTGACTCCTACTAAACCTCTGAAAATGTCACCCTCGGCCTCTCTTCACTGCTGAAGACCCTACCTCACTCTGGGGTCTCCTAACTCTGGTCTTCTCAACCCTGGCAGCTGCTGCAAGATTCTGCACCCTCTCAGTACTCCTGGCAGCTGCAACTAACTGGGAGAAATCCTAATACCGAGAGCCTATAATGATGCACATGATAGAGGGTCTCAGTCCCTCCTCAAACCTCCTGCACTTGTCAAACTCATCAGAAATAATCCCACCAGTATAGTGACTCAACCGGATAAACTCGATCTCATACTCAGTCACTGTCCTAGTATACTGTCTCAGACTCAGGAACTCCATCTTCTTTGCATCTTTATACTCTCTCGGAGTATACTTATGCTCAAATTCCCGCAAGAAATCATAATAGGTCAGGACTGGTGGATCATTCAGAGCATGTGGAACCGTCTTCCACCAATCATATGCATCTCTCTGCAGAAGAGATCTGGCATAATCAAACTTTTCTTCTGGACTAGCCTGTAACTGAATAAATATCCTCTGAACCCAGTCTAGCCACTGCTTTGCTACATCAGGGTCTATAGTACCAACAAAGTCCTCAGCCCCATATTTTCTCAGTTTATCATACTGCCTCACCGGCAACTGCGGCTGCGGCTGTGGCGGTTGCGGAACTGGAGCTTGCCTCAACAACTCTACCATATGCTATACCCAGCCAGGCAGAACCTCATCAGCTGCTGGTCTTATAGGCATAGAAATAGACGCCTCACCAGCAGATACAACTCTAGCTCCATCTCTACCCTCAGCTGGAGCCACACTCTCTGCACTACCCTCAGCAGCCTGATGCGGCCGAGACGCTATAACTACCTATATATGCAAACAAAGCAGAAAATACTATATCAGAGATCAAAAACTGCCAGTGCCAATGCATGTATTACAATTAAAAACTATTTTTCAAATCTCCCATTTTCTCTCTCTATCATCCCACCTAGGTCGAGAAAATCAAACCTAGGCTCTGATACCAAAACAAATGTAACACCCTTATACCCTATATGCGTACAAAACATATTTTTAGCACATGTAAAATACGCATATACGGTACAAAAATGTCACAGACGGATTTACTAATTTTTTTTTTACATTTCCAATTTAAAATTTCAAATTCTAAATATATAAAAATTAAATAGAATATAAATATTATTTACTTGTTATAAGAACCCAAAATAAATAATATATATAAAAATCTCTAGAAAAAATTCGTCAGAGTTTTATCTGTATTTTGGATATCTCAAAATTTAGCAATTACTCAACCTGCAAAAAAAAAAACACTCCCAATAATTTTCAATCACCCTCTCAACCATACTTCTCAATTTCACCAATTTTCTCAAACATTTATACATATATATATATATATATATAATTTAAAACACACTTACTCTCCCATTTCAAATACATTGACCCAAACATTCTTTATAATATACAATACGTAAAATTCAAAACATAATATATTATGCATAAAACTCAAAATGTAAAATAACATAAAAATATATACATGTTGCCGGCAGTGTTTCTGATCTCGATATCAACTCTACAAGCTCAACTACAAGTCTAGACCCGACCTGGTCTAGAAGAACTCTCTGGCTCAACTGGGTCTACCTTATCACCTGCGCGATGGAAACAATCTCCCTAAGCCGAAGCCTAGTGGTACAAACTTTGATAATAACAAATGCATAATGCATATAGATGTCACATCAATCCACTTTCTTTTATTTTTTTAAATATTTCATATGCACAACTCATAACATTATATTACTCAATTGTATCATAATTCATAATTCACATTAAAACAAAGATAAGCATGGGCCCAAAAAGGATCTAATATGCTATTCAAATTTCAGAGTTACTGCTTTGGTCCATAATGACACCATGTGTCTAGCCCCGTAGGCAATATATATATCCATGGATAATGTAACAGCCCCAGTCTCTTGGACCTCAACCCGGCTAGACCCTTAGGCCCCAGTATCTTGGTCCTCAACCCGGCTAGACTGCTACAGTTTTTGAGGCTTACGACTTAGTCTTTTCACCCCAAAAATATCATATTTATCAGCTGGCCTGGCTTACAACCCAGTCTTTTCACCATTCAGCGTATAGCCCATAGGCAATCATAGGCATGCCGCCAAACCCAGAACTCTGAAAATCGAATAACATACTAAGCACACAATTTATTCATATTTCTCATTATTAATCTCTTTCTCATTTTTACATATTCAATTTAGGCACATTGCCTTATTTTCACATTTTGTTTTCTCACTTTTCTCATTTTTACCAATATCAATTCATTTCATTATTACACATATCTCATTTTTACATTCACAACACATTACCCAATTACTTTGGGTATTTTCACATAATATGCATATTTCATATGTTACACAAATTAGCCATTATCAATGGCTTTTTACAATGCATTTAACACATATATGACATTACAAATGTTATAGCATATTATTCATACACAATCAATGAACCAAGTAGCTTAACACATTTTTCAACCAAAATGTGTTAAGTCCAAATGTTATGCAAATATAAACATTATATTCAAAGTTTGTACATACCTCCACTAGCAACCCAAAGCAAGCTAAAAACAACCTTCAATCCAATCTTTCTAACTTGCCCTTCACCACTTGGATGAAGCAAATCAATCTCCCTCAATGCCTAAACCAAATGTGATAGCAAATAATCATTTAGTATCACATTTAATGGCATTTCCAACATTAAATCATAATTACACATCACTCCTACAAATTTTCAAAAATTTAGCCTTTCCTTACTTCAACATTAGAATTCCATTCTACTACAATTAAATTAGTGTTTTAAGTTTATTTATATTATTAAAAACATATTTTAATACATTTAAATCATTTACATTATAAAAATACACTATTATATACAAAATCTCAAAAATGGCCTAACCTTCCTCCATTGAAGGTTTTCCATTCCAACACAATCCATTACTCATTCCAAGCTTATATTCATCACTTTTAACACTAAACAACATGCTTAAACAAATAAAATCACACAATTCAACAACTTTGGAAAATCACTTTTCCAAAACCCTAAATCTCCACTTCCATTCTCAAACTCCAACCCAACACCACCAAATCCAATATTTGACTTTAAAATACTTGTTTATGAATAAAAAAAACTCATTTGGAATCAATTTGCACAATTAAAATTCATGTTTTCAAAACCCCAAAAATCCATAACCCTAAATTCTCTCTTCACCATTCTTTAACTAAACTCCATCATCTCTTCAATCTAACCTTAGAATCATTGTTAACTACTCAAAATAACATCATACACACCAATTCGAACAATTATAACATACTACATAAAAATTTAAACTCTCACATAATCTAAATTTCCAAGGAATTCAAAGAAAAGAGGTGGAAACTTACTAATTTTGGTGGAAATCACCAAAAATCCACTTGAAACTTGTTAATTCCTTCAATTTATGGAGTATGGAAGAAGCAAAATCCTTGATCTTCAATCATCCATGGAAGCCATGTTCTTGAGAAGAAGAAGAAGAAGAAGACTTTTAAATATTCTTTCCTTTTCATCTTTTTTTTAACCACATATATATATATATATTAAAATAATTTAATATTTAATTATTTTTTAATAAATTAAAGTCTTAATTTCCCTCTTCCATTCGAAATTAATTTTTTTTGAATTATTTTATTAATTTTGAATTTATAAGATTTAATTACCAAAATACCATTTTCTTTTAAAAAGTGTTGACTTTTATATGTTATGTATATTTTACATATATATCATATATATATTCCACTTTTTCATTTAAAATCCCTTCATTTTTCATTTAAAACTATTAATTTAATTTATCCTTTTAAATTATAATTTATTTTATCAAATTTTCCAAAAATTTGAAATTTTCAAAAATTTTGGATGTTACAACTGCAACCACAATATTTTTAGAAATAGAAGCCTTTAAAAATTACAAATTAAAGGACTTCTTACCTTGAGCCACAACCAAAGAAGTTTTTGTGAGTTTCAAGTATCCATAACTAAAAACATTGCAATACCAATCTCCATCAAACTTACCAATTGAAATCAAGTGCAAAAAAATATCAAGTATATGTCTCACATCTTTAAGTAACAATCTTGCTCCATTGTTTGTCTCGAAACTAATAGTTTCAATGCCTACCACCTTTGTCACTCCATCATTACCTATCTTTAAGACCCAAAAATCACCAGCATCATAAGATGTGAAGAATTCATTTCTTAATGTAACATAAAGTAAGGTACCATTGTCTATAACCCAACTGATTTCATCACAAGCAATGTTAATGAGATTTTCATCACAAATAATAACAAGATCGCCTGAAGTCAAGACATTAACTCTATCATCATGCTCATTATTCTTCTTTTCTTCTTTATGACTGTCTAGCTCATTCTCTTTTTTCCACTTAAAATAATATTCTTGATATGTTCAATTTTTCCACAATAATGACATTTAAGATTTTTATACCTTGGCTTTAATTTATTTCTACTTTTACTTCTTTCTCAATGTCTTTTCCCTTTGTGTTTACTTCTCTCCCTATTTTCAGTAACCACGATCTCTAATTGTAAAGTTGAGATTCCTTGATTTCTTCTTCTTGTCTCTTTATTCAAAACACTACTTATTGCATTCTCCAAGACCACAACATTATTGGGAGTTAAGTTGGTTAAAGACACATGAAAATTTTCCCAAGAATCAGAGAAAGTATTAAGCAACCAAAGTCCTATAATCTCATTATCAATTTCACACCCATACTAAACAATTAATCAAAACACTCTTCAAAATCATTCAAGTGATTATAAATTGAACTACCTTCCTTAAATTTCAAATTTATTACTTGTTTTAACAAAATAACTTATTATTACTATACTTTACAGTACACAAACTTTCTAGTTTCTCCTAAAAACTTTTAGTATTTTCTTTATTAACAATATGATTCAAGGCATTATCTTCTACCCATTATCAAATAAAATCACACATTTGTTAGTGCTTAAATTTTCATTCTTTATTAGTTTTAGATTCAAGTTTGACAATAGCAAAAATAGGCAAGTACATTTTTTTTTTACAAATAGAAGATCTTTCATCTATCCATTCCATTTATAATAACTAGTGCCATTCATAAAAATCATTCGACTCAAATTTGCCTCCATTATTTAATCAAGTTAAAACTCACAAATAACCAACTGAACTAGGCTTTGATACCACTCTGATAGAAAAGATGCAATAAACAACAATAGCAATGAAAAAGTTTTTCCTACTTGATTGAATCTTTAAGGAGTAATTGAATAATGTAACAAATAAGCAACAAACTAAAAATAATCACACAAAAGAATACGACATTTTTTAACATGGAAATCTCTTCCAATGTAAAAGATAAAACCATGGGACTACTTTGACCTATGTCAAAAACTCCACTATAATAAAATTAAATTACAACAGTTGGTTCACTACAAGAAATCAATCTTAATACAAACAATATGGAAAAGAAAACAAACAAAGCAGCAAAAAAAAGTTACCGTTCACAATGCTCCTTCAGGAGCTACTGAACTTTGATAAAAATTCACACTGTAAAATTCAAAGAATTATATGTCCTCTGCCTTTTAAAATTTTAAGTCAATGGGATAAAAAATGACCTTCTGATTGTATGTATTTATCATACTACATAGAACTTTTATACCTGCAATGCCACCTTTCGACTTTCACCAAATTCCTTCCTTTATAGACCTTCAAATCAAGATCCAACTGTTCAGCTTGTAGAAAAACATCTCAGGAACTCTTAGAACAAAATTTAGTTTAATCCAATGATGAAGAAATTATAAACATCGATTTAGTGTGGCTAGGTAGGTGAACAACAATGCAGAAAAAAAAACTCATCTTTTTTTTTCTGTTATCCTTTTCTCTTTTTTTATCTTAGGGTTCTTATACACTTTTACAACAGTATAAAAACTTGGTGTATCTAATAGACCAACTAAAACCCATCACATTTTTTGCTTCTCCACATAGGATGGGAAACCCAAAAACCACACAATCATGACAAATAATATGTTGAAAATTAAAAATTTCTAGACATTTAGATAATACTTCAATGTAGAATTTTTTTTATATTAGTATGTGTGTAGAGAGGAGTAACTATTTAGTTAATTTAATTTGTATGATTGAAATAATCAGACTTTTCAAGATAAAAATAGTACCAATAAAAAGATTAAAATACTTTTCAACTAAGTGTTGCATATATTACTCAACCTGCCCCCAAAAATGCTTGTATATGATAAATGAATTTTTAATTTTATTGTATTAAAATACAAAACAATAGCATTGACTTTTATGTGCTGACAAAAAAAGAGAAAGAAAAAAAAAAGAAAATTGCGCTTCTGCACCTTGCCATAGCACACAACCCACTTTCATGACAAAAGAATTTATAACTTCTGGAGAGAGAAAGAGAAAACTAATAGCTATATTTTTTTTTATTACTTAATTAGAAAAAAGGTGTCCTTAGCTGGCTATTTAAATAAGTCTCCCTTTACATACCAATTATCATTTCATTGTTATTTGATTGCTTCTTCCTTCTCTACTAATCATGAGTATCATTTAACCTCAATGAGTTCGTTCATCTAAACATCCATCTTATCCAGTTCCTCTACCTCTACCTCTACCTCTACCTCTACCTCTACCTCCATATCCTAGAATTTATCCACCTCGATATTCAACTCCATCATCTCCTCTCCATGTTTTGGAATCACTGAGTCACCATACTATATATTTTTCTATCTATTATTTTTGTCTACTTATAGTCATTCTTCTCTTCCTTTTCTCAGATAACCAAAAATCTAAAGCAAACAAAAACTCTTCTATTTTGGCTTACTTTTTCTGACCAAAAGTATCTTTTATGTGATAGTTGTTGTCCCTTGATAGTAACCAAAAGGGGAGATGAATTGATTGTCTACTAAAAGTGAAGGAAAATTAAAATTTTAATCAAACAAGAGGAAAGAGTAGAGAAGAAAAGATTGAACATAAGTAATTTATAGTGGTTTGGATTTCTCAATCCCGCATTCACTTTCTTAACAACTTATTGAGGTTCTACTAGTTTTGAGTTTTTATAATTTCAATTCTAACTTGATATTTTGATAAGATCACACTGAATTTTTTACAAGGTTTAAGAATCACCCACAATCCAACAAGAGTTTTACCCAGGTTCAATCTTCAACCTAGTATTTTTAAGCTTACACCAAACTTCTACAATGTTGTTTAATACTCGCACCCAATACTCAATTATAATAATTGAAAATTTTAATAAAAAATAATTAAAGATGTTTATCTTGGCTATATGATACTCTTCTCTTTTGAAAAATGAAATTTACTCAAGTATTTATAGCCATTCAAGGTCCAACTAGTCATTTGAAAAGGTAATTGGTAGGTACCAACTTCATTAGTTAATGTCTCCTACTTCAATTATTGTTCAAAGTGATTTCATGGCCGGGCCTTCCTTGATTCGATTGGAATCATGTTGGTATGGTTGATTGATGAGCGTCCAGTCGACAGCTTTGATTTTTTTTAGATGCTCCTCCAATGGCTAGTACACGTGGCAACCAAAAATTAAACTGGCATATAAAGGTCATAATTTTTTGAATCCTGTTACTCTAGTCTGGTTGGAATCATTTTGGTTTGGTCAGACTGTGAGTGGTCTATTGAAAAATTGGTCGAGACATTAAGCGTGATCTTTACTAAAAGTTTTAGACAATTTATCTTTAGATTTCGTTCTGTCATATTGGATATTAGATCATTAATATAAATTTATACAAGCAAGATGTCATGTTTATTTTTCTTAATAAAAAAAAGTTGCATCAACTTTTCTCTTGAAAAATCATTTTCAATAAAAGTATGAACTAAGACTTTCATACCAAGCTCTAGGAGCTTGTTTCAATCTATATAAGGCTTTAGTCAATTTAAAAATATAATTTGAAATTCTATAATCGTTAAAACCTGGAGGTTATTTAACATATACTTCTTTATTAATATAGCCATTTAAAAAAAATGCACTCTTAACATCCATTTAAAAAAGTTTAAATTCATATGACATCAAAATTCTAAAAGAATTCTAATTACTTCTAATTTAGCAACGGAAGTAAAAGCCTCATTATAGATAATGTCTTTCTCTCAGTTATAGCCTTTGGCAACCAATCGGGTCTTATTCCAGGTGATGTGACCACTTTCATCGAGCTTGTTCCTAAACACTCATTTGCAACCAATAACTTGGTGATCTTTGAGTCTAAGAACTAGCTCCCAAACTTTATTTTTCTCAAATTGGTTGAGTTTATTTTGTTTAGTAATCACCCAACTCTCATCAAATAAAGCCTCTTTTATGGTCCTTAACTCTATTTGAAAAACAAAAGCTATATTAGAATCTAGATAGCTAAGCTTGTATCTAATAGTTACTCCATTGGAGGTACCACTAATAATAAGTTCTTTAGGATGATACTTACGATAATGTCACTCCTTGGGTAGCTCTTGAATATCTTCTTCCTTGTGCTCTTCTTGATGCAATAACTATTCTTGCTCATTTTGTCTTCATTTAGGGCATCATTATCCTTAAGATTTTTAAGTATAGCTATAAGATCATCAAGAGCACTGCCTTTCCCATGATTTAGCTAGAGGATTCATCAAATATAACATGCATTGATTCTTCAACAACTAGAGATTTTTTATTAAAAACTATATATGCTTTGCTAGATGAATACCTAAGAAATATTCCTTCATCCGATTTGGATAAGAATTTTCTAAGGTTATCCTATTTATTCAATACAAAGCATTTGCATCAAATGCTATGGGGTATGTGACCTTAGGCTTTTTTACCATTCCATAACTAGTAAGAAGTTTAATTTATTAAAGAACTTTTGAAACTCTATTTGAAACATAACATGCAGTATTAACATCATCGGCCCAAAAGTATGAAGGAAGATTATACTCATAGAGCATTATTCTAGCCATTTCTACCAATATTCTATTTTTTTTTCTACCATACCATTTTTTATAGTGTCCTAGGAGCAGAAAAGTTGTATGAAATACCAAATTTATTACAAAAGTTTTTAAAGTCTTCATTTTCAAGTTCTTTACTATGAACACTTATAATGGAGGTAATCATGCAGCCTTTTTTTTTAAAAGATTTTGAAAGAATTAAAGGCTTCATTCTTATGAGCTAAAAATTAACCCAAGTGAACCTAGAGTAATTATCCACAAATACAAATGCATAGAGTTTATCTCCCAAACTAACTGCTCTATTTAGTATAACAAACCTACATGAATAAACTCTAGAAGGTCTGGTAGTACTTACAGTAGTTTTATATTTTGAAAGAGCTCTTGTATTACTTCCCAAGTTAACAAGGTCCACACACTTTGCTCTTGTGGACCTTCACCTCGGGTAGGCCTTCCATAAGCTCTTCCTTGTTTAAGCATTGAAGTTGGTCTATGCTAGCATGCCCCAATCTTCTATGCCAAATCCATGGGTCATCACTATAAGACACCAAACACTTAGAAACATTATTAGTTTCATAATGCAAGTCAGTTTTTAAGTGTTACCAATCCTTCCTCCTTTAAATACAAGTTCTCTATCATGAGATGTTACCTTGCATCCTTTAAAATTAAAATTGACATTGTAACCTTTGTCATATAATTGATTAACACTTAAAAGATTATGTTTTAACCTTTTAACCAACCTACCATTATCAATAATTTTCTTATCATATGCTCCTATATATCTAATGCCAATTATCTTATCTTGGGCATTGTTTTCAAAGGATACACTACCTCTTTTCTTGGTTGAAAGAGTTATGAAAATTTTAGCATTTCCAGTCATATGTCTTGAATAATTATTATCTACTAGGCAAATGCTTTCTTTGATTGTGGTCTTTAGGCTTACCTATATGCATTAAGTATTTACTTTCTTTTAGGTATCCAAATATACTTGGGTCTTATAGTGTTAGTCTTAAAAGCATCCTCTAATTTGAGGTGAGCTTTCCTAATGTAGCAAACTATATTTATATGACTATATTTCATGCAATAATAACATCTATATATAATTCTAGGTTTCTCCATCCTTTTTGCAGTTAATTTTGATGGATGATGTTGTGAATGTTGGCAACCATAAGCATGTGAGTGATTTTGTACATGCTTATGCTTTTGTTCATTTCTTGTGTACATGTATGCATAAATTATTCTTAAAGACTTAGCTCTAGAGCCTTGTAAGTCTTGTATAGCCTTTTTGAGGCCTTTTAGCTTGGTGTGTGTATTAGTGTTCTTCTCAACCTCAATACTAGAAGTTTGAGATATGAAATCTTTAATAAATGTGGGTGCTTTGGATATGGAAGTAGAAGAGAAATTGAATCCTAAATCATACTTGGAGGAGGGTAGCCTTTGAACACTAATCAAAGTATCTAAGGCATCCTTTCCCTTATGAAATTTTGAAATAAAATTTTTTAATTCATTTATTTCTTCTTTCAAAGTTAGATTTTCCTTGGAAATTTAATCTAAGCTAGAGAAAATTTTTGAAAGTTCATCCAATGAGCTTTTTAGTTGTTCATTGGAGGTTTTTAGTTCTAAAGCAAAATTATTTAAAATAAAAAATCTTTTTCTAACTTAGAATATTTTTCTTTATAAAATTTTATTTTAGAAAAATACTTTTGAACTCTCTTATTCATTTGATCAACTCTGTCACAATCATCCAAGACATCATGAACATTATTACATGTCATCTTAGAGTTTAAGGATGAAATACTTACCTCATTGAAGTCATCATCATCATCCATGGCCATGAGGTAAAGCTTTATAATTCCTTGCTCTTTTTTTTTCTTCTTCACTTAAGGAGTCATCATCCCAAGTGGCCTTAAGAGCTTTCTTCTTTTCTTTTGCCTATTTCTTCTTGTTATTGAGTTTGGGACATTTGGTTTTAATATGACTCGGTTCACCGTATTTATAGCACTTAACTTTATTTTTCTTCTCCTTATCTTTGAGAAAGGATTTGGAGAATGATCCCTTGTTAGTTTGATCCTCCTTTTTCTCTTCTATTCACTTACCCTCTTTGATAGTATGGCCATTTCATCATCATCATCATCATCATCACTATCACTTTTACTTAAGCTCTCATTTTTTTATGGCTTTGAGAACTATTGCTTTCCTCTTCTCCTTCTCACTTTTGTCATCTCCTTTTCCATATGTATCTCAAAGATAAGAAAATTTTTAACTGGCTTATCAGTCCTTAGTTTACTAATGTTATGAGCTTCTTCAATGGATGAAATCTTTGACTCAAAGTTCTTCTTTAAATGTACTGTTAGTGCTCTCAAGATTTTGCTATTTACTTCCTCTTGAGCATAAATTTTGCTAAAATTTTTAATTCATTGAAAATTGCAAGCAATCGATTTTTTTTATCTCAGTGACATTCTCATTTTGCTTCATTTTAAAGAGTTAATACTTATGCATAAGCATTTGAATTTTTGTAAATCTTACTTGGGTAGTACCCTCATGATAGGTCTCAAGAGTTTCCTAGATGCCATATGCACTTATAATATGTTGGACTCTTCCTACTTCCTCTCTTGACATGGAATTTATCAAGATGGAGCAAGCTCCATTGTTTTTGTAAAGAGCCCTTTCTTATTCTTTGGTCCATTGTGCTCTAGGAATAGTCACTCGAACTCCTTCTACTTTTTATGTAGAAGGTTTCCATTCATTGAGCACACACTTTCATAGCTCAATTCTCACTATCTAGGAACATATACATCTTGTATTTTCAACAAGAGCAATTGAGTCCATCAAAATAGAGTTTAAGATAGGAATTTAGGTTTTCACGGGAAGAAGTAGTGGTAGGGTGGTGGAAGTTGAAGTGATTGGAGAAGGGATGACTACCATTAAGGATCTAAATTTTATAATTAAGCTTTATGAAATTTTTGAGACTGTAATACCACTTATTGTTCCTTAATGGCAACCAAGAGATAGGTGAATTGGTTGTCTAATGAAAGTGAAGGAAAATTAAAAAATTTAATCAAGAGGAAGGAGTAGAGAAGAAGAGATTGGACACAAGCAATTTATAGTGGTACTGATTCATCAATCATATGTTTATTTTCTCAACAACTTGTTAAGGCTCCACTAGCTTTGAATTTTTAGAAGCTCAACTCTAATTTGTTATTTTATAAGATCACACTAAACTTTTTACAAGGTTTGAGAATCGCCCATAA
This sequence comes from Garcia nutans, assembly GCA_947685225.1. Classification (NCBI taxonomy): domain Eukaryota; kingdom Viridiplantae; phylum Streptophyta; class Magnoliopsida; order Malpighiales; family Euphorbiaceae; genus Garcia; species Garcia nutans. The sequence goes on from CANTUV010000025.1 coordinate 9,351,177, forward strand.
CCTAAAAAGAGTTTTACCTAGGTTCACTCTTCAACCTAATATTTCTAAACTCACACCAAACTTCTACAATGATGTTTAATGCTCACACCCAATACTCAATTATAGTAATTAAAAATTTTAATATAAAGTAATGAAAGATGTTTATCTTGGCAATATGATACTCTTCTCTTTTGAGAAATGAAGTTTACTCAAGTATTTATAGCCATTTAAGGTCCAACTAGCTGTTTGAAAAGGTAATTAGTAGGTACTAACTTCGTTAGTCAATATCTCCTACTTCAATTATTGTTCAGAGTGATTTCATGGCCAAACCATCCTTGGTTCGATCGAAATCATATTGGTACGATTGGACTGATGAGGGTTCGGTTGGCAGCCTTGATCTTTATTGGACGCTCCTCCAATGGCTAGTACACTTGGCAACCAATAATTGAGCTGACATATGAAGGTTATAATTTTTTGAATTCCGTTACTCTGGTCTAGTCAGAATCACTTTGGTATGCTTAGACTGTGAGTGGTCCATTAAAAATTTGGTCAGGATACTGAACGTGATCTTTACTAGACATTTTAGATAATTTATCTTCAGATTTGGTCTAGTCGCACAATACATTGGTCTAGTCGGACTATCTTGTCCCATTGAAAATTTAGGAGTACCTCTAACTATAAACTCTACTGGATGAATTTTAGAAAATGTTAAACTGAGGTCTGGTCTGATTGGCTAATGGTCCTACCGAAAAAATATGGTACGTTGATAATTTAGGAGTACTGGCAATCATGATCTCTACTATATGTTTTTTTCTTGAGAGTTTAGCTTCTGGTTCGTTCGGACTTGCAAGTGTGATGCTTATGATATCAATCATTGGACTTACTAGTGTGAAGTCGATATGCAACTTAAAATTGAATTAATACATTGATGGTTCCATCCTTCGAGGCTCTTCAGAGCTCCTTATAGGGATATTCAATGGTTATGAATTAGCACTTATAGGGACAAACATTGATATCAAATTAATTTTAGCTTTATTCTTTTTATGCCTCCATTTCTTTTTATATCTCGTATGTTGGGCATTCACGGAGCGGGTTCGGTGGGATTGGATTGAAATTTTATACCGATCTAATATGTGAAATACACATTTGTCCCCAATCTATTTTGATTGTAAAGAGTAGATATTCTGACCAAACCGACTATTATTGGTTAAACTCAGGTTTAGTCAGGTTATATAATGTATAATATATATTATAAATATATGTACAACCTTATTGGTTGGATTCTATCAAGTTCAGTCAAGTTGGTCGAGTTCAATTGGATTATGTAATGTATATTATAAATAAAATAATATAATAAATATAATTTTATCGATTGAGTTCAGATTCAAATGTAAAAATAAATTCCAACCTAACCAACCAACCGAAACAAAAAATTTTTAAAACACAAATCTGATTTCATCCGATTATACATCATAAACTAACAAATCCGACTAACATCCATTCTATTTAGTCGGTTGGAAAAATTTGCTCAACCTTAATCTCCAAGCAATTATTTCACGCACACAGTTATTGTTGTTGGCATCCTTTTAAGTTTAGGCTTTATAAGTCCCATAAAAAAAGCATTGGCTATTTCACTATCAATTGGATGTGGCACATTCATTTTCTCATTAAGAAATATATATATATATATATATTTTTATCATGATATGAAACGTTAGATACAGGGGTCAGATCAAGAAGTGAACAGATTCCTTATAGTAAAATTTCTTGAGAAGATCAAAACTCGGATAAAAGTTTAGCCAATAAGGAGACCTTGATAAAGACTCAAATTGTTAAGTTAGTAAATGGCTTTGCCTTCACTTTAAATTAAAAAGCACTTTTCCATTCCTTTTAATGAACGAGTTCTAATTTTCATTGTTAATTTCTTTCATTTATTACTTTGAGCTCCATTTTTGAGTTATTTTTTAACTGCTATTTAGTAGATAATGAAATCCAAAATATTTTGTTAATGGTCAGAACTAAAATATTTTACAATTCCTTTATATTTATAATTTTTAAAATAATTTTTACTTATTCTTTAAATTGCATAAATGTCTTTTCAATGTGAAGAATTTTTTAATTATGAACCATTATTTAATAGAATGCTACAAATAATTATTTTAGTGTAAACACTCATATTTTGAATTTAGAGGAGTGTATTTGTAATATTCGAGAATTTTAAATATTATTAAATAATTAATTTGAAGGATAATTACTATGTCGGAAGAGAAAAATATAAGATATACATATAAGATATACTTAATGTATGCATAAAATATACATTACATATGCATACACATAAATATATCTATATAACATATAAGTATAAGTGACATATACATCCACATGAGATATAAATGACATACACACATATATAATTATGTATGGTGGATAAAAATTAAAATAAAATAAATAAATAAATACATAAAAAGAAAAGTCAAAAGAAGAAGGCAAAATCTCTAATATTTTAATAATTAAAATTTTGTAAATATATATAATTGGAAGGGGTAAAATTGGAAATTACTATTTATAAAAGTCATCTTCTTCCTCCTACTTTCATGTATGGCCGAAATTAGGTGAGAGCAAAAGAGAGAGAGAGAGAGAGAGAGAGAGAGAGAGAGAGAGAGGCAGTTTCTTTTAAACACATTAAATTTCAAAAGATTTCAAAGGGTTTGGTGGTGATTTTGAAGATTTAGCAAGATTCGAAGTAAGTTTTTTAATTCTAAGATTATTTTTCTTTGTTTTTGATTATGAAATATATGGATAGAGAGAGAAAGTTATTTTTAATTGAAAAAAGGATGGTTATGAGGTATTTGAGTTTTGTATATGTTAAATTGGAGATTAAATTATTAAAGTAAATTTGAGTTGCAAATTTGAGTTATGGGATGTGAGTGAAAATTAGGGTTTTAGTTGTTATAATTCTTGTAATAGGTTAATTTGATGTTGTTTTAATGCATAAATTGTGATTTTAAGGTTGGAAGTTAAATATGAGTAGGTTTTGGTAAAGTTAGGGTTTGTGGTTGATTATGTAAAATTAGGATTTTTGAGGGAGATTTCAATAATTGTTAAAATGAATTGTCATGGAGTTATTTTGATGTATCAATAATGATTTTATGGTTAAATGTTGGATATGAGTTTGATTAGATAAAGTTTAAATAAAGTAGAAATGGTGAAAATATGGTTTTATGGAAATTTTGATAGACATTGCATGAATAATTATAGTTTGATACACATTGGACATGAGAGTGATTTTAAATAAATAATGTAGTTGTATGAATTTTATGTGTGTAGGACAAGAAATCCCTTAAGAAGATCATTAGGGTTTTGGTGGAAATAAGAGGTGGAGAAGGAATTGGAGTGATTTCAAAGCTCATTCAAGGTTAGTACATATTTAAATTACTTAAGATTTTATTAAGTATGATTTTATATAATGTATATGGTTTCTGTTAGCTAAATAATCTCAATTTTAATCTTTAGCACTCAAATTGAATTATGCACTTAAGAAGTCTTTTAGATACTTGGTGCAGGAATTAAGTGCTTAATATATTGCCAGAACAAGGTAAAAATAGCGATCACCCCAGACTAAAGTACGACCGCCCTTGAAGCTTAGAAAAACAAATGGAGTTACAATAGGGTTCGCGTTAAGAAACTCGACCTAAGGGTTGACCATTACAGAGTAATTAGCAACCGTCCAGATATTAGGATGATCGTACCTCAAGTGACAAAAACCCCAACATTCACAGTTGGGAGCACGTTGAAAGGCGCGGTCTTAGGATCGGTCTCACAAAATAATTTCGCTACCGTCCCATCTCATAGGTGGCCATCTATACATTGGAAGAGAAAATCATACCGATTGGCAGTAGTGTTCACGGTCTTGGGTGCTCCCAGAATATCGACATGAGATGTCCAATCTGACCGCTATTTTAGCACTAGCGCGACTGCACCTTTCATATTTTGGCAGAAAGTTACTTTGTCAAATTGAGCAGTGACACGTGGAATGACTGTTGCAAGAGCAGGTTTTAAATTCAAAAAGGATGATCATCCCCTGACTTTGAGCGACCGTCCTGACAATCACAGTATGGGCAAGATCCCACTAGCAGAGCACTAACTTTTGACAATTAGAATATTTTGAATGGAGCGACCATCCCTGTACAACATACGATTGCCCATAATGCCTGGGCGACCATCCATTGTGCCAGGACGACTGCTCCCTATGGAAACTCTTTGTTATCATAAAGACTAGCCTAATAAAATATATCAAATTACTCATAACGGCTAGTTAGACTAAATTGGCTATAAATACCTTGAGAAATCTCTTGATTAAGGGGTTCTTGCAATTGATATAGCTAAGTCAAATCACTTTTATTTTTTTTTATCAAAATCTATACTTGTATTGATTTGATTGTTGGGTGTGAGCATTAAAATACCATTATAAGTTTGAGTGTGAGCTTAGAAACACTTAGGTTGTGAGAGTGAGCCTATGAAAATTCTTGTAAGGGTTGTGAGGAATAATCTCAAACCATTGTAAAGTTTGGTGTGAGCTTGTAAAAACACCAAGTTAAAATAAAGCTTGTAAAAACTCAAGACTAGTGGAACCTTAACAAGTTATTAAGGAAGTAGACGTAGGATCAAGGTAAATCCGAACCACTATAACTCTTTGTGTTTTTTCTTTTATACTCTATTCAATCACCTTCTTCATATCTTGCTTTTGAGTTTTGAATTTACCATCACTCTTCAAATCAACCAATTCAGACCCTCCTCTTGGTTGTTATCTTGGGAAAACAATTGGTATCAGAGCTAGTAAATTTTTTAAACTTAAGTATGAAATTTGATCCAAAATGGCAACCATTCCACCAATAAACACCTCTACACATGAAAACCTAAACTCATTCCTTAGACCCTATTTCAATGGAACGGATTATTCTTATAGGAAACACAAAATGTATTTGTTTCTAGATAGTGAAGGAATTGAGCTATAAAATTTTATTGAGAATGAGTGGAAACCTCCTAGTCATGAAGTTGAAGGTATCCAAATCCCTCTTCCTAAATCACAATGGTCAAGTGCCAATGAGAAAGATTGGTTCAAGAATAATAGAGCAGCCTCCATCTTGATGAATTCAAATCAAGAGAAGAAGGTGGGAGAGTCCAACATCTCACTTGTGCACATTGCATTTGAAAAACTCTTGAGAACTATCATGGGGGCACCACCTAAGTGAGGTTGACTAAGAAGCAAATGCATGTATATGAGTATGAGTTGTTCAAGATGAAGCCCAATGAAAATGCAACTGATATGATGAATCGCTTGCTTGCCATCGTCAAGGAATTAAAGAAATATGGCAAGGTATATGGTTAAAGTGATGTTAATAGTAAAATCTTGAGAGCTCTAAGAGTAAGAAAGAGCTTTGAATCAAAAGTTTTTTCCATAGAAGAGGTTCATTATCTTAGCTCCTTGAGAACTGATGACCTTATGGGAAAGTTACTCACTTTTGAACTACACAACAAAAAGAAAGAAAAACAAGGTGAGAAAGAGAAAAAGGAAAGCAATAGCTCTCAAGGCAATCAAAGAAGTTGAGAGCTCAAGTAATGAAAATAGTGAAGATGAAGAAAAAATGGCAATGTTTTCAAAAAGAATAAGTGATTGGAAGAGAAAGAGAATATTATAAGCTAACAAAGGTACATTTTCTAAATCCTCCTTCAAAGATAAAGATAAAAAGAATGAAGTGAAATGTTATAAATGTGGCAAATCTGATAACATCAAATCAAATTGTTTTAAATTAAAGAACAAAAAGAAGTGGGATAAAAAAAAGAAAAAATCTCTCAAAGCTACATGGGATGGATCTTCCTCAAGTGAAGAAGAAGAAGAAGAGGAGAAGGAAGGAATTGCTAATCTATGTCTCATGGCTATTGAGGATGAAAATGACTCTGTAGACCCTTAATTTTTTACCCAATCCAATCCAATATGCTTTATTTAGTCCAAAATGATTTTTGTTGTTTAATTGATCCAAAATAATTGTAATTAAATAATTTTTACCTTAGTATCTAATTTTTATTAATAAAAAATAAAAATAAACAAATAAAAAATAAAAATAAAAATCGGAGTCGGAAAAAAATCGGCAGCAAAAAGTGGTCGCACGGGCCCGTCGGGCCAACAGTGGCTCGCCCGCAGGTTCCTGAGGGCTGGCACGCTGCGCGCCCACGGCTGGCACTCCCACGGGTCCGTCAGCACAGTTTTCGCAAGCGCAAATTTTTTGATGCAATTTTTAGAATTCTAATCCAATTAGGTTTTAATTTCTTTTTTTTATTATTACTTACCTTAATTAATTAGGAATAAACAACCTAGAAACCATTATAAATAAGGATGAATTAAACCAAATTGAAAGAGGAAAAAAATACACAAGGGCTTTAGGATTTGAAACCAAATCAAGGAAGGAAAAGGAAAAACTCAATTCAATTGATATTAATAGCAGCAGTAGCACGACAAAAGAAGAAAAAGGAGAATCAAAGCTTGTCATTGGAGCTAGTTCATCCAAGAAGAGTTATTTTTTGGAGAATCAACAAAAGAAGGTATGTTTTAATTCTTTTAATTTATGTTTTACAATAGCAAAATCCACAAAATTTAAGTTTTTTAAATCAAAATCTTAGAGCTTTAACTTAATTTTTCCAAGATTAGAACATTAAAAACGTGACTTTCTTTTCTAAAAGGACTCAAAATTGTTATTTTTTCTTCTTAAAAATCTTTAAACTTTAATTGAACATATTTTTCAACAAAACCAAAATAAAATTCTGTTTCTTTTAAATCTTTAAAGTAGGTTCTTTTTCACTCAAAAAACCTTAAAAAACATCTTTTCTACTTATAAAAACTTCAATCCATGTGTTTAAATTCATAAAATCTCATAAAATATCAAATTGCTTTTTTAAAACCCTAAAATTATACTTTAGCCGGGAACCCCAATTTCAAAGCCTAAAATCCAAAAATCATCTTTTAAACCTAAAATAATGAACCCTAACCCTTTAAAACCTTAAACCCTAACTTTTTCTGAACTTTCAACCCTTTAAAACATAAAAAACATAAAAACATAAAAAAATTAAAAAAAGTCACAGTAGCTTAAATCATTATTTAAAATCATGAATTAAAAATATTTCAAAAGTGTCTAAAACTCAAGTTTTATTATTTCATCATTCAAATCTTAATTTGTTTAGTCAAAGTGTCTTGCCAACCTTTAAAAAACATAAAACCTAATCTATTTTAATTACCTAAAAAGTCATGGTAGCTTAAACTTTAGAATTTCCAAAGCCTTAACACATGAGATAAATAACCCTAAATAGAAATAGTAGCTATACTTAGACTTTTATTTGCTTTTCTTCAATTCCATATTTATTTATGCTTTGATTTATTTCTTATACTTTAATTTATTTAATTTCAATACTTGATTTATTTAATTTATCATGGATGAATGTTTGTTTTATATTTTGGTTAATAGCTTTAATGAATGATTCATTTATTATGGATGAATATTTACTGTTATCAATTTATTTAGACTTCCAAAAGTTGTAAGAGGTATGTTTCCACTTGGTGGGTACCTCATTAGTTAAACATCATGTAATTTAATTTTTTTTTCTATTTTAGAACCTTTGTAAAGGGCATGTTTCTACCTTTTGGTGGATGTCCTATCTAGGCATGTGATGTAAGGACATGTTTCCATCCTTGGATGGGTGTCCATTTATTTGTTTTGTTTTGTTTGGACATTGATTTGATTTTAATATAATGATGCTTTCTTTTTATTGTGTGTAGTATGGATAATGTTATTATACTTAAGAATTTTATAATATTAAGACCTGTAAAGGAGGCCGGTTCCAATGAACCGGGCGTTGTGGGGGTGCTGGGCCATTTCTCACCTTCCCCACACGTACCCAACTTTCCGAACCCATTAGGGGGTTGGGGATTCCTTAGGAATCTAGTCATCCACCCATTTCTTTTTCCCGGCCCGTCCGGGTGGCGACTCCATTTTCTCCGGACTTAGGTTCGTGTTCTCTAAGGCCCCGAGCCTAAACAGTGCCGAAGTTGCAAGAACTATTCCACTGGGAGTGGGGGCGAAAATCCCTGCTCACAGTGGAGACTCCACTGGGGATAAGAGAAGTTGATTCTGTTGGTCTTTATATTATTCTATTCTTTCTTATAATGATATTATCCATTGCATCATATTAGATTGCATTGTGTGCGTGAGTTAGGACGCCCGTGTTACCCGTGTTATGTTATGTAAGAGATACTATACTTTCACTTAAGGTATGGAGATCGAGCATGGCATAACCACTCATAGCCTCGTACCTCTTGGTATATACTTGCTATGGGAACCTAAGCCTTTTAACCCAAAGACTAAAGCTCATGTAATTGGCCTAGTTACTTTCCTTAGGTTTTACCCCAAATGCATGTTGTTTGACTATGGTTAATTTATCTTGATTTGAATCATGGCTTATTTGGTTTGTTCTTTTTCTAATATGACCCAAGTACATTTGCAAGCTCAAAATAAATTTTTCTTTAAGTCCAAAAGACCAAAGTTATTTTCAAAATTTTTCAAGATGATCTTTGGACATAAGACTTTTCTAAAAACAAATCAAAAATTCTTTGGCTCATGGCCCAAATACTAAGTCCAAAATCCATTTTTCTAAAATCTTTTACAATGGGCTTAGAAACAAAACTATTTTCACCCAACCATTTTTTACAAAGAGCTTGCAAAAATATTTAGGTCAATTATGAAATACCAAAAATCAATTGTGGGCCTAGTTTACACTAAGAACAAATTAACCATGGGCTTGTTTTTGGCATGAACCACTGGTTACCTCTTTTCAAGTGAGAAATCTATTTATAATAAGCCTCTTAATTTCGCATAAAAGCTACTTTAGTTGATTGAATGGATTAGAACCTAATTAATGGGAATTATCATGGATGGATTTCCATTTTCGAAAATATAACTATTGGTTGAAACGTCCGAGGGAATTATTCGAAAGCAAAGTACCCCATGTTGGTATTTTGTTGACCATATACCTAGGAAAAGAGACTCGCCATTCGTGTGTGGATGATATAAGGTTGGAAGGATCGTTCTAAATACACTTGTTTATTGATTGTTCGTGCATACATGCATACATTTGCATCTCATATCATTGGTCCTCTCTGGCTCACAGCCCTGGATTACGAAAGTTCAAAAGCTTACAACAATCCGACCTACGCCGGAGATGAAGTATCTAGCAACGACTCAATCACTTGCTCACCAAAGACAATGGAGCCCGAACAAATTCAAAGAATGGTGGATGAAGCCCTCAATGCCAAGATGGAAGAAATCAAAGAGGCCCTAGCTGAGACCATGAAGAACCAATTGACTGCAATCTTAGAGAACCATGCCGAGGCATCTGCTAGCACTAAGAAATCAAAGGACAAAGGGAAGACCAAAGTTAGTGAAGTGGCTTTTGATGATGAAAAGGTGGTCATTGATGATGATGATGATTGGGCTCAATACTACCAAGAGGTTCAAGAAAAGAAGAAAGAACCGAAGGCTGTTGAGAAGGAAACTGTTGAAAAGACCGAGACATCTGATGTTGAAAATATGATTGCTGATTTAGAAAAGAAATTTGAGAAGAAGCTGAAGACCGAAGAGATGTCCGAAGTTGACAAGTTATTTGAACAAGATGAAGAGTTCCCTTATAAGTTCAAGATGCCTTCCTTTGCTAAGTACAATGGCACTGGAAATCCTCATCTCCATGTGAAGCAATATATCACTGCCATGCAGTCTGCCCGAGCTACTAAGGCTCAAACCCTAAGGTACTTTATGCTCTCATTGGATCCTGTTGTCCAAAATTGGTTCAATACCTTAGATGATGGAACACAAAAGAGTTGGGATCTACTTTACAAAGCCTTCATCCAACAATATGGTTATAATGTTGAGTTGGAAGTTACCTTGATGGAAGTGGAGTCCATTAGGCAAAGACCGAATGAGAATTTTGTAGATTATGTCAAGAGATGGAGAAACAAGGCTGCTTTGCTCAAGAAAAGGCCCGATGAATCTGATCAAATAAGGATGATTGTGAGAGGTGTCCTGCCCAATCTCCGAGAAAGGATGTCTCACACCCTTATAAGGGACTTCAAAGATCTTCTCCAAGCTGGTCTACAAATTGAAGAATGAGAAAGGGAGAAGAATCGCTTTTCAATGAAAAAGAATGAGAAAGGGAACTACCAGTCGAGCAATCAAAGCACACAAAAAGAAGTTGATGTTAATGTCACTGGTCAAGCAAATAGAAGATAGTTTTCAGATCTGGGGAAGCTTTTGTCTTGGGTCTTCGATAAGCTACAAAAGAAAGGTTTGTTACAACCATTGGCTCCTCGACCTTTACCTAGTCCATTACCCCCAAAATTTAATACTAAGGCTTTTTGTCAATTTCATCAGACTCAAGGACATGATACTGATAGGTGTACCCGACTAAGGCATGAGATCCAAGATTTGATTGATAGTGGCAAGCTACCCGAGCCGAATAAGTCCAACACCAAAGACAATCCATTACCAAGATTCAATAGAGTACTTCCACCGGCAACCTTCATGGTGGGAAAAGGATTGGAAGAAGATTTTGTTTTATCATCCTTTCAAGATGGGGATATTGAAGATGTGAAAGGAAAAGAAGCCTAACTCAATGAACTTTCCTTAGCTTGAATGTTGCTTTTCAATCTTACTTTCTTTAATATTTTGGAACTATTGTGTTTTTCAAATTTAAATTTGTTTGAATAAATTATTTTTATCATAAATTTTTGTTGGTCTTTGTTCATTTTGATGCTCAACCAATGAGGAATTTAGCTTGATGTTTATAAATTAATGTGTCTAGGCATCATGACTCGAATGACTTTACTAGATAAGGGAATTACTCTATAACATTGAGTTGTGTATGCTTACTTAGAGAGGGCTCCTGCATAATTATCTTTGTTTAGGTCCTAGTCAATCTTAGAACATGCTTTGACAAATTTTCGAGGCGAAATTGAACTCTGCTTATTTAAGGGAGAAATGATCTAGGCATTGTTTGATTAGCCAACAACTAGTATCCACCCAATTAAATATTAATCCCTAGTTGTCCCTTTGAGCCTTCATAAAATTTTAGCTTTCTTTTCATTGGCATATAACCTCAACAACCTACCTTGAGATGTTGTGATACTTTTGGCAAGTCTTATGATCACTAAGATAAAGAGGCAATAAGATCAAAAAAGGCAATGATTAGTCAAGATCATGAAGATAATTGAAGTTCTCAAGACTATGAAGATAGTTGAAGTTCTCAAGACCATAAAGATAGTTGAAGTTCTCAAGACCATAAAGATAGTGGACATTTTTAAGACCCTAAGGGTAGTTGAAGTTCCCTTAAAATCTCCAAGACAACATCAACATTGGAATAATAAACACTACAAAAATATTCGGCATTTGCGACGGAAATCTGCGACGGACATGTTTCCGTCGCAAATTTGCTAAGGATCTGCGACGGATTTGCGACGGAAGGACAAGTCAGAGGAATTTTGAGAAATTGGTCGCAAATCCGTTGCAAATCCGTCGCAGATCTGCGACGAAAATCATTCCGTCGTAAATAATCGTCGCAAAAGTTGGCGCGGAAACTTGGCGCGAGAGAGAAAACACTAAAAAAACTAATTTGCAATGGAGATCTGCTACCGTCTATTGCCGTCGCAAATTTCACTATAAAAATATTCGGCATTTGCGACGGAAATCTGTGACGAACATGTTTCCGTCGCTAATTTGCTACGGATCTGCGACGAATTTGCGACGAAAGGACGAGTCAGAGGAATTTTGAGAAATTGGTCGCAAATCCGTTGCAAATCCGTCGCAGATCTGCGACGAAAATCATTCCGTCCCAAAAGTTGGCGCGGAAACTTGGCGAGAGAGACCCGGGTATATTTTTTCGCAAAATTTTTTTTCCGTTGCAGATTGGTTGTAGAAAACACTAAAAAAAGCAATTTGCAACGGAGATCTGCTACCGTCTATTGCCGTCGCAAATTTCACTATAAAAATATTCGGCATTTGCGACGGAAATCTGCAACGAAAAATTTCCGTCGCAAATGTGCGACGGATCTGCAACGCATTTGCGACAGAATAATTAGTTGTAGGAATTTTGAGAAAGCCGTCGCAAATCGGTTGCAAATCCGTAATAAATCTGCGACGGATTTTCGTTCGTCACAAATTTCGTCGCTAAAGTTGGCGGGATTACTCCCGCCGACAATTTTTGCGGAAAATTTTTACCGTCGCAGATTGGTCGCAGATTCGTTGCAAATTTGCTACCCATTTGCTATGGATTTGCGACGAAAATAAAATTTGACTATATATATGTATCCGTCGCAAATCGGTGGCAAATCTGTTGCAAATTTGGGACAGAAAATAGCCGTAAAAAATTTTCGTCGTAAAACTAAAAGGAAATTTTTAGTGGGAGCCCAAAAAAGAAATTATAATTATTTGAAATAAGTTAGAAGACTTATTTTATAAAAAAAATACTAATTTTTATTTTTTACATAATTTCGTTATAGGCATTTTATTTTATCTCATTTCTCTGCATTTATCGTATAGCATGAATGATATATTTGAGTATCTGTTTAATTATTTTAAAGCATATTTTGATTTCAACAAATCGATTTATTTGTATAGCTTCATTTAAATATTTTATATATTACATTGATATTATTTTAATAATTTATAATGACAAATTAAATTTTAGTTATTATCACTAATATAAAATTTTAAATTAGTGTTTAATTTTTTTTGTGCAATTCATTATCTTAAAGTGGAGTATGATAGAATCATATTCATAATTCAAATTTACGAATATTTTATTAAATTAAAATGATATTTTTATTAAGTGATCTACGTATTTAGTGGTTATAATAAATATTTATTAGTTATTAAGCAATAAACAGTACTAATAATATAATGAATTGTGTTTTGTAAATTAAAATAGTAAAATTAATAGTATAACATATTAATATTAAAAAATTATATTTTATTATACTAATTTACTGTCTAATATTTATCATCATATAAATAATTAAAATATATTTTAATTTAACTTCAAAATAAAATAAATATAAATATAGATAATTCTTATTTTTTTAAGAAACTATATTGTATAACACAATTTTTATTTTTTAAAAAAAATATTGTTTTTTTATATGCACTTGATATACTAAATATATAATCTATGTCTATTTAAAAATAAAATATATTTTTAATATATTAAATATATATTTAAAAAATGATATTTTTAAAATTAACAAATAAAATTGAATTTGGGAAATATTTTCGAAGGGTAATGTATCAAATGTTTTACTGCCTAACCTAATCTTAGAATCATCACTCTTCTATTTGCGCCACTCCCTCTCTTCTCCTCTCCGTAGTAACCATCGCAGCATCGCCATCTTCATCTCAGCCTCCTCTCGCCTTCACAGAGAGGTCACCGCCGGAAAACACCACGGCATATATATACTCCAGAACATCTGCGACGGCATCTGCGACGGAATTTGCGACGGAAAACACCACGGCATATATACTCCAGAACATCTGCGACGGCCTTTGTGACGGATTTGCGACGAGTTTTGCTACGAAATCTGCGACGGAAAATCTGCAACGATAATCTGAGTTATTATGAAAAGACCATTTCTAAATGGGTTTATAAATGAGGCAGTTTATGTTGAACAACCTCCTAGTTTTGAAGATTATAAATTTTCAAATCATGTTTTTAAACTTTTCAAAGCACTATATTGATTGAAATAAGCTCCAAGAACTTGGTATGATAGACTTAGTGCATATTTGCTTGAAAATAATTTTTCAAAAGGCAAAGTTGACACAACTCTTTTTGTTAAAAAGAAAATGCATAACATTTTTATTATACAAATTTATGTTGATGATATTATATTTGGTGCTACTAATGAATCTTTGTGCAAGGAATTTACTTCTTGTATGACTAGAAAATTTGAAATGCGCATGATGGGTAAACTTAAATTCTTTCTTAGACTACAAATCAAGCAATGCAAGGATGAGATCTTCATCAACCAATCTTAGTACACAAAAGAACTCCTCAAGAAATTTGGAATGGATGGTTGCAAGACTCCCATACGCACATCCTTGAAACTTGACAAAGATGAAAGTGGTAAGATAGTATATGAGAAGAAATATCGAGGTATTATTATATCACTACTTTACTTAACTGCTTAAGACCCGATACAATGTATACCATATGTTTGTGTGCTAGATTTCAATCATGCCCTAGAGAATCACATTTGAATACCACTAAAATTTTTTTGAAATACTTGAATGGTACATTGCACTTAGGACTTTGGTATCCTAGAAACATATCATTTGACATTTTAGGTTTTTCAGATGCGGACTATGCAAGTAGCTTATTAGAAAGAAAGAGCACGATCGGTGCATGCCATTTTTTTAGCGATTACTTGGTTTCTTGGTTTAGCAAGAAGCAAGTGTCGATTGCTTTATCTACTGCAGAAGCTAAATATGTTGCTGCATATTTTTGTTGTACACAAGTTTTATAGATGAAACAATAATTGATTGATTATGAAAAATTGTTTGATCATATTCCTATTAAATGTGATAAGACTAGTTCCATTAACTTATCTAAGAATCTTATTCAACACTCTAGGTCTAAGCATATAGACATTAGGCATCATTTCTTAAGAGACAATGTTCAAAATTAAAATTTTGTTTTAGAATTTATAAACCAATTTGCTGATATCTTTATAAAACCACTAAATGAAGATAGACTAAACTTTATCAAGCTTAACTTAGGAATGATTAATAGAAGCTCCTTGAATGAATAAACCATATGCATTCAATACATTGTGTTAAATATTGTTGTGTATGCTAGATTTTATCATCAATTTAAACCATCAATTTTTATCATAAATTGTTCATACAAAATTATGTCTCTCTTCTTTCTTTCTTTTTTTTTCTTTCCTTGTTAGTGTGGTCATCCTGACCTATCTCACGATTGCTAATCTAGTGGTCTGGTACATCCCAAATAAACCTTCAGCAAACAGTCACCCAAATAGGATAGCCGGTAGTAAAAAATTAAAAAGGCTCTACCGTTATAGCTTTTCTCATAGGTAGCGAGTGTCCGAACCTATATAATGGTCATACAGTAGTCATTGGTGGGCGTCCTTATGTAAAAAGACGATCGCACCCTGTACACATTGCACAGCATTTTCTAACCGTTAACTATCTGTTAGTTTTCATTTTTTCACTCTCTAACAGCTAGAAACAACTAGTTTTTTTTTCATTTTCTCTATTTATACCAACTAAACTTCAGTTACATACTTCTTTTATCACACCCATCTTATAAACATATCCTCAAACACTAAACTCATCTCAAAACATCTACTCTCAACATACTCTATTTTCTGTCTCTTTTCTTCTCTCAACTAGCCAATGGCTCCCAAGAAGAAGATTCCATCTAAAGGAAAGAGAAAATGGAAGAAACCAGCAGTTATTGTGATTAGGGATCAAGAAGCAGCTCCTCCCTCTCCTCCATAACCTAGAAGAGGTGAGAAAGTCCACAAACCCCATCACTAAACCTCTGAGGAAGATATTAGATATGCTATGCTTAAGAGAAAAAAGATGAAAGGAACAAAAAGCCCCTTTGGAGGCATGCTCATAGCACTAGACATAAAGAATGAAATTGATAGATTTCTAGATGAGGTGGAATACCCTAGCTTGAGCAGAGAATTTTTGATGTCTCTCCAAATAGAAAAGAGTGAAAATTCTATCTTAGATTGGTATGGGATTAGATTAAAGCTTTTTGATCAATATAGTGCCTTAACCTTAGAAGATTTTGCAAAAATTTGAGAAATTTCAACTTATGGGGCTAATTCCTATAATGACACAGCCTTTTTAAGCCAAACCCTCTCTTCCTTTTGGCAAGAAATTTCTATAGAAAAATCCTTTGTGAAGGAATCTAAGGCTAGACACATTAAATCACTTACCCTTTGGATGCTCTATAGAATTATAGCCTACACAATCTACCAAAGAGCTGATGGAAATGAAAAAGTCACCAAAAGGGACTTGATTTTTCTCTATGCTTTCACTCACAACATACCCATCAACATACCTAAATTCTTGATAGATACCCTCTATCACTAAGCAACCACTAAGTTATGAACCTTCTTCTTTCCTCACATATCACTCAAATATATAGGAACTTAAATATGTTGAATGTCCTCAACCAAGCTACCTTGAGAAATTCTTTTGACCTTTCTTCTAGTGCCATCACAATAGAGTACCTAGAGCATGCTGGTTGTGCTAGAAAAAAATTGATGGCACATATGTATATCTTTTTGGGAAAAAGGGTGTAGTTGATAGGCACAAAAAGGCCTAGATACCCCATTGAAGGAGAAGGTAAATCCATGGAGGTTGCTATAGAAATGCCTCACAAACCCTCTTCCTCCAAGTCTAGCAAAATTAGCTCTCCAACTAAACTCATCCTAAAAGCCATCAAATCCCTTCATAAGCAATTATCTCACTTAAAAAGGGATGTATCGAAGAGATTCCAACACTTGAACAAGAAGATTGATCTTTTATCTCACATGCATCGTGACCTATATGATATGTAAGGCAAGATGGAGTTGCCTTAATGTGATCTCAAAGAATGGGATATAAGTAATCATGTAGAAAGCCCTTTTGAAGAAGAATCCTTAGAATATGGTAATAACTCTAGTTCTAGCAATAGTGTGCATCCTCCTCTTGACAAGGGCAAGGCCCCAATGGAAGAAGAGGATCCAGAGGATGAAGATTATGATTAGATCTTTCTTTTTCTTTGTTGTTTTGTTTTTTTGTTTCTTTACTTGTTTTTGTTATGCCTTTTGCCGTTCTTTCTTTGTTTCTATTGTCCTTGTATTTCTTGTACTTCATGTACTTTGTTTCTAATGGATGAATTTTATTTCTTAATGAATTTTTTTCCTTTTTGCCTCCGTCAAAGGGGGAGAGAGTTAAGTAAAAGAAGCAATTAAAAAGAGTTAAGTAAAAATCAAAGCAAATTAGAGAGAGTAAAGTAAAAAGTAATTAAAATAACATCTTCAAACCATTTTGGATAAGTATACATTTAGGGGGAGATTAAAAGAAGCAATTAAAAAGAGTTAAGTAAAAAGCAATTAAAAAGAGTTAAGTAAAAAGAAAAGCAAATTAGAGAGAGTAAAGTAAAAAGTAATTAAAATGACATCTTCAAACCATTTTGGACAAGCATACATTTAGGGAGAGATTAAAAGAAGAAATTATCACTTATCACCTAAAACTTAAAATTAAGATTGTCATTATCTTGCTTATCTTTCATCATTATTCAATTTGATTGCCAAAGTAAAAAAGGGAGAGATTATTAGCCAAATAATTTCAATTTTGATCTTTAGCACTCAAATTGAATGACGCATTTAACATGTCTTTTAGAGACTTGGTGCAGGAACTAAGTGCTCAATATATTGCTAGAGCAGTGCAAAAATAGCAGTCACCCCATACTAAAGTACGACCGCCCTTGAAGCTTAGAAGAAAAAATGGAGTTACAGTATGGTTAGCGGTAAGAAACTCGACCTGATGGACGACTGTGACAGAGCAATTAGCAACCATCCAGATATTGGGACAATCACACCTAAGTGACAAAAACCCTAACATTCACAGTAGGGAATGTGGTGAAAGGCATAGTCTTAGGAGCGATCTTGTAAAATAATTTTACTATCATCCCATCTCATAGGTGGTCGTCCATACATTTTAAGAGAAAATCATATGGATTGATAGTAGTGTTCGCGGTCTTAGGTGCGCCGAAAAGATTGACCCGAGACATTCAATCCGACCACTATTTTAGTACTAGAGTGACCACACCTTTCATATTTTTGTGAAAAATTACTTTGTCAAATGGAGTAGTGGCACGTGGAATGATTGTTACAAGAGTAGGTTTTAAATTCAAAAAGGGCGACCGTCCCTTGACTTTGGGCGATTATCCTGACAGTCACAGGATGGGCAAGATCCCACTAGCAGAGCACTAACTTTTGACCATTGGAAGATTTTAAATGGAGCAACCGTCCCTGAACAGCATACGACCGCCCATTGTGCATGGGGGACCATCCACTGTGCCAGGATGGCTGCTCCCTATGAAAACTTTTTGTTATCATAAAGAATAGCCTAATAAAATATATCTCATTACTCATAATGACTAGTTAGACCAAATTGGCTATAAATACCTTAAGAAATCTCTTAATTACGGGGTTCTTGCAATTGATATAGCTAAGTCAAATCACTTTCATTTTCTTTATATCAAAATCTATACTTGTAATGATTGAGTGTTGGGTGTGAGCATTAAACACCATTGTAAGTTTGAGTGTGAGCTTGGAAATATTTAGGTTGTGAGAGTGAGCCTGGAAAAAATCTTATAAGGGTTGTGAGGATTGATCTTAAACCATTGTAAAGTTTGGTGTGAGCTTGTGAAAACACCAAGTTAGAGTTAAGCTTGTAAAAACTCAAGACTAGTGGAACCTTAACAAGTTGTTAAGAAAGTGGATGTAGGATTAAGGTAATTACGTACCACTATAACTCTTTATGTTCTTTCTTCTATACTCTATTCAATCATCTTCTTCATATCTTGCTTTTGAGTTTTAAATTTACCATCACTTTTCAAATCAACCAATACACTCCCCCCCCCCTTGGTTGCTATCTTGGGACAATAATTTCTTTGTAATATGTATGTTTACATAATCTATATAATATGGCATAGTTATGTGATGAGTGTCACATTGGCCATTAGTTCAATGTGAAGTTAATATGTGTACATGAAATGAATGAGATATACTAATGTGGTGCAGTAAGATGTATTATATGGATAGGTTGTGAAATGTGATAAAATGGGTAGAATGAGTCACATTATGAATTGAATCATAGATATATAATATGAATATAAGTTGGCAATGAAAAATGTAAAAATAGTTAAAGAATATGGAAAATATGAAAAATTGTGGAAAAAGGAAAAAATGTGATGAATATTGGTAAATGTGATTAAAATGTGAAAATTAATTATGAAATAATAAGAAATTGACAAATTAAATGGAAATATGGAAATGCAATGTGAAAGTGATCATAACATAGGATAATCACTTGGGAAATGGTTATGTTTTAGATATGTGATAAATTGTGTGGAATTGTGTCACATTATGGATGTAACTCATGATTTAGTAATGTAAATATAAAATGAAAATGAGAATGTAAAATGTGTTTAAATGTGTAATGTGAAGAGTAGTTAGGAAGATGTGTGTTGACTCGGTTGAGTCAGGCTATCAATAGTATATTTTGATGGTGGTTATGCCTACGGGCAATGTTTTGTGCCTTCGGGCAAGACACATTAGTATCAAGCACATAGGTGCTGAGGAGATGATCTTTTGGCAATGATAGATACTTTATCTCTGGTGTCGAGAGAGAGAGCAGCCTTCGAGTGATACATTGAGACTTTACCCTCAGTGTCGAGAGGAGGCGGCCTTCGGATGATATTTGACACTTGCCTCCAGTGTCGATATGGGATGGCCTAAGAGTGAGATGTGACACTATATGGATAGTGTCGGACGTTTAGGTCGCTTTAAATGAAATGCTGGGCACAGTGTGTGTGTGTGTATGGGTATGTGTATATGGGTGAGTTGTGGATATTCTATTTCTTTATGGTTTATGAAACTAAGAGTATTGTTGAGTAAATCCGTGGTGTATTATGAGGTGATATAATGTATTGGATGCCATCAAAATATGTTTGAGGCCAACATTTTGATGGTGATATGTTGGTGAATATTATGTGTTGATTTGGATTGGTTAAACAATGTATTTTACAACATGTGAATGAATATTTAATTTAGTAGTTTATTATTATTTTATATGCACCACTAAGCTATAGCTTAGTGCAGTTAGATATACCACATAGGTGACATGACTGCAAAGTAGAGTAGTCCAGAGTTAGTTTGTGATTGAAGCGTCAGTTTGCCACGAGACTAGCTATGCCAGGGTATACATTTATAATTTACAATACTATATACTTTAATAAACACATCATATGTATTCTAAACATATTTTGTGTGTATATGTATATATATTTATAAAATATTAAGTTTTAGCTAAATTGTTGAGATAATTAGAGGATTGTTGGTGGATGGAGGTTTTTGTGAAATTATTATTTTTGGAGTCTTTAATTTTATATATGTTGTGTGTTTATTATTTTAGAAAATATTAAAATTACAGATAAAATTTTGATAAAAATTTTTCAGAAATTTTTCATTAAATATACTATTTTAAATTATAAAAATGTATGGATTTGTTGGTTATTTTTTTAAAATAATATAATTATTTTGAGATTAATTATAGAGGTTTCTACTATGATTTGTCATGATATTCTTGTATTCTAGGTGTGTGCTGTTCATATTTGGGTATATGTATTGTACATATATATATATATATATATATAGTATAAGAGTGTTAAAGTATTAGATTAGGATTTTATTGGATTTTAGCTAATTTTAAAAATCTAATGGCATTCAATTTAAATTTATTTAGAATCTCATAAAATTTGATGGTATTCAATTATGACTTTTTTTTAAAAGTCTATTAAAATCTAATGGTAATAAAAAAAATCATTAATTTAAATAGATTTATAAATTTTTGGATTTCATTAAATTTTATGATGCTGGATATAAATAAAAAATGACAGTTAAAAAATCTTTCTTATTTGATTAAATCTCTAAAGAGCAACAATTGAGTAGTGCAATAAATAAGTAACAAACTAAAAACAATCAAATAAAAGAACAGTGCATTTTTAACGTGAAAAACTCATCAAATGTAAAGGATAAAAATCATAGGATCATTCCATTTTAGTTTAGAAACTTTATTATAATAAAATCAATATACAACACCTGGTTCATCACAAGAAATTAGTCTCAACACCAAAAATATGGAAGAGAATACAAATAGAGGAAGAAAAAATGTTATTATTCACAATGCTTCTTCAAAAGCTGCTGAACTCTAATCTAAAATCACACTGTAAAAATCAAAGAACTATATGTCCTTTGCCTTCTCACCAAATTTAGGTCGATCGGACCACAAAATCAATTTCGATTGTACATATTTATGAGACTATGTAGAACTGCAACACCTACACTTCAATCTCTCGGTTTTCACTAAATTTCTCTCTCCATAGACCTCTAATTCAAGATCCAACTGTTCATATGTAGAAAATATCTAAGAAACTCCCAGATTAAAATTTAGCATAATCCAACAATAAATGAAATCAAAAGCATCGTTTTAGTGTGGCTGGGCGAATGAACAACACTACAAAAAAAAAATTTCCTTTTCTTTTTCAATCATCCTATTCTCCTCTTATCTTAGGGTTTTTAAACACTTTTGCAGCTGCATAAAAACTTGATACATCTAATTGCCCTATTAAAACTCATTACATTAAGGTGTTCATAGGCCAGGTTTTCACACTAGCCCGTAGCTTGGCCCGAAAATTGGTAGGGCTACTCTTTATAGCCCGTGGCCTAACCTTAAGCTTGGCTCACAGGATTGACTGGGTTGGTAACCAACGGGCTTTTATTTTTTTTTTATTTTTTAAATTTAAAATTTTTAAATCTCAATTTCCTTCTCTAATAATGTTATTATTTAGATAATGTATTCATTTATAAATAAAAATATATATGTCGGCTATATACCTTTACCACCACTAATTTAAAATATTTTAATCATGGGATTAATTAAAAAAGCGAGCTCCATTAAATTAATCACTTTAAACAATTATAGGTTTAATTTGACTCTAATTCTGAATTTTTACATTATTTATTATTTTTTAACATTTTGTTAAAATTTATCTGCTCATTAATTATTCTATTCAGCTACAATTTGTTATTGGTGAATTAATTCATTTTCTATTTTATCAGTTAAAGTTTTAATATTAGAATTAGATTATATAGTTTTTTTTTAATATTTTTTAGCATCAAATGATCTTATTCAAATTTTTTAATAAATAAGATATTTAATGCATTGTTTTTTAAGAAAAAATTTATTTCACTTAAAATGTTTTTTTAGAAAATTGATAAAATTTTAGTTATATTTTTCAAAATTTATCTTTATCACTATTCTCATCATTTCATTAGCATCTCATTAAATTTTGTGAAAAATGAAAAGATATTCATAAATTTATATATTGGTTGATTAATAAAAGAAGAATATTTTAATGGGAAGGTGTTGGTCATTGGTGGTTTGGGGTAATGGGTATTAGATTAGGTTGAAAATTTAAAAAAAAAATTAAAACCTGGTTTTCAAGCATCACTAGAAGTTGACCTGATCTCTGCTCAGGTCTGGCTTTGCAACCCAATACCAAACCCTATTAAGGGTACATGCCATTTTGGGTTTTTTGGGCCACGACTTTTTTAAACACCAATACATTACATCTTTTAGGCTTTTCTCCACATAGGCAGGAAAACCCAAAAACCGAACAAATCTCCACCTCCTAATTTTATGGAGGAATTTGCCAAACTAGTAATCAATCGACAAACTTCAAATTTCAATCTTGGTAGAGCTTTTGTCAATATATAAGAAAAATTATCATTAGTACAGTTCTTTTTAAGCTCAAGCTCAAGTAACTTAGAATTTAAAACATCATGTATTCAATAATATCTTATATCAATATGTTTTCATTTATGATGGGATGTAAGATTCTTACTCAAATGAATAGCACTTTGGCTATCATAAAATAACACATATCTACTTTGCATAAAACCAAGCTCATTCATAAATTTCTTCATTTAAAAAATCTCCTTACATGTTTTTGCAGTTACAATAATCCCTGCCTCTATAGTAGACAAAGCAACACACTTTCACAATTTAGATTGTCATGCCTTACCTCCCTTTAAAAAAGTAATCACAAATCTAGAAGTAGACCATCTAAAATCAATATGCCCAGCCAATCAGTATCTATATAACTAGTAGAATTGGTTTTTGAGTCCCTAAGTAAATTTTTAAGTTAGGGGTACCACTCAAGTATCTAAAACTCCACTTCATTGCATTCTAGTGTTTAGGAGTAAGGAGAAATAACTTACGACACCCACTGTATGAGCTATATCAGGTTTAATGCATATCAAAGCATACATCAAACTACCAACTTCAGATGCATAAGACACTCTTTGCATGTTGTCCTTCCCCTTTTCATTAGAAGGAGATTGATCAATGCTCAATCTAAAAGATGTGTACTTACAGGTTTAGCCTTCTCCATATTAAACTGTTGAAGTACCTTCTCAATATCTTTCTTGAGATAACTACAACTTCTTGCTATATCTTTCTTGAGACAACCACAACTTCTTGTTGTCTCTATCACGAGTGATCCTCATCCAAAAAATATGATTTGTTAGTCCTAAGTCTTTCAATGCACAAGACCTATTGAGCTCCTTCTTTGAATTAGCAATCTTGGAAGATTTTTTACCAATAAGCATATCATCAATATATAACAATAAAATAACAAAATCATTACCAGAAAATTTTTGCACAAAAATACAGTGATCATAAGTAGTCTTCTTATAGCCTTATTGAACTATGTGCCTGCTTCAGACCATACAAACATTGATTTAAGTTTGCAAACAAAGTCCTCTTTTCCCTTCATGACAAAACCTTCAGGTTGCTCTATATAAATCTCCTCTTCTAAATCACCATAGTGGAAGGTTGTTTGCACATCCATTTACTCAATTTCTAAATCAAGACTAGCAGTCTAACCTAGAACAACTCAAATGATAAATTTTCATTCCAAAAGCTTTAAAACATGTTTAAAATAAGATTATATTAATCAATTTTTGAATTTGGTTCAAAAATTTTCTCGGGCACAAATAGAGGCAAAATCAATCTAAAATTTCAATAACTGGGTTTTTTCTTAAAAATTTCAAAAATTGCTTTTAATTACTTCATAAAATTTTGGAATTGATTAATTTGGAAAGTGGATCAAAAAATCACATTAAACCTTTGAAAAATTGAATTTTTTGGCTTGTAATGAACATTCAATATTTAACCTGAATTAAACCAAAGTCAAGCATATTTTTAATGTTCAAAGGATGTAATTGTTGTCCTCCAGAAGTCCATATTCAATTTATCTAAAATAATGTCTAATAGCTCAAGTTTTATGGGAAATTTAGTTCAAATAAAGAAAGGTTCATTAATGTTTCAAGTTCATAGTCCAATATTATAATTCAAGGGAAGAAATGGTCCGAGAAGTCAACTCTATGTCTCAGGTCAATGACTTTTCATCCATAATCCATGTATGAGATTTGACCAAGAGGAAATTCAAAGATTAAAAGAACACCATATCAATAAATTAACATTTAAGGTTACTTTAACTTAATGTTAAAATAATTAAGTCATTTTGATTAATTTTAGATCCACAAAACATAATGAATTGAAAATATAGAGTGAAGGGAGAAGATAAAATATGCAAAATGAAATAAAAATATGGTTAAAATCACAAACCACCAAGTCAGCTCCACCAAATCTTCAATTTCTTCAAGCAATACCCCTCCCCCCCCCCCCCCCCCCCCCCCCCCCCCCCAAGAATATTTGTGTTTTTTGTTATGAAAATGAACTTTTTATGGAATTTCTTCCTAGATTCCAGGTCTCAGATTTTTTGGATATTTCAAAAACTGATTTTGAAAAGTTTTAAAAGAATCATGGAGAAAATTGAATAGACTTTCTCCTTGAAAGTTAGAAAAAAAAAAGGCTCCCCTTTCAAGTTTAGGGCTCCTCTTGGCTAAGCACTAGTGGATCTGCCAGTCCCAAAACTGGTGGATCCATCAGTTGACCAAAACAAGCCAACTTTCAGCTTTTTGGGTCTGATTTTTAGATTCTTGGCTCTATATGTTTTTTCTTATCCTGAATCACTTAGAATGCTCAAAAAATTCATTTAAAACTATTTTAAATGAATTTTCAAGAAATTTTGGCAAAAACACTAAAAAACATATTTTAACCCTAACCGATAACTCGCGCTGGTCTTAGCATAATATATTCATTTTAAAATCTTTTCCATCATCTTTAACATGTTCCAAAATAAATATTGTTAATATTTTTAAATATTTTAAATATTTATTTTTCAAAAGAATTTGGGACCCGAAGTTTTTTAAAATTACAGCCGGTATGAAAATCAAGTGTCAGTTTTAGCTTTAACTAGAACTGATGGGGCTGATTTTCTGTGTTTTAAATTCTTAAAGGTTTTCCCATACTCCAAATCTCCTGATATGGTCAAACAAAGTGTTTTGAGATTATTTTAAATGAATTTTGAAAAACTTTTGGCAAAAACCTAAAAGATAATTTTAGCCCAGATTGACGACTTGTGTATGTCTCAGTCTAAAATATTTATTTT
Organism: Garcia nutans; assembly: GCA_947685225.1. Taxonomy (NCBI): domain Eukaryota; kingdom Viridiplantae; phylum Streptophyta; class Magnoliopsida; order Malpighiales; family Euphorbiaceae; genus Garcia; species Garcia nutans. The sequence continues at coordinate 9,376,632 of CANTUV010000025.1, forward strand.
AAGGTCTTTTCTATCATTTTAAATATATTTTTAACATTTCAAATGTACTCTCAAATATTTTAAATATTTTTTATTTTTCTAAAAGATATTCGAAATCTAGGTCTTTACTAAATTTAAGGCCAATGTGAAAATTAAGGGCCTATAAGAAGAGGTTGCAATGAGGCTCATGGACCATGCCCTAATAATTTTAGGTTCTCGCAATCACACCAACTCTTTTGGCCAATGACAATTTTTAAGAAAGAATTACTTGAACATAGAAGAGATTATAATCTGCTTCCTTTTCTCAGATCTCAGCATGATGGAATTTTTGCTACTACAAATGCAAAAGTGTGACAGTGACATCAATCCATCACTTAAGGTGAAATGGCAGAAACATGTTTGGTGAGCATAGTGCCTAGACTTTAACCATTCCCGGAGTATAATGACCACAAGAAATAAAGTTTACAATTATGCCCTTCAATTCAATCAGAAAAGAATTGGTTGTTTTTAACACGATAATGGGAAAATGACATTTGGCAACCAGTAGAGCATTGAATTTTCAACCTTTAGTTCTTGAGTATGCAAAGTTCTTTGACGCAATTGTGATGTTCATACTGGTGTTTGGTGGAGTAAACCTTTAAAGCTTTAACTAGTGAAAAAATATCATGTGTAATAGGCACCGAGTATCTATTAAAGAAAAAATGAGTCTCGTGACAGTACCAAAGCAATTCTCACCACTACAAGCGATTCACGACTGTGACATAAGGCTAGTGATCGCGACTAAGTTATAACAATCTATTTGAATTCTACTCATGAATTACTTAATGATTCTTTTCCATATTATGATTTATTATATAAAATTCTTGAAATTAATTCTGTACCTATTACTTTGTATCCAACTCAATGGAATTGTAGTTAAAAATGATTAATCTTTTAAAGTTTTTAATAATGTTATTGATCATTTATCCATTGTGTATTATTGTACATGTCATTTAATAATGTTTTAAATTTTAAATATTACTATTATTTCTTATGAACATAAAAATGATATTGATTTGAAAGAAACTAGTATTATAATAAAGAAAAGATGGTCTAATTACTGATGTTAATCTTGTTGCTTGTGTGTTTGATACTAGTATGCTAATTGACTTTTTCACTAATTATTTGAACAATTATTATCTTCTCCTAAAAGCAGAAAATTGATGGGGTTAAGAGTAATATTTTACATTTATAAGACTATATATGCATCGATGGTCCTTGCATCACATAGGTGTACTAATAACGATGAGGATTCATCGTCTAGTGTGAGTAAGGTGGTAGATTTTTTTTTGGAAAGACATAAGAGACCAAAATCTTCTAATATAAGTAATGTTGAGCTTGAGGCATATCTATCACCAAGCTTTGAGTTTGATGATGTAATTGGAGACTACAAGTTTTCTATTTTGCAATGATGGTTATTCATACAATAAAATTTTCAGTATTATCTATAATAAATAGCTAAGAAATTTTTTGTTCTCCTTTCTTAAAAATGAAAAGGAGCAAATATTCAACACCAAAGGTCGTTTGTTGGATGAATGCAGATCAAGATTATCACTCTACTCAATGCAAGCTTAAGTGTGCATCAATGATTAGGCCAAGACATCATTACACACATAAGATTTGGTGTACAATGATGATGATTATCAAGGTTTAAATTATTTTCCAATCAGAGGAAGTGGAACTAGCGGAAGCGAATAAGGGTATACTATTCAATTTTAAGGTAAGAGAGCTATTTTGATGTCTTTGATTCCTCTAAACTCCATGAGAATACATAAGCAATTTAATTACTCCTAATTATGTTTAAACCCTTTTAATATTTTTTTCTTATACTTCAATCGTAATATTAAATATGTACAATTATATTGTTAATATAATACATATATTTATAATGAAAAATTATATTTGCAAAGTCATTATTGTTTTCTGTTATTGTCATTAATATATACTATTTGTTAGTAATAGTATTAATAATATTTGTTCTTAATTTGTTATTATTTTCTAACAATTAATATTATTTTCTAACTTAATTATTATTTTATAAAATTTATGAGTCAATACTTAAGTATTTAATCTGATGAAAAATATTATTATTAATTATGGCTAAATTTAAAAAGTAAAAATCAATTTGAACTGAATCAAAAATTGACTTGTGCAATGCAAATTTGAACTTTAATCGAATTAGCTCCTGCCAGTTAAAATTAAGATTCAATCTTGCCATGGACTATAATTGGTGGGCCTAAACAGAGCGTGTCCATAAGGCTTGTGACTGCCAACAAATTTCATCCTCCTCATGTATCGCTGCCGTCATTGGTTTGGGTCATCATTGCTTCACTTGAAGTTTTTAGATGCTTATGGATGAAGTGGTAGTGGCAGTGAGGCTTAGGGGTAGCCGAAGGTAGGTGAATCAACATCCTTAACTATTATCTCTCTCCCCCTATCTGCTTCCTCCCTCTCCTTTGACTGATCAACTTATTTGTATGTTGTATGTATCAATCAATTTATTAAAAAATTGGAAAAAATACTTTAATAGAAAATATTAGTCTAGATAGTTAAAGCAATTACAAGATTTTATTAGGTTAGAGATTCAAATTACTTATAACACATTTTGTTATTTTTTAAATATCCAAATCTTAATTAAATATAATAGAATAATAAAAAATTTAATTACTAATTTTTAAAAATATTTCATTTCTTTAATAAATATAATTTTAAATATCAATATGAAGAAATAATTTAATATATTTTTTTTTCTAAAAATAGGATTTTAAAATAATTAAAAATTTTGGTTATTACAAGTATTATTCGATCTGTCTATTTGATCGTATATTCATATTTCATCATGTTTACTACTACGTTTTGTAACCCATGTATATTAATATGATTGTATCAAATGTTAAAAAGAGCATTAAAGTTAAAGCTTACATTGAAAATAAAAGGCTTACATTGAAAATAAAAGGCTTAGTACATAAGTAAACACTTGAACTTGTTCAAAAAAAAACCTATTAGCTCTCTCTATATTGCGAGCGTCCTATTACACACCTATTAAAATTAAAAAAGAAATTAAGGCACCCTTTATAAGTGCATGTTGAGAGCATGAGGTGAAAAAAATAGATGTGCGTCAGTTGCTACTTTTTCATCATTTTTCATCAATAAATTTGTATTGTCCACAAAACTAAACCCTATTCAACTAGATTATTCTGCATTTTAATTTAAAATAAAATTATAATTTTTATTTTTATTCCATTGGTTCTAAAGAAAATCAAGAGATTGAAATCATAATTCACTTTTACCACAAACTAAAAATAAACAACTTGAAGTCGTGTTGAATTTCTTAGCTATAATTAGCTATCCAAAGGTCCAATTTCTTCAAAATTTCATATGGCAACACTTAATGAATTATAAGGGAAAGAAATTTTATGTTTTTAATTTAATAACCAATTGTATACTTATAGATCCTCTATGTAGTAGAAAAAAAAATTGAGCTTCAAAAAGGAAAAAAAGAATTAGAAATTCAATTATAATTCCAGAAATAAAATTTTATAGAATCCGTTAAAATACAATCAAGAAAAACCAAATCCATTAAAAATCAGAAAGCCTATTTAAATTCAATCATTATTTTGTAACAATTAAAAACTTAGTTACATTATTAAAAAAAAAAAAAACCTAACTATATACAAGAAATAACCATTGAAAATTCAAGAAATTGCTACTTTTAAATTAAAACCCAAAATTTCTTTCCATAATGTATCAATCAAGTTCTACTAATTCATTGCAAATCTCTTTTGAACTCAAATCATTCTTTAGTTAAAATAAATAAAAGTTTTTCTTGATTCTGTTCAACAGGTTGTTATTTCTAGAAATTTGGTTTCAATTAGAATGGAACAGCGGCGGAACTACCATGGGGTCGTGTGGGGTCACACGACCCCCCCTCACCGGCGGCCAGAAGGAGTAAAGCCGGTGGAGGCTTGGAGAGCGACCTAAACTCAGCCTCCGTCAACAGGGGCTGAGATGCAGACGATTTGCAGCGAGGGGTAGACGAACCCCTCGCTGTAAATTCACTTATTTTTTTTATAAATTAGTCCCTGGCGAAACGGCGCCGTTTCACCAGGGGTCAATTTATAAAAAAAAAACCGGCCCAAGAGAAACGACGTCATTTCGCTTGGGCCGGTTCAAAAATAAAAAAGGGTTGCGTCCTCTTTCCTTCTCCTTCTTTCCTCTCCCCCTTCCCTCCCCAAGTTCAATCAGCGCAGCCAGCCACCACCAGCAGCCCACCTCCGACCACCGCGACCGACCACCACCGCCGGCCACTGCACTCAAGACTCTCCCTCGGTAAATTCCTGGTTCCGCCACTGGAATGGAAACAAGATGTGGTTAAAGAAGAATAGATTTGGGTGATGCAAATTTAGAGGATTTTATTCATTTTTAGAGAAAATCAAAGAATTTTGTTGATTTTTAGAGGAAGAAATGTGGGATAAATGGGAAACGGGGAATCTAGATTTTTTTCTAGTGTGTGTAATAGATGAACAGTGGAGAGAATAGAAATAGCTAACCTAAGGGCAAATTAATACCATTTTAAACATGTAGAAGTGTGTCATATAGGACGAGCACAAAGTATTGTGTCATATATGTGATAAGTATAAGTTTTTATTTATGTATTAAGCTAAGATAAAATTAAAAGACTTTACATATGTAATTTTGAACATGCATTAGTATCTATTTAAATTAACTAATGAGCCTTCTTCTCCCATCCTCCACCTAGTAGGGGTCTTTAAACGAGAGCCCCCAGTGGCCTCGAAGCTCCTAATTTGCTAGGACTATAGATGTTTAGGATTATAATGATTAAGTGTCCCAGTAGGTATTAGGTATAGGCTTTTCTAAATAAGAAAAAGTCTAATCTTAAACATGAATTGAACTGCTTGTAGGATGGTTTAAGTGTGGTTCCAAATCGCTAATATATTATTGAACCTCGTTTTAAGGGTGGCTTACAGTGATTCTTTCAGATGGTTCCAAGCAGTTTGAGAGGGCAATTTTAGAATAGTTCAAAAGCAATTTTAGAATAATTCGAGACTTTAGAGGCAATTTATATATAATTTCAATTAAAAACTTAGAGAAAAATATTTGGAACCAAGATTAGTTAAAAATAATAAAATTAATTTTTCTTTAAAATAAAGAAAACATTAAAGAATATAGATTATATAAAATATTGGAGAGTAAATTAAAGAATATATATTGTAAAAAATATTAAATATGAGATTGTAGGATATATTAAAACAAATTGACGTGAAATATATTCATAGTCTCATAGGAGAAATTATAAATATATTATAATTAATAATTTATAAATATAAGAAATTATTAATTTTTCCTATTAATAATAGAAGAAATTATTTAAGAGTGTATATATTAATTAATCTACAAGATTATATATTTATAGAAGAAATTATTAACAAAAAGAATAAAAATTATTAAAAAAAAAGAGAATTTGTCATGCATGTGGGTTATTGCTAGTAGCGTATGCATTGGAATCGGTTGCAAGTCTACATATTATACTAGCTGATTCAAATCGATTTGAACCACCAATTCTGATTTCAATTTGGAATTAGTGGTTCAAAGTTTGTGATTTATACGAATTAGAATGAAACCATATACCTACAATTCAGGTTCATGGTTCTAGTTTTGACTAGTTCAGGGCATATTTTGGCTGATTTATTTTCTATTTGGAACTAGTCAGTGGCCATGCCTAGTTTTATAGGAGCTTTGAGTTGCATGGTTGCAAGTACTTAAGTGTAAGAGGTTAAGTCATCATATAGCTAGATAGAGGTAATGATATGCCTGTTTTAGAGGTCATTGAACCTTTTATCGATGTGAGAAAATATCATTTTCTAAAGGTGATAGAGATTGCATCTCAAATAAACTTATAATGAGTTATCATTGGAGACTTCCCTTATAAGCTATCTATTGACGAGGCTAGATGCTGCTTACAATGAGGTACTCATGCTTGGATATGAGATAGATAAAAACAAAGTGCGAGGTGGCTTGTGTTAAGAGGATTCAAACTTAATTATTGAGTTGTTTTTTGTTGCTGAACTAGCCTGAGACTAAGAATGACAATGGGTCGGGTGTTTTCGAGTACTCAAGCTACTCTATTATGTTTCTACAGGATATGAATAGTTTAAAAATAGATTTGAACATATATCAAAAATATTTTCACTACTTATGATGGGTTCGGGTAGGGTATAGGTTCATGTACACTTAGAAACTCGCTACCTGAATCTAATTATACAATAAGATTTATAATAGCTGTACTTTACTAAATTTTAATTGTGTATTTATTATGTTATTCTTTAATAACAAAATTGAGTGGTATGAAATTATTTTAACAAATTGTATTAGTATTAGGTTTTTATTTGTAATTATTTGATTAAGAAGATCATAAGTGTACAATTTAAATTGTATTGCACTTTTTTACTTTGTTATACTTAAATAGATAATTAAATGGGTATGCATAGTATGTGGATAGTGTTAAATGGATATGTGGATAAGAATGAGTAATAGAAGGGTAAATATAAATGAATTTGGGATGAATATAGATAGTTTAAAATTAAAGGTTAAAATCAGGTATGATGATTTTCTCGGATACCATATCGTTTATTATTTCTATTTAAGATTAATTTTTTGAATGGTGTTATTTTATCTTAGGCTTATTCACTTTAGGCCCATTCTATTTTAGAAAATTTTAAATTGACTTCATTTGAATTTTATAATTTATGTGCAACTATTTACATGAAATTATTTACACTTGGACCTAGAATTCAACATAATATTTATATAAAATTATCAAATGTATCATTTATGGAATGGATTTCATTTGATAGGCTAACATTTTTTTCATCTTTGACTAATATTTTTTCATGTTTATAAAAAATTAGGGAAAAGTTTTAATTGAAAATTGAATATGTTTTAAGGGTATTTATTATATATATATAAACACATACACATAATAGTATCTTGTTAATTTCAGGGTATTTATTTTATATATACTCACACACACATAATAGTATCTTGTTAATTTCAATTTGAAAACTTAGACTGGATCATTAAAAAATGGTGCTTTTGCATCAATTTCAACATCGTCAACCTTAAAGAGATGAAGATGAGATGAGGAAGAGCTGAAGAGGCTAAGAATGGACCTCTCAAGCTTTTCAAGCGTATGACACTATTAAAAACTATTTCATATTCATTGTTGCCGCAATCACAATGGCTCACAACCTTCTGATGGTAATAATTATGAATATCCATTATATGGAATTTGGTTCCATGCATATATCTTTTAACAAAATATTTTTTTTAAAAAAATTAAAAGAAATATAAGCTATTCTCTCTCAAAAAAAAAAAAAAACTAATGATTGTAGATTCACCAATGATGTTAAAAAAAAATATCTAATATTATATATATACTAAAACAGCTACAGACAATGAATAGTAAATTTTCTATTTAACCAGCTTTCTATTTATTTATTTATTTTTTGCATTCGCTTTTCTAATTTTCCATTTGCCCCTATTTTTTGTTTCCGCTTTTTCTTCCCCCTTCAATGCCCATGAGCTGCAAATTGGCATTTTACATTTGTTTCTTCTCTTTTTCTTTCTCTTTTTTTTTTCTCTCTACTGTTAATTAATTGTACTATAAAAAAATATTTGTTCTTTTTAAAAAATTAATTAATAAATTTATAATATATAATAATAATAAATATCACAGAATATCAATCAACAATCTAGCCATTTATTTATAATTTACTTCTTTAAATTTTTATTTTTTCATTAAATTATTCAATTTAAAATTTTAGCCATGCATCTTATTTATATATATCTAGTTTTATTTTTAAAATTTTTCACTATCAATATTAATATATAATTTTTATATAAAAATTTAAAATTATTTTTTACATCTAACTTTATTTTTAAAATTTTCAGAAAACAATTAATGAATATTTTCTAATACTTATCCAAAAAATTACTAAATACATTATTATTTAAAAAAATAAATATATTTGATGCTTTTTTATTTTTTTTATTTTTTTGTTAGTATTGTCTTAAAGATTTAAATATTAGATCATCATTATGTGCTAAAAATTTATATTATATAATTAGAATATAAATTTATAATTATATAATTTATATTATATAATTTGAAATTTTATTAATTTAAAAAATAAAATTATAAAATATATGACTATGTGTTATTAAAAAACTAATTTTTTAAATGTCTTTTCAATAATATATTTCATTATTTTTTATATAATTTTATATAAAATAATATTCAATAAATAATATATTTCATCTAATATAATAATTATAATTAAATATTAAATTTATTTTACAATTTATTACAATAATTTTGAAAAAATAATTTCATTTTCTACAATAAAATAAGATTTAATATTTGACTTGTTTTTAATATATTAAATATATCGTACTATAAATATTTTTATAATATATAAATATAAAAATTTTAATATTACATTTTATTATTTTTTTAATGTGCTAACTATATTAATATATAATTATATTAATATTATATTCTATTATTTAGCGCGGGCCTATTGCTAATTCCTAGAAAAACCAACAATTTTATTTTATTTTTCAGTTTTATCATTTATCTGTATTTTTGGCTTTTATTTCTTTTTTATTTTTCTTCTTTTTTTTATTTTTATCTAATGGATAGTGAAATTATAAAAAAAAACAACAATTTTTTTTTAAATTTTCAGTTTTAACATTTTTTTATTTTCTTTTTTATTTATCTTCCTTTTTTTCTATTTTTCATTTTTTAACCTTTTGACAATTTGAAAAATATTTCAATAAAAAGTGTTTAAGATTCAAATTTAATTTTATAAGATAAAATACGTCCTTACTTTACTTATATTTTTTTTATCTTTTTCTCTTTATATTAATCATTTAATCATAAAATTAATTAAAATTTTTAAATTTTAAATATTATATTTAAATTTTTAAATTTTAGATATTATATTTATATTTTTACTCTTCAAATTTTGTTATCAATTAATTTTATTTTCTTTTTTAACTCATAAGTTACATTATTATTCTTATTCTTTAGAAATTATTAATTCTTAGAACAATGGCTTTTAAAATTTTAAATTTTTTATTATTAAGTTATTTTAACTTTTTAATGGGCAATATAAATTTATTTATTTTAAAAATATTTTAAGATAAAAATTTTATTATTTATCAAAAATTTAAAAATGTTAATTAAATTTTAATTAAAGAAATAAAATTAAAAATTAATATTTTAATTATTTTTAATAAAATTTAATTAAAAACATATCTTAATACAATATACATATCTTATTATAAATATTTTTATAATATATGTAAATTAAAAATTTTTAACATTATGCGAATTTATATATATAATATTATTTATATGTATTAATTATTTATTAATATATGAATTATAATTATATATTAATACATAAATTATTTTTTTATTTAAATATTATGTAAAATATATAATTCATAGTATAGCGTGAACTTATTTAAATACTTGTACTATACTAAAAAGCCACACCTATATTTTTCAAAAAAATCATATGTATTTTTAAAATTTTTATTTTTATCCTTTTTTTTTCTTTTAACTTATTCGATAGGGTGTTATCAAGTATTTTATCTCTTTAAAACACGTGTCAAATAATGATGAAAGTTATCTTTTTGTTTCTTTAACATAGGTGAGCATTTTGTTTGATTATATATATATATATACACACACATATGTTAAAGATATTGATTGGTTTATTTTTATTTTACACCGATTTAACTTTCTTTTGCTTTTTTCTTAATGTGTATAAATTTTTTTTTGTGCTGTCAATTTTTTATTTTGATTTGAATTTTTTTTTTACTTCCTATATTAATTTTTTTATAAAATTTATATTATGATTTTTTATACAAGTCTCAGTTAAAATCTTTCATGTGATTTATTTATATAATTAATTATATTATATTATATTTATACTAAAAGTGTTATAAATAATGAATAGTGAAAATCCTAAAAAATTAATAAATAATGAATAGTAAAAATCCTAAAAAAAATTAAGTCTATTTTTTTTTATTTCTCAGTTTGCTTTTTTTGTTTCTTTTTTTCTTTTAACCAAGCCTTTTCTTTCCCCTATTCATTTCCTTCTTAGCATTTTATATAAACCATATACATAATATTTTGTTTAATCTTTTTCTTTTATACCAAACAATTTAAATGTAAAATTTATTTAAAATATTAAATTTTAGATATTGAGTTTATATTTGTACTCTTAATTTATTTTATTTTCTCTTTTAATTTATAAATATTATATTATTCTCTTAATCGATTTTATCTTCCTTTTTAACTCATAAGTTTTATTATTATTATTATTATTATTATTATTATTATTATTATTATTATTATTATATAGAAGTATTATTTCAATAAATGTGATTTTTCAAATTTTTTATTTTTTATTTTAACTTTTAATAGATTTTATGAATTAATTCCTAGACAATGGCTTTTAAATTTTAAATTTTATTATTATTATTATTATTATTATTATTATTATTATATTTTAACTTTTTAATGAACAATATAAATTTAATTATTTTGAAGATAATTTAAAATGAATATGTTATTATTGTAGTCAGATTTATAATTTTTTATTATTTCACTCTATTTTGGATAGATTTTTGCTCATTTAAAATATTTTTATTTTACTAACTTAATATAAATTTTAATATAATTATTTATTCTTCTACTATTCTAATATTTATCTTTATTCATATGATTTTCAGTTAAATTTTATAATTTTTTATTTTTCTTGAAAAAAATTTAATAATTAATAAATTTTTACTTATTCTTTTGTATTAAAAATTAATATTTTAATTATTTCTTTGATCAAATTTCAAATCAATTCAAAAAATATCTTGATACATTATACATATTTTATTATAAATATTTTTATATTATGTAAATATATATATATAAATTTTTAATATTGTATGTATTTACATATAATATTATCTTTTATGTATTAAATACATAATAATATATAAATTATTTTTTTTATTTAAATATAATATAAAATATATAAACCACAGCATAGAGCGAAATGGTTGTTGTAAATTAAAAAAATAGCTAGTTAAAAGTGGGTAGTTTAATTAGCCATGAAATTTACTGTACGATTAATTTCTCTAAAAATATGACTCACACGGATATCCATAAATTCGTTGTGAAGTTTCTAAAGTTTAGTAACCAAAGAATCTTTTTGACCTTATATATATATATATATATATATATTAAAGTTGTCTTTCTACAAAAATGTGTCCTATGATACATTTTACTTTAATTAATACGTTGAACAACATATTTATATTTTTATAGAAATTTGAAATTATTTATGTAAATGTTTCTCTTAATTTAAGTAACAATGTTAATATATATGCTCTCTCTAAAATTTATGCTTAATAGTTTGTTTGTTTATTCCAAAGAATTTTGGGTGGAAATTTTATGATGGGACAAAGATGGTTTAACTTTGGACTTTCATTGTTTCGATTCCATCCACTATTGTCATCAAATTCTTAAAATATTTTTTTATAGCTAACTCGTCCAATATTAAACCTAATATTTTAAACTAGAATCCGCCATTATAGTTTTTTTTTTTTTTGTTAGAAGAAATATAGATTTCATTAAACTAGAAACAAATTAAGATACAGAAACCCAGTTGAGGTTTGAAATAAACCCAATTAGGGCTAGAACAAACATAGATAAAAGAAAGCTAAAAGCAACCAAAAGACAGAAAAGTAAAAGACCACAAAATTTCCCTTGAGTGTAGAGCTTTCAGATATCAATAATAACAAACCATTCATCAACAGCCATTGGAAAATAAGAAATTTGTCGAGAACTGAAAAAACTAATAGAATATTGTAGCAGCTATTTAAATACCAACATTGGTTAAACAATAAAATGATAAAAATCTTAACTAATTTATAACCCCAAACATCCTCATATCTAAAATCAATTGAGGGAAAATAAAGATTAAAAATCCTAAAAAGGACCAAAGAGAGAGAAAATCCATCATTGAAACTGAGCCAAAGCAAATATGTTGCATGAGACTCTAAAAAGACTTCTTCCTGAAATATGAAGAAATAAACAGAGAAGGGAATATGTGTTTTTAAACAAACTTCAGGGGAAGATTGAAGAGCTTTTGACTTGAGAGAGGAAACATCTAAGACAAAATAGATGAACTTGAAGCGCCAAAATTATCCAAACTTAAGATTAAACCACCAACAAAAGGCTCTAAAGAGCTCAAAATCCATAAAAATAATAAAAACAAAAAAACAAAAAAACAAAACAAAATGGTGCTCTCTAGTGGAAGTTTTGGTTGCAAAGAATTCTCAGCTAAAACAAAGAAAAAAAGAAAAAAAGAGAAATAAATCTAAAGAGAAAAATGAGGGAACAATATATTTAGGATTACCGTCGGCAAGAGCGTCAGTGGCACCCCTAGACCTAGAGCAAAAACCAATATAGAGTGGATGTGCTCTATATGCATAGAGATAGCTTCATAAAAGAAAAGGGGGGGGGGGGGGGGGGGGGGGGCGGGATGGGTTTAGTGTGCCATTATAATTCAATCTCATGTGATGAACCAACCTCTTTCTTCTCTATAAATCCCAGTTTTAAATGAACAGAGGCTAGTTCCATCATGACCAATTAAGTTTTATTTACTTCCACTAAAATTTTTTATACTAAAATTCAATTAATTAGAGCTAAAGTGACCAAATTTAATGGAAAGACTAAATGATTGGATAATTAATTTTGAAAATTTGAATCACAATATACATAAAGTTATCGAATTATAAGTATTAAATAGTAATTCACTCAAATTTATATTAAGGAAAGATCGGGTAGTTTTGGACCTTTGGTGTCGCAAGATTGCATTTGGGAGAAAGATTTGAAAGAATTTTAGAATATAAATTGGTGGTAAAAGAAATTACAGAAATAGCTTAAAAATTATAAAAATATTACGAAAATAAGAAATTTACAAGAAAGCCCCGAGAAAAATATTCAAAAAATATATTATAAATTGAGTATAGGTTATAAAAATAAAAAAAATTAAATTTAAAATTAAAAAAATATAAATAATATTTTGAAGGAAAAATGAGCAATCTGCCAAATGAATTTGATGTGAAGTCCAATAGGACAAAATGGTCCCTCGCACGTGGTTAAATTTAGTGACACGCGAAGAAGTTAAAACCGCTAAAGGCTGAAGGTAATCATGAGGCTAAAATGGTAATAGAATGATTTGAGAATAAAATCTACAAAAATAATAATTAAAAAAAAGGCAAATAATTTTGAGAAAATCTGAATGGGGAAAGGGTATTTCCGTCCCATCGTGTTAATTTGGGACCAAGAGATTTCAGAAACCGTCAGAAATGTAGAGTGCGTCCCATTAAAAGGTAACTATTTCAAACGCCAGAAAGAGAGAGAGAGAGAGGATATACTGTAGTAGAGTTCACCGACACCACCAAAAGCGAACGTCTAATTCGATCCAAAATGAAAAGAAATCATACGTGTTAAAAGGATATTGATCTCAGCGGTAAAAGAACGAAAAAAAAAAATCCAGTGAGATGAGAGTACACCGTAACTTTGGTGAAAAGAGTCAACTAATTTTAATGAAATAAAATTTATAATGTTGTTTCATGTTGTTTTATTTGCAAATTTAAGTTTATAAAAATTTTGTAAAATTAAATGAATAAAATTTTAATTTTGAGGAGCTCTAACGAAGAAAAATTTGCATATTTTTAATATTAATAAAAGATATGGAGAATAAATTGTCATTATTTAAAAAATATATTTATTATTAGATTGCTTCTTAATATATAAAAATTTTATGTGATTTAAAGTTTTAAGCAGTTTAATTATTTAGGTATAATTTAATAGTCAAAAATAAATATTATTTTTATTTAAATTTTGAATTTAAATATTAAATATTTATAATTAATAAAATAAAAAGTTTCTAAATAGTGCAATGAGAAAGGAAGAGTGTTTGATTGACCAAAGGGAAAGAGAGCAAGTTGTTAAGAAGTGGTTCCATGCGGGGGAGGTACGAGTCACTACAACGACTAATAAAATGAATCGCCTCTCATTCATTTCCATTTTAGTCTCACTCCCAATTGTGAAACCAATAAAAAACACATTAAATTCATGAAGAAAGAATTACATTACATGTCATTTAAATAATGATGGCTTCATGCCCCCAAAACACCTTTTATAAGCATACAGCATACGTGCGCGTGTGTGATAAAATGACTATATAAAAATAGTGGCAAATATAATTTTGTATTTTTTTAATTTGCTTTTGCAATTATTTTTCTTTAATATATATATATATATATATATATTTATAATTTGATATTAAATAATTTAATGTTATAAAACATATTATGAAATATACTTTTGAATTTTGTTATTTTTTAATACTTTCATTCTTAAAAATACATATATATTTTTTGATAATTTATTATTAATTGGTTAAAAATATATAATATTATTGTATATACAAATACTTTTTATGTGATTATTTTTGTATTTTAGGAAATAATATATATAATTTATTACAATACAATATATATATACATATATATAAATTGAAAAAAAAAAAAAACACGTCACTTGCACGTTTTAACTAGTAACAATAAATGAAGCTACTGGCGCCTAATCTGAAACATAGAATGGCCCAAGTCCTAATCTTATACTCCTCAAAGGTAAGATTTAATTTTAGAAAAAATTACACAAATAACCTAAAAGAAATTAGTTTTAAAAGTAATACATAATGAAAAATTCAAAAATACGGTACAAGTGAAAAAAAAAAAAGTACAATAACTATTGAACCTTATATAAACATACACAGGGTGGATCCAGAAATTTATTTCAGCAGAGATAAATTTATATATTTTATGAATATTTTAATAAAAACATACATCTTATATAACTAAAAAATTATAATATATTTCTATTTTTAATATAAGAGAAAATATCATTACACAAACTAAAATTAAAATATTATATTTATTATACTATTCGTCATTATAAAATAAATTTTAATATGAATCTAATATAAAAAAAATTATTATTTTAATCTTCTCACTTATATTATATCACAATTATTCTCTGTCAATCTTCATATTTTGGTATTATTATATAAATTTTTATTATCAATGCTATTAAAATAACAACTAAGGGCATAAAGATAAAATCTTAACTAATAATTTATAAGACATATTTAAAAAAATAAATTAACAATAAAAACTAAAAAATTAACAATAAAAAATTAATACTAAGATTAATTATATGTTCATAATGATAGCAACTTAGCTAGCAAGATTATAAAGAAAAAGAATTTAGAAGTTTGGATTTCTTAACTTTTTCTATAAAGGTTGAAAGATAAAGAGATTATTTTTTTATAAAGTAAAACATGTGATAGAAGGGAGAAAGATAAATATGTGAGATATATGGTGATTTATATGAAATTTTATGATAAATATATTAAAAAAATATTTTTTTAAAAATTTATTTTATTAGACTTTTAATAATTATGTAGTAAAATATTATAATGGACTGAGATTTTATTATTTAGACCAAAGTTTAATATATATTTGTTTAACCAAATTCAATTTATATTTAATTTTGGACTAAATTTATAAAATATATGTACTAATTAATATTATTAAAATTTTTTAGATAAAATATTATTTTTAGTGGGGATAAAAAATTACAAATAATTTTTTTAAAAAAATAAAAAATCACTGGGGACAAAAAAATTAGTGGGGCAAAAGAAATTTACATATAAATATAAAAATTTAGAGGGGGCAAAACAAAATTTACATATAAATATATTTAAAAACAAAAAAAAATCAGTGGGGGCAATGGCAAGTGCCCACACTGTGAATCCGCCACTAAACATAGAAGCCTTAATAAATTGATATATATGATATATAAGTTACATATATTTCTTTATATATGTATATATATGGAGGATATAGATACAGTAGTGAAAACAAAAAGAAGAAAGCGCAACAAAATTAAATCAAAATGAAGAGGAAGAAAAAAAAGAAAAAAAAATATCATATTTTTTAGAAATAAAAATGAGAAAAAACGTAAAACTGAAAAAGTAAAAGTTATAAATAAAAAAATGAGAAGTAAAAATAAAAAAAGTTAAAAAATAATAAATGGTGTAATTTTCTTTTAATTTTATTTCAATATGTGAAACAGTAGAAAAGATAAATTTTGGTAGAATTTATCGATTTAATTTTAATTATTAATCTTTTGAAAAAATATAATTAATAAAATTTATTCTTGTAACTTAAAATAAAAATAACTGTCTCAATAAAATAAAATTAAATTAAAAGAATTTTATAGGAATTGAACTCACATGTATTATTAAGAGTGCACGTTTTTCTCTCAATACTTGTTAGCCATTCATTAACTTATGTTGTTTACAATATGCGAAGGAAAACGAGGAAACCAACTCTGAAATTGCAATCAAAAGTCAACGGAAACAAAGGGAATTCGGAGAATATTGTGGAAGAGGTTTTGGAGATACCTATGAGATCAGAAGAGGAAGAAATTGTTAATCAGGATGTGAAGAAGGATGAGTTGATTGCAGAGAAGAAACATTGGGTTGAGTATTTTTTCTCAGGATAGGGTTCGAGCTGCTAATTGTGAATTACGTTTTGTTCTAACTGGTGTATCGAATGGGACTAACGTGATAAAGTTTCATTCTGTTGAATTAGAACCAGAGATTAATCGACGGAATTTAGTGGAAATTGTTTATGGGGTGAACCCTAGCCTAGTGGAAAGTTCTGGCTATGGAAAGTTTTGCCCTAGCCTAGTGGAAGAAAAGGGGCTTCAAGACAGTTTATATGGTACGAGATAATATTTTTTTATTTATCTTTCATTTTGAGGAAGGAAATACTAATGTGTTGGATGAGAGCCCTTGCACATTTGATTGCAAACCTTTAATCTTGATGCCGTGGAAGCAAAAGTTGAATATGGATTTAGAGAAGATTCAAAAATTACCCATTCGGGAACAGTTGCCTGGTCTCCCTTAGGAATTTTGGTCTATTGAAATGCTTAGTAGGATAGGAAGTATTCTGAGTTCTCCTATGTTTACTGATGCATGTACAAGTAATCGATGGAGGCTTGGTTTTGCATGAATTTTAGTTCAAATGGAGCCGAAACTGGATTTCCCTAATGAAGTCATTTTGGAAGATGAGAACGGAGATAAACTAGTCCAGGAGGTTTCATATAAATGGACGCCACAAATATATAGTAAGTATAAGAGTGTTGGACATGGTGAAAGAGATTGCCTTGCTAACAGAGCTAAGGCAGTTTGCCAGGTTAAGCCAGCAAGCTTGAGTATTCAAAAGTAGGATTCTAGCAAGGTGACTACTGTGGAGCAAGATTATGATAAAAATAAGGGACAACTAAAGAACATTAATGTTGTATCTCCGGTTGGAGAGAACAATGGAAAAGCCAGTCCTATGAAGTCAATAAAATGTAATGATGGATGGGCATTAGTTAAAAGAATCAAGGGTACAGCAGTGGTTGCTAACCAGATTGAAACAGTCAGGGACCATGGAGGGAGTTCATCATTCATGAAATTAAAGTCTCGTACTACATGTGTGACTGGGGGGAGAAGGTAGGTAGTGAGATTTTTGAAACCCTCGGACAGGGATAAATGATAGGAAGTTGGAGCATTAGTGGTCTTAATGACCCCAGAAAGCAATCAGAGGTATGTACTCTTATTGTTTCTAAAAAATTGTGGGCTATGAGAATTCTAAAGACAAGGATTCGTGAGATGAATAAATAAGAAGTGCCCAAGTTGATGAGGTTGAATGAATGGAGTCTAGAAACCAATTATCAGAGTGCAGAGCTTAGGAGAATCTAGATTGTCTATAATCCATAAGTTATTCAATTGCAAACAATTTAAGTGACCAGATAATTCATTGCAGAGTTAATGAGAAGCAAATTAGCCTTTACTGGTATGTTGTATATAGGAATAATAATAGAACTGAGAGGCATAGATTATGGAATGTTCTAAGCCATATTGGGCAAAGTATGAGCGGACCTTGGTTGGTGCAAGGTGATTTTAACAGTATCCTAAAGGGCATGAGAGAATTAAGGGTGGTGATATTGATGAAAATAGTTATGAAGAATCCAGAGAATGCTTGAATGTTGCTGGATTAATGGAATTGAGATCTAGAGGTCCTCCGTATACATGGACCAATAATTAGGAAGCTGAAGCTAGAATTTGGAGAAGATTTGTGGTTAATGCTATGTTGATTGATGAATTTGGCATGGATGACTGTGAAGTGTAGAATATAGGGATATCTGACCATTCTCCCCTAATTGTTAGAGTGAAAGGGAATGGAGTTGTTAAAGCTACATTTAGATTTTTTTTAACATATGGATTAGTCACCCCAATTATGCTAATATTTATAAAAGGTTCGGAGTACTAAAGTATCAAGTTAAACAATGTTTTGGTTATGGACAAAGCTGAAGATATTAAAAAAAGAACTTAGAAGTTTAAACAAAACAAAATTTTGGGATATATCTAAAAGGATTGAGTATAGACAGTTGCTGAATTACCTTCAACTCTCTCTGATACAAGATCCTTTTAATTCTGAATTACAAGATGAGGAAAGATTTCTTCTCTAACGTTGGATGACGGCACCACAACATCAGAACCTAATACAGTCAATGGAGCTATGGTAGAGTTCTACAAGCAACTAATTGGGTCTAGTGATCATATCAGACAACATAGTGAATCAAAGGTGATTTTGAATGGAGAATTGGTGAATGAGGATGAGGCTTGTCAATTATGCAGATCTATAAGTGTAGAAGAGGTGAAATAGGCTATGTGGACAATTGGTAATGACAAGGTTCTAGGTGTTAATGGTTACAATAGTGTATTTTTCAAGAAGTCTTGGAGAATTGTAGATGCAGATGTAAGTGAAGCAGTGTTATAATTCTTTTCTTCTAATAAACTTTTAAAGCAGTTAAATTCGACATCTTTAAAAATCCTTCCTAAATTCCTCAACCCATCAGGCTTAGGGGATTATAGACCCATTACTTTGTAATACTGTTGTGTATAAGGTGATAACGAAAACAAATGCTTGGAAATTAGAGCCCGTTCTTAGAAGAATTATAAATTTAGCTCAATTTACCTTTGTGTTTGGAAGGAAAATTGCTGATAATTTTATGTTAGCACATAAATTAGTGTCGAACTATCACAGAGCAAATGGAAAAGCTAGATGTGCAATCAAGGTGGATTTAAGTAGGAATTGTGATGGATCGGGTATTTTCAGGCATTCGATCCATTCTAATTCATTTTTTTATAGAGTATAAGTAGTTTATAAATAGGTTTGAGCGTGTATAGATAATAGTTTTACTACCCGTGACGGGTTCGAGTTAGATACAGGTGTAAATCTTTGGGTATCCGTTATCCGAACCCAATTATATAATAATTATATTTTAATAAAAATTTAATTATATATTAATTATATTTTATTTTAATTATAAAATTATGTGGCATGAAATTATTTTAATAAAATTGAGTTAATTTTAAAATTTTAGTTATAATTATTTAATTAAAAAATTATAATTTATATTTTAAATTTTATAATATTTTTAAATTTTTATATTTAAAATAGTAATTAAACAGATTTTGGAGGTAAATGAGTAATATTAAATGGGTTTGGGATGGGTACGAGTATAAGCATAATTGGATTTAAAAAGCTTTGGTTATTTAAAAATTAAATGGGTTCGAGTTTAGACATGTAATACTCTAGATGAAATGAAAGTCTAGTAGATTAAAATTTGTGAAAATTAAATGAACAAAGTGAGAAAACAAAAACTCTAAAGTGTTTGAATTGAGAACTCTATAATTCATAACAGTAGTGAATTAAATCAACCAACTATAAGTTATAAAATAAGAAATTACATTTGTATAAAAAGTATTAGAAAAACAAAGAGACTAATTAGAGTGATAAAGAAATCATTGATATGTAAAAAAGTGAAATTTACAAGGCAGTAAAGTGATGGAAGTGAAAATTTTAAAACATCTTAATTACAGTAACTCGTATATATAAAAACCTTATGTCATTTTATTTGAAATGCAACATAACCATATTAAAAATAAATAAATTACCTTAATCTAATCAAATACATTAAAAACATATGAAACAAACAAAAAAATTTAGAATTATAAGTGAAAAGAATTTCAAAGAAATCAACTATTAGTGAAGGCAGCAAGTTAGAGTGTGAAATGATCAAAGATGGCACTCAAGTTAACAAAAGAAAAATATAAGACTTGAGAGATAAAATAGATATTTCACCCACTTAATTCTTAGTCATTTTTCTACCAAATAAAGTGGGTGACTCACCTCCTTTGAATAGAAAGAGAGCTTGGACAAATTATAATTAAAAGAAGACAAAATTAGAGCTTGTATTTTCTCTCTTTTTTCAGCAATCATAAACCATTTTCAAGCTAATTTCTTATATCTAAAAGTAATGCAAAGTGAAAAATTAAATTAACAAAGTGATATAAAAGCAAAGAAGGCAAGAAGAACTCCTAAAGATAAAAAATCTGAAAATTTTGAATCTTAATATTCTAATTTTGTTTCCCTAACTTTAAATCTATTACTTATTGAACATGAGCTAAAACTTATCATTTATACATGTTAATTAAGTATTTAGGATATTGAAAATTAATTTGGTTTGAAATAAATTAAAACTGATGAAGCTAGAAACTTTAATATCCAAATCTATCCAAATTAAACACCTTAAATTCTCAATAATTTAACCACTTTATTTTATTTATTTTAATATGTAAATAAGCTTTAAAATTCATAAACATTTATAGAAAGGTATATTTTGATGTTAGAAAAGCTATGGTAAAAAATCAAGTCGAAATGATGAGGGAAAATGAGTAAACAACTAAGTAAATACAAGCTGCTCATTGTAATAACCTGAATGAATATTACTAAAAATTTTGCTACTTTATTTGAGTTATTTACTTTAAAAAAACTCAAATTTCGTTCCCTTAAAACAAAAAACTCTAATTAGTTCTTTTTTCACTTAATTATTATAGCAGCTTAAGCTTTCATTAAATAATAATAATAATTACATTTTTCCAAATTATCACAGTAGCCTATTCTTTTAAATACTTAACTTTTAAATTCTATTTACATTCAACTTCCGAAACCCTAAATCCAAAACATTCATTCTTTAGATTTAAACCCTAATTTATTTCAAATCTAATCTTTGATTCAAACATCCAGTAGCCATATTATTTCTTTTATATTAACTATTTCTCAATTGACTAATCCAGTAATTAAAAACCCTAATTATTAAACATAAAACTCATGAAACCCTAATTTTATTCAAGAGACCCCAATTGATGTATAACCCTAAATTTATATACTTACTGCTTTATTTAAGTTAGATGAATGTTTATTATATATTTTGATTGATGTTTCATATCTTTGATGAATAATTTACTTGTGATGAATGGTTGGTTATTTTTATTGGTTTGCTTTGGTTGCAAAATATTATAAGAGGTATGTTTTCATATTTTGGGTACCTCATATTGTGAGCATCATATAATTTAGTTTATTTTAAAAATTTTGGATCAATGTAAAGGACACGTTTTCACCTTTCAGTGGGTGTCATATTTAGTTTTAGATATTAGATGATGTAAGGACATATTTTCATCCTCGGATGAGTATCCATTTATTTATTTTATTTAGACATTGTTGTGATTTTAATAAAGTATTTATTTATTCTTATGATCACATGTAGTATGAATAATATCATTATATTTAAAAATTTTATAATATTAAGACCTGCAAAGGAGGCCGGTTCCAATAAACCGGGTGTTGTGGGGGTATTGGGTAATTTCTCACTTTTTCCACACGTACCCAACTTTTCGAACACATTAGGAGGTTAGGGATTCCTTAGGAATCGAGTCATCCACTCCTTTTTTTACGGTCAGTCCGAATGATGACTCCATTTTCTCCGGATTTAGGCCCGTATTCTCTATGGCCCCGACCCTAACAGTGCAAAAGTTACAAGAACCATTCCACCGGGAGTGGGGGCAAAAAGTTTTGCTCACAGTGGTGACTCCACTGGGGATAAGAGAAATTGATTATGTTGGTCTTTATATTATTTTATTTTTTCTTATTATGATATTATCAATTGCATCATATTAGATTGCATCGTGTGCGTGAGTTAGAATGCCCATATTACCCGTGTTGTGTTATGTAAGGGATACCATACTTTCACTCAAGGTATGGAGATCGAGCATGGCATAACCACTCATAGCCTTGTACCTTTTGGTATATACTTGCTATGGAAACCTAAGCCTTTCAACCCAAAGACTAAAAAAGCTCATGTAATTGACCTAGTTAATTTCCTTAGGTTTTTACCCCAAATGCTTATTGTTTGACTATAGTTAATTTATCTTGGCTTAAATCATGATTTATTTTATTTGTGTTTTTTTTTTCTAATATGACCTAAGTATATTGATAACTCAAAATAAATTTTTCTTTAAAGTCCAAAAGGCCAAAGTTATTTTCAAAACTTTTCAAGATTGTCTTTAGACATAAAACTTTTCTAAAAATAAATTAAAAATTCTTTTCTCATGACTCAAATACAAAGTCAAAAATTTATTTTTTCTAAAAATCTTTTTACAATGGGTTTTTCAAATAAAACTATTTTTGCATTTCATCCAACATTTTTACAAAGAGCTTACAAATTACTTAGGTCAATTGCGGAATACCAAAAATCAATTGTGAGCCTAGTTTATACTAAGAATTATTAATTATGGGCTTATTTTTGGCATGAATCATTAGTTATTTTTTCAAGTGAGAAATCTATTTATAATAAACCTCTTAATTTAGTTTTAATCCAATATAGCATAAAAGTTATTTTAGTTGGTTGAATAGATTAAAACCTAATTAATGAGAATTATCATGAACTGATTTTCATTTTTTAAAATATAACTATTGGTTGAACCGTCCGAGGGAATTATTCGAAAATAAGATACCCCATATTGATATTTTGTTAACCATATACCTAGAAAAAGAGACTCATCATTCGTGTGTGGATGTTATAAGGTTGGAATGAACGTCCTAATTATCTTTGTTTGTTTGTTGTTTGTGCATACATGCATACATACATTTGCATCTCATATCATTAATTCTCTCTGGCTCACAAATCTAGAATATAGTAGTTCAAGAGCGTACAACCCCACTTACACCGTGACGAAGAATCCAACAGCAACTTAATTACTTTTTCACCAAAACCAATGGAGCCCGAACAAATTTAAAGAATAGTAGACGACGCCCTCAATGCTAAAATGGAAGTAATAAAGGGGTCCTAACTGAAATCATGAAAAATCAAATGGCTACAATATTAGGAAACAATACCGAAGCATCTGCTAGCACCAAAAAGCCAAAGGACAAAGGAAAGGCTAAGGTTGGTGAAGTGCCTTTTGATGATGACAAGATAGTTGTTGATAATGATGATGATTGGGTTTAATACTTCCAAGATCCTCAAGATAAGGAGAAAGAGCCGAGGGTTGTGGAAAGAGAAACTGTGAAAAAGACTGAAAATTCAGATGTTGAGAAACTGATTGCTGATTTGGAGAAGAAATTCGATAAGAAGTTGAAAATTAAAAAAATGTCGGAGGTCGACAAGTTATTCGAACAAGATGAGGAGGTTCCTTACAAGTTTAAGATGTCTTCCTTCGCTAGGTACAATGGTACAGAAAATCCTCACTTGCATGTCAAATAATACATCAACGCCATGCAATCTGTCAGAGCTACTAAAGCTCAAACTCTGAGATATTTTATGCTTTTCATTGGATCCTGTTGTGCAAAATTGGTTCAATATCTTGAAAAACAGTACCCAAAAAGATTGGGACATATTGTGCAAAGCCTTTGTTCAACTGTATGGGTACAATGTCGAGGTGGAATTTATTTTGATGAGGTGGAAGCCATTAGGCAACGACCAAATGAAAATTTTGTGGACTATGTGAAAAGATGGAGGAACAAGGCATCTTTGCTCAAGAAAAGGCCCAATAAATCAGATCAGATCAGAATGATAATCAGAGACGTCCTGCCTAACCTTCATAAGAGGCTTATCACACTCTTATAAGGGATTTCAAGGACCTCTTACAAGCTAGTTTGCAAATAGAAGAGTGAGAAAGAGAGAAGAACTATTTTTCTGCAAAACAGAATTATCAGTCTGGCACAAAGTACACATGAAGAAGCCGATATCAATACAACTGGTCAAGCAAATAGAAGGCAATTTGTAGATCTGGGAAAACTTTTATCTTGGGTCTTTAACAAGCTATAAAAGAATGGACTATTACATCCATTGGCCCCTCAACCTTTGTCGAATCTTTTACCCCTAAAATTTGATACTAAAGCCTTTTGTGAATTTCATCAGACATAAGGACATGAGACAGACAAATGCTTGCGACTAAAACATGATATCCAAAATTTAATTAACAGTGGTAAACTGCCTGAGCCTGATAAGCCCAACACAAAAGATAATCCTTTGCCAAGGTTTAACATAGTGCTACCACCAACAACCTTCATGGTAGGAAAAGGATTGGAAGAAGATTTTATTTTATCATCTTTTTAAGATGAGAGTATTGAAGATGTGGAATGAGGAGACATTTTGTTCAACAAACTTCCCTTAGCTTGGAGTGTTACTCTTTTTATTTTGCTTTCTTTAGCACTTATTTGGAACAATTATGTTTTTAAAATTATGTTTGTTTGAATAAATTATTTCATCAAAATTTTCATGGTCTTTGTTCATTTTGGTGTCCAACCAATGAAGAATCTAGCTTGATGTTCATAAATTAATATGTCTAGACATCATGATTTGAATGACTTTACTAAGTAAGAGAATTGCTCTATAACATTGAATTGTGTATTCTTACTTAGAGAGGGGCTCCTGCATAATTATCTTTGTCTAATTTCTAGTCAATCTTAGAACATGCTTTGATAAATTTTCGATGCAAAATTGAACTCTGCTTATTTTAGGAAGAGATGATCTAGACATTGTTTGACGAGCCAACAACTAGTATCTACCCTATTAAATATCAATCCTCAGTTATCCCTTTGAGCCTTTATAAAATTTTAGCTTTCTTTTTATTGGCTTACAAACTCCAACAACCTATCTTGAGTTGTTGTTACAATTTTGACAAGTTTTATGATCACTAAGGTGGAGAGGCAAAAAAATCAAAGAAATGAATGAATAGTCAAGACCATGAGGATAGTTGAAGTTCTCAAAACCATAATGGTAGTTGAAGTTCACCTGAATTAGACTAAATATCACAAATAAAATCAGGACTGAAGTAGATTAATACCACTCCACTAATCCATTACCAGAAATACAAGTTGGTATAAACAAGACAACTCGTTTGGAGCTAGGACAAAAAAAACAGAGAAGAAAAAAGAGGAAAGAAGAAAGAAAAAGAAATAAAATAAAATAAAATTCAAAATGGTTCAGAAATCTAACCGAGTTTCTCTTTTACCTAAGGCAGCAAAAGACTTTCATTTGGTTTATGAGGACAGTTTGACTGGAATTGGTCCAATCCAATCAAAGATTCGATCAAAATCAGAGAAAAAGAGAAAAGATAATCTAGTTTTTGAAAGTCCTGTACTTAATAATCCTATAGAGAAGAAAGACAAAATAATAAAATACTCAAAGAAAGGGAAGAATAAGAAAAATAAAGAGAAAGAAAAGGGAAAAGAAGAAAAGAAATGAATTTGGGTACCAAACTTTTTACAAGGGCAAAAACTGTCACAATCAAGATCCAGATTCATGTTAAAAAGAAAGAAGAATGTTCAAAGCTCTATCTTTTCATGCTCCCAACTGCCTAAAAGTTCAAATAAGAAATTTATAGTGTGAGAATTTGCCCATAGTGTCACAACGGCTCCAACTTACAAATGACCTTCATTTAACTCATATCCCTTATAGACCCTATTTCAAACCTATCAAAGACCTGTTGATCTCTCTTGGTAGGCAGAGTTTATTAGTGGAGATAGTTTGAATAAGCATGCATATGAGATAGACAATATTCAAACTCAATGAAACCTTTGGCCAAGTAATGTATATGTGCCTATCTGAAGTGCAATAATTTTTGCTTAAATAGACATTATTTCCGAGTTTAGTACGGTAACTAGGGTTGTCATATTATAGATATGTTAAATTTAAAAATCGAGTTCTGAGATAAATTAACATTGATTTGGCAAAGCCAACATTTGATTTCAAAATCAAAATTTTTTTAAAAAAAAAAGCCTTCAAGTTAAGGGAAGTATGTCGAATCATAGAACCTCGAAGGACACATTGGGCAAAGAAAATGATTATTGACGAGGTTATGAAGAAGCTACCAATTAACATATTGAATCATAATTTGAAATGGATGTATCTTTTCTACTTGGGGCCTCCATTATTCATGTTTTCAACATCTTTAAGATAAAAAGCCATAAAAGCGAAGCCTTCTGCCATTCCAGTGCAAGACCTAAATGGGCATCTAGAAGAAATCCGTGAGAACATTTCAGCTGATAACCTCAGTCAGTGAGTCGATGAAACCACTATAAGTATTATCCATGCATATCATGCATACATGAGCATATCCACTCCATTTTTCTTTGTCAAAAGTAAACAGTAATATTCTTTGAAGCAACCATAAAAGCGGATATGGAATCAGGAGGCATGAAAAGCCCATTGCATGAGAAAGCTTCAGTAATTTTGCAAAAGAAAGAAGAAATACATGCTTGTTCGAAAAACTAGATAATCTACAAACATCAACCAAAGCTGGCATAGAAAAATCATGGGGGACAAGGATAAGATATGAAGGCTAGCTAAAAAATGGCTGAATTTTTTCCAAAAGTGAAAAGAAAGAACAAAAAGAATGGAAAAAGAAGAAAATTAAAACTCTAAAAAGAATGAAGATGCAAAAGACAAAAGATCATTTAAGCTAAAAGAGCTGAAGCCAGGGTAAAGACCCGATCTCCAATGGATAAAGATTCATATTTCAAGGGTAAAGACTCGATCTCCAATGGATAAAGATCCATGTTTCAAGAGTAAAGACTCGATCTCCAATGGATAAAGATCCATGTTTCAAGGGTAAAGAACCGATCTCCAATGGATAAAGATTCATATTTCAAGGGTAAAGACCCGATCTCCAATGGATAAAGATCCATGTTTCAAGGGTAAAGACCCGATCTCTAATGGATAAAGATCCATATTTCAAGGGTAAAAACCCGATCTCCAATGGATAAAGATTCGTGTTTCAAGGGTAAAGACCCGATCTCCAATGGATAAAGATTCATGTTTCAAGGGTAAAGACCCAATCTCTAATAGATAAAGAGTCATGTTTTAAGGATAATGACCCAATTTTTCAATAGATAAAGATTCATATTGTAAGGGTAAAGACCCGATCTCTTATGGATAAAGATCTATTTTGGTAGGTAGAGACCCACAATCCATTAAAGAATAGAACAACCAGTTAAGCCAGAATTCTCAATTGATAAAAGGTCAGTCAAATTCAGTCTCAAGTCCAAGTACTCAATCTAATGTCCAAGTACTCAATCTCATGTCCAAGTACCTAAATATTTTTCGGGTGCAAGTACCCAATTTCGAGTCCAAGTACCCAATTCAATCTCGGGTCCAAGTACCTAAATCTTTTTCAGATCCAAGTATTCAGTCTCGAATCTAGAACTCTTTTCGGGTCAAGAATTCACCCTAATCATGTTGCTTTTCACTCTCTTCTACTGAAAGCCTCAGATCGTTCAAGCAGGGGGCAAACTGTAGACCCTTAATTTTTAATCTAGTCCAGTCTGATATTTTTAAACAGTTCAAAATAATTTTTGTGGTATTTTAATATTTATTATTTATTTTAATAATATTTATTTTATTTTATTTTTATAATTTTATTTATTATTTATTTTTAATAATATATTATATAATATTTATTTTTAATAATAAAAAAATAAAAAATATTAAAAAAAGATAAAAATAAATAAAAAAAATCGGTGACGGAAAAATCGACGACGACAGAATCGACGATAAATTGGCTTAGGCCAATTAGCCGCAAGTTTTGCCTGCGATGAAATAAGCCTCAGCAGCCCGTTCCTCGCAATCTCGCCCAGCACAATCTCGCACACCCAACCCGATCGTTACGCAGCAGCACCCATCGCTAGTCTCGCCCGGACCCTTGTGCAGTTTTCGCCAAAATCTTATTTTATTTGGTTTTTAATATTTTTCTAAACAGTTTTTATTTCCTTAACCAATTAGTATTAGGTTTTTATTTTCTTATAAATACCACATTAAAAACACACAGAGGGGGGGGGGGAAGAATTTTATTCAGCTAGAAAAAAAAATTGACTCAAGAATTATTCGGACTCTTGTAAGCAATTTACTCAAATCTTTGGACTTTGGCCTTTGGATTGGCTGCTGGAACTCTGAGAAATTCAGTATCCATCAACAAAAATCCTAAGCAAGCTTTATCAACTTGAAACATCAAGCAACAAAGCAGTAAAAATGAGAGAGAAGCATCAAACCATTTGAACAATTTTACAAAGGCAGTGACAGTGTCTTAGTTTCTGCCCAGCCATAGTTTAAGTTATTAAATTATGGTGGAGTCTTCAAACACAGGTACAATCTTCTAAACTCTCTAAAATCATAATGAGTTCTGTTTACTAATATTATAAAGTTCATATATGTTGTTTAGTTTAAACACGTCTAATAAAGTTATGTTTGATAACATTATCAATTTATATCCACAGTGTCTTCATTGAAATATATTCAATAGTCATGTTTCGTACTAGTATCAATATTAAAAGTTATTAGGATTTACACAGTGATCATATTTTTATCAAAACCCTAAACCCTAGCATTGTCTTCATAAGAGTTCCAAGTTCTTATCAAAAACCCTAACCCTAATTTCTAAACTAAAACCCTAGCCTTGTTTTCCAAAACTCTAATCATATTTTCCTCAAACCCTAAAATTAGTTTTCAAAATTTTTAACACCAAAACATATAGCCCTAAAGATCAGTTTTCAAACTAGCGACCGCCATTTGGGCTTGTCGAAGGGGTCGATATTTATTTGTGTATTATAAGTCTTTGTGTTTAAGTTCCTTTAAAATTCTAAAAACTTTAATTTAAGATGTAAACCCTAAATTTATATATTTATTATTTTATTTAATTTTAGATTTGATTATATAGTTTATCATATATTTTGACGATTGATTTATTTAATTTTGATGTTTGGTTTATTTAATTTATTATGGATGAATATTTTTATTATTATTATTATTTGTTTATTAAAATTATAAGAGGTATATTTTCATGATTGAGTACCTCATTAATTAATTTTTATGTAATTTAAGTTATTTTTATATTTTGGGATTAATGTAAAAGATATGTTTCCACTTTTTGGTGGGTGTCTTATTTAGTTTTAGACATTGGACGATGTAAGGATAAATTTTCATCATCAGATGGGTGTCCATTTATTTTTCGTTTGAACATTGCTTTGATTTTAATATAATGATGCTTTTATTTTAATTATTGCATGTAGTATGGATAATATTGTTATATTTAAGAATTTTATAATATCGTAGTTTCTAAGATGCACAATCTTTGTATCCGCAAATGTCCCTATAGAGAGGTTAGAGGAAAGATAGAGGAAAGAGATTCAACACAACTTCCACCGTGTAAAACACAAAAGTGAAATAACTCGAGAAACTAGCTAACTTGCAGGAACATTTTCAAAGCTATCATTTAGAAATACATTTGTATGGTGATTCTTCTAAGCAACAATTACTGTGAACTTTGGAACATAAACTTCACCAAGATACTTATAGGCCTGAAAAAAAAAATTTTACCAATTTGGAAATAATAATTATTGGGATAGAAATTTGTATCCTCTGAAAGGCCCTTATAAGCTATAAAATCTTGATCATAAGGCACAAAAGCAGGATTGCAGTACTTATAGATTCATGAGGTTGTCAAGTCTAATGCACAAATCAGGCTATATGATGAAATAGATACTCGAGCTTCAATAAGAAAATCCACTGGTCACAGGACATGTAAAGTAGGAGACTGAGGCAATAATCTTTTAGGGGTTCAACAAGGTTGACCTTAGAATCATATATGAAACTATCAAGCACTCAAAATTTTGTTTGATCACAATCATCACATTAATTAAAATTTAAATATTTATATATATATATATATATCAGAACCTCTTTGATTTGCTCCACTTCAATGTCCAAAACCTGATTGAACTGTGACTCGCTCACTCCATCCCTGAAAGCAAAACAAAGATTAGCAATCAAAAGTTATTATTTTACAACAAACTGACAATAGTAACAGTAAAAAAAATGAAAGAAGCCCAAAAGTAGGTCCATAGAACCATCTTATAACATTATGAATTTTGTAATTGGTGAAATGAATATAGCAGAATATGAATCGCAATTTCTACAAGAGCAAGAAGATTACTGTATCAAAATTCAAAAGTTATATGTTGCTGCAAATAGTTAAGCATATTAAAACTTTCCATCTCACTCCAAAACATACATCCTAACAGTTGAGAGACAAAAAACAAATAGGTAATTTGACACAAACAAGAATGTTTTTAGCACGGTAATAAATGCTAATTGTCCCTGCAGGTACAGCATTACCAAGCACATCAATAGCATTCTCATGCACAATCCAAAATGTATATCCTAACAGTGGAGAAAGAAAAAAACAAGTAGGTAATCAACATGAAAAAGAATGTTTTGGCACAATAGTAAATATTAATAGTGTCTACCATTGAATTTTAATCTTAATTTGAGTTTGTATATTAATATAATTATATTATAGGCTATTTAATTTAATAAGAGCTAATAAAGTAATCTAATTTTTTGGGCTTTATAAATATTTTATTTAATATGGGCCACGTACTTATGCAAGCTTAATATTAGTAATTAGGATTTTATGGAAACTTTAATTGATCTAGTATATAAAGAACATTATAAAGTTATGATCTGAGTTATATTATAGTTGTCAGCTTGTCTATCTCGCATTCAGAGTAAATACTGTTAGACAACAAATTATAACTCAGAAGATACAAACCCTAAAATATCAATTTTTCTATGAATCAAAGTGCGCTTCCGATAATTTTTTTTATTATTTCTCATTATTTTCTACATGAAGGATTATTTTGTGTTCTTGAATTTAATTACAATTATATTTATATACGTATATATAGTTAATCATATGTACTTTGGCTTAATTAAATCCTAGCAAGTGGTATCAGAGCCACTCCATTATAAATTTTTTGAGAAGTTCATGATTGAAATTGGGATTCTAGGGTTTTGAATTAATTAAGTTATAGATTTTGTTAATTATAGTTTTGGATTTTCGATTAAAGATAAAGAAATTTAAATATACAGTGTGGGTATATACGCATACCCATTCGATATGCTATATGTAATTGCAAAGATTCATTAGTTTCCGTAACATGTGACTTGAGTGCAGCCTATGCACTGTATTCGGCCATATTTAAGGAGTATTATTAATTGAAGTATGAATATATATATATATATTCGTAAATGTAGCCATAGGCTGTGATTTTTCTTTTCCTTCTTGGGCGACATGAATGAATTATAAACACCAACAGTTCAATTTTACAATTTAAAAAAAAAAAAAAAAACAGTGCCACTTTAGGACCGCAGCATCGTTAATTGGGTTTCAGTGCATTCTGAATTGATTTTTTTTTTGTCTTTTGTCCACGTTGAAGTGCAACAGTATATAAAAAAATAATGATATAAAATTATTTGTTACTTCTTTATAACTCATGATAAGATGTTGCATGATAAAACTTGAACGATATATCAATGCATTGTCACAATATTTTTTTTCATTGTGGTAATGAATTGTTTGGTTTTTTTTTTCCAAAGCTGTAATTTTTATTAATAAACTAATTGTAACGGATATATGGAGAACTCATAATATCCGAGTTTATAATGCACTTAAGAAAATTTGGCAAAAAATTAAAAGACAAATAGACAGCAAGCTTCATACTCATTCTACAGTCTATGACAAGGAAATTTGCGGCTTGATTACCCTCCCTGAATGTATGTAGTATAGTCGAGTTTGAACTGTCAATGAAGCTTTTAATGTGGCTAGCCATTGTTGTTGATGTAGAAATCCAGGAGGATGTGATTTGATGATGAACTCATGCTGAGTCAGTCTCTATTTCCAGCGGTTATTAATGTTTCTGAATACACCATTGGATTCCTTCAAAAGCAGCTAGCAATTCAGTTTGGTTGGGATTAGAAGCCTGTAAGAAAAAACTGAGACCTACTATAAAACATACATTGCAATCCCTGACAATAGCTCCACCGGTCGTCATATTCACAGTAACCGAAGTGTTAACATTAAGCTTGAATCTTGGTGAAACTGGTTTACGCCAATATACGAGAGTTGACTTTAATTTGCATCTTTTGCCAAATTGTTCTGGCAAGAATTCTTGAAATAAAGCCATGGACTTTGCAAATTTGGCAGAGGAAGGAGCTACTCCCCAATTAAAAATCGAGGTGAGGATGGACCTGATAATGCTTGGACTATATACCTCCTCGCCACCCCATGTAATTCTATAAAAGGCTAGTCATATGTGATAGAGAATTACCTGAGGGATGAAGGCCATAGCTTTGCCCGCCAGTGAGTTAGGAGAGAATTGGGACCACCACAACATGAATTCTTGTTTAATTGTGCGCTGGACCAAGGCATTGTACTGCAAAGATTGTTTGAAAAACTGCCAGATTTTCATGGTTTCAGCACAGAGGTAGAACATGTGAGATGTAGTAACTGCAGCAGATAAGCAAAATGGACAGCAGGTGGCCATTGAATCCCCATCATTTGAAGTCTTTCCGACAACGGCAGGGCATTGTGCCGTTATCTCCACGCAAGTATTGAATAGCTGATGGAAATTAATGAATTCCAAGTCATCCTGTACGATAGTAGCTCGCTTTTTCTTTCTCTCACAGCATCATAAATTTTTGCCAAGACCAAGGACTTGGAGCTTGTCTTGTTACTAACCCAATCGCCATTCTCTTGCTGCATAAAAAGAGAAGAAGCAGTGGTCGAGATCTTGCAAATTCTCTTCCATGTAGGGGAGTCAGTTTGCAAAAATTTCATATGACTAGCTTTACCATATTTTTTCCTCATAATCCTTGCCCAAGGAGTATCTCCCTTTTGATAGTTCAACCAAAGCTTTATTGAGTAGGCTTTTTGCAAAGATACAAGCAATCGGACTCCCATACCACCTTCAAAAGTGGGGTAGCAGAATTTTTTGAACCTGGCCCAATGATAGCGCCGTTCAACACCTGAATGCCAGAAAAAAAAAACAAATTTTCGTTCCAAAGCATCAATAATTTGTTTCGGCAGTTGCATAGCCCCCAATGTATGAATTGGAATTTAACTCAAGACATGTTTAATGAGCAGAAGACGGCCACCAGTTGACAGCAACTTTTTCATCCAACCATGTAGTTTTGTATCCACTTTTTGTAAAAGATATTGACAGTAAGTGAAACGGTTGATCCCTTGATATATAGGAGCCCCTAAGTACATGAAGGGAAGTGAATGCCACTTGATGTCAAGAATCTGTGCTATCTTGTCTATAAAACCATGGCTAGCTTTTTTC
Organism: Garcia nutans; assembly: GCA_947685225.1. Classification (NCBI taxonomy): domain Eukaryota; kingdom Viridiplantae; phylum Streptophyta; class Magnoliopsida; order Malpighiales; family Euphorbiaceae; genus Garcia; species Garcia nutans. The sequence goes on from CANTUV010000025.1 coordinate 9,410,457, forward strand.
GAACAATAGAAAGAACACTTCCTAAAGTTGATGGCTTGACCGGATCCTTGTTGATATGCTGTGAGAAAGGCTCTGAATTGCTTAGTACTTTTAACATCACCATTCAAAAATATAAGCAGACCATCAGCGAAAGCAAGATGAGACATCACCTCACATCCTCTAGCAGTCTTGTATGGAGTTATTTTTCCCTCCCCAATTAGTTTGTTTAGCCCTCTTGAGAAACATTCCGCCACTATAATGAACAAATACGGAGAGAGAGGGTCTCCTTGCTTGACACCACGCATAGGATTGAAAAACCCACAGCTGACTCCATTCACCATAACCGATAATCTTGTAGCTTTGAGATTAGACATTATCAGATTGACAATCTTGCTTGAAAACCCGAATTTAAGAAGAACCCACTCAAGGAAGCACCATGAGACTCTGTCAAAGGCCTTAGCAATGTCAAGTTTGATTGCTAAGTTATGTCCCCTAGTCTTCTTGTCCATATCATGAACCAGCTCGTTTGCTAATAGAATTTGCTCATGAATTGAACGTCCCTTTAAGAAACCTGCCTGTTCTTGGGAGATTATAAGAGTAAGTAATGGAGCCATTCAATTAGCAATTATTCGGGTACATACCTTGCTAACAAATGTAGCCAAACAAATGGGGCGGAATTGGCTGAAGTCCGATGGATGTTGAACCTTCGGCAAGAGAATAATCTGTGTTGCACTAAGTGACTGTGGAATTGGCAGACCAGGGAAAAATTCCTTGACTGCGCTGCAAACATCCCTAGCAATGATATCCCAGCATTGCCTAAAGAATGTTCCGTCGAAACCATCCGGACCAGGAGCACTATTAGGATCAAGTTGCCAAACAGCTTTTTTAATCTCCTTGTCGTTTGGGATTCGCTCTAAAGTTGCGTTATGAGCTTCTGTGATTACCATGGGAATTACCTCAATGAGAGAGTCGAATGATCCATGGTTTTCATCACCAAATAGCTTCTGAAAAAATGATACAACTTCGTTGCTTATCTCTGCTTGATCAGTTATCCACTTTCCTTATGAATTTTTTATTATTGATATCCACTGCAATTTCCTGGATATTTTTACATATTGATGAAAAAACTTGGAGTTAGATTCTCCCTCTATAAGCCATTTAATGTGAGCTTTTTGTCTCCAAAAGGTTTCCTATAACTTGTATTTCTGCAAAAGGAAAGCTTGCTTCTTCTGTCATTCTATTCGATTAGTAACTGAAGGATCTGAGACATAAATCCATTCGGCCTCAACTGCCTCCTTTTCTGTCTCTTCAGTGCCATGAAAAATATTACCGAAAGTGCTTTTGTTCCACTCTCTGATTGATTTCTTGAGAATATTAAGCTTCATGAAAAGGCCTTTCATATCACCACCGAAAAAATTAGAATCCCAGCTCCGTCAAACCATAGGCAAGAAGGTGTCATGAGAAAGCCACATATGCTGGAACTTAAATGCTTTTGGAACAAACATATTTGAATTCTGACAAGACAGTAACAATGGGGAGTGGTCTGATGAAGTCTTGCCAAGATGATGAATGCTAATATCTGTGAAGAGATCATAAAACGATTCATTAGCCATAATTCGATCCAAGCGCTCCCAGACCCTTCTGAAATATCTAACTCCTGTCCAAGTGAAATCACAGCCCTTGAAAGGAATATCGATAAGGCCACAATCATCCGAACACATGACAAAGTATTGCATACTGCATAAGCATAGAGTGGCATTGCCTTTGTACTCTGTTGGCGACTTAATCACATTAAAATCTCCACCTACAATCCAAGGCTCTGAAATGCACTCTGAGAGGCTAATCAACTTATCCCATAGCATTTGTCTACCCGACCTGGAGTGTTTACCATAGACAGCTGAATAGGTAAATTCTAGAGAAAGAGAATGAAATTGCACCGAGCATGTAAAAACCTGAGACACATCCTGAAAATTCATAAGCTGAACATATTGTTCCTTCCAAAGGAACCATATTTTATTATCTGATGAACATTCAAAATTGTTGAATCCAAGCTTCGAAGCAAAATACAAACTTTTAGATTGATTCACCATAGGTTCAATAATAATAAGAAGAAAGACTTTATGTTCACAACAGAGCTTGAGTAATCTAGAGAAAGAAGAGTTTATACCGCTGAGATTCCACTGGAGAATATTCATTGATGAGAATCAGAATTAAGAGCTAGAAAATGTTTGCCCTGTTTTGTAGTCCTGTGAACTTGTGATTTCCATTTTCTACCAACCTTTTTTCGTTGGACCATTGTGAAAGCCTGTTCTGGGTCCTCCCCTTCCAATGAAGAATTTAAAATATTCTGCAGCTTCCTATTAAGGACTCACTTTGAAATACGCAGCTCATCAGTCGGCAAAACAATTTCAGGCAAATTCGAATCAGAGTTATGCTGGTACGAATCCTCATCGTCATTAGAATTTTGTTCCGGTTCAGAATTATATGAAGCAAAAACTGTTGTCGAGTTATTCTTTTCAACCTCAGGACCAGAATCATGATCAGGAATATGATCTGAATTAGGTAAGGAGTCGGTAGAAGACTCGTCGCCATCAGGATTTTATCCGGATTCCTGAGTTTTTGCTTGTACAGTAATCTCGTCGCTAGTTTTCAGCTGCTCTAAATTTAAAGAAGTATCATGCGGTTGTGAGACATTAGCAACTGCGTTATTATGAGTTTCGTTGGGAGTACCATCAGCTTTATCTAAGGGTTTAGTTTTGCTTGAATCTTTCGGAACCCAAACCTTCTCAAGATTCTTCTTCTCGATGATCATAGGAATAGACGATGATGGCTGTTTAGCTAATGATTGGCAATTGGAATTGTCATGGCCCAACTTGTGACAATGAGTACAAAAAGCCGGTAAATTTTGTATGTGATTGATTGGAAAAAGCAAATTCCGTCGTCATCAATCCAAACTTTGGAAGGGAGTTCCTGTGATAAATCAATTTCGACAAAAACCCTAGCCACAGATGGTCTTGTTAGTGTTGCAGTAGTTGCATCAACTTTAAGTGGTGGCCCAACCAAATTGGCAATAGGGAAAAGAGCCACTTTTTCAAAGAGATGAACAGGCAAACCCTCAAAAGAGATCCATGCAGGAATGATGGAGCTGTCTCTATCCGATCGAAAATCCCTCGTCCATTTGGAGACTCGCATAGCAAATCCATTAAAGTACCAAACTTGCTTTAACCAACATCTATGATAATCGCTTTCCAAATCAAACTTAATCAAGACATGATTGGGATCAAGCAAGCCAAGGGTAAAATATCCATTGAATCCAATATGATCAAGGTGCTTTTCAGAGTTTTCATGGACGGACGGCCAGATTGAAAAGACCCAATTAAAGCAAAACAAAAAGGCTGCACCAAGAAATCTGATTCCTCTTTGGAAAAGGAGATAGCAAGAACTCCCTTAAACATACTAGGTTTTTTAGCAACCATAAGAGGAGCTCGTGTGAAAGCAGGAGCAAACGATCTATTAACATTCTTCAAATCATTCTTCACAATCTCAGCAAAAGAACGAGTTATTGGTGCAACCGGCTCCGATCGAGCCATCGCATGAGATTCACCAGCCGTGGTGAACAAGAAACTGAACCCTAGAGCAGGAGAGACTTTTTCGGAAGAGTTGCTATCAACTTAATATATTCACCGAATTGTTTGGATTTTATTTAAATTATTTTGGCTCAATCTCAAATTAATTAATTTTAATTATTTTGAGTTTCTTTAGTAATAATATGAGTATTATATGGCCTAATTTAAATATTTTTAAATTAGTTAAGATTATTTTGTCTTTAAATTTTAATTAATTTTTTTGGAGTGTATTTTTATAATCAACAAAATTTATCAAATATTTAATAGAATTAGTTAAAACAAGAAGTCACCAAAGTGACATCTCTTGTGTAGATTAACTTATTGAAAATATTATGATATTTATATTTTTGTTAATTTATGCATGTATTATTTGGCCCAAAGAAAGGATCATATTTAGCAGAATTACATACATATTTGTAGTAATAAATGTATGACAATTATAAGATTTTCATATGAATAAAAGTCGATCCAAAGATAAGCTTATTATTTGATAGGATTTATTGTCAATATTTAATCACTACACTAAGAGTACTACTTACAAATTAATATTATTGTCCAAAGACTTGATATTAATGTTGTGCTAAGTATCTCAAGATGCATTTCATAATTATTTAAAATTTTAGATATTATTTTAAATTTATAATGTGAACATTTTATTTATTATTTTATTCTTTGTATGGTCAATATGTCTGCCAATATGCAGCTCAATATGAGCAGTATTCCAGTATTTACTGGGCATAACTTTAAGGATTGGAAGGAAAATAGACTCATTTATCTTGGCTACATGGATCTAGACCTGGCATTAACGAAAGAGCAGCCTTACAGCAGAAAGTTCCACTGAGGCAAAATGGAACTTCGAGTGGTGGGAACACTCTAATCGCCTGAGTCTAATGATCATTAAGTGCAGTGTTCCAAATGACTTTCGAGGTGCTATTTCTGCTGAGGTTACTAAGGCTAGTGATTTCCTTACCGATATTGAGAAAATCTATGAGAAAAAATGATAAAGTAGAAACAGGAAGGCTTCTAGTGAAACTGACTTTCATGAAGTATAATGACAATAGAAATATCAAGGAATACATTGTGAGCGTGTCTAATATATTCAAAAGACTGAAAGCACTTAAGTTGGATTTACGAGATGATTTGATTGTGCACTTGGTCATGAATTCTCTTCCTCCATAGTTTGGGCAATTTAAGGTCAGTTATAATTGCCAAATGTAGAAATGGACTCTTAATGAGCTCATTACATACTGTGTACAAGAGGAAGAAAGAATGAAGTTGGCGAAATTTCAGAGTGCTCATCTAGCTAGTACCTCAATAGATAAGGGCAAGAAAAGAAAGAAGGATAAAGAAGATGCTAAGAGTCTAGAACAAAAGAAGGCTAAGGTAGATAAATATTTTTTTTATGAAAAGACTAAACATCAGAAGAAAGAGTGTACCAAATATCACACTTGGTGTGCTAAAAAGGATATATTCTTTACTTTGGTCTGTTCTAAGGTTAATTTATCTTCAGTACCTAGAAACACTTGGTGGATAAATTCTGGTGCTACTACTCACATAAGTGTTTCAATGCAGAGTTATCTGAGCTACCGAAAGCCAAGTGATGGTGAAAGATACATCTATGTGGGAGATGACAAATCGGTGGAAGTAGAGGCAATAGGGCATTTTAGATTATTATTAAGGACTGATTTTTATTTAGATTTAAAAGAAACATTTATTATTGTCTTTTAGGCAAATTTTGGTTTTTGTTTCTATATTAGACAAATTTGGATGTTCTTGTTCTTTTGGAAACAATCAGATTTGTCTTTCTTTAAATTCAAATATTATTGGTACTGATTCATTAAGTACTTATGATAATTTATATATGCTTGATATTGTTGCTTTATATAATGAAACCTTACATGTAGAAACAAAATATACTAAAAGAAAGCAGAATTAGGATAACTCAGCTAGACTATTACACAAGCATTTGGGTCATATATCCAAATCTAGAATTAAACAACTTGTGTCAGATGGAATATTGGATACACTTGACTATTCAGATTTAAATACTTTTGTTGAGTGTACAAAGAAAAACAGACCAAACAAAAGAGATTAGATGCCAACAGGTCCACAAGTGTCTTAGAATTGATAGATGCAGATATTTGTGGGCTATTCCCTACAACTTGCTGGAATGATCAAATATACTTTATATCATTCATAGACTACTACTCACGTTATGGGTACTCATATCTCATTCATGAAAAATCAGAGTCTTTAGACGTATTTAAAGCTTTCAAAGTTAAGGTTGAAAACTAACTTGGTAAGAACATTAAGAACATCAAATCTGATCATGGTGGTGAATACTATGGCAGATATGATGGTTCAGGAGAACAACATCCAGGACCTTTTGCTAACTTCCTAGAGAATTGTGGAATTGTCCCATAATACACAATGCTTGGTTCACCCAGCATGAATGATGTAGTTGAAAGACGAAATGGAACTCTTATGGATATGGTAAGAAGTAAGATCATTCATTCTACCTTACCTGAGTCACTATAGGGAGAAGCACTAAAGACAATAGCTTACATCCTTAATAGAGTACCAACTAAAGCAGCTGCCAAAACACCTTATAAGTTTTGGATATGACGAAAATCCAGTTTATAGCACTTTCACATTTGGGGGTGTCCAGCTGAGGCTAGGCCTTATAGGCCCAATGAAAGAAAAGTGGACTCCAAAACGGTTAGCAGCTACTTTATTAGTTACTCAGAGTAATCTTGGAATTATAAGTTTTATGATCCCAATACTAAGTCAATTTTTGAGACAGGAAATGCAACATTCTTTGAGGATATTGAGTTTAGGGGATAAATAAGGTCAGACACATTGTCTTTAAAGAGGAATCAACTTAGGAAAACTCAATTTTGATTCTCACTATTGCTTCTGATAGTGTGCAGGTTTCTGTACCTATAACTACTCAAGAAGCATATTTGGAACCAATACAAGACAATGTTGAACAACTTCTCATTCAGGTTGAGGAAGTTATTCCTCAAGAACAAACTCAACAACCTCAAGAGCTTGTGCCACTAAGGAGATCCATTAGAGACAGTAGAAATGCTATTATAGATGATTATAGCATTCCTCTAGGAACATGAGGACACTGAAGGTTTGGTGAGAGATGATCCAATCAATTTTCATCACCTATGCAGGATTCAAACTCTCAAAAGTGGATTGAGGGAATGAATGAGTATAAGTCAATGCAAGATAATCAAGTTTAGGACCTTGTCCCATTACCTAAAGGAAAAAAACCTATTGATTGCAAATGGATAATTAAAACTAAAAGGGATTCAAAAGGTAATGTGGAGAGGTATAAGACATGTCTTGTAGCTAAAGGCTTTAATCAAAAGAAAGACATTGGCTTTAAAGAGACATTCACTCCAGTTTCTTCAAAAGACTCTTTTAGGACAATCATGGCTCTTGTTGCACATTTTGATATTGAATTATATCCAATGGATTTTAAGACAATGTTTCTCAATAGAAACTATTTATATTGAGAAACATTGTCTTAATGAAACTATTTATATGGTGCAACTAGAAAACTTTGTGTCAGGAGACCCAAAGCATGTGGTTTGCAAATTAAAAAAAAATCCATTTATGGACTCAAGCAAGCTTCTCATCAGTAGTACTTCAAATTTCATCAAGAGCTTGTCTCATTTGATTTTGAGGCAAATATTGTTCAAGATTGTGTGTACCATAAATTTAGTGAGAGTAAATTTATTTTTCTGGTTTTATATGTTGATGACATACTTCTTGCAACCAATAATAAGGAAATGTTGCATGAAACCAAGAAATTTCTCTCAAGTAAATTTGACATGAAAGATCTTGGTGAAGCTTCTTTTGTATTAGGAATCCAGATACATCAAAATCGTTCTCGAGGTATTCTTGGATTATCACAAAAGAACTATATAGAAAAAGTGTTTAAGAGATTTGGTATGCAAAAATGTAAACCAAGAGATACCCCAGTCGCTAAAGGAGATGAGTTTAGTCTCAGTTAATGCCCAAAGAATGATCTTGAGGTAAAGGAAATACAAAAGATTCCCTATGCTTCAGCTGCAGGAAGTCTGATGTATGCTCAAGTTTGCACTTGTCCAGATATTTCATTCATTATTGGCATGCTAGGCAAATATCTAAGTAATCATGGGATGGATCAATGGAAAGCAGCCAAAAGGGTTTTGAGGTACTTACAGAGAACAAATGATTACATGCTCACATACAAGATGTCAGATCACTTAGAGATCATAGGGTATTCTGATTCTGACTATGCTGGATGCCAAGACAGCAGAAGATCCACTTCAAGGTATATTTATCTATTAGTTGGAGGAGCTATTTCCTGGAAAAGTATTAAACAAACACTTATAGCTACCTCTACTATAGCAATGAAATTTGTAGCATGCTATGAGTCATTAAACCATGGATTATGACTGCGAAATTTTATCACTGGGCTCCATATTGTGAGTGTTATTGATAGGCTATTGAAGTTATACTGTGATAATAAATCAACAGTCTTATTCTCCAATAATAACAAAAGCTCTTCTTGATTTAAATACATCGATATAAAGTTCCTGACTGTAAAAGAAAGAGTACAAAGTTGATATATATCCATAGAGCATATTGAAACAAATTCAATAATTGTGAATCCGCTCACTAAGGGAGTAACACCAAAAGTATTTTATGAGCACACTGCTCACATGGGTGTTACATTAGTTGAGGATGTTTAGGTTCAGTGAGAGTTTATATATGACTTTATTTTAGATGCTCTATTCTATTTGGATATATTATATTATTTGTATGAACATTATTTTCTGCATAAATAAAGTATTCAATTCACTATACTCTGTGTCATTAAGTTAAAATTGATCTCACTAAGGTAGGACCAGTTGAAAATAGGCATGTTAAGATCAGATTATATGTAATTTCTATACTACACATCCATACTTGATCTATGTCATTGAATATATTGATATTGCGATCATTGATGGGCTGAGTTATGAATTAATATAACAGAGGCCTCTTTGGTTTTATATCAATATAGTAGATGGACCAAATTATATCTGAGGGAATGTTTCAAGATATGATAGCCACTTTTGTGCTCATAAAGTATAATATAATTATTAAGGTATAATATGTAACTCAAGTGGGAGATTGTTAAATTTTAATCTTAATTTGGGTTTACATATTAATATAATTATATTATAGGCTATTTAATTTAATAAAAGCTAATAAAGTGATCTAATTTCCTAAGCTCTATAAACATTTAATTTAGTATAGGCCACATATGTGTAGAAGTCCAACACTAGTAGTTAAGGTTTTATGGGAACCCTAATTGATCTAGTATATAAAGAATATTATAAGGGTTACGGTCTCTGAGTTAGATTATAGTTGTCAATTTGTTTGCCCCATATTCAAAACAAATACTGCAAGACGACGAATCATAACTCAGAAGATACAAACCCTAAAATATCAATTCTTCTATGGATCAAGGTACGCTTTCGCTAATCTTTTTCATTATTTCTCATTATTTTCTATGTAGAGGGTTATTTTGTGTTCTTAGATTTAATTACAATTATATTTATATACATGCATATGGTTAATCTTATATACTTTGGCTTAATTAAATCCTAGCACCTACAACCACAGCATCGCAAAGCACATCAATAGCATTATCATGGACAACACAACAAAAACACATAAAACCTCAAGATCTCATTGTTGATAAATGTGAGCCTATTATTTATTCTTATCAGGTCCTTCAGTGGCATTTTGAATGAAATGCTCCTTTGAAATCTTATGCAGGATCTTGGGCTAGAATATCACAAAGTGTGATAATAGCATTACAGGAAATAAAATTCAATACTACATCAACATAGCTAAGGTCTGCCTCAAATTAGAGAATGAGGGGAGTCAAAGATCCTTCCATCCATTTCAATAAACAAGCATGGTCTTCCACAACAGTAAAAAGCCAATAAGAAATTATAGGACCAGCATTGTCATCTTCATCCTTACAAATTCTCTGAAGTTCTCACTTTCCAAAGCAAAATTTACAGAGCTCTTAATTATTTTAATGCTTGCTTGACATTTAAAACATAGGAAGATCGAATCATCTAGTTCCTACAAACTACTAAGGCTCCTTACATATATTTTAAAGAACTATCCTAAGATGGAAAACCTGAACAAGAAACAAATAAAATCAGAATAATGCAGTAATACCTGAACATAATTATCTGTTCTGGTTTGCAATGGTTGCTGGTCTTGTAGAAGTCCACTAGCAGCTCCCTGAAACAAGGAGTAATTCAAGAGATTTTAATCAAAGAATTCTCCAATACTTTTCTACATGGATTAAGACCCCATCAGAAAAATCGCATCTAGTGTAGTTAAAACATATTGGCTTACCATCTTAAGAACTGCGGAGACATGTATTAACAATGGGAAAAATGAGCAAACCAGAAAGAAAGAAAGAAGATCGGTTTGCTGACACCAGAATCTCCACTTTGAAATCTGGTACTATAGTCTATTGAATGATTCGTGGAGATAAATGAGGCATACAAGGTTGATAACCTTACAAATGAATTGCAATCACTCAAGTTTATCATAATAATATGAACATGCAACTAGTGACAAAGATAATTGCATCATATTAAAACATCAAGATTGGACTTGCAAGGGGATATATTGATGCATCAACATCCATATAATCAACACATCAATCATTACAGATGGTAACATGGAAATTGTTTTAGTAGTGTACCTCATAATGCCCTCATCTTTGCCCTTAGCTACAGGCTTGAATAGAGCATCAATCATCTCCAACTTAGGAGATTAAGTTCTTACAGATGCTCTATACCTTGATATCAGGGGCCAATGAAGAGATCCAACAGCCTGAAAAGTTCATTATATTAACATAGCAACAGCATCACTACTGAGCAAGACTTAAGAAAATTGATTGAAATTCAAAGTGCTGCAGAACAATATTACCGCAGCTATTGATGGGACATCTACACGCCTGGGAGAGCCATGCGACACATCCATCACCAAAATCATAGTAGGAGTTCCCGTTACGAGGGGAATACGCTTTGAGTGCTCAATTTTTAATAAAGAATTAATTCCCCCAAGCTATAATTGAAGATAAACACAATAAACATCAATTCACTATCTGAACAGAAAATATGAAGGTAAACATCTTAACATCGAAAAATAATTTATTTTTCTATTTTCAAGCATACCTTCGAATTGATCTTAAGAAGTACATTGGTAAGATACTGGTCATTAATCGTAGCTGGAGAAATGCACTGCGTAACAACACCACAATCACTTAAACATTTTCTTCTTCTTCTATGGTCCTGCGATTTGCAAGAGATCATAAGTTAATCAGGTAAGTTAAACATTTCTCACCATCATATGCAAACGTTATACCACCAAGTTCAGATGAGTATGTTTGGTAAAGACTTTCAATTACTTTTCGCCCATTTCTGTTGCCTTCAACAGCTTTTTTATGTTCCGAAGTAATGGAAACCTGCAGATTGTGCAACAACAATGTTACTCGAGCATATGATGAAGTACCAGAGAGAGAAAAAAAACACTAAGCAAACATACACTATACTGGTAAAACATAGCATCTGAACAATTGAGAGAAACTTTAAAATGGTTGGTGAGTAAACGTATTGGACGCCCACTAGTTCCAAATCCTGGTCTGCTGATGATAACATGCTTGGGAACAGGGGCAGGCTGCTGTGGCGGCAGGGATCCGCCAGCTTCTTTCTCCATCTTTCAGTCAAATTAGGAGCTCCTTGAGCCTTTAATGCAAAAGGTTCTTATGAGCCTTTAATGCAATACTCAATGCCAAAAAATAAGTAAATAAATAAATAAGAGAGATTTAACTCAAAAGTAAAATAATGCACGAGAGAACGATATTTAGCTTTGTTAACTGTAAAAAAAATTCCCAAAAAAGCAAAAACCAAAAACAAAAAGCGTAAGAGAATCGTACAACATTTAATAAACAGATATTTCAAAAAAAAAAAGTTAATACACAGAGTCACAAACAAAAATAAGCTGCAAAACAATTGATTAAAGCCTTTTTCAAGCAAGCAGTAAGCAAAAAAGTAAAGAAGCGAAGCCATGAGAAGAGCAAAGAATCAAAAAATCGAACTGAAAATAAGCCTGTAAAATAGAGAAGAGAATCGTACCAAAGAGACGTCGGGTTTTTTTTTTTCGAAGATTCTTAGCAGGGTCTCTGCTTTCTTCTGGTCTTCACTCACTGCTCGCCAGGAGAGTGAAGAGAATGGAGGGAATGACGAAAGAGAATGAGCATGTGTATTTACTGGAAATAATTTATATTTCTCCTACGTCCGGAGAGTAGATTCCTATACTTCGCGCTAAGTTATGGGTACTTTTGATCGGTACCGTTCATCAGCAACATTCCTTTTGGATTATTAACACACTGCCATCCAATTGGATCATTGCCTATTTTCCTATTTGTTCGGTTCCATCTAATTATGAGTATGAGTATAGCCGCAAAGGAAGAAAGCCCGGGCGACGCTAGCTACTCATGCCTAATGGGATTCCAAAAGGAACCGTGCCTGCACTAACAATAGCGGGTAGTTTGCTGACACGTGTAACATCCCTCAACTTCTTAGCATGGAAAGCGGAAAACGCTATTTCTTTCTTTCAACTGACCATTTATCGTCTTGCAGATTACGGTTGCCAACAGAGCTTTTTTATTTTCTTATTTATTTATTATTATTTGTTGTAACTTAAAGTCACACTCTAAATTAAATGAAGTGTATAATTTTAAAATCTTAAATATCAATAAAAAAAATTATAGATATTAAAATTACTTAAATATAAGAGATAAGAAATCATTACATATGAATTAAAATAATTTTAAAATATGATTCTTTTATCAATTTTAAAAAAAATATAGAACATCTTTTTACATAAATAAATAAATAAATAATAATTTTTAAATGTAAAAAATGTATTTATTTTCTTGAAAATTTTGTTGGGTGATTTTAAATTATTTATAAAATTTTGTTATTCCCAATTATTACCCTTATTTTTATTGGAAGTTTATCTTCTAAAGGAAGACTAGAATTCCACCTGTTTTTATTTTTTTATTTTTTCTACATAAAAAGTGTTATTTATATATTTTAAAAACTATGACAATAAAAATATATTTAATAAATATATTTACTATTTAGATTGGCTTTGGGCCCATACATGCATGGCTGTGCGATTCGAGTGTGGCTGCTGCAAAATGTGGAGCTTCAAGGGGTATTGTCTGAGGCCATCTCCTGCAGAGAAGCCTTTAAGTTTGGTAAACGAGCTTCATTTGGGTATTGTTCTCTTTGTCATTTGATACTGATATGGCTAAGCTGTGAATATTGGAGATTGTTGAAAATTTCGAGATTATTGAAAATTCCCTTAAATACATAATGTTATCCTCAATTTACCGAGCTCTTATACTAAGCTATTAGTCCAGTCATCCTTATGGCTGGACTATCAATAATATGGTAAATCTCAGTTCTGAGCACTCCAGGCCAACCAAGCCCTTGATATCTAACAGACACTCTCCTAACACACCCGCAAATCACGTTGGTGTTATCTCCTTCCATCAGCTATATATAGGGAGTCACCCCCACAAGTAAAGGGGACTATTCTATCTCTCACTCTCTTTTTATTCAGAGCAACTGACCTCTGACTTAGACATTAGAGCCTCCCCCGAGGAGCCTGGTCGCCTCTCTCTCTTGTCTTGCAGGTAGGAGAGCTACAACAACAGACATGCCGAACTCGAGCTACAGAGCTAGGATAACCCCTGAGAAACCCTTTTGTCATTATTGGTGTAGTGAGCGTGGACAAGCTATTCTTTAGCAAAGATATAATCTCAAGTATGTCCCACAGCTCTTACAAGAAGCACTCTGACTGTGCTCTACTTAATTATTTTGCATAATGAATATCTCACGTCTTTCACAATGAATGTACTTAGCGCTCACGAATAATAGATTCCATCCACAATATTCAACACACCAACTGGGGCTTCCAGATCATAAGCTAAGTTGTTAATGTTATTCGCCATCTTTCCATGTGTTGATTTCATTTTACCAAGCTATGTAATGCTTACTCACATATTGAATTTTTTTTATTAATGTTTTACATAATGTTTCAATTAAACTGAACTACTATAATAAATATGTTTTAGTGCATTTATGCACCAAAGTTATAACATACACTCATTCTGAGTTTTTGAACCATTCTGACGAGCACAAACATATAACATAAATTATATAACTCAATGTATATTGAAATTCGAACTTCAAAGTGCCTCAGTCGCACATAACCTTATAGTGCCCTAGCCGAGCCAAATTAATCGCACTTTGACCATGCATGAGTGCCCTAGCGGCGTCAAGTTGATCGCGCTCTGACCATGCATAAGTGCCCCTGACGAGGATCTGATTGCTAGCATACAACAAGGACCTGTTACTCGATCAATGGCAAGAAAACTTCAAGGATTAGTTTCCAAACATCTATATGTTCTCAATACAATTGGAACGTTAAGACTTGAAGAAAATAAGAGCAAAGAAGCTGTTTGGTTGCACGTGTCCAAATTGCAATCTACCCAAGAGGCCAATTGACCCAAAGGAGTTAGAATACATATTGGCATCCATCATTATACCTTTGGGAGCTAAATAGATACCATTCACGTACCATTGGATGCCCATATATTAAGAGTGGCTGAAACTCACATTGGGAGTCAAATATGCCTTTTAAAAGCTAGTGGGAAACAAGCTATATGGCTGCCCATGCCTTTTAAAAGCTAGTGGGAGACAAGCTATATGGCTGCCCAATTTGTTTTATGTAACCACATCATTATATTTGTATTTTTCCATCATTTCACTTGTTTTATGCTTTCTTTAAGTCTTTAAAAACAGATGTAATGGCAGACTTTGAACTTAATGAATATTCTGAGTTTTCTCTCCATTTTTGAGAGCTTTGAGAGGTTTTTAGCCTTCTTTTGAGTTCTGGTTAGAACTTGCACAAATTCCTTGCAAAAATAACCAAGTTTGCTAGGTCTTAACTTATATTCAAGGTTTTTCCTTCACAAGTTGGGGTTAGGTCTTGAATCTTTGGTTTCCAACCATATAGCTTCAGTTTTACATCACAAGTTGGTGTTGGGTTGAAGGTGCTGATTGGTGTTCTTATGTTTTGGAGACGATCCGTAGCTTGAGCTTACTTAGGAATTAAATCCCAGCAAGGCAGGCTCACATCATTTGGTATCAGAGTTTAGGATCTCCAAATCAGGTTTTTAGCATCATTCCTTCTTGTTTATGTCAAAAAAAAAAATATTGTCTTCCTTTGAGTCATTTTCTGCCATTAGTTTAATTTCTACAAGCTGTATGCTTTCTTGTTTCTTTGAGTCCTTCTTCCTTAATTTTGTTGCTGGATTAATTTAAAAAAAAAAGAAAGAAAGAACAGAAAAGAAAAAAAAGGGAAAACAGCAACTAATCTCTCAAATTTGCTAGTGGGTTAGAAACTGAAGTTGGGTTTGCACATAACCAAATCTTCTCAAATTTTATATGCTTGTTTCAGATGCTAAACTTAGCTTGGAAATCAAATTTTAAGTCAAAATTCCTCCATTTGCCTAGTTATCCATATATTGCAGCCAATTTAGCTAGTTTTGTGTCCAAAAGTAAACGTGTATGTAAACATGTCCAAATCCTTTCAAATTTTACAGGCATGTTTTAGATATTCAGCTAAGCCTACATATTAAATTTCATGTCAAACTTCGTTCGTTTGCTTAGTTGTCCATATATTACCGCTAGTTAGCCATTTTTGGGTCCAAAACATAAACATTTCATAAGAGACCTAAAAATTCATTTTTTCTTCTTCCATTTTGTCTCAATATATTGTCCTAAATCCAGTTTTGTCAAATTCTTCCCTTTAGTAATGTTTGTCTAAAATTTCAGTGTCTTTCGTCCTTAGGTTTCAAATATCAGATATTATATTTTTTTTTCAGCTTGTTTTACTCTTGTTCCATTCTTGAATGTGTTTTAAACCTTGCAATTTAGTTATTTAGTTGAGGAAATATTAAGTTCTTGATAGAACTTGGAAGGGGCTGAAGTGAGTGGAAAAAGGCATAGAGTGGTGAGATTGTTAGAGGGTAAAAGCCAAAGTTTGAGTAAAACACAGATTGAGTGTTACCATATTAGAGTGAAACACGTGAGGGAGTGTGTGAGAGAATATTTCTGACATTTGTTTTGCAGCAATCAGTATGTCAATAAAACGAGATAGTGATCGAGAGAGCAACCAGCCCCAAGAGGAGCCAGAAGCTTCTTATGTTCTTTAGGCATTGCAATCTCAATTTCAAAGGATGAATGTGTTGTTTGTTGATATTAGAGAATAGATGGAAAAACACTCAAAGCAAATTGAAGAATTGCAGCAAGCAAGCTCTACAAATCAAAGGAATGTAGGAAGGGATGAACGAGATAATTTTCATAGGGAGCAAAACACAAATAGGGGGCAGAATAGAGGTAGGCGCGCTGGACTAAATGATTTGCCAATTTTCAATGACTTGGAGGATGTAGATGAAGATAATCTTGATGATGATGATGGGCAGCAATCTGTTGCACTTGATGATGTTATTAGACCAAGATATATGAGAGGTAATATGGGTGGTAGAGGTGGTGGCAGAAATATTAGGCAAGAAACTATGAAAAATGCAAGAGGGAGAGGGAGAGTAGACAGCAACGTTAATGGAATTAAAATGAAAATTCCATCATTCCAAGGCAAAGCAAATCCAGATGCATATTTGGAATGGGAGAGAAAGACTGAACTCATCTTTGATTGCCACAACTATAGTGAGCAAAAGAAGGTGACACTTGCTGTGGTAGAGTTTACTAATTATGCATTAGTTTGGTGGGATCAATTACTCACTAAACGAAGAAGAAATGGCATGAGAGGAGTGCAGACTTGGGATGAGTTGAAACAGGTCATGAGAGATCGATTTGTTCCACAACACTACTATAGAGAGTTGCATCAAAGATTACAAGGGCTGGTGCAGGGCAATAAAAGTGTGGAAGAATATTTTCAAGAGATGGAAATGGCTATGATACGAGCTAATATAGAAGAAGAAAGGGAAGCAACTATGGCACGGTTCCTACATGGGCTGAAAGATGATATTCCCGACATAGTGGAGCTACATCATTATGTGGAGCTTGATGATATGTTAAATATGGCAATCAAGGTAGAAAAACAACTCAAGAAGAAGAAAACAACCAGATCGGGTATGGGAATGAATTCTACCAACAATGTTCCATGGAAGCCAAATTGGAAGAAAGCGGAATCTAGTGAGAGTAAATTTGTTTCAAAGGAGAAGAAAGAGGGAAACAAGGCTGGAGAAAAACCCATTGTGATTGATAAGGGTAATTCACCAATGAACTCCAGCGGAAGAACTAGAGACATCCAATGTTTTAGATGCTTAGGCAAGGGACATTATGCTGCATAATGTCCAAATAAAAGGGCAATGGTGATGAGGCCAAGTGGAGAGATAGATTCTGAAGATGATGAGGATGTTAATGATGATTCAAGTGATGACATTCAACCTATGGGTGATGATAGTGATGTAGAGCATGCTGTACATGGCAACATTCTAGTTGTTATGCGTGCTTTAAATACCCAAGTAAAGGCAGATGATGGTGATGAGCTACAAAGAGAAAATATCTTTCATACTAGGTGTCTAGTTAAAGATAGAGTTTGTAGCATGATAATAGACAGTGGAAGTTGAGTGAATGTGGCTAGTACTCTACTAGTGGAAAAACTTGATTTCCCTACTACAAAACATCCTAAGCCATATAGGTTGCAATGGTTTAATGATTGTGGTGAAGTTAGGGTGACTAAGCAAGTGCTGCTAACATTTTCCATTGGGAGGTATAAGGATGAAGTGTTATGTGATGTTGTTCCTATGCATGCTAGTCATATTCTGCTTGGGAGGCCATGGCAATATGATAGAAGGGTTGTACATGAAGGATTAAAAAATAGGTACTCTTTTGATTTTGAAGGTCGAAAGTTGACGCTTGCACCTTTGACACCAATGGAGGCTTTTGAAGACCAAAAATGAATACAAGCTGCCATGGAAGAGAAAATGCAAAAAGAATCTGAAAAGAGAGTGAGAGAAAGAAAAGAGCAAGAGGAAAAACAAAGAATAAAAAAAGAGAAAGAAAATGAAAATGAGAAAAAGAAAAAAATCTACAATAAAAATGAGAGTTGTGAGAAGAAAGTAAGTTTAGTTGCTAGGGGAAAAGATGTGAGGCAAGCCTATTCTTCAAATAATGTGATGTTACTCTTACTATGTAAAGGAGCTTTTCTTAATGTAACTGACCTTGATCCTCCTATTCCTAGTGTTGCATTGACTTTGTTGCATGAATTTGAAGATGTCTTTCCCAATGAAGTATCTAGCGGACTACCACCTATCAGAGGAATAGAACATCAAATTGATTTTGTTCCTGGAGCTGTAATTCCGAATCGACCAGCATATAGAACCAATCCTCAAGAGGCCAAAGAGTTACAAAAACAGGTGGAAGAATTACTTACAAAGGGTCATGTCAGAGAGAGCATGAGTCCATGCGCAGTACCGGTACTTTTGGTACCCAAAAAGGATGGATCAATGCGAATGTGTGTGGATTGTCACGCCGTCAACAAAATCACTGTAAAGTATAGACATCCAATCCCTAGACTTGATGATATGCTTGATGAATTGCATGGTGCATGTATATTTTCGAAAATTGATCTTAAAAGTGGTTATCATCAAATAAGAATGAGATTAGGAGATGAATGGAAAACAACTTTTAAGACTCAATATGGTTTGTATGAATGGTTAGTCATGCCTTTTGGACTAAGCAATGCACCTAGTACTTTCATGAGATTAATGAATCATGTCTTGCTTGCTTTTCTTGGAAAGTTTGTTGTTGTGTATTTTGATGATATTTTAGTGTATAGTCAAAGTTTAAATGATCATTTAATGCATTTAAGATGTGTGCTTGAAGTTCTTAGGAAAGAGAAATTGTATGCAAATTTAAAGAAATGTACATTCTGCATGAAAAAAGTCATTTTCTTAGGATTTGTAGTGAGTGGGAAAGGAATTGAGGTTGATGAGGATAAGGTAAAAGCCATCAAAGAATGGCCTACACCAAAATCCGTGACTGATGTTAGGAGTTTTCATGGTTTTGCTAGTTTTTATAGGAGGTTTGTTAGAGATTTTAGCACAATTGCAGCCCCATTGAATGAAATAGTGAAGAAAAATATAGGGTTCAGATGGAATGAGGAACAGGAGCATGCATTTAGATTACTGAAAGAAAAATTATGTTCTGCACCATTACTTGCATTACCTGATTTTTCTAAGACTTTTGAAGTTGAATGTGATGCTTCCGGAGTGGGTATAGGTGCTGTTTTGATGCAGAAAATAAGACCAATTGCATACTTTAGTGAGAAGCTAAGTGAAGCTCCTTTGAATTACTCTACTTATGACAAGGAGATGTATGCATTAGTTAGGGCGTTGGAGACGTGGCAGCATTATCTTTGGCCAAAGGAGTTTATTATTCATAGTGATCATGAATCACTAAAATACTTGAAAGGACAAAGCAAGCTGAACAAACGCCATGCCAAATGGAGTGAATTTATTGAAGTGTTTCCATATGTGATTCAATATAAGCAAGGAAAAGAAAATGTTGTTCCTGATGCCTTATCCAGGAGGTATGCCCTAATCTCTATGCTTGATGCTAGACTTCTAGGATTTGAGCATAGAAAGAATTGTATAAGCATGACTTTGAATTTGCACAAATATATGCCTCTTGTGAAAATGCTGCCTTTGAAAAATTTTATAGGCATGATGGTTTCTTATTTAGAGAGAAACGACTTTGTGTTCCAAATAGCTCTATAAGAGGATTGCTTGTAAGAGAGTCACATGGGGGAGGTTTAATGGGATATTTTGGGGTGGCTAAAACATTAGAAATTCTGAATGAACATTTTTATTGGCCACATATGAGGAAAGATGTAGAGAAATTTTGTGCTAAATGCGTGACATGTATGAAAGCAAAGTCCAAAGTAAGACCACATGGTTTGTATATGCCTTTAAGTGTACCTAGTGAACCTTGGGTAGACTTATCTATGGACTTTATTTTGGGGCTACCTAGGACAAAAAAGGGTCATGATAGTTTATTTGTTGTGGTTGATAGATTTTCTAAAATGGCACATTTCATTCCATATCATAAAACTGATGATGCATGCCATATATCTGATTTGTTCTTTAGAGAAGTAGTGAGATTGCATGGTATTCCTAGGACCATAGTAAGTGATCGAGATGTAAAATTTTTGAGTCATTTTTGGAAAGTCCTATGGGGAAAGTTAGGTACAAAGCTTTGTTTCTCTACTACATGCCATCCGCAAAGAGATGGGCAGACGGAAGTTGTTAATAGGACTGTGGGCACTCTTCTTCGTACCATGATTAAACAAAATTTGAAGACATGGGAGGAATGCATACCATTTATTGAATTTGCATATAATAGATCAATGCATTTATCCACTGGATTTTCACCCTTTGAGCTTGTCTATGGTTTTAATCCACTTACTCTATTAGATTTGTTGCCTCTTCCTACTAATGAGCTTACTAGTTTTGATGGTAAAAAGAAAACTGAATTGGTGAAGCAAATGCATCAAAGGGCCAAGCAACAAATGGAGAAGATTAATGAGAATAGAGCAACCAAAGTAAACAAAGGAAGGAAAAAGATGGTGTTCCAGCCTGGTGATTTGGTATGGGTTCATTTGCGAAAAGAAAGGTTTCCTACACAAAGGAAATCAAAATTGCAGCCGAGAAGTGATGGACCATTTGAAGTACTCGAAAGGATTAATGATAATGCCTACAAGATTAATCTACCAGGTGAGTATGGTGTAAGTGCAACTTTTAATGTTTCTGATCTTGCTCCTTACTATGCAGATGATGAAGATTCGAGAACGAATTCTTTTGAAGAGGGAGAGGATGATGAGGATCTGATTGCTAGCATACAACAAGGACCTGTTACTCGATCAATGGCAAGAAAACTTCAAGGATTAGTTTCCAAACATCTATATGTTCTCAATACAATTGGAACATTAAGACTTGAAGAAAATAAGAGCAAAGAAGCTGTTTGGTTGCACGTGTCCAAATTGCAATCTACCCAAGAGGCCAATTGACCCAAAGGAGTTAGAATACATATTGGCATCCATCATTATACCTTTGGGAGCTAAATACATACCATTCACGTACCATTGGATGCCCATATATTAAGAGTGGTTGAAACTCGCATTGGGAGTCAAAGATGCCTTTTAAAAGCTAGTGGGAGACAAGCTATATGGCTGCCCATGCCTTTTAAAAGCTAGTGGGAGACAAGCTATATGGCTGCCTAATTTGTTTTATGTAACCACATCATTATATTTGTATTTTTTCCATCATTTCACTTGTTTTATGCTTTCTTTAAGTCTTTAAAAACAGATGTAATGGCAGACTTTGAACTTAATGAATATTCTGAGTTTTCTCTCCATTTTTGAGAGCTTTGAGAGGTTTTTAGCCTTCTTTTGAGTTCTGGTTAGAACTTGCACGAATTCCTTGCAAAAATAACCAAGTTTGCTAGGTCTTAACTTATATTCAAGGTTTTTCCTTCACAAGTTGGGGTTGGGTCTTGAATCTTTGGTTTCCAGCCATATAGCTTCAGTTTTACATCACAAGTTGGTGTTGGGTTGAAGGTGCTGGTTGGTGTTCTTATGTTTTGGAGACGATCCGTAGCTTGAGCTTCCTTAGGAATTAAATCCCAGCAAGGCAGGCTCACATCATTTAGACGTGCCAAGTTATCACATTCTGACCATGCATAAGCGCCCTAGCCGAGCTAAATTAATCGCACTTTGACTCTACATCTTACAGCACCCTGGTCACGTAATAAGTTTACAACATTTCAATCGTGCATATTACAAGTTCCCTGGTTGCACATCGAGTTCTTAACTCCTAACAAGTGCCTTGGTCGCACACAGAGCTCTTAGCTCCTTACAAGTGCCCTAGTCATGCACCAAGTTCTTAACTCCTTCATCACACCATAGCTCATCGGACAAGCAATCAAATATTATTTTCCATGCTAATATGTATGCATCGACACATCTAACTAAACGAACCGAACTCACCATGAGAAAATGAGCTAATAACAATTATGAATTCAATTAAAATCGAGCAATATAAGAAGCATTTTGTTTATAATACTAAACTGTTTAGCACCTTCTTGGGCATTTTTTTTATTTATAACATCATACTGTTTAATTTTTTTATTACGTATTAGTTTGCTTATATCCCCTGTGTGCACATTTTATTATAGCCCCTTATGAAGGGTTGAGCTCTAATGCTCTAATTGAGCATTAATGTTATCATAGTATGTTACAATTTATATTCATCTTTACAATTCTGTAAATTTGGGGGCTTATGTAATATCACTCTTTGTATGAGTTCCCAAGCCCCTCTTGTCTAATTTTATTATTTTATAAAAGACATGTATTAATGTATATAGTTAGGTGCTTTGTTAGCCATCTGAAACCCACTCAAGAGAATACTTGACATAAATGTTCAAGTAATAAGGGGAGGCACTAACACCCTCGATATCCGAGCATTAACATATGATATCTGAGGGTAGAGCTAAATTGGCATTCAAGTTCATCAAAGAAGAACTCCATACTCTCATGGCTGTGATCACACTAATAGCTCGGACAAATATTTTGCACCCTAAAGAAACCAAGTATTTGTTTGAGTGTAGAGCCCGAGCAGCTTGGTTGACCTCTCAAACCAATAGTCACCAGAGCACTCTTGTTCGATTTGATATCGTACATAGCACATCTTTAATCAGGTGCTCACTTTTTTTATCCTTTAATATTATAGTTTGATTGGTTGCTTGGCATATGAGTGCTCACATACCCGTACACCGAGCCAGAGCCGGTTAAGTAAAATTGTGCCTAGGGCACACTGTTGTAGGATGCTCAAGTACATCTTGTGCATCAGTAGATTGAATAGATCATAAACATGTTAACATTACACAACATATCACTAACCAAGCCAAGTATGTAATTCACATAGCATATCACATGACAAGTCAATCAAACACAAGTATTGAATTCGAACTCAAAAGAAAGACTTTTCATTAATTAGTAAGAGTTCATTACATAAATAGCTCGGTCCTTACAATTGTATAAGCCTAGCATAAGCACATCTTATAGCTACTTCACAACATTTTAGTCTTGGACCTCATCGTCTAGAGCCTCGTCCTCTTCATTTTCTTCACTCTCTTCATCTTCCTCTTCTTCTACCTCGGCTTTAGCAGCTAGCTCATCAATGTCTATCTCCAACACCCAGGACAGGTCCATGCACGGATTCTCTTGCTTCAACCGATCCAATACAGCCTTTTAGTAGGTATAGACACCCCGAGCATAGCGCTTTTCATTCCTCGAGGACTCAACAGCTAGTCCTTACTGAGCGAATTCTAGAGCATCCTCGGCCAGGAGAAGCTCAGCATCCTTGCTCTTTAAAGCCTCCTCTGTCAAGCGCAGCTCACTGTCTTTTACTTTTAGAGTTTCTTTTGCATAGTGCAGCTCTTCATTTTTGGAGCTTAGCTGTTCCGTTTTTCTGCTTAGAGCTTCTTAGGCACCCTTCAGCTCTTCGTCTTTGGCCTTTAAAAATTTCTCTAATTCCATCCTTTTAGCCATCTTCTCGTCCGCATCCTTTACGGCTTGGGCAAAGTTGGCCACCATACCCTTTTCCCGATCCTCCATGGCATGGGCGAGTCGAGTGACCTAAAATATTTCTTTCTGTTAGCATCTACACCAAATTTTAACCCAAGTCCAGCATTTAGATTTATACTTACCTCATGGGACATTGGCATCATCTCCCTTACTATATCTTCTGAGCTCTTTAACGCATCCTCGTGCCTTTCTTTTGGGATTGCTCGGTATATTTGTCTAAGTACCTTTTGAATCCAGTGTCCCACATTGAATATGTAGTGTTGTGTGATCTTGCCAGTTTCTCATTAATTGCCTCCACCAACCTAAGCATATTGTACCGACGGGCTAGTGGTTCTTCTACCTCTCCTCGAGGTAGGTCCTTACCAACTTCTCTTTGAGACAACTGCTCTTCCACCTCCCTGTATGGCTCTATCTCTGGCACCATCACAATGGGAAGAGTCAGGTCCATTTCAATATCTTGCTTCCAAGCTGGACTGGTCCTAACAGCCCGTTCTCTCGGTTGTTCGCGAGGGGAATAACTCTTAGATGCTCGCTCGTTCGGTTGCATGTGAGCCATCTTGGCTCTTTTTTTAGCCTCCTTTTTAGTCTTTTTTTCTGCTAGATGTTTAAGTTCTTTGCTAGCTGATCCCAAGCCTCCCTCTGTTCAACCGAGCAACAGTTAACTAAACACTCACACATTAACCTTAAGCAAAAAACCAGATGCTACAACATAAAGCTTACCTGTCCGGTCTTCTAGCCGAATATCCTTCGGAGCCCTCCCAAGAAGGAAATATTACCTTATCAATGTAACAACACTCCTCTTCTCTTTGAGAATGTATTTTAAACACAGCGAGCTCGTTCTCTTTCAACCTCCCTTTGGGTACTTGTTCGCCTCAGGGATTGACTCACTAAATATTTTTGGCAACTGAACCCCTAGCAATTCTCCAAAATCAAAAATTGATCTTTTCATGCCTTTATTGAGTCTGATTTTTTTGCAAACATTTCGAGCCTAGACCTTCCTTGTAAGTACAGAAAATCTTCATTTACTCACGGGTGAATCTTGAGCATACTGAAGGCACTCAACACAAGCAGAGTAGGCATAACCCTGAGCAACCCACACAATATTTCAAACCCCATGATTGTTTGCCATGCATTTGGACTAAGTTGACCGAGAGCGATCTTGTGGTAATTCAGGAATGCCATAGGGAAAGGGCGTAGAGGGAATCTCACCCCCAACCTCAGATCTTCTTAGTATATCATTAATTGATTGTCAGCCAGGTCATCGTATGCCCGGACCTCTTCTCCAGGAATGAGCATCTTGTAGTCTTCTGGCATTATATATTTTTTATGGATCCCCTTAAGGTCTATTTGTGTCAAAGTGGATCGTATATCCCTCACCCAAGCTATTTTCTAGCTCCCTTAGACCTCACCTTCAGCCACACATTCTTCCTCTTCATCAACTAGAGTCAGACATCTCCTTAAACTTTGCTCTGCCCGAGCTCCTTCTTCATAATAGGTAACCTTGCCAAGGACACTTGGAGAGCGCTCCTCTCCCCTCTCCTCTGATATAGTCAAGCTAACAATTTCTTCGCACCATTTTGCTATTATAATTTAACTATAAAATTTAACAATAGAAACTTAACACTAACCTTTGAAACCGAGCTCTCAAGCTATAAATCTTCGTACTAGTCAAACGAACCGAGCTTCTCTCTTTTAAGTTATGTACCACATGCTGTCGCACTACCCTCTATTTATAGATTCTACTTTGGCCATATGAACCGACATCCCTCTTTAATGCCTCAGACGTTACGTCTTTCAGAATTCGCCCAACCGTTACCTTAATTTTTGAAGCATCACTTCTTCTCTGCATGACATATGTCCTTCTGAAATTTTCACCGACTCCTTAACATGAATGTTAAGACTTATAAGGGGGGACAAGTGGTACTACCCATACCAACCCCAGATAACCAAGTTTTACCTCTGAGCTTTATGAGCTCCCTTTTTTCTAGTTTCTTGAGCTCTTATTTTTTGAGTTTTTATTTTTTGAGCTTCTTCCTTGAGCTCTATCTTGTACTTCTCAGTTTTTAGGCAGCTCTAATCGAGCATGTTTTGGTCTTTTCTAGTTTCAGGTAATGATAATACCTTACTTACCGGGCTCTCGTTCTGAGCCCTACA
This sequence comes from Garcia nutans, assembly GCA_947685225.1. Lineage (NCBI taxonomy): Eukaryota > Viridiplantae > Streptophyta > Magnoliopsida > Malpighiales > Euphorbiaceae > Garcia > Garcia nutans. The sequence goes on from CANTUV010000025.1 coordinate 9,436,040, forward strand.
CTTGAGCCCTGCATATTATCATACAATATCTATTTTATAATTCAAAACATATACTTTCTGCAGAGCTCTTTTGAGCTCCTATGCATGACTTTGACATAAATGTCAAATAACTTGAGGGAGACTACTTATGCTATCCTCAATTTACCGAGCTATTGGTTTGGTCATCCTCATGGCTGGACTATCAATAGTATGACAAATCTCGATTTCGAGCACTCCTGGCTAACCGAGCCCCTGATGTCCAATAGATACTCACTCGACACACCCGCAAATTATGCCGGTATTATCTCCTTCCATCGCCTATGAGTAGGGGGTCACCCCCACAGGTAAAGGAAACTATTTTCTCTCTCACTCTTTTTTATTCAGAACAACCAATTTTTGACTTAGACATCGGAGCCTCCCTCAGGGAGTCCGGTCCCCCCTCTCTCTTGTCTTGTAGGTAGGAGAGCTATAGCAGTAGATATACCGAACTCGAACTACAAAGCTAGGATAACCCCTGAGAAACTCCTCGTCATTACTGCAGAAGACAAATTATAATACATGTGTGTTCATTTCTTAGCAAAAAAAATGAAATAGACCAGGAAACTACAAAAGTAATTTATTAGTATAAATTGCATTAACTTTTATTTGACTTTAAAATGATAAAATATTTTATTATTAGTTAAAAATTGAAAAATTAGTTAATTAATCCATTAATAATATTAATATAGCATAAATATTTAAAAATGATTAAATTTTTATAGTAATTAAATTTTGCAATTAAAAATTTATTATCATTTTTTATTATATATATAGAAATTAAATTATATATATATATTAATTTTCTCTTCATTAAATTAAAACTTTTCATGTTTACTGTGCAAATTTAATTTCTTTATTTATCAACTTGAAAATATTATTATTTTCTATATAAATTAAGTTTTTTATTCATTAAATTAAAGTTATGGAGCAATTAAAATTTATTATCTTTATTATTTTTATAAAAATTAATATTTTTTTATTTGTAAAATTAAAACTTTTCATATTTTCTAGTTGAATTAAATTCTTTTATTTATTAGATTAAGACTCTTTATATTAATAAAGCCAAAATAAAATCTGATAGTTGGACTGAGATTTATAAAAATTTGTTAGTTGTTAAAGGATATACTTAGCATTTTGGTATTGATTTTGACATGTACTTTTAATCTTCTTGTTAAATTGCTACCATTTCGCTTTAAAAATATTTAAAAATATAAATTAAAAAAAAATAGTGAACTTCAACATTAAAAAATATTGAGCCTGTAAATTATGAAAATATCTTTTTATATATATAACATATACTAATATATATTGATATATAACGATACCCACATGTATTATGAAGTCTATAAATTATAAAAATATAATTTTATATGTATTATATATCCATATGTATTAGTTTTATATTTTTATTCGTTTAAATTTTAACCAATATATATTATAATATATAATATGTATTATATATAACTAAATATATATCGTTTTTATACTCTTATTCTTGAAATTTATCCATGTTCAAATAATATAAAGGCCAATTGGCATTTTGCAGTAAAGAATTTTACTACTTGCTAGTAATTTGAAACTTTTTAATCATATGTACAGTCAAACTGCCATTCTAAAGCTTCATTGCTTTCTCATGAAAGATCCTTAAAGGTTTTTAGTATCAACAAGCAAATAATTCACCCGCACCTTCACTAGGGTTTATTTATAAAATTTTATAATATTATTTTAAATAAAAAAAATAATATGTATTAATATAATTAGGATTAGTTTTCTTTATATTCACATATTATAAAGATATTTACAATAAAATATAACTAATGTATTGAGATTTTTTTTAATTGATATAAGAATTTGTTGATCAAAATATTAATTTTTAATTCTATGACTTTCATTAAAAAGAAGAAAATTAGAAAAAAAAATATATTTGAAATTAGTAATTTCAATATAAAATCATAAATGAAAATTTATTGCTAGTAAAATTTTGTTTTCCCCTTTATATTTTTATGCTCTCAACTCTAGAACTTGTCTTTCACTTAATAATTAAAATAATATTTTTCTTCATGTATGTGCTGAAATATTTTAATCTAAAATATTTTGAAGCAAATTGAATATTAAAATCTTATTTTATTATAGGAAATAATAATATTTTTCTGAAAATTATTTCAAGAAATTATAAAATAAAAATTCAATGTTTAATTGTAATTATATTTTCTGAATGAAATCAATAATTTATTGAAATTATTTTATAAAACTTATTAAAAAAATAATGAAATGCATTATTTTTTATATAATAAAAAATTTTGAAAATTTATTGTTCTAAAAATAAAATTCACCGATTTTATTGAAAGTTAAAATAAGTATATAATATATGTTATAATAATAATAATACCTATTATAATATTATAATAATATATATATTGTTTGTAGAGTATTTTATAATATGAACTACCTACTGCCATTTTAAGTTTAATTATCTACAAAAAAAAATAATAATAAATAAAAATAAAAACATACAATGCTAACACCAACAAAAATTCAAAAAAATACTACACAAAAATATCACAAATACATCTATATTACTTGTCAAGATTCTTTTTCTTAATTTTCTGGTAATGATTTTTGGTTAATGGTTTTGTTGATTTTTATTTATTTATTAATTATTAATTCTCCTTTTCCCTGCCTGTAATACAAAAGTTTTACTGTGCAAAATTACCACTAACTAGTGGCGAAATCAACTGTTCGAAAAAATAAAAAATAAAAATTTTTTTTTCAATGCATGTAAAATGGAGATGGGAGGTTGGGGATTGGGCCTCCACCTATGCTGTTTCAATTGTTAGAAATTTACCTTAAAAATATAGGTCATTATGAGGATCGTGTTGTCACCCAATCCACGTGTTTCACTTCCCTTGCGTAGCTACACACTTGAAAAAGGCAACAACTGCTTTTGCTCTTTATTCAACATGATAAACAATCAGAACCCAAGAAAGAAGATCATGAAAAGCTTGAAGTTTTTTTCAAAAAATCAAGAGCTTGAGAGTCTACAACGATGATGAGCCTCTCATGTCTCCTTCTACTGGTTCTCTCTTTAATCCTATGCCTGAATTAGAAGAAAACGACGTCGAAGAAGAAGAAGAGATTCAAGGCTTCTTTGTCAATCCAGCTTCAGTAAAAGTTATTATTAATTATTTTTTTTCTTTTTCCTCGCCTTAATACAAAAAGTCTGATATTTGAAGGCAAGTTTTCATTTTTGAAAATTTAGTTTTATATTTTCCTAGAAATATATTTTTTTACGCAGTATTTTTGGAAAAAAAAAATTGTTTTCATGGATAAAAGTAGTTTTGTAAAACAAGGAAAAATAGAGTTACTGTCCGAAACAGAAAAGGGCAAGAAAAAAAAAAAGGTACAAATCCAAGAGGGAGAAGGACGTACACAATTCGATTCCTATTAGACAAAGAAATATACATATCTTCTTTCTATATTATAATGCTTATATATATATATATATATATGGTGCTGAGGTCTTCTTCCCCATCAGTTTCTAGTTTTTCAATGATTCCTTCAATGGCTGCTGCTGCTGCTCTGAAACCAAAGAAACAAATCAAGCAATGTAAAAGAAAAACTTATCACCAGCCTTTTGTAATGAGTTCGTCAATGGCTGTTGCTGCTGCTGCTGCTCTGAAACCAAAGAAACAAATCAAGCAATGTAAAAGAAAAACTTATTATCGAACTTTTGTAATGAGTTCATCAATGGCTGTTGCTGCTGCTGCTGCTCTGAAACCAAAGAAACAAATCAAGCAATGTAAAAGAAAAACTTATTATCAAACTTTTGTAATGAGTTCATCAATGACTGCTGCTGCTGCTGCTCAACCAAAGAAAAAAATAAAGCAATCTAAAAGAACTTATTATCAAGCATTCAAGTTTGTTCCTAAAGAATTAATAACTGAAATCCTTGCTAGAGTAGCCTCTTCATCATTCACAGATCTCGTTAACGCCAAAGCAAGTTGTAAGGAGTTTCTTGATGCAGCATCGGACAATTATGTCTTTGAACATGTCGAAATCAATTCTTTGCCAGTTATTCCTTGGAAGAATCCTGGTATCTCTTCTTTTCTAGACAAGTGTAAGGAAAGTGGTAACTCAGAAGCTTTGTTTAGACAGGGGATGATCGATTATTTTAACACCTTGAAACTTGATTCTGGATTTAATTACTTGAAAATAGCATCTAATAAAGGGCACTCTGTAGCCACTTATGTGTATGCTGTAATACTAGTGCGCTGCGGTGGTGAACTGAGAAAACAAGGTTCAAAGCTCCTTTCTGATTTAAAAAGATCAAAATCAAGTTTGGCTATTAATGAATGTAGAAAGAAAGCCAAAAGGGTTATTCGAAGCATGTGGAGGAAAAATCATATAATTGAAGTTGGACTAACATATAAGGATTTCTGGAACAACAAAATATCTTGCACTTGTTGTATTACAAAGGCATTGTCCTGTTCTGATACAAATATGATCAATACGATATCAGGATGGACTTCAGATGAAGATTTTGAAGATGATGCTTTGTCATGCGACGCTTGCTTATGGGATCTTGAAGCAATTATGTTTTGTAATATGCTTAAAATTGGAAGTTTTAAGCCTTTTTAGTTGTAGAAAAGTACTCCAACTTTTCAGAAAATTTTCTAAAAAATGAAAAATAGAATTTACTGTTTAGTTAAAATTATTATAATTTAGAAAATCAGAAAATAGTTTTCCATATCTATTTGAATCATTGTTTTCTAAAGAGAGAATAAGCTCTTAAAAAAATATAAAAGTTTATTTCTCATTTTGATTGTTATTGACTCTTTTTTATTTTTATTTTTATTTTTAATTAAAAATAGTTAGAAAATAAAATTTTAAAAATTAAGAAAAAAATTAGAAATTGAAAATGAAAATGAAATTTTTTTTTTACAACTAAATAGCCCCTTTGAGGTTAGCTTAAGAGGTTTCTGAAATTAATGAATTTGTATATCTTAACCATTCTAGAGTTATTTTATTTAGTGTACTAAGTCTTCTCACTTCTACACAATGAATATATCTATCACTACACGTTAACATACTCATTTATACGTTCTCATCTTGGAATGATCTTCTCATAATCCTCACAACATTGTCACCTTCCTTATTTTCCCCTTCGAAAAAATAAAAAAGATAATATACATTATGATCACAGTTCATAATCGCGCAGAGTAAAAAAAAATATTTATAATGATCATAAATAAACTTGGGACAATGTACTAACTAGAATTGAAAAAATTCTCATAATTAACTTGGGACGAAGGCTTTGTGAAGTTAAGCATTATGATCACAGCCATCCGCAAGATTACAATGTACTAACGAGAATTGAAAAAATTCTCATAATTTTTTTTCCATCTGAAATTTCAATTATATGTTCCTACCAGAAGAGCATAAGATATTGTTTTATTTGATAAGAATTGACATTGAAGAAGGTTAAAGAAGGCACAAAATTTCTGCTGCTTGTATAGTGTAAAAGAATGTAGATACAAAAAAATGCACAGTTATCACTTTCCCTGTTCCTGTTTCTATAACTATTCAGACTTATTCAATAGACTCAGTAACACACCTGTACTAAGACTAGTTGCTACAAAACCAAGAGGGCCTCAGTTGATACATGAATCCCTACATTATGGCATTATGAGTTGAGAATTTGTAACAAACCAAGGTTAGAAATATAGAATGAAGGAGAAATAGAGAAGAAAAGAGAGAAACAGAGTAGAGGAGGGAGAAGAGAGAAATAGAAAATAGAGGGAGATAGAGAAGAGAAGAGAGGAATTAGAAAATACTGATATTCATTGATACTCTAGATATTCTGTACATCCTAATTAATAGAGAAATTCAGCTAAGAGACAAAGTAGCAGGGGAATATTTCCCTACTATTCTGCCACCTTTACAATTTGTTATTCTTGTCCTATTGTCATTCATTCCTAATCATTGGCTGACATCCCAAAATCTGTAACTACCCAATCATAAGCATCAACAGTCCCCATCTATTAATTTCCTTTCCTACCCTATTCCTCATGTGATATGTAACAATGCTTTCCCCTTTAAGCCATTCTTGTCCCCAAGAATGGATCGCTTCAGGAAATTGACGACTGATAAAGCTCAAGCCTTCCCATATAGCATCAATTGTAGGTAGGTTAAGCCACTTCGCTAAAACCTGCTGAACATGCTGATTGCCTCTGAATATGAGCCTGGAATTCAAAAACTTCTCTGGTAAAGAGGACCGAACCAAGCTGTAAAAGAGTCGTTGTAAACCATATTAGTTGTTTCTCAGCCTCCCAAAGAAGCTTCAAAGCATGCTTTAACCTCTCCAGTTCTGCTTCCATCAAGCTTCACCCACCAAAGATTGATATGTAACAAAAATCTAAGTCTCTTTGTTTATAGAACTGAGAATTGGACAATTCAGAACATAATAAGCTTGAGGATACCCACCAAAAAAATCCAGGATCACCTTACACCCAATGAAGCCTAGAACAACAGCAATAGATGGCTAAGACAGGACAAAAAACCAAAAAGAATCTGGGTGTAAATTATAGTTCTCAACATACAGTGACTAACAGAATAGACACATTTTTCTAGACACATACTTTCAGACACACAAAAATCAGATCAGCTGTTACTCAACCTTGGATTCAATAGTAGGTTCCACGACAATCACTTGCGACAATAACTTTTCATTCTCATTCCTTTTTCTGATCTCTCACTTAGACGAGCATATTCATTTCTTTCATATATGATTTGGATTTCAAACTTCATGGAATTTTGAGAGGCTATAACATTAGACCCAAATATATGGCATCACTGACAGGTAACATGATTCAAAAGGAGTAGTCTAACAACGCGCAAACTGCATTTACAGTGGAAAAAGCAGTAAAAGCTATAACCTTATGGAAGTGAACAACAGCAAATGGTACTAATGAACCTTGTAATTGGTGGACAACTTTTATTATGACATCCATTTTGAACCTTGTAATTGGTGGACAACTTTTATTATGACATCCATTTTATCACCTACACTTCCATCGAGTCATTTCAAGAAAGTACAATAGAAGCATAAAGGGCAGAAGTCATGCAAAAGAAGAAAAAAAAGAAATTAAAGCAAATAAGCAAATCTTTACCTGTAAATGCTCCAATTCTGGCATGCCTTCAGAAATAAGTGTGTAAAGCGACCTTAAACCTACATTAAGTTAGAGATATGGTTAATTAGCCCCTGACAAAACAACATCAAACTCCACAACAAATCTCCAAAATGCAGTGGAAATACATCCCATGACTCGATTAAAAAGTAGCTCAAATGTAGAAGAACCAAAGTTGCAAAACAAAAAGTAGTTATAAATTTAATGATGTGAAGCCAAACTTATCAAAATTTGTAGTTCACGACTAGATAGGCAATAGCCAACTATAGATATTTAACTAAGACCTGTGAGCCCATGACAGGATTAGAAAAGCATTTACCTAAGATTGCAAAGAGATTAGAAGTGAAAACAACGAAAGGATCCCGTGTAACACCGAAGACATCTGGTATCGAGTCGACCTGAGAAAATAAGGATGATCGGCATTTTTATCAGCAACATTACCTACTTGAATAATGTACTTTCATGAATAAAGATAACAGAACATACAGCAAAGGCTATATCACTGAGCTCAATAACTGCTACTGTGAGAAGTCATGATGTGACCTGCCCAAAATGGTTGATGCCTGTTAGAAATGAAGTATGAATCTTAGGAGATAAATACTATCTAAACTGGATTATGATTCAACAATATTAGTTAGTAATGCCAAGGGAAACATGTTAAACAGTTAACAAAGTCTTGTAAATGGCTTACTTTTCACACACCATCCTGATTTGTTATGAAACGATTCCCATCATAATTAGCTGCGGCAATAGGAAAAAAATTGTCTGATTGTGCGTGGTAAATCATATCATAATGTACAACTAAATGAAAAGACTTGTCTTAAACTTTCCCTTTAATTCCCCTTTTTCTGTCTATGAGGGAGCTTACTGGAGCTCAAGCCTCAAGCTACATAATAGAACCTCCTTTCTCATCCTATAAAACCACTCCCCTCTCAATCGTAATGGGATATAAGCCAAGGACCTCTAATTTAGAATTTCCAAGTTTTATCCGTCCACAGATTCCATGACCAGAAGTGATCGTTGAGGATCTAAATCTCCCAAAATAAGACTAACTTTTAGCACTACATTTTTTTTCATCCAGCAACCCATAATTAATTTTAACAACTAATTTCATTGGGCTGCCTGTCAATGGGAATTGACCTTGGAACTTGGGCCTTGGATCTAGTCTTCCTTATCTTTCACATGATATCCTTAAATTGATAGATTCACTATCTATTTTACAAGGTTTAAAAAAATTAGTTATTTTTATTAGAAATATAAATTTGTATACTCTTATTTTAATACAAGATATATTTAATAATTAATATTAAATTAGGGTATTATAGAGATTTAACTTGTTAAAATAGTAAGTGGGTCATAATTTGGGATAAACGAAAAAAAAAAAAAAACCTATCAATTTGGATCAGATGGAGTCCATAGTCTATTTCTATAAGCCCTGAAAATACTAAAAGACATCTATCAAGTGGTCAAAAATGGAAATGTATCCACAGAAGCATATAAGAACTAGGAGAACAGTTACAAAAAGAAAATATATGTGCCAGCATGAGATTACATGTAACACGGATTAATCCCTGGCATGTCTTCACCACAAAGTTGTCAGATAGATCACTGTCATCCTCTTCACTTGCAAAAGCTAGAATAATGTAAACAATGTTATTCTTCTCCATCAAAGCAATCAAAATCAGCAGAAATGACCACATGCAAAAATTAATGATAGTAATAATATATCAATAGCAGCACTAGCAGTTACAATAATAGTAGTGCTAAATGTGATAAATTGTTAATAATATGAACTGCCACACAATGATAGATTTAAGATAAAAGCATTGAAATAGGTGAATCAATCTCTACTGCCCCACCTTTTCTTTGGGGCGGCTGCTTCTTAAGGCTGCATGGTTTTCAGGCTCAAGCAGAGACATGATAATTGTCCCTGTACTGCAACCCAACATAACCAGCTTAACTGCTTTACACATTTTTAATCTTCAGACATCTCATATAAGATCTAAATGCAAAAACAAGTCAGCTTCTTGGAAAAACTGATACAATATACTAGTCTATTAAAAAGAATATTTAAAAGCAGATGTGATCCACTGATGTTAGCTATTCATGCCAGAAATGGGCATCTTGAAATATGAATAAAGGAGTATAGCAGCAAGGAGTAAGTTGACAGCCTCGAACCTCTAAAACAAGGGCAGGAAACAATTTCAGAAAGTGGCCAACAAAAAAAAAAGGTAAATGATACTGTGATAAACTTAGGAACTCATCTACCCGGAAAGTAGCTGCTACAAGTAATATTAATGACAACCGAAATATGATTGCATCAGCAATACCATATGAAAGTACCCAATTCTAGATTTACAAAAAGACAATTCTCCATTACTGCAACTTGCAACGTATTGTTTAGCATTAAACAATATTGATAGATATATATAGATTTTGAGAACGTTCATTTAGCAAATAGTAGGTGTGCAAGGAAACTGATACATGAGTGGCACTTTAAAGTATTAGAAAATCAGTACAAAGACGAATAGATTGTCCACTGACCACCTTTGCTCCAATATATACCTGAAATAATCCATAATGATCATCATAGTGGAAAACCACCAGCTTAAAAATAAAATGAAGAAAGCCCAGCAGGATTTCAAAAAGGCAAGTCAAAGAACAAAAAGAATATGGGTAATAGAAACTACTCTTGGAAAAACAAAAGTTGAAATTCAAAACAGGAATATAAAACAGCCAGTGAACCTATACTTTTTTTTTATGGTTCATGACTAACTAACTAGAAGGTGATAATAGCTGGGAAAGCATGTACATGAATGTCTAGATTTGAAAACGTGTTTGGTCGATTCATATAACATGAAAATAGTATAAATGATCCAGTAAAATGAAGAAAAGTTCTTGTATGTTAACAAAATACATGTATGAAAGAACAACTGAAGGGTAACTTGTAAAATTCAGCAAACCGAGCAAAAAACTCAGATGCCTTGCCAACTCAATCTTTCAAACCAATACCAATACCAACCTATAAGAATCAATACAATAATCTTATTAAGCGAATTATAAAAGCCAATACTGTAGCAGTTTCAAATACCCAAATAAGAAAAAGCTGAAAAATATTCTATTCACGCATAAAGTACCGGTTCTAACAGAGGTAATGCAATTTCCATGTCCCTCTGGTTTGTCAACAGAATGGGGATCTTCATCATATAATATATTAAGATATTTTTTGAATTAATTTAAAATTTGATCAAAGAAATAATTAAAATATTAATTTTATTATTTTAATTAAAAATTAACAAATAACTGAAAATAATAATTTGAGTATAGACAAAAAGTAAGAATTTATTACTTATTAATTTTTTAGATAGAAATAAAAAAATTATAGAATTTAGTAAAAAATGATATGATTAAAAAAATATAAAAATGGTAAAATAATAAACAATTATATTAAAATTTATATTAAATTGTTACAATAAAAATATTTTTCATTAATGAATAAAAAATCTGTTCAAAATAAAGTAAAATAATAAAAAATTATAAATTCAATTTTGATAAGCATGCCTATTTTAAATTAATTTTATAACAATTAAATTAATATGTCCGTTAAAAAATTAAAATAGAATAATAATAAAAAATTTAAAAAATTCATATTCAGAACTAACTCATAAAATTTATTAAAACTAAAATAAAAAATAAAAAAATTGATAAGTCACTTTTATTGAAATAAGAACTTCTAAAAGCATAATAATAGTAATAATAATAATAAATTAAAAAGAAAAATAAATTAATTAAGAGCAAACTATAATATTAATAAATTAAAAGATAAAATAAAATTAATGAAGGATAAATATATAAATACAATATTTAAAAATCTAATATTTTAAATTAATTTTACAATTAAATGATTTAAGCATAAAAAGAATAAGATTAAAAGGATATAAGCATATTCTGTGTGTTCAACCCAGATCCTAGACTAAATATATATAGTATATATAAAAAAATATAGACTATATAAAAAATATATATATATATATAGCGATAAAATGAGAAAAGAAAAAAAAAACCACCTTGTTTTTTTGAATGAGAACAAGAATAATGTGAAAACAATAAAAATAAAATAAAATAAAAAAGTTAGGTTTTTTTGGAAATCTATTAGTATAGTTAGAGCTCTTGTTCTGTGTCTGTCTGTCACCTTTATATCAATTATGCAATTTCATAAAAAAAATATAGTAATTAGGCCAAATTCCCTTGAATTGCTATCTGTTTTTCGGTGAACATCCGAACTTAGTTACAGAATATATAAGGAAAAGGTACAAAAAAGTCATCGATATTTTTGCATGAATATAAATTGAAGTCGAATATTTTTTTTTTTTTGGCTGAAATACACACAAAACATTAGAAAATCTGTCATTTTGGCCCTTCTTTAATAGAAAGACTAACACCTCATTATATCCATCAACTGCAACATTAACAACTATTAAAATACTATTTTTTTTTCTTCTTATTTCAATTAATTAACGGAAAACATTAAACGAACCTTCTCCCATCCAAGACGTTGCACTCTATAAGACCCAAAATTCACAAAATTAAAAAATCCCTATATCAATTGAAAGGGATTTTATTATCCCTAAAATTGAAAGAGAAAGAGTTAGCAATTGTTTTATTGAAGACTCATTTATCCATGGATTCAACATCATCATCATCAATCTCAGAAGCATCAAGCTTGTTGAGGAGAACGAACAAGCAGATGGATTATGAGGGTCCTCCACGGTTCTGTGACTGTATATACAGGGAAATAAGGGTGAAGGCTCTAAGGTGGACTTGCATGAACTGATAAAAATTCAGGCAAAAGATTGTATGGTTGTCCCAATTACAAAGTAAGTTAAAACATGATATTGTACTGTTTGAAACGCAAATAGGTCTTGAGTTTATACTTCAATGATTTTTTTTTTGCATTTCAGGTGAGAGTGTATGCGGGGCGAAGTCAAAACTTCAAGAGAAGGGGAGCAAAATTTTACTTGAAGTCATGACTTTATCCTTGATTTGTCACTTTTTACTCTTGTCTAGCAAAGAAAATATTAATATATATATATAAGCTTCTGAATTTACTTTGTAATAGATAAAAATAAAATAAAATAAAATAAGCATTGAATTATGAACATAATCGCTTAAAAAATAATTAAAGCAAAAAATTATCACTCAATATTAGGAGTAAAAATAATAAAACATAAATAAAGAGAATAATTTAAAAAAAAAAAGCAAAAGCATATTAAAAAATAAAAAAGTTTAACCTTGTTTTTCAATTTAATTATTCTTTATTGTGTTTTTAATTTATTTTGAGTACCTTAATTCATTAGATAAATTTAAATTAATTTGGTTGAAATGTTTATTTCTTTTTCTTAATTTCCTTTTTCTTCCTTTTTTTTGTGTTTAAAAGCATATGTTATCTATTTTTAGAAGAAAAACATGTTTATTTGAAATATATATATATATATATTGGCCAAAAGTGTAAGATTTTATTGATAACGAATGTATGGAGAGCCCATACAATCAGATAATAAAATACATATCAAAAAACGAGGTAAAGAAAGAAAATCAACAAAACAAAAGCTATTGTTGTGTAACCGACTGTGTAACGCAAAAAAGTGAGCGGCTTGATTAGCTTCTCGGTAGATATGACAGATGGAACTGTTCGAATTATGCAGCATCTGTTTAAATTTGAATATTTGAGATGAAGGATGGGAATCATGTTGAGCAGTAAGGAGGCCGACGAGAGTACTCGAATCACTTTCAACTTGCATATTGGTGAAGCCCGCATCCAAGAACCATTGAAGACTCATATAAAGAGTTGACAATTCTGCGGAGAGAGCATCGCGAGCTTGAAGAATGAAAGAAACACCTCGTATGAACTGACCCGAAGGATCCCTGAGAACTGCACCTGTAGATGCTGAATGGGAAGTGAATGAAGCGTCAAAATTGAGTTTGAAGTACCCCGATTGAGGTTTGGTCCAGTAAACTAGCTTGGGCTTGAGGTTGACATTCCCGAAACCTTGAGGAAGCAGAGGAGAAAGAGCTGGAATTGGTTTCGCAAATGAGTCCTTAGAATGGGCAACACCCCAACTGAGAACTGATCTCAAAATAAAAAGTAAAACCTGCAGAAAATAAAAGCTTTCATCTCCCCAAATAATGCGGCAATATGCTGACCAAATGGAAAAAAAGAATACATTGAGCAATCAATCTTCTAACACGTCCCATAGCTGATTTGGGAGGAGAAAGAAGGAACCAGCTGATCAATTCTTGTCTCAAAGAGGTTTTAGTAGATATATCAATCACCATGAAGGAACCAAAATAGGTCCATAATTTGTGAATCTTATGGCAAAGATAAAAAAGGTGATCAATAGAGACTTCGACTGCGTTACAGAAGGGACATACTGAAGCTAAATTGATTCCCATTCTTTGAAGACGAGCAGGAAGAGGAAGTGAATCATTGAGAATTCTCCATGACAAAATGGAGAATTTAGTAGGAATAACACTATCACACAGCATCCCTAAGACAAAAGAATTTTGATTATGTCTACGAACTGTATCATAAGCCGAACCCAGAGTAAACACACCTGTGATACTGTTTTTCCAAGCAGCTGGCGTTTCATCTAATAAGAAAAGATCAGAGTAGCTCTCATAAGAACGACAAAGTCGTTTCCATATACAAGAGTCCGTTGGAAGAAAAGACATCGCCCCTTGCCGATGATATTTGCCTTTCATATAAGATGCCCACAGTGAATCATTTTGCAAATATTTGAATAAAAGCTTACATGAAAAAGCATTTTGTAAATCAACAAGCGAACGCAATTCCAAACCATTCTCAGCATAAGGACGGCACAAGTTGCTATATTTTGACCAATGATATCTCTGAACAGGACCATTAGAATTCCAGAAGAAATAGGCCATCTTAGATTCAATGGCTCCAATGGCAGCTTTGGGGAGAAGCATGGCTCCCATCATGTGCAAGGGGATTGCACTAAGAACATGTTTAATGAGGAGGAGGCGGCCACCAGAGGATAAAAGCTTTTTAGTCCATCCCTGCAATTTTTTTTATAAATCTTGCCCAACAAATCCTGGCAATAAGAAAGTCTATTAATACCCTGATATATGGGTGCTCCCAAGTATGTGAATGGCAAGTGCTTCCGCCGAATTTCTAAGAGATCGGCGAACTTTTTTACAGCCGCAGGAGAATTTTTTTTTGAGCAGTAGAAGGAACTTTTATCAAAGTTGATTAACTGACCAGAGGATGCTTGATAAGAATTAAGGAACTTTTTGAAAGCTCTAATGCTACGAACATCTCCATTAATAAAAATTAAGAGGTCATCAGCAAAGGCCAAATGAGAGATCAAAGGGCAATTACGATGAGCCTTATAAGGTTTAATCTTCCCCGAGAGCATGAGGGACTTGAGACCCCGAGAGAAACATTCAGAAGCAATAATGAAAAGGAGTGGAGAGAGAGGATCTCCTTGCTTGACTCCCCTTTGAGGTTTGAAGAACCCATGGCTTACCCCATTAATAATAACAAACAAATGAGTAGCTTTCAGATTATTCAGAATGAGAGCCACAAAAGAGTTAGAAAAGCCAAATTTAATCAAAACAGATTTCAAGAAATCCCAACAAACTCGATCGAACGTTTTGGCCATGTCAACCTTGATTGCTAGATTGTGCCCCCTCGTTTTTTTGTCCAAATCTTGAATAATCTCATTTGCCAGTAAAATCTGATCATGAATGGTTCTGCCCTTAAGAAAACCAGCCTGTTCAGAAGAAATGATTTTGGACAGTAAAGGAGCAACCCTGTTAGCTAGCAGTCTAGTACAAACTTTACTGATGAAGGTGGCAAGACAAATCAGCCTAAACTGAGCGAAGCTATCTGGATTTTGCACTGTAGGGATTAAAACAATATTGGCACTACCGAAAGATTTCGAAATGGGAATGCTCAGAAAAAATTCCTGCACAGCACTGCAAACATCCCAATTAATAAAATCCCAACAAGCTCTAAAGAATTTACCATCAAAACCATCAGGCCCCGGCGCACTGTTAGGATCTAGTTGCCAACAACAGCTTTGATTTCCTCAGAATTAGGAATAGACATAAGACGTTGATTATCCTCATCAGAGATAACACAAGGGATAAAATTAAGAAAAGGAGAAGGATGTTGAACCGGCTCTTTAGCAAAAATATCAGCAAAGAATCTAGTTGCTTCTTCCCCAATTTTACCCTGATCCAAAATTAGGTTGCCTTCTGAGTCTTTAATGGAAGAGATATATTGAAGCTTCCTCACTATTTTGACATATGTGTGAAAAAATTTTGAATTAGATTCACCATCAGAAAGCCAATTGACATGAGCCTTTTGTTTCCAGAAGATCTCCTCTTGACGAAGCCGCTGAAGGAGATGAGCTTGTTTATCCTGCCAAGAAGACCGATTAGCCGAAGTAGGATCATCAACATAAGTTTGTTCAGTCTGATTTACTTGAGTTTCTGCCTCCTCAATTGCTGAAAATATATTGCCGAATTGATTCTTATTCCAATCACAAATAACATGCCAAAGATGTTTTAATTTGCCAAATAAGCCAGCCATGCCACCACCCGAGAAAGATGATTGCCAAAAATCACGCACCATAGGAATAAAAGAGGTGTTCGTTAACCACATATGCTGGAACTTAAAAGAACGACGGGCAAGATTGGAGCTATTGCTGCACTGAAGAACCAAAGGCGAGTGATCGGAAGACGTTTTGTTGAGATGAATACAGGAGATGCAATCAAATCTGTCAAAGAAATTAATGTTGGCCGAAAACCTATCCAATCTCTCCCAAACCCGGCCAATACAACGAACCCCAGACCAAGTGAAGCAATTTTCAGTAAACGCCACATCTATCAACCCACAATCATTCATACAATCACAAAAATCATTCATACTACCAATACTAGAAGATCCCTTACCCATATATTCCGAGGGGGTTTTAATCACGTTGAAATCACCACAAACTTGCAGAGAGAATCTGAGGATGCAAAACAAAATCAGAGATAGCAAAGTGAGAGTCTTTCCATAACACCCAAATCTTGTTGTCCTGAGATGGAAAACCATTAGAGAAGCACAGTTTAGAAACAAATTGATAGTGACTATCAAAAACTACCATAGGTTCAATAATGACTAATAAGGCAATCTTGTGAGTAAGACAAAGTTTGTGAAGTCTCAAAAAAGAGGAGGCAATGCCTCTCACGTTCCAGCATAGAAATATATATATATATATATATATTGGGATTTGTTTTTTGGATTATAGTATAAGTTAAAGAATATGGGGAATAATTTAAAATTTTTAGGGGGACAAATAAAAAATTTTAAAAATTTAAATATATATATATATATGCATTAGGCTTCGCTCGCCCCTTAATACTTGAGCTTGAGTTCAAGCTCGGTTTATATAAAAATGCCAAGCTCAAGCTTGGCTCAAGCTTGGCTTATTAATATATTCAATGGGTCGAGCTCGAGCTTGATTTATAGCTTGATGCTCATAGTCGTTGTTAACATATATGTTATGACAAAATTAAAAAAAAGAAGAAGAAGCTAACATTATATATCGCTGTCATATTTAAAAATTAAATATCAAACATGTATGATTTTAATTAAAAATTCAATCAACTAGTAATAATAATGCTAATTAGAACAACAATAAAAATAAGAATAATAAATTAAATCTTAAAAAAGACTTAAGATTTGAAA
Organism: Garcia nutans; assembly: GCA_947685225.1. Classification (NCBI taxonomy): domain Eukaryota; kingdom Viridiplantae; phylum Streptophyta; class Magnoliopsida; order Malpighiales; family Euphorbiaceae; genus Garcia; species Garcia nutans. The sequence goes on from CANTUV010000025.1 coordinate 9,453,008, forward strand.
CAAAATTTTAAAATTATTCAATCAAATCAAATAAGTAATATATCTAACTTGAGCAACTCCATCTAATACATCATATGGGTTCAATTGTTGCAACTCCTGCATAAATAAATTAAAAAAAATCAAGTAATAATTTTAAATATACAATCAAGATAATATATAAATCAAAATATATAATTTTTGTATACTTCATTTTAGATTTATTTTAATAGATTTTTTTAAGCATTTAATTTAGTATATTTCGATTTAGTTTGACTTTTTTTTGTTACCTATCCAGTATCCGAGATATTGCCTAACTAATTCGGATTCGAACACTATCGGGTCCCGAAAGAGGCGGCTTTCTCAACGGAGTTTTTTTTTCATTCACAAGACTCGAATATGAGACCTTGCTTAAGAGACAACAAGTCTCTTAACACTTGTGTAAACCCACATTGATAATTTAGTTTGACTTTTTGATTAAAAGGATGGAATAGTTGCTTTCTACTTTTTATACTTACTAGCTGCATTATTGTAATGCCCTGAAAATTCTAAGTATGAATTCTTTTGTAATAAGTGTATATACAATAAATGAGATTTGTTACGAGTGTTTGGAGCATGTATAAAGTGGCCAAATGACTCCACGTGCGTGATTTTAGAGTGCCATGATCATGGCATAGACTTAATACTATTATAAGAAAATTTTTAAAAGTGGTAGAAGCTGTATGAAACACATGGGTATGTGTATGGATAAATACGAGAGTGTGTTCATAAATGATTTTATCTATAGTAAGTCGATTTAAGACATACAGGAGTGCCAGATGGATTGAAAACGACCATGTCTCTTTAAAAGAAAAGAAAAAGTATTAAAAGTCAAAGAAAAATCAAAAAGTTGGAAATTAAAGATAAGTATACAAAATTGCGGATAAGAATTAGAAATAAAAATATCTAGATATTTATAATTTTAATAATATTTTAATATAAATATATATGTGAATTAATGAAAAAAAAAGGAAAATCAAGTTTTCTTTCTTTTCTTCTTCTTGAAGCCATGTCCGATTTAGAGAGAGAGCGATAGAGAGAGAAAGTGAAGGAGAAAAATTGAATTTCTCAAGAATCTGATTTTGAGTGAAGATGGAATTAGTGGCTAAATAATTGATTAATTGAGTGTTTGAGTGAAGAGTTGATTGTGGGATTTTTCTATATGAAAATTTTGATTTTAGTATATTTTATGATAATTTAATTGTTTCTAAATTGTTTAGTCAAAAGAGAATATTGGAGTGGCTTTTAGCTTGTTAAAAATGTGAATTTTTTGGCTTGGAGAAGTCTAAAAATAACATGGGCATGCGGATATTTTCTATATAGGAGTGTTGCTTTTCCGACAAAAAGGTTTTGAATAACATTGCATGCTGATATTTTTAGCATGGACGCGTCAATTTTCAATTTCATTTCCAAAAAGGTTTTGAACAATATGAGCAAACTGATATTTTCAGCATGAGCATATCGATCTTTTTCCGTTTTTGTAAATGTACTTCCAGCAAAGTTTTTATATACACAGGTGTGTGGATTTACAAGACATGCCCATGTCAACTCTACTTCTCTTGTTTTCCTCTTTTTCATGAAAATTATTGATTTGGATAGTTAAAAATTCTACAAGTGTTTATAAATTGATTTTTAAAGAAATTTATGAACTTTGAAAGTGTTGGATATAGGTTATAATAATGTTTATTAAAGTGAAGTGTAACAGAATACTTAATTTGGAATGAAAGAGTGTAGAGATTAGAAGAGAAGTGACTATTTATAATATGTCAAGCAAATATATTTTTTAATAGAAAGTGGATTTGGAAAGTATAAGGTTTTGGAAGACTTTAATTTAGTATTATTGATTGATAATCAAGGTTTGAATTGAGTTATATATTTGGAGAGAGTTTGATATTATTTATTTGGTTTAGTAAGTGAAATTTACATGACAAAATGTTTCAAAATGTAAGAAGCTAAGTTGAAGTGAGAAAGAAATAAATGAGAATGATATCACATAAAGTTTAAAATATGATCTCAATGTTTATTATAAAGAGTGTGATTTTAATTGTGTAGTTGGTATAGTATGTGCACATAGTGATAATTTGTTAAAATATATTTGGAAATACATGGTATTGTTGCGGGATTATTGTAAATAGAGTTGAGATTAACATAGGAAGTGAGATAAAAAAAAGCTAAACTTTTATGTGAAGGGTTTGTTATATAACCCTTGTTGAGTAGAATGAATGTAAAGTTAGTGAAATGATAAAAGATAATTGAATGTTGGAACATCAGTAAATAATTAAGCAATGAAAAAGAAAGCTAGTATAAAGAAGTTTGGATTGCAAGATTATATTGTAGAGAAATATACCAATAAGTTATATATATATATATATATATATTGTAGACGCTAAAGAATGCAAAGAAAGAATAAATAAAAATGTCATAAAAGAGAAGTGTAGTAACAAGAATTATTTGGAGAAGATATAGTAAAGAATTGATAAGCACAAGTGTGGCACCAGTTTACTACACGCCCGTGTCCTAAAACTTTTAAAGATTTATAAATTTTAAATAATATAATATTTAAACCTTAATAACGATTAAGGAAGTAAGGTGAATATCAAAAGAGAATGATAATGTTTATTACAGATAATAAATCGATTGTCAAATATAATCATATTTTATATATATATACATAAAGTATATACATATATAAAGTACATGTAGTATATGAGTTGTATATGTATATAAATAATATTGTAAAAAGAGAAATGATAACTAATGAAGTGTATTGAATTAGAAAGATTAAACCAATCAAAGTGAAAACAAAGGTATGCTATCATGAAAGTGTAAATCACAGAGAAAGAATAAAAGAAAGTGTTCTATAATAATTAATATGATAAATATTAATTAATTAAGATTAATGAAATAAGTGTATTGTCCAATATTACCATTAGTAAACCTAGTGTTCGAATTAAAATGGCTAGCCAGAGGGTGGACGTCCATAGTTATAGTGGATACTCTGTGTCATCTGTTGACACTTCGTGTCATCCTATTCAGTGGGCATCCATGTCATAGTATGCCATTAACTAAATTATATATATGGCATTTACTTACCATCAATGACCCGTTATCCGAATCTAGGATTTAAAAATCAGTGTTTGTTGGGCAAAAATATAATTAAAATAAAGTGTATTGATGACATATTTATAGTGACTTATAAATTAAGGATATTAATGATTAAGTATTAATAAATATGCTTATATAAGTGAGATCATTATGTTATAAACAGGTGAGATTTTATAACATTAGTATGATTTGAATGATATTGAATGAAAGTTGTAAAAGGTTTTAAGTTTATGTAATTATAATAAATGAGAGAACTCTACAATGTAACATAACTAATAATTTGTAAATGATTAGTATAATAGAAGTGTTCTGTGTTAAGCATACGATAGCATATATATTATTGTAGAGGGAAAAGTAAAATCTCTAATGAATTCATAATCTATGTACTAAAAGTGAATTGTATTTATTTTACAATGATTAAAGTTTATTAAAATTAATTAATTTGATTTCAACATGTGCTTTTGATATAATATTTTATTCTTGTAACAATTAGTGAAGTGTATGTATACAAGCACTACTAAACGATGAGCTTAGCGTATTAGAATTTTCTTGACATGCAGGTACAGTGAATCAGTGAAGTTCTTGAGAGTCTGTAGGTAAGGATCTTTAGAGATTAATGATAGATTGAAGTAAAGTTTTCCAAAGAGTTTTAGAAGCGAATTATATGTATATGTTTTAGTGATTGGATCTATCTATGACAATATAAATTACTTGTATGGAGATTGTATAAATATGTTCACAGTATAAAGAATATATACTTCTGGATATAATTATTTATAGTGGCGGTTTAATTTATTTGTAAACTTTACACCGATTTATGAAAAGGATGTTTTTTCAATAAAATTTTATTGGTGTCTATTTGACCTATTAGATTGCTAAAGATATTAAGTTTTTAAAGTATATTACGTAGTGAAAAAAAATTGCAGCAAAAAGTGCATAAGCAAGTGAATCAAGTTCCAATCTAAATATTGTTCATGTTTACTAGAATGTAAGTACCAAATTGAACTAGAACAGTGTAAGAATTCAAAGTTACACCTTTAGATAATTCTATAATAGGATTATCTGGAGATGTTATAATTATTGTCATATTTCATTCACTTTCCCATTAATAAAGTCTCATCTACCTTGTTACCTTTAGGCTTAGGGTCTATTTAGCATTGTCAAATTAATGTCTCACAACAGTTTCGGAATTTTAGGGATCAAATTACCTAAGCAAAATGTCCAACTCCAATAAATCCAAGCCTGGCAAAGGAAAAATAGTTCCCAAAAATTTGATTTATTTGGTTCAAATATTTGAAATATTATAAGCCTCCATTCACATTTCTTTATTTTGAACAGATATAAAACCATGACTCACTTTAACAAAGCTAAGATCATTCTCAAAACAGACTTTTCTCATTCAACTCTATACCCAAAACTATCATGTTTTTGTTGATTTAGTGCTTTCATTGTTTTGTTCTTCTACTTTTCTTTTCCTTTTTTTTTCTTTCAATTTAAAAGGAGAGGGTAGGTTTAATAATAAAGATCATTATAAAATAAATGATGAAAGAAATGCAGTTAAAATAATCTTTCTTCACTTTATTGCTTTTGTTAGTTGTACGTATGATGGACCAATATTTTCAAAAGCACAATTTTTCAAGGAAAAACAAATCAATGATTTATCTTGCATGCTCATCTGGGTTTACTAACACAATTACTAACCAAAATGATATTTTTAGGATGAAGATACAAATGAAAATGTATCATAAACAAAAAAAAATACCTTTCAGCCTAGGTCTCAAATTTTCAATTTACCAATCTTGTGATATGTAGTTTTGCTAGAGATTTAAACAGCTTAGTGTCTATGTCAAACTAATTAACCTTTTATTCAACTCAAATTAATTTGTTACGTGGTGTGATAGCTCTTGGAAATCATATGCACCGAAAGTAATATTAAAATAAAGAAAGAGCAATAGAATCCCAATAATGATCAAGAACAATTCGTGAGTTGCAAGTGTCAAAGAGACAAGGTAGGTAAAGAAAACATCCAAAACATGAAGAAATAACAGAGTATTGTGCTATACTTAGCTTGATTTCTGCAAGTGCATAGTATCATTAACAAGTAATATAGTAGTGAGTAAAGTATTATTCTCACATGGAATGAATATTCTAAGTATCAAATAATTAAATTATTTATTATTTGAAAAATAAATTTTGTTTTAGAATTAAGTAAATTAAATTGAACTTGAAAATAAATTAAACTAAACTCTTATATTTTTAAGGTTTAGGGTTAGACTACTTTAATTTATTAACTATGAATTTCCTAAAATTTTGATTTAATATTATTCTTCCTTTAATTATTGGTTGGATTCTCCTAAATTAAGTTATAGTTTCTCTCAAGATCTAAAATAAATATTGAACTTAACCTTATATTTATTCTCGTTATCATAAATAATTAATTCAATTTATTGAGATTTGTGAGAATCTTTTAATCAACCTCTTAAGTATTCTTATTATCTCTAAGTAAAAACTACTTAAAATTGTCATCTCTTTAAACTAATATTATGCTTCCACTCTCGTTCAATCACACAACATCTCAAGCCAAATATTTATTGGCCAGATAAATATGAGCATTAAGCACAAAGATAACAAAATAATCAAAGGATAAACTAAATTGAATCAACATAATCATGAATTATTTCATAGATAAATCAATGGTCTAATCCTAATTAGGATTTTAGTTGCACATATTTGAAATAAAGATAAAAGAACTAAAGAAAATAATTCAAGATATGAAAACTAAAGAAATAATAGTGTCATCTCTTTAGACTAATATTATACTTCCACTCTCGCTCTATTACATAACATTTCAAGCCAAATATTTATTAGCCAATATGAGCACAAAGATAATAAAATAATCAAAGGGTAAACTAAATTGAATCAACATAATCATGAATTATTTCATAGATAAATCAATACAAGGGGATCTAATCCTAATTAGGATTTTAGTTGCACATATTTGAAATAAAGATAAAAGAGCTAAAGAAAATAATTAAAGATATGAAAACTAAAGAAATAAGAAAAATCAAACTTTAGAATTCCTTTAGATTGAATGAAACTCTTAAATCTTGAATCTCTTCCTTAGTTCAAGCCTCATTTTTTCTCCAGAGAAATCTTAATATTTGAAGAAGAAACTAGATGGGAAATAGACGATTGATCTTAGAATGAGGCTTGCTTTATATAGAGGTCTTGGAAGTCTTATATCTTAAATAGAAAAAAAAAAAAAAGATCAAGGGCAAATCTTGGAGACTTCAAAACTGATTATAAATAAATTGATGATAAATAGAAAGACACTTAATTTGATTAAAAATATAATTAGGTAATATCTTGGAGAATCTCACTCAAACAACCACCATAAAAAAGTCTAGAAGCGTGCCTTTTGGGTCCTATAGGCGTGTATTATTGTACCTTGTCTGAATTGGCAAAAATCTCCTTTAGGTAGAAGGCAAAAATACTTCACGAGAGTAGCATTGAGGCTCACCGTGGACTTAAATTGTCTACTGGACTCTTGCTTTTTTTTTTTTTTTTTGGACAGTTTTAAGGTAAAGTTCATGACAATGGGATTTGATTCTAACAACCGTATACTTAGATTTCCTTCTGTTTTGAGTTGTTTTGTCTCCTTTTTATTTGGCATCTCCACCTTTTTCATCTTTTCATCATATGAGATTAAAAAAAATAACTTGTTTAAATAATAAATTTTTAAAGATAAAAAATATTTAGTATGCTTTCTCATTGTAAATAAATGATTAAATATTTGAAAAAAAATGTTGGAACTGTCATTTTAATAGCTATGTATATTTTTTTATAACACTTTGAATAGATTAATCCAAGTAATATGATCAAGAAATAAAAATCCTCATTACTGAGATAGTCAAACAACTAATACTATTGATAATGTAATATTTAAAAAAGTGATATAAAACCTAGAATAACAAGGTATGTAATATTATTTAGCTTTATCCTACAAAAATATGGAGCATTAGAAACAATAATATTTATTCTACTAGAAAATGTTATAATAAACCTATTTACCATTTATTTGGTATTGTGAATTAATTTGCCTAACTCTTATGCAGAGAACTAATATGTTAACATGAGTTCTTTTTTACCAAATATATACGTAGCTTCTTGAACTTATAGTCTTTAGTCATTTTACCCTCTCCTGAACTTTTATTTTAACTACTTTATTCACTGCACTTATCTATTTTTTATTAACAGACATTTATATTAATCAATACTGATTATTTTACTTTTTGTATTTATATATTTTATACCAAATAGATATCTCACTGACTCAGTGTGACTAATGAGTTTGTATTTATAAATTAAGAAAAATATGAGTTCAGAGGGTTATATGATTAAATTGAAAGTTCAACGGGCAAATTAACAATAATGATTTAAGTTCAAGGGGTTACATATATTTCAGGTTTTTTTTTATTTTATATCATGGTAAGTAACATATTGGTATTCAAAGTAAAGGTTCAAATATCAGCCTATAATTTCTTCATGTCATTTTATAATAATTGCATGATATCATATTAGTAATAAATTATTAAAAATATTTATATTGCACTTGTCATTTAATACCTATTTACATTTTTATTTACACTTAGAATAGGTTAAATCAATTAATATGGTCAAAATTATTCACATAATGATCAAGAAATCATAATATGTTGCTAATTATTTTTCATATTCAATTTGATTGTAGGTCTAGCATGATATGATTTTTTTTAATGCTAAATTATATTTAAATTTATATCATACATGCATTGTCTATGGTGATATATATATATATATATATATATATATCATATTAAGGATCATTTACATAATTACCCTAAAAAGAAGAGTTATTTTCAAAAAAAAAATACTATCATTTCTTTTAATTTTTAAAAATAATACATTATAATTTTTTTACCAAAATACGTTAAAGAAAATTAAGCACTGCTTAATTCTTATAAATAAAATTTGGCCACTCTTTGTTATTTTTTAAAAAATATGCTACCATGCTATTTAACATATATAATAATGGCCATTTTTTGGTTTTTTATTTTTTAAAATAAAAATTAAAAATATTAAATTAAAAATATTTATATTAAATTTTTACTTATATATAATAAATACATATATATCTATATACTCTTAATTTGAAAATAAGATTTCAAATTTTTATTTATATTAATATATTTTATTTAATTTATATTTTTAACATATATTATAAAAATTATTTAAAATTTTTTTAATATATGAAAATGAATATTAATTATTTTTAATATTTTATTATGCAGTATTTTTGTTAATTAATTTTTATTATATTTTATATTAATTTATGTTAATTAATTTTAAATTATATTTTGTACACACACTTTTATATATTTTATTTAATATATGTTATATTTTATGTTAATTAATTTTTAATTATATTACTTTTAGATAATTTTTTTTAAAAATACGGTGAACGTGGACATTCAAAATACACGGAGCTTATAAATTATAAAATATCATTTTATATATAACATATATTGATATATTCTAATATATACCAATATATACAATACATACAAATATATACCTATATAATATATATATATAATTATATGTAACTTATATCCATATATACTGACATATACTGTTATTTTTTAGTTAAAGTATATGTAATCTATACCGATATATATATATACCCACATATATGTAACATATATTGTTATTCTTTTACAACATATACCCACACATAAATAAATATATAAAATAGTTATACATCAATATATATCTACATATATCCATTTATACCGATATATATCCACATATATTATTATTCTTTAGCTAAAGTATATATAACATATATCAACAAATACCAATTTATACTACATATAATACATATATATATATATCTAGTTATATGTAACATATATTGTTATTCTTTTCTTTATATCTAACTATATTTAATATATATCCACATATAAATAAATATATAAAATAGTTATATATTAATATATATACATATGCTCACATCTATTGTTATTTTTTAGTTAAAGTATATGTAACATATACCAATATATACCGACATATATATGCATATATGCAACATATATATATAGTTATATGTAACATATACTCACATATACTCACATTTATATAACATATATTGTTATTTTTTTATAATATATATTCATATATATCTAGTTATATGTAATATATACCAACATATATTGTTATTATTTTCTATATATCTAATTATATGTAATATATACACCTATATAAATAAATATATAAAATAGTTATATACCGATATATATCTACATATACCTATATATATTATTATTTTTTAATTAAAGTACACATAACCTACATTAACATATGCCTACATATATATATCTCTATTTATATGTAATATATATTGACATATATGAAACATATATTATTATTCTTTTGTAATATATGTCCACATATATCTAGTTATATATAACATAAATCCATATATAAATAAATATATAAAATAGTTATATACCGATATATTGACATATATCTACATATATTATTATTCTTTAGTTAAAGTACATGTAACATATGCCTACATATGCCTACATATATGTAACAAATACATATATAGTTAGATATAACATATACTGATATATATATTTATTTCTTAGTTAAATTATATATAACATATACTAACATATATCAATATATACTTACATATAAATAACATATATTATTTCTTTTGCAACATATATCTACATATATGTAATATATATAATATTATTCTTTTTACAATATATACTTGTATATATTTAGTTATATGTAATATATATCACTATATATTATTATTATTTTCAGTATATTTAGTTACATATGTTGCACACGGGACGGAGGGGAATCGGCGAGATATTTTAAGTTTAATTAATTTTTGTCGTCTTATATTTAATTATTATTATATTTAATATTTTTTATATGTTAGGGTCGCCACCGATCAATTATAAGGTTTGATTAAGTATCTAATAATGATATGCATTTCTAGGTTCGGGAGTTGATTACGTGTAGGAAAGGTAAAGTATCCTACAATGCCCAAAATTGGTACTATAATTATTGTAATATTTTATTATCTATATTTTTATTTATAAGAGGAATTATTTTCATTGCCTGAATATAAATCTCAATTTTATTCTTTATCTTTTATTATTTTTAATGATTTTATTATTTTTGTAGGTGCATATTTTATTTATTATTTAATTATTTAATCCTTGTATTTATTACTTAAATATAAGAATTTTATGGCTTAATATTTATTAAATTTATAATTATTATTTTTTATATTTATTATTATATTTTTTAAATTATGTCCACTCCCTAAACATATTGCTTTAACTTTAATATTTTTTTATATTTCATAATTCATTAATATATATATTTTTAAGGTATTTTTAATTAAAATGGACTTGAATTCAAAACTCGATATCGATTATCTACGTATTCGCTTGACGGAATCAAAGTTTCCGTAGTTCGATTGTTATCATAATTACTTGTTATTATTGTTGTTATTGTATATAATTCATTTATTATATTTATTATATTTATTATTTATTTATTATTATTATTATTATGTTATTTTTGATATATTTATTTTTGATAATTATATCCATTTTTTGAATATAATTATGAATCATTCATTTAATATTATCCATGTGCATATATTTATAGAATGATAAAAATTTTAAATGTATTTAATAATTATTATACTCACTACCTGGATACAATGAAAATAGTTTAACAAATATTATTATTAGCCCATAATAAAAAATATACATCTATTATCTCCGAGGAAAACTCCTAGTTAGTGACAAAAAAAATCATTTAAGATACAATGAATAGAGTTTTATATTGAATAAAGCGAGATTTTTTTGTGAAAAATGAAAGAAATTAATATTCTTCTTATGAATACCCATAGTATGATAAGTAAAAATTAATTCCATAATAAGTAAAAATCATATTATAATAAAGTAGCATTGTTAAATTAATATAACTTTAGCTGAAATATACTAGAAAAATTAAAAAAAAACATTTCATTTGAAAGTGTGATGAATTTATATATATATACTTAGTATGTATTTAGATGCTACATGTCAACATTAATAAATTCATCTATTTATAAATCCCATGATTTTCCTAACTAAAAAAAATTAAATTTTTTTAAAATTTAATATTGCATAAAATTTAAATTTAACAAATACATAAAAGGGGAGCAAAATTAAATTAAAGGTTTAAAATATATATATACATATACACATATACACGTCCCACAAAAAAATCAATCCCACTTAATATTTTATTTATTACATATAATAAGGTAAAAAAAATTAAATTTTTGAATTTATTTTTTTGTTTCTGCTTCTTCTATTTTTATTATTTTTTAATGTATAAACACTTTTATTTTTTTTTTGTTAAAAAAATTTGGAATTTGCTTTATTATTCCTTTTTGAGATAAGTTTTGCTATTTATTGTCTTTATTGCAGTCATTTTTAATATAATATTTGTTATTATCGTATATGTTGTCTACTATTCTTAACTATTTTTATTTTTTTTATTTTTTTAAATAAGATAAATATGCATAATTTTTTAGATTAAAATAAATAAAATAACAAATACAATAGCATGTTTACTTGATTTACTTCTTAATTGTTGAAAGTTATATGTAAATTTTTTATTGCTTGTCCTTGGATTTTCGGCAGGACTTGTTAAGAGTACTTCCTGTACTTAACAAACCTTAAGATTTTTCACGATTTTTCTCTACCAGAAAATTTGTTTGTTGAAATTTTTCTACTATCTCTTTGCTTTTATGTATTTTCAATCTCTCTAAAAAAATTTTATTCTAATTTTTTATTTTTTTTTCCTCTCTTTTTTTGTATTTCTTGTAAATTTTCTCTCCTCTATTTTCTTATAAATTTTTTTTGTGTCCTCCCTCTTCTCAATCTCCTCTCCTCCTTTTATACTAAAAAATAACTTTTTTTTTCTTTTTTAATGCTTGTTTTTACCTTTCTATATTTTAGGCCATAAATTAGGGAAACTTTTTTTTAATAAATATATCTCACTAATTCTTTTTATTTTCATATTTTAGGCCATGAATTAGAAAAATATTTTTTAAAAAAAATATATCTCACTAACCCTTTTTATTTCAATATTTAGGGCCATAAATTAAGAAAAAAAATTCACAAAATATATCTCACTAACCTTTCAATATTTTAGGCCATAAATTATTCTCCATGTTTTAGCCTTTGAATTATGGATAGCAAAAATTTTTTTATATACATAATATTTTCATGTTTTATGCCATAAATTATTCTCCATATTTTATTCCTTAAATTATGGATAAAATATTTTTTTATGCCTTAAATTATGGATAAAATATTTTTTTTTACTTTTCTTCATTTTAAAAAAAAATAGATTATTACAATTGTCCTTCCTTTTGCATACTTTAATTAAAGTTATGCAAAAGGTTAGTAGCCAATTATCTTTAAAGATTTAACTTCAACAGTACTTAAAATTTGATTTTTTGACTTTTTTAAAAAATAAAAAAAATGATCTAAGGCTCGACCTTAGAAGTACATAATGCTCTACATCAGGGGCCTTTTAGAAAACAAAATAACAAGATAAGACTTGACCCTAGAAGTTTTTAACACTCAATACCAGAATTTTTTTTTAGGAAAATAAAAAGGGAAACTCAAACTTAGAAATACCTAAAGCTCGACTTCAGGGACTTTTAGAGAAAGAAAAAGGGAGCCTAAGGCTTGATCCTATGAGTGTTTAATGCTCGACATTATGGACTTTTTTTTTTAAATCTAAGGTCCGACCTTAGGAGCAACTAATGCTCGACATTAGAAACTTCTTAAAAAAAAGAAAAATAAAATCTTAGGCTTGACCCTAGGAGTATCTAATGCTCGACATTATGAACATTTTCTTTTTTTGAAATATATATATATATATATATAAGACTTGATTTTAAAAAATATCTAAAGCTCGATTTTAGAATTTTTTTTTTTAAATGGAAAGAATCAAAGGCTTGGCCCTAAGTGTATTTAATGTTTGACATTATAATTTTTTAAAAAAATGAAAAGAGAACCCAAGGGTTGATCCTAGGTGTGTTCAATATTTGATAATAGAAAAATTAGAGCTTGACTCTAGAATTACTTAAAAAATAATTATTATATGCAGACGTTTTGATTGTATTTTGAAATTTGAAAACCTCTCTCCTTTTTTTTTAAAAAAATGCTTAAAACTTGTATGCCATTTTTGCTTTGTTGTATCTAAATGCTCTAACGAAGTATTAATTTACTTTTAAAATCGTCTTTTAGCATTAAGAATTTTTCTTTTTGAAAAAAAAAATATAACATCAAAATTACAATAATCCCTGAATCTAGAACAAATCTGATACTTAACTTTAGTTACGGGATTCTTAAAATATCTTCTTTGGATTCTGTTTAAGCAACAACTTTGGATCTTAGAACAATATCATATGTTATTGCCTCTATAAGTATCTTATTAGCACTTCTTTCACCATCAGGGTATACCCTTTTCATTCCAAGTTTATAATTTCTTCATCTCACATACATATCTGCTAAGCTTAGTTTTTATCATCTTTTAGCATTATACCCTTTTTCAAGTATTTCAAAAATAAATTTAATAAAATATATGCTTTTAAGGTATAAATTTGACATATTTAGTTTGGTTTTTCAAATTTCTAAGTAGTTATTCTCTCAATGGTTATTTATTTTTTGGAAGCTACAAATATATATGAAAAAGGAAAACCAATAAATCATAAAAATATGATGATCATAAACCTAAATTGACTTTAATAATCCCTAACTATGTTTTTCACATCTTCTTATCTTCTTTCCCTTGCAACTTTAGGCATAATACCTTTCCACGGCATCTAAGTTCACCAGATTCAGCAAATATTCTCTATCCATATTGGTTAAAATGAAAGCTCCTCCAGAAAATGCTCTCTTCATGACATATGGACCGTCATATTTAGGAGTCTATTTTTTCTAAGGGTCTTGATGCCTAAGAATAATCTTTTTGAGCACCAAATCTCCTTCTTGAAATTCTCTTGCCTTCATCTTTTTTGCATAGGCCTTGATAAGTCATTTCTGATACATCTGGCCATGACACAAGGCTATTAACTTTTTTTCTTCGATAAAGTTTAACCGATCATAATGATTTTGTGCCCATTCAACATCATCATGCTTGGCTTCTGTAATAATTCCGAGAAAAGAAATCTCAACTTCAATAGGCAATACTACCTCCATGCCATATATTAAAGAAAATGATGTTACCTCAGTAGGTGTCTTGACTATGGTCCTATAGCCATGAAGAGCATAAGGAAGCATTTCATGTCAATCCCTATACATAATTGCCATTTTTTGAATTATCTTTTTGATATTATTATTGGCTGCTTCAACTGCACCATTCATCTTTGGACGGTGTATGGAGGAATTATGATGCTTAATTTTAAATTTTGAGTACATCTCTATCATATATTTATTTCTGAAATTCTTTACATTGTCAGTGATGATATACTCAGGAAGACATCGACATATGATATTCTGTTTGATAAATTTCAAGACTACACTCTTTGTCACATTGGCATAAGAGGCTGCCTCTACCCATTTGGTGAAATAATCAATTGCTAATAGAATGAATCAATGTCTATTAGAAGTTTAGGTTCTATTAGGCCAATCACATCTAATCCCCATATCGAAAAGGGTCATGGGGAAACCATCACATGCAAGGGTGCTGGAGGAGAGTTGATATCATCAGCGTATATTTGACATTTATGACATTTTCGGATATAATTAATATAATCTGATTCCATTTTCAGCCAGAAATAACTCATTCTGAGAATTTTACGAGCCAACACATGCCCACTTAAATGTGTACCACAAAATCCTTCATGACCTTCTTTTATCAATCTTTGAGCTTCCCTTTCATCCACACATCTAATCAGCATTGTATCAATCTTTGAGCTTCCCTTTCATCCACACATCTAATCAGCATTGTATTATAATTCCTTTTGTATAGAACATCGCCACTCGAAAAGAAATTCATTGCTAGTCGCCGAATGGTTCTTTTATTGGTGTCTGAAGCTTCTGGAGGGTATATTCTATTTTTGAGATACTGCTTGATATCATAAATCATGGATTACCATCACGTTCTTCTTTAAGGTTCGTACAGTAAGCATTGACCCCTCTGGTTTCAATCTTAATGGAAGGCATTCTTTCACAAGCATCTAGTCGAAATATTACAGTCAATGTGGCTAATGCATCTACAATTTAGTTCTCAATTCGGAAAACATGATCGAAACTTATAAATTCGAAGCTTTGATCTGAATCAAGAATATATTCTTAATAAGGCACCAATTTCATATCTCTGGTTTCCCATTCTCCTCTCAATTGGTTAATTATCAATGCTGAATAAGCATATATTTTCAACCTTTTGATCTTCATATCAATAGCTGCTTGTATTCCTAAAGCACAAGCCTCATATTTAGCCATGTTATTAGTGCATTCAAAACATAATTTAGCTGTCACAGGAATATATATTTCCTCTGGAGAGATTAGAATCACTCCTATGCCACTCCCTAAGGCATTTGAAGCTCTATCAAATTTCATAATCCAGTTTTTTTTTATCCTTGTTCTTCTTCCACCAACATGATTCCTTTATTGGGGAACTCATAATTTATTAGTTGATAACCTTTAATAGCTCAATTTTCCAAATAATCAGCTATAATACTCCCTCTTATCGCTTTGGGTGATATATATAATCTCATACTCAGTCAATAAAAACTACCAATGAGCTCCCAGTTAAAGCTTACTTTTCAAAAATGTACTTAATGAGATCCATTCGAGATATCAAAAAGGTGGTGTAATATAGCATGTAATGCCTTAATTGATGAGCAGCCTAAGCTAATGCAACACAAGTTCTTTCCAACATAAAATATTTTGCTGCATAATTGGTGAACTTTTTACTTATATAATATATGACTTGCTCTTTCCTTCCCGAGTCATCATGTTGCCCAAGAACACCACCCATCAAACTCTCAAAGACTATCAAGTATAAAAAGAAAAGGACGACCGAGTATAGGCGGTTATAGAATTGGAGAATTTTGCAAATAATGTTTGATCTTATCAAAGGTCATTTGACATTTCTCGTTCCATTTTTCTGGATTATTTTTTCTCAAAAGCTTGAAGATAGGCTCACATATAGCTGTTAATTGTGATATGAACCGAGCTATATAATTAAGCCTTCTCAAAAAGCTCCGGCTTTCTTTTTGGTTTAGGGGATGGCATTTCAACTATAACCTTAATTTTATCAGGATCAATCTCAAATCCCCTCCTACTGACTATCAACCCTAATAATTTTCCCGATGAAACTCCAAATATGTACTTTGCGGGATTTAATCGAAACTGATATCTCCTTAACTGCTTAAACAATCTTTCAAAACTGTAACATGGTCTACATTATGTTGAGATTTTGCTATCATTTCATTGACATATACTTATATTTCTTTATGCATCATATCATAAAATAGGATAACCATTGCTCTCTGGTAAGTTATCCCTGTATTTTTCAGTCCAAAAGGCATCACTTTATAATAAAATATTCCCTATAAAGTGATAAAAATTATTTTTTTCCTTATTATCAGGTTTCATTTTAATTTAGTTATACCCTGAGAATCCATCCATTAATGAGAACATATGGAATCGAGTTGTATTATCTACTAGCACATCGATGTGCGATAAAAGAAAATCATCTTTTGGACTTATTCAATTAAGATCCTAATAATTAACACACATCATAACCTTTCCATCTTTCTTAGGGACAGGAATAATATTAGCTACCCATTCTAGATACTTGATCACTTCTAAAAAACCTACCTCAAACTGCTTTTTTACTTATTTTATTTTCAACAAAACATTAAGTTTTATTTTTCTCAACTTTTGTTTTATGGGTTTACATTCTAGCCTTAATGGTAAACGATGCACAACTATGTATGTACTTAGCCTTGACATATCCTGATATGACCATGCAAAGACATCGATAAACTCTCTTAGCAATTTAATAATCCTTTCTTTGAGTTTTAAAGGCAAGAATGTACTAATCCTTATTTCCTTTTTATTTTCTTTGGTTCCTAGGTTTACTATTTCTACTGCTTCTTCTAAAGATTGTATAATTTTTTATCATGTTCCATCATCTTAGTGATTTCAGGTGGAAAATCCTCTTCTTCTTCTTTATCAGATGTGATTTCAAAGACAGGGTTATCAAAATCATACCTAGACTTAATTTCATCAAGATTTAATTCATTATTGACATTCCTAGGTAAAATGAGTATAAAGAAAAAAATTACCAAGATATAGAAATTAAGCAGAAAGTAAATGAATGAAAGTAGTAAGGAGAGTTCAAGAATGGAGATGAAATATGCACTTTATTTAATTAAAAATTATTTTGAAAAATTTAAAAAGGAAGCTCATGCTAACATTTTTCTAAGATATTAGACAAAATCATAGAAAAATAATTATTTGTATTGCTTTAATTGAGATAGCAATTCATAAGCTTTTCAAATTTTCAGATCATGTCCTGGTAATAAGGGTGTAACCCATAAAGCCACTTCATCACAAGGCTCATTTTCACTCACTATAGTCGCCAATGAATTTTCAGATATTGCCTTCACATCTCGTGGATCTCCTGCCGTCTTTGTTTTTTCATGAAAAAATCAGCACTTCTAAAGATTTGACTTAGAGTTGGAAATGTCATTTCTCCACTAAAGCTTCTTGATTTATCAATCTTATTAGTTAATGATTCTTTTTCTCTTTCTGAATTCTTTTTCTATCTTTTTTAGTAATCTTGTATCCCAATCCAGCTCTACTATTAATATTGGGAGGAAGCAGAAAGATATTAATTCATTATTCATGTCTTCCTAAACCTTTTCTAGGAGAATAGCTTACCATTAACATTTCTCTTGCCACCATCATAGCCGTAATTGATAATCGAGGCATTGAAATGACCAATCCTTTTCCAACATATGAAGAGTTTTCTATTTCAAAGGATTGGAAAGAGATGAAACATGTTTAATGATTAAAAGATCTTCTTCTCCCGAAATTTCAATCATCTTTCCTTCAATGATGAATTTGACTTTCTAATGTAAAGATGATGGTACTGCTCCTGCTGAGCATATTCATGGCCGTCCTAATAACATATTGTAAGTTGGTACTATTTTTATCACTTAAATGTGATATTAAATGTGACTGGACCTACTTGGATAGGTATTTCGATATCCCCTAAAACCTCTCTTCTAGTCCTATCAAAGGCTCGGACTATTATAGAGATAGGTTGTATGTATGTCTCATCAATTAGTAACTTTAAGAGAGTCATTTTAGGTAAGATATTCAGAGATGAGCCATTGTCCGCTAGAACCTTTGCAACTGAATATCCTTTACATTGGATTGATATATGTAAAGCTTTTGTATTCTCAGTCCCTTCTTCAGGTATTTCATAATTAGTGAAGGATATGTAATTAGCTGCCATTACACTCCCAACTATGTTGTTCAAGCTATCTACAGAGATATCGTAGCAAACATGTGCTTGATTTAGAACCCTGAGTAGTGTATTTCAATGAGATTTTGAATTCAAGATCAAAGATAGTAGTGAGACTCTAGCTGGGGTTCTATTTAACTGTTCAATCACCTTGTATTCACTTTGCTTAACTAACTTCAAGAATTCACATGTCTCATTCTCAGATACCGGCTTCTTTACTTCTAATTGTGGGTCTTTTTAAGTGACCACGTCTTGGAACTCTCTAACCTCAATCTGTTCCACCAATTCTCTTTACTTAGCTTTCACTTTCCTACGCCTTTCTAATTCTTCTTTTCGGTGATTCTCTACTTCTTTTGGCATATAACAACACCCACTTCTTGTCATACCACCTACACTAGAAATATTAACTAGTGATTCAATTTCATTACTTGCTTGGCATACACCAGAATTTTGGCTCACTACCTCACACATATACTTCCAAGGCACTACTTTTAAATCTTTATATTCAAAAGGAACTTGTGTTTTGATTACAAGTTTTGGGATTTGTGAAGACATATCGAATTTTTCCTTTTTCATTTCTGTCGACGAACATGATATCACAATGGGTGCTAGAATAGAAAGATTAGTAGAGACCATACTCACATCTTTCACTTTTCTTTTTTTCTATTCCAAAAACTACAATTTTAGCATTCATCAATTCTTGAACTTTCATATGGAACTGTGAACATTTATTGATTGTATGATCTGACGACTCACCATGGTAGTCATAAAAGGATTCTTCTTGAGTAAGAGATTTCTCTCTCAATTATTTTCAAAAACTAATCTAGCTTTGATTAAAATTTGAAAAAGCTCCTCTATAGGCATTTGAACTTCCTTTACCTTTTATTTATATTGTCGAACCTCATCCTCAATAATGAAATTGATCTTGCCCCCATCATAATTTGGCAGAGTATTATAGTTCACAGTAGAAGTCTTTGATTCTTGGTTAAATTTAAACCATCCTGCATTTAAATGACTATGGACCTTTCTTTTAAATGAAGTATATATTTTGATAGAATGCCCAGATGCCCCTGCATGGTACTCACAATTTGCATTGGAGTCATACCATTTGGGATAAGGTGGTTTCATTGGTTCTTATGATGTCAAGCACATTTGATGTCCTTGTAGTAGTTGAGGCAACAATTCTGCATAAGTTATCGGGATGGGGTTAAATATTTCTATCCTCCTTTTTTTAGGGCGATTATTTTATTGCCCTCCTTGATTGGGTTGATCTGTTCTATTATTTACTCCCTGAGCAAGCGTAGGAACACTAAGTGGAGTGAAATAAAGAGCATTTTGAGAACTTATGAATCAGGGAGCATGATAAGGGAACTGATACATTTCAGGCCTTACATTAGCCACATAATGTGGGGGAGGATGATGATAGTAGGTTTCTTATGGATGTCCTCCTATCATGTGGGTTTCTCCTTCTTTCTTTTTACCTGAATATTGTCGTTTTGAGCTATTTTCTTTAGTATTTCGCTCCTCAAATTTTTATTTTTTTTTATTTCTTGCTCAATCCTTTCACTAGCTTAAACCAAATCTGAAAAGTTAGCAGTTGTGTTAACTAGTAACATATTATAAAATGGTTGTCCCAGTGTATCTAAAAAATTAGATATCATCTCCTTATCCATAAGAGAGAGACTGACTTTTAATGCTTTGTCTCTCCATCGTTGTGCGTATTCCTTAAAATTTTTATTGGTTTTCTTTTCCATAGCTCTCAAATCATCCATGCTAGGTGTCATATCTATTTTATGTTTGTATTGTTTCATAAAAGTATCTATCAAATCTTTCCATCTTCGAATGTGTGTTCGATCTAAACTCATGTACCACCTCATTGCTGGTCCTGTAAGAATTTCTTAAAAAACATGAATCAATAATTTTTCATTACTGATATATGTTGCCATTATACTACAGAACATTGATAAATGGCTTTCAGGACAAGATAAACCATCATATTTTTGAAAATCTGGAGTCTTGAATTTCATTGGTATAGTCACGTCAGGTACCAAGAACAATTAAGATGGATCAATAGTTCCATATATATTAACCGTTTCAATCACTTTTAAACATTCCTCTAACCATTCTATCTTTTTTGAAATGGGTTCAGGACTGGCTCTTTTGAAACTACTCTGCACCTTTGGATCATCTAAGTCTGGTATCACTATGGGCTCTTCAGAAATAATAAAAGGTTTATGATTGGTTTGAGGTCCACCCATTTGTGGCCCTTATGGTTCTCCTTGATATGGTTGAGAAGCATAGATAGTTTCACTTTGATGGGCATTATTGCTTGATCCTACTTTCACTAGCTTGGATGATGGGATAAAATCTGGAGGGTATGCAGGATCTCCAATGATACCTATAAATTGACAACTATCGGGGTTTCTGATCCTGAGGCATTAGACACAGTTTCTATTATGTTCTTGCCTTTGAGTAATTCCATGAGTTGTGCGAATTGATTTCTCATTTTTGAAACTTCTTCCAACCTATCCTTTATCTAGTCGATATCACGCCTCATTTCTTCTTGAGCTTGATTTTCTGTAAATCTTGTCTTTGAACGAGTCTCGTAAAGATAAGTTAAGTTAGATTTGTTTTTCAAAAGCCGATCTATATTGACGTTCCTGATGGTATATTTATTTTATATTAGAAAATATTTTATTTACCAATTTTTATTTGAATGAATGCAACAATTATGCAAACTTCTTTTTTTAATAAAAAAATAACAGAAATAATTGATCATTCTTTAACATATTACAGAAAAAAAAATGCTTAACAAATTACAGAAGGAATCAAATCATGTTAACTCTTTATGACATTCATCTGAATCTTCCGTAATAGGAAAGCTCTTGATACATTTTTTCTAATAAATTATAGAGCTTTTGTCCATATGGTCCCACTAGCATATAAATTATCTTCATGTGATTCACCTATTGGGCCATAAAGCTTGCTTGTTGAGTTAGTTCTTTTAATTTTTCAGTGAGACGATCAGCCTGGGTGCATACCCTTATAAAATTATCTTGATAAAAGACATAATCTTCCTTATATGCTCTCAAACGTGTGACTAAATTATTTTTCTCAAGCAAATTTTAATCTATAGAAGCAGTCAATTGATTCATCCGCTCCTGATATGCTTAGATATCCCATACTAAATTTTGAACATTAGTTTCTTGCTGGCATGATTTCTCGACTAGAGCCTCTATCTTGTTCTTCATGCTTTCTTCCCTTTTTCTATACTCCTCTAACAATTGTTGAAGTGTAAACATTTCTCCCTTTAACTTATCATTTTCTTTCTCTGCTTCAAAAGCTCTTGTTTCGACTTGTAAGATTGTTATCTTTCTTTTCATTGTATTGGATTCTTGCATATGGATTTTTGTTATTTCATATTTAAGCTTTTAATTTTCTCTATAAAGCTCAAAAGTCATTTTCTTAGCCTCTGTAGTCTCTCGAATTCAATATGATACATCTTTATCATATGTGGAAGATATTTTTCCCATGACAGCTTCGTCAATAAGAACATGTTGATTTGATTGGAAGATTCCTTGTGCATCTTTACTATCGTAGGGACAAACCCTTTTCCTCTTTTTCGATGCCATTCTAAATAACCTTGAGTTACTGAATCTCTATAAGTTCTG
This sequence comes from Garcia nutans, assembly GCA_947685225.1. Taxonomy (NCBI): domain Eukaryota; kingdom Viridiplantae; phylum Streptophyta; class Magnoliopsida; order Malpighiales; family Euphorbiaceae; genus Garcia; species Garcia nutans. The sequence goes on from CANTUV010000025.1 coordinate 9,475,426, forward strand.
GACCTTATCTTCCTCACAACCTGCCATGCATCCAGGACTTTGCCAATCTTGACAAATGTCTCCTCATCCCCATAATCAAAGTCTATGAAATCCAACCATGTTGTTTGAGGAATGAATTGTAAAGATCTCAATTGTCTTCTTACCATTTTAGGTGTATATGTGGTGCCCCCCCATATTCCTATTAAAGACACTCATGGAAAATTACCACAACTGGATATTAATGATTGTTTATCTTTTTAAAAGGCTAACCAGGATATATCTTCTTCTTTTATCTATTATAGAAACCTTAACCATTGCTTTTTATTCGAGGTTGTCATAGGTCATTCTGCTGATTCAAATTTCGCTGGATGATTTTTTGTAGCATTAAATCCCCATTCATACTCAATAGTAGGAAAGTGAAATTGAGGAGGACATTTAAAATATGTTAGAGCCCATGTACTCAATAAAATGACACAACCTGTGAATTGTCCGCTTCCTTTCTTTCTGCAAAGGTTCAAAGATCTCTCTGCCTTTGCTAGTATACTAATGACTAGATCTGTTCTCCTTATTATACTGGTAAAGAGGGTAACTACTTTGGGATCTATGAAGTTTAATTCTTTCGAAAATAAAACCACTCCGTAAATGAGCATAGCCAAAATATGAAATCCTTCCTTTCAATCCATATTATTTTTTATGAATTCTAGTAAAGGTTCCATCCGAATGACCTTAGATTGTGAACTTTTCTATTCTTCTACCACACTTGCATGCATATCCATGATCTTGGCCAATTGTCTTCTACCTAATTCTCTCTTATTATGTTCATATGGCTTAATATCTTTTCTTTCTAATGTGTTAGTTATCATCCAATACTCTTCTATTATAGGTGTTAAGTCTAATTATCCAATTATGAAACAACGGTTGCATGGGTTCTAATAATTTAGCTTGGCCTTCAGCACGGGTAAGAATACCGGGATATACATAAGGTAAGCAATCCACCCAAACTCCTCATTGAATTGGATCCTTTATTGTGGTCTTATATTATTCCAAATTTTTTTTAAAGCCCTCAAATTATTTTATTGGAAGTCTACTTCTTCTAATGTCGGAAGTTGGACCATTACTCCTGCAGGAATGCAATCCCCTTCTCTTTTCTGTGCCGACTCTGATTCTTTTATGACATCTACTTCAGATATATCTAAAACAACCCTATTACAGTGATTCATGATGGTCACAAGAGTGTAGAAATGTTTCTTTTGCATTTAAAAAAAAATAAAATATGCTTATTAGTCATTTGATAAATGATTATATCATTATGTAAATCTGTTTGTGATAAATATTGAAATGTTATGTCATGCAAAGCTACATACTATATGATGTAAAAATTACATAATATTTTATTAAAAAGATGAATTATCATTGATTACAAGAAAGGTTTCTAAAACAGGAAAAAAAAATGCATCATGACTTAAAAAATAACGAGCAAATAAAGAAGCTTGGTTATATATTTTTTACTTGACTGATTCTAAACAAGTTTTAAAGAGGATATAACAGATTTATCTAAGGCTGTGAATGGTTGAGTTTTACTCCTAATGAATCCACCTTATTTCTCCAGGTTTGAAGATTTTCAAACTGTGGATAATCTCATTGTCGTCCATAACTTGGACTAGCGAGCTCTCTCAACCATTAAATGGCTAAAAGACAGCCCGAGTGAGAATTTTTCGGAGGCTTACTGACTTTTCTACGGAGGCAATCATACTTCATCCTCTTACTAAGTATATTAGGATAATAAATCACTTCCTGACCCTTAAGTGAGTGTATGATAAAAAACTTATAGGTTAAAATGCACAAATGATAATATGGACATGATTAAATATTTTATAAATATATAAAAGAATGACATTAAATGAATCTCAAAACACAATTAATATATAAAATATAAACATCACAATAATATATATAGCTTAACCCCTCTATTTAGTAACTAGCTAGTCCCCAGTGGAGTCGCCAGCTGTCGCACACTGGACGACGGGTAGCTGACGAGATATTTTATGTTTAATTGATTTTTGTCAGCTTATGTTTAATTATTATTATTTATTATTTTTTATATGTTAGAAGTCGCCACCAATCAATTATGAGATTTGATTGGGTACCTAATAATGATCTGCATTTCTAGGTTCGGAGGTTGATTTTGTGTAAGAAAGGTAAAGCACCCTACAACGTCTAAAATTGGTACTATAATTATCGTGGTATTTATTATCTATATTTTTTTATTTATAAGAGAAATTATATTAATTGCATGAATATAAATCTCAATTTTATTCTTTATCTTTTGACTATTATATCCATTGCATAAAAATAAATATTTTTTATTAAATTTTATTAAGTTTTATTTTATTATTTTTAATTATTATATTATTTTTATAGGTGCATATTTTATTTATTATTTAATTATTTAATTCTTACATTTATTACCTGAATATAAGAATTTTATAACTTAATATTTATTAAATTTATGATTATTATTTTTTATATTTATTATTATATATTTTAAATTATGTTCACTCTCTGGACATATTAATTTAACTTTAATATTTTTTGTTTATATTTCATAATTCATTAATATATATATTTTTAATGTATTTTTAATTAAAGTGGTCTTGAATTCGAAACTCAATTTTGATTGCTTACGTATCCGCTTGACGGAATCAAAGTCTTCGTAATTCGATTATTATCATAATTACTTGTTATTATTGTTGTCGTTGTTGTTGTATATGATTTATTTATTATGTTTATTTATTTATTATTATTATTATTATTTTTTGATATTTTTTTTGATAATTATATCCATTTCATGAATATAATTATAAATCATTCATTTAATATTATCCATATGCATATATATTTATATTCTAATAAAAATTTTAAATATATTTAATAATTATTATACCCACTACCTGGATACAATAAAAATAATTTAATAAATACTATTATTAGCCCATAATTAAAAATATACATCTATTATCTTCGAGGGAACTCCTAGTTAGTGACCAAAAAAATCATTTAAGATACAATGAATAGAAATTTAACTGAATAAAGTGAGATTTTTTGTGAAAATTAAAAGAAATTAATATTCTTCTTATGAATACCCATAATAGGACAAGTAAAAATTAATTCTATAATAAGTAAAAAATCATATTATAATAAAGTAATATTGTTAAATTAATATAACTTTACCTGAAATATACTAGAAAAATTAAAAAATATATATTTCATCTGAAAGTGTGATGAATTTATATATATACATATACTTAGTATGTATTTAGATGTTACATGTCAACATTAATAAATTTATCTATTTATAAATCCCATGATTTTCCTAACAAAAAAAAATTAAATTTTTGTAAAATTTAATATTGCATAAAATTTAATTTATCAAATACATAAAGGGGGAGCAAAATTAAATTAAAGGTTTAATATATATATATATATATATACATATACACACATAGAAGTCCCACAAAAAAATCATCTCACTTAATGTTTTATTTATTACAAATAATAAGGTAAAAAAAGTCATATTTTTGAATTTTTTTTTTGTTTCTACTTCTTCTATTTTTATTATTTTTAATGTATAAAAACTTTTATTTTTTTTTGTTAAAAAAATTTGAAATTTGTTTATTATTCCTTTTTGAGGTAAGTTTTGCTTTATTATTACTTGATTTTTTTTTGTTATTTTTAGATCTTGAATCATGCATTTGTTTTTTGTAATATTTGAGGATTTATACCTTTTCCTTTGTTATTTAGTTCTTAAAATATTTGAAGACATGTATTCATTTAAGATATATTGTTATACTATTTTTCTTACACACAATGTTTTTTTTGCTTGGACTAATTTTTATTGTCTTTATTGCATTCATTTTTAATATAACATTTGTTATTATTGTGTATGTTGCCTACTATTTTGATTTTTTTATTTTTTTAAACAAGATAAATATGCATAATTTTTTAGATTAAAACAAAAAAAAATATAAATAAATAAATAAATAAAGTAACAAATACAATAGCATATTTATCTAATTTACTTCTTAATTGTTGAAAGTTATATGTGAATTTTTTATTATTTGTCGTTAGATTTTCAGCAAGACTTATTAAGAACTCTTCCTGTACTTAACAAACTTTAAGATTTTTTTACGATTTTTCTCTACTAAAAAATTTAGTTGTTGAAATTTTTTTTATTATCTCTTTGCTTTTATGTATTTTCAGTCTCTCTAAAATTTTTTTACTCTAATTTTTTGTGAATTTTTTTTGTTCCTCTCTTTTTTGTATTTCTTATAAATGTTCTCTCCTCTATTTTCTTATAAATTTTTTTTGTGTCCTCCCTATTCTCAATCTCCTCTCCTCCTTTTATACTAAAAAAATAACTTTTTTTTCTTTTTTTAATACTTGTTTTTACCTTTTCATATTTTAGGCCATGAATTAGAGAAACCTTTTTTTAATAAATATATCTCACTAATTATTTTTATTTTTATGTTTTAGGCCATGAATTATGAAAATTTTATTTTAAAAAATATATCTCACTAACCCTTTTTATTTTCATATTTTAGGTCATAAATTAAGGAAAAAAAATTTTCACAAAATATATCCCACCAACTTTTCAATGTTTTAGGCCATAAATTATTCTCCATATTTTAGACCTTGAATTATGTATAACAAAAAAAATTTTATATACATAATTTTTTTATATTTTATGCCATAAATTATTTTTAATGTTTATGCCTTAAATTATGGATAAAAGATTTTTTTACTTTTCTTCTTTTTTTAAAAAATAGATTATTACAATATATATAACATTTACTCACATTTAAATAAATATATAAAATAATTATATACTGACATATATTCACATAAATCTACATATACTAATATATACCCATATATATTATTATTCTTTAGTTAAAGTATATATAACATATAACGACATATATCAATATGTACCAACATATTTCGATATATATCTATATATATAATGGTTTTGTATTTTTATTTTTTTAAATTTGCACTAACTCCTAATGACTATTACCCAATTAAACCATGATAATTAAAAGAGAAAAAACAATAAAAACAAAAAGATCAAAATCGTCCTCTCATTTCATGAAGTATAATTCTTTTTTATATACATATGTAACTAAAGAACTATAATTAATCAACCACCCAAACTCCAATTAAAATTATGATACACATTACAAAAATAAATAAATAAATAATAAAAATATAACAAAAAAACCCAAAACTATAATAATACTCAAAAACTTTGTCATACCATTCTATACTGATCAGTAGTAGTAATTTGGAAACCAAACCATCTCTGCATCATCATCTTCAACCTATCATCTCTAACTTCACAAAACTTATTTTCCCAACCAGATGGTTCTTTAGCTTCAAATCCTAAACCAGGTGTTCTATCTTTTGATAATGGGTTTATTTCTTTCATCCAATCAACCACATAAGTTGAAACTCTTCTTCTAAACTTAGCTTTAAACTCAAACTAAGCCAAGGCATGAAGACAAGCCAAGGCAGAAACAACAGCCTCATTAAGGCGAGAACATTGATTTTGTCTAAAATCTTCCAACAAATTGCCATTCAATAGGCTACTACGTCTTTTGATTTCTCGCGCTGCATTCACCATATTCTTAAGCATATCATCGAGCACCTTCAGTATAGATTCTTTGAATGCACCTCCTGAATTTCTATCGGTGCCGTATCTCTACTTTCATTCAATTACCAAACAGGAAAAAAATCGATACAGTCAATGGTTTTGTTAAATTAATAAAAAACGATAATATTCCAAGACAAATTTATTAAATTTTATGATCAGAAAGTCCTTTTATATATACAATTAAACTAAAATTCTTGAAAAATTTAAAGGCTACAATGAATTCATGGAGTTAGTAGCCCTCAAAATCAATTTTATTTATTAAAATTAAAAAAATGATTAAGCAAAATAAATGGTTTATGCTTAGACTACTCCTTCCATGGTTGATATTAAATCCTTTATTATTAGGAAATTAATATACCCATAATTTAACAGTTTTTATTTGTATAAATAGATTATAGAGTCTTTATTTAGAAGTGTAATTTAAATGTATGATTGTCATTGAATGAAACTGGGTAAAATACCAATGTTTAAATAAAGACTCTCTCTAGAACTGGGTAATTTAGTCAACCTTGAGCCAAATCCCAACATTTCTTCATTTTTGTTTAATCATAGATCCATAAATATTTTGATATTTTAATCATATAAAGTTGAAGCATTTTAATTTTTGAAATTAATAGGTATATTAATAGTTGCAGGTTTGAATCATTCCAGTGATCATCACAAGGAAGAAGAAAAAGCATAAAGAAGAAAAAGAAAAGAAAGAAAAAGGAAAGCATAAATATCGTAAATTTGAAAAAAAAAAAAATTTTATGATATAGGTAAAGTCGAAAAATGAAAAAATTAAAAGTGAAAAAAAAAGTTGGAGTAATAAAAATGAAAATAGAAATTAAAAAATAGTAGATGGTGTAATTTCCTCATATATTAAAACAACTATCATTGATGTTATTCTCTTATCTTGGCAAATGTCTTAATTTCTTAAAATTTTTAAAATACTAAATATATATTATTTATTAGAATAATTAATTAATTAATTATTATAGATAATTATTTGACGAGTTTAAATAGTATTAAGATATCCTATTTAACATTAATAATAATTAGTTAAATATTTTATTTGATGTTAATAATAATTAGTTATTATTTAATCATATAAATTAAATTTTTTAGATATTAAAATGAAAATAACTACATTAACTTTCAAATTATATTTTATAAAATATTAAATTTATTATTTATAATTGCCATGATTAAATAACAAAAAAAATTATCATTGCCATAATCTATAAACTCCATTTTTTTTTATAAAAATAGTTTATATATTTTTAGTATTTGGAATACATAAGATTGGCAATAAAAAATATACACAAATAAAAAATTAATACATTTTTAAACCAAAAAACATTAATAACTTTGACAAAGTCATTATAATGAAAATTAATTATATAAATATATATTTATGGTTTTTAATTATCAATCATCATCATTAATTATTTAATAACAACCATAATGATTTATATTTTTAAAGAATTTTATTATGTCTAATAGAATTCAATAAAATTGAGAAAATCATTTTATTATTTTTGATAATTTATTATAATAAAAGAAAAATATAAAAATTATTTTTGCTAGTTAAATGATTATTAAGGACCTTAGGTTGATGGCCAATTATTATTTATCATATCTATATGTATTTTATTATATTAAAACAGTTGTTGTTGGAATAATATTATGCCCATGTGTTTCACTCTTATTTTATCACATGCCCTAATTTTTTTTATTATTTATTAGAATAGATATTTATTTAAAAAATTTTAATTAAAATTAAGATATTGTATTTGGTATTGATAATAAGGAAATTCACCCAAAATATACTATTACTTAAAAAGTTAATATTTTGTAGACCTCAATATTCTTAAATGCACCAAAAAGAACAAAAATACCATTTATCCTAAAAAAAAAATAAAAACTCTTACATAATAAACTATCATTCATCTATTTCTTTTGGTTTTCTCTAATTTTCTCTCTTCCTACAATCTTTATCTCTATTGTGTCATCTACTGATACATTCAATATGTAAGTTAGGTGTTTTTTTTAAGTGGAGTTATGAAAGAAAGAAATGGCCGATTTTTGGCACTATATGTATGTTTGAGTTGTTATAATTATAATATTTTATAAGAAACTTATTAATTTTATTGTATTTAACCATGATCTGTATCTTTTTGCTACTTTTCTTTCTTTCTTCTTTCTTTTCTTTTTTTATTTTAATTTTTAGATTATCAAAAATTAAATGGAGTGATATCGAAGTTACATAATTGCATTTTAAGTAATGTTGTATAATGATAGAGGCTGTTAGGACTTGTTAATGGATTGCAATATGAAGTTAAAAGTTATTAGGGGTTAGCCCCTTGATTACCTTTATAACACCCTTATACCATATATACGTACAATACATATTTTTCAGTATATGTAAAATACGCATATACGGTATAAAAATGTCACAAACCGGTTTACTAATTTTTTTTAAATATTTCTAATTTAAAATTTCAAATTCTAAATATATAAAAAATTAAATAGAATATAAATATTATTTACTTGTTATAAGAACCCAAAATAAATAATATATATAAATCTTTAGAAAAAATTCGCCAGAGTTTTGTCTATATTTTGGATATCCTAAAATTTATCAAAACACAACCAGCAAAAAGAAAACACTCCCAAATAATTTTCAACCACCATTTCAACCATACTTCTCAATTTCACCAAGTTTCTCAAATATTTATACATATAGATATATATAATTTAAAACACACTTACTCTTCCATTTCATATACATTGACCCAAACATTCTTTATAATATACAATACGTAAAATTCAAAACATAATATATTATGCATAAAACTCAAAATGTACAATAACATAAAAATATATACATGCTGCTGGTAGTGTTTCTGATCTCGATAGCAACTTAACAAGCTCAACTACAAGTCTAGACCCGACTAGATCTAGAAAAACTCTCTGGCTCAGCTAGGGCTACCCTGTCACCTGCGCGATAGAAACAATTGCGCTAAGCCGAAGCCTAGTGGTATAAACTTTGATAATAACAATATAACTCAATACAATACCAAATGCACAATGCATATAGATGTCACATCAATCCACTTTCTTGTATTTTTCAAATATTTCATAAGCACAACTCATAATATTATATTACTCAATTGTATCATAATTCATAATTCACATTAAAATAAAGACAAGCATGAGCCCAAAAAGGATCTAATATGCTATTCAAATTTCAGAGATACTGTTTTGGTCTATAATGATACCATGTGTCTAGCCCCGTAGGCAATATATCCATGGATAATGTAACAGCCCCAGTCTCTTGGACCTCAACCCGGCTAGACCATTGGGCCCCAGTATCTTGGTCCTCAACCCGGCTAGACTGTTACAGTTTTTGAGGCTTACGACCCAGTCTTTTCACCCCAAAAACATCATATTTATCAGCTGGCTTGGCTTACGACCCAATCTTTTCACTATTCCAGCGTATAGCCCATAGGCAATCATAGGCATGCCACCAAATTCAGAACTCTGAAAATTGAATAGCATACTAGGCACACAATTTATTCATATTTCTCATTATTAATCTCTTTCTCATTTTTACATATTCAATTTAGGCACATTGCTTTATTTTCACATTTTTTCTCACTTTTCACATTTTTCACATCTTTCTTATTTTTCTCACTTTTCTCACTTTTTACATCTTTTTCATTTTTCTCACTTTTCTCATTTTTATTAATATCAATTCATTTTATTATTACACATATCTCATTTTTGTATTCACAACACATTACCCAATTACTTTAGGTACTTTTAAATAATATGCATATTTTACATGTTACGCAAATTAGCCATTATCAATGGCTTTTCACAATGCATTTAACACATATAATGTCATAGCATATTATTCATACACAATCAATGAACCAAGTAGCTTAATACATTTTTCAACCAAAATGTGTTAAGTCCAAATGTTATACAAATATAAATATTATATTCAAAGTTTGTATATACCTCCACTAGCAACCCAAAGCAAGCTAAAAACAACCTTCAATCTAATCTTTCTAACTTGCCCTTCACCACTTGGATGAAGCAAATCAACATCTCTCGATGCCTAAACCAAATGTGATAACAAATAATCATTTAGTATCATATTTAATGGTATTTTCAACATTAAATCATAATTACACATCACTCCTACAAATTTTCAAAAATTTAGCTTTTCCTTACTTTACCAATAGAATTTCATTCTACTACAATTAAATTAGTGTTTTAAGTTTATTTATATTATTAAAAACATATTTTAATACATTTAAATCATTTACATTATAAAAATAAACTCTTATACACAAAATCTCAAAAATGGCATAACCTTCCCCCATTGAAGGTTTTCCATTCCAACACAATCCATTACTCATTCCAAGTTTATATTCATCACTTTTAACACTAAACAATATGCTTAAATAAATAAAATCACACAATTCAACCACTTTGGAAAATCACTTTTCCAAAACCCTAAATCTCCACTTCCATTCTCAAACTCCAACCCAACACTACCAAATCCAATATTTGACTTTAAAATACTTGTTTGTGAATCAAAACAACTGATTTGGAAATAATTTGCACAATTAAAGTTCATGTTTTCAAACCCCAAAAATTCTTAATCCTAAATTCTCTCTCTTCACCATTCTTTAACCAAACTCCATCATCTTTTCAATCTAACCTTAGAATCATTGTTAACTACCCAAAATAACATCATGCACACAAATTTCAATAATTATAACATACTACATCAAAATCTCAAAACTCACATAATCCAAATTTCTAAGGAATTCAAAGAAAAGAGATGGAAACTTACTAATTTTGGTGGAGATCACCAAAAATTCACTTGTAACTTGTTAATTCCTTCAATTTATGGAGTATGAAAGAATCAAATTCTTGGTCTAACTCCCATGGAAAACTTGGCCAAAGGAAAGAGAAGAAGAAGAAGAAGAAGACTTTTAATATTTCTTTTCCTTTCATCTTTTTTGTAAACCACAAATATATATATTAAAATAATGTAATATTTAATTATTTAATTATTTTTTAATAAATTAAAAGTTCTAATTTCCCTCTTTCGTTTAAAAATAATTTATTTTTAAATTATTTTATTAATTTTGAATTTATAAGATTTAATTACCAAAATATCATTTTCTTTTAAAAAGCGTTAACTTTTATATATGTTATGTATATTTTGCATATATATCATATATATATTCCACTTTTTTATTTAAAATCCCTTCATTTTTTTTATTTAAACCCATTAATTTAATTTATCCTTTTAAATTATAATTTATTTTATCCAATTTTCAAAAAATTAGAAATTTTCAAAAATTTTAAGATACTTCAACCTCTAATTATCCATAATTCATTTTTAACTATTCCTAACTGTCATCTAAAATACTCCATAATATTCTCGAACATACTATTTAGATTAAAATATAAAACTGAAATCTGTATGAAAGATTTTTATTTGTAATTAAAAAAATATTAAATTAGAAAGCCTTTAACTACCCCTAATTGTCTCTAACCATCTCTAACTCACCTGTAACTACTCTTAACTATTATTTAAAACATTCCATAATACTCATCAACACACAATGTAGATTAAAATGTGAAACTAAAATATGAATGCAAGATTTTGATTTGTAACTAAAAAAATTAAATTAGAAAGCCCATAACTACCTCTAACTATCTCTAACTCACCTCTAACTACTTGTAACTATTATTTAAAATACTCTATAATACTCTCCAACATACTATATAGATTAAAATAGGTGTGTAAGATTTTGATTTACAACTGAAAAAATATTAAATTAAAAAGTCATTAACAGTCTCTAACTATCCATAACTTATCTATAACTACTTCTAACTACCATTTAAAATACTCCATAATACTTTTCTTCATTTAATTATATGTTTTATTTACTAAATGTTATACTGCATATGAAATATAATAATATAATTATTTTTTCTTCTTATTTATGATTATAGGATATTGTTACGAAAGTCTAATTGAAATGATGAAGTATGGAGTAATAATCTTCCTCCAATATGATGGAATATTCAATTAGATTCTATGTATGCATACTCCTGTGGTCGTAAGAAATGAAGACTTCAATGCTTTGAAATCTGCGAGTGTTCAAAAATAATTTATCCAATATAGCATGTTTCATATTATATCCATAATTAACTTTACAATATTGTTATATTTCATTTGTAATATTCTTTTATATTATTCTTAAATATTTGTAATACATAATATAATACTTATTGTTTATTTTTGTCTCCAGTTGGTTCTAAAATATTGATTCAGAGTTAGCTGAGTGCATTTAGGGAGAGTTAAAGACAGTTAGAGAATCATAAGTATTGTTTGTTTTTTGAAGATTTAATTTTGAGTGTCTCCATTGAGTTCTAAAATATTATTTAAATATTAATTCACACTCATATATGATTTTCAACATCTTATTTCTATATTTAGCCAGTTCAATTTGATGGCTGAAAATAATAGTATGAAGTATTTTAAATAATAGTGTGGGATAGTTAGAGTTGAGTTAGGAATAGTCAGAGAAAATTAGGTGCTTTATTATTTAACTTTGTTTCATTTGCAAATCAAAATCTTGTAAATAGATTTTAATTTCATATTTTATTCTACATTGTATATCAGAGAATATTATAGAGTGCTTTAAATAGCAATTAGGAGTAAGTTAGCAATAGTTAGAAATAATTAGAGGCAGTTATGAGCTTTTTAATTTAACATTTTTTTAGTTATAATTCAAAATCTTGCATATAAATTTTAATTTCATATTTTTATCTATATAATATATTAAAGAGTATTATAAAGTTTTTTAAATGATAGTTAGAGGCAGTTAGAGGTAAGTTAGAGGTAGTTAGGGACAATTAGGAATTTTCTAATTTAACAAATTTTCAATTGCAAATTAAAATCTTGTATGCATATTTTAATTTCATATTTATTTTCTACATAATAAATTGGAGAGCATTAAGGAGTGTTTTAAATGACAATTAGGAGTAATTAGAGGTGAGTTAGAGGTAGTTAGGAACTTTCCGATTTAATATTTTTTCAGTTGAAAATAAAAATCTTTTATATAGATTTTAATTTTAAATTTTAACCTATTTAATGTGTTGGAGAGTATTATAGAGTATTTTAAATAACAGTTAGAAGTAATTAGAGGTAGGTTAGAGGTAGTTAGGGGCTTTCTAATTTAATATTTCTTCAATTTTAAAATATTTTATATAGTTTTTAATTTCATATTTTAATCTATATAGTGTGTTGAAAAATATTATGAAGTATTTTAAATGATAGTTAAAAGTAATTAAATATGAGTTAAGGATAGTTAGAGACAATTAGAAGAGTAACGGTCTCTAACTTTCAATAATCATCTTAATAATCTCTAACATCCCCTAACTTTATATTGCAACCCATTAACAAACCCTAACAACCTCTATCATTAAATAATATTGCTTAAAATATAATTTCATAACCTCCATACCACTCCATTTAACTATTCGATAATCCAAAAATTAAAATAAAAGAAGAAGGGAAAGAAGAAAGGAATATAAGCACCACAAAGATACATATCATAGTTAAATACAATAAAAATAGCAAGTTTCTCATAAAATATCATAATTATAACCACTTAAACATTCATACAGTGCTAAAAATCAGTCATTTATTTCTTTCATAGCTCGACTTTAAAAAAATATCGAACTTACATACTCAATGTATCAGTAGATGATGTATTATAAATAATAAAAATGAAACATAAAATTTTGGTGAAAAATAGAGATGAAGATTGTAGAATATTATTAAAAAAGAGAGAAAAATGGAGAAAACCAAAAGAAATGGATGAATGACAGCTTATTAGGTCAGAGCTTTTGTCTTTTGTAGGGTAAATTGTATTTTTGTCCATTTTGGTGCATATAGGGATATTTGAGTCTGAAAAATATTAATCCATTAAAAAATAATATATTTGATATGAATTTTCTGATAACAATTATATTTACTTAGTTTAAATAGAAATATGATTATTTTTTAAAAAATATTAAATTATATTTATTATATTAAATCAATAGTCATTAGTATATAATTTGAGGTTCAAATTATAAAGGATTTAATTGAGCTTTTTGTTCATTGAAATTAGGAATTTTGCTGTGTTTGAAGTGATATATGTTTTTTTGGTTTTGTTATTGCATGCATGGAATAGTTCTTTCAACAATGTGATCCAGATAAGATAGGCTTTTCCTCTTTTCTAGAATTACTTTAATGTTACAATTTCTTTAGATTTAGTTATCTATTCTTGATTTACATGTGGAATGCATATTATACACATTATTTAACCCACGGCTGTTAAGTTTCCAATAATGCTTGATATTTATTCATTAGGCTTGAAATATTATGGATTTGATTTAGGAATTTGGAAAAAAAAAACAATGCAAATAGTGAGCAAAGTAGGCCATATATGGAGTAGATGCCATCTTGTATTATGATGAAAGTCCTTTAGCTTTACTGGTAGAATATGATGTCCAAATTAACTAGGTGGAGGTAGAATAAAGATTGTTGGATGATGGTCATTGTTCAGAGAAGAAGGAAGAAAATTTTGTTGTATATAGTTTTAAAATTTACATGCAAAAAACTGTTAATGTTGTATTAGGGTGGTGGTGATAATATTTCAAAAGAAGTTTTGGTTAGGTTATAGTATTACCAAAATAGTGTATGTGACTTTTCGAAGACATGCACGCATGGAGAGAGGGAGGGAAAAATTGACTTTCTAACTATTATAATTATAATTATGTATAAATGTATATGGCTTTTGATTTACATTAATAATCATTATGGCTTTGAGATAGAAAAATTAATAGCCATTGTTATTTTTAATTTTTTGTTGCCTGATAATCAACTATTTTAGACTTTGGAAAATATATATATAAATGATATTTAGCTGGTGAGATTTAAATTTATAAAAATACTAACATTTTTATCATCAAGAATAAGAGGTATAAAATGACATTAATTTTATATTTTATAAATTATAAATAACTGGATGTTATACCTTTTTGTAAAAAAAAAGATATTCAATAAACACAAATAGAGAGAAAAAATATAACAAAAAAATATTATTTTAAATTTATATTATTTTAGCGCTCTCTACATTGTTTTTCTTAATTTATATGCTTTTATATTTTTCGATTATTATTATTTTTCAGGTTATTAAAATAATAATAATAATAGGAAATAATATTTAGCAACAATATATAATAATTTAATTGTTATATATTATTTTTTTGCCTAATCAAATTTATATCCATGTGGATTCTCATCACCTTGTCAATTTTATATTAATTATTAAATTGATTGATTTGTAATAAAAAAAATATAATACAATCTTATATATTTTGAAAAAATGCAAATCGTCTAACATTCATTTAATATCATAATTATTGTTTGATTTTCTATGCTCTATTTTTGCTTTAATTGGCCTTATTATATTAAATTAATTTTGAGTTTTTATTTTTAGAATTTCTCAATTGCCAAAGTTATTAGATTTGATGTATTTTGCTAGGATTGTTGAAATTGTTTTTTTAATTTTTATTATTTATATGAACTATTATGATAATATATAAAGTTATTAACCTCTCTATGTTTTGTAATTTGATAATTATAAATTATTTGTTTATATTTGTCAATATATATATATATGAATTTTGTTTTCTTATTTATATAGTTATGGGTAACTAATTTTTATCATACAATGTGAAAAAATAAATAAATCGATTGACGTTAGCACAATATTATACTACTTATCTCGCTCTTATTTTATCACATGTTCTAATTTCTTAAAATTTTAAATTAAATTTATTATTATTTATCCCAATTTCTTAATTAGATCTATTATTGATATATTTAGAGTGATAAAAGGCTGATATTTTAATAACATTTTCTTATATTTTGAATTGATGAGATAATATAGTATTTTTGTATTTTATTAACTCTTTGTTATGTGTGTTTAATCAATTGATGAATCTCTATTATTTATATAAACTATTGTGATAATATCATTGAGTTGCAAATCTTTTTATATTTTATAATTTGATAATTATATATTATTTGCTTCAATTTATCAATATATGCACTAATTTTTTTTAATTTATAGCTACAAATAAATAGTTATTTATTTAAAAATAATCATATAATTTGAAAGATAAGAATACTCGCAGTATCATACAAGATTTTTTCTAGTTACTAATATTGGAAAACAATTAAAGAGTTCTCATAATATAATTTAAATTTTAAAGGCACCAAATTATGATAAAATCTAAGCAAAAATCAATTTGATTATAAATATGATTTTCACTGAAAATGTAAAAAATACTTTAATTAGTTATAAAATTTATATATTTTGACCTATGTTATAAAATTTTTGAATAATACAATTTAATTTTAGCTTAATCAGAAGTAAAGTTAGACTTTTTAATAAAGATGGACAAAATAAAAATATCATATATTTTTTAAAAAATTTGAAAGAGATCAATTAAATATTTTAAAAATTTTAATAATATATATATATATTTTAAAATAGAAGAGGGCAGCTACCCTTCTATTATAAGTGTCTTCGCGAGTGAGCTTAACTATATTTATTTTGAGATTAGGGCTATATTTCATTGGTTTTTTCTTTTTAATATTTTACCGTTTCGATATCATTCTACTTGTATTTTTTTTTATTAATCTCGATCATTGTTTTATGTTAAATTATTATATTTTAAAAAACTTACTTTTGCATTGTTCATAAGTAATTGAAAATCAAAAAAATTAATAATAAAAAAATCCAATCAACTTATTTTTATGATCTTTAATAATCGTATGGAGGCGGTTTCTTAAAATAATTGTTCCTAAATCATAATGCTAGTCATCCAACCAAACAAGCGATTTTTATAAATATGCAAATTCAATAATTTTTTTTGGGCATAAATATTACCTGTTTCTGGTAGGCAAGCGAGCAAAATATCACGTGGACTAATCTCGCCCTCACAGCATAGAAAATGGACCCCACTTCTTCTTTCTCTGTCTGTATTTATTAATATAACGGTCGTAGCATATAATTATTCCTCATGAGCGGCCATAGTTCCAGCTTTAAAGCTAGAGCCAAAGCCATCTTCTTCCTCCGCCGCTCTTGCCGTGGCAGAAACTTCAGCCGAGCCTTCCTCGCAAGCGGCGGAGGAAGAAGCTGGATTGTCGGAGATCGACAAGGATTTCCTTTGCCCTATTTGTATGCAAATTATTAAAGACGCATTTCTTACAGCTTATGGCCATAGTTTTTGCTATATGTGTATCATTACTCATCTTCGAAACAAGAGTGATTGCCCCTGCTGCAGCCATTACCTTACTAATGATCAGCTCTTCCCAAATTTCTTGCTCCAGAAGGTTTGTTATTGTTTTTTTTTTGCTCTAGTCGTATATTGTTTTAATAGTGATTTGCAACCTTAGAAATTAATGCTCTGTAATTGAATAGGGATTAAAAAGCTACAATCGAAGTAGAAATTGAGAGATAATTTGTATTTTGAAATAATCTACTTGGAAAATGCAGCTGCTCATTGTTATACGGTTTGTATGTGCCACATTTGTAGCTATTGAAGAAGACTTCTGCTAGTCAAACATAAAAAAATGCATCTCCAGTTGAACGTTTTTGCCGAGCAATGCAACAGGTAAGTTGTTGCATTCTTATATATATGTGTGTGTGTGTGTGTGTGTGTGTGTGTGTACGCGTGTGTGTTTTGCTGATGAAATATTTTTGTGAATTCGTTTGGTTACTCACTCATGCGCCGTACAGTGTATAGTGCAAATCTTCCTCCTCCCTGTAGAGTTTTTTATTGTAGTTCTACAATTTGAATGCTTATAGATGATGCTTTGATGTGTTATTTCAGTTAAGCTTGAATAGATCGAACCTTCTGAACTTCAAATTTGGAAATAATTCATTATAAATTCAGAATAACCATGACAAATTCAGTATCAAGTGTCTTGCCGTCTTCAATTTGGCATAATTTTTAACATATTTTTTGAACTTAAATGAGGCAGCAAACAAACTCTTAACTTGCTGTGTTACACACACATATACATACATACATATACATACATACATATATATTCATTTAAGTATATAAATATTTCAGGATGATGCTTTTATTGTGACACAGTCTTGTGATCATTAGCCAGGGTTGTGAAATTTCGATTAAGGAGCTGGACGTCCTTATGTCTCTGCTTTCAGAGAAGAAAAGGAAAATGGAAAAAGAAGAAGCCGAGAGAAATATGCAAATATTGCTAGACTTCCTGCACCACTTACGAAAGCAAAAAAATGATGAACTAAATAAGGTACTTTGCTATATGTTTGGATCTATTTTGTTGTTCTCCTCCCCCAGGAAACATATAGTTCTTGTCCTTTAAATCTTCTGGTTAGACTCAATGGAATAGTAGCTGCTGGATCCTATGTTTCTGTTTTGTGCCATTCTGCTCATTTCAGTCAAGCCTTAATTGTAGCTAGTTGGGTTTGGCTATATGAATCCATTTTCTCCATTCTACCTGACTAGAACTATAGTTTTATGATGTCTCTCTACTACTGATTATGTAATTTTGTATGCTTATTAATTGCAATATTCATTTTAAAGTTGCATTAATTGATAAGTTGAGGGCTATCTTTTTCCTTTTATAGGTACGGACTGATCTCCAGTTTATTAAGGAGGACATAGATGCTGTAGAGAGACACATAATTGAGCTATATCGTGCTAGGGACAGGTATTCTATGAAATTGAGGATGCTTGGAGATGATCCCAATGTGAGGGATTATTCCAGGGGATCTTCCAATGAAGAAAATGGATTGTAAGGCTCAAGTAAGCTCTCATGGACTTCAGGGGAAGGATACTTTGAGCGGGTCTGATGCACAATATAATCAGTCTGGGCTATCTGTGGTAAGGAAAAAGCGGGTCCATGCACAGGTTAGTAATCCTACATATTTTCATTTGCAGAGTGAAGTTCATTTATTTCAATTTGAGAAATTCAAAATTTTCAAGCTTATCCAATTGTTGACAGTTAGAGGGAGAAAAATAGCACCTAGCATTTTGTTTGACTTAATGGGACATGAAATACCAATTGTATTGTTGGTTAATTTGACTCTTTGACACCTAATCCTTCCTGTATTAGGTTTCTCATATGTGTTTATATTGGCAAAGCAAATTTCAGGATTTATGTTGAGGAACCATTCTCAGCATGCTAAATTCATTCTCATTCTCTCTGTCTGTAGCTCAGTGACCTACAAGAGTGTTACCCGCAAAAGCGTCACCAGATGGCAAACCAGCCTCTTAACCAACAAGAAAGGGATAAAAATGTCATTCATAGAGAGGGTTACACTGCAGGTCTTGCAGATTTTGCAGGTCTTGCAGATTTTCAAGCTGTCCTGAGTACCTTCACTCAGTACAGGTATAAATATCAGTGCTTGCTCCCTCTGGAATATTTTATAAGTCGGCACATTATCAGGTTTTGATTTTCATTCGCTTGTGATTTATGTTAATTTTTTCTTCTATGCTTCTGAAACAGTCGCTTAAGGGTCATTGCTGAACTCAGGCATGGGGATATATTTCACTCAGCCAATATAGTGTCAAGGTATCTTGACTGTTTCTTTACACATGATGGAAGATTATTCTTCTTGGGTAAATTTAACATGTTATTTATTTTTCTATGGCATATTAAAATTTTTACAATGTTTCAAATACTAGAACTGTACAGAAGCCAATCTGATTTGTAGATAAATTGTGAGAAAAAGTAGCATCTTTCCTCTCTTTTATTGTCATCTAATGCATAGGCAAGTGGGATAACATACAAAGGTGTGAAAAAGTTGAAAAAACTTTAATATTGTGTCAAAATTAGTTGGTCTTTGCCTTTTTCTAGTATTTATCTCTAATTAATCTCTGCCTTTTCTAATATTTTATCTCTATGCGGGGCTCGTCATATGCATGAACATAGACTGTGGAATATTGCTAAACTGAAGTTTCAGGTAGGAAATCTCTGTCTGAACTTGGCTTTTTTAATTTGATCTGGCTGTTTGTTGGTTGAATACCTTGCAACCTGGTTCCTAGGATGTTGTGTTTCATAGGTAGGATTTTTTTTTTTTGACTCACACACACTCTCTCTCTGGGATGAATGAAAGAATGACAATTTGAAAGTTCACCTGCATTTTTTTATGAAGATGGCCCCATGGAGCAGATCAATTATGCAGTTAAATCTGATTAAACTCATTGGCTGAAAACGTTGGATTGCAGCATTGAATTTGACCGCGACGATGAATTATTTGCAACTGCTGGAGTTTCAAGGCGCATTAAAGTTTTTGACTTCTCTACGGTTAGTTCTTGATTTAGGTTCCTTTTTTACTTTCTCTTTCCATTGTGCTTATAATGGTTGATACATGAAGCAGAATGTACTTTAAAGATGCAATTTACAGCCTACCATTGGATTATTTTTTCCAGTTTCTGTTATAGAATGAATCATCATCCCCTCCTTAAAAAAAAGGTAAAACAAGAGTTGCCAAACAGGAGATAGGCTCTTTTTGGTCAATCTCTCAAAATTCTTTGATTTCATATGTATTCCGTTTAAGACTTCTAACATATTTACAACTGGATCACTCTTATATCCACCCCATATGAGACCATGATGCTTCTATCCATTCAGCAAGTTTTTCATTACTTAATTAAAGGGCATTTCTTTTTACTGCAAGTGAATTTGGTGTTTTCATGGATGCGTGTAGTGAAGTGAGAATATAAAAAACACATCCTGTCACTGAATTTTTGCTGTAGAAATATAAATTTGTTAAATATTGTTCTTGTTCTGTTCTTTTGCTGACTTCTTAAATATTGTTTGTTAAATATTGTTCCTATTTGTTGCTAGGTTCTGAATGACCCTGCAGATGTGCACTGCCCTGTTGTGGAGATGTCAACACGTTCTAAACTTAGCTGCTTGAGTTGGAACAAGTATTCTAAAAATCAGATAGCTAGTAGTGATTATGATGTGACAACTAGGCAGGTACTAGTTGAAGCATCATGGTTCAGTTTTTTTTTTTACTGTTAAGTTATTATTATTTTTTTTTACTCTAGTGAATATATTTATTTTTATCCAATTTATATTGATATATAATTGTATCGTTATACATTCAAGCATTTCAATTCTACATCTTCTCAAGATTGTTATTTTGTGATACAATTCTGTATAAAACTCCTTGCAGAGTGTGATGGAATATGAAGAGCATGAAAAACGTGCATGGAGTGTTGATTTTTCTCGTACAGAACCGTCAATGCTTGTATCCGGTAGTGATGATTGTAAGGTATTAAACTCTCTAATATCCTGAACCAGGTCATGTTGTTTATTTAGGAATGCATAATGTATCTAATTTGATTGCTTTTCAAAAGGACAAAGCAAAACATGTCATCAACTAGGTCTTGTAATTTATGTGCATTATTCTATATTTTGTAATTTATGGTAGTGAGTGTTAGGCATTGAAAGGACAACATATGGGTAAGTTGTATTTTTTTGAAATGAGAATGTTAAGATGGATGTGCGGACATATTAAGATAGATAGGATTTGTAATGAGTATATCAAAGAAAAGGTGGGGGTAAAACTTATTGAGGATAAAATAAGAGAATATAAATTGAGGTGGTTTGATAATGTGAAACGAAGACCCAGTGCTGCATCTGTTAGAAAGACTAAACAGGTTACGCTGGATATAACTAAGAGAGGCAGGAGTGGATCCTAACTTGGATAAGAGTGATTCAATATGATCTTATGGCTTTATATTTCTCGAAAAATGTAGCTCATAACTGCTCCGAGTGGAAAAAGAGAATTCATATAGTCAATCCTAATTAACTTGGGATTAAAGTTTTGTTGAGTGGAGTATTTTATATTTTGTAATGCTGAAATTCTCTTGCATTTCTGGCCCAAGGTTGGGCTAGTTATGCATGAGCTTCAGGGCTTTCATAGTTGCATTATATCCTATAGCTATTTCAAAATGCTATTCTTAAGTGGTATGCAAGTTCTTGATTAGAGTTCATAAACATGTGGACACCTAGGCAAGCCTGGTATGGATCCAAAACAATATAGGTTCTTTTTCTTTGTCTGTTTCTATAGGAAGAGGATTTTTTTTAAAACATAAATGCTTTGGTGGTGTTAGTTATGATGTAAAAAATCCAGATGCAAGTTTGTAACCATGGTATTATCATCACTGTTAAACATGCATGGATCTGTGTCAACCTTTGTTTGCATTTATTTAATGGTTTGGGTGGAGTTGTAGGCAGAAAGTGACTAATTATGTTTCTGCAAATTTTCAAGATAAATTAAGGAAAGCCACTATAAAAAATTAAAGTCTATGCTTTACATTAACCTTTTTAGGAGGGAAAAGCATTTATGTTGCGAGGTGTGTGATAGTGGCATGAACAAAATCTGAATTGAATATTGGATGGCTGCATGTTTCTTTTTCAGAATGTGGAGTGGTCCATTTTCAACTAACTGTATTTGCATCTCTGCTTTATGAAATAATCAGGTCAAAGTTTGGTGCACAAATGAGGAATCTAGTGTTCTCAACATCGACATGAAAGCAAATATTTGTTGTGTGAAGTATAATCCTGGATCTAGCCATTACATTGCGGTATGCTCCTCTCACTTATATATGCAGAGGCAATGTATGCAGTTAGCTTATCCTCTGGTTAATGCATGATCTACCATGCCTAAGAATTCTAAAATTTGATCTTGTGCTCTGAACATGTATCTAGCATAGAAATAAACATCCTGCAAGTTGACATGCACTTGTAGCTTTCTTTGGTGTTTGGAAATTCATAGGTTGGATTTTCCCTAGGCCTTAGTACAAGCCGTGAAGAAGTGTATGCAGATTGTATGCTTGATGTCATAAGGTTGGTTTCATCAGCTGGCTATATATAATGCAAAGTCTTATTAGGATAGCTTATTAGTCACCACTGTTAAACCAGAGTAAGCTAGTGGCCCCACCCAATGGCATGGACAAGCTTTTGATGTAGGACATGTAGCCTTAAAGTGGAAATTCTTGTGACCTTTCTGCAGGTTGGCTCGGCAGACCACCATATTCACTACTATGACTTAAGAAACATCAGCCATCCACTCCATGTGTTCAGCGGGCACCGCAAAGCTGTCTCATACGTGAAGTTCTTGTCTAACAATGAACTTGCTTCAGCATCTACAGAGCACATTACAGATATGGGACGAGAAGGAGAATTTACCAGTGAGTAATATGTTTTGCTCAAGCGAAATTCATGGGCACTTCTATATATATATATAATCAATTCTTTAGTGGCAAATGCTATGCTTTTGTCCCAAAAGACCAGCATTGGGTATCTTGGAGCATCCATAAGTGAACAATATGGAAGCAGAACTTTATTTTTTTGAATTATGGATGGTGAGTTTGCAAATTGAGTATGCAATGGATGCAAATGACTCTCGACGTTAAAAATTTGTGACATTGCTAGAACTTGCTAGTAGATGCGGCAATCAGGTTGAGTGGGATTGGGTTGTTTAGAGTGTTGCATTAAATTTGAGTCACTTAGGGGGTTCAACTTGTTGCTCATCTAGCTACTTGTATTTTGGTTTTCATGGGCTTAACCTTAAAGTTGATTCTGGACGAAGCTCATATTTGAAACCTTATCGATTAGTTTTAAACTTACAAAAATCGAAGGGCAAGTGACTATACGTTGGTTGACGAATTTCTTATTTTTGGTTAAAAATCAACTTTTTGCTAAAATAATGCTACACTAGGTCTAAGTTGAATGTTAGAAATTCATTTCTATGTTATTGTTGTAATTATTTTGGATTTTTTTTTTTATATTCTTTTTTTGCAGTTCTCATATTTTTTTGTAATTTAAAAATAAATTTTTTTGTCCTTTCTGGTTCAACTCCAAAAAATCCTAGTTTGGGGCAAGTTTTTTCCCTTTGTTTGAGGGTGTACAGGGTGGATTTGTGGGTTTGGTCCTGAATTACCACCTTTCCTTGCCAAAATGCCTGTAATCAGTTAGTTGTATACTTGAATAATGTATCTGGGAGAAGTTAATTACCATGTTGATGCCTTTTTATCTGATACTGACAGGTTCGTACCTTCAGAGGCCACACAAATGAGAAAAAATTTTGTGGGTCTCTCGGTAAGCCGTGAATACATTGCATGTGGCAGTGAAACAAATGAAGTTTTTGTCTATCATAAGGTTAGCTACACATAAAACATGGTGTCGAGCATGCTTTCATCTCCTCTGAGTTCAATCAAATAAAGTTTTGATTTACTTGCAGGAAATCTCCAAACCTGCTACATGGCATAGATTTGGTTCACCTGAAGTGGATGATGCCGATGAGGATGTAGTATCTTCATTAGCGCTGTCTGCTGGAAGAGTAACAGTCCTACCATGCTAACTTCAAACAGCCAGGGTACAATTAAAGTACTAGTTCTTGCTGCTTAATAAATTACGGATGAATTGCAAAGAGTTAAAAAAGAAATATATCTTTTGATTATGGTGATTGGTAACGATCTTGTATATATCATTGGAGAATGAATTTGGCCGTTCTCCAATTCTTGTTCCTTTTGTTTGGTCGATAAGTGTGTATAAGATTTCACAACAAAATGCATTAACATTCTATAGCTGGAATTAATTTTAGTAAAGCCTTACTCTCTATTTAATATTTGATTTTTTTTCTCTTACGGCCTATTTGGAATAAAAGAATTAGAAATATATCCTTCTCCTGTGTAATTTTGGATTTCTATGCTTCATACTTGAAGTTGGCCAAGAATGAGGTTTCGCAGCCTTCACATAATGATCAGGTTGCTCTTGTGAGATCACGAGCCAGAGTTGTTTTGTGGGAAAGAATGCAATGGGAAAGCTGTGTATGATTAATAAATCTTTTGACCTTTGCAAGGTGAGAAGTCGGTGAGAATTGGTGAACGTCATTTTATTCTCGAAATTGATCGTTGTAGGCAAGTGAATGTTATCTGGAGACTTTTTTTTGATGGACGTAATTTATTTCCTTTTATGATCAGACTTATATTTTAGCATGGCATTAAAGCTCAACCCTGTTGAATCATCGTTGGCTGAGTCCTATGATTCCAAGTTAAAAGCTTAAAATTGGTAATTTGGTACTTTACTTTATTGAGCTACTATAGGAGGCCATGAAGAGAAGCAGCTTTTACATTTTGGGATTTAAGGGTATGTTTGGTTTAGTAGACAGAAAGGATCAAAGTAGAATTCATTCATATTTGAAAGGACATGAAATACTAAATATTTTAGGCTTCATTTGGATATAATATCACTATTTAATTTTAAATATCCAATTTTAACATATTTATTATTTATCATTATATGCCGATATATTTTATGAATTATTTTTGTCAATATATTTATCATTATTTTCCTATTTTGTATGGCTAATAATAATAATCTTATCCGACATGCAACAAATCACTAGTCTTATTTTTGTCTTGCTCGATGTCGTATTGCTGCTTTGCTTGTTGCAGCAATTGGGGCTTTACTTTTTTCATGTTAATATTGGGAATTATTTTCTTTCCGCTCCATGGCTTGTGTCCTTTTAACAAAGTGTATGCAATATACTCAGGAACTCACTCATACCAGCATGGGCAAAGGTAAAAATGGCAAACAAAACCCTAAAATTATAATGCAGCTCCTTTCATAAGGCTTTAGTTCTTCGCTGTTTATCGAAAATATAAAAATAAATAAATAAATGCTAATGCTACTAATTGCACCAAAAAATTAAATAAAAACAAAGACATTTTGTCTCTGCATGCTAAATACATAACCAGGAAAAAGAAATAACATATCAAACACATATAAAGTCTATTTGGTACGTAAGGAAGCTTTATCATTTTACACTCAAAAGTTATCAACATACTAAATTAAACCTGATGTTGTAGAAACAGCTAAAGAGCTCAAAAGGAATAGAAAAGAGAGAAGAATATCTATAGTCCGTAATAAGATAATTATTTTTTTAGTCTCCTTAAGATTGAAAAGAATAATCTTGACCATACAATATATTTCTTCGGACTTGCAAGGTCAAGAAAACTCAAGCCACCTTTGTGGAGTTCAGAAAAAAGAAAAAAAAATATAAGAAGAATAAGCTCAGGAGAGATACCGCCGTAACTTCTACAACATTATCATGCTTCTGTTTATCCTCGTATGAAGCAGACAATGATCAACCATGGCTAAATTAAAGTTGTTGAGCAAATAGCTGAGCCATGGTAAGGGGGAAAAAATAAAAGAAAAAAAGAGAAGGGAAGGACCAGAGCTTGGAGGCAATGGCCATGGAGGTTTGACCTCCGGTCGAAAAGGGCAATGGAAATTGAGGAATATCGAGTGATGGCAACTATAGCTATTTATAGATGCAAAATGTGGTCTCAGCGTGAAATAGAAACCAAGAGTACAATTGGGTGTTTGCAGATGGGATTTAATGATGTGTCATTTTCTACAGCAAACCCATCCATCTTCTGAATTTTTCTTTTTCTTTTTTCCCCCTTTTTCCTATTAGCCATATGACAAGACTTAGATAACCCTATTTATATATGTATACGTATTGAAATACTATCTCAAATAATTAATAGAAGCCGAATCTATATTTTGTTATCTTTATATGAAAAATGAAATAAAAAAATTGTTTTGAATTGATTTCAAATTAAAGAAAAGATTGAATTTTAATTGATCAAATCATTCACTCCATAGTCTAATAGATAACTGATTAATCGGACGAGAATAAAGAAAGAGCCTCATTCTATATGTCAATATTGACAATAACGAAATTTATAGTTGAAAATAGTCTTGTAAACAACAAAGTCAAAACTACTTTTCATGATTTATCTCTAACTATAAACTAGAGTGATTGATTAAATATATAAAATTATATTTGTAAAATTTTTTTTATTTAATTACATTATTCTGCCAAATATATATTGAATAATGTACTAATTTGGTGTTTTTCTTAATGAAAAATGAAAATTTTTTGTTTTTTCTGCACAATTGAACACCAAACATAGACTTTTTTTTTAATTAATGGATAGTGGTAATTTTTTTTAATTAATGGATAATGGTAATTGGATTAGCTCCCTACTTTACTATTTTAAGCTTCAATTTCATGATTAATATAAATAATTTTTTTGATTAATTACACATGGAAGAGGAAAACACTTAAATCTTGAACTGGAAACTTAAACAAAAACAATGCACGTTTTTTGACATTAAATTATATCTTAATAGTTAAATAATTTTTAGATATGTAAAAAAAATAAAATGTATTTTTAAAGTCATAGAGAAAAGAATTTAGTGTGTGTATATATAATCATAAAATGAAGAGAATATATTTTTTTCTTACATTTTGCTGCGACACCAGTTTTTTAATTTGATTTTAATTGTTTTGAAAATGAAAATCCACTCTATAGATTAATATAATGAAAAGGTCAATCAATTAATTACTATTGAATATAATAATACAATATTAACTAATATATAATATTTGATTAATTTTATATATGATAATTTTACTAAATTTATAAATAAAAAAATGTAATGAGTTTTTAGGATATATACACTTACATTCACGATAAAGCAAAAAATTAAGAGAAAAAAAAATATATATATATATAATAAGAATAAGAACAAATATCTTCCAATAATGATAATAATAATAACATACAGATTCTCTAATATTATTTAAATTTTTCAGTAATATAATTTTGGAAAAATATAATTTTAAATAACATATGTATGCACATTATTATTCTATAATATTATTTTGATTTTTAAAAATAATATATTTGACATGCATGAGTTAATTAAGAATACACGATGCAAGTAAATGACAATTGTTTATTATTATTATTATTATTATTATAGTGCATTTGATTGCATAAAAATTTTAAAAAAATTGACTATATAATTTTATTTGATCAATAACACTTTATTTATTTATAAATAATTTATATAAAATAAAATATTGGGGCCAATCAGTTAGTAAAATATTTTACTTAGGGTGGAGTAGAAAAAATATTTTACTAGAAAAATAAATTAAAGAGTTCATTATTAAAAGACAATCATATCCTTAATTTAGGATATGATAAAACTAGAAAGAAATATTATAGGGGTAGTTTATATATTAATTAATTTTTTTTTAAATTATATTATAACCAAATAAGTTAATCATTTTTTCACTCTATTTTCTCACTGTTTTATTGTATATTTCAAATATAGTATTAATTTTTTTAATAAAATATAATTCTTATAATATATTTATATAAAATATATTTTTAGTAATTAATTTTCCCTGTAATTTATGAAACGCATTATTAGTATTAGTATTATTATTTGCAGCAACTTGCAAATAATTTCAATTTTCTGAGTTGAGAGACCAAAAAAATAAATAAATAAATAAAATAGGAGGGGTTGTGCCTTGTGGTTGTGTCCTGCTCTATTATGCCATGTCAGTGGTCCTCATGGACCATCTCAAACCATCTAACTACTTACCAAAATATAATTCAAAAATTAAAATTTGTATAAGATTATAATTTTTTTTCTCTTTTAATTTTATATTATTACAAGGGCAGATGACTATTTCACTAATGGAGTAATGGAAGAGTAATAAGGCAAAGTGAGGTTTGACCATTAAATTCTCATACTCTGCCCACCAAGCATTCCCTCTCCGCTAACCAATCAAACAAAAGAAAAAAATTGAATTAGAAAAAAAAAAAAAAAAAAGCGGAGAAAGAAGACAAATAACATAATAACAGAGGTTAGGAGTTTGGGGACTTTTCCTCGTAGTATTGACTCTTCCATTTGTCTTTGTGCATCCAAAATTTCTAAAATCATTATTATACAAATTACAAACCCTAATTCCCATGTCTCACGTAATTATTATTCACTGCACCCCTCGGAATGGTCTCTGCATTGTGATGTCAATCTCATATGGGCCTCTTATTTAATGCCTTTTTTTTTGCCCAAAAAAATAATAAGTACATTATTTTTATATTTTTATATTAAAAAATTAAAAATTTGAGGCATTTGATAGCGCCATGAACTCTTCTAATGAGAGTTAAAACTCAAACTATTTTTTTATTGATAAAATGATAAGAAAATTTACTAATTTATTAGGCTAACATGGAGAAATCATAATAATGAATATTTTCCATAACAAAAACTAAACTTGTAAATATGAAACACACCAAAAATTAAAAGTGATAGAGGGTGGGAAAGAAGAGTACATGGGTGGAAGGCCTGGTCCAGTGAATGCTGTGTTTGGTTATATTTTTATACCAAAAATGTTAGGAAATCCCAGAAGCTGTTTAGAGGCAATTTGAAATGAATAGCAATTTTATGAATACTGACAAACTCATTAATTTTGTGTCATCATTAGCATGATGCGTCATACTAATTACTGCTTCCCAAATCTTTCTTTCTTTTGGTATCTACTGGCTTTGGCTATTTGCCTTTGCCTTTGCATTTACTTGCCACCAAATACTCCAATATTTGTCTATCAAAAAGACCATCTGTTTCTGTATTAAGATATTAGTATTTGAAGGTCAATTCTCACTTTTTGCTTCTGTCTTTGTTGCCTTTAACAGTAAATTATTCATGTCAGTTTGAAAAAAGTTACAGAAAAAATAAACTATTAAAAAAAATAAACAAATGTAAGAATACAAGAATGAAAATGTAGAACTTTATTGCTTCTTTTGTACATTCATAAAATATTATACGTGTCCCTATTTATTGAATAGTATTATCATTGGTTACAATGTAATTAATTTAAGAAGATATATTATAATAAATTTAAGAACATATAACTTAATATAACAAAGGAGATGAGTTATAAAATTATAAAGTTCAAGAGTTATAAACATCCATTTATTCAAAACACTCAATGTTTGGAATAATTATACAATGAAACCGTTGTATTACAATAAGTCAATCGAATATCAACATGTGACAATATTGTAATACAACAAGTCAATCGAATGTAAAACATTGTCATATGTTAATATTCGATTGGCTTGTTGCAATACAACAGTTTCATTGTATAATTATTTCAATATTAGACATGTATGTTTGTAAAAAATATCTCACTAAAACCTTATTATAAAACCTTAGTGGAAAAAAATAGTGGAGAAAAAAAAACAATACAATATATATATATATATTGGCCAGTAAATAATAAAGATATGTATTGAAATACAAGAGAAATACATCCTAAGAGAAAAATCTAATAAACTAGATTCAAAATTTTTCCTACAAAAATCTAATACATGTGTATACAAATTCAACAATAAAATGCCTAGGGACAGAGTAGCAAGTTACGTCCAAACCATTATATTTACAAAAAATCACAATCACCTCACATTTTGTTTGGATAACTGACGGAATGATTTATTAATATATAATATCATATAATAATGCAAGCAGAATTCATCGTATTTGATTAGATGATATAGTAAAGTATTATATATCCATTTTTTTCTTTTTTGAAAAAAGAAAAAGAGCCATTTTGGCTCTCACTATTAAAAAAAAAAAAGTTAATTTGCAATTAAAAAATGTTGTCCTGACCTTGTGAGACCATTTTTCGCCATATTGGTTGTTGCTAATATGGCCAAAAGATTAATTATGGCCTTAAAGCATTTGTAAAATCTGAATTTCAAAATTTGATCTCTAAAATAAATATCAATTATTTAAATTAAATTAAATTATATCACTTATTTTAATATTAAATAATAAGAACATTAAAAATATAACATTATAAATAATATTAAATTTAAGATAATAAATATTAGATTAAAATATCATATTCTTCAATAATAAAAATTAAAAAATCTTGAAAAAAAAAATTAAAAATACAGCATTAAGGAATTAGAGATGAGCCACCTCTCATATTTTATCTGAAACTGGGCATCCATTAAACTTGAAAAGAATCTGGTTGAAACCAGATGACAATTGGATAGATTAGACTTATAACCAATCGTCCATTGACCATTATACACAAACAAATACTGAAATTAAAAATTTTACCCTGTGTTTTTAATTTTATTTTTTAAATCTAAAAATGGACTAAAATTCCTATTTGTATGAATCAAGCTGGGAAAAACCTGTCCCAAAAAATCTCCCTACATAATGACTATTCAAGATTACCAGCTTCATTGACATTTTTGCAAAGGTAAGGGTCTGAGTTATCACTGTAAGAGAGTCCATGTCCAATAGAAAACCTCTCAATTAGTGTTTTTCTTTAAAGTCCTACAAACATCCACTGACTCTAGGATCCGGAGAAAATTAAATTTTGTTCAAAATATTCATTATTAATGATGACAATAAAATTTGATTTTTCAAATAAAATCTACATTTTATTGTTTTAAAAAGCTACAAAATAATTAAAAATAATTATCTAAAATTATATTTTAATCCATTTAAAATATTATTCTTATAAAAAATAGTTCCATATCTTATTATAAAAAAAAAGATAACGAATAGTTAAAAATGATAATTCAATAAAATTTTTAAATAATAATTCAATTTTATTATAAAATTCATTATAGGAAGTTTTTATAACTATTAATAATGGATTGACAATGGGCCATTTTTCATATTTTTAAACCATGTAAATTCATAGAGTTTAATTGTCTCGATTCATTAAATTAAGAGTCCATAAATAGTTCATAATTATATATTGACATATTTATATTTAAATATTGTTTTTCTTTTATTGAAAAAGGCCCCCCACCTCTAATATTCTGATTCGTCTCTGGTTATCAGTTATTGATGTTATTGATACTTGATAAACAATCAAATTATGATTGTCCATAGAGAATGAAACAGAAGTTCGTTAGTGTTGGCCTGAGAGTACAATAAACTTGAAGTAAATATAACCAAAAATCTTTGGTCTATTAGCTTTTATAGTAATTAAGCAAACCCCAATCTCAAAATGTAATCCAATTTATCTAATTTCAAAGAAATTATCCAAAACCAAAAAAAAACAAATCCAACAAAGAAACACCAAATAAACCAACAAATTCACATCAACTGCAGTAGCTAAATCTCAACCCAACAGCAAGAAAAATAATAAACAACTTTAAATTAACCAAAAAAATAAATAAATTTAAAAAGTCATCAGATTAACATTCCAAATAATAAACCCATTGAATTAAACTCAGAAAACAAACAATAAAAATAAAAATACAAAACAAAAGTCAAAAAACCAAACAAAATCATAATATTAAGGGAGAATGTGGATTTTTACCCCTCAACAAAATCATAATATTAAGGGAGAATGTGGATTTTTACCCCTCAACAAAATCATAATATTAAGGGAGAATGTGGATTTTTACCCCTCAAAAAAATCATAATAAAATAGAAATATTAATTTTTAAATAATAACAATATTTAAAATTTAAATATATATTATACAATTAAATTTTATTTTATTTTAAAATAATTTTTAAAAGAAATTTCTATTAAAATAAATAAATAATTTTTATTAAATGTCTTATTAAATAATATATATCTATTGATGCATTATTATTTAAATAAAATAAATTTTTCATAAAATATAATATGAAAATTTGGAAGAGAAAATTACACTCTCTACTATTTTTTATATTTATTTTATTTTTACTGTATATTTTAATTATTTTATAAAAATATATAATAGATTCAAAAAAAAATTATAATAAACATATATAAATTATTATATATATATATATAATAAACTCATAATAAACTATATGAATATATATCATTACATGCACGATATTAACTTATTTGATAACGTTGTCATGCTCGATAATCTCATGCGCAGCCAAACAATTTCAAAATGGATGGAAATGGTAGGCCATAAGCCAAGCCCACTAATTTTTTTTTAGTGTAAAATTGCCCATAAAAGCAAATTTTAAAAAAAAAATACTACAAAAAGATTTATAATTTTTAAAAAAAATAAGAGCAAATTTTTTAAAAGTACCTTAATCCTTATTGAAATAAATTTTTTCTTAAAAAAACACATCCCTTCTCATTACAAATAATATTTTACTTTAATTTTTAATTTTTTTAAACTTTACTATTAAATAAATATATTTTAATAAAATAAAAAATATATATTTTAAATTACATTTTCACCCAATAAAGTTATTAATTTTTTGTGAAGAATTTTTTTTATTTTAATTACAAATAATAAATAATACTAGTAAAAATAATATAAAAATATATAAAAATATATTAATAAAAATTATTAAATTTATGTTTAAATAATTTTTACACATCATACACATAAAAAATAAAGTTTAAAAATATTAATTTTATTGTATAAATATTATACAATATTATATATATATTATGTGTATATTATATAAATATATCTAAATATTATGCATATATTATATATTTATTGTATATGTTATATGTATATTATATACATGTTACGTGTATATGAAATGAAAAAAATAGTTAAAAAATATTAAATAAATTATATATGTTTAGTAGATGTTGCGTATATGTTTATGATTATCGTGTGCATATTTTATATATATTATATGTATATTTTATATATTTAGAATATAATAAAATTATATATTATATGTATGTTTTATGTATATATTTAGAATATAATAAAATTATTACAAATAAAAATATATAAATGAAAAAAAATACATAAAAAACAAATAAAAAAGAAAAAAATATCAAAAAAATAAAAATAAAAAAAATGCAAAACCACGAACATTAAAAAAAAAAAAACCTTTATGTCCCTGAAATTGAAAGATGGCCATGAAAATGCGGTAATGGGCATAAAATCCTCTTGTTACTTCCCCCAGCCCCCAGCCCCCAACCCCCTTTCCTTTTTTTTCCTTCCAAACAGTGAAAATATTTCATTCAACTGGGTTTGACTGTATATATATTAACTAAATATTTATTTGAAAATAATTAAAATTGCAAAAAGGAAAATAAAAATAAAAACATTTGTCTTCTTATAATATACAAGAAAGTCAAAAGCTTGTTTTGGTAAACTCAATAACTAGAAAATCTTTAGACATAATTCTCAAGAAAGCTAAGCTAATTAATTTTAAGCTAAATTCATCCCTTTCACTCTTCTTTTCCTTGACATTCATATGGTCATAACTCCTCAAGAAATGCTGATAAAAAAAACTCCTCATGAAATTAAAAATCTCAAACTTCCAATAACTTCAAACTAACTTATTTAAAGAAAATAATGACATTACTTACGTATTATATATAGAAACATCAAGCTTAGGCTATATATTCATGCATGATTATTGAGTAATGTAATTGGTTTTAGCCTTCAGTCATGACTTTCCTTTTTTTTTTTTTATTGGACTCATGCGTTAATTAATGGAGTTTCTCATGATTTAATAATCTTTCTCTGTCGTTTTTTTTCTTAAAGGGTTTTGTGCCATTCCTTTACATATATATATATATATATATATTCATTTTCTTCATATAAAATTATATAAATATATATTTATTTTCAAGTAGATCTTTTAATTATAATATATAAATTTATTTTTAATATAATTATATTGACTGCATAACCGCTGAGGCTTTATTTATTTCATGATCGTCATAGTCTTGTTATAGCATGGTATAGTTCAATTTTTATTTATTTTGAGATTTTTTTTTGCCAATGTTTATTTTGACTTTTATCATTTGTAGTATAATTTTTTATGGTAATCTTGTAGTTTGAAAATTATGAATTTTTCAAACTATCAATTTGGTAATTTTCACGGTTTCATAATTTTATCTTTCAAAATATATTCAAAATAAAATTTTTAAATATTAAATATATACTAACAAATTATTTTTTATCTTCATAATATATTAAAATCTTAAACCTATGTTTGGATGAGTGAAATTAGAGGAAAAATTAAATTTACTTTAATGAAGGAAAGGAGAGTAGATGAGAGGTGAAATTGAATTTAGGTTAAATTTACTCCCCTTTACCCCTCTTTATCCTACCATTTCTTATAACAAATAAGACTTCCCTTTACCCCCTCTTTACCCTACCATTTCTTATAACAAATAAGAGAAAGTGAAGGAAATTGAATTTCTTTTCTCTTTCTTTATTTCTATTTACTCTCATCCAAACAAAGGTTAAAAGTATCATTAACCATACTATACTGCATTATCTTTTTAAACATGATATATATTATTTTTCATATCATATTATATTATATTATATAATATTATAGATTGTTAAATCATATTGTTAGTCATTCAAATAAAGTTTAAAGTTTAGTTTAGTGGTCAAAAGCGAATACTGCTCCTACTTAAACTTCGAGGTTGAATTTTTAGTGTTCCCCTCTCCACATACAATTAATTAAAAAAATTGTATTGACTTACTGTATATTAATAAAACTTTAACCATAAATAAAGTAATGCTTTATAAGTTGGGTTTTTGATAATAAAAAAATATAAGAAAAATTAAAAATAATTCTAAATTTATTATATTTATAAAATATTTATTAAAATATCAGAATTTATAAGATATTTACTAAAATATTATATTTTTATTAGGTTACAAAAAGTTTACAATAAGTTTATAATGAGTTTATCACGAGTTTATAAATTTTATATAGTTTATAATAAATTTATAATAAAATAATTAAAATACTATTAATAAAAAAATAAAAATTTTAAATGACGGAGGATTTTATTTTTTTTCTTATAAGTTCCATAATGTAGAGTTTGAGATTCAGATTTTTCATTTTCAATGATACAATTAACATAAAATAAATAAATAAATAATGACCTGAGAGACATGCCGTAGAAATTGAGACATGTACGAAAAATAGTTATCTTCACGTTAGCTCTACCTCTTTTGTCAATGCTCAATTGATTTACGTTTTGCTTCCATCTTTTTCTTGTGTTCAATAATCCATATCAAATAGGCCAAGAAAATTTTGACATACGTTTTAAATTAATTTTATAGTATTATGTATGATGATATAAAAATAATTATGTTATTTTTTATTTTTCTTAAATATGATTAATTAAACTCTAATTATAAATGAATTTATATTTCATATCAATTTTTTAAAATAGAATAAATAATATTTTTTAAACATTTAAGTTAATTTATTTTAACTTGAAATTAAATATAATTAAATGTAATCTAACTATAAATACATACATATTATTTGATTAATATGTTCAAATTTAAATTTCCTAACATTTGAAAAGAATAAAATATAGTTTTCTATTAAAATTAATTTAATTAGGTTCTTTTTTTATATTTAAAATTATTTAATTAATTTTATTTAATTTTTTAAAAAATAATTTGAAGTAATATTTTTTGAACATAAGTAGTTATTTTCATTTCCATAATAATTTCAAAACAAACCACACAGACACTATTGTTCTGCTCCATATATATATATATATATATATATATGTGTGTGTGTGTGTGTGTGTGTTCAAATCTCATTATAACTATAAATTAAACATTACTTTGTTAATATGGAAATGGTTCATGGGGTGAAATATGTTAGCAATTGAATTTAGTTGTTTTATTTTATTTTTCATCATTTAATTTGATTATCCTATTTTTACTTTATTTACGCATACTACTTTATATTTCTTTTCATAAAATGTCGATTAGCAATTAAATTTAATATTTTGATAAATGAATAAATAATTGTTTATTTTTACATTTATTTTATAGAAATAAATAAATATAATTAAATATAAAAATGTTTATTATTAATAAATAAATTAACATAAATATTAAACTAAATTAAAAAATCTTGTATGATTCACTTATGTGAATGCTGCTATAAACGAAGTTTGACAAAAATTTAATTAATGGGTCAACAAAGTTTACACGCATCTTTCTTTGAAATGATACAATTAAAGTATGAATAATCTAATAGTTGAATGAGACTACAAGAAATAGACAATATGGTAGCCAGTAATTTTTTTTTTATCATTACAAGTGGGAACAAATCTCATATTGAAAAAAAAAAAAGAATGATTATATTAATTGAATGGTTGAAAGATAAAATAATAACATTTTATAAAAAAAAACTCTATATACGAAGAAACCTACTAATTGAGTTATAAAAAGAACTGCTAATTTGTTCATAAAATCCAGAAAGTCAACAGGCGGTTGTGGCGGAATATATATATATATATATATATATATTTACAGTAATGCTACATTATTATGGATCGTTCTTTAAAATATAGTAATAAAATATTTAAATTTGGTTTCGAAGTTATATATAAGTGCGGTCAGTGCCCACGTATTTATTGTATTTGAATAATAAAATGTAATTCCGTATCACAGCCATACTCATTATCTTCATAATGCATGAATAGGACCGGCTTTCATATAATTAGTGGTTACAATTAATTATAATTTCTTAATTAATAACTTTTATATTACAATGTATATAAATGTATTTTTGTATATTCTTATCGAAACCCATTTCCACAATTTGCAATTATAAAGTCTTTCGCATTACATTTAAATAAATTGTGGTTTCAAACAATAGAGTAGAAATAGAAAACCATCGTCGTTCTAGTATAAATGTAAGGTTTTAATTTATTTATAGTAATCTAAAAATACTTAATGGATTACTTATTATAGTTATTTTTAAAATTGTGATATTTTGAATTTAATATTTGAACTTAATCTATAAAAAAACAAATAATAAGAAAACTTTGATGATCTCTTTATTAATAATTCAATTGACGCCTCACCAAGCAAATTGAGGAAGCAAAGTGTCTCTCCAATTCGCTAAAGAAGTAATGGTACGAATCTTCCAAAGACTTAAACTACTTTAATTAATTGGTAAAAAAAAAAAAGCTACTTTAAATTATCTTTGAAGTGTGCAAACAAATTCAATTGCTACTAAAAGGCGGGGCTTCAATTGAATGAACGCTCTCTGCGGCACCCACTACTACTTTTATTTTTTTTATTTGGTCTTTTTGGGTCAAAAGTAGCCTACATTGGGTCAACCTACAAGACCCAATTCAATTGAGATGACAATTTGCAACCATTAGTATAAAGAGAATTTTACACCGTCATTTTCAAAAAAAAAAAAAAAAAAAAAAGAATTTTACACCGTACACTACTTTAAAGGTTCATTTTTCAAGAATAGAATATGAGAGACGTATTTTTATTAATAAATTTGTTAAAATCATTCTTTTATTAATAAATTTGTTAAAATCATTCTTTTATATATTTTTTTTTATTTTTTATATTTTTATTTTATATTTAATTTTTTAATATCATATTTTAAATATATACAAAATATATATATGACATATATATAATAATATATAAAATATATACTAAACAACATAAAATTTTATCTATAACATGTAAAACATATATACAACACATTTATAATATTTTTTACATAATATTTTTAATATTAGTTTAATTTTATTTTTTTAAATTTTTTATTCTCATAATATTTATACAATATTCAATAATTTTTACATAAAATATACACAACTTAAATAATAAAAACATAATATACACACAATATCTACAATACATTTATATAATGAAATTGTGAGTATTTTTTATTTTTTTATTTGCATAACATTTAAAATTTATTTAAAAATAAATTTAATAATTTTTATTGATATATTTTTACATATTTTACTTTTTTTTGTTTTATTTATTTTTTATAATTAAAATTAAAATTTTATCTCTTATAAAAATTATGATTTTTATATGATGAAAAAAAATTAAAAAATTAATTTTTATTATTTTATTAGAATATTTTTATTTAATTGTAAAGTTTTTAAAAAAAAAGATAAAAATTAAAGTAAAATATTGATTGTGGTAAGGGAATATATATTTTTTTTAAAAAAATTATTTTTAAAGAAAAATAAGATATTTTTAAAATTTTACTCCAATTTTTTTTAAAAGTATAAATATTTTTAATTTTTTTTAATATTTTTGTAATAAATTTTTTTAGATAATTATATAAATGTCCCTAGTATAAAATATATGAAGCAATGAAATGATAAAAGAGGATGAAATTTCTATATTGGACACTTTTTCAATATGGACAAGTGTTCAGTATATATCAGACATGATTTTATGTATTTTATTTATTTTTTTTAGCTTAAAAAACACGCATAAAAATGCATAGAATATAGTGTGGATATATTTTAAGACATTTTATCATATTTTGGAATATATTTTATCTTAAAATTTTATTTATATGATATATTAATAAATTATTAATTAAATAATTATAGTCAATTTTAATTATAAAACTTTTTTTATCCCAAAATTTTTTTTTTGCTTGTATAATTATATTAGATATAAATGGTCTAATATATATCTATTTTAAATATATATTTATCGCTCGTTGTATATTTTATAACTTAAAATAAGGTGTATATATATAAGAATTACCATATTAACTTATTTATATCGTATCGTATTCGCATCTTGCGTCCATATTCATGCTTCATATCTTTGCTTCATAGTATAAAATACAAATCCTTTTTTAAAGTTGCTTTACAATAAGCAAAAATGTAAAATTAGGAGAAAAAAATAAATTGAGAAATTATGATTCAACTTCCCCCATAAAGATATTTTAAACTTCATTTTTTTTAAATTAGCCTTGTTTTTGAATTTTGAATCTATTTTTATTTTTAAATGTAAAATAATTTTTACATACTGATATATCTTTCTTATTTGATAAATAAAATAAAACATTCATATCAAAAACAAAAAATTTCATAAATAAAGAGAATTTTCCAGTTGTAACTTGATTATAAAAAAGATTTCTTTTTATGAATCAAGTGGATATTTATGGATCAAGTGGATGTTTTTCTTCATTTTTCTAAATTTCTCTATTATGATCATATTTATGAAATTGAAACATTTCTTCAAATATTGTAATTAGTAGCGAAACCCATCATTTTTAGCCTTCATCTCTTTAATTCCAAGGCTAAATTCTACATTTATAAATAAAGAATATTGTAAGTTTGTTAATACAAACAAAAAGTGAAGAAATGCATAAATTCTTCTTCTCTCAATTGTTCTTCTAATCTTTTAGTTCTTTATTTTTAATTTTATAACATGTTATCAATACTAATTTGTTCTCCATCAACTAGTTCAAGCTAAGCTTAATTCTTATTCAGCAAAGAAAAAATGAAATTAAATAGTCATTTATTTAGTGTTGATGGAGATTTATGTCTAATAGACAATACAATAATGAATACTATTTTAAAAAATAGAGCATATTTTTTTCATATTCAATTAGTTAAGACTAATGTTAATATAATTTTTAGTTTTGTAAATTTAATTGAAGGCTCCAACATAGTCATATTATATTATCCAAATGCACAAAATTAGTAATAAATGATGCATTACTATCTAATAAATAAAAAAGAAATCTCCTAAGTTTTAGATGCATACATCTCAATGGTTACTATTTTGAGATTAAAAACTTAAAACAACAAAGAATATCTCTACATTATATATGCAATTTTGGGAAAGAAACATATAATAAAAATGTTGCCAACATTTTCTTATGAATTATATTACACATATATACATCCAATAGAATCTAATATTGTAATTAACCAAAAGTTAATTGACTCTAAGGAGTTTTATTTTATGACATGGTCACTTAGGTCATTTTGGTACTATGATGATGAGAAAAATTATAGAATATTTATGGGTACCCTTCAAAGAACTAGATATAAAGTGAATTTTTATGTGCTATTTGTGCTCAAGGAAAACTGATTACTAGGTCATCTCAATGTAAAATTAAATTTAAATCTCCTCAGTTTTTAGAACGAATTCATGAAAATATATGTGGGTCTATTATTCTATTTTGCTATCTTTTGATATTTTATGGTTTTAATTGATTTTTTTACAAGATAGTTACATATTTATTTATTATCTACTCGTAAAGTTGCATTTGCGATACTATTAGCACAAATTATCAAATTATGAGCACAATTTTTAGATTATATAATAATAAAAATTTATCTTGATAATGCTGGAAAATTTGCATCCCAAGTCTTTAATTATTATTGTATATCAATTAGGATTATAATTGAGCATTATTTAGCTCATACTCATACACAAAATGATTTAGTAGGATTTTTTATAAAACGACTATAATTAATTACTAGACCGTTACTTATGAGCTATATTATATGCAGCAGCACTAATTAATATTAGACCAATTGCTTATTATAAATTCTCTCCATTACAACTTGTATCTGGTCATGAGCCTAATATTTTTTATTTGAGAATTTTTAGTTATGCTATATATATTCCAATTGCTTTACCACAATGCATAAAAAATAGGCCCACAAAGAAGACTGAGAATTTATATTGATTTTGAATCAATGTTAATCATAAAATATCTTGAACCAATTACATATGATATTTTTATAACACGGTTTATTGATTGTCAATTTAATGAAATTGTATTCCTAACCTTAGAGAAGAAAAAGAGAAATTAGAAAAATAAGATATTTCATGAAATGCATCATCAATCTCTCATTATAATCTTCAAACAAATGGAAGTGGGCTTGAAGTAAAAAAGATTATTCATTTACAAAAAATTGTAAAACAATTGCCAAATGCATTCACTATACCAAAAGGATAACTGAATTGTATGTATTAGCATTAAATACTTCTGTCCAAATTAATATTACAAAATGAAAAATCAACCAATATCCCAACGAATGTGTTCGGTATACACTAGAAGTTTGGTAAAACGATCTGTTCCAAAGATAAAAATCCAAAAAAGAAAAGAGAGCAAAATAAGCAAGTCATTGCTTCTAAAATTAATATACCAAAAGATACGATGATACAGAAATAAGCAATAGACATAAATGAGCAAAATCCTCTAGTAGAGAAATAATTACCTAAAAATAATGAAATTATGAAAAATCTTGAAAATGAAGAGAGCAAAATCCAAAAAAGATAAAAATCTAAAAAAGAAAAGAGACAAAATAAGCAAGTCATTGCTCCTAAAATTAATATACCAGAAGATACGATGATACATAAATAAGTAATAGACATAAATGAGCAAAATCCTCCAGTAGAGAAATAATTACCTGAAAATATGAAATTATGAAAAATCTTGAAAATGAAGAGATATCAATAATTTATGTTTGTACAATAAATAGATAGAGTTGAGATAAATCAATTATTGATAAAAAAAAATTTATATGCAGTAGTTGTTGACATAATAAATGAAAATGATAATCTAG
Source organism: Garcia nutans (assembly GCA_947685225.1). Taxonomy (NCBI): domain Eukaryota; kingdom Viridiplantae; phylum Streptophyta; class Magnoliopsida; order Malpighiales; family Euphorbiaceae; genus Garcia; species Garcia nutans. The sequence goes on from CANTUV010000025.1 coordinate 9,517,458, forward strand.
AACAAAAATCTGTTGAAAAATGTAAAATCGAAGTGATTGGACAAAATAGAAAGGCGTTATCCAAGCAAAATTAAATTTGCTTGCAAAGCGAGAAATCTTTAGACTGATTGTCCTAAGACGTGAAAATATGTTCTTATGTGATGGATGCAATAACTCTTATATTTTTAGTAAACTTGACAGTCTCTAAAGGACTTCACATGTGTCTTATGGACTTGTGACAACTTATTTATATGGGTCTCTTAATTGTGATATTTACATGAAACTCCTTAAAGGATTAAAAATGCTTGAAATACTTAATTCATTACCTTGAGAACAATATTCAATTAAGTTGAGAAGATATTTATATAGGCTAAAATAATTTGGACAAATGTGATATAATTATCTCAGTAATTATTTATTAAAGTAAGGATATGTGAAAAATTAGACTAGCTTATGTATTTTTATTAAAAAATTAAAATCCGAATTTACCATTTATTGTAGTGTATGTCGATCATTTAAACATTATTAGGACTCCTGATGAACTTAAAGAAGCCGTAATACTTTTAAAGAAAAAAAACTGAAATGAATGATCTTAGAGAGATAAAATTTTGCCTTGGTTTATAAGTTGAACATTTATCACATGAAATTTTTGTGCATGAATCATCTTATTCAGAAAAAGTGTTGAAATGATTTAATATGGATAAGGCTCATCCCTTGAGTTCTCCAATGGTTATTCAATCTCTTGATGTAAAAAAAAATTAATTTCATCCTAAAGAAGATAATAAAGAGATTCTTAATCTTGAAGTACCATATCTTATTACAGTTGGTGTATTAATGTATTTAGTTAACTATAAAAGACCACATATAGTTTTCTCAGTTAATTTATTAGCGAGATATAATTTTGTATTAATACGAAGATACTAGAATGGTGTTAAACACATATTTTATTATTTTCATGGAATTATTAATTTGAGATTATTTTATTCAAAGAAATTAAAATTTCAAATTAATTAGATTTGTAAATGATGGATGTCTATCCAATCCGCACAAAGAATGATCACAAAGAAAATATTTATTTTTATATGGTAATACTGTTATATCTTAGCGGTCAAAAAAGTAAACTATTGTTGCCAAATCTTCAAATCAAATAGAAATTATTACAATTCATGAAGCAAATTAAAAAATATGTATGGTTAAGATCATTGGTTCAACATATTCATGATACTTGTAATCTCTCATGATACATATAATCTTTCATCAACTGAAAAGAGTCCAATAATTTTATATGAAGATAATTTTATATGTATTGCTTAAATAAATGAAGGTTATATAAAAGATGATAGAACCAAACATATATTACCAAAGTTCTTCTTCACGCATGAACTTCAAAAGAAAGGTGATATATATAGATGTTTACTAGATTCGTTTGAGTGAGAATCTAGTAGATTTATTAACAAGAAGTTTGCCTATGATAACATTCGAAAACTAGTTCATAAAATTGATATGCGTCGACTTAGAAATATTTACTAATATGAGGGGGAGGAAAATACGCATATACTCTATTAAACATAATGTATTTTTTTTTCACTAAGTTTTTTTTCCACTTGGAATTTACCTATTAAGATTTTAATGAGGCATATTCTTAATAAATAAACATCTAAAGAAGGGTGTTATAAATCAAGTGGATATTTATAGATCAAGTGGCTGTTTCTGTTCATCTTCCCAAACTTCTCTATTATGCTCATATTTATGAAATTGTAATATTTCATTGAAGATTGTAATTAGTAGTGAAACTTATGACTTTTAGCCTTCATCTATTTAATTCCCAGACTAGATTCTACATCTATAAATAGAAATTATTGTAAACTTATTAATACAACCAAAAAATGAAGAAATATACAAATTCTTATTCTCTCAATTGTTCATCTAATATTTTAGTTCTTTGTTCTTAATTTTATAACAGTTCTATCAATATTTAATTTTTATCTTAAGTTAATCACACCATAAATAATTTATAGGTTTTAATTCCAATTTTAAGTTTGAGATTTATTTTTTATTAATTATATGTGAGAGAGAGGGACAACTAGAGTTTAAATTCGAGATTTAAGTAAGAGCAGCATATGTTCATGGCCACTAAACTACACTTGGTATTATTTAATTATCTAATTATTGAATTTGGTAATTTAATTAGTTGGCTTTGGATATTTGAGTTTGAACATTTAATTAATTTAAACATCGAATGATGATGCAAATTGCTAGCAATTGGGAGAAATGCAATACAATAGATATGAAAAAAAAAAAAAAAAGTGAAAGTCAGAATGTAATCTATAAATATGAGAAAGGAAAACTTACCAAAGCCCGATCAGCCAATCTCACGAAATCACTCGAACAAAAGCAATACAAACACAATTTTAATATAATTTTCTTCAAGTTACATTAGCTAATTAACAACTGACGGTATTATCTAATTCTCATTATTTTTTATTTCCCTAATGTTTTCATAACTAAATTTCTATTGAATTAGTTATGATTTGTTAAATTTTGCAATTAATATAAATATTCAGCTTTCTTCATTCTTTTTTCCATTTATTGATTATTTTTCCTATATATATATATGATTTAATTTAGTTATTTTAGTGAATATTTTTTTTATAATTGAAGCAAAAAATAAAAAAGTATTAAAGTTAGATCAATATTAGAAGTCTCACACTTAAAATTTTCATTTGGATGAAATTTATTAAAAAGAATTATTTATAATATGTAACTGAAAATATTTTAACTCATTTAATCACATCAATAAAAAATAAAATATAAATAATAATATTATTTAGATTGTATGATTTTATCGTAAGACATGCTCAGTCAATGTTTTATATATATTTAAAAATATTATTTAGATTATTTTTTAGAAATTTAATTAAAAATAAATTGTTTGCAGTGATAGTAGTGGGAGATTCATAAAGAGATATAAGAGAATAAATATTAAAATATTAGCAATTGAGTCGCCAATGGGTAATAGCTGAGGTTAAGCCATGGAATTTTGAAAATGAGAAGATGAGAAGGCATTGGTCCACGGAGGGCAGTTTATGGGATGGCATTTTGTATAGAAAGTGACAAAGAAAAAGTACGTGGCGCACGGGCCTCGTTTGCTCTTTTCACTTTCTCTCTTCGCATATTCTCAGGAATGTACGCCCGTTTATTCCCTCTTTTTTTTTTTTATCTTTTTTTTACATTATTATTTATATTCCTAAAAATAAACAATTTGTTTTTTTTTTTTAATTTCATTCTCCCTTTCTTTGCTGACAACAGCCCAAGACCATCACGCTCGTTATTCGCGTTTGGAAACACGCTCCCTTTTCATTTACCTTCACATAGCATAAATTTGTATGGTTATTGATGTAATTTCAGGAAGAAAATTTGATTGATGTTTAATAGCTAAATTACTAAGCTTTAATTTAATTTAAGCAGCTCGCGTGTATAGTATCTGATAATAGACTATAATTCTAATTTTACTTCAACAAATCATCTAAATATAATAGTACAATTAAAATTCACCACCAAAATTCAAAATAAGTTTTATAGGACAAATATAAAATTGATTTTTAATAATAAATTCCAAATGAATTACACACTGTTGTAGAGGTATCAAAATGGATTAGCAAATTATATTAGTGTTGAATTAAAATATTTTAATGATACAATTAAAATCAATATGAATATGACTCATTTAGTAGTTATGTCAATATAAACAAGATAAAAAAATTAAATGGATTATACGAATACGATACGTATAATATATTTACTTAAATAAATTATATATGGATCATATAACTCGACAAAATCCGTTTAACCCATATAATATTTTAATTTAAAATAATTTTATATTCTTAAATAATCCATTAAAAATTATTCATATAATAAAATTATGATTAAAATAATTTTAAAATATAAATATATTAAAAATTTCTTTAAAATACATAAAAAAAAATATATAAGGCAATTAATATAAAATAAATGATGAATATGTATTAGGGAGAAGATATAAATAAGCATCTAAAATTTTTGCTTAAGTATATATTAGCCTTTAAAAAAAATTTAGCTCAAATATACACTAATTTTTCATAAAACAACTATTTAGGCTCCTGCTCTTACAGAGAAATAACTGAGGTGATATTTCCGTTAACTCTCACTATTTAGTGAGCTCCATAAAAATAATAAATTAAAAAAAATAAATTAAAAAACTCATCTCTAGATTTCACGATGAACCCATAAATGGATTTTTTGGATTTCAAGATTAATAAAAACTAAAACTATAAATAAACTCTATTAAATTATGATCACCTGTAAGCTTTACAATTTAATTTTCATAATATGTTGTTTTAGACCACTAGATTATTGAAGCAAAATGACTACTAGTATCTCTTAGAATCTTCTTCAATACTAATGAGGCTAAATCTAGATGTGATCTTCTCTATTCTCAAACAAAACTAGGTGAATGATCCTAATCGCATCTATAATTTCTTCAATTGGGTCCATTATAGAATTGACATTCCTCTCAACATTGACTCCCTTTCAATTTGTATAATTAATTTGTGTAATTTACAGCTTTTTACTTAAGCAGATAACATTTTGGAATGAATGATTGATAATCATTTATTGTTTGTTTGTTGTATTTGGAGATTTTGGATTCACTTCTTAAGTGTTATAGAGAGCTTAATAGATTTTATAAGCAACATTCAAATAAAAAGTAAGAGAAAAGTTTTCATGAAAATGGAGAAGAGACAAAAAGAATTGTGGTTTTTCTTTTATTTTTATAGGAAGGAATATAAACAGAAAAAGAAATTGAGAGTGAGAAGAAGAATGAGAATAGTAATTATAGTTTTTGTATATTTAAATGGGCGTGGATAGTTATCTTGAAATTCAAAACCCATTTCTGGGTTTATGTTCATCGTGAAACCCAGAATGGGTTATCTTTTATTCATTTTTTATTTATTTTTTGAATTTTGAATTTTTATGAGATCCATTAGTTTATTTTAATATTAAAATAAATAAATAGAGCCTGTGGTATTAGTTTGCCTATTTAAGAGGGGCTTAAAAATATCAATGGAACAAATTTAGTGTATATTTGAGCCAAAAAAAATTTTTGTAGGCTAATACGTGCCTAAACGAAAATTTTAGGGGCTTATTTAAACATTCTCTTATGTGTATTATATTTTAGTATTAAAATTTAGTAAAAAAAAAATTAAGGAGATAATATATAGTTGTCAATACAAATTTTATAATAATATTTTTTAAAATTTTATTTTATTATCTATTTTATTTTTTTTATAAATTTTATTCTAAATTCAAAAAAATTATTCGATGTAAAATATAAAATATAAAATTATTTAAATTATAAAATTATTTAATTTTTAATATTTGATTTAATTAATAATTAAATTAATAAAAAAATTAAAAATTTTAATAATTAGATGAATTTAATAAATTTTTAATAAGAATAATAAAAAATTAAATAAATTATTTCTAAATAAATAACTTATATCATATAATAATAAAATTATAATAATATAATAAATATAAAATTTTTATTTTTATTTTTTAAATTAAATAATAATAAAATTATATAGTTTTAAATTATATAAAAACTATATTAGGTTTGCGTGTTAATATACAATACTACCCGTTTAAAATCTTATTACAAATGAGCCAACTTATTTAAAGTCTAACTTGATAATTTTAGGTATTTTATATATTGTGTTCGTAAATAATGATCTATTTTGGCACCACACCACCATACATTGACAAATTTGCAGATTTAAATTATGCCATGCTGCCGACCCAAGGTCAGGTTGAGGGCCAATTCATTTTTTTTACATTGAATATATATTAATATTACATTTAGCCCCAATAGGCTTTTTATTCATATTTGCAATTAAATCTTCAAATAAAAATTACTTTTTGAATATTTCCTGATTAAATATACTAAAATTATAATTACAATTATAATTCATTATTATAAGCAATTTAATGTGGTTTATAATTTTTTACTATTTTTATACAATTTTATAGTTATAAAGTCTTTTCAAAATTTCGTGAAACAACTTTCATAATAGTGTATTTACTTATAAAAAATAATTTTTTATTTTTATTTTCAGTTTCTTAAGGAAATTAAAATATTTATTTTCTATAAAAAAAATTTCTATAAAAATTTAGAAAATGTATTCATTTAACAAAAATGGAAAACTTTTTTATTTTGAAAAATTGGAAAATATGTTTATTTGATAAAAATAAAAAATAGTTTTCTATTTTAAAAATTAAAATTTAAAAGCTTGAGAAATAATTTCTTATTTTTATAATTTTAAATGATGTTGAAATTTAATTATTTTTAAGGTTATGAGATTTCGTACAAATTTCAATATGATTAATTTTATATTATATATATCTATATATAAATAGTAAACCAACGTGTGATCTTGTTGACAACGAAATAACATTAAAACTAAACCATTATTTATTTTTAGTAGGTTGGATACTGTGTGTCGGCTCATTGATTCATGAATTATGAATTATTATAGAATTAAATTATATTGTATATAATATAAGATGATTACTACAAGATTTTCTGCTAAAAAACTAAATATATATATAATTAGATAGAGTATTTATTAAATTAAAACTATTTCAAAAAGATATACATTTTTAGTAAAAAGAAAAATAATTTATTAATACCTTTTGTGAAAAACAAGGGATTTTTTTTTGTATATATATTTTCCTTGGTTTTTATGCATTTTGATAATGAATTTCGGCCTTAAATGTTGGACTTACTGTGTCGTACTCTTTCTTTTACCTACTTAACTGCATGTTTGACGCCAATTTCAGAAAACCCCGTGTTTTCCTTGAAAAACATATACAATATATTTTTAAATTTCTTCTTATATTTCATAAAATTGAAGAACTTATTTTTTATTTTTAATTTTAGAAAAATTAGACTATATAAACATCATATTCTATTTTTTATTTTCTACAGAAAAAATAAATTTGAAAATTAAGCTCAGTTTTCTAGAAATGAACACTTTCTAGATAACTATAAATGATGATATAAATATAAAGATGTAACTTAGTATAAAAATAATTATTAAAAATTTGAAAAAAGATGTGATTTAATTCAATAGTTTTAATTTATACTAAATAAATAATTTTATTATATATTTTCTATTTCTAATTGTTTAAATTTTGAATTATTTTACTACTTTTATAATTTTATAAATTTTATAAAAATATTATCTATAATACTGTACAGAACATAAAATTTTACAATTAAAAAATTAATTAGAACATTTTTCTTATGTAGAACAATTTACATTTTTCTAATATTATTAAATATTTCTTATTTGTGTTACTGATTAATGAAAAAAAGTCAAAATTTATTTATTTATGTATAAAGTTGTAATTCTTATTTTCACTCTTCCTATTTATTTTTTTTGCTACTATAGAACAATCATTTGCGATTATAAGAACAGTGAAGATTAAATTTTGTTATACACTGGAGTACAACTTTCATTTTAACATTTTATTCTATGAAAAAAATATTACTAAAAGATTTAGTATGAATTCGTTATAGATAATTATATTTAAGCTATTTTGACAGATTATGAAACAATATAGTTAAATTGCATATTATTATTATTATTATTATTATTATTAGAATGAAAACTAATTCATTGTTTGATGGATACCTTATATACTATTCTTCTCGTATTGAAATCTTTATCTTCAGCTCATGCACACCTATTAAAAAGTCATTAAATTTTTAAATATTATATAAAATTATTTTGAATAGATTAAAATATTTTTTATTAATTCATTAATACTATATTCTCATTTCACTAATTAAGTCATCAATAATGAGAGAATATTTAAAAAGTTAATTAATTTTTTTAAATTATATATAGTGAAAATTGAAGGGAGAATATTTTTTATAAAAGTGATAATTTAAGTGAAACACAGGAAATATATAATTTTTTCTCTCTATATTTTAAATTTAGTCATACTATATCCTCTTAGACGTACATCCTTGATGATTCCCGTCATTGATGATTAATTAAATTTCATACTTTTGTATTCTGAACATGCATATTTCTGTTTGAGTTTTTTATTTTTATTTCTTAAAATACCTTCTATATAAAAAATATCACTAGAAAAATAAAAAAACTAGAATATTTTATACTTATAATTAATAATATGTAATTCATTATAATGAAAAATTAGTTAAAAGAAAAATAAGTTAAAGAAAGGGAAAATATGAGAGAGAGATAGCCAATAGATTGAGAAGGTGTAATAAGAAGAGATATGAGAAACATAAAAGAGAAAAAAAAAAAAAGAGTGAGACGAGGAAGATGGGGAGACAGAGTATAAACAAAAGAAGAAGCAAAAGAGTTTTTTTTTATGTTTATGTCTAATGTTATTTTTATTACTTATTTTGTAAAATTTATTTAGAAATTTTATCTATTTTGGTGAAATTTAATTTAATTATGTTTACTGTTTTGAAATTCAATTTGTAGTATTGAAATTTATATTTTATGGGTCGTTTGATAAATTACTAGAAAAATTGATTACTGTTTGAAATATATAATAAAATACTGAGATAGTATATTAAAAAAATATTAGCTTATTTAATTATAATCTAACTTTACTGAAAAGTTCGAGTAATATTTAAACTAACATTATAACATCTTTTTTTATTTTATCATACTTTAAAGTAAGAAAATAATTATCTTTTGATATGAGATTTCATAATATCTTTTTTTAGTAAAATAATTTTTTCTATTTTCTCTAAGTAAAATATTTTATCAATTAGTTGGTAAAGTTTAATTGATAATGTATTTTATTTTATATAGAGTATTTATAAATAAAATAGTATTATTAGTTAAAGATAATTATTTTATTGATTTTTTAAATTATAATATAATAAAAAGATTCATTAATGTTCTAAAGATATATTTTAAAAAAAATATGCAATTCAAAATAAATTTAATAAAATTTTGACCCAATTTATTAATATGTTGTGATAACCCACCCGGTTGTTAGCGTGCGGCTCTTGCCAAAACGGAAATGAATTAGTGGAAAAAGTGTAATTAAACAACTCCAGTGGTGCCTTGTACTGCATGTGAATCACAATTTACAATCACCACTTTCGTCTTTTTAGCTTGCAAATTTGAAATATTTAATATTCATTTCGTGTAAAAATAGTATTTTTTTACTTTCACGTAATTCAAGAAAAAATTAATATTTTAAATCAATAAATAATTTTAAAAATACTATATAGATTAAATTAATCTAAATTAAAAATATTTATACATTAATTATATTAAAAAAATAATTATTTTAATTTTATATTTATTAACAATAAATATAAAATTAAAATAGTTATTTTTCTAATATAATTAATAAATAAAATACTTTTAATTCAAATTATTTTGAGCAATTTAGTATTACTCTTTAAAGAGATAGCCGTTGATGGATTTGATCCGTTGATCTGTTGATGGATTTAAGGAGGAAGCCGTTTTATGGAGAAAGAGAGGAAACAATGATAAAAAAAAAAAAAAAGACGATGTAGTCGTTTTTCATGGTAAAAGAGAGAGAAACATAGCGAAAAAGAAAAATATTGTCCAAAAAATTTTACATGAAATTAATGGGAATTAAAATTTATTAAATTTTTATCCATGAATATTTATTTGGTTAAATCTCTTTAATTAATATCATAAATAAATAATTGATAAATAATTATACTTTTTACTTTTTATTAAGGTGATAATATGGATCAAATTTTGCCTTATATATATATTACTTTTCTAGTACAGTTAAAAATGAACTATTAATGATAAATTTTAATGTCTATATCAATACAATCGTTGACAAAAATGCACATTAAGAAATTAATAGGTAAATGATTAAAAATGGATAAATTTTAATTTTTAATGTGATGCATAAAGTCTAATTTATTGCAAGCAAATATATACTCCCTTCACATCAATTTAAATGTGTTTTAATTTTGTTTCAAAGTATTTAATGTTCAACAAAAATATAAAAATTAAATATTTATTAATTTATTTTTTATATTTAATGTTGTCATTAATAAGTGAGAAAATTAATAAAGTGTAAATGTTGAATAGAAAAAATACTAATTAAAAATAAATTAATAACTCTAATTAATTGTTTAATATAAATGAATGCTTATAAAATTAATAACATTTAAATTGAAACAAAATAATTAATATTTTATTATTTTTTTAATAATAAAATATTAATCATTTTTAACCAAACAAATAAAATCTCAAAATTAAATGACTACATAAAAAAATAAAAATTAGGTTATTTTTAAAGTAATTTACTTGAAAAAAAGGAAAAATATTAAAGAAAAGGAAAAAATTACTCCATCTTCATCTCATCTACCAATGACAGAAGAAGCATGGGGAAGCGTCATTGTTGACGTCTATGAAATGCTCGTTGGTGGTCTTTAGTTCAGTCGTTGCCAACTTTTTCTAAAACTCAATTCATCTGTTTTTTTACCGAGGCTTGAAGACCACCAATCACCACCACTTTCTTAAATTAATTTTCAGTTTTAATTAATACTATAAAATAATATTAAAATATTAGTACATATCACCATGATTCTTTTATGGGGATAGGTAATTTTTTTAAAAAAATTTAAATGACTTTTATAACATGACCATTGAATTTTAGAGGACTATTCTGTAATAATCATTAACTTTATTCATTTAATAAATGATCAATTCAAATTACAGTCTAAATAAATTTTTATCTAACCAAAATCATCCAGCTCGACTTACTATAGCCCTATTTATATTATATAAATATTTAGATTAAATAATTATAAAATTAATGTAATTTTTTATATTACACTAATCAGTTTTTATATTTTTAATATCTAATTTTATATTTCTGTATTTTTTAAAATTAAATTGTTTAATCTTTTTATTAATATTTTTATTCTAAAATCATTAGTCAACTACTTTAATATTATAAAATAACTTATTCACTATTTCTTTATGTATATTTATCTTTATTATTTTTAAGTTTATTTTATTTTTTATTTAATTTTATATAAAGATCATCTGTAAAATAATAAAATATATTATTTATATTATTTAAAATTATTTTTTTAGTAATACCTATAAAATTAAAATAAATGATATATATTGATTATCTGTAAAATAATAAAAAATATTATTCATATTATTTAAAATTATTTTTTAATAATATTTATAAAATTAAAATAAATTATTTATAAGAAATATAAATAAAATTAAAAATAAGCTTGACTTAATAAATAATAAAGAAAAATATATAAAAAAGAAGAGTAAATAAACTATTTTATAATATCAAAGTAATTGACTAATATTTTTAGGATAAAAATATTAATAAAGTGACTAAATAATTTAATTTTTAAAAATAAGAGAAAATAAAAATTAAATGTTAAAAATATAAGGACTAATTAGTATAATATGTAAAATTTTAAAAATTTTATAATTATTTAGTTAAATATTTATTTTATAATTAATATTTTTTATATTTATTAGATTGTGGAATGTTTGTTTAATATATTTAATTAAGATTATACATAAAAATTTAAAAACTATAATAAATTAACAATTATTTTTTTAAAACTGTGAAATAGATTTGGTAGGACTTTTTTAATTTTTGGTTTTTACCGCATAATCAAAAAGTCAAAACCTAAAAAAAAGAGAAAAAAAAATAGAATTACAGTTTGTCAGGACACGCATAAAAACCGTGCGCGCGTGACTTTATTTGCAACTTCATCTCGTCTCAATTTACTTTATTTAATTAATAAGAAATAGGTCCTTTTTTTCTTCAATAATATTTGCTGATTTTTATTTTTTATTTTTGTAGTTTTCCACTCTGCAGTTTATTTAATATATTTTATATATTAAAAAAAAGACAGACACTGAGCACACAGTCTCTCTCTCTCTCTCTCTCTCTTGCTTTGCCGTCTCATCTTCTAAAATGTGTCTATAAATACCAACGGCCACCACCACCATATAACCACCAGCGCCATCGGCATCTTTAAAAGGTCCTTTTTTTTTTTTCGTTCAACTGTCAAAAAAGAAAAGTTAAAAAAGCATCAGTACCTAACAGAACATCCCTCGTGATTCAACCTCTTTCTCTCTTTATAATTTTTCTCATGAAAGTGGACCGTATAACCGATGCCGCCACCGCCGCAACTGCCGCTGAAGGTGAGATGTGCAAAACTATCGAAGTAGCGGTTGTTCAACACCGCGATTTCTCCCCACCACATGATGACCTCAGCTTTACTCCTCCTTTAAATTTCTCTATGGTTGATAATGGCATCTTTAGGTCCGGCTTTCCTGACTCTGCTAACTTCTCCTTTCTCGAAACTCTTGGTCTTCGCTCCATCATGTGAGCCATTTTCTCTCTTTTTCTTATTCTTTCAAAAAAAAAAAAATCAACTGTATTTCATGTTTGTTTTTTTTTGGTTGATTATGGTGGTGTTGTAGATGTCTATGTCCTGAGCCATATCCAGAGCAAAATACTGAATTTCTTAAGGCCAATGGGATTAGGCTTTTTCAGCTTGGAATCGAAAGCTATAAGGTGAGCTATAACTAATCTCTCCCTCTTCTTGATTCTGGCTAGATTGTCGTTTTGTTATTTGTTTATTCGTTTTGAACATGTAAGCATTTAGTTGCTTTTAAATTAAACCAATGAGCTCATTTCAATAAATATAATATGCAAACTAAATTTGTCAATTATGGAAATTTTTGCCCTAAGAAGATGTTTCAAGGTACGTTCAAGTAAACTCAAGAATACCCATTTGATTATACTGTTGGGAGCATAGAATTTGTCAGATAAAATGTTCTAATGATGTCATATCATATACCCTTCATTATTATTATTATTATTATTATTATTATTATTCAAAATTATCTTATAAATAAATTAGATCAATGACAGTAACTATCGTTAAGTGTGATTGAATATGATCAGTGTATTTGAATTATTCAATAGTTATTACTTTATCCAATAGTTCATCGGTGCTCTTCCTTCAAGATATAAGACGTAGCATGATCTTTAGTACCATTATCTGTTGTTTCTGTTGTGTGTGCCTCAGCCCCCAACCTGTCATGATTGATGTGTTATTTTCATTTATTACTTATAATGAAGTCTTTGTCTATATACTGTTTTTCTTTTTTATTTTTTCATTCTATTTTTTTTAGATCAATTATTTTTCATTCTATTGGATCCATGTGGCAATTTTTACATTTTAAGAAAGGAAACTTTATATTCAAAAATTATAATTGAAAACCACGGCACTGGACAAAAAGAAAAATTAAGAAAAAAAAATAGAAATCATCGCTGACAGAACCCATTCAAGACTACAGACATGTGAGCTTGTTTTTTTTCTTCCTCAATGATTATTACAAGTTGTTCATTCGAGTTTGATTTAATGACATGCAATGGAATTGTCTAAATTGGCGGAAAATGCAAGTGTTTATTTATTATTTATTCAATTTTTTGTAAAATAGATGTTTTTAGGTTTTTTCCACTCATATTGCTATCTATAACTTACATTTGTAAAAGAATTTCACATATACTCTTATAGTAGTTCGATTGTTGTTTTTTTTTCTTTGTTTTACTAGTTCACTTGTAACTGAAGTCCTAAGATTAACCTCAGTTTTGGGGGATCGATTATTATAGTTATTAATGGTTGAATGTTAAATCTACTTGGAGAAATCCATCATTAGGCTAGCAGTTAGCTCCTGTAAGTGTCCTAAGCAGTGCATAACCAAGATTGTATTGTGAAAATTGGATTAATTTTTTAACAATAATATGTATAGTGTGTAAATAATTGCACCAACAATTATACCAAAAAAATTTTCAAAAAAAAGAGGTGGGTCATAATGGACACTCTTAAATATCAAGTCTTTCCTTAGATAAAATTTTCCTAGACATATAATCACTAGCACAAAATACCACCATAACTATACCAAAAATAGCTATTAAATAATTAATAAAGAGAACACCAAATTTAATGAGGTTCGGCCAATTTTGCCTACGTCCCCGGACACCACCAAAAGAATATTACTTTCAAAGAACAAATATAAAAAAGAGAGAAGAGATAAAATTGTTAAGCCTTAAAATGAGAATGCTTAATAATTTTTGGGATGATTATAACAAAGGGGGGAGGGGTCTTATTTATAACCAACAAGCCCCTCCCCATATCCCACACCTAACGATGTGGGATTTAAAAAAAGGCCAAAGACAACAAATTTCCATCTTGACTATTTTTTTCATTTACAATCTTCAAATCTTCTTTCATAAAAAAACTATTTCAGTGGTATCTTCAAATGAGTTGTGTAGTGCTCATCTTCAATTTCTCAAAATATTGATTAAGTTCAAACAATGGTTGAACTTGACAGCTGTCACTACCTTTGTCAACATGTCTACGGGATTATCAGTGGTCCAAATTTTCTAAAGTAATATTTTACCTTTCTCCAGAATCTCACGTACAAAGTGATACCGAATATTGATATGCTTTGTCCTTGCATGATAAACTTGGTTCTTTGCTAAATGAATAGCACTTTGGCTATTATAATGCACTTTAATATGCTTTTGTCTAACTCCCAGTTCACCAAGCAATACTTGAAGCCAAATTACTTCTTTAACAGCCTTTGATACTGCCATGTACTCTGTTTTCGTAGTGGACAAGACAACTGTTGACTGTAATGTAGACTTTCAATTAACCGGCCTCTTAGCAAGTGTAAACACATAAACAGTAGTTGATCGACGTTTATCCAAATCACCAGCATAATCGGAATCACAATATCCAACTGCACATTGACCATCTTTCTCATCCCGCTCAAATATCAATCTAACATCTACGGTGTTCATAATATACCGCAGAATCCATTTTACAGCTTGCTAGTGCTCCTTACTAAGATCATGCATGTACTTGCTCACAACTCCAACTGCTTATGAAATGTCTGACCTTGTACACACCAAAGCATACATCAAGCTACCAACATTATTTGCATATGGAACCTTAGACATGTACTCACTTTCCATTTCATTTTTAGGAGATGAAGATGAGTTGAGCTTCATATGAGGTGCAAGCGGTGTACTTACAGGTTTTGACTTTTCATTCAGTCCAAAACACTGTAGTACCTTCTTCGGATAATGTTTCTAATTTAAACAAATCTTCTCTCTCTTCCTATCTCTGCATATCTCTATGCCTAAAATTTTCTTTGCTTCTCCCAAGTCTTTCATTTCAAACTCCTGATTCAGCTGAGTCTTCAACTTCTCAATTTCTTCTAGATTCTTTGAAGCTATCAGCATATCATCAACATATAGGAGAAGATATATGAAAGATTCATCTTGTAGCTTGCGCAAATACACACAATGGTCGTATTTGCTCCTTGTGTACTTTTGCCTCATCATAAAATTGTCAAATAATTTGTACCACTGCCTCGGAGATTGTTTCAATCCATTCCAATTTACATACCCATTTTTCTTCTCCAGCAACCTTGAACTCTTCTGGCTGAGTCATATAGATTTCCTCTTCTAAGTCTCCATGTAGAAATACAGTTTTTACATCAAGTTGAATGAGTTTCAAATTCAATTGTGCTACCAAGGCTAATAAAATTCTAATGGAGGAATGCTTTACAACTGGAGAAAATACTTCATTATAATTAATTCCCTCCATCTGAGCATAGCCTTTAGCTACCGGCCTTGTCTTGTAGCGAACATCGTTCTTATTAGAAAATTCTTCCTTTTTTATATATACCCATTTGCATCCAATTGTCTTTTTTCCCTTTGGAAGATTAGCTATCTTCCATGTCTGATTCTTTCCAAGGGACTGCATTTCATCATCCATGACCTTTCTCCACTTTTCCTTTTCTGAACTTTGGACAGCTTCATTATAAGTGTTAGGAATGCCATCATTTGCAATTAGGGATGCATAAGCTACCATACCATCAAATCGAGCAGGTTTGCGAATCTCTCGTCATGGCCTATTTGTTGCAATAGATTCTTATTGCTGTGGGGGTTCTTGGGTTGGAACCTCTTCTTCATCTGACTCTACCTCTACCATAGGAGTATCTTCATCTGTTTTATTTGTTGCTGGGTCAACAATTCTTCTTTCAAACTCCACCTGCTGTGAAGTACCATCTGTTTGCTGAACAATTTCATTTGTTACCTGTTTCAATATGGTAGACTCGTCAAAGGTAACATCTCTGCTAAAGACTATCTTCTTTGTTTCTGGACACCAAAAGTGAAGTCCATTCACACCAGTGGTGATCCCAATAAAAAACGCTTTCTTTACCCTCAGATCTAATTTTGATTCCTTAACATGGTAATATGCAGTGGAACCAAATACACGTAAGAAATCATAATCAGTAGTAGATTTTTTAGACCATATCTCCAAAGGTGTTTTACCACCAATAGCAGTTGATGGTAAGCGATTAACGAGATGACATGCATATGTAACAACCTCAACCCAAAATTGTCTGCCCAACCCAGCATTGGACAACATATACCTAACTTTTTCCACCAATGTGCGGTTCATGCGTTCTGCCATCCTATTCTGTTGTGGTGTATCTCTAACTGTGAAGTGTCTAAAAATGCCTTCATCTTGGTAGAATTTCAAAAATGGATCACTTTTATACTCTCCACCATTATCTGTGCGGAGACATTTGACTTTTCTGCATGTCTGAGTTTCCACTATCTTTTTTCATATGAGGAAAACTCTCAACACTTCATCCTTTATCTTCATATTATACACCAATACTCTCCGATAGAAGTCATCAATAAATGTTACAAAGTAGTGCTTTCCTCCCATTGAAGCTGTCTTGGAAGAACCTCACACATCTAAGTGAACATAGTCCAAAATACCCTTGGTATCATGGATTGCAGTACCAAACTTCACTCTAGTCTGCTTGCCTTTGACACAATGCTCAAAGAAATCCAACTTTTGGGGTTGCATTCCTTTCAATAATCCTTGATCTGACAACAGTTTCAAGGATTTATCTCCAGCATGTCCCAAGCCCATATGTCATAATCTGGTTGCTTCCAACTATTGATCTTTACTGTAAGCTACTGCTGCTATCCCAATAATTGCATTACTCTGATAGTAATATAAGTTATTGGCCTTTTTTAATCCTTTCATTATCACCAATACACCAGAAATGATTTTTATTACTCCATCTGCTGTATTTACAATGAAGCCCTTTGATTCTAGGACTCCTACAGAGATGAGATTCTTCTTCAAACTCGGTACATATCGGACATTTGACAGTGTTCTGATTGATCCATCATGATTTCTCAATTGGATTGAACCAATTCCTTTAATCATACATGGACCGTCATTTGTTGTGTAAACAGTTGCTCCTTCTAGTTCTCTAAACTCAAAGAACCAATCCCGATTGGGACACATATGATGACTACAACCAGAATCAAGTAGCCATACACTAGAAGAGCTTGTTGATGACACAACAGCTAATGAAAAGTCTGATTCTTCATCATCACACTCAGCTACATTTGAATTCACGATAGCTTTTCCTTTATCAGATTTGCTTTTATTACTCAGCTTAGGACAATTTATCTTCTAATGTCTTTTCTCCCGGTAAAAGGCACATTCATCTTTAGCTGGTCTGGATTTTGATCTCCCTTTCTTTTCTCTCTTCCTGCTTTGAGAGTGACCTCTCACAATCAATGCTTCTGCTATTCCACTTGAACTCTCTTTCTTGTCTTTCTTTCGTTGTTCCTAACTGTATAGTGCAGCAGTTACTTCAGAGA
Organism: Garcia nutans; assembly: GCA_947685225.1. Lineage (NCBI taxonomy): Eukaryota > Viridiplantae > Streptophyta > Magnoliopsida > Malpighiales > Euphorbiaceae > Garcia > Garcia nutans. Next base: position 9,535,287 of record CANTUV010000025.1, read on the forward strand.
GAGTCACTTCAGCCTTTCCATGGAGTAGAGTTATTTCAAGAAACTCAAACTCCTCTAGAAGGGACCCCAACAGCATCAAAACCAAATCTTAATATTTGAAAGTCACATCCAAATTCATCAAATCAGCTACCAATTGATTAAAATTGGTGATGTGTTTATTCATAGTGGTACATGGAACATAAGTGAAGCGAAACAATTTCTTCTTCATATGAAGCTTGTTCTGACTGCTTTTCTTCAAAAAAATTTCCTCTAATGCCTTCCACAATTTACTTGCGGAAATTTTTTTAGAGAACGCATACTTCTGTTCTCTAGAAAGGCATGATTGAATTGTACCACAAGTCACACGATTGATGGCTTTTCAATTTTTTTCATCAATGTCTTCTGGTTTCTCTTCTTCAATGGCAATATCTACACCTTGCTGAAAGAAAGCGTCTAGAACCTCACTTTGCCACATACCAAAATGACCCGTACCATAAAAAATTTCCACTGTAAATCTAACATTTGACACAGCAATCCTTGACCAAATTGACGAAGTGGATGCTGTCTCCTTTGAAGTGGATGATTTGCCTGAGTCGTCTACCATTTTTGCTTCAAAAACTTATTTAATAGCTAACAAATGCAGAATACAAATAATCCAAGAAAATCTTTTCTGATGTGGAATATCAGATTAGGCTGCAACCACAGAGCATACTCAGAAAATCTTGGCTCTGATACCAATTGTTGTGGAAATTGGATTAGTTTTTCACCAATAATATGTATAGTGTGTGAACAATTGCACCAATAATTATACTAGAAAAATTCTCAGGAAAGAGAGGTGAGTCACAATGGACACTCTTAAATACCAAGTCTTTCCTTAGACAAAATTTTTCTAGACATATAATCACTAGCACAAAATACCACCACAACTATACCAAAAATAGCTATTAAATAATTAATAAAGAGAATACCAAATTTAACGAGGTTCTGTCAATTTTTTCTACGTCCTCAGACACCACTAAAATAATATTACTTTCAAAGAATAAATACAAAAAAGAGAGAAGAGATAAAATTATTAAGCATTAAAATGAGAATGCTTAATAATTTTTGAGATGATTATAACAAAGGGGGGGAGGGGTCTTATTTATAACCAACAAGCCCCTCCTCATATCCCACATCTAACGATGTGGGATTTAAAAAAAAGGCCAAAGATAACAGGTGGAAGGGATGAAAAATGAGGAAGCACAGACATTTAGAATCAACAATTGCAGAAATTGTCTAAATGCCAAAAACAAGAGCATGATAATTCTTGTGGAACATAATTGAATCACTTAAAACATAACATTTTGTTGAGCCATGTCTAAACCTAGGTGCACTTGTTTTGTTTCTCTCTTAAAATGTACCTAGTCCTTTTAGTTATCTCTTGAGCTTATTTAACTCTTGACTAGATCTATAAATGTGTTTGGTATAAAACTAAGGGTGAAGAGATCTTTTTATCTCCCCCATAAAGAGAAGAGACCGACATTTTCCCTTGGTTAAATAGGAAATTATGTTATCTAACTTCTATCAATATCATGTTTTATACCTTACAAGTCATGTCATCTTGTGTCCAGGTTCAAAAATTATTCAATCAATCTATTTTTTATAATACTAAATGGTTGCTTAGACCAATTTCTCTACCGGGAGATGTATTAAATTAGTTAATGGTTTTGTTCATTATTCTGGCCTTGCCACGTGTATAAATGCATGGGATCAGTTTCATATCAACATAATTGCGTATTCTAGTAGTTGATTTATGACAGAATTTGGCACTTGGGTAGCAATGGGACTGTACAATATGAACTTCCAAATATATTTGTGTGGATTTATTATGCCTTCATGGAGCAAACAACTGTTCAGTTTTGGAGTTTTGATTTTGAATTGGGAAAAATATCTTAAGCTTTGTACTTGCTTACATCATGCAGCGTCCTTTGTTTGAATGGGGAATATGTTTGTGAAATGAATTGTCATAATCTTGTCTAGCATTATGTTTGCTTAGTGCATAGACACTGATATGGGAAGTGGTTATGCGCGCGTGTATCTAATAGTTCTCATTGGTTATGAGCAAGCACTAAGAAGTATTATTTTTAAATCTGAATCAGGATTACCTTAAACAATTTAGTTTGGTTGCCTCATTTCTAGTGCTGTTTATGTGTTTTTTGTTCCATTTGCTATTTAAGTTGCCATGCACTTGACAGCTTATATGGGCTATTTATGAATCTTCACTGCCCACTGCAATTTTATCATCTTCGATTTTTCGTCTTTTAGCGGTCCATTTTCTTTTTATTTCTTTCGAATATGATTACCTGTAACTGTTGGTAACTCTAGAGAGTGTTTCACCCTTCACTATTTTGCATGAAGTGACTGCTTTTTAATCAAATATACATCCTCTAGTCCGCCTGTCAGACAGCATTATCACAGACACATGGCCCTTATATAGCACTAGCAAATATGTAATTAAAATATCGCCACTGGCTCTGTACTCTTGCTTTCCATGATGGAAAAGATTGCTATAGCCTGTTCTCATAATAGCGGCAGAAGTAGGATGTCTGCTTCACTAGTTATGAATCTAACTTGTGCCTCTGTGGACAGATGAATCAATATTGCTCTGGCATCTGGTATTCTTTGAGGCAAATTCGGGAAAAAATGGCCAATATGGAACCAAAAAAAAATGATAAGACTTGCTGATCCCACCGAATTATGAATAGACAAATAGTTAACGGTCAACTAAGAGCTTGAGTTTTTTGAGTTAACATTGCATCATCCCCACGCATCTTTCAAAAATTCATTATGGAGGATAACTTTTTCATTGTCATGTTCTTCCCTATTCTTAATCGTTTTGGGAGCAAAATATTAATAGTGAAAGCTCTTGATTGTTCATATGATTTATTGATCTCAGTCCTCATATCACTGTTGCTAACTGATAGTTTTCAATTTTTGCATCCAGGAGCCTTTTGTGAACATCCCAGAGGATACAGTTCGTGAAGCATTAAAAATTGTCCTTGGTAATACTAGTCCATTATATGGTTTTAACCTGTTTCTAGCTGGATTAAGTTGTTACTTTGAGAGAGAATCACTTGTACTAATTCATAATTATTTTTTAATTTAGATGCAAGGAATCACCCAGTTTTAATACATTGTAAACGAGGGAAGGTATGTGCCTTTCTAAAGGTTCCTAGAATTACATACCTAGTTCCAAATTTTAGCAGCTTATGAATTATATATTTGCACTTGCTTTCCTTTTCTCCAGCATCGAACAGGTTGTGTGGTGGGTTGCTTGAGAAAATTGCAAAGATGGTGCCTATCATCCATTTTTGACGAGTACCAACGATTTGCTGCTGCCAAAGCTAGGGTCTCTGATCAAAGGTTCATGGAGTTGTTTGATGTTTCTACCTTAAAGCATATGCCAATGTCATTTTCATGCTCAAAGAGATGAACGACTAGTTGGACTAAAATGGATTTTTTGTTTTGTTTGTTAGCCCAAGGGAATCCTAAGGTCCTGCATTGGAATAAATAGGAAAAGGTGATGAGTTCCTGGATGCATTACTGCGGCAAAAGGACTGATTCTTTTCTTTTTCTTTTTTCATCCTCAAGGATAATAAGAAGCATTATGTTGGCATGTTTTAAAAATCAAGTAGTGTTGTTGATTAAAATTCCCGAATCTCCTGTTGAAAATTTATAGGTAGATTGAATCAGTATTGCTTATCTTCTGTTCTCTATTCTCTATCTGCTATGGCCGATGATTATATGGAAAGGCCGATGATTTACAACTTGTTATGTGTAATTACGTATTTTCATAAATAAAAAAGAAAAAAATCTCGAAGAAATTAAGAGTGGTGACTGTTGTCAGATGCTTGATCGAACATTAGCTCATCAGAACATGCATGATTACGTCAATTTTGTGCTTTGGGCTATGCCAACGCTTTGGGGTTCAAATCGTTGTTTAGTTATTGGAGTTGTTTTCAAGATAGATAAATTTTTGGATTCGAACTTCAAAACTTCATTCCAAGATGTGGTATTGAAGTTATTTGTGAATGTAAAGAGTTCTTTAATTCGAATACCACCGAAGTTAACGATACTTATTATTATTCAGATTAGCTTCCCTGTGAATATGCTTCACCTGTACTTGCCAATCCAGTTTAAGCATGTCTCGATTACTTATAAGATGGGCCAGACCAAACAATTGATCGCTTATCTTTGCTACGAATGAGATTCACCACTTCTGCGCTATCTAATTCCTCCTGTATATTTCTATAATGCCTGCATTCCAAGCTTACTGTAATCTTTGAAACAAACCCCAGGCCTCTGCCTTTAATATAATATAAGTTGGTGAATGGGTCAAATTACGAGTCTTAATTAATGAAGAAAATTAAATATTATTTGGAGGCAAACCTTTGAAAATTTTAATATTTTTTAAATCTAAACTTCATCCGATTCAGTAATTAATAAAACAAAGTGAAATATGTTTGAGTAGAATAAATAATATCTTTTAGTAAATACTCAAAAAAGAATAAATAAAATTATAAAACATACAAAAGTAAAGATGGCGGGTTTTATAATCTTGTAGCATGTATAGACAAACACGTAGAATCATAAAATTCAAACTACATTATGATTCATAGGAGAATATAAGTATTGTCATCATGGTTTTGAGTTTCATCTTAATTGATCTTTTTTTTATAAGACGATTGCACTCTCAAAATTTCTTGAAAGGACCATGGGAAGAGAGTATATAAAGATGGCGTCCAATTTTCTTGGTACTGATCGAATAGCTTAATAAAACACTGAAAGCTTGTCTAATATCACTACAAGAATGTTACATATTACCGACGAAAAAATTCATCGAATATATTTTGTCGGTTAATTATCAAGAGAAAAATTTTTGTCGGTATTACTGACAGAAATTTAGTTGGTAAATATTTTCAAAAATATTTATTTTCTGTCGGTATTACCAACTGAGTAAATTTTCTATCGATAAATTATTAATAATATATTAGTCGGTAAATATTTCTAACTGAATATCTTTCTGTCGGTATTATCGACTGAGAATATTTTCTGTAGGTAATACAGACAGAAAATCTGTCGGCCTATAAGTTGTGTGACACATGATATTGCTGACAAAAAAACTTTCTCGCGATAAATATTTATCGTTAATACCGACAGAATATGTGTTTCTTGGTCATTCTAAGAGCCGCTGGAAATTGATTTTTCTGCCGGTGTTTGGTTTTTTCAAATTTAAATTTTATATTATTGTAAAATAATAAAATTATAAATTTTTTGCCGAAAAAAATTTTGTTGGCAATAAATCTGACAGTAAATTTAAATATTAAATATATTTTATTTTTTTTATAAAAGTATATATTTTTTATTTAATTTCGTATTATTATTTTTATTATTTTTTATAATTTTTATATAAAATTTATCAAAGAAATTAAAATAAAAAATAAAAATTTATATGTAAATAAAAATTAAATGTAATAAATTAAAAAGTATAAAATAAATGTACGTCAACATAATAAAATATACATAAAAATATAATAAAAATATATAAAGTACATAAATGCAATAAAAAATCTAAAATCAGATAAACACAGGAGGTAGAGATGGAGGTGGAGGTGGATGATCAGGACCATCTGGAGGATGCTACCGTGATGGATCGAAAGTCCATTGCATGAAGTTAGTCATAAATTCCTGCAGCTGCTGCTGGAACAACCTCTGTACCTTTGTCTGCATCTGCTGCTGGACCCGGGCTTGCACCTCCTCCTATATCTGCTATTAAACAATTCGATCACGCTTTGCTAACTGTTTCTTTAAATGCTCAATCTCGTCCCGTAAAGAAGACGAACTAGAAGATGATGAAGAAGAAGTTAGTTGAAATACTGAGAGCTAAGTTCATATAGCTTCTTCTTCTTCTCTCCGCTTACAGCAGCTCTAAATAAACTATCATCATCAATGGACGTATCAGACTGAGTGACATCCTCTTGAGATGCAATATAACGATCCTATATAAAAAGAAAAATATTATATACCTTATATTTAAAATTTTATTATAAAATTTAAGAAAAAAATTATGAAATTACTTATATTTACATCCTGAGGCCGGCGATCTACAAATGAATGCCCGTTGTGATCCCTAGTGTGCGTAAACAAAAATAACTCATAGCTGCTCAGAAGACGACCTAGGCTAGACTCCTATTGAGATAAAAATATTAATTTTGTAACTCAAATTAAAACAAATATAAATATTAAAAAATATAATAACTTACAAGTGCATGTGCATGAACATAATGCGCTATACTGCCTCTCATATGTGTAGATGGACCAGTACCATCTACAATACTAGACATATTGTTTCGAGAGGCAACAATAGAACGTGCCTGCCTCTCTGAAAAGTTCCACCGGGCCTACAGATTAGCCCACAACTGATCATCAATATATGAAGGATGCTTCCCCGCAACCTTCACCTCGCTCAGCATATCACTATAATGAATAGTTGTCTTCTTTATGAAAGTAATCCAAACTAGGTGATTAATGGTCTGGTCTCAATAAAAATATTTCTGCAAAAAAAAGAGATTAATTAATATATGATAATTATAAAATTTTAGCTTTTACATATTAAATATTAAAATGCAGACAAATTTTTAACCTTAAACTCCTCAAACTAAAAATTCTTCATCTTCGGAGAGATGGCCTTCTAGAAAATTTTGGCAAAATCCATCTTCTCTGTCATGATCTTTTAGATACGTCTCGTGGAAGACCCAGATAGATCCATCATATAGCTACAATATGAACAAATAGGGATTAATTATAAAATATCAAAAATAATTAAAAAAAAATTAATATTTAATATAAATAACGCAAAATTAGCAAAATAAAAAATACTTGCTTTTCCTCCCGAACTAGGAGACGTTGCATCCTGCCATCCGGACCCCGCAGCTGATGCTGCAGCACTAGTACTAGCAGCACCAATAGGGCTACCAGTAGAGGGTGGATGATCAGAATGAGGGGGATCCTCCGTCCCCATATCTACAACAGGCTCATCAATAGGAGAATCCTCAATTGGAACATTATTTGCAATATCGTGCAACTGTATACCTGTGGCCGGACCACCAGAACCTCGACTTTCATTGGATTGACCGCTAAATCATGATCGATCCAAATATTTGCCTATTTCACGATGCATATTTAAATAAATAACACTTTATATAGTTAATTTATAAAACAATGCAAGCATTATTAAAATAATTGTTAGAGCGTAAGCAAATTGTTGGTATTACGTACACCTATTATTTTTATTCATCACTTTCATCTGATTGTGATGATTCATATTCTGATACAAATATTGATTCATCTGATTCATATTCTCTATCTCCATAATTAATATCCATGAGTTGTCCAGTTGGATCATTTAAAGGACCTGGATCAACATCATTCGCCAAATCTGCAGCTTTTACATTTTCAGAACTATCTTCTTGAAATACAATATTTGACTCCTGATTATTAGCAGATGATTCAGGTAGATCAATTCTTGATCTAGCTTTTATTTTACACACCTCCAACTAATTAGAAGTTTCTCGCCTTATGCTAGTGTAAGGGACGTAGTACACCTGGATAGCTTGACTGGCAAGAATGAACGGTTCATATTTGGCATATATTCTTTTTTGTTCACATTCGCTAAATTATAATGTGGATAGACTCTTGTCCCATTTATGGGGTTATACCAGTCACATTTAAATAATATCACCCTCTTAATTAATAGAGTAGTATATTTGATCTCTACAATATTTGTTAACCAACCATAGAAATCATAAGAGTTTTCACCAAAGTTTAGTTGCTCTCATTGTACAATGAGACTCAGTGTGAAATTTGTAACCATTGATAAAATACACTTTATAATATATAACAATCGGTAATGGGCCCTGAGATAGATCCTTCAAATATTTGTCAGAAATCGTATGGACATTTTCAGTTGCCTAAATCAAGAAGAAAAATAATACATAACTTTAAATTCTAAAAAATTTAATAAATTAATACGAAAGGCAGTAGATTGCATAACGAAATAAATTAATACTTACATATTTGTGGGACTATAAGGGAAAATTATTCTCTAACTTGACATCAACTTGTGAATTCATTATATTTTCATTCAAATCTCGTAAATGTTCAATGAATGTGCTGGAGTATATTAAAAACATATTAATATCATATAAATTCATGATGATTTTATGTTAGAACAATCATATTTAAATATTATTTCTATTTAAAATTTGTTAACTTACTTGAGATAATGTGTAACTTCATTGCAATTCAATAGTATGTATGTATGAACTATAAAAGATTCCCTCTGATCCAATCTTCGTTTTGTTGCTTTACCATATGGTCGTCCCGGAGGTTTGAAAATAGACAGGAGACCTTCAGAGTGGTCTTCTATTCCTCCATTATTATTCCGAGGGACTTGATACAATTTTGTTATGACATGAAACTCGAAGTAATATGAACAGAAAGTTGATACCTCTTCCACTAAAAATGCATTATAAATTGAAGTTTCCACTTTTGCTTTGTTTTTTGCATTTTTATTTAAATGTCATAGATATCTTTCAAAAGGATACATCTAGCGGTACTGTACCGGACCAACAATTTTAGCTTCATATGGCAAATGAACTGGCAAATGTTCCATTGAATCAAAGAAACTTGGAGGAAATATTTGCTCCAATTTGCAAAGAATAATTAAAATTTCTTCTACTAACTGCTCAACTTGAAAAACTTTAAGGGATGTTGCAGTTAGTTCTTCAAAAAATAAGCTTAATTCAATTAGAGCTTTTCGAACTTTTTTTGGTAATAACTCTTTAAATGTAATAGATAATAATCTCTGCATAAATACGTGACAATCATGACTCTTCATCCTAAATGGTTTTTATCCATTGGCATATTAATGGTTTCTGATTACGATCCAATACGTAATTAGCTTTCAGATATCTACTGATCACTTTATTTTGTTCCAACTCCGGCCTTTTATAAAAAATTCTCAAGTTTTCTCTTGACTTTGTATTATCTTTTGTTTTATCTGGAACATCCATAAATGTATTAAACACATTCTAGAAAAAAAAAATTTCAATGTGCATCACATCTAGGTTATGTCTTATTAGATTTGAGCTCCAATAAGGTAAATCCCAAAATATTTTCCTTTTTTTTTATCCACAATTCTGACATAAATTGTTATGGGGATTGTCATTATATTCAGTTACTTTGTATAGCCCCAATTGCTCAATCTGAAACAACAAATCATCCCTAGTTAGTATCGGTGGAGCATCTTTCCTTACTATAGTATTTTTCATGAAACACTTTCGATTTTTTCTGAATGGATGATCCACCTTCAAAAACTTATTGTGATTATCAATCCAACTTATTTTTTCTCCATTCGGTAGAGTAAATGCTTCTGTATCATTCATGCAATAAGGGCATGCTAACCTTCCTGCAGTACTCCATCCAGATAATATTGCATATGCAGAAAAATCACTTATAGTCCACATAAATGCTGCTTTAATAATAAAATTTTTATTTTTTCAAACAATCATAAGTCACAACTCCTTCATTCCACAATTGTTTCTATTTTGCTATTAGCGGTTGCATAAATACATAAAATGTGATGTTTTGGATTATTTAGATTAGGGACAAGTACAGAGAGAAATAAATATTGCTCTTTCATACACATCCAGGATGAAAAATTATAAGGAAAGAGTATTATCGGCCAGCATGAGTATTGTTGCCCCGATGACCCAAAAGGTTAAAAACCATCTGTACACAGACTCAATCTGACATTACGATATTCAGCTTCAAAATTAGGAAGTATTCAGCTGAAATGCTTCCATGTCTCAGAATCCGAGGGATGACACATGATTCCATCTTCTTGTTCATGCTTATAATGTCATCTCATGTGTTCTGTTGTAGCATTTAAAGCATATAATCTTTGAAGTCTATGTATAAGTGAAAAATAATACATTCTTTTAAAATGCACAAATTTTTGTCTCCCTGTAACTCGACTTCATTTGAATCTAGATTCAGAATAAACCTACAGATTCTGCATTCTTCATCATCACCTCAATATAACATACAACCATTTTTGCAATAGTCGATAATTTCCACTGGCAATCCAAGACCTTTAACAATTTTTTTGATTTGGTAGGAACTATCAAATATTTTATTATCTTCAGGTAAAATCTCTTTGATAAATTAAATCCATTGATAAAAAGCCTTTACTAACATATGCTGCTCAAACTTCATGTTCAAATAGCATCCCATGACTGATAGCAAAGTATGTTTTTGACACCTAGGCCACAATTTATATCTAGTGAATTCAATAAATTATAAAAATGTTGAGCTTCCAAATTAGGAGCCTCAGCCACTTGTTCATGCTGGCCATCACTAGATCTAACTCCAATAGTATTTGGCATGCCCCAACAATATCATATACCATTTTTTCTAAGTTTTCTAATTGCACAACGTCAAATATAATAAATATTCAAAAAAGAACTTAATTTTGAATATTTATGCTATTTGCTATGCAATTAGAGAATATATTTGATAGAAATAGTACTGAATTAAGAATAAAACTTGTTAAGAATTATCTCGTTTTTGTGTTAATATAAACAGATATAAATTAAATTTTCTAAAATGTCCAAATTGAACAATTCTTTAAGTTTTCATTAGCAATAAAATGAGTAACTCACCAAATGGGTACTAAGATTTATTTATATTATGTTTGTTCAATTAAAATATATTTACATGTTAATCAAATTTTTTACACAATTTCAAATAAAATTTTAATCTTAATTATCTACTAATATCACACATTATACTACAACGTCATTACATAGAACACAAACACATCAAAAAAATTTACAATTTCCATACAAAGTTAAAACAATTCTAAGAAATATTATGGGCCCAAATAAATATTTTTTTTGGAATTTATATTTTAAATTTTATTATTTATTATAAAATATTATGAGGCCTAAATAAATATTTTTAAGTAATTGGAGTTTAAATTTTATTATTTAGTACGACAATATTATGGGCCTATATATGTTTTATGAATTTTAAATTTTATTACTTATTATGAAATATTACGAAATTTAATAAAATGCTTTTTAGAATTTTTAATGATCTTATTACTTCTTAAATATTTATAATAATTTAATAAATACTAAGCTTAAAATTCGCTATGTTATTTTTTTTTAAAAGGAAACACATTTCTTATAATTTTTTTGGATATTGTAAAAAAATTATAATATCTTATTAAATATAAATGGGATTAAACTAACATATGAAATAAAATTTGTTATTTTCTTTTAAGTTATTGACAATATTAATTTATTTTTAATTATATATGAAATATTAAGCCAAATACAAATTAATAGACTCATATTTTTCTCACTTGTATTATTAGAATTATGATCAATTAGTGGCCATACTATCATTGATTTATATATTTTATACACTAATGTAATAATAAAATAAATATGTTGAAAACTTAATGTAATGAAAATTTGATTTGCTTTAATTACCACTTATAGACATTATTAAGTGGCTACATATATAACTTTATTATCACTTAAATTTATTTTATTTTCTTATTAATAGTATTTTTTATAAGTATCTTGTTTTAGACAAAAAAAATGAAATATTATTCAAATGATAGCACAATAAAATAAAACAAACTATAATTTAAGTTATTGCTCAAACAAAAATTTACATACAAGACCATTAAAAATAATAGCAAAAATTTTCATAAAAAAAATAAAATAAAGGACAAATTCTAATTAACTAAATCCCTAACAATTCATAAAATAACAAATATGTTATCTTCTTTGAGTAAAACCTAAAATTGTAAAAAATTATTAAAAATATAATTTTAAACTCTAAATTCCTATAAATTACTAAAGTACTATAAAATTTTAATTTTTACTACTAGTTTCCTAAAATTTCATAGAATAAAAAAAATTATATTTTTAACACTAAACACCTAAAGATTCCTAAAACCATAAAAATTTATTTTCTAACACTAATTAACAAACAATCTATAAAATAAAAAATATAATTTTTTTAAAATTAAACCCTAAAATTCCTAAAAAAGCTAAATGTATGCATTTTTAAGTATAAACCTAAAAATCCCTATAATTACTCAAAAAATTTAATTATAACCACTAATTTCCAATAAATTAATATAATATCTTAAATTTTTAATTTTTAATACAAATTAACTAAAAATCCATAAAATCACAAAAAAAAATTTATTTTTTAAAAATAAAACATAACATTCCTAAAACATATAAATCACAAAAAAAAAATTAATTCTTTCACAATAATTTTGATATCAATCACAAAAATTATAATTTTTCACATTTCATTATTTTTTTTTCATTAACAAAAATCAAACATTCTATAAATTATGACTTTATATTAAAATTATCATTTTCCATTTTCACACATCCCCTAAAAACACAATTATTTCATGACAAATTTTTGTTTATATTTTCTAATCTGTAATTTTTTATAATTTATATAATTATAATATATAAAATTTTAGATTTATGATTTTCCCACAAAATTTATAATTATATCACAAAAACAAGATTTTTTCACAAAAACCCTAAACTCATAAATTTATAAATTATAAATAGAAAATTATATCCTAATTTATTCACAAAAACTATTTATATTATACTTTTTTTTCACATCACAACATAATTAAAAAAATAAAATAATTATGCTACATACAAAATTACAGAAAAAAATACTAAATAGATATACAAACAAAATAAAAAATATTACAACTATACAAAAAAATTTCCAACTACACAAAAATTATCAACAAAAAAATAAAAAAAATACATCAAAAATTAATAAATACCGAATAGGAAGAGAACAAATGCCAAACACTTCGAATTTTTTTCCAAAAAACGAACTGAAAATGAAAAAAAAATTACAAAACACTGAAAAATATTAACGAAAAAGAAAATTAAAAAATACTTTAAAAAGCCGTTGTCATCGCCTTTGAATAGCTTATTGGACCGGAGAGAGAGAGACCACCAAAGAAATAGGAAGATAGAGAAACAAAGATATATTGAGAAACAAAGACACAGACACAGACATAGATAGAGATGACAATGTGAGGGGGAAGGAAAAAAAGAAGAACATATTATTATATTTAGGGTACATATACTGAGAGAAATAAGTGTCTCTCGATAAATTTACAGAGCAAAATTAAATTTGCTGCAAATGAATTTTATTTATAGAGAGAAAATTTATTTTTCTTGATAAATAAAAAATAAAAAGGCAAACTAATTACCGTTTTATTTTTTTTACAGAGAAATTTCGTCTATTTTTAATACCGAGAAAGATATATTTCTCTCGATAAATGAAATATAAGGCAAAATTTTTTCGTTATGTTTACAGAGAGAAACAAAATAGCTCTCGCTACATTTACCGAAAAAATCTGTTTTATATATAAATGAAAAAAAATTTACGGAGAGAAAAATATTTCTCTCAATAGAAAATAATGAAATATTATTTTTTGCTTACCGAGAGATATATATTTCTCTTTGTAAATAAAACATAAGACAAAATTTTCATTCTTAGTTATTTTTATCGAGAGAAAAAAAAAATTTCTTGCTAAATTTACCGTGAGAAATCATTTTTCTTGGTAAATGACATATAAAAACGCGAAATAATTGCTACTTATTTTTTGTTTACTTAAAGAGATAAATTTCTCTTGGTAAATAAAATATAGGGCGAAATTTTTATTTTTAGTTATGTTTATCGAGAGAAATAAATGTCTCTCTCTAAATTTATCAAGAGAAAAATATTTCTTTCGGTAAATAAAATATAAAAATGCGAAATAATTATCGTTTTTTTATTTACCGAGAGAGCTAAATTTATCTCAATAAACAGAAAAATAGAACAAGCAACAATTTTTTCTTTTTTTTTATTTTATTTACCGATTTATACTATATGTTGGTAAATTCTAACGGTACTTATAGTTGACGCTATAAATTACCGATTAATATTTTTTTTGTTGGTAAATTCAGTTGAAAAATTTTTGCGCCATTCTCTGGTGCCAATATTTCCGATGTTTGTTCTGTTAGTAAATATTTTTCTCGGTAGTTGGTCAGCAAACTCTCGGTACATTTTTAAATTTATTTTGCCTATTTTTTTTTATATTCTATTGATATCACCAACAAAAAAATTTCTGTCGATAACTTTTTTATCGATAATATCATACATTATTATAGTGTATTATATTAGTTCATTTTGATAAATTTATAGCTCAACACAATAGTAAAGTAAATATGCCATTAAAATATTCTTAAAAATTGGACATAAATATTTTGCTTTTCCTATATGTAAACTTTTTATTTAAGGCTTTATATACAAATCATAAAAAAATAAATAAGATAATATATAGATAGGTTGAACTTCGCAATTGAGTTAAACACAGGAGAAAAAGATAAAAAATTAAAAATAAATCCTTTAATTTTAGATAATAAAAAATAAAAAGAATGATAAGGATAAGTGACAACTAAAACTATATTTCTCAATCTTAAATTATAAATTAAAAAAAATTTATATCATACTATTTTTAGTATATTATATGATTTTCCTTTTATTTAATATATTACTTTTATTTATATATTTTTTAATAAAAAATTTACAATAAAGAACTTGTTATTTTTGTTAAAATTAATAGATTTTTGTTAAAAAAAATCTTTCGCTAGAGGTGTAGCTTTAGAAAATGGTGTTATAAATTGGGCTTTTTTTTTTTAAGAATTAAATAAAAAATATATATTTTTAAAATATTATTTATATATATATTTTTACAATTTTACAATTTTTGATTTACATTAATTACTTTTTTATATTTCATTTTTACGATATATATTTAACACATACTGTATTTTTGTAAAATTTTTATTTCAGTAATATTTTATAATTTTTCTTTAAATTATTTCTGTAATTTTTTATTTTTTAATTAATTGCATGGAAATTCACTTTTTTTTTTGTTAATGCCCTCGAAGTATTGGCCCACGTCTGCATTCAGTAAAGGTCCATTATAATAGAGTAGGTCTTAAAAGACAGTGATTATGTTGACAAAAATGAGACCTTCCGCCGTTTTGTATAAAATTTTTATTTTTTATCCTTAATTTTATAATAAACTTGTAATATAAATTTATAATAAATTAATAATAAATTATAAAAATTTGATATCTTGATAAATTAATTAGAAATTCTTATAAGTTAAATATATTTTAAAAATATAATATATTAAATTTTTTTATTTTTTCTAATATTTTTATAAAAAAAAACTCGATTATGTTAATGTCAAGTCATTAACATCTCTTAAACACCCACAAGAATGATTATTTTAGGGTTTAATGAAGAAAAAATTAAAAACATACTTCATTGGCAGACCTTTGATGTTTGTTTTTTCAAATATTGTCCTTTGAGACTCTTAATTGGACAGTCCTAAGTTCAAAGATGCGGTTGAGATTTTGTGCGATACCATGTATATCCTATTTATTTATTTTTTTGTTTCCAAATATTTATTGGCTTTTTAGATTGAGGAATTTGCATGCATTAAACTTTTTTAATAATCATTATTTGAGTATTAATTTAGATAATTAATAGTGCTTTTAGTTGCACAAAAATCTTTAAAAAATTGGCTAAATAATCATGTTTGACCGAAAAATTTATATTTATTTGTAAATGATCTATATAAAATAAAATGCTAAGCCCACTAAACTTTACCAACCAGTTATTAAAATATTTTTCTTAGGAAGAATAGAAAAAAATATTTTACCAGAAAAGTAGATTAAGGGGTCCACATGTCAAAAAATAATCATATCCTTAATTTAAAATATAACGAAATAAGAAAGAAATATTATAAGGATATTTTAGGTATTACTTAAATTTTTTCTGTAAAGTTGGATTATAACCAAATAAGTTAATATTTTTTTAATTCATTTTTTTAGTATTTTATTGCATATTCCAAACACAGTAATTAATTTTTGTCAATAAAATATAATCCCTATAATATATATATGTAAAATACATTTTTAGTAATCAATTTTTTCAATAATTTAACAAACGTACTATAAATGCTTTATTCCTTTCCTGATGAGAGTTAAAACCATGATAATTTTACCCTCTAGACATTTTGATATATCAAAATTTGAAAATACCTTTATGATCTTACAAAGTAAACATAATTTAATATATATATTTTTTTCTTATTATAATACAATAAGATTTTCATGAAATTTATAATACTAACTATGAGAGATATGTTAATTACATATAACAATAAAGCATTTATATGTCATATTAAATTTATTTAAAAATATAAAATTCAAGTTAAAATTGAATATAACTAATATATATATATACCAGTAAAAACTAAAAGGATCTTACAGGGGATAAACTAATTTTACAAGCTTTAATCAAAGCAACGAACAATCGGGCATAAGCCCCACACTTAGATCTAGACAGATAATAAAATCGATAAAAATAAATAAACATTAATTATAAATAAGTGAAAAAGACTGTATTAAAATAAATTAAATAAATAAATTAAAAGCATATATTAAAAATATATAAATAAATAAGTTAAGTAAATTAATTTAAAGAACATAATTAAAAGAACATATAACTTTATATATAATCTTTAAAGAAAATATAATATTAAGAATCAATTATTAGTATAGTGTTTTTCGTTATACCAGGTACCACATGCTTATAAATCCTGCTCATAGCCAGTAGCCGTTACAATCGAGTGTCCAGCTTATACTAATAAGATATAAAGAAAATAAAACTTTACAGATTTCTGATGTACCAGATCAACTTTTGTTGCAAGTGCAGAGCATACTTATACAAAATAAAACTTTAAAGTATAAAATACAAGCTTTAATATAATTAACTTACAAGCGAATCAATAGTATTGGGGATAGAGATAAAAGAAATTTTAAGTAAAGAAAGAAAGGGAAAGGGAAAGCTAGAACTAAAGCTTGAAGGTTCTTCAATGTCTTCTGTGTGAGGAAGAGAGGTTTCGAATCCTCTTTCAGCTTCAGAATAGGCTCCTTAATATAGACAGAGGCTTTAACTTTACACTGTTCTCGTCACATGCCTGGTACTGTGGATGAATAGTAGCATGTCGCTACTATTTACTTTTACTATACCTTCATGCATCTGGAACTGTAGAAGAATAGTACCTTGTCGGAGGTACTATTTGCTTTACTCTGGAAAACTGTGGATGAACAGTTCTTCTGACTTTACTGTTGGTTTTTCTCTGATAAATACTATTGATGAACAGTATCCTGCCAGTGGGCATCGCCTTTATTGACTTTAATGAAGAAAAAATGTTTCTTCTGCCTTTACTCAGTTGTATCAGAGTCAGATTCAACTTTCTTTTTATTTTTCTTTTCTTTCTTTATTTTTTCTTTTTCTTTTTCTTTTTCTTTTTCTTTTTCTTTTTCTTTTTCTTTTTCTTTTTCTTTTTCTTTTTCTTTTTCTTTTTCTTTTCTTTCTCTTTCTCTTTTTTCTTTTCTTTTCTTTTCTCTTTATTTTTTCATTTTTACTTTTTTATTTTAATGGGGAACAGAATCCCATAACAACCATTTTCATTGTTGGGAAAATAATCTGAGTCAGATGTCTCAGTAGAAGATGACGTCATAGATGAGGTGGAAGTATTCGAAGAAGATGAAGGAGATTTTCTTCTTATGGATGAAACTTTAGATCTTTTGGATTGGGCTTTATTTGAGGATCCAGCAGAGCTAGTTTTGTTGGGCTTAATGGGCTCAGAGATGGAAGGAGGAGATCCAACCATCTGTTCCATCAAGGCTCTATATTCTTCTGCAGTCTTAGCAGCTGCAAGAAGGACTATATTATGGGCTCTTTGAGCTCCAAAAGAGACTGATAGCTTTGGGTCAAAGCCACTATGGTTTCTCTTTAAGAGCCATTGCTTTACTGTTTCCTCAGTGGTAGAATTGCGAAAGGCAGTCCGCCACTTGACTTTTACTTTTCTCAATACAACAGGGATATTGGTATCTGACTGAATAGAAATGTCAAAATACCATTGATTACCCAAGGTATACTGAAAGTTAGACAAAAGAGAAGAAGATGAGGAAATTTCTTCTCATATGGAGTAGAGTTTAGATGAGCTCTATAATATTGGTAGGCCAATTGTACATCTTGTGGTAGTGATCGATCATCACATTCACAGTAGTGCCACCAATCAACGAACCAGAAAGGGAGTTTGTTTGTCTTTATATTAGTATCAAAATAGATAAGCCAGGAATGAGTTTTTCCAGGGTTTTGGAAAAATAGGGCTTTAGTCCAAGTATCTATATAATCTCAATAGCTATAGGAAGGACAATGTGCTTTAGAAGAAAGAGCTTTAAATTTCACAAGAACGTGTAGAGGTCTTCCCCATTCAGAATGATGGAGAATTTTCTTTATTTTAAAAGAAGAATAGACTATGACAGCCTTATCCTGCTAACTATAGTTATGCTTTAGAAATAAAGAATCAGAATCCACAAGAACATTAAGTTAATATTCTTGGGTTTTTAAAAACTCTGTTGGTTTAAAAAATCAATTTTTAGGATATACAGACTCAATTACAGACCATGGGTTCTGCTGAGCAGGCCCATTTTCAATAATTAATTCTGTAACCAAAAATTTTTATTATGCCATAAAGCTTTTTGTTTTAATGGAAAATTCGAAGAAATAACTTGAGTTGATGGATTTGAAACAACCAACTCATCTTTAGAAACATTTTGAGTTAGAATTTTAGAAGACTGTCCTAACTCTGCTTTAAAAGGGATAATAGAATTATTACCTTGAGCTTCAAGAGGAGGGAAGCCCATCTTTGAGAGAGCTTTAAGGATTTCTAGTGATTGGGCCAGCTGAGAGACCTAAAGATCCATCTTTGCTTTATTATCTTCTTCTTGGACCGCATTAGCCCAAGACTTTATTGGTTTAGAGTTTGCTATACTATCTGAATGATCAGATAGGGCTTTAAGAGAATCTTCCTTTAGGGTTTCTTTAGCCTTATTGGCCATCTTCTTTTTGTTTTTCCCCATGATTCCTGAGAAGGAATTCACGAGTAAGGAAGTCAGGTAAACTATTATTCTCTCCTTTAATAAATTTAATATCAAAATCAAATATACTTAAAATAGCTTGCCACCTAGCAAAAATTTGTTTTGAGGCAAGATTTTTAACATCTTTTTGTAAAACATCTTTAGCACTTTTACAATCAATTCAAAGTAAAAACTTTTGATTTAATAAATCTGATTGAAATTTTGAAATACATAAAACTATACTCAAAATTTCTTTCTTTATGGTAGAATAGTTTAATCGGGTCGGACTCCAATGTCCTAAATAAAACTGGACTATGGTTTCTTTACCCTCCTTAACCTGCTTTAAAATTCCACCAAAACCTATATCTGATGCATCAGTTTCTACTATCTTAGAAGCTAATGGATCAGCTATATGTAGGCAAGGAATAATTTTAACTAGGGCTTTAACCTATCTAACTATACCAGAATGGACTTCAGTCCATTGGCCTGGGTTTTTCTTTAGTCTATCATGTAATAGTTTTATAGTCCTATTTAGGTTGGAAAAAATTCTATAACATAATTTAAACAACCTCAAAATCTTTGTAATTGAGCTTTATTAATAATCTGATCAGGAAACTTATCTCCAAAGACTAAGTTTTTTTCTATAGGTTCTATAATTCCCTATTCTATATAGTGTCCTAAGAACCTAATCTTAGTCTGAAACAGAAACATTTTAGTTTTACTTAATACTAATCCGTTATGTTTAATTACCATAAAAAATATCTTTAAATATTTAAAATGTTCATCTATAATTGTAGAATATATTAATACATCATCAATGTATACTATACAAAGTTTAGTATATGGATTAAAAATATCATTCATCACTCTCTGAAACTCAGAGGGTGCATTCTTTAAACCAAAAGGCATAACATTTTACACGTATTGTCCAAATAGAACAGTGAATGCAGTCTCATACCTATCTTTAGGGTTAATCTGGATTTGCTAAAATCCTGATTTCATATTAAATTTACTAAATATATTAGCTTTATATAATCTTCCTAACAGATCTTTTTTATTTGGAATAGGATACCTAATCCATTTTAAGGCTTTATTTAAGGGTTTATAATTTATTACTAATCTAGGTGCTCCTCCTTCTATCTCAGAAGCCTTGTTCACATAAAATGCAGCAAATGACCAAAGGCTTCTATACTTTGTAATTAATCCTTTATTTTCTAAATTATTTATTTCTTTTTTTTTTATAAAATTCAATCATATCAGGCGCCATTTGAATTGGCCGAGCTTTAGTTGTAATAGACTTTTCATCAAAGCCTATTTCATATGGTAAGTCAATCATATGTTGCTTTCTATTCCCAAATGCATTTGGAATATCAGCACATAAGTCCTTTTCTATCTCTAATTTTAATTTATTAATTTTATCTTGTATAAATAATCTATTATTTAATTGTTTATTTATTTTCTGTAGATGATAATTATTTTTTAAATTACAAAGTTGTTCAGACATTGCCTTTATAAGAGTATTTATTTGTAATTCATTTATTGAATATGTTTTTAAAAGATTTAAATCTCTTTTTTGGCTTTTCCAAAAATGAAAAAATTATCTTTTGATTTTTAACTTTAAAACTTACACTATCATCATTTACAGAATAAGATGTAATTAAATTTATAAATGGTGTTTCTAAGATTACCATATGATGAATATTGGTTAAAATAAATATATTTTTTATTTTTAAGTTTTTATCTATTATTGAATATTCTGTTTTACCAATTATATTTAATTTATATTTATTTGCAGCAGATAAACTTTCTTTAGTTTCCTGCCAAAATTTTTTAGATACTAAATTAGGTGTAATGCAATTTAGGTCAGCTCCTGTGTCAAACAAGACTATAGTTTACATATTATAATTATTTGAGAATTTTAGTCTTATCTTTATTAAATATTTTCTTGATGTTATTTCATGTAACATAAAAATTAAATTATCAGAAATTTTTTCTTTACTTATTAAACTAATTTCATTATTATTATTATTAGTTTCTTCTTTACTAATTATCTATTCAATATCTTCTTCTACTTCTTCATAAGAAGAAGTTGAATTTAATAAAGACTTTATTATTTATGAATCATGTTTTTGCTTATTTTTTAATTCTTTTAATTTTAATTTTATTTCTTTAATTTCCTTCTGTAAGTCATTTATGGTATGTTTGTTCTTTATTGTTTTATTTTTATTTAATATTGTAGTTAAATCATATGTTTGTTACTGGGTAATAGTGAATGTTTAGGTTTATCATTATTATCTCCTAATATTTTATTTAAGAATTTTTCTTAGATTTTAGGATCACCAATATATTTTATTGTTTCTAATATAGATTCTTGTTCTTTAGTTAATACATTTATTGATTTACTACTATATTTAGAACTAGTTTCTGTTTCTATATCATCTATTTGATTTATTTTCTCAGAGTATGAATAATCTTTAAAATCTGAATAGTCTAAATATAATTCATGGATTTTATTTAATATAGATTCTTCTAAATCTAATTCTTGTAATTTTTTTTATCAAATTTACAAAATCTTGTTGTGTGACCTTTTCTTCCACATTTATAACATGTTAAATCTTTATATGATGTAAACTTGTTATCTTTTTGTTTATATGTTTTTCTATTAGGTTTTCTATATTTATAAGGTTTGTAAGTCTTTTGTTTCCTATAATAATCATCTTTATCAAATTTTTTCTTATAATTTTTTTATGATATTTTTTATAAGGTTTTTTATATTTTGTAGTAGAACACTGTCCACTACAGTCTTTATGTTTTTGTGTTATACTATAACCAAATTGTTTACAGAAAGAACCTAGTTCTTGTTTAGTTTTTCTCATTTCATATTTTAATGATTTTTGAAGCTTTATGTCTTGACAAAATTTTAATCCTTCTTTTTGAACTATACTAAACAATTGTCCATAAGTTAATAGGTCATAAGGAATAGGATTTCCATACTCCTGTTTTATATGATTTCTAACTTTTTCTCCTAGAAAAAAGGGCAATCCTGCTAAGAACTTTTCCTTCCAGAAAGCCTGGTTGGAATCTTCTCTAAGCATTATCCTAGTTAGGAAAGTTATTTTATAAAACTGAAAGTCACTAAGTTTCGTACACCTAAGATTACTTAGTAATCCAGCATTTTTATCCTTTAAGTGAGTAGGGTCACCTATAAAGTGAAGTGATATAGTCAAGATTAGTATTGCCACTGCATCTTGAATAGTATCACCAAACTCATTTAATATGGGTATACTATCTTCATAAGTTTTTATGGCATTTAAAATTTCTAAATGTTGTTTATCAGTGAGATGGTTATCCCACCAACCTTTTAGTTGGCCTGTAAAGCCAGCTATAAGGAGTTCAGCTATAGTTTTATCTGAAGTTTCTGTTTGGATTCTATAAGCATTAGCAACCATTGTCATTTGCTATAGAAGACTCGGAATGTTGTATTTTGATAGGCTATCAATATTCCATTCATAAACTAAAGAGGCATTATATTTATACTGTGTTAAGGTATTAGGTCTATCTGTAATACCTAAGTCTGTGGCAGACATTCTAGGTACTATATACTGATTGAATGTAATATGATTTATTTGTGGCTCTATAGCTTTACTAAAAGTTTCAAGATCTTCAGATTCGGGTTGAGATTCTTCAACTGATTCTGATTCCTGTTCTTGAGTTACTATACTAATAGTTTTAGAAACTTTAGATTGAGGTGTTTCTTGGACTACTTATTTTGACCTAGAAGAAGAGTTAATTTTACTTAATTATTCTTTAATTGCTTTTACAAAATCAGAATCTTTAGATTTGACTTCTTTTTGTCATGTTTTAGAAACTTCAAAAGGTTTAAAAACATGGGACTTAAGTTTTTTTTTTTTTTATCTTTGATATCTTTTTCAACTTTTACTATTTTGCTTTCTTTAACAAAACCTTCTATTCTATTTAACTGTTGCCCTATACTTAATAAATGTGCATTACTGAAATTATTTTGTTCTAATATTTTTTTATTCGGATTATTTTCTGATACTGTTTTAAATGGTGCTATTTGTATTTCTCTATCTCTATATAAGAATATACTTGATGCTTTAGATGGATGTTCACTCTGTATTATTTTATCATTTACTTTCCATTTTGTGTCTTTATTCCTAATAGTTACTGGATTTATTAAATTTTCTACTTTAAGTTTTCCCCTATAAATTCTTTTAAACCAATCAAAGAATTTCATATTGACATCATAATATTGTATAAAACTAATATATTCCTCTTTAACTAATTCTAAATCTTTTACTTTATTTATTACATTTTTTAATTTATCTATATTTTTTACTGCTGTTAATTCTTTATCTAACTTATCATAATTAAAAATAAATTCTTTATTAATTACATTTAATTCTCTATCTATATTTGCTACATTTTTTGTCATAAAGGAAGCTGTAGGTGAGATAAGTGGAGAAGGAGGTTGTTCTATATTTTATGGTTGATTATAGTTATGATTTGACTCTAAATGGTTCATAGTTCCTGTTGGATTGTAGTATAGGTATGGTATCGTTGTACTATAGTCTATATCTTTTAATTTATTACTTGATTCAGGTATATCTGAGGTAGAATACCTAGACTTTACTACAGTTTGCAATATGGGTTTAGGTTCATTTTCTTTATATGAGGCATATATAACAGAAGGTAACTATGAAGCTCTACCTATGTCTACTGTTGAAACAGAGGAGGAAGAGTCTGAATACCTACTGCTTATACTATGTCTACTAAATTTTAATTTAACTTTACCGTCTTCATACTGTTCTATTTTACTGAGTTCTATATTGGGCTTTACTATAGTCTTTGGTTCTGGAAGAGAAACAACATCCTCTAAGACCCATTCATTAGGGAGACTAATATCTTTCCACTGAACCTAGGGATTACTGTATTAGCTTTACTTAAGTCTGTTTGTAAAAATTTAGTTTCTCCTAAATTAGGTTGCATTATATATTTCATAGCAAAGGCAGATACCATTGCTTTATACTTTATTTTATACATTAATGCTATAGGAATAGATCCTTCAAGCATTTTATAATTATGTGTTTTAATTTCTAATACTACACTCTTTAATATATTTGGATCATTTAAAGATATTGTTATATCAGGGATACAGTCAAATGAGATAGGTCCACTACTCAGACTGGTCTCTATAGTTCCTAATAGTGAGTCATTAAAATTTTCAAACCTAGCATCTCTAACTACTGCCAGAATACTAGTATTTAATCCTTCCCTGGTTAAAGGTTTTATTCCTATTTGTACTAGTCCTATATGTATATATTTGTATTTTTTATTTATATGATGCTTTATTGATTCTACAGAAAGTAAAGTTATTTTTTCAAAGGGTTTACTTAACTGTACGTTTATTTCTTCAGCTTTAATTATATAATCATTTTTAAATATATTTAATTTGAGAATTTTATAAATCTGTTCTTTATCTATGTTAGGTATTACCCAGTTGTCAATTGCTTTATTAAAGTCCTCTAAAATTACTTCATTTCTGTTTACAATTCTTTTAACTTCTGATGACTCAGAACTATCTGATTTAGTTGTACTAGCAGATTTATATAGAAATGGCTTCATTTTTAAATATTTGAAAAATAGATTTTAAAGTTTATTAATGTTGGTTTTGGAAGTGACCACTGGCTTACTACCCTAAACGCCTATCCATCGGCTGACACGGGTTTTACTGCATATCCAATTCCTAGACAACACTAAGTCCACTTCTAGATCTATAAATTAAAAATTTAACTACGGAAACAGTTATATATGTATCTACTAAAGTTATATGTTCTTTTATATATAAAGTTATATATATATATATATATATTGCTATAAGAAGAAAGGGAGGCAAAAACCTCAAGAACTTACAGAGACAAGCCTATTATAACTAATACCAGTAATATCATGATCAAGCAACCTTTTTAGACCATGAGGGATGCCATTTAGAATATGAAAACCAATAGGAAGAGTTGCTGCATGTGATGCTAACCAATCAGCCGCTCAATTGGCCTCTCGATAAACATGATTGATATGGATATTCCAGTCTAAACACAACAGGTTCTTAATCTTCATGATCAAGGAGCTATTACCACAACTAATATTATTATCTCCATGAATCAAATGCACTGCACACTTATTATCACTTTCAACCAGCAGATTCCTAATGCCCAAGTTTCATGCTAAAATAATACCATGGTACACTCCCCATAGCTCTGCCTTGGTGATGGAACAAGAATCCAAATTCACCGCTAATCCTCCTATCCACCTACCTTCGTTGTCTGTAATGAGGCTCCCCGCAGAAGCATTGTTGGATAGTCCCTTCACAACACCATCTGTGTTCAACTTGTACCAGCCTTCTAAAGGCAGGGACCAACAACTAATGATTTCCCTATGTTCAGATCTATAAGTGGAACTAACGCACGCCTCCACTACTAAGTTGGAGTGGTGGACATGGGTTTTGATTCTTCTAACCAAACTTGATGCTGCTATTCTATCACCTGCAAATACTAGCTCATTACGAGCTTTCCACAAAATCCAGCAAGTAGTAGCAAAGACGAGGTTCCGAGGTACCCCATCTACATTCACAGTCACACAGGATAAGTTAATCATAATCCATTCGTAGAGATCAAGGTTCCAAAAATTACTGATTAACAACCGGTGCGCCATTTTACACCAAATCCATTTAGCAAAAGGGCAATCCCTTAATACATGAATTCCTTCTTCTACAGGTGAAGTACATTGGAGGCAACTAGCGTCTTTAGTTAGATGTCTATTCTTTCTTTCTTCATTGGTGAGAAGACAATTTTTAGTAGCTAACCAGAGAAAAGAGTTCATACGAAAAGGGCCTCTTACCTTCCAAATCTTTTTCCAATCATTATTTTTTTCCTCCCACATCTCATCACAAAGAGTTGGGTAAGCAGATTTGACAGAGAAAGCTCTATTCATTGATAAAGCCCAATACATTGTCTCTCTCTCCATTAAAGGATGGTGATAAAGTTGAAGTTATTTGCATCAATAGGCTTTGGAGGAGAAACTGAGCAAACTCCATCCACTTCCAACCACCCTCTTGGATGACATAATCTCTAACTGATCTTCCTAATTGGTTCTCAGGGATACAACCCACAACATTCTTCTAGAGTATACTACCATTATCCAACCAATGGTGTTTCCAAAAGTTAGCATTGTCCCCTGAAAACACTGCCTAGCTAGTTCTCTTTAGAGTTTGATCCCAGCACCTACCCATATCTCTCCAAAGACTTGATCCATAATTGGTATTTAAATTATCTAGTATTAACACCCCAATATGTTTATATTTGGCTCATAGAACTTTGACCCAGAGTTGATATGTTGCTGTTATAAATTGCCAGTTGAGCTTCATGATAAAAGCAGAATTCATAGCTTTGGCATGTTTAGCTCCAAGGCAGCTCCTTTCCATAGGTGAACAAACATCATCCCACCTAACTAATGCATATGAAACATCATCCCTCATATGAAACCTCTGCTCACTTGATCTAGATTAGAGCAAACACTAGCTGGCAGGAAGCTTGTTTGCATTGCATAATAAGGAATAGTTGCTAATGCATGCTTGGTAAGGGTGAGTCTCTCGGTGAGAGAGAGAGCCTTAGCATTCTAATCCTGCAACCTTTTGAAAAACCTTATCCACAATACCCTTACATGTCACTTTTGTTACACGATTGTGCAGTAGCGCATTCCAAGATAAGATCCCAGATTTTTAGTGGAAGTAATACTAAGATCATACCCAAGTTGACGCTTGAGAGAGAATGGCACATTTTTGGAAAAGTAGACCTTTGATTTTGCCATGCTGGCAGATTGATCAGAGCTAGCACAGAAGTTGGAAAACACTTCCTTGATAACAATCGCTTGTTGTCTGGAAGCCTCACCTAAGAGCATAATATCATCTGCAGAAAAGAGATGTGAGAGAGGAGGTCCATCCTTGCCCAACTAAATAGCTTTCCAAGATCCCTTGTTAATAGATTGTTGAATGCCATGAGAGGGTCGCTCTAAGCATAACACAAACAAATATGAAGATAACAGGTAATGAAAGGTTCCATGAGTTCACCATTCCAAAGGACCTGCAGCGATGTTGATGATAAGCTATGCATAATCATAGAGCTGAGATATTGAGGGTACCTGCCATCTTGAGTTTATTTTTTTATAAAATTCCAACTAATTTTGTCATAAGCTTTCTCAAGATTGAGCTTGATCACCATGAACCCTTTTTTCCTTTTCATTCTTCACATGGTATGAATTATCTCCTGTGCAATGACAAAGCTGGTCTGAAAAGGGCTCACTAGGATAGGCATGACATGTTTAAGATGGATGGTAATAATCTTCATAATTAACTTCATGATTACATTGCACAGACTGATGGGCCAAAATTGAGAAATGTATTCAAGTGCATGGACTTTTGGAATCAAGACAGTTTTTGTTATATTTATTGGTGCCGGAATACTAGCCCCATTAAAGATTGATAAAACAAACTTACAGACAGAAAGGCCGACAGTGCTTCAGCACTGTTGAAAGAAAGCTACATGATAGCCATCAATACCAGGTGCTTTAAGTGGATCCATTTGAAAAAGAGCTAGCCATATTTCCTCATTATTCACAGTTGCCTCGAGGTCAACTACTATAGCAGTGTCTAAGGAAGGGAAAGTGGTGGAATTTTGATAAGCCTATCTAACTAAAGCATCATTGGTGTATAAATTGGTAAGGAAGCTAATGACTAATCCCTTGATCACTTCACTGTCAGTAGTCCAGATACCATTATTATCTTTGAGCATATCAATTTGATTTCTCCTTCTCTTCAGAACAACCATTTTATGAAAGAAAGAGGTGTTCCTATCACCTAACAAAACCCAGTCCATTCTCGCCCGCTATCTGTATAGTAATTCTTCTTGTGTTTCCACAAGATTTAGTTCTTGCTGGAGTTGCAACTCAAGAGATTAAAGAGCTTCTGACGTACGGTTCTCCAAGAATTTTTGGATACCCCAAAGCCGTTTTAAGTTGAATTTTTTCCTAAAGAAGATATTCCTTAAGACTGATCTATTCCACTCTGAAAGTCCAACTGTCAAGGAGGTAAGAGCACTCTAGAAATCCGTAGTACCATCCCAACATCTAGTAACACACTCACAAAAGTCATTGTGGAGTAGCCATGGGGCCAAAAAATGGAAAGGGTGGTAACCACTAGTCTTCTGCTCAACACCAAATTTGATTAATATTGGGCAATGATCATACTGTACTCTAGGAAGATGAAGTACTTTAGCCCTTTTATATTTAAAAAGCTTGTAACACTCTTATATTTTATATATGTATAATATATATATTCAGTATATATAAAATATATATACGATATAAAAATTTCACAGACCAATTTAATAAAAATTTTCACTTATCAAATTTTAAATTTTAAATACTTTAATATATATATTTAAATATCAAATAAAATATTGTCATAAATTATAAATACTAAAATAAGCATTTTTCATAAAAATATCTGAAAAAAATTCAACATAATTTTGTCTGTAATTTGAACATTTTCAAATTATCAATACAATACAACCTGCATAAAAACACTCCCAAATAACCCAAAAATACATTTCATCTATCCCCTCCCTATCTCCATATTTTCTCAAAATATTTATATATTTTCATATATCTATATATCAAAACATATACAATACCCACATCATAAATTTTTATCCAAAATATTCTTTTTAATTTATAACATATATACAATGGAAACATAATATAATATACGAAATATCCAAAATGTAATAAAAATATATACATGCTGGTAGTTGGCACTGATCTCGAAGAAGCAGCCAAAACCACTTAAGAAAACTCAAAGTTAGACCTGACTCGATCTAGACGAACTCTCCGACTCTATCGAATCTACCATGTCACTTGCACGACGAATTCAATCGCGCTAAGCCAAAAGTTTAGCGGTACAAACTTTGATAACAATAAAGCTTAAACGCAATGCCAATGCACAATTGATATCACATCTCATATCATTTCATTATAACATATTTTTTTTTGTTCCGCAATTCGCAATTCACATATAAACAAACACAAGCATGAGCCTAAAGGATCTAATATGCTATTTAAATTTCAGAGTTACAGTTTTGGTCCATATTGATATCCAGTGTCTTGCCCGAAAGCAAGTGACGCCTAGCATCTAGCCCAAAGGCAAATTATAGTGATGCCCAACATCTAGCCCGAAAGCAAATAATGAGGATAGCCTCATAGGCATGCCGCCAAATATAAAACTCTGAAAATTAAATAACATACTAGGCACACAATTAATTCACATTTATCATTATCAATTTCTTTCTCATTTTCTCATAATCAAGCTAGGCACATTGCCTCATTTTTTATTATCTATTAGACATATTGCCTCATTTTCTTATCATTTTCTCATCTTTTTCTCATTTGTAGCAATATCAATTCATCACATTTCATCATATCATCACATTGCATCACATTTTACCTTAAAAATCATCACCCAAATATTTTGGATAATTTCATATAATTCACATATAATTCACATTTTATGCACTTTAGCCATTACCAATAGCTTTTTAACAATGTGCTTAATACATACACAACAAATGACATTACTCAAATACTTTGGATCATTTTTATATTATACATATATTTCATGTTTTACACAATTTAACCATTAACAATAACTTTTCACAATGCATTTAATATATATATGACATTACACATGTCATAGCACATTATTTATAAATGTTCCATGTATCAAGTAACTTAATACATTTTCTAATAAAAAATGTGTTAATCCAATGTAATGCAAATATAACCAATTCATCCAAAGTTTGTACATTCCTCAAATTATAACCAAAAGCAAGCTTAACACCACCTCTAACATTCTCTTCCAACTTGTCCTTCAACACTTGGATGGGGCAAATCAACTCTCCTCAATGGCTATACCAAATGTGATCATAAATAATTATTTAGCATCATATTATAAGGCATTTTTAATCTTAAATCATAATTAAACATCATTCAAACAAAAATCCCAAAGTTAAGGCTAACCTCGCTTTAACTTTGAAATTCCATACTAGCCCATTCAATTTGATGTTTTAAGTTTATTTATATTATTAAAAATATATTTTAACATGTTTACAAGAATTACATTACAAAAACTCACACTTATAACCAAAACCCTAAAATGGCATAACCTTCCTCCATTGAAGGTTTTCCATTCCAACTCAATCCAATTATCATTTCAAGCTTATATTCATCACTTTTAATACTAAACAACACACTTAAACCGATAAAATCAAATAATTCAACAACTTTGAAAAATCACTTTTTTAAAACCTTAAATCAATACTTCCATCCTCAAACTCCGATCAAACCCCACTAAATCTAATATTTGATTTTAAAATATTTGTTTATGAATCAAAACAACTCATTTGGACTCAAATTGTTCAATTAAAAACTATGATTTCTCGAACTCTAAAAGTCCATAACCCTAAATTCTCTCTCTTTACCAATCCATATCCAAACTCAACCATTTCTTCAATCTAACCTTAAAATCATTGTTAATCACTTAAAACTACTTCATTCATACAAAAATAAATAATTAAACCATACCACTTCAAAATTCCAAAACATACATAATCAAACTTCCATGGAAATTCAAGGGAAAAGTTGGAAAGCTTACCAATTTTGGTGGAAATCCTTAAAATTTTACTTCAAACTCTTAAAATTCTTCAATTAAATGAGCTTGAAAGAAACAAAAATCCTATCTTGGCATCCATGGAGATTTTGGCCTTCAATAGAGAAAGAAGAAGAGGATGAAAAAGATGACTATTTCTCTTTCCTTCCACTCATTTATAACCATATATATATATATATATTTTAAATAATTTAATAATTAATTAATTATTTATTTATCTAATTAAAATCTCAAAATACTTATTCCATTAAAAAATTATTTATTTTTGAATTAATTTAATAATTTTGAATTTCTAAAATTTAATTACCAAAATACCCTTTTACTTTGACTTTTGACTTTTCTTTTAAAAAGTGTTGACTTTTTTTATTGAATGTTATATATTATATATAATTTGTATATATATCACATATATATTCCACTTTTTTATTTAATTTTTTTTATTTTTTATTCAAAATTTTTTATTTAATTTATTCAATTAAATTATAATTTATTTTATTAAATTTCCAAAAATTAAGAATTTTTCATGTCACCTCCTCAGTTACATGATTCTTCCAAAGGACTTTCACAAGTGGCACATTCTTATTCCTCAACTCTTTCACTTCTCGTGCCAAGATCGTCGCTGGTTCTTCCTCATAAGTCAGATCCGGACTTAGCTCATTGGACTCTACTGATAAGATATGGGATGATCTGGATCTATATCTCTGAAGCATAGAGACATGGAAGATATTATGAATCCAATCCAACTCAGGCGATAAAGTCAGTCTATAAGCCATCGGACTAACTCTCTCTAGTATCTCATATGGTCCTATGAAATGAGGACTCAACTTTTCTTTACGGCCGAATCTCAAAATCTTCTTCTAAGGAGACACATTTAAGAACACTATATCTCCCACACTGAACTCTATATCTCTTCTATTTAAGTTCGTATAGGATTTCTGTCGGTCTGAAGCTGCTTTTAGACTACCCCGAATCATCTTCACTTTTTCTTCTATTTTCTTAATTAAATCAAGACTGACCAACTTACCTTCTCCAACCTCATCCCAATATAAAGGTGTCCTGCACTTTCTGCCATAAAAGGCCTTATAAGGAGTCATCCTAATACTAGACTGATGACTGTTGTTATAAGCCAACTCAATCAGTGGTAAGAATATGTCCCAACTTCCAGTGAAATAAATGATACAACTCCTCAACTTATCCTCTAAAATCTGTATCACTCTCTTCGACTGCCCATCTGTCTGAGGATGAAAAGCAGTACTAAAATATAACCGAGAACCCAAAGCATCCTATAAACTCCTTTAAAATCTCAAAGTAAACCGAAAATCTCGGTCCAACATTAAAGAAACTAGGATTCCATGCAACCTCACTATCTTATTGATATACAGCTCAGCCAACCTCTCTAGAGAATAATCCATCTGAACTGAAAGAAAATGAGCTGTCTTTATCATCCAATCCATAATCATACATATTTTATCATGCTTCTTCTGGTCAAAGGCAGTCCAATCATAAAATTCATCGTCACTTGCTCCCATTTTCACTCTGGGACTGATAATGGTTGGAGCAACCCTGAAAGAACCTGGTTCTCAGCCTTCACTCTCTGGAAAGTGAGACATCTGAATACAAACTATGCTATGTCTCTCTTCATACTTGACTACCAATAATGTTGCTTCAAATCCAGGTGCTCCAGGTGCATAGCATAAAGTGATTGATGTGCTTCCTCTAATATCATCCTCTTCAACCCTGCATCATCAGGAATACACATCCTATTTCTGTACCATAAACAACCATCATCTCTCATAAGAAAGTCTTGACTTTCTCCCTTTTGGCAATCTAACACAATCTTCTGAATTTACTCATCTGCCAATCGAGTCTCCCTAACTAGATCCAACAAAATTAGTCTCCACTGCAACGAGCCAACAATGCACCATAATCACAAGACACAAATCTGGCATGCAACACTCTCAACTCAACAAGCAACAAGAGAGAATAAGTAGTCAAACTTGCTAAAGACTTTCGACTCAAGACATC
The DNA here is from genome assembly GCA_947685225.1 of Garcia nutans. Taxonomy (NCBI): domain Eukaryota; kingdom Viridiplantae; phylum Streptophyta; class Magnoliopsida; order Malpighiales; family Euphorbiaceae; genus Garcia; species Garcia nutans. Next base: position 9,568,254 of record CANTUV010000025.1, read on the forward strand.
AGTAACAACCTTTGCCTTGCCAGGATGATAATCAATCAAACAGTCATAGTCTTTAATCAACTTTAATCACCGTCTTTGCTGAAGATTCAGCTCTCTCTAAACACCCAGATACTTTAAACTCTTGTGATTAGTATAAATAAAACACTTCTCTCCATACAAGTAATGCCGCAAAATCTTTAATGCAAAAACTATGACTGCTAGCTCTAAATCATGAGTAGAGTAATTCAGTTTATGTGGCTTCAATTGTCGAGGGGCATAACAAATGACTCTACTCTCCTATATCATAACATAACCTAAACTACTATGTAAAGCATCACTGTATATCACATACGGTTTACCTTCCATAGGCAGGGTAAGGACATGAGTCTCAGTCAACATCTCTCTCAAATACTCAAAACTCCCCTGACACCAATCTCTCCACACAAATCTAACTCTCTTTTGAAGAATATGGTGAGTGGTGTAGCTATTATAGAAAAATCCTTCACAAATCGACGATAATAGCCTACCAAACCTAAAAAAAATTCCAACCTTTGCCACACTATTCGGTGGACTCCAATTCAAGATAGCCTCGACTTTACTCGGATAAACTTTAATACCCTCTGCTGAAACCACATGACCGAAAAAAGTCACCTAATCGAGCTAGAACTCACACTTAGACAGATTAGCATACAACTGCTTCTCTCTCAGAGTCCATAATACAATCCGAAATGCCTATCATGATGCTCCTCATTACACGAATACACCAGAATGTCATTAAATGAAGATCACCACAAACTGATCTAAGTATGGTCTAACACCCAGTTCATCAAATCCATAAATGTTGCTGGTGTATTCGTCAATCCAAAAGGCATCACCAGAAACTCATAATGTCCATATCTCGTATGGAAAGCTGTCTTAGGTATATCCATATCTTTGACTCTCAACTGGTAGTGCCCTGATCTCATATCAATCTTAGAGAATACTGCTGCTCCCTTCAACCAATCAAAGAGATCACCAATCTGAGGTAATAGATACTTGTTCTTGATGGTCACCTTATTCAACTGCCTTTAATCAATATACAATCTTAAGATGTCATCATTCTTCTCACAAACAACACAGGTGCTCCCCACGAGGACACACGAGGGCGGATGAACCCTTTATCCAGTAACTCTTGCAACTGCACTTTTAGCTCTCTTAACTCAGCAGGTGCCATTCTATATGTGGTAATAGAGATGGGAGTGGTACCGAGCATCAGATCAATACCAAACTCAACCTCTCTTTTAGGAGGTAGCAACTCATTAGAAAAAAATCTGAAAACTCGGCAACTGTAGGTATACTGTCAAGCTGGGACCCCACTACTCTGGTATCTACAACATGAGCAAGATATGTCTTGCATCCTTTCTGGATCATCCTTCTAGCTAAAACAGCTGAAACAAACATGGATGAAAGATGTTTCTGCTCACTAGATACCATCACATCCCTACCACCATATGTTCTCAGGGTAACACATTTTCGCTAACAGTCGACCACAGCCCCATGCCTGGATAATCATTTCATGCCCAGAATCATATCATACTCCCTGAAAGGCATCCAATCAGGTCACCAAGAAATTTCTCATCCTGAACCATAACTGGACTGTCTTGATGCACCCTGCTAACCACAACACTGTGTCCTAAAAGATTTGTCACCAAAATATGAAATTCTAGGGACTCAGAATGCAAATCACTCACAGGCAAGATGGATGCACTAATGTATGAATGAGTCGACCCAAGATCTATCAATGCAAGAACTGAAGTACCGAATAAAGAAAAAGTACCAATAATAACAGTTAAAGTATCTAGCTACCTCTGCAGTAACAGTTAGACCTGCTGTGATGGTCCTACCTCATCTGGTTTACTCCAACCTATAGAACTGCCTCTCTGACCAATTTTAGATCGACCACCTCTACCAAAACCTCTGCCATCACGACCCCCTCTGACACTGGATCGAGAAGCTGCAGTATCTGTCTGTCTATCCTCTGGTAGCTCTAGACAATCTCTGATAAGATGGTCTGGCGACCCACATCTGAAATACACTACTGATGCACCTCTCCTCCAGTAGACACCTCTATGAACCTTACCATAATGAACACAGGTAAGTGGAGCAGGCCTCTGAACCACAGAGGTCGGAGCACTAGCCACTAAAACTGTATGTCTCTGTTTCTGTCTCTGCTGCTGTACTAACCTGCCAGACTGCCTTTGGTTCCTACTGAACCTCTGAAAATATCCCTCTTGGCCTCTCTTTAATGATAAAGACCTTGTCTCACTCTGGGGTCTCCTAGCTCTGATCTCTTCAGCCCTAGCAGCTACTGCAAGACCTTGTGCTCTCTTAATACTTCTGGCAGGTGCAACCAACTGAGAAAAATTCTGATACCAAGAGCCTGCCACAATGAACATAATAGAAGGTCTTAGCCCCTCTTCAAATATTCAGCATCGGTCAATCTCATAAAAAATAATCCCATCAGTATATTGACTCAGTCGAATGAACTCTATCTTATACTCCATCACTATCTTGATATCCTGCCTCAAACTCAGGAACTCCATATTGTTCGCATTCTTATACTCCCTCGGAGTATAATTCTTCTCAAATTTTAGCAAAAAAATCATCATAAGTCAGAACTGGTGGATCATCCAAAGCATGTGAAACCGTCTTTCACTACTCATATGCATCTCTTTGCAGAAGAGATCTGGCATAATCAAACTTCTCCTTTGAACTGGCCTGCCGATGGATAAATACTCTCTGGACTCTGTCTAGCCATTGCTCTGCTACAGCAGGGTTTGTAATACCAACAAAATCCTCAGCTCCAAACTTCCTCAGATTATTATACTTCCTCATCGGTAACTGCGGTTGCAACTGTAGTGGCGGCGGTGACTGCTAAACTGGAGCCTGCCTTAATTGCTCCACCATATGCTGTATCTAGCCTGGCGAAATCTCATTAGCTACTAGTCTCACAGGCACAGAAGTAGACGTCTCACCAGCAGTCTCAGCTCTAGCTACATCTCTACCCTTACTAGGAGCTACATTTTCTGCACTACCCTCTACAGACTGATGCGTTCGAGACGCCATAACTATCTATATCTTCAAACACAATAGGAATTGCCACATCAGAGATCAGAAGCTGCTAGTGGCAATGTATGTATCATAATTGAAAATCATATTTAAAATCCATATTTTCCCTCTCTAATAACCCACCTAGGTCGAGAACCTCAAACCTAAGCTCTGATATCAAAATAAATATAACACCCTTATATATTTTATATAAGCATAATACATGCACCCAGTATATGTAAAATATACATGTACGGTACAAAAATATCACAGATCGATTTAATAAAATTTTTCACTTATCAAATTTAAAATTTAAAATATTTTAAAATGTATATTTAAATATCATATAAAATATTATCATAAATTATAGGTACTAAAATAAGTATTTTTCATAAAAATATCTGAAAAAAATTTACTAGAATTTTATCTGTAAGTTGGACATTTCTAAATTATTAACACAACCCAACCTGCATAAAAATGCTCCCAAATAACTCAAAAATACATTTCATCCATCCTCCTCACCATCTCCACATTTTTTTCAAAACATTTATACATTTCCATATATCTACATATCAAAACATATACAACACATCATAATTTTTTATCCAAAACATTCTTTTTAATTTATAACATATATACACTGGAAACATAATATAATATACGAAATATCCAAAATGTAATAAAAATATATACATGCTGGCAGTCGACACTGATCTCGAAGAAGCAGCCAAAACCACTTAAGAGAACTCAAAGCTAAACTTGACCTGGTATAGAAGAACTCTCCTGCTCTACCTGCTCTACCCCGTCACCTGCGATATGAATTCAATCGCACTATGCCAAAAGCCTAGCAGTACAAACTTTGATAACAATAAATCTTAAATGCAATGCTAATGCACAATGCATATGGATATCATATCTCATATCATTTCATTATAGCATATTTTTTTATTGTTCCACAATTTACAATTCACATACAAACAAATAGAAGCATGGGCCCAAAGGATCTAATATGCTATTCTAGTTTCTGAGTTACTATTTTGGTTCATATTGACACTCAATGTCTAGCCTAAAGGCAAGTGACGCCCAACATTTAGCCCGAAGGCAAATCATAGTGATGCCTAACATCTAGCCCGAAAGCAAGTGACGTCCAATGTCTAGCCAAAAGGCAAATTATAGTGATGCTCAGTATCTAGCCCGAAGGCAAGTAATGAGGATAACCTCATAGGCATGCCGCCAAACATAGAACTCTGAAAATTGAATAACATACTAGGCACGCAATTAATTCACATTTCTCATTATCAATTTCTTTTTCTTTTTCTCATAATCAAGCTAGGCGCATTGCCTCATTTATCATTATCTTTTAGGCACATTGCCTCATTTTCTCATCATTTTCCCACTTTTCTCATTTTTCACATTTGTAGTAATATCAATTCATCACATTTCATCAATTCATTACATTGCATCATATTTTACCTTAAAAATTATCACCCAAATATTTTGGGTAATTTCACATAATTCATATATTATTCACATTTTATGCACTTTAGCCATTACCAATGGCTTTTTAACAATGCGCTTAATGCATACACAACAAATGATATTACCTAAACATTTTGGGTCATTTTTATATTATACACATATTTCACATTTTACACAATTTAGCAATTAACAATGGCTTTTCACAATGCATTTAATATATATGTGACATTACACATGTCATAGCACATTATTCATTCATGTTTCATATATCAAGTAACTTAACACATTTTCTAATCCAAAATGTGTTATGCCCAATGTAATACAAATATAATCAATTAATCCAAAGTTTGTACATACCTCAAATGACAACCAAAAGCAAGCTTAACACCACCTCCAACATTCTCTTTCAATTTGCCCTTCGACACTTAGATGGGGCAAATCAACTCTCCTCAATGCCTATACTAAATGTGATCATAAATAATCATTTAGTATTATATTCTAAGGCATTTCCAATCTTAAATCATAATTAAACATCATTCAAACAAAAATTTCAAAGTTAAGGCTAACCTCACTTTAACTTTGGAATTCCATACTAACCCATTCAATTTGGAGTTTTAAGTTTATTTATATTATTAAAAACATATTTTAACATGTTTAAAATAATTATAATACAAAAATTCACACTTATAACCAAAATCCTAAAATGACATAACTTTCCCCTATTGAAGGTTTTTCATTCCAACTCAATCAAATTATCATTTTAAGCTTATATTCATCACTTTTAATACTAAACAACACACTTAGAAGAATAAAATCAAACAATTCAATAACTTTGGAAAATCACTTTTCCAAAACCCTAAATCAACACTTCCATTCTCAAACTCCAATCAAACCACACCAAATCCGATATTTGACTTTAAAATACTTGTTTATGCATAAAAAAAACTCATTTGGAATCAAATTACATAATTAAAAATCATGATTTCTCAAATCCTAAAAGTTCATAACCATAAATTCTCTCTCTTCACCAATCCATATCCAAACTCAACCATTTCTTCAATTCAACCTTAAAATCATTGTTAATCACTTAAAACTACTTCATTCATACCAAAATAAACAATTAAACAATGGCACTTCAAAATCCCAAAACACACATAATCAAACTTCCATGAAAATACAAGGAAAAAGTTGAAAAACTTACCAATTTTGATGGAAATCCTTAAAAATTCACTTAAAACTCTTAAAATCCCTTAATTAAATGAGCTTAGAAGAAACAAAAATCCTCTCTTGGCATCCATGGAGATTTTAGCCTTCAATAAACAAAGAAGAAGAAGATGAAAAAGATGACCATTTCTCTTTCCTTTCATTCATTTATAACCATATATATATATATTATTTAAACAATTTAATAATTAATTAATTAATTAATTAAAATCCCAAAATACCTCTTTTATTTAAAAATTAATTATTTTTAAATTAATTTAATAATTTTGAATTTCTAAGATTTAATTACCAAAATACTCTTTTACCTTGACTTTTGACTTTTCTTTTAAAAAATATTGACTTTTTATTGACTTTTATATGTTATGTATATTTTGTATATATATCATATATATATTCCACTTTTTCATTTAAAATCTCTTCATTTTTTATTTAAAATTATTTATTTAATTTATCCAATTAAATTATAATTTATTTTATTAAATTTTTAAAAATTAAAAATTTTAAAAAATTTGAAATATTACAAAGTCAATTATTACACAACATTCTATCCATTCTTTCACGTAAATTCCCTTTGCGCCAGGTGAACTATTGGCCCTGAAAACCCAAATCAATCATACAATAATCGTCAAACCATTTCCTAAAATTCACACAAATCCCAGTCCTCCTATTAGAGCCTCCCCTTTTCTCAGAGCTAGATAACAAGGCATTGAAATCCCCAGCAAGGAGCAAAGGTTCTTCAATAGTTACAGCAAACCTACTTAGCTCCCTCCATAACAACTTTCTACAATTAGAGGTTAGGCTACCATAAACAAAAGTAATTAAAATTTGTACCCAGTGGAGTATTGTACCCATGTGTGAATATATTGTCTGTGAACTTCTAAAATAGATAGGGAAATAGAGTTATCCCATAGTAGCCAGATACCTCCTGCAAACCCCATAGCTTCTATTTGAAAAGACTTGTTAAATTTTAATCGCTTAATAAATCTATCTGCCCGAGTCCCACTGATCCTAGGCTCCAAAAGACTAACTATCTGAGGTTTATTAGTCTGGATTAAGGTCTTAAAGGCATTTGCAAAATCAGAAGATGCTGCCCCTTGGCAGTTCCAAGTACATATTGATAAATCCATAAATAAAGATGGGAAAGAAAAGTATCTAAGGAAATCAGGGACTTACGAGTCCATAACATCTAAACCTTCTACAATTTCAACATGAGAGGACATATCGCCCTCATCATTTGAATCCATCAGAGTATTTTTCTCCTCGTACCCAGGCTCTATAATATTAGCTTCCCCTGGGTCAAAGGAAATAACAGGGTCTGGAGGCTTCACAAGTTTTATTGGTTGATCACAGCATGGGGGGATGCAGACTTCAGAACTGGTTCTTGTGCAGTTTGACAGTCTTGGATAAAAATAGCTTTATGATGACAAGGATCTAATGTTGTCTTGTTTGAGATGTGTGAGATAATATCACTGGAGAAGGCTATACTCATAACATCTTTTGTGCCTCTAGAGTTTTGATTCTGAGTAGGGTGGATATGTGAAGTGTCGGTTGGATCCATAACTGATATAGCGGGTTGCGAGGCATGTACAGCTTTACCAGTCTTAGATTGATTCCCTTTGTTGTTTTTCCTGGGTACTTGGGTTGTAGCTTTAGCCCCTAGCATTAAAGGTCATATAGTCTCTGCTACCGCCAAAATCATTATTCCCAAGGGCAATATTAAGATGTTTGTCATTATTGTTATTCAATTCAGCCAAGACCCTAAATCTGGATCTAGTCCCATTTGCAAAGCACTCCTTCATTACTTGATTCTGCAGATTACCCATTCTTCTATCTTTCCTTGGAACCTGCATCCGAGGACCAAAGGGCGGGGATGAGGTTCTTGCAGCTTCCATAACTTTTGGATCTATGGCTGGTAAGCACACTGACGTGATCCCATTGTTGTTCTTCTCAGACAAGCGAGGGCATGTAACAGAAAGGTGTCCATATAACCCACACTCAAAGCAAATCTGAGGTAAGCCTTCATATTCTATGAAGTGAGTCCGTCCTTCTGCAACAATTTTCGAGACCAAGGGTTTATTCAGATCTAATTTGACTGCAATTCTGGCAAATTTTCCCCTTGACATGTTCTCAGTATTATAGTCTATTTTGTATACACGCTCGATGGAATCCTCAATGACTTTCAAGATCTTTTTATAATAAAGATGGATAGGGAGGCCTGGTATACGCAACAAGCTACAACATAATTAATAGAATCTGTATTGCTATTAAACTGGGGATACCATGATCTGAGAATTAACTAGTGGCCCATAATCATCCATGGTCCCTGCATCATAACTTTCTGCATATCCTCAACATCAGCAAAAGTGACTAGAAAATAGTTTCCATCCAGATTGATTACATTGAAACCTTCAGTGTTATTCCAGAGGGTTTGCAATTTCTGGCAGATTGTGTTGTAACCGATGGATCATCCCAACAACTTAACAATTTGAGTTGATTCCCATGGTTTATAGAGCGCATATTTGATTCTCTGAGACAGCTACATTTCCAGCACTCCATTAACCGTAGCAATTTTCACGTCATCTTCTCCAATCTCAATATCATCTAACTCGGCGAAGCGATTGGTTTTTTGCACAAATTCTTTCATCAGCATGTCTTTAAATGATAGGAAGGATCCCTGAGGATTATCCTCCATCTCTGAGTGGACAACCCAGTCCACCCTCTCTTTTTTTTCGAGATCGATCATCATCAGGGCCTGTCGGTGGAGGAGATTCATTCTGAAAGGGAGAGGCGGTGTTCATCGTTTGTCAGAAAATTAATAAAACCTTAGTTTTAATTCAAGAGTGTGAAATTATTTTTGAGAAATAAAAAAATAATCATATAACTAATATGTTAATACTAATAATGGTTGACTAATTAAAAAAGTTATTTATTTATTTTTGTTCTAAAATATTGTCGTTGTAGCCTGAGATACTACAGTAGCTCATAAAAATAGAGCTAGATTAGAAGTTAAATGAAAAAACACAGTTGAGAGAAAAAAAAAGAGGATAAAAACTTATTTTGGATAAAATATGTACAATTATTGTGACTGTTCAGTTGTAGAAAATAACTCTAATTATTTAGAAAATTTTTTAAAGAAAAATAAAAAAATATTATTTATTGTTTAGAAATATTTTTATTTATAAAATTATTAGTTAGAAATATTTTTTTATTTATAAAATTTAAAAAAATAGTTTTCTATATTTATTAGCGAATAGTTAAATTTTAGAATACCACTTTTAGTTGTTTCTAAATGAAAAACACGCCCTTAGCTAGAATCTTATTTTCTCTTGGTTCACGTTAGATAACTAATATACGTTGTTTCTAGAATGGAGAGGAAAGCGAGAAAATCAACTGCCATAGCAAAAGTGAGGATTGATGAGGCTTTGAAAGATATGTGTAATTTGATTGTGGAGACTAATGTTGATTTTTTGCTTCTCAAAGAAGATTGCTACAATGGTAGGGATGAAGGTGGAGGTTTTGAGAGGGAAGTGTTGGGTGTAGAGAAGTTGTTGCTTGTTCAACTAAATGATGCGATGCAAACCAATGCTGCTAGAGATGGGATTCTTTGGGAGATTTGTGTGGATAATTGTATGGAAGGACCTAGGGTGGGGGAGAATGAAGATGAAACAAAAAAAAAAAAAACTCTTCTTAAAATAGGGCTAGATTGTCAAGATGCGAACTCTGACTGATTCATTCGTCTTGTGATTTCTAATGGTTAGAAGGTAGTGAAATTCTAATATGTTGAATTGAAATCAGAAACTGAGAGATGAACGAATGCTTTAGCAGGGAGTGTACATAGGGATAGTCCCAAGTTCAAGGCCATTGAGAGTTTTACCATGGGACGTGTTAGGATGTTGTGAAACGGGGTATACAATTATAACTAAAGTAGAAATGAAAAACAAAATGAAAATAAAGAACACCAAAGTTTTACGTGAAAATCTCCAAATTAATTGGAGCAAAAAATTACGGGCAAATTGTAAAAGAATTTTATTATAGCAAAAAGATTAGAACAATTTCTTTCTAAAATAAGAAGAGCACAATTGACAATACTCTCTCTTATAATAGGAGAAATTAAACACACTCTCTCTAATAAAAGAAAAGAAAATATTTAGGAGAAATCTCACTTTTCTCTCTAAAACTCTCTGATAATTTTTGGGATAAATTTCAAGTGAAAGTTAAATGAATTATATAAGCTTTAAAAATGGATTGGTAGAATTTTATCAATGGTTAGGTAACTCAATTACCTAAATTAGACACCTAAATTTTTGACATTCATTACCTAAGTTAGACATTTTCATTTTTGACTTCACAAAATAAACTTTACTACAACATATCTCTCACTTAAAGTCACTTTATGTAATCCTTATATCCTTTCTACACTTGCCATCTCCATGTTACTTACGTATCTGCTAGGCCTAAGGAGGATCGACACTAAATGAACTTGTCATTATTAATTAGCTTTGTTAACATATCTGATATGTTGTCTTTTGTATGAATTTTTTGTATATTCACACTTCCTTCTTCCACCTTCTCACGAATGAAGTGATATTGAACTTGTATATGTTTTGTCTTTGAATGATATGTTGGATTCTTTACCAGATGCAAAGCACTCTGACTATCACAAAATAGAACAATCTTCTCTTGTATGTATCCGAGCTCCTCTAGTAGCATTTGCAACCATATTACCTCTTTGCTAGCTTGGGTAACTGCGATATATTCTGCCTCCGTTGTAGAAGTAGCCACAATAGACTGCAATTTTAAAACCCAACTTATAGCTCCTCCAGCAAGAGTAAACACATAACCTGAGGTAGACTTGCTCTTGTCAAGATCACCTGGATAATCTGAATCAACATAGCCTCTGATAGTAAAGTTTGATTCACTATAACATAATGCAACCTTTTGAGGTACCCTTGATATATCTCAGGATCCTCTTTACAATACTCCAATGCTCTTTACCAGAATTCTCCATGTACCGACTAACCACTCCCATTGCTTATATAATTTATCTTCTTGTACAAACCATAGCAAACGTTAAGCTATCCACTGCTGATGCATATAGTACTCGAGACATTTCTATCATCTCTGCTTCATTGCTAGGACTCATACTTGCGGATAACTTAAAATTAATATGAAGAGGGGTAGAAATTGGCTTTCAATCTTGCTTGTTGAAGCGCCGTAGGATTTTCTTCAAATAATTTTTCTGAGAAAGCCATATCTTTCTATTACTTCTGTCTCGATAAATTTTCATCTCTATAATCTTTTTTGCTGGTCCCAAGTCCTTCATTTCAACCTCCCTAGCCAACTGTGCCTTTAAGTCTGTAATATGATTTTTGTTATGGCCTGCTACATGTCGTCAACATATAACAACAGAATAATGAAGTTACCATCACCAAATCTCTTGTAGTAAACACAAGGATCTAAACTATGTTTATTGTATCTAAGGCTCATGATAAATGAATCAAATCTCTTATACCAACATTTTGGCGTCTGTTTAAGACCGTATAGAGATTTGTTTAACCTGCAAACCAAGTTCTCTTTTTCTTTTTCTTCAAAACCTTATGGTTGGAGCATGTAGATTTCTTCTTCCAGTTCTCCATGAAGAAATACAGTTTTCATGTCCAATTGCTCTAAGTATAAGTCAAATGTAGCGCACATTGCTAGGACCACCCGAACCGTTATGAATCAAACAACGAAAGAGAATATTTCATTGAAGTATACACCTTCTTTCTGAGCAAATCCTTTCACCACCAATCTAACACGATACCGCTCTACTTGGTTATTGCCATCTCATTTGATTTTGTAAACCCATTTATTCCTGATGGCTTTTCATCCTTGTGGTAGTGAAACAAGAGCCCATGTTTTATTTTTATGAAGAGCTTCAATTTCTTCTTGCATTGCGACCATCCACAGAGAAGTTTCTTATCCTTTTATAGCCTCATGGAAAGTTGATGGCTCTCCATCCTCTGTTAGTAAACAATATGAAATATTTCCCTCCATAATGTACTCTGAGTGCTAAGTTGGTTCTCTTCTCTCCCGAGTTGTCCATCAAACTTGTGGAGTTGCAAACTCAACTTGTTCTTGTTCTTCATGTTCTGATGATGCTTCGAAGCATCTGAAACTTCTTGTTCTTGTCTTTCTTCAACTTAAACTATAGTAGTCTCTGGTTTTTCTTTTGAAGTGCTATCATTATCTTTTTCTTACACCTTATCATCTACAAATACAACATCCCTACTGATTAGCACCTTGCGGGCAGTGGGATCCCATAGGCAATACCCCTTGACTCCATCAGCATACCCTAAGAAAATACATTTTCTGGATTTTGGATCCAGCTTTGATGTTTCTTGGGTGTTGTATATAACATAAATAGGAATTCAAATGTATGTAAGTGAGAATAATTAGTTGGATTACTGGTCCACATCTCCATTGGGGTTTTCTGACCAACTGCGGTTGATGGTGACAGATTGATCAAGTAACAGGCAGTCTTGACTGCTTCTGCCGAAAATGACTTAGACAACCCTGCAGTTCTCAACATCACTATTGTTTGTTCTAAAAAGGTTCTATTCATTCTCTCTGCAACTCCATTTTGTTTTGGAGTGTATGCCACTGTGAACTGCCTTTTGATACCTTTTTATTGACAAAAGATATCAAATTCATCACCACTATATTCTCCTTCATTATATGTCCTTAACACTTAATCTTTTTTTCAGTTTCAAGCTCAACTCGCACTTTGAATATTTTAAAAGCTGAAAATACATCTGCCTTATTTTTTATTGGATACACCCAACATCTTCTGGAATAATCGTTAATAAAAGATACAAAATATTTTTCTCCTCCTAGGGACAGAACCGGTGCTTGCCAGATGTCAGAATGAATTAGTTCTAAGATAGCTTTGCTTCTAGTAGAGGAACTGCTGAATTTTAATATGTGTTGTTTACTAGTAACACAGTGCTCACAAAAGGGTACTGAAACCTTTTTGAGCCCTGAAAGTAACTTTTATTCAACAAGAATCTTTAATCCTCGTTTTGACATGTGGCCAAGCTTATGATGCCACATTATTTTTAATTCTTTTGTTGAACTTGCTAATGCAGTGGATGCTTCTCCTTCTTGTTGTGTTTCTCCTTTAAGCATATACAAATTTGCAGCTATCTTTTCTGCTTTCATCACTACAAGTGCGCCTTTAACTATTTTTATGATCTCATCTTAAATATGGGTTTTGCACCCATTACTATCTAATTGTTCCAAAGACAATAGATTTTTCTTTAAGCCTTTGACATGTCGTACCTCCTGGATGGTGCAAATCATACCATCATGCATCTTTAATTTAATGGTACTAATTCCAGCAATCTCCAAGGCATGATCATCTCCCATGAACATAGATACTCTGGAGATGGGTTCATATTGATGGAACCATTCTCTCCTATGAGTCATATGCCATGTTACTCCCGAGTCCATATGTCAGACATTAGTGAATCTTCTTCTGCCTTTAGTAACTATTGTTGCCTCACTGTATAAAATTTTACCATCATCTGAGATGCTTGCTACACAACCCTGAGCATTTGACGACTCAAGACCTTTTCCTTTGGCTTCTTCGTTCTTCTTCAGATGTCAACACTCCCTTTTGTAGTGCCATTTCTTGCCACAATGATGACACTTAACATTCTTCTTACTTTTAGATTTTGATCTACTTTGATTTTGACTCCCACTTGGGCCACATTTAGTTGATCTCCCTCTTATTATTGTCAAAGCTTCAGCTTGTTGTGAGCCTCATTGTCTATCTTCTTTGTTTTTGTGTCTACTTTCTTCTTCAAGAACCGCAGCTGCAATATCATCGAAGACTAGAACTTCAGTGTTATTGGTTAAGTTGATGATGAGTTGATCATACGAATCAAGTAGACATTGAAGTAGAATTTCAGCATGTTCACCCGTCTCAATGTTATGCTCTATTGCTGTGAGCTGTGAAAATAAAGTGTTGAGGGTGCTGAAGTGGTTTGTCACTATAGTTGACTCCATCATTCGAAGGGTGTAAAATTTTCTCCTCAAAAAAATTTTATTGTATAGTGATTTGACCTCATTACTCCCATTAAATTTTTGTATTTCGTACTTTATTGCCATTATCGAAGATGCTTCATTTTTACTAACTGGATCTGATTGTAGCACAAAAAAATAGGCTATAAATCCGGCACTCTGATACCATTGTTAGGATGTTGTGAAACGGGGTACAAAATTACAACTAAAGTAGAAATGAGAAATAAAATGAAAATAACGAACACCAAAATTTTACGTGAAAAAATCTTCAAATTAATTGGAGCAAAAAATCACGGGTAAATTATAGAAGAATTTTATTATAGCAAAAAGATTACAACAATTTCTTTCTAAAATAAGGAGAGCACAATTAACAATACACTCTCTCTTATAATAGAGAAAATTAAACACTCTCTTTAATAAAAAGAAAGATAATATTTAGGAGAAATCTCACTTTTCTCTCTAAAACTCTAATAATTTTTGGGATAAGTTTTAAGTGAGAGCTAAATGGTTTATATAGGCTTCAAAAATGGGTTGATAGAATTTTGTTAATGGTTAGGTAACTCATTTATCTAAATTAGACACCTCAATTTTTGACATTAATTACCTAAGCTTTACCACAACAGGACGTTGGAAGAAATGGGGCCTCGAAATAGTGTACACAGTGAAGAAAAATATTTTCCTGTTCATTTTTTATTATCAAGAGGGTAAAGAGAAAGTGCTGGAAGAAGGCCCATATACCTTCAATTGAAAACCTTTTATTCTCCTGCAATTAAGACCAAAATTACAAATGGAGTTAGAGAGCATTCAGAAATTGCCTCTCTGCTAGGTGCAACTTCCTAAGCTTCCTTGGGAATTTTGGTCAAATGAAATGTTGATTAGAATTGGTAGTGTTTTGGGAACTCCCCTTTTCACTGATGCTTGAGTGGAGATATGAAATATGTGAGAAGTGCAAGAAGGTTGGCCATATAAAGAGGAATTATCTAGCTAATAGAGTTAAAATGGTTTGACAGATGAAGAAAGGGATGTTGGATGCTAAGTCTGATGAAACGATGAGGGGTCTGGTACTAATCACATTGAGACTAGAAAGAGGCAGAAAAAAGAGTCAACTCCTAAAGGAATTGTGTTTAAACCTATCAATGATATTTGGCTGCACAAAAAATTGAAACTACTATTAATGAATGGTTAGTAGTGAGCAAGGTAAAGCTGTGCTATAGCACAAAAGAGGATGCCATTCTTAACATAGGTAAGCCTTCTAGTGTTGGGATTATTGACGATGAAAGATTTCCCGTGAAGGTTCTGAAACCCCTGATAGGGAAGGATGATTGTTTGTTAGAATATAAGGGATCTTAATGACCCAAGAAAGCAATCAAAAGTACGAAATCTGATTGTTAAAAAGAAACTATGGGTTATGTGGGTTGTAGAATTGAGAGTAAGAGAAAAATAACATGGATAGAATATAACAATTAAGAAATGGACATAAATTCATTTTCCATTTCTAAACTGTTTTTATTTCCCGTAGGAATAAGTGGAGGAGAATTTAGGAATGAAAACTTTAAAACGGACTTTCGTCCATTTCTCATGGTGGGAGGAAAATTTTGACGCTAAATATTGTATTAGAAAAATAGAAACGGATTATTCATGTGTTTCCAAATACTCTCATTAGCCATATAGAAACAGACTGACTATCCATTTCTGAATTTTGACGCTAGTCATTTTTTTTTCTTTTCTCTCTTCATTCTCATTTCCTTTTTCATCACAACTCCTTTTGTTAATCTCTCTCTATTATCTCTCTATGTTTCCTCACAATTGATCTCTATTCCTCATCGCTCATTTCCTCATCTCTCTATTTTCATTTCTTCACCATTATCTCTCTCTATTCGACTGAAGCAACAAGTTACCATCGGCTCGACCGATCAATAGGAGCAACATGTTCGACCATTCATCGTTCATTTGTCTGCTGGAGTAACATGTATGATTTTATTTTTAGAAATTTTTAAATAGCCTGATTTTATTTTTAGGATTTTGTTAATTTTATTTTGTCTGTGGAATTCTTTTTTATTAATGCAAACGGTGGATGGGATAATGATTGTAGAAATGTTAATTGCAAGTTTCAATTAAAATCGAATTTTGCAAAAGTTTTTGTTAGTGTTGGGGTATGAACTTTGTGGGTTACTAATTATTAGGTATTTTAGGGTTTATGGACATTTTATTGAAATATTTGAATTCTTAGATGTTTCTTTGGTTAATACCTAATTATTTATGTTATTGAAATTTAATATGTCAAAGAAAAGAGACTCA
Organism: Garcia nutans; assembly: GCA_947685225.1. Taxonomy (NCBI): domain Eukaryota; kingdom Viridiplantae; phylum Streptophyta; class Magnoliopsida; order Malpighiales; family Euphorbiaceae; genus Garcia; species Garcia nutans. The sequence goes on from CANTUV010000025.1 coordinate 9,584,385, forward strand.
GGAACGAGGTCATTAAATAGTAGAAAAGATATCTAATAGAAAAAAAAAGAAAACTGTGGACAAAAACAAAAAAAAAATAATCAAAGCACAAGCTTAAATGATAATGAGTTCATGATGGGTCCATGAGTCCCTTATGTACACTGTGCTGTGTATATTGTTTCTCATTCAAGTTTGTTTGTTGTTGAAATTTTCTTGAAGAAGAGGATGTGTTTATGATTTTGACATTATGATGAAATGGATTTAGTTATGAAACTGCCAACTTTGTTAGTCCTAATTACTAAACCTGTTTTTTAGGTTTCTACAAAGTGCAAGTTGGTTCTTGTTTTAGTTCATTCATTCTCTTAGTGGATTGCTTAGTTTTTGGCTAATGCTTGCTCATATTCACATTTGGCTTTTTTAGCATAAGGATATGAAGATCGAAGGCCAAATCATTGTAAGTTTTGTACTAGATTTTAATTTTTTGGTGGTTTTATCTTAAGATAATTGTTGTTTTTTACTCTTAGTTGACAAAAGAGTTTATTTGGGTTTGGTTTTTGTTTGTAACCTGCTGCATTATAAACGAAAAATATTTTGCTTTACAATCAAAGAGGGAAATTAGGATGGAACATAACTTAAAGAGTACCAAATCCTTATATACTATCATCAAAGGTTATAAGGTATATCAAAAATTATTATTTTTTATTTTCTTTTATAATCTTACAAAAATGCGTGAAATTTGTGTTTGTCTAGGTGCTCAATATTGTAGTTAGCATACTAAAGATTATACAGTAACTCATTAAATGAAGTATATTTTTGAATTTGAAATTATTTTACTGGATATATTATAAAATCTAAATCTAAAAGCTATAAGAACTTGAGACCTAGAAATAAGAACTATTCCAATTTAAATCAATTTTCATTGGTAGAATTAAAAGATTTTAAGTTTAGGTTCAGCCTATGTTGTGAATATTTGTTGATGATTTGTTGGTTCCTTTAGTTGATAAATTTACATTAGCAAATATAATTTAGCATTTTAAAGCTATAGAAATTTGATAGTGTAAGTGAATATATATAGTGTATTAGTGCATGAAGTAGCTAGATAGGTGGGCATAAATATATATATATATATATACATGCATATATATATATATAATAGGTAAATGGGTTTGAGTCATGGCTATAAAAGTTATTTTTTTTTTGTTTGATTAAACTTCTCAAAATCAAAAGTTAAGACAACATAATACTTTGATTGGCAAAAGAAAGCCTCTCTTATATGCTCTTCTAGACATGCCAAAATCTATGTATATGAGGAGAAAAGATAAAAGAAACAGAGGAAGAGATTATGCAAAGGCAAACTATTAGAAAAACCCATAACAGTCTCTATCTTGACTTGATACACTTACATTTTGGAAAGTTATTATAATAATGAAAAGTAATGAGGGAGGCTGATTCTGGGTTAACTTTCGGCGCCTGTTTCTACTCACACCAAGTGTTCGATAAAAATCCTGTAGAAACTTTTGAATGCTTTGGTTTTGTTTGCAAACACAGCAGGAAGGGACTTCACTCCTCATGTGGTAACTGTGAATACTGGAGAGGGTATCGTTTTCTTGTGCAACACGGCTGATGATTTTTAAGCTGCGGCTCCGCCGGAGCCCGTCGCTCCTTTGTCTCGTTCTTTTGCTGAGATTGTGCGTAATGATCAAAAACAGGTTGATAGATCTTTTGCTCCAGTTTTCGCGCGTGCTCCTTCGTTGATAGCCAAACAGCCATGTATGTTTAAAGGAGTACCTGCAATCTCTTTTTCTAAGGAGGAATCAGAATTTTTAGCACAACCTTTTCGATTTGCTATCGTTGGATCCTTCTAATCTGGCCGTCCATCAATGAAGTCTTTGAAGAAACATCTGGATCAGATTGGTTTCAATGGTCCTTTCAATCTGGGTTTGCTTGATCATAATCATGTTTTGATAAAATTTGATTTGGAATGTGATTTTCATAGATGTTGGCTTAAACAAGTCTGGTACTTTAATGGGTTTGCCATGCGGGTTTCCAAATGGTCAAGGGATTTTCGTTCCGACAAAGATAGTTCCATAATTCCTGCATGGATATCTTTTGACGGTTTGCCCATACATCTTTTCGAGAAAGCGGCACTTTTTTCCATTGCTAAATTGATAGGCCCTCCCCTCAAAGTTGATGCTGCCACGGCTACCCTCACTCGGCCTTCTGTTGCTTGAGTCTGCGTTGAATTAGATTTATCAAAAGAGCTTCCCTCCAAAATTTGGATTGATGATGATGGTATCAATTTCTTTCAATCGGTTTCATATGAAGGATTGCCTGCTTTTTGTTCTCATTGTCATAAGATGGGTCACGATTTATCTAGTTGTCAATTTTCGGTTAATCTGCCATCTTCATCTGATCCTGAGATTTCTGGAAAAAAGAATCTTAAGAAGGTTTGGGTTCCCAAATCTAAATATGATGAGATAAAGGTTAATGAATCTGTTGTTGCCCCTGTTAATAAGGACAATGTTTCGATTCATGATGTTGATTCAGGTAATGATTTGGTGACTGGTAATGATTCTGCTGGTGTTGCTCCTGTTACAGGGAGAGCCGGTTTTGTTGACGGTAACTCCGATCCTGCTTTTAATCAGGTTTCTCTGGACGATAAAGAAGCTGCTTCTAATCATGATTCTTTATTTGATAAAGATTCTACTCCTGTTCTTATTCATGGGCCTTTAAATGAAAAGGATTCAGCTCCTGCTTCTAAACAACAGCCTACCTATGGTCCTGATAATTTGATTGTATCCCCTGTTTTACATGACCATTCTAGGAATGTTGAAATCGCACATGAAGATAAATTGGTTAATTCTAATGCTGACACTGTGTCATATAATTTAGAACCAGAGCATGCTCCTGTAGAGGAAGAGGATCCTGATCAACATAATTCAGATAGTGACTTACCAACAATAGCTTTACCAACAGAGGAATTGCTCATGTCAAAACGCATTCTTAATAGAAAGTTACAGCTGGTTTTAGACACTTCAGGAGGAGGCGATTCTGATCATGGCTTTACTGTGGTCCAGCGTAAAAAAGTTGGTAAGCATAAGCAAACGCAAGCTTCGAAAGCTGTAAAACAAGGTAAACATTCTTTAACTTCCTCTTCTGCATCTCAATAATGAATGTTCTTCAATGGAATTTGCGGGGTGTTAATTCTTCTTTCTCTAGGTTATTTACGCTTTGTCGTGATCACAAAATCTTCCTTCTTGTTCTTATTGAACCCATGGTCAGTAACACTAGAAGTTTATATCTGGCTTTGAAGCTTGGTTTCAATAATGTTGAATGCTCTTTAGACAATAAGATTCGGTTCCTTTGGAAGGACCAGTATGTGCACCTTTCGGCTTTTCGGGATAATCCTCAAGTTTTCTCATGCTTGGTTCAGTTTCACTCACTTTCTTTAGAGTTTACGTATTCTGCAATCTATGGCAATCATTCCAGATTAGCACGACAACTTCTTTGTGATAATTTGAATAGATTCTCTGATTCCATTAGTGGTCCTTGGATGGTAGGGGGTGATTTCAATGTCATTAAAGCGCCATCAGAGTATAAGGGTAATGCTAAAATTTGTTTGGGCAGTATTCAGGATTTTGTTAGTTGTTCGGATGATTGTGGTCTCATCAATATTCCCTTTAAAGGCAGTGACTTTACCTGGACTGGTGTTCGGTCTTCAGGCAGGGTTTGGGAACGCTTGGATCATATCATGGCAATTGCATCTTTTTTTGATCTTTTTATAGATATCAGCGTTCGTCATCTGGGAAAATCCTCATCGGATCACTCACCATTGTTATTGAATTGTTTGAATTCTAATTTGCAGGCCCCTAAAAGTTTTAAATTTTTGCACATGTGGACATCTCACGATTCTTTCTTGCCAATGGTTCAGACTAGTTGGGAATCTACTTTTTTCGGTGGAGGTATGAAAGGATTATTTATGAAGCTTAAACTTCTTAAGAGTTCTATCAGGGACTGGAATGCCAGAACTTTAGGTAATATTTTTCAAGGTACAAAGACAGCTGAGCGTGAGGCTGAGGAGGCGGAACAACTTTTTCTCACTGACCCATCTACTTTAAACCGAACTGATTGGCAAAGGAAGCAGGCTGTTCTCCTTCAGAAATACAAATTGCAAGAGTCTTTTTGGAAGCAAAAGGCGCGAATTAAATGGCTATCTGAGGGGGAAAATAATACTAAGTTTTTTCATCAATATGTTAAAATTTCAAGGAAGCTTCATCGGGTTTCCTCCATTAAAAATTCTGCAGGTGAGTGGATTTTCTATCAAGCGGCTATTGGTGCTGAAGCTGTCTTTTTTCGAGAATCTTTTTAAAAGAGGATGGATCTGGTTCCTTTGAATCTCTCATTGAGGTAATTCCCAGGCTTGTTACGGATGCTCAAAATACCATTCTTGACCAAATCCCAGATGATGTTGAAATAAAAGAGACTGTTTGGCAACTTGATCCTCATAGTGCTCCGGGGCCGGATGGTTTTAACAGTATGTTCTTCCGACATTGTTGGGATATTATAGCTTGGGATGTTTGTAGCGCGGTGAAGGAATTTTTCCTTGGGTTGCCTATTCCTCAATCTTTCAGTGCTGCTCAAATTATCCTTTTGCCTAAAGTTCAGAATCCTTCAGAGTTCAGTCAATTCCGCCCAATTTGTCTTGCTATTTTCATAAGCAAGGTTTGTACTCGGATTATTGCTAATAGAATGGCTCCGATACTCTCTATTATTGTCTCTCAGGAGCAGGCTGGATTCCTCAAGGGTCGTTCTATTCACGAGCAAATCCTTTTAGCTAATGAACTGGTTCATGATTTGGACAAGGAAACAAGGGGCCATAACCTTGCAATCAAACTTGACATGGCTAAAGCCTTTGACAGAGTTTCCTGGCATTTCCTAGAGTTTGTTCTTCTCAAGTTTGGTTTTTCCTCTAAGATTATCGGTTTGATTATATCTAATCTTAAAGCTACTCGGTTATTAGTTATGGTAAATGGAATTAACTTTGGTTTTTTCACTCCTAGTCGGGGTGTTAAGCAAGGTGATCCACTGTCACCTTATTTATTCATTTTAGCAGCGGAATGTTTTTCCCGAGGGCTCAACAAGCTCATTGCTGATGGAAAAATTATGCCTTATAAGACTGCCAGAGGATGTCAAGTAGTATCTCATCTTGCCTTTGCAGATGACTTACTAATTTTTCTGAATGGTGATGTTAAAAGTGTCAAGCAATTTCGGACCTTTCTCAATGCGTATCAGCTAGGTTCGGGTCAGGCAATTAATTTTGGGAAGTGTTCTTTCTTTTGCTCTAACAAAGCTAGCCATGGTTTCATAGACAAGATGACTCAGATTCTTGATATCAAAAGGCATTCGCTTCCTTTCATGTATTTGGGGGCTCCCATTTATCGTGGGATAAATCGTTCATCTTACTGCCAGTACTTGTTGCAAAAAGTGGATACTAAGCTTAATGGTTGGACTAAGAAGTTGTTATCCAGTAGTGGACGTATTCTGCTTATAAAGCATGTTTTGAGCTCCATTCCAATTCATACCTTAGGAGCTATGCAATTGCCTAAGAAGATTATATATGCTTTAGAACAAAAATTTGTTTCCTTTTTCTGCCATGCAGGTGTTGACAGGCGTTATCATTGGGCCAAGTTTGATAAATTCTGATACCCTACTTCTGAAGGAGGTATGGGTATTCGATCTATTGATACTTTGTAGAAAGCTTATTCTGTTAAGCTTTGGTGGACATATCAAACTAGAGCATCTCTTTGGACAAAGATTCTGAGAATGAAATATGGCAGAAATGGTCAAATGAAATTCTTACAAACTGACTCTTCCACATGGAAGAGAATTTGTGCTATATCGTCTGTAGCTTCTTCAATTTTTCAACGGCAAGAGGATGGTGAGTGGCCCAAAACCTTTATCTTGGCTGATGTTTATGATGTTGTGCGGAACAGGAGGAGTGAATTGCTTTCATTTCGTATGTTCTGGAGTCCTTCAATTCCTAAACGGTATTCTATTTTAGTGTGGCGTTCTTGGCATAATGCTTTACCTTTACCTGAACGTCTCCAAAAGATGGGTATTCAAATGGCTACTTGTTGTCCTTTTTGTCTTTCGGGTCCTGCTTCATCTGCTCACATGTTTTATTTATGTGATGAGGTAAAAGGCATCTGGCTATATTTCAAGAATTCCTTTCAATTTAATGCTTCTTTTCAGAGTTCTATTAAGCAGGAATTCATGATGTGGTGGACTCAATTCTCGCCTAACTCCTCAGCTGGCAAAATCACGGATCTCATTCCCCAGGTGATTCTCTATCATATATGGTTATCTTACTGTAAGCTTACTTGGGGAGGCGAAGATATTTATTTTTCCAGTATTATTCAAGCCATTCGCGCCGCAATTTTTAGTTGGGGTATAGCCTACTCATCGTCAAAATTTGCCAAGCCTTTACAATTGTTTCAGGAGCTCTTGCCCGATAATTATGGTAAAGGTAAGTTGAGACCTTCCTTGGTTTTTTGGTGTAAGCCATCAGCTTCCTAGTTTAAGTTGAACGTTGATGCGTCGGTGACAATTCACAAGGCAACTGGTGGGGCTATTGTGAGGGATAGCAGCGGATCTTTTGTTTCGACAATTAATTTTTTCTTGCAGCATTCCAGCCCAAATAATGCAGAACTTCAGGCGGTTTTTATTGGTGTGCAGTGGTGTATTCAAAATCATTTCTTGCCGTTGGAAATCGAAACTGATTCAGCCTGGGTTCTTCAACAAATTGCAGCTGTTCAAGGTCCTCTTGCGTCATCTATGACTGTTAAAATTAAGCATTTTATTGACAGCACCAAGTCTACTATCTCACATACTTTTCGTGAAGGCAACCAAGCTGTCAACTACCTTGCCATGGATTGTAGAATGCGTATGCGATCTTCTGTTTTCTTGTCCTTTGATTCTTTGCCTAATTTCCTTAAGTGTATTATTAATTCGGATAATATGAGATTGCCATATATCCGGTTCAAATAATTGCTTTTTGCCCGTTTTTCTATAAGGGCTTTGTATTAAATTTTGTATGGTTTTCCACTCTTTTTGATATTATTAATAAAATATGCGGTGGTACCGTCCACCTTTACCTAAAAAAAGAAAAGTAATGAGGGAATATAATCAATTCCAAATATCTTGTCACTTTATTGATATGTTGCATAGGGTATAATAAGTTGTATATATATAGCTTGATTAATTAATTATTAAAATAAAACTATAAGAGACGTCAAACTAAAATTTTTTTTGCAAGTGTTTTTGGACCTGAATTTCAGGTCGAGCAGACTTCACTTGCACTTATTTGTTTGTTAATCATTCTTTTTCCATTCTCTATGCAGGAAACACTTGTACCTATAAATGATGCTGATTTTTCAATGCATGTTGCTCTTTGACACAATTACATTACTCCAAATTGTCATTTATGAGGTAAGTGGTTTAGTTTTCTTCGATGGGTTACTACCTCATGTTTGTCTTGTATAATGATACTTGGTGCAATGATTTTTCATTTTGAGCAGTGTGGAGGTCAGAAAGTCTATAAGATTTCTATAGCAATTATTTGCGTGGTGTGGCTAATTGCTGCTGTTTGTTTTCCATGGCTTTGCCTAGCCACTCTTCGATGTGGTTGATCTCCATCTTCAAGTATGTTTCTCTTTTCCTTCTCAACGGCAGGATATCTTCATGAAAAAGGTCTTCAATATGAAGTGGTTTGTTATAGATATCAATTTTTTTTTTAGATATGATAATTTTTTTAGGTTATGGCTTAGTTGAGTTGAGTAGTTAATATGATAATTTTAGTTCTTGAACTGCATTAATCACAACATGCATTAACATAGTAGAAATCACTGCCCATTAATAATGTTTTTGGACATCAGAAAGGGAAAACTTTTCAGTTCCCGCTAATGCTTCAAGATGTATCTTGAAATTGACATAAGGCATTTTTCTTTTTGAACTTTAAATTGAAGTACCTTTTTAAGGTCTGAGGACAAAGACACAGAGTTCTTCAACCTTTTCTTCCTAGTAGGAATACCTATTGTCTCGTGTTGCCCATGTGATGCTCTTTTTCTTAATCCATTTTTAAAGTTTACTGATACTGTGCACTCCACTATTGATTTTTAGACCTCTCTCCTAAATGTTTAAGACCATATCTTTTCTATATTGCTTTCCTAGAAGCCAATGATATTGAAAATTTAGAAACTTTTTAACATTTTATCTATATATCTTTGCACTTCTCTCTCCATGATGGTGTTGATTTTGCACATCTTGCCATTAGTGCAGGAGAGAGCAAAAATATTTATATTGGAATTAAAAGGCTAATTAGTTGATGTAAGCATGTGGAATTATATCATATGTGCACAAAGTTGTGCATGAACTTAATTCCTATGAGGAAGGTCTATTTTTATGTTAATTGTAGGATAATTTGATATAGTCTAGAAAGTCATAACTTGGCTAAAATTACATTAATATTGTTCAACTTTAACATTTTTTTCAACAACGTGAAAATTTATACTAATAAAATATATTTATTCTTTGTATTTATTTTAAATTATATTAATGTGCATTTATTGAATGTTGTGGGTGTAATGAAGTTGTAAAATGTTATTGGATGTAAAGATGAAGTACTGATTATCTTTGATAAGTGTCAAATTGGTGTTGTATTGATGATTGTTTGCTTAGTTCAAGTTGAGCAATTTTAAAAACCATTATTAGTTATTTTATCTGCAATGTTCTTTATAATGTGAATTCCTCATTTTTTTTTTGAATGCAAAAAATTAAATTTAAGGTTTTATTTTCTTCAACTGAAAATGTGACAATATGTACTACCTAGATTTTCGATTGGATATGCTCTAATTTATGTTGGAACTTTGTTGAACTTTAAAAAAATGTAAAAACTTGTACTAATAAAATGTATTTATTATTTGTATTTATTTAAAGTTATATTAATGTGCAGCCTAAGCATTGTGAGTGTGCGCATTGCTAGCTGATAGACTATCCGAACTTGCTAATGAGATAATTTCAGCATCCATCATCCACTCATCCTCCTACTGATAATGACGCTTCTAATAAGGACCCTCTTGCAGACGATCAAACTCCAAATCTATTGAACATTTCTTTTATTATTTAATTTATGTATACTGAATGTTTTATACATTCAGTATACATAAATTTCAATTGACATTTATATTTGGCATAAAAATGTTGAATGTTTTGCTAATGTTTTATGTATATTTGACATTTATGTTTATATAATTTCAATTGTGTTATGTAGATATATTTATGTTATATATATATATATATATCAACATTTTTTCTTTTAATTTCATTCTTTTTCAGGTTTCTACTTAAATTCTGAAACCAAAAAATATAACTAGTACTAATAAAAAATATAAACATATAAAAAAATAAAATATAAATAATATTTACAAAATATGTATATAAATAAGATAAAAAATTATATAATATAGTTTAGAAATGGATATTTTTGTTTCTAAATTTCTAATTTATTTCTAACAAAGGTCAATTTCGTCCATAATTAGAAACAACAAAAATTCATTTATATTTTTGTTATTTTATATTTTTGTTTATATTAGAAACGAGCAAAAATTCATTTCCTTTAGAAATATATTAGTCTATTTCTAAATCGGTTCATATTTGGTGTTTAATACAGTCCTAAATTAGAAACGAATTTTATTTTTCATTTTAAAATAAAAATAGAATTTTCATTTCAAATCCGTTTTTAAATTAGAAATAGAATTTTTTTTATTATTTCAAACTGATTAGCAATAAGACTTTTAGAAATGGAAATTTTTTGTTTCAAATCTATTTCAAAATTGTATCGGGATTTTTCAATATTAGAAATGGATTTTTCCATTTCAAAATTGCATTTATTTTGTATTATAAGATTTTGAAACTATTAAGATTAAATGGCTGGAACTTTGTGACTAAGTACCAGGATGCTGTGCTTGGTAGAATATGGGTACTTTATGATTCTAAAGTGATTCAAATGTAGGTTTTGCTTTCTTTTGATTAGATCATTCACTACAACATTAAGAAAAATAATGATGAGTTCCAATGGTATTAATAAAATGTTTCTCAGAGGGTGAAGAATTGTAGGCAACTATTAGCCTCTCTGCAGAGTCTCTGTAATTAGAGCCTTATAATTCTGATCTCATAAGTGAAGAAAGGGTAGTTTTGGGAAATTTCAAAATGCTCTTGCAATAAGAAGAAAAATTTTACCAGCAGAAATCAAGGGTGTCATCGATTCAGCTAGGAGATGCCAACACTAAATTTTTCCACAACCAGCTAAAAGTCAGGAGAACTAGGAATAAGATTTCTAGCTTAACAATGGCTGATGTTTCTACTATAACTGATCAGAAGATGATTAAATTAGCTATTGTGGATTTCTATAAATAGCTAATTAAACCAAATGACCACCAAAGGAAGCATGCTTCAGCAGATGTCATACTTGATGGGGCTTTGGTGGATGAAGAGGAAGTATCTTTGTTGCGTAGGCCTGTGGATAAAAAAGAGATTAAACTAGCTTTATAGTCTATTGGCAGTGAGAAAGCTCCAAAGGTTGATGGTTTTAATAGTGTATTCTTCAAAGAATCCTGCGGAATTATTGGTGAGGAAGTTACAAAGGTAGTGTCAGAGTTCTTCTCTTCGAGTAAATTGTTAAAGTAGGTAAATTCAACTTCTCTAACAATCTTACCTACGGTACCAAATCCTATTGGACTTACTGATTACAAGCCTATTGCTTGTTACACTATGGTTTATAAGGTGATAACTAAGATTATTGCTAAGAGGCTAGCTAGGGATGCTTTTGGGACGAATTATCAATCTTGCTCAATCTACATTTGTACTTAGGAGGAAAATTGTAGATAACATACTATTATCACACAAACTGATATGGAATTATCACAAAATTAAGGAGAAGCCTAAATTTACATTGAAAGTGGATGATTCCATCCAAGAGGATTTTTATTGAAGAAATGATGGGATTTTATTAAAGAAATGTTAGTTGGATTAAAGTTTCCACAGAGGATAATTAAGTAGATAATGGAGTGCATCAAAATCTCTCATTTTTCAGTATTGGTTAATGGATCTTTAGAAGGGTATTTTCTTGGAAGAAAGGGACTAAGACAAGGAGACCCCATGTCTCTGTTGCTTCTTGTTATTGCTATGGACTACTTATCAAGAGGTTTAAGTTTTAAATTGCCAAACGAGTTTCAATTTTATGAAGGGTGTAAAGAGCTCAAAATAAATCATTTATAATTTGCAAATGATTTATTTTTATTCTATAATGGGGATATCATGTTTGTTACGTGGTTAATGGAAAGATTGAAGCATATGAAGGAGGTTTCAAGCTTGCACATTAATGAAGGAAAATGCTCTATCTTCTTTTCTAGTGTCCTTGATGTTGAGAAGGGAGTAATTCTACAAGGCTTGCAATTTAAAGAGGGTATTCTACTAGTTAGATAACGAAGGGTGCCTTTGGTTTCTGCTAGAATTAAGAAAGTGCACTGTAAAGAGCTTATAGAGAAGATACCATCAAGAATTAACTATAGGACTATCAAATACCTATCTTATGCTAGTATGTTGCAGTTGATTAATGTAGTTTTGAGAAGCATGCAAGTGATGCAGAACCCTAAAATTATAAAGAATCCAAAATCCCAACACACAAATTTAGTATACTAAGAACCCTAGATGATTGTTTGTCATACTAAACCTCTAATTGACATGCAATTAGAAACATAGATAATTGGACAGAATAAAGAAGAACTAGAAAGAACGCTACAAGTATTACCTTAATAAGTTAATTTCAATTCCTAATGCAACAAGAAGAAGTTGAATACTCTCCTTGATAAAAAAAAAATTGGAAAGCCAAAATTTTATTTATCAAAAATCAACTCTGAGCCCATTACAATTCAAATAAGAGATATTTATAGCTTACAACACTTAACCCTACTCCTTGTTAGAAAAGGAAAATAAATTATAACAAAATAAGGAAACAAAATAATTATAAAATTTGTGCAAAAACTTGGAAACCATTTTTCGATATGATACAATTCGAATCTGGGCTTGGGCTCTTCATAATAATTGTATAACTGAAAGTGTATATGAATTTGGACTTTTGAATCACTCAATTTGGACTCTAGAAGCTCGATGGCTCTTTGAAGTAAACTAGTTCGGACACAAATCCTGCTCCAATCTGGGTTCTGATTTAGTTTCCAAGTCTGAATTTGAACAGTTGTTCGAAGACCCAAAACAACTCAGATTTTTACAAACAAGACCATTTTGGAGAGCTTGAGTTATCCTCTAAAAACTTCACCAATATTACTTTCTCATTCTAGACATAAAAGGCCATCAAAATCTCAATCAAAACTCCAAAGGTCAAATTTGTCCATATATGAAAATTGAATATTATGCTCCTTTTATGATCTTTCACATCCAATGCTTCCATAATTAATGTTCCGACCCATAATTATAGCTCCTTATTTAGAATTGAATTTTCAAAAATTATTATACTTGTAAATCCTCCTTCATCTTATTTGATTTTCTAGCCATGCTCGTATTATTTCCTCTTTCCTCGAAAAAATTCGTTCTCGAATTTTCGCCATGTCAAGGTGAAAACTTTTGACTCTTGGAATAGAAGCAGGTTCTTGTATGATCTTTTTATAATTGGAAAAATAATATTGACCTTCTCATTGGGCACTTCATCAAATTCATGCAATAGAAAATTGCAAAGACTAGACGAATAATTATTAGTATTATGAGAACTCAAACATAAGTCTATCTCATCTTCTATTTCTTCTATAAAATCAGAATTTTGTTCTTCTTCAAGAAATCTAGTGTCAATATCTTCTTTTTCAAATTTTTCTTTATCTTACACAATCATCATCACTTTTTGGGTGCTTTCAAACTTCATCTCTTTTTGTACGAGCAATTTCATTATCAATGCAGCCAATAGAAGTTGTAATTTCAATATCATCTTTTTTCTTTCTTTTCCACTTTCTTTTCATTACCAGCCGCATTAATGATTGAACTTGATTTTCAGCCTCATATTCTTCACTAACAAATATAAATTCCTTCTCTTCTTCCATTGTGAGGCGTTTATCAAATTGTTTACAAATTGAGTCAAATAATTTTTTTCATCCTATCATATTCCTCTTGTATCGGATCAAGTTTCTTTTCAATTCTTACTATAACTTTACTAGCACTAACACCACTACTTCTTTTCTTTACCATAATCAAAAGATTTTTTTTGTTTCAAGAGAACTAATTCTGATTTTTTTATAATAATCATATCAACAAATACTAAACAAATAATTGATAAATCCAAAGCTTTGATACCAAATGATGCGGAACCTCAAGATTATAAAGAATATGAAATTTCAATACATAAATTCAGTATACTAAGAACCCTAGATGATTGTTTGTCCTACTAAATCCTTAATTGACATACAATTAGAAACATAGATAATTGAATAGAATAAAAAAGAAATTAAAAAGAATCCTACAAGTGTTACCTTGATAAGTTAATTCCAATTCTTAATGCAACAAGAAGAAGTTGAATACTCTCCTTGATAAAAAAAATGGCAAAGGCAAAATTTTATTTATCAAAAATAAACTCTGAGCCCACTACAATTCAAATAAGAGATATTTATAGCTTACAACACTTAACCCTACTCCTAGTCAGAAAAGAAAAACAAATTATAACAAAATAAGGAAACAAAATAATTATAAAATTCGTGCAGAAACTTTGAAACCGTTTTTCGATCTGATACAATTCGAATATGGGCTTGAGCTCTTCATAAAAATTGTAAATCACTCAATTTGGGCTTTGAAAACTCAAGTTATGGCTCTTTAAAGTAAACTAGTTCTGACACAAATCCTGCTCCAATCTGGATTCTGATTTAATTTCCAAGTTTGAATTTAAACAACTGTTTGGAGATCCAAACCAATGCATATGTTTACAAACGAGACCATTCTAGAAAGCTTGAGTTGTCCTCTAAAACCTTAATGAATATTACTTTCTCATTCTAGAAATAAAAGGCCATCAAAATCTCAATCAAAACTTTAAAGGTCAAATTTGTCCAAATAGAGAAATTGCATATTATGTTCCTTTTATGATCTTTCACTTCCAATGCTTCCATAATTAATGTTCCAGCCTATAAATATAGCTCCTTATTTAGATTTGAATTTTCAAAAATTATTATACTTGTAAATTCTCCTTGATCTTGTTTGATTTTCTAGCCATGCTCGTATCACGCTAGATGGGATTAATTTTGTTATTCTAATTTTCTTAGGTTGATGGTTCTGGAATTGTGTTTAACGCTAATTGGTGTCTATACAAAATTTTTTACTATCAATACTTTTGGTGTATTAATTTATTGGGGATCATTTGTTTTGTGAGACTCTAATTTGTTTTCAATGAGTCACTTTCTTTTGGCAATAAAAATGGCGTTATTGACAAAAAAAATGCTTTTAAAAAAATACAAAAGTTTGTTTTCCACTTGATTTCTTATAGAATCATATTTTTTTAATTTTTTATTTAGAAAATAGTTAGAGAATGAAATTTGAAACATTAGAAAACAATAAAGAAAATTAGAAAATAAAAATGGAAAATATTTTCTACAACTAAATAGTCCCATACTAGATAGGGTTACTATAGTTTAAAATCAATTTACAATTGCAATCTTATTCCTACTAAATAAAACAATTTATAGTTCAAAATTCCCTCCTTAAGATGGGGTTTAATAAAGAAAGTATCAATTCCATATTGAACAAGAAAATATTATGAGTTTTTGGGATGAAAGACTTTGTGAATAGATATGCTAATTGCATTTTTTATGAAATATATTGAGGTAAAATAAATCCTTTGGTGCACTTATTTTTCACTATGTGACAATTAATATCTAGATATTTGGCTCGTTCATGAAAACTAGATTGCCAGTAATGTCTAACATTACTTAATTGTTGCAATATAATGGGATTGGTAAAATAGACTAAACATGAAATTCTTATAATAAATAATAAACGTACTATAATTTACTCATTGTTTAAGCCACACTTCTATATTTTATCCCAGTTGAAAATCTAGAGATAGTCACTAGTTTTTTCATTTTTCATACAATTAAAGAACTACTTAAAGAGAATATAAGAATGGTATAATATAAAATGAGAAATTAGCTCTATCTCATTAAGACAACAAGTGACGTATATATATATATATATACAAAGTATTCCAACGGTAAAGACTGGAATAAGGAAATTAATGACCAAAGGTTTGCTATAATATTGCAGCAATTGTAGGGATTATCCATTGGATATAGTTGTACAAATAGTAAGGTTTGATTCTAATAAATCTCTTTTATTCTTCATATTCTTTCCTTTAATTGAGCCTTGATTAATGGGTATTTTATCACCCCTCCCCCCCCTTCAAGGTTGGCAGAGGGAGAGAACATATGCCAAGCTTGTATCGAAAAGTGAAAAATGACTCTTTAGTTAGTGCCTTAGTAAAAATGTCAGTGATTTGCTTTATAGTAGAAATATAGCGAAGGGCAATAGCACCAGTTGTAACTTTCTCATGGATAAAATGATAATCAATCTCAATATGCTTTGTATGAGCATGAACAATAGGATTATGAGACATATGGATGGCACTTTGATTATCGCAAATAATGGTTGGGCATTGTTCTAGTGAGATTCCAAGATCGTAAAAAAGATATTGGAGCCAAGTTAAGTCTGCAGCAGTAGTTGCTAAAGCACGATACTCAGCTTTCGCACTAGAGCGAGAAACTATAGGTTGCTTTTTAGAGCCCCAAGACACACAATTTGATCCAAGAAAAATACAAAATCCAGTGGTGCTACTTCTTATTTATGGACATCCTACCCAATTTGCATCACAAAAGACATTAAGAGTGAGTGACCTGTGAGATAGGTAATGAAGGCCATAAGTTAAAGCCCCTTTAATATTGCGCAAAATGTGTTTGACTGCTCGAAGGTTCTTCATGGTTAGATTTTGAAAATGCTGGCATACTTGGTTGACAGAATGTGTGAGATCTGGCCTAGTGAAGGTGAGATACTGAAGAGAGCCGCATAATTGTCGATAAGTAGTAGGATCAGTTGGCATATTATCATCACGAAGAGGATTTGATTTTATAACTATTGGTGTTGATACTGGAGAGGCTTCAAGCATGTGGGCTTTGTGGAGGAGATTGTGTGCATATTTGGTTTGAGAAATTGTGAAACCACTAGAGAAGTACTTGACTTCAAGACCAAGAAAATAAGTGAGGTTTCCCAAATCTTTAAATGCAAATTCTTGATCTAAACGGTGAATAATGCGAGAGATAAGTGAAGAAGCATTGCCCGTGACTATGACTTCATCTACATAAATAAGAAATATAATTAAATTAGCATTATGATTATAAATAAATAATGACGAATCTGCTTTGCTATAATGAAAACCAAGAAATATAAGACATTGTGATAACTTAGAAAACCAAGCACGAGGAGATTGCTTAAGACCATAAATAGATTTATGTAAAAGACAAACATGATTAGAAAGTGTAGGATCCACAAAACCATATGGTTGCTCCATATAGATTTTCTCATGAAGAGTGTCATGCAAGAATGAATTCTTGACATCCAATTGTTTAAGGGGCCATCTGAAATGAACAGCTAGTGAAAGAACAACACGAATAGTTGTAGCCTTTATAACAGGACTAAAAGTTTCTCCAAAGTCAAGGCCAGAAATTTGTGTATATCCTTTGGCTACCAGTCGTGTCTTAAACCTTTCCACGCTACCATCTTCTTTATATTTGGTTTTATAAATCCATTTGCAACCAATAATATTGGCATTTAATGGACGAGGAGTAAGAGGCCAAGTTTTGTTACGTTGAAGTGCATTAAATTCTTCTTGCATGGCTATTTGCCAATTCAAAATTTCATGGCTGTTTTTAAGGTTTTGGGTTCATCAAGGGAAACTAAAAGAGCATTTTCAGGGTGTGAGGTAGTTGTAGGACAAATGTAATCTTTAAGATGAGAAGGAGGATGTTTGTCTCTTAGTGGTCGAGATGGTTGAGGTATTGTAGTATGGTCACTTGGTTGATCAATTATATTAAAGGATGGAGGTATATGAGAAATGGAGACATCATCATTAGAAGGTGAAGTAGGTAATTCAATGTCACTTTCATGATTAGAATTGGTAGGAATGAGATTGTGATTTTGTGGGAAGGGGCATTCAGATGTTGCTATTTCATTTACAGGTGTATCCAAGACAAAAGTGGAATTAGAACTCAAATGACTATTGCTTTGTGACTGATTTGTTGATATAGTAGTTGATAGTGAGCTTTTTGATTTTCCTAAAAACCATTCATCAAAATCAGGAAAAGTAGTAAATAATAAATTAGATGATGCAGACAAAGAGTGAGAATGAGACAAATACAGAAAATATTGTTCATTAAAAATAACATGTCTAGAGCTATAAACACGGTGTGTAGTTTTATCATGACACTTATAACCTTTATGAAATGGGCTATATCCTATAAATACACAAGGAATAATTTTCTTAGAGAATTTATGCATACCAGGAGTTTTTAAATAAGGGAAGCATTGGGAACCAAAAATACGTAAACTATAGTAATCGGGATCTTTGCTAAAAATATTAGAAAATGGAGTTGCCTTACTTGTTTTGGATGAGATAGGAAGTCTATTAATTAAATAAACTGCAGTTAGGAAAGCATCTATCCAAAATTTTAGGGGAACATTTGCATGAAAAAGCAAAGTAAGCCCAGTTTCAACG
Source organism: Garcia nutans (assembly GCA_947685225.1). Taxonomy (NCBI): domain Eukaryota; kingdom Viridiplantae; phylum Streptophyta; class Magnoliopsida; order Malpighiales; family Euphorbiaceae; genus Garcia; species Garcia nutans. The sequence continues at coordinate 9,602,230 of CANTUV010000025.1, forward strand.
ATGTGACGATGCTTCCGTTCAGCAAGTCCATTTTTCTCCAGCGTATATGGGCAAGACATTTGATGAGTAATTCCACATAGTGCCAAATGATTTTTAAACTGATTAGAGATAAATTCTCCGCCACCGTTGGATTGAAAAATCTTTATCTTCCTGTCAAAGAAGTTCTCAACAAGTGCTTGAAACTTAAGAAAGCAGTGAAAAAAGTTAGATTTATTTTTTAAAGGATATAACCAAGTATGACGTGTAAAATCATCAACAAATATGATATAATATTTAAAATTTTGCAAGGAAAGTATAGGGGCAGGACCCCATATATCACCGTGAATTTTTTCTAAAGGAAAACTAGAAATGGATCTAGATTTATTAAAAGAAAGTTTACACCGTTTCCTAAGTTAGCAACTATTACACATAGTATTTTTAGTCAACCAATTTGAAATATTGATAACTCTCTTATCTTCTAAAATTTTTAGAAATTTTTGGTTGGGATGTCCCAATCAAGCATGCCATATATCTGAGCTAACTCCTAATGATTTTATAGCAGCATACGCTTCCGCAAGTTGTCCTCTTTTAAGTGCATACAAGCCTCCTTGCTTTTGTCCTTTTGCTAGGATTTGATTCATGTGATCCTTAATAAGAAACTCATCAGAATTAAAGGTAATAGTGCAAGAATTATCATCAATTAGTTTACTTACAGATAATAAATTTTTCTTAATATCTGGAACGACAAGAACATTATTTAATAAAAGTTTACCATGTGAAGTGTTTACCAACGTTTTACCAGTGTGTGTAATAGGTAAGGCTTGGCCATTACCAACAATTATATTGTCACTGCCAAGATAAGTTTTCAAGGATTTCAAGTTACCTCCCTGATTTGTCATGTGAGAAGTAGCGCCAGAGTCAGCATAAAAATTTGAATCATCTTCATTGTTTAAGTTCATGGAATTAAAAGCTTCTTGAATATTTTCTCCATCGATGCTATAGTTGTATCTATAAAAATAACTAATTGTTGTATGGTTAGTCCGTCCACATATCTAGCATGCTGATTGATCAGTATTTTGTTTGCTTGGTTGCCCTCTCCAATTGTTGTTTGGTTTTGAGTGATTCTGAATGTGTTGAGTTTGATTGCCGTTACGAGAACGATTTTGAGTAAAAGAGTAATTCTGACCTCTTCCTTTATAATCGTTTCTTCCTCCGCGTTGACCTTTTCATCTTCCTTTTTGTCCAAGGATTGCTTGATTGAGATTTAATTCTTGCTTGTCTTCAACTAAAAATACCTGCTCAAAATTCTGTAAATACATAATAAATTGGTTAAATGATGGATATGGTGGTTTTGATAAAATTGCAATTCAAAATTCTTTATATTTGTCTCCTAATTCTTGTGAGATTTGGAAAACTTTGTCAACATCTCCTAGAGTTTTGCCAATGGCAGTAAGTTTATCACATATATCCTTGAACTTTCGAATATATTCATCTAGAGAGAGAGTTCCTTTGGATAAAGCATATAAGCTATTTTTTTAATTGAGCTTCATTTTCTTCGGTCGTAGGCAACAACTGCTCTTGGAGTGATTTCCAAAGTGAGTAAGTTGTATCCACTCCGAATGTCATGCTCAACACTTCTTCTTTCATGTTTCCAAGGAGCCAAGACATGAGGAGCCCATCATTGTTGATCCATGCCTCAAGGTTTGGATTTTTAATTTTCTTTCCGGAAGAATCAATAATTTCATCTTTTTGTTTTCTTGAATCATGGATATGATATTCTATTCCCAAACTTTGAATTAAGGGAAGAAATTGAGATTTCCACAAAAGAAAATTTATGATGGATAATTTGATAGAGATAAAGCTAGAGCTTTGGTGAAAGGATTGAATAGATAGCTTAGGCTCTTCGTAGGAAGCCATTGATTTACCAGTCTCTGATACCATAAAGAGAATATAAGAATAGTATAATATAAAATGAGAAATTAGCTCTATCTCATTGAGAAAATAAGTGACATATATATATATACAAAGTATTCCAACGGTAAAGACTGGAATAAGGAAACAAATGACCAAAGGTTTGCTATAATATTACAGCAATTGCAGGGATTATCCATTGGATATAGCTGTACAAATAGTAAGGTTTGATTCTAATAAATCTCTTTTATTCTTCATATTCTTTCCTTTAACTGAGTCTTGATTAATGGGTATCTTATTACTACTAAGAAGAATATAATAACTAGGTATAAACTTTGTAGTTGTAGAAGAAGCTGAACCTGCTTTTGAATATGTAGTAAGATGAAACAAATATTATGCTACGACAAAAGGCCTACAGAGGGACAACCTTTGAGATATCTCAACACATGTAAGGTATTATTCTTGTGAACCTTGGTAGAAGAGTTCATAAAACTGACTAAGTCATTGAGTGACATAATTTATGTTAGATTTTCTGAGATTCAAATAACATAATTTGCCAACTAATCTCTTATATTGTTTAGAAGATTCTAGTGAAGGAACATTATCAGTTATAAGTTTAAGACCAACAAGAAATTGATAGACAACAGGTTTAGCCCTCATTTAGTCTAACATCCTATAGAATATCAATAATATATTTTAAAACTTATATAAACACCATTATATGATTGAGTAATTTCAAGGTTCAAAAAACTTTGTATCTTTGATAGTGAATTGTGAGTGCAAGTATTATATAATGGCAGTAATCTCAATTTTATTAGTTCTAATAACCAATAGATCATCCACATAAATTAACAAATCCAAAACCATAAGGGGATTGGTAAAGCTGAAATGACTTTAATTTTGTAATAAATTCAATATTCCATTGTTTAGATGTTTGTTTAAGGCCATGTATAAACCTTTTAGGTTTACGAAAATGCTAAGGGAAGGTGCAAAATAGAATTATGATAAAATTTCTTAATCAATATAGCCATGTAAACAAAATTATTGATGTCTAATTGATGTAACGACCATCCCTTTGTAGTTTCTTTGGTAAGGAGCATTCTCATAGAAACTAATTTTACTATTAGTGAGAAACTTTCATTGTATTGATCCTAGCCACCTAGTTATAGCCCTTTAGCAATTACCATGGCTTTGTACTATCAATTACGCCATCAAGATTATATTTAATTTTATAAACCATTTATAACTAATAGAAATTTTATCATTTGGTAATTTCCCATATTTTTATTAATTTCTAGGGCCTCTATTTCCTTATTCATTATGGTTATCCAATTTGGATCATTCTTTGCTTGATTATATGTTAAGGGTTTAGAGTTAATTAACACATTATAAATGTTCAAGTGCTATATACTTAAAATAGTTCATAAGATAAAAGTGTATCAAGTGCAAGGAACCTGTTTGGGAAACATGGATTGAGTTTTATCTTAGCAGATGATAGATGATAAGAAATAATATCTTTTAAACCATAAAGGTTGTATTTTGATTTTGGTGCTTTGTCTAATAGGAACATGAGTTTGAGGAGGCACATTTGGTTGTTTAATTGTTGGTAGCACATTCAACTGAGGAGGTTGATCAATCCTTGAAACAGGAAGGGATGAAAGGATTTTGTTCAGAATAAGATGAAGTTACATTTTCAGATATACTAATAAATGATAGAAAATTATCATTAGAAGAGAGATTCTTGGAGATAGCAATAGGAATATCTTCTTGATGTCTACAAGAATTGGTAAAACAATGTCACTATTGGTTTCAATAAGATTGGAAAAGAAAATTTTAGTTTCATGAAAAACTAAATCTCAAATAAGTTTGTTATGTGAGTCTAGATCATAAAGTTTGTAGGCCTTTTGTCGAGGAGTCCAACTAATGAAAATACATTTATAGATTCTAGATTCTTTACTTGCCTTTAGTAGGTTTTTTGTTTGTTGCAAACCAAAAACAATCAAATACCCTTAAATGGTCACAGTATTGAGGTTTTCTATTTAAGTTCTCAAAGGGAATTTTTCACTTTAAAACATGTGCAGTTAATATATCGATGATACAAGTGTTGAGTAAATTGCACCATTTGAAGAGTCAAAATGGAGGTTCATTTTTTTTATCAAAAATTGAGGTATTTAATTTTGTCAAAAATGGAGGTACCTAAATTTTGTCAAAAATAAAAATGCCTAATTTTGTCAAAAATGAAGATGCCTAACCATTATTAAAATTTCAATAATCCAATTTTTAAAGCCTATATAAACCTCTTATATCTCATTTGGAATATCATCCTAAAAATTAGAGAGTTTGAGAGTTTAAGAGAGTTTGAGAGAAAAACTTAAGAAAAAGCTTATAAAAAAAATTTTTTTTTAAAGAAAAAATTTTAGGTGTAATTAGATGTGGGTTGTGAGTTGTAGATGTTGTAAACACTTTATATAATTTTTCTCCTTTTAGTAAAAAGATCTGCAGCAGGTTCGAAAACGTAGGCACAATTAGCCAAACTATGTTATTAATTTTGTGTGTGTATTAATTTTTGTTGTTATTTCTCATTCTCACAAATCTAATTTATAGAAAAATCTGTGTAATTTTTCCAACAACTGATATCAGAGCTGCTGGTTATGAAATCTGTCAATTTTCTGTGAGTGGTTTGCAAGAATTATCAGAAAAGATCTAGAGAAAATTAGATTCGAGTGGGAATGATCGCTGTAAATGAAGAAAATGTGAAAATTAAAAAAATTTAATGGTACAGACTTTGGCTTTTGAAAGATGCAGATCGAAGATTATCTGTATCAGAAAAATATTTATCAACCTCTCTCTGATAAGAAGCCAGTTGATATGAAGGAAGAATATTGGAAACTTCTAGATAGACAAGCTTTTGGAGTTATCCGATTGACGCTATCCCGTAATGTTGCTTTTAACATAGCAAAAGAAAAGACTACGGCAGGACTTATGAAGGCTCTCTCCAGTATGTATGAAAAGCCATCAGCCTCTAACAAAGTTTACTTGATGAGGCGGTTATTTAATTTACGGATGATGGAAGACACATCGGTAGCTCAAAATCAAAATGAACTCAATACAGTCACAACCCAATTGAGTTCAGTTGGGATCAAATTTGATGAAGAAATATGAGTATTAATACTTTTATTTTCTCTACCAGAAAGTTGAAATACTACTGTCATGGCTGTGAATAGCTCATCGGGAAGCAATAAGTTCAAATTTGATGATGTTCGTGATCTTGTTCTCAGTGAAGAGATTCAACGGAGAGAGTCGGGTAAATCATCAACCGCTTCAGTTTTGCATATAGAGTCAAGAGGAAGAAATTCAACCAAAGAAAATGGGCGTGGCAAATATCGTGGTAGATCAAAGAACAGAATGTCCAAATATAGAAATCCCAACAATTCACAAAGCTCAAAGACTGTCGAGTGTTGGAATTATGGGAAGACTGGACACTATAAAAATCAGTATAGGAGTGCATCGAAGGACTAGGAGCCGAAGATAGAGGCAAATATTGCTTCCACCTCAAGAAAAGATAATGTGTTGATATGCTCTTTGGAAAGCAAAGAGGAGTCTTGGGTATTAGACTCTGGAGCATCATTCCATGCTACTTCGCAAAAGGAATTCTTCGAGAGGTATGTCCCTGGAAACCTTGGAAATGTATATCTTAGTGATGATCAACCTTGTGATATTATTGGTAAAGGTGTAATAAAGATTAAGTTGAATGGGTCTATTTGGGAGCTGAAGGATATTAGACATATTTCTGATCTAAGAAAGAACTTAATCTCAGTAGGGCAGTTGGCTAGTGCAGGCTACACTATAATCTTTCATGGTGATGATTGGAGGATTTCAAAGGGGGCAATGACTATTGCTCGGGGAAAAAAAGTGGTACTCTTTACATGATAGTATGAGCATGTTGTTCAATTGTAGTTGCAGTAGAAAATGAAAATCCTAATTTGTGGCACAAGACACTTGGCCACATGAGTGAGAAAGGGATAAAAATTATGTACTCAAAGGGAAAACTTTTATGTCTACATTCAGTTGACATAGACATGTGCAAAGATTGCATACTTGGAAAGCAAAAGAGGGTCAGCTTTCAGACAAGTGGCAGAATACCATAGATGGAAAGACTATAGCTCATTCACTCTGATATTTAGGGACCAACGACAACTTCATCCATTAGTGGAAAATACTATTTTGTGACTTTCATCAATGATCACTCTCGGAAAGTATGAGTTTACTTTCTTAAGCATAAATCTGAAGTGTTTAAGACTTTCAGGAGATGGAAATTTATGGTGGAAAACGAGACAGGTTTAAAGATTAAAAAGCTCAAAATCAACAATGGAGGTGAATATGAAGACATCATAGACAAGAAGTTCTATGAGCACGGAATCATAATGGAGAGAACCATGCCGGGTACGTCTCAACATATTGGTATAGCTGAGCGTATGAACCGAACATTGATAGAAAGAGCCTGAAGCATTCGTATACAATCAGGTCTATCGAAATACTTCTGGACAGAAGCAGTCAACACAGTAGCTTATTTGATTAACTGAGGCCCATCGGTTCCATTGGAGCATAAAATACCAGAAGCGGTATCGAGCGGAAAAGAGATAAAACTATCACATCTAAAAATTTTTTGTTGTGTAGCATATGTGCATATTAGTGATCAAGGTAGGAATAAGCTTGATCCCAAATCTAAAAAAATGCATCTTCATCGGCTATGGTGAGGATGAGTTTGGCTACGCATTTGGGATGACAAAAACAAGAAGGTGATTCGCAGCAAAGATGTGATTTTCAATGAAAAAGTGATGTACAAGGACATACATAAAACTAATGCCAGCAACACAGAGCAGAGTGAGCCAGTGTTTGCAGATATAGATGATGTCCCAGAAAGTCCCGTAATGGAGCCGATTGTAGTAAGTCCTCATCAAGAGGAACTCGTTGGGCAAAAAGTGTGCAACAATCCAATACACTGTAACCTCCTACTCCAGCTCCTATATTGAGAAGGTCTTCTCGGCCTCATGTGCCTAACAAGAGATGCATGAATTATTTGTTGCTCACTGATCAAAGAGAGCCTGAATGCTATGATGAAGCTTGTCAGACTAAAGATGCTAGCAAGTAGGAGTTTGCCATGGAAGACGCGATAAAGTCTCTGATCTCTAACCAGACATGGGAACTAGCTGAGTTACCCATGGGGTAGAAGGCACTTTACAATAAATGTGTATATCGGGTAAAAGAGGAGCATGATAGTTCAAAGAGATACAAAGCCCGATTAGTTGTCAAAGGATTTCAGCAGAAGGAATGAATTGACTACACCAAAATTTTTGCTCATGTTGTGAAGCTCAATACTATCAGATAAATGTTGAGCATTGTTGCGATTGAAGATTTTCATCTTGAACAATTAGATGTGAAGATTGCATTTCTTCTTGGAGATTTAGATGAAGAGATATATATGCACCAGCCATAAGATTTTCAAGAAAAAGGAAAAGAAAACATGGTGTACAGACTTAAGAAGAGCTTGTATGGAATAAAACAAGCCCCAAGACATGGTATAAAAAGTTTGACTGCTTCATGCATAAGGAAGGATTCCAAAGGTGCAACGCCGACCACTGTTGCTACTTCAAGAGATTTAGCTCCAGTTATATTATTTTACTACTTTATGTAGATGGCATGTTAGTAGCAGGTTCAGATATGGAGGATATCAAAAGGTTGAAGCAGCTGTCAAAGGAATTTAACATGAAAGACTTGGGTCCAGCAAAAAGGATTTTTGTAATGCAAATCACAAGAGATAAAGAGAAAGGAATTTTTCAGTTATCTCAGGCAGAGTACATCAACCATGTTTTGCAGAGATTCAACATGGGTGACGCCAAGTGGTGCGCGCGAGCTATGCTGTTGCAATACTGCAAGTGCACGGGTCGCCCAAGTAATAAAGTAGTGAGTGAGTTATCGTTCCACTGAGGACAAGGCCAAGTACTAGTGCAAATCTTAACTGTTGTTTAGCAAATTAATATTTTTATGTGAAGTTTTGTAATTAAAGACAATTAACTTAAATAAATGAAAATAAAGATAAATTGAGTGTTGTGTAAAAAGGATTGATGATAATGATACTATCCAGATATTGAATGCCCCTAGCCACAATTACATCACATAATAGAGTTGAATTGGCATTCCTCTAACTTAGACTAAAACCTCTCTCGAGTGAATTAATCCCTAATCACTAAGTAGAGTGCCGGAATCTCTTCTCAAACACAATTAAATAGATCTTGCATTAAGAAGAAGGAACTATAAACCAAAAGATCTTATAAGTCTATCTCTAGTACTCCAATCAATCCTCAACCCTTATGAGTATTCAATTCATATCAAGCTTTCTCAAGTCAATAATATGAAAATGGCAACCAATCAATTAGCATGCTATTATCAATTGGAAATAAATCATTAAGCATCATAAGAATAAAACAACTCCATCAATTAAAATTATTCAATCATACAAATGAGCTAGGGTTCTTCAATATCTAGATAGAGAATGAATTAGTTCATATTCAATACTCTTAATACAACAACAACAACAATAACATTAAAATGAATTAAAGGAGAAAATAGAAAAACCCCTTTCAATGTAGCTTCTTCAATCTCTAGGAGCTTGCCAATGGAGGATGGAGATGGCGGAGAGGATGGAAATGGAGGATGAAGATGAAGAGTCAAGGAGAGTTTCACTCCCTCCTTGCCCAAACCATGTATGCCCAAGCCTCCTCCTCTTAAACCTCTTTGTTTAGTATTTCTTTTGGCAAGCCCAATGTCTTGTTCCCCACTTTGTCTCCCAACTCGTGCAAGAGAAGCCAAAATTCCATAGGTGACACGGCCAAGCCATGAGTGACTTGGCCGTGTCTCTCATCTTTCTTTGGGACACGGCCAAGCTAACTAGCCGTGTCCATCACTGCCTCTCTTCCTTTCTTTCTTTCTCTTTGGTTTCATGGGGTGACACTGCCAGTGGCTTGGCCGTGTCTCTTGAGTGTGTCATCTTCTACTTGCCATTTGTTCAATTCTTTTCTTTGTTTCCAAGGGTGACACGGCCAAGATCCTGGCCGTGTCATGTGATGGTGCCAACACCTGCTTCTTTTCTTTCACTCTTTGCTTGGTCTTTGGCTTAGGATGGGACACAGCCAAGCTTGTGGTCGTGTCATGTGACACGGCCAATGGCTTGGGCCTGTCACCTGTCAGTGTCAGCTTCTGCCTTCTTTTCTTTCCTTTCCTGGTTTTGTTCCTTGGGTGAGACACGGCTAGTGGCTTGGCCGTGTCTCTTGGGTGTGTCAGCTACTGTCTTGCACTTCTTTTAAAATTTATTTTAAGCTTGCTTTGGCTTGGCCATGTCTTGCTTGATTCAAGCTCTTTCTTCATTGTTTTGATCATCCAAGGGAGTTTTTCCACTTTAACCTAAAATAAACACTTAAAATAAACTTTAAACAAAAATCAAATGAAACATTAACTAAAAACACATAGAAATCATACTAAAAGCAAGTATAAAAATGCTCTTATCAAATACCCCACACTTAATTCCTTGCTTGTCCCTAAGCAAGGCTAAAATCAAAACAAACTAAACACAAAAATTTTGTCAAGTTCAAGAGTTATAAAAAAAATGCATCAAGAATTCCCTATCCCTAAATCCGCAATCAATATCAAATTGAACAAAATCGATACCAATGCAATTAAGTGGCTTTCCATGCATAACCTATGTTGTCACTCCCTCACCAACTCTTAAAAGTGTTTGATCAAGGTGGTGTTTACACTCATAAAAATCAATGAAAGATTATTGCTATAGGCTTGCTTTTCTATCAAATCTCCATCACTTAATTACAATTAAGCATCAATCAAAAGGTCTTTTATTGGGTTGTAATGGGGTTAAGGTAGAGGCATGACATTTAAAAAATGTGAGCTTCATCATTAAGTTCAAGAGCACTTCAAGAATGAAGTAACCGATCATATGTATAACGCAACGATCCCAAAACTTTTTCCTCTTATCTACCCCTTGACATTGAAAGAACTTTTCAAGGGAACTCACTTATTACATCTTGCAATGATTATTTCCAAACATATTCCAACCCTTTCAACAAGAACAACAATTATTATTATTATTATTATTATTATTATTATTATTATTATTATTATTATTATTATTATTATTTATTTTGCTTTGCAATCTTAAACCTACTAAATTTAACCCCACACTTAATTCAACACAACACTCGATCATAAATGCTCTTAACATGCTCTTGACCTAATAAAAGGGTAAGAGTTAAAACAACAAGGTTCAAGCTAATGGTGTTGTGAAAAAGAAATAAAGGGAAAATAAAATAAGCTCAAAATTGGCTAACTAAGGTTGAATGTTGGGTTGGTCCTTTTAAGCCAAAGTAGGTTCACCTAATTGTCTTAATCATCTTGATGCCTAATTGAAATTTTTATATAGTCTTAAAATGTATGTCAAAGCAAGTTCTAGCAAATTATCAATCTAAGATGTCCACAAACAAAAAGAATAATAAGTTGATGGCTCAATTTCTCACTAGGTTAAAAGTAGTGTAAGGAAAAACCAACAAAATTGACAATAAGCACCAATTCTACTCAATTCTCAAATTCATGCTTCAAAAATTCAAAAGTCATCTATCAACAATATTTATAACAATTGAAATTTTCAAAATTCATTTATTCAAAGAAAAAGAAGAAAAACATTAACTAAGCTAACACAAAAATAACTTAAAGTAAAAACACAAAACACAAAATGCACCCCACACTTAAAGTTTCACATTGTCCTCAATGTGAGCATGCATAAACTAAAAGAGAGTTTAGATGAAACCTGATTTCCATCGTTCCCATATACGATGTGTAGGGCTCCTTCCTCCCATAATGCAATTGCAGCCCATGATTGAGAGGATGGACAACATGCAACTTCAAAATGTGTCCAATGTATTACAAAGCCTAGGTAGTATCCTTGGATGAGCAAATGGCCAATGAGAACTCATAAAGGCTGTTTTGGGGGTGATCTTCCAATGCTATAGGAACTTGGTAAAAATATTCTTCAGTATGCAACATGGTTATATTCATTTTTTGCTCCCAAAAGTGGGAGGGATGATCAGTGGTTGCATATTGTTCTCCTCAACCAAAACATTTTTCAAAATTTTTGGGGCCTTTTGAAGTTCAACCAAGTTTGGTAGAATCTTTTTCTCATCCTCTTCAGCAATTTGAAGTTTCCTCTCAACAATCTCATCATTTAATATTAATTTGCTCTCCTCAATTTCTAAATTGAAAATATTAGGCTCTACTTCTAAGGTCATGGCTACCTCAAGCTTATCTACACTATCTTCACTATAGGGCATGTCATAGAGTTCAGGAATATGCATACCTTGTTTCTCTTCCTCCAGCCTAAATAGGAATGAAATTATGGGCATAAAAGGATTTGGAGGTTCATGCAATTCTATCCAAGTTGATGCTTCTAAATTCTCCTCCTCCTTTGATTGACTCATCTCCTCCATGTTGGGTTGTATCTCCTCGCCATTTTCTTCTTGATTGGTCCCTGCATCAAAGAAATCACAAAAATTGTTATATATTACCTGTTCACTCCTCAAATTTGTGATTACCTGGGTTTGCTCCAATTGGCTAGGAGACTCCTCATTTTGGTGTGCTTGGGGTTGATGTGCCAGCTGCCCAACTAGAGCATCCAACCTCTTCTGTATTTCTTGCAAAGATTCAGACCTCAACTTATCTTCCACTATGTATTGCTCGCATTGAGCTTGAAATTTCTCGGTATGTTGAATGAAAGCATTCAATCTTTCCTCTAAAGTGGGTTTGTTAGGTTGATCTACGTTTTGTGGGCTATTTTGATTGAAGGCATTCAATCTTTCCTCCAAAGTGGGTTCCTCAAGGTGATCTTGATTCATCATGAGTTTTTTAATATAGGCATTTAACTTATCCTCCAATGTGGGTTCCTTAAGGTGGTCTTGGTTTGAAAATTATTCTTGAAAGTAAGAACTTTTTTGGCAAGGCTGAAAATTTTGTTGAGGTGGAATGTACTGCTGATTTTTCCAAGAAAAATTTAGGTGGCTTTCCCAGCTTGGATTATAGAAATTGAAATATGGGTCATTACCACTCATTTGCTGGAAACTTTAGTATTCATATTCTTCCTCGTGCCATTCTTGGTATTATTCGAAACCAAATGAAAATGTATTGGCACTATGTCCCGCATTGCCACATGCTACACATACCATGTCAGAATTATAGTCCCTATCATAAACTCTCCCGTACTGTGAAAACTGCAACTTTACAACAAAAAGAACACTTAACAATTTAAAGAAAAACAAACAAACAATTAAAAAGAAACAAATTCAAACACAACAAACAAACAATTCAAAGAAAACAAACAAACAAATAAACTATCACAACAAGTAAGAACCAATGTTAAAAACAAATGAAAATAAAAGTAAATCAACAATCTTAATTATATTACTAATATTGAAACCATTGTCCCCGGCAGCGGCGCCAAAAACTTGGTGCGGGCGAGCTATGCTGTTGCAATACCGCAAGTGCACGGGTCGCCTAAGTAATAAAGTAGTGAGTGAGTTATCGTTTCACTGAGGACAAGGCCAAGTACTAGTGCAAATCTTAACTGTTGTTTATCAAATTAATATTTTTATGTGAAGTTTTATAATTAAAGACAATTAACTTAAATAAATGAAAGTAAAGATAAATTGAGTGTTGTGTAAAAAGGATTGATGATAATGATACTATCTAGATATTGAATCCCCCTAGCCACAATTACATCACATAATAGAGTTGAATTGGCATTCCTCTAACTTAGACTAAAACCTCTCTCCAGTGAATTAATCCCTAATCACTAAGTAGAGTGCCAGAATCTCTTCTCAAACACAATTAAATAGATATTGCATTAAGAACAAGGAACTATAAATCAAAGGATCTTGTAAGTCTATCTCTAGTACTCCAATCAATCCTCAACCCTTATGAGTATTCAATTCATATCAAGCTTTCTCAAGTCAATAATATGAAAATGGCAACCAATCAATAAGCATGCTATTATCAATTGGAAATAAATCATTAAGCATCATAAGAATAAAACAACTCCATCAATTAAAATTATTCAATCATACAAAGGAGCTAGGGTTCTTCAATATCTAGATAGAGAATGAATTAGTTCATATTCAATACTCTTAATACAACAACAACAACAATAACATTAAAATGAATTAAAGGAGAAAATAGAAAAACCCCTTTCAATGTAGCTTCTTCAATCTCTAGGAGCTTGCCAATGGAGGATGGAGATGGCGGAGATGATGGAAATGGAGGATGAAGAGGAAGAGTCAGAGTTTCACTCCCTCCTTGCCCAAACCATGTATGCCCAAGCCTCCTCCTCTCAAACATCTCTTCTCTGTCTCTAGTCTCTATCTCCTGCAAAAACCTCCTCCAGAACTCCCCCTAAAATTCCCTCTTCTTCTCATTTTATTTCCCTCCAAAGCTCAAGCCATGCCTTCCAACTCACACCCCATACCTTCCAACTTACACCACTCTCCCTTGTTCCCCACATTCTCTTTGTTTAGTATTTCTTTTGGCAAGCCCAATGTCATGTTCCCCACTTTGTCTCCTAACTCGTGCAAGAGAAGCCAAAATTTCATAAGTGACACGGCTAAGCCATGAGTGGCTTGGCCGTGTCTCTCATCTTTCTTTGGGACACGGCCAAGCTAACTGGCCGTGTCCATCACTGTCTCTCTTCCTTTCTTTCTTTCTCTTTGGTTTCATAGGGTGACACGGCCAAGCTCCTGGCCGTGTCTCTTGAGTGTGTCATCTTCTGCTTGCCATTTGTTTAATTCTTTTCTTTATTTCCAAGGGTGACACGGCCAAGCCACTGGCCATGTCATGTGATGGTGCCAGCTCCAGCTTCTTTTCTTTCACTCTTTGCTTGGTCTTTACCTTAGGATGGGACACGGCCAAGCTTATGGTCGTGTCATGTGACACGCCCACTGGCTTGGGCGTGTCACCTGCCAGTGTCAGCTTCTGCCTTCTTTTCTTTCCTTTCCTAGTTTTGTTCCTTGGGTGAGACACGGCCAGTGGCTTGGCCATGTCTCTTGGACGTGTCAGCTACTGTCTTGCACTTCTTTTGAGTGACATGGCCAAGCTTGCTTTGGCTTGGCCATGTCTTGCTTGATTCATGCTCTTTCTTCATTGTTTTGATCATCCAAGGGAGTTTTTTCACTTTAACCTAAAACAAACTTTAAACAAAAATCAAATGAAACATTAACTAAAAACATATAGAAATCATACTAAAAACAAGTATAAAAATGCTCTTATCACCCTTGGTTAGTCACTTTCGTCTATCTAAGGATCATTCCCCTCAGACGGAGGAAGAGAGAGAACTCATGGCTAAGGTTCCTTACGCTTCAGCCATTGGAAGCTTAATGTACGCAATGGTCTGTACAAGATCAGACATTGGCTATGCAGTGGGAGTTATGAGCAAGTTTATGTCAAATCTAGGAAAAGCTTATTAGGAAGCTGTAAAATGGATTTTGGGATATCTACGAGGCACCATAGAAAAATATTTGTACTTTGGTAAAGGAGAGTTAAAAGTACAAGGCTACATATATGCAGACTTTGGAGGTAAAGTTGATCACTGAAAAAGTACCACTGGTTATATATTCACTGTTGAAAATACAGCTGTTAGTTGGGTGTCGAAGTTACAAAATATTGTCACTCTATCCACTACAGAAGCTGAATATGTAGCAGTGACTGAAGCCAGTAAAGAGATGATATGATTTCAAGATTTGTTAACTGAGCTAGGTTTCAAACAAGAGAAGAATGTCTTATACAGTGATAGCCAGAGTGCGATACACTTGGTGAAAAATTCAGTATTTCATTCTCGAACCAAGCATATTGGATTTCGTTATTACTTCATCAGAACTCTGTTGGAGGATGATGTGTTAATACTGGAGAAGATCCAAGGAAGCAATAATTCAGCAGATATGTTGACAAAGATGGTGGCTATTGAGTAACTGAAATTGTGTTCAACTTCAGTTGACTTGCAAGAAAAACAAGACTGTAAAGACTTGCCACACAGATCAAGGTGTGAAGACAGATTAAAATCAGTCTTTAAGTGAGAGATTATTAAGTAAATTACACCATTTGAAGAGTAAAAAATGGAGGTTCATTTTTTGATAAAAATGGAGGTACCTAATTTTTGTCAAAAATGGAGGTGCCTCAATTTTGTCAAAAATGGATATGCCTAATTTTGTCAAAAATGGAGGTGCCTAACCATTATTAAAATTTCACCAATCTAATTTTTGAAGCCTATATAGACCCCTTATATCTCATTTGGAAGATCATCCCAAAAATTAAAGAGTTTGAGAGAAAAATTTAAGAAAAAGCTTGTAAAAGAATTTTTTTTGAAGAAAAATTCTTAGGTGTAATTGGGTGTGGGTTGTGAGTTGTGAGTGTTGTAAGCACTTTATATATTTTTTCTCATTTTAGTAAAAAGATCTGCAGTAGGTCCGGAGACGTAGATACAATTGGCCGAACTCCATAATCAATTTTGTGTGTGTATTAATTTTTATTGTTATTTCTCATTCTCGCAAATCTAATTTATAGAAATTTTTGTGTAATTTTCCCAAAAACAAGTGGCTCTAAGAGTCGCATCTCTCCAAAATTTTTGCGAGAGTTTAGACTAAAAGATTAAAGATCGCATAACTTGAATATGATGTTTGTATTTTTTTTTTTTTCTATTGTCCACCATTTTGTTGAGGTGTAAACATGCATGTGTTCTTGATGTATAATTCATTATTTAAAAGAAATTGACATTGGGTATTATTGAGTTCTCTCCCATTATTAGTTGACCTTAAAGTTACATTGATATCATGGAGATATATTATCAAAGGCATTGAAAAATTTTAGTTTTGTCTTTTAATGGATCATTTTCACGTATATTATTAATATTCTTAAATTTCAATTTGTCTGAAAAAAATCTCCCAACTTTAATTTATATCCTATTAAAATCTCTAACTCCATTTTCTGACTAGAGATTATTACATAAGCTTCATCCGGTGCCATATGGAGCTATATTTTCAAGAACAAAATAAAAAAATTTCACATCAATTTTCAGTACCTAAGTAAAAAATAAATGTATTTTTTGAACATAAATGTTTAAAAATAGAGTGAATTTTTTTTTTTTTAGAAATTTAGCTTCACATATATCATGTGGAATTCACATAACTATCTCCTAGCCAAAAAATGGAGTCAAAGATTTTATACGAAAGAATTAAAGTTTAAAAATATTAATAGTATAAATAGAGAATCTTAGGGATGAAGTGGGCTCTTGTCAAGGTTGGAATCCTATAAGGACCCCTTGGATACATATGAACAATCTGAATTGACCATTTTTTTTTATTAAGACCTAATTTTTATAGAAAAACTTAGGGAGTTCAAAAATAAAAAACTAATGTGGGAATCATAGTTTGGTGCGGCATCCACTAAGAGGAAATGTGGTGGGCTGCCGTGTGGAGCAGTAGCCGCCGTTGTATAGTATTCCCACGACTCATGTCTTTTTTGCCATTTTGTACTCACTCGACCTCCAATATGCACAATTCCAACTGTGTTGGACTCGTTGTCTCGTATACTTTACTTTACGTGCAAAATTTAGAGTTAACAATGTGAAGAATTCTTGAGATCTCAAATTTGCTATGTCAAACTTTATAGCTTCAATTTCAAGACATTTTAAATGCAATGCATCATGTTTTATCTATAAAGTCACTCATTCAGAAATTAAGAGATGAAAGCTGGGATGACTTAATTACATTTACAAAATGGCAATAGCTAACTTTAAAAAAATATTTTTTTTTTATTATTTCAATTTCTTATTTTTTTTATCATATAACTCCATAGATTCTCTTAAAATTGAAGCTCTAAAAATAATTTTTAAATTCAATTGCAGTGTTTTTTATTTAACAATTACAATGGTTTAGCAATATTAAAGTTAGTAGCTTTTTTAGTAACATTAGTTAAATTTTATCTTTTGCATCAATTATTATTCATATAAAACTAGTTTTTTTTTATCTTGAAATACATTTTTGCCAATTGATTTCATATTGTATGACTAAAATTGAAATTTTATCACTTTGAATTCATAGTGCAATAATATTTTTTTTATTTAAATTTGTATTGATAATTATTAGGCTGAATAAGTGAGTAATATTATGTTTTATAACAATTAAGGAGTGGGCTAATTATATTTTTGTATGACTAGAAAGTTTATGTAATTAAGAAATTAAAATATAGATAATAAAGCAAATAATAAAAAAAGTAAACAACCTCATACCTACTCTTTGAGACAAATAATAAATCAGGGTTTTCTCTTCCGATTGTGGAGTCCTCTCCCCCTTGTAGTGGTCGTTGCCCTCCATGATACTCTACCTCAAATCTCATCAACAAACCAACTATACAAACAGCTCTCCATCTTGGTCTCTCTCTCTCTTCCTTTCCAGCTTCACCGATCATCTAAGCCTACAACAAAACAATCTCCCCTGCTCTTTCTCCCTTCCATTCCTGCCCTGCCGATCATCAAACCTACCTCTTAGGTTAGTATGTCCTCCTTGCTTGTGTTTGATAAGATGTTTTTTGCTGGGATTTGTAGGGTGCTCAGTGTAATCTCATCCAAGAAGCTCTTGCTATCTGGATTGTTTGGCTCTTCAATTTTAGTTTAGGCTCTATTTATAGGTTTGTATGATATATTGATATGAGTCCTAGCTTTAGGATTTATGTTTGTAGCTTCACCTGCTCTTTTGGGCACTTCAAGATTATTTCCCTTCTTTCTAAGGCGAGAAAATCTTTTCCTGAAATGGTTCAACCACAACCACCTCTACTCCATCTCGGCCTTGTCTATTTCTTCGACTTCCTAAGGGTTCAATCCAACTATGGTATTTTATTATTTTATTGAGAAGTCTATTATCTACAGCTCATAAGGATACATCAGAGCTTTTTTATTGTCCCATTTAAGGACATTTCGTCCTTCCTTTCCCTCATTATATTTTCTATATGATGAAGTATAGGATTTATGGTTTAGAAAGAAAATTGCATTTTATCTTTTGATTGTATTATTTTCTAGCAGTTGTTCCAAGGCTTTGGACCTTGCTCTCGGTATCGGTCGTTTAACTAATCTCAGGTCGATTTGTTTGGATTTGATGTACTTTACTTCCAAGATTGTTTGGTATAGGAGGGAAATTTGCTTTTATGGATACTTTAGGTTAGATTTTTCTGTTTTCTGATTTTCATTGGTATAGTTTGTTTATCAAAGAGAGGGATTTTTATGATGTTATTTGGTTAATGTTTTTTGTTTTTCCTGTTAGTGTCATATTCCCTTTACTGTTTATGTTTATCTTTGTTCTTATAGCAACTAGGTTGTCCGGCTCTTAGATTATTTGCTCCACCTGGATTGTATTTCTCCTTTCAAGGGACTCTAAAATTTTCTTCTCTGTTTAATGCAAGCTTTGCTTTTAACGATAAAAAATTAAAATATAGATAATTATTTCTGTCAAAATGAATGATTATTTTGTAAAATTTTTTTTATAAATTCTTAATCAATAAAGTATAATTGCCGTCCATATTTATGCTACTCTCCATATTTATGGTGGCCTTTTAGTTCTTCAGCTCCACGGCGACAATCAATTAGTCAAAGGTTAGTTTTAGTTTGTTATGAAAAAAAGTGAAAAAAGAGGTATTGATTATTTTGATTGATGTATATAATAATGGGTTATGTTAACGGCTGCCAATATGACACTCGTTAAACATGTTATAATTGATTTTTTTTATTACTTTTTCATGTTTTTCAAAACGTTATTGAATAATCATTAATTATTATTAAATTTTTTTTATTAATTTTTTGAATTACCCCTCAACTACAATAGCTTTTGTATTAGAGTAAATAAATTTTTTTTACATCTTAGATTTTTTCCTTTTCATTTCTCTGCTTAATGTCACAAGAGTTACATGTGATTTGTCAAAATGGGAGGTTTGACTAGAAATTCTCTAGAATATTATATGTAAATATTCTCTAGAATATTCTATAGTATTCTATAGAGTTCTAGAGTTGTGTATGTATAGATTTCTCTAGAATATGGTAGATAATATCTTAGGAATATACCATAAAATATTCAAAGAAATATGCTAGGAATTGTGTAGAATTTTAATATAGGTTTTTGGATCAAATTGATCACCACTGTCCATTTAGGGGGTAGAGTAGTATAAATAGGGGTAGGATTCATTTGTTGTAACCATCCAAGAAATACAAGTTCTTTGAGTAATAAGAGCTTTCAAGCATTCTCCCAATTCTCTTTTCTTCTCTTGTGATTGAGTTGCTTTCTTTATTACTTAGCTTCTACATTTAACTTGTCTAAGCTAGGCAAGTATTTCGAGGGAAAGCTGACTAGCGTTCTTTCAAGTGTTGGATAAAGTTTGCTAGTTCCGCACGGGTTTAAGCTTGTGTGAAAGAAATTCCGTGACTATTGGTATCAGAGACTAGGCTTGAGAAAACTTTAACATGAGAGAATGGCAGAAGCTATCAATCCTTCTGTTGCTACTAGTACCACCCAAGGAGGAAAGGCCGCAAGGATAAGTCAAGGGATATCATTGCTGCCATGGAGAAAAGGTTGGCAAGGTTTAATGCCACCATGTCCAAGATAAGGGACAAAGTCGAGGATATGGATCAATGCATCGAGGGACAAGAGTCTATCGGGGTGGACGAGCTCCGCAAGGAGATGCAAGGTGCTTTAAACACAGCCTTGGACATAGTGTCCAAGAAGATGCAATCCTTGGAGGCCACTGTTGCTGCAAAGGATGATGATGTGAATGCTTGCAGGGTAAGGATTACCAACCTTGAAGAAGTTGTAGAGAAACTTCAAACTCAACTTAGTGTGTGCACGGCTATCGTAGCCAATGGAGGTAGAGCTACGCATGCCACTTCTACTCACAAGTTGGATATTCCCCGCCCAGAAGCCTATAGTGAGGTGAGGGATGCAAGGAAAATCAACAACTTCCTTTGGGGCATCGAGAACTACATTGATGCGGTAGGAATCTTCGATGATGCTCAACAGGTGAAGAGCATCACTCCCTACTTAAGGGACATCGCCATGTTATAGTGGCGAAGGAGGTGTGATGATGTGAAGAAGGGTCTTTGCACCATCGATACTTGGAAAGACTTTAAGGGGGAACTCAAGAAGCAGTTCTACCCCGAAGATGCACAAAACGAAGCAAGTGCTAAGCTTCGTCGCCTTCAACACAAGGAAGGCCACATAAGGGAGTATGTGAAGAAATTCTCTGAGTTGCTGTTGGAGATTTCAAACATGGGAAGATGCTCTTTTTTGCTTTATGGATGGCCTAACTGGATGGGCCAAGCTTGAACTCCGAAGGAGAGGAGTCCAAGATCTAGCTACTGCAATAGCCGCTGCTGAGTACTTGATCGAATTCAAGAGGAAAGATTCAAAGAGGGAGCAAGGTAAGAAGTCCACCTACAATGGAAAAGGTGGGGGAGATAGGGATAAATCTCCCAAGAAGGGCCAACCCTCTAGGGACAAAGGCAAGGGAAAGAAGGAGGACAAGGATGATGCTTCCAAGTCTAAGATTGCTTGCTTCTTATGCAATGGGCCTCATTGGCTTTTGAGTGTCCTAAGCGTGGCAAGATTGTTGCCTTATTCATGGAGGAAGAGAAGCAAGAAGAATGAAGACTTGCTTTAATGCACCTACTTAGTGCAATCCAGGCCAAAGTGGAAGAGCAACCACGAGGTTGAATGTATATGGAGATTGAGATTATGGGCAAGACTATCTAAGCCTTGGTGGATACTAGTGCCAACACAGTCTATATGGCCAAGAAGCTAGCAAACAAGATTGGCTTATCCTACACCAAGGAGAAGGGCTTCGTCAAGAGGGCCAATGCTAAGAGTCTCCCAATTGATGGTGTAGCACGAGACACCAATATCAAAATCGGCCAATGGAGAGGTAAGGTCGATATCACTATTGCTCTCATTGATGATAATAAGTTCTATTTGGGTATAGAATTTCTAGACATGGTGAAGGCTTTCTTGGTTCCCTATGCCAACACCATGTGCATCATGAAGAAGAGACAACCATGTATTGTTCCCGTCAAGGGGGAGATTAGTAAGGAGAGAATGGTGTTCGTAATCCAACTCTCAAATGGGGTGAAGAGGAAGGAGCCAACTTATCTTGCCACCCTCAAGGTAGACGAAAGCCCCATGAATGGAGGGGTAAATTCACCAAAGCCAATTCAAGACGGGCTTGAAGAGTTTAAGGACGCCATGCCCGCTGAGCTACTAAAGAAGCGTCCTCCAAGAAGAGAGGTGGATCATATCTTTAATTTGGAGGTTGGAGCAAAGCCACCCGCTTTTGCTCCTTATCATATGACACCACCCGAGTTAGAAGAACTAAGGAGGCAATTGAAAGAATTGCTTGATGCCGGTTACATCCGTCCCTCCAAAGCTCCTTATGGTGTGCCAGTTTTATTCCAAAAGAAGCATGTTGGGTAACTTTGACTTTGCATTGACTACCGAGCACTCTACAAGATCACCATTAAGAACAAGTTTCCCATCTCATTCATTACAGATTTATTTGATCAACTTGGCGATGCAAGGTACTTCACCAAGTTGGATTTGAGATCGAGGTATTATCAAGTTCGTATAGCCGAAGGAGATGAGCCAAAGACGACATGTGTCACACTGTATGGATCATACGAATTACCTGTGATGCCCTTTGGCCTCACTAATGCACCGGCCACATTTTGCACACTCATGAACAAGGTACTTGCTCCTTTCCTTGATCGGTTTGTAGTTGTGTACCTTGATAATATTGTGATTTATAGCAAAATATTGGAGGAGTATGTGGAGCATTTGAGGCAAGTGTTCCAAACTTTGAAAGAAAATGAGATCTATGTGAAGAAGGAGAAATGTTCCTTCGCCCAAGAAGAAGTTACATTCTTGGGTCATGTCATCAGTAGAGGTAAGCTAAGGATGGACAAGTCTAAGGTGCAAGTCATCCAAGATTGAAAGCGCCAACCAAAGTTACCGAGTTAAGATCATTCCTTGGATTGGTGAATTACTATAGAAGATTCATCAAAGGATATTCTTCTATAGCCGCTACATTGACGGATTTGCTAAAGAAGGGGCGAAGTTGGGAGTGGACTTCGCTATGTCAACATGCCTTTGATGAGTTGAAGAAGGCAATTATGGAGAAGCCAGTGTTAGTGCTCCCCAACTATCTCCAACCATTCGAGGTACACACCGATGCTTCCGATTTCACAATAGGTGGTGTGTTGATGCAAGATGGACATCCTATTGCCTTTGAGAGTAGAAGCTCAATGATACCGAGAGGTGGTACACGGTGCAAGAACAGGAGATGACGGTAGTGCATTGTTTGAGCACATGGCAGCACTACTTGCTTGGGAGCAAGTTTGTGATCAAGATAGACAACGTTACCACTAGCTATTTCTAAACACAAAAGAAGTTTTCTCCAAAGCAAGCTAGATGGTAAGACTTCCTAGTGGAGTTCAACTACACATTGGAGTATAAGCCCGGTAAAGCCAACTTAGTTACGGATGCTTTGAGATGAAAAGGAGACCTCGCCGATATTATCAGTCCTCAAAACACCTTGAAGATACGAATCAAAAAGGGGTTAGAACATGATTCCATGGCCCAATCCATCATTGCTCTTGTCAAAGAGGAGAAGAAAGACGCTTTTGGGTAGAAGATGGCTTGGTATACACCAAAGGAAGAAGGCTCTTTGTTCCATCACATGGCAACTTAAGAAGGAAAGCCGTGAAAGAGTGCCATGATAGCAAATGGGCTGGTCATCCGGGGATACATCGGACTCTCGAATTGGTGGAAGATGCTTATTATTGGCCTCACTTAAAGGATGATGTTGAGACATATGTGAAAACTTGTCTTGTATGCCAACAAGATAAGGTAGAGCAACAATTACCCACAGGTCTACTCGAGTCACTTTCCATCCCCGAAAGGCCTTGAAAAGTATTTCTATGGATTTCATCGTGGGGTTACCCACTTCCGAACGATGCAATTCGGTATTAGTAGTAGTGGATCGGTTCTCCAAATATGCTACTTTTATCCCAACACCGAAGGAGTGCACCGCCGAACAAGCTGCACACTTGTTCTTAAAGCATGTTGTGAAATATTGGGGCGTGCCCAAGACTATTATGAGCGATAGAGATACTCACTTCACGGGGAGATTTTAGACTGAGTTGTTCAAGTATTAGGTACCGACCTCAAGTTCTCAACTATTTTTCACCCTTAAACGGATGGGCAAATGGAGAGGGTGCATGCCTTGTTGGAGTTATACTTGAGGAACTATATGAGTGCCAACCAACGAGATTGGGCTAAGTTGCTTGATGTTGTCCAATTCTCCTATAATCTTTAAAGAAGTGAAACCACAGGGCGTAGTCCGTTTGAGATAGTCATGGGCCAACAACCCTTGACTCCAAATTCTATTACCATAGGCTATACTGGTATTACCAAAGGTTGGAATGACAATGCCGATGTCGCTAGAACCTACTTGGAGAAAGCATCCAAGAGGATGAAGAAATGGGCCAACAAGAAGAGACAACCAAGAGAGTTCCAAGTAGGAGATCTTGTGCTTGTCAAAATGCATAATCATGCAAGGTTGACGGGGCTACATCGTGGGCTCATTAGGAGGTATAAGGGACCATTCCCCATCATCAAGAAAGTGGGGAAGCAAGCCTACAAGATGGAGTTGCCTCCTAAAATCAAGTTCCATCTCGTATTCCATGTGAACTTGTTGAAGCCATACAAGGAAGATGTGGAAGATCCAAGCCGTGGAATATCACAAAGGGCGCCAATGGGTGTGTGCATCCAACATGACAAGGAAGTGGAAGAAATTTTGGCCGATAGAGTGAAACGTCATTCCAATCAACTGCCCACACATGAACTCCTTGCCAAGTGGAAGGGATTGCCCAAAAGTAAAGCCAGTTGGGAACCCATCCAACACTTGTGGCAATTCAAGGATCAAATTCAAGCCTATGAAGACTTGAAGGTGATAAGGATGTCACCAGATTAGGTGGGAGAGAATGTTACAAGACTTACATGTGACTAGCCAAAATGAGAGGTTTGGCTAGGAATTCTCTAGAATGTTGTATGTAAATATTCTCTAGAATATTTTATAGTATTCCATAGAGTTCTATAGTTGTATATATGTAAATTTCTCTAAAATATGATAGATAATGTCTTAGGAAAATGTCATAGAATATTCAAAGGAATATGCTAGAAATTATGTAGAATTTTAATATGGGTCGTTGGATCAAATTAATTATCACTGTCCATTGAGGGGGTGGAGTAGTATAAATAGGGGTAGGATTCATTTGTTGTAACCATCCAAGAAATCCAAGTTCTTTAAGTAATAAGTACTCTCAAGCATTCTCCTAAATCTCTCTTGTTTTCTTGTGATTGAGTTACTTTCTTTATTACTTAGCTTTCGTATTTAACTTGTCTAAGCTAGGCAAGTATTTTGAGGGAAAGCTGACTAGCATTCTTTTAAGTGTTGTGCAAAGTTTGCTAGTGCCGCACGAGTTTGAGCTTGTGTAAAAGAAATCCCGTGACATTAAGCACAAAGCCACAAACATTGTAGATCAAGTTTAGATACTACAACACTTTTCTTACCAGCTACTGCACATTAGCATATCTAATCTAAGTTACCTTTCTTTGATAATCTTCTTCTTTGCTTTCCAAGTTTTTCTTGATAATTTAGAATTGAAATATAAATAATTAGATAACTAATATATTAGTTTTGGTTGGCATTTTAGGTTATTTCTATTCAAAGTTATTTTTTAATCTCCTATAAATCTATATTTTAATCTTTTATTTATTTTATATTTTGGTTTATGCTTAGAATTGAATGAATGAGTAATTCATGTCATATGTAAACAAATCTCAATTTTAATTAAATTTTTTTATTGGTATGACAGATAAATGCTTTGAAATTTTTTTATTTTTGCAAATTATATTGCTTCATTTACTTAATTGCAAAAACCACCAACAAGTTTTTCTCCATTGTTTAGTATAAAAAGAAAAATGATCAACTTTGATTTGAATGAAAGTCCCATTGACAAAGAAGTTTTGAAAATGTTAGAGAATAATGTAACAATTTAAATGGGCATTCATTTGAGTTGGAAGATGTGATTGAGAATGAAAAAATCACATTTTACCCAAATGATCAAAATGTAATAGATGAAAGTGAAGATCAAGATTTTGTGGAAAATGCATATGAACCTTTTGTCGGCCAATGCTTTCTTGGTGAAGAAGAAACTTTCATTTTTTTATAGGAATTATGCTAAACAAAAAGGCTTTTCGATTCGAAGGAGCCAATTTCATAATGACAAAAATAGCAATATGGTGAGACGTGATTTTATTTGTTATCGAGGGGGAACACAACCACTAAAAGTTGTTGATGTAACATCCCCTGACAATTCTCACAATAAACTATTAGAGAATGTTACTCGATATACTGTCAATACTCTAATCAATTCAAAGATAAAGTTTCCTTTTAAAGTATTACTAACAAAAAATTTTAAATAATAATACAATATGTATAATACAACACTTATAAATCCAACATTTAAATCAATCTTTAATATCTCAAATAATCCAAGTACTAATTATAAATCAGATAACCATCATAAGTTTGTCAATCCAAAATAAATATATAAAACATTATTTGATTTGATAATCATTTTCTAGAATCTCAAACTTCATCCTCTGAATATATTTATTCCTTTTATGTTTACAAATTTGTACAATCTCTCAAATAGACAAGATAAATTGCATATATATATATATATATATATATATATTTCACAACTTACAAGTACAATATACAAAAGATCTCTATATGTACTATATATAATTTCCTAAGATCCTTAATTTCACTTCTTAACTTGCTCCGATGACCTAATGCCTGCATGTCAGAAAATAATTCTAACACGATAAGCAAAGCTTAGTGGTGCTTGTATAAACATATTATGTCACTTAATATTAAAGAAAAATACTTACAAAAATATAGTAATAATACTTAGTTTTAATAAACATTTCAATATATTAAATTTTTTCAATAACAAATCAACATAATATTTTGATTACACAAAATAATAACTTTAACTTTATAAAAGACATCATGCTATACTACAATTTTGATATTGTAACTTTTCTCTTTTTGAATCATTTTATTCAAGACTTACTTTCTCATTTATTAACATTGCTCATATTACACTTATTTATTTTTCGGTAAGTCTTACTTTTTAGTTTCATATATAGGATAATTTTATTCAATCTATAATTTTGGCACTAGATTTAGTACTATACTTTGGGGCACTTTGTATCTTATATCACTATATACACTTTCAATCATTATAACACTTAGAAAGTTATTGATCAATTTAATAACTTGAGCATAATATTTCTATTCCGTGTATTAGAACTTTCACTTGTAAACATTAATATATACATTATCAATCACTTTCACATTGTAACACAGTAAGTCAATTTTAAATAATTGATTTATATTATTATTTTACATTTCTTCCATTATTCATAACATCATATTCACATATTTTTTCAATTTAGATAACTTTATTAAATATGTCCATACATACTGAACTCGGATCATAGGTTTGGATAATGGGTTACTGTAATAATTTTAATGCCAAGTCTCAAGAATATATATATAATGGTAATTATGTCCACTGTTACTAATGACACAATGAGTCCATTAATAGTACGAGATGTCTACTATCACTATGGCTATCATTCCTCTGGTTAGCCATTCAATCTAAAGCTAGATCTAAAATCAGTATGATTTGGACAATTCATTAGTTTTGATTAACACTGAATTATGTATATCACTTCAATGGAACAATTCTTTGATCAACACTTGGTATTACGCATATTTATCATATATTCAAAATTTATTGCACTATTTTTTAGGGTTGTTTTCAAAAATCCTTTACACTTTAAGGCCTTATAGTCATTTAAGCTGAAATTTCAAATGAAAGACATAGAAAAGAACTATTTTAGGCAAATTCTTCAAGTGACACGCCCAACGATATGGGCATGTCAATAATCATGTCACGTGCTCATTTTACAGAAGCTTTGACATGTCCAACAATATGGGTGTGTCATTGCCTGTATCACTACTCCTAACATTTATAGAAGCTTTGATACGCCCAATGACACGGATGTGTCATTGGCCGTATCATTAATCTTGTATTACAGTAGCTACGACATGTCCAACGACACGGGCATGTCACTGGCCGTGTCATTTATCTTTCATCACAGTAGCTATGACACGCCTAATGACAAGGGCGTGTTACTGATCGTGTCTCCAATATTGAAACACAACATCATTGACACGCCCAATGACATGGCCGTATCACTGGCTACGTCAAGCAAAATTATGTGTTTCGTACACTCAACCACTTAAACATAATATACTCAAGATATATGATGAAAATGAATCAAAAATTGATTTCTTTGACATAGAATGAGTATATATCAAATAATTTACTCAAACATCAATTAATCAATCTTTAACCATCACTCATGGCTAAAAACAACATCAAACCACTCAACTCTTTTAATGATTGAATTAAGAATCATACTCATCACTACAAGTTTCTTTAACTCATTTTTCACTCATCAGTCCATTTAGCCAATACTTTCAAGAAATAATTTATTATAAATGACTCAATCAATTAATTCAAACATTAAAATTTATAGAAATTCAAATATTTGCAAATTAGAAATACATAAGCACATACCTCTTTTAAAATCTCTCTTCTTCTCTCTTTTTCCTCTTTTTCTTCAATCACTTGCTGATAATCTTACCTTTTATAGCTTATTCTTTGATAATCTTACCTTTTATAGCTTATTCTTCTAAAAACTTATAACTAGATATGATTTTCTCTTAAGTTTTAGCTGAATTTTTGAAAAGAAAGAGAAAGGAGAATTTTTTTTTTTTTGTGCTGAAGATGATGATAGGCGTGGATGATGAAGTAAGAAAAAAGGAAGATAAGTTTCCACACATACACACACATGTCCACATATATATATATATATATATGATATAATCTAGTGTAGCCACTCTCATTTTAACTATGGTGTACCATCACTCTTAACCTTTGATTCTAATTCGATTTTTAATCCCATAAAACTGTAAAAATAATCTCTTCAGTAAATTTTTAAGATATACTATTTACTATTCTATACTTATAGCATTTATCCACATTACTTTTATCACTATACACTATCAATTATCAATATTAGTTTAAAAGTCCTATGTTTAAAGTCTTGACCATTACAGTTGACCCATCAAAGAAGCAACGTAATCGTCAATCATTGAAATGTGAGTGCAAGGCTCTTATGCGGATTCTTTTGAGGATTACAAGAATGGCAGGTTGTGGCATTTGAAAATAATCATGCACATAGATTGTTAGATCCTTCACAAGTTAGATTTTTTCCTTCTAATAGGGTTATCACTAAACAAGATAAAGAACGAATTCTTTTATTGAAGGAAACTGGGCTTTCAATTAGGCAAACAATACATGTCATAGAGCTTGAGAAAAATGTAAAGTATGGGTATCTTTCATTTTTTTCAGAGAGATATTCTAAATCTTTTATGTCAAAATGAGAAGAAAACATGAAAAGAATGATGCTATAGAGCTTTTACAATATTGCCAAGAAGCCAAAGAAAAAAATGATGGATATCAATTTGCTTACAAACTAGATGAATACAAGAGATTGGAGCATATCTTTTGGGCTCCTTCACCTTCATTTTTTTAGTATTAAAAGTATGGAGATGCAGTTGTATTTGACATTATCTATCATGTTAATGCTTATGACATGCCTCTTAGTGTTTTTGTCAAAGTAAATATCCATGGGAAGACTATTTTTCTTAGTTGTGGGCTTCTTCGTAATGAGACAACTAGCACTTTTCAATGGCTATTTAAGGAAATATACTTAGTCTTAATTTTCAATTATTTTTTAATTATAGATGAAATAAAATTTCTACTTTTAAATAACATGCATTTGTTTCTTTGATGAGGAAACCACCTAAGCCTATTTTGACCAACCAAGGCCCTTAGACATAAGCTATTTCAAAAGTGTTGCCATTCACAAAGTATGCTTTTTGCATATGACATATTACTTCTAAATTTAATGGTTGGTTTACTACATTACTTCAAAATGAGTATCCTAATTAGTGCAAGGACTTTTACATACTATATAAGATAGATACCTCACAAGAATTTGAAGAGCGATGACATGAAGTAGTTACAAAGTAAAATTTGCAATTAACAAGCATGTATTAGGCTTATACCAAATCAAGCAAATTTTGGGCCCCTTCTTATCATAATGGATATTTCTTTGGTGGTATGACAACAACTTCAAGATGTGAGAGTATTAATGCATTCATCAAGAGATTTGTTTCCTCCCATATTTGCTTAGGTGAATTTGCTAAACAAGTAAGTGAATACCTTGTATTATTTAAATATTTGTTTGCTATTTAGTATTTTTATCTAATGGAGTTGAATTATTTTCTTTCATCTATTTGTTCCTTTTTTTTAGAAATGAAAAATTTTATTTCTCTTGTTTGTTTATATTTAGTGAAATTAATATTATCTTTCGTCTTTAGATTGATATTGCTATTGAAGATATCCAACAAAAAGGGAAGTATGATACCATGCTACAAATGTATAGAAGTTCTTCTCTGTCATCATTATCTCCATTAGAAGAACAAGCTCATAATATTCTCACACCTTATGCTTTGAAGAAATTTCAAAAAGAATTTGAGAGGGCAACTCATTGCTCAATTATGAAAGATCATAACATGGAATTTGTGGTATAATATTATAAGAATTAGTCAAGAGCATAAGTTTATTGGGATGGGAAGTTGACTAATTGCACTTGCAAGCACTTTGAATTTTGGGATATTCTTTGTCGTCATATATTAAGTGTCTTTCTTCATAAGGATTGTTATGAAATTCCCTTCGAATATTTATCATCTCATCTGTGTCAAGTCTCAAGGGAGGAAAATCTAGAGGTACTTCATAGAGAAACTATATCAATGGATGAAGTTTTGAGCCAAGATAGTGCCAATATTACTTTTGATGGTGCTACTTTTGTCACTTGTCCTCCATCGTCGAAGACTAAAGGTCGTCTAAGACAAAAGAGAATGAAAGGTGGACTCGAATTAAGAACACAAATGAAAAATGGTGGAACAAAGATTTGTAGTTGTAGATTTTGTAAGAAGTCCAGGCTTAATATCACAACATGTCCAAACAAAAAGAATTTTATTTATTCAAGCAACTTAAACAAAAAAAAAAAAAGAAAATTACTGCAACAGTTATCGATTTGAATCCTATATATACCTTGAAATATTAGAAATTATATTAAAGTTATGAATAAATATATTCTTTTTTTTTCGAAGTGTTTAATCATAATTCTATCTATTTTTTTTTCTTATGGCTATTCAAAAAGATCTATAATAGTATAGCTTCATATTTATATATATAATATTTAGTTTAATATTCTAATATGATAAAAAAAAACTTTGAATTTATATAATTTATTTAATTATTTTATTTTATTTTACTTTATTTGAACTGATTATATATGTAATCTTGTATGTTTATTATTTTACTTACCTTAGATATGCTAATACACAATGAGTAAGAAAATGATTGCAATATCTGAATTAGATCTATAGCATTTATGTTTAAACAGAGTAACAAAAAAGGCAAATATCTAAGATGCAAAAAAAAAATATTTACTCCAACACAAAAGTTATTATTGTGGAGGGATAATTAGGAAAATTAATAAAAAAAAATTTAATAATAATTAATAACTATGCAATAATTTTTTAAAAACATCTAAAAATAGATAATAAAAAAAAAGTTTATTATAGCATGTTCAACGGGTGCTTTATTGACACCTGCTAACCTAACCCTATAATAATTAGGTGCTCCACTTACACAATAAGTTGGTTGCTTATGTGGTTTCAAGTTCCTGTGCCATAAAATAAAACCCTTCTTTTTGGATTTATATCGTCATCTTGTTGGTTGTTGCAGCCTTCAAACAATAATCTTACCCTTTTCTTATTTATTTTATTTTATTTATAACAACTTTCCTTTTTTAATCATATTCCATATTACATCCTTAAAATTGCAGTAAGATATTAAGAGTATTTAAAAATTCAATATAGGATCTGTTAATTCACTGCTATATGTATCCTATTAATAAAATATCTAAGATTTTGTAAATAAGTATTATAAATTTGTATTAATTATGGGTTTGTGCCGAAAATTTAATTTATTTTTAAAATAAATTAATTTATTGACAATATATAAATTTAAAAAATATTAACAAAGAACACCCATAAATAAATTATAATATAACTCGTGTTTCATTTAGTTAAGGAAAAATTATTAATAATTTTAAATGCTAGTTATCCTAACACACTCTTTTTAAAGAATTATCATGATATACTTTCAACATATAGTATAATTTTTGCGTTATTTGTAATGATAGAATAGCTTATTTTTCTCTTATTTTTATAAACAAAAAAAAAAGTAAAACATTCAATGTCATTATTACCCAACAAAGAAGGATGAAGAAACAACAAATAAATACGCACTTAAATTTATGAATCCCTCTTAATTAACAAATACTATCAGATTAAAGAAACAAACTTAATTAACAAGGTACAAAAAAATTGATTTTGATTCCATCTTATTATTAAACTTTAAAAAAATAAAATAAAATAGAAATGCACTCACTTTTTAAAAAAATTTATTTACAGTTAATTTAGCTATTGTAAGTTAACATCCAATTTAGTTATAGTAAGGTCAGGTTATTATAAATATTTGAGATCATTAATTAACAATTTGCTAATGCAAAGTTTTATTGCAATATGAAAAAAAAAGGAAAATTAACATAATATATAGAATATTCAAATATAGGGGAAATTTAAAATTTTGTTTTATTGAGTGGTGATGGTTAATTCCTTAAGAAAGAGAAGATAATGGATTGTCTCTTGAAATGATTACAACAATTTTATTAGAGGCGCATGTGCTTTCTTCTTTAGATGATGCAGAGCACATCATCATCATCATCATCATCATCATCATCATCATCATTTGATAGAGAATTCCTACCCATTATAATTTTGCCTTAAAATTTATTTGTGCGAAGATTCCTTCTCCCATTTATAATTAACTTCATTATTTCAAAATCATTTGCTATTTTTTTAAATTAATTTAACTATCATATTATCCTATCATTATAATTTAATCTGCTTGATGCAACTTTACTAACTCAAACATTCCCTTAATTTTCTGTTAGGATATGAGTTCCTTAAATTAGTATGATTTGATAAGATTCGATAGTTCTAAAAAACTATTTTTTTTTCTTCAAGCTAAAATACTAATGATCATTAGTTATAATTACTCTTTAATTACTCATTCTAACTTCTCATTCTTTTGGGAATGGAAAATATTAATTAGCTAGAATATTAGAACTGAAAATTTTTTATTTAGATTAAATGTATATGTATCCGATCAATGAAAATTTATTAAAAATAATAATAAAAAAAATTAATAATTTTATTAGTCAAAATACATATGCATTTAGTCTAAATAATTTATTTGTTTTAGAGCTACTCTATAGTCTCCACGTATAAATCTTGCCTACAAAAAAGTTAAATTTTTAAATATTAAATACTCTATATGATAAAATTTACTTTTAATTATCTAATTTTTATTTTTTTATAAGTTTTTAAAAATTAAATTTGACAATTAAATATTATAAAGTTAACACGCTTGTGTTTGAAGAATCAATATGAGCAAATCAAGGCAAGGAGAGCAAACTGGCAGAAAAAAACAAAATCTCAAATTAAGACTATTATCTCTTTCTATTATTAAAGTTAATGACCTGTAACAATAATGGGCACACAATTATTAAGCATGGGTACCCATAATCACATTGTAAATAAATAGAACCAAAATTAATGAAAGATGTATGCAAATTCAACAAATTCAATATGGTATCAGAGCTGGCTAAAAATCCAGTCATCATCATCTACAGGTGATTTGAACTCAGTTTAAATCATCATTATTCAAAAACAAATTCAACCAAAACCAGAGCAATCTTTTGATCGCTTCAATGGCTTCAGAAGAAACAAGCCAAGCCAAACCAGCAGAATCTGCTGAATTCTCAAATGAGTTCTTCAACCAACTCATGAATCTGTTTAAACAGAATACTCAGAATCAAGGGCTTTCATCAGAAAGCTCACTTAAGATCGAGGTGACATTAAATCACCAGAATTATCCCCTATGGGCACGATTAATGAAGATTGCTATAGAGGGCAGAGGAAAGATGCAACACCTGATTGGGAGTCCAGACCCACCAAAGAAAATAGACCCAAGTTACTCGAGATGGAAGCAAACCGATCTTCAGGTATATGGGTGGATATTACCAAATGTTGAAGAAAGCTCACTGAATGGGATAACAGAATATCCCACGGCGAAGGATCTCTGGCAAGCTCTCGAAATCACATACAATAGTGGGGGAGATTCATTCCAGATTTATGATCTCCACACAAAGGCGACCAGGCAAGTGCAAGGAGTGAACACCTTGGAGCAATATTGGATCTCATGCCAAGCCCTATGGAAAGAAATTGACCGACGGCTACCAAATCCGATGACATCTCCGACTGACATCGCAACCTACAACAAAATCACAGAGGAGACCAGATTATTTCAATTTTTATCCGGATTAAACCATACCTTTGAACCAATTCGAAGAGATATCCTCAAAGAAAATTCTCTCCCTTCAATCGAAAAAGCATATGGAATGATTAGGAGGGAGGCAGCAAGACAGCAAATCCTCTCAGGAGAAGGAGACGATTCAACCATTAGAAGTGGGTTGTTATCGAAAGGAAGCAGATTTGGAGACCGTCGGTTAGATCCCACCGGAAAAGGTGAGGTTTCCTCATCTCAAGAGAAGATCGATAAGAGCAAGCTGCAGTGTTCTCACTGTGGGATGAAGAAGCATACTCGAGAGCAGTGCTTCAAAATCGTAGGATACCCAGATTGGTGGGATGAGAAGCACGGCAAACATAAACAAAATCGGAGCAAAAACACTACCATCGTGAGCGACTCAGAAGCCACCAGCAGCGATGGAAGCGATCACAGAGGAATCATCGAAAGTGGCAAAGGATTCTCAGCTACTGGAGAAAGAAATGCAGAAGAAGAAGGAGAGACACGAAGAAGAGAAAATGGGCACAGTGAAGGTAATAAAAAAATGGTAGAAAATGAAAGGGTAGAAAATGATAAAGATAAAGAACAAAATAAAGATGTGGACCGTGAAAAGGTAGAAAAAAATAAAGGTAGACAAAATAGAAATGTGGGCCATGAAAATGAATGGGTGAAAAAAAATATAGGTAAAGGACAAAATAAAAATATGGGCCATGTTTTTAATATGAGTCAACCACAAAAAAATAAAGCACAAGATCAACAAAATTGTAAATGGATACTTGATAGTGGTGCCACAGACGCCATCACTTTTAATCATGTAGATATAATTAAAGAAACACCGCCAGAAAAAATGCACATTCAAACTGCGGATGGGGGACTCTCCATGGTTAAAGGAGCTGGAACAGTTCAAATTTCTCCTACTTTACAAATTACAAACTGTCTTTATGTGCCGTCGCTGTCTCACAAATTACTCTCCATTAGCCATGTTACTAAAGAGTTAAATTGCACCGTGCTTATGACTCCTATGTTTTGTGTTCTACAGGACATCCATACGGGGAAAATTATTAGGCGTAATACTAAGCGAAAAGGATTGTACTATGTAGATGAGGTCACTCAACAGGGAACGGCAATGCTTTCTCACGGAACTGTGGATAGACAAGCTTGGTTATGGCATCGACGCTTAGGTCATTCGACTCCGGGTTATCTCAATCACTTATCAATTTTTTCCTAATAATAGCCAATTCCATTGTGAAACTTGTGTTCTAGCAAAAAGTCATAGGAAGAACTTTCCTTTAAACAATACTAGGGTCGAGTCAATATTTTCTTTAGTTCACTCTGATGTATGGGGGCCTGCTCCAAACTCTAGTACTATGGGTTTTAAGTACTTTGTTCTTTTTATTGACGATTGCTCTAGAATGGTTTGGATATACTTTATGCGAAATAAATCAAAAGTCCCAGAAAAATTTGCTCATTTTTTCAAAATGGTCCAAACCCAGTTTCATAAAACCATAAAAAATACTTAGGTCAGATAATTGGGGGGGGGGGGGGGAGTTTGTTAATTCTACCCTTCGAACCTTTATGTCTCAACATGGTGTTATACATCAAACCACATGCCCGAACACACCACAACAAAATGGTGTTGCAGAACGAAAAAATAGATTTATTCTTGAAATAACCCGTGCACTGATGATTGAATCTCATGTTCCTAAATATTTTTGGCCTGAAGCTGTAGCCACTGCAGTATATCTCATCAATCGCCTTCCAACTAAGATCCTTGGCCATTCTACTCCTCTTACCATCCTGTCTAAACAAGCTCAAATTCCACCTGCCTTAAACTTACCCCCAAGAATATTTGGTTGCTCTACTTATGTTCACATTCCAAAAAATGATCGAACAAAACTTGACCCATGTGCGGTAAAATGTGTTTTTATGGGATACGGAGTTCACCAAAAGGGTTATAGATGCTGTGATCCCAAAGCCCGTCGAATGTATACTACCATGGATTGTGACTTCCTAGAAACTGAATATTTCTATGCCTCCCAACACAGTGGTCAGGGGGAGAATAATCGTGACGCACTGAGTGTGTTGCCCAATCCAATGCCAACATTTTCAATAGGAAAAGTAGCCAGTCCCACTCCAACAATGTCAGAAATAGTTCCAACAGAGAAAGTAGGTGGTTCTACCGAGACAACCTCTGATGCAAATGTACAGTCCTTGGATCCGGTACTTGATCCTATATCTTCCTCTGATGGTAGTCCTGAGGTAAGAACTTCTCAAAACTTGTCTGGTGATGAAGTTGATTCTCCTTCATATATTGTTAACAATAACAGGGTGGAAGAGCAAAGTGAGAAAAGATATGTTTTGCCTCCAAGGAGTACAAGAGGAGTGGCTCCCAGAAGATATTCACCAGAACATCAACCAAGGGGATCAAGGTATCCAATAATAAATATGGTGGGAAAAAATCTATCTACTGCAGCAAAAGCCTTCACTACTACCTTGTATACTGAGGAGATACCAAGAACAGCAAGTGAGGCACAAAGGAGAAAAGAATGGAGAAAAGCCATGGAAGCAGAGATGACAACTCTTGGAAAGAATAAAACTTGGGAAAAGTGTAGTCTCCCTGATGGAAAGAAACCAGTAGGCTGCAAATGGGTATTCACAATCAAGCATAAGGCCGATGGAACTGTAGAAAGATACAAGGCAAGATTGGTGGCGAAAGGGTATACTCAAACATATGGTTTAGATTATTCTGAAACTTTCTCACCAGTTGCAAAACTTGATACGATCAGAGTCTTATTCTCAGTAGCTGCAAATGAGGACTGGCCCTTACTTCAATTTGACGGTAAAAATGCCTTTCTTCATGGTTATCTGGAGGAAGAAGTCTATATGAAACCTCCACCAGGATTTTCAGAAGAGTTCAAGGATGGTGAAGTGTGCAAACTAAAGAAGGCACTGTATGATTTAAAACAGTCACCCCGGGCATGGTTCGGAAGGTTTACAATGGCAATGAGAAAGTATGGATACAAGAAAAGTAACTCGGACCACACATTGTTCTTGAAGGAACGAGGAAATAAGGTAACCTGTCTTATTATCTATGTGGATGATATGATTATCACAGGAAGTGACGAAGAAGAAATCAAAGAGCTAAAAGGTAAATTGTTTTCTGAATTCGAAATGAAAGATCTGGGAGGGCTCAAGTATTTTCTCGGGATCGAGGTTCTGAGATCTAAACGGGGAATCTTCATATCTCAAAGGAAATATGTTCTTGATTTACTTACGGAAACAGGCATGGTGGATTGTAAACCAGTGGAAACTCCAATGGCATCAAACCATGGTCTACAGATAATAGAAGGCGGGGAACCTGCGGACAAGAAACGGTTCCAACACTTGGTGGGAAAGCTGATCTACTTAGCACACACTCGACCTGACATAGCATATGCAGTTGGGGTTATAAGTCAGTTCATGCATAAAACCCAGAAAGAACATATGGAGGCAGCTTTGAGGATTGTGAGATATTTGAAAGGATCGCCTGGAAGAGGAGTTACGTTTAAAAAGAATGGTCACTTAGAAATTCAAGCCTATACAGATGCAGATTGGGCAGGAAATCCTGTGGATAGGCGATCTACCTCGGGATACTTTACTCTTGTGGGAGGAAATCTAGTGACCTAGAAAAGCAGAAAACAAAAAGTGGTCGCGAGATCCAGTGCAGAGGCAGAATTTTGAGGAATAGCCAGGGGGTAGCAGAAATACTCTGGTTAAGGAAACTACTAAATGAGATAGGTTTTCCGCCAAAATACCCATGTCAGCTCAAATGTGATAATAAGGCAGCAATAAGCATATCAGAAAATCTTGTTCAACATGATCGTACGAAGCATATCGAAGTTGATCGCCATTTTATTAAAGAAAAATTTGAAGCGAAGATCATTGAGTTACCGTTTGTTCAGTCAGAGGATCAACTAGCCGATATTCTTACCAAAGCGATCACAGGAAGTGTCTTTCATGAAGTCTTAAGCAAGTTAGGCATAGGAGATCCTACTACCTAACTTGAGGGGGAGTGTTTGAAGAATCTGTTAGAATTAATTTTATATTGATTAAAATTAATCCTAAATGTGGGCTAAATATATTTAAATATTAAATGTATATTGCAGTCAAATTAATGTTTTGATCAAATTAGGATTGTTGACTATTGAGGTGCCATACTCGTAATAGGATTATAAATGTAGAGACCATTAAGAATTTCTATTTTGTTGAAGAACCAAAATAGAAATTAATCATCATCATCAGTTATAAATAAGGGGTCGTGGTCTCCGGGGGAACATAACAATTTTAGAGAACATTACATTCCTTCAGTAGTGCTTCCGTATAACCTAAAATGTGTATCCTCTGGAAGGCGACAAACCCCAAAATCGTCTTCAGCATCAACATACAATGATGTCAGGTACGCAATTCTACCCTTTGCAATTTAATTTGAATAATCTAGTGATCTATGCATATTTTAAGTTTTAGGGGAATTAAGTTTTCTTCCCATTTCATTTAGGGGAATCAGGTTTTCTTCCCCTTTCAATTGGTATCAGAGCCCTGTGCTAGGTTGCTATATTTTTCGATTAAATTGCGGTATTGATTATTGTTTTGATTTTAGAAAATTAATTCGGTGATTGTAATTTTCTAGAATTAATTTGGAATCGAAATTAGTAATCTGAAATCAATTTTGGTTTGATTTGTTTTTTGGATTAAATTACTGAGATTATTTAATTAATTCTGAAAAAATTGAATTTTTTAGACTTCAATTTTGGGTTTGTGATTTTTTCTGGAATTAATTAATTTAGTTAATTAATTATGTAAATTAATTAATTAAAAAAAATTTTGTTCTTCGTTTTGGTTTAGAAGAACACAGTAAACGTTAAATTTTTTTTCTCTTCGTTTTGGTTTAGAAGAATACAGTAAACGTTTAAATTTTTTTTTGTTCTTCGTTTTGGTTTAGAAGAACACAGTAAACGTTTAAAAAAAAATTTACCTTACTCCTTTTCATTTTTTTTATTTATTTTTTTATTTAAAAAAATTCATTTAATTTTAAAATTGCAATTTTGATTGTAATTTAAAATTTAATTCAACTGAGTTTAAATTTTGGTATTTAAGTTCTGATTGTGTTTAATATTTTTAATAATAAATTAATTGAAGCAAAAAGTCACCAAAGTGACCTCTATTGTGTAAATTGATTTATTTGATATATTAGACAGGTGTATTAAAATTCATTGCGGGTAGCATACCGGCCCAAAGGAAGGTTGCTATCTGGCTGAATTGAGAATACATTGCGGTAATAAATATGTGATAATTATTATGTGTTCATCCATGTGGATAATAAATCGGCTCAAAGGAAGGTTTATTATTTGACAGGACTGAATTGTCAATATTTGATTACTGCGTTGAGATACTAATTACAGTTAATATTTTATGTCCAAAGATGAGAATATTAATGTTGTGTCCGGTATCTTGTTTCCAATATTTGAACTCTACTTCTGTGATTTGTTTCAATTTTTTGTGGATTGTGAGCTTATGTCATTTATTATTTATTTTCTCTGAATTCAGCTAGCATGCCGTGTAATCTCAACTTTGTCCCTATGAATGAAAACATTGATAGTAAGACTGCTAATAAGAAAAAATATTTGGTTTTAGTCTGTTCTGAAGTTAATTTAATTTCGGTACCTAGAAATACTTGGTGGATAGATTTTGGTGCTACTAGTCACATAAGTGTTTCAATGCAGGGTTGCCTAAATTACCGAAAGCCAACTGACGGTGAAAGATACGTTTATATGCGAACTGGCGAACCGGTAGAAGTAGAGGCAATAGGACATTTTAGATTGCGTTTAAGAACTGAAAATTTTTTGGATCTAGTAGATACTTTTGTTATTCCGTCTTTTAGGCGGAATTTAATTTCTGTTTCCCATTTGGACAAATCTGGTTTTACTTGTTCATTTGAAAACAATAAAGTTACTTTATCTATGGATTCAAAAATTTTAGGTACTGGTTTCTTGTATGCACTTCATAATCTATATATGTTAGATATCGATGCCTCTTATAATGAGACCATGCAAGTTAGTACTATAGGTACCAAAAGGAAGCTGAATATGGATAACTCAGCTGCTCTATGGCACAGACGTTTGGGTCACATATCCAAATCTAGAATAGAGTATCTTGTGTCAGATGGTATCATAAATACACTTGATTTCACATATTTGGACTCCTGTGTTGAGTGTATTAAAGGTAAACAGACTAAACAAAAGAGATTAGGTGCCAATAGGTCATCAAACGTCTTAGAGTTGATACATACGGATATCTGTGGCCCATTCCCTACAGCAACTAGGAATGGTCAAAGATACTTTATATCATTCATAGACGATTACTCACGTTATGGGTACCTATATCTCATTCATGAGAAATCTGAGTCTCTGGACGTTTTCAAATCTTATAAGGCCGAAGTTGAAAATCAACTCGGAAAGAAGATTAAATCTGTTAGATCTGACCGTGGAGGTGAGTACTATGGTAGATATGACGGTTCAGGTGAACAACGTCCAGGGCCATTTGCTATTTTCCTGCAGGACTGTGGTATAGTCCCTCAATACACAATGTCTGGTACACCCAGCATGAATGGTGTATCTGAGAGACGTAACAGGACTCTTATGGATATGGTTAGAAATATGATTAGTCATTCTTCTTTACCTGAGTCTCTGTGGGGAGAAGCATTAAAGACAGCAGTCTATCTTCTTAACAGAGTACCAACTAAAGCAGCTACAAAAATACCTTATGAGCTTTGGATTGGACGCAAGCCCAGTCTAAAGCACCTTCATGTTTGGGGATGTCCTGCTGAGGCTAGGCCTTATAGGCCTAATGAGACAAAATTAGACTCCAAAACTGTTAGTAGCTACTTTGTTGGTTATTCTGAGCGATCTCGGGGTTTTAAGTTTTATAATCCTACTTCCAGATCTATTTTTGAGACGGGAATTGCAACATTCTTTGAGAATGTTGAGTTTGGGGGGAGAAATAAGGTTAGAAACATTGTCTTTGAGAAGGGATCGAGTCAGGAACACTCAGTGTCGATTCCTATCTTTGCTCCTGGGACTGTTCAGGTTCCTAGAAATGTTAATATCCCAGAAGCAATTCCGGATCCAATACAAGACAATGTTGATCAACTTCCCCATCAGAATGAAGAAGTTGTTCTTCCTCAAGTACAAGCTCAACAACCTCAAGAATTTGAGTCAGAATCTGTGCCTTTAAGAAGGTCCACTAGAGAGAGAAGAAATGCTATTTCCGGATGACTATGTAGTATATCTTCAGGAACATGAGGACACTGTAGACATGATGGAAGATGATCCTATCAGCTTTCATCATACCATGCAGGATTCCAACTCTCAGAAGTGGATTGAGGCAATGGGTGAAGAATTTAAGTCAATGCAAGACAATCAAGTTTGGGATCTTGTTCTATTACCTGAAGGAAAGAAACACATTGGTTGCAAATGGATATTTAAAACCAAGAGGGATTCTAAAGGTAATGTGGAAAGATATAAGACTCGTCTTGTAGCTAAA
The DNA here is from genome assembly GCA_947685225.1 of Garcia nutans. Classification (NCBI taxonomy): domain Eukaryota; kingdom Viridiplantae; phylum Streptophyta; class Magnoliopsida; order Malpighiales; family Euphorbiaceae; genus Garcia; species Garcia nutans. Next base: position 9,643,604 of record CANTUV010000025.1, read on the forward strand.
GGCTTCACTCAGAAAGAGGGGATTGACTATAAAGAGACCTTCTCTCCGGTTTCATTGAAGGACTCTTTTAGGACAATCATGGCTCTAGTTGCACATTTTGATCTTGAGTTACATTAAATGGATGTGAAGACTACGTTTCTCAATGAAGACATTGATGAAACCATCTATATGGTGCAGCCAGAAAACTTTGTGTCTGGAGACCCAAAGCGACTGGTATGCAGATTAAAGAAATCCATTTATGAACTCAAGCAAGCTTCTCGTCAGTGGTACTTCAAGTTCCATGAAGTAGTTGTCTCTTTTGGTTTTGAGACAAATGCTGTGGAAGATTGTGTATATCACAAGTTCAGTGGGAGTAGGTTTATCTTTTTGGTCTTATATGTGGATGACATATTGCTTGCTACTAACTGTAAGGACTTGCTGCACGAGACCAAAGTCTTTCTCTCAAAACACTTTGAGATGAAAGATTTAGGTAAAGCTTCTTTTGTATTAGAGATTCAAATACATCGAGACCGTACTCGAGGTATTCTTGGATTATCACAAAAGGGCTATATTGAGAAAGTGCTCAAGAGATTTAGTATGCACAACAGTAGACCAATTGATACCCCAGTTGCTAAAGGAGATAAATTCAGTCTTGATCAGTGTCCAAAGGGTGAACTTGAGATTCAGGAGATGCAGAAGATTCCTTATGCGTCTGCAGTTGGGAGTCTGATGTATGCTCAAGTTTGCACTCGTCCAGATATTTCATTCATAGTTGGCATGTTAGGGCGATATCTCAGCAATCCAGGAATGGATCATTGGAAAGCAGCCAAAAGAGTCTTAAGGTATCTTCAGAGAACTAAGGGACATATGCTCACATACAGGCGATCAGATCAGCTTGAGATCATTGGGTATACTGATTCTGATTTCGCGGGATGCCAAGACAGTCGGAAATCCACATCAGGCTACATATATCTCTTGGCTGGTGGTGCTATTTCTTGGAAGAGTATGAAACAAACTCTAGTAGCTACCTCCACCATGGAAGTAGAATTTGTAGCAAGTTATGAGGCATCCAATCAGGCAATCTGGCTGAGAAACTTTTTCACAGGGCTGCGCATTGTAAATGGCATTGAAAGGCCATTAAAGTTATACTGTGATAATAACTCAGCAGTCTTATTCTCCAACAACAACAGAAGCTCTTCTCGATCGAGACACATTGGGATAAAGTTTCTGGCTGTGAGGGAGAGAGTACAGAGTGGACAGATATCCATAGAGCATATTGGAACGAACTCCATGATTGCGGATCCGCTCGCTAAGGCTGTGATACCGAAAGTTTTTCATGAGCACACTGCTCATATGGGTGTCACATTATTTGAGACTATTTAGTTTCAGTGGGAGTTTGTCCATTAAGTTTGCATTAAGTTTTATGTATGCTCTCTTTGACATTTGATATATTTTATAAAGTACATTCAGTTTCTGCAGAAAAATGAGTTTTTCTTTCATTTTATTATGTGTTTTACACTCTGTATTATATTTATGTTTGATCTCACTTAAGATTGACCAGTTGGAAACAGGCATGATTAGATCACATTACATGTAGTTTTCATGCTACACTCATATTATTGATCTATGTTATTTGAGAGTGTTGGTAATGTGATTGATGGTGGTTTGAGTCACGATGAATGTGGCGACTGACCCTTCAATCTTTTATCGATATAATCAATGGACGAGATTGTTTGAGGCACCTTCAGTATGACTGCTTTTATGAGCTCATTAAGGTATATACATTTACAATTAATATATGTTAGCCCAAGTGGGAGATTGTTAGAATTAATTTTATATTGATTAAAATTAATCCTAAATGTGGGCTAAATATATTTAAATATTAAATGTGTATTGCAGTCAAATTAAGATAGTCAAATTAAAGTTTTGATCAAATTAGAATTGTTGACTATTGAGGTGTCCTACTCGTAATAGGATTATAAATGTAGAGACCGTTAAGAATTTCTATTTTGTTGAAGGACCAAAATAGAAATTAATCATCATCATCAGTTATAAATAAGGGGTCGTGGTCTCCAGGGGGAACATAACAATTTTAGAGAACATTACATTCCTTCAGTAGTGCTTCCGCATAACCTTAAGTGTGTATTCCCTGGAAGGCGACAAACCCCAGAATCGTCTTCAGCATCAACATACGATGATGTCAGGTACGCAATTCTACCCTTTGCAATTTAATTTGAATAATCTAGTAATCTATGCATATTTTAGATTTTAGGGGAATTAAATTTTTTTCTCATTTCATTTAGAGAAATCAGGTTTTCTTCCCCTTTCAGAATCAATACGAGCAAATCAAGGCAAGGAGAGCAAACTGGCAGAAAAAAAAACAAAATCTCAAATTAAGACCATTATCTCTTTCTATTATTAAAGTTAATGAGCTGTAACAATAATGGGCACACAATCATTAAGCATGGGTACCCATAATCACATTGTAAATAAATAGAACCAAAATTAATGAAAGATGTATGCAAATTCAACAAATTCAATAGCTTGTTTTCCAATTTCTTACTGTTTTACGTTCATCTTTGATTTTTCAGTCTTCTTTGTTTATCAAATCAAATCTACCTTTCTTCTGTACGTGCGCATGCTTGCTTGTAAATTTTTTTTGTTGCATATGAGTAATATATTTTTATAATATGGCTATGCTCAATTTCAACAGAAAAAAAAAAAAAAAAAAACAAAAGCTCATTCGACAATTTTCTTTAAACAATGATAATTATGTTAATTAATTTTTCATCCTTAAAAGAAAAGAAACTATAAATGCTTTTTTTTTATTCAAATTGATAGATACTTTTTTTTATTTATCTTAAATTATAATCCATAATAAATTAATTAATATTTTAAACCTCTGTTAAACTCATATTACTTGTTAAAAATACTCAATAAACATATCTCAGTAATAAATAATTAATTTTTTTTATTTTTATGAAATAAAAATATGCAAGTCAATTTAAAATAGGGAGAATAATTAATTAATGTGTGGTGATGAGGAAGCATACTAGATAAAGAGATACAAATGAATTAAACAAACAATTTAATCTTAAAAAATAAATATTTTATTATTGATACATAGCAATTTTTGTCATTTCTAAAGACAATAAAGAGACCAACATCAACAAACTGGTAATTAAAAACTCTATCATAAGAAGCAAACATATCAGTCTTCTCTTTCTTTTTTTTTTTAATTTTTTTTAATAACTCAAGTAAAAGTAAAACATTCCCAATAATTAATTAATTAATTAATTAATCTTCCTCCACTGAAAATAAATCTTGAATTAAGCTGTTGGAAATGGATCCAAATTAGCATTAATTACTTTCCACAGCCTTCTTCATAGCTTCAAATCTTGGCTCCTTAGCCTGGAATTTCAAGCCAGCATAAAGCTTCATATAGTCTTCAAAAACAAAATTTGGGTAAACTTGTTTTTTCTCTTCTGCTTCTTTCTCAACCAAAGCTGGTGCTGGATATATCACTGCATCACTTCCTGGGTTATAAAATGAAGCTAGTGACATTCTTGTTCCATCTGTTTGAGCCACAACTCTATGCTCCACACTCTTGTACTTTCCATTGGTAATCACCTACAATAATATAATTGAACCATCAACACCTCTCATATTTGAAAATTGGCTGATCAATTGGATGAAAATTTAGTTATGGACACGTATTATATATACCTCAAGTTGGTCTCCAAGGTTAATGACAATGGAGTGGCGCATAGGAGGAACATCAATCCACTGACCATCTTTAAGGAGCTGAAGGCCACTGACCTTATCATCCTGGAACAATAAGATGATGCCACCAGCATCTGTGTGGGCTCTGAGTCCCTTAATCAGGTCTGGTTTAGGGCATGGTGGATAGTTACTAACCTTGGTGCCAAAGGTTGGACCTCTTGCCCCATAAAAGGCCTTTTTCAGGTATCCTTTCTCGAGACCAAGGTTTTCACATAACAAATCTAGCAATTCCTCTGCCAATTTCTCCAACTTGGCTGCAAACTCCTTCATCACCTTCCTGCAATATCATCATTTAAATATTTTTTCGAAAATATAATGCAAACCCATATTTTAAAAACAACTCTGTAAAAGTACCACCAATGAATTCACGACTTCTGAACTTTTTTTTTTGGTCCAGAATTCGTGGATGGGTCAATTGAAAAAACAAAAAACAATGATGGAGTAAGAATAACAACCAAGCGTTTACCAGTGAAAGTATAATTTAATAATTAACAAACTATATATATATATATATTTGATATACAGTTTTCTTATCAGTGAAAGCATAATTTAAATTAAGAAATGTTAATGAAATTTAATTACCTATATTCATCATCGAGGTCGGGAACTTGGGAAATGTTTGACTCAGGAAGATGACGAAGAAAGAAAGTACTTTCCCAATCCAAATCTTTGATCTCTGTCTGGACAGCATCAAGACCTTTACTTGCAATCATTTCTTTGAATCTTTGCTCCATACATTTCCTGTAGTGATCTTTTGTTAATTTTTCTACTGTGTCCAGGAATTTAGGAGCAATTCCATGGTTCAGAATCTGAAATTAAAACAAACCCAGAAAACCACAAAGAAAAAAACTAAACATTAGACTCATTTTAATAAAGAATTAAGTAATAATCTTTGATTAAAATGAGAATTAATTAAGAAATTAATACCTCAAAGAAGCCCCAATTTTCACAGGCATCTTTGATTTTAGCCATGGTGGCAGTTCTCTCCTCTCCATTAAGCTTCTCAAGGTTAATAATTGGGAACTCCATCTCTCCTAATATCTTTGATTAAAACTCTGTAATTAACCTTAAATCTTAATCTTAATATCTCTCTGACTCTCCTCTCTCTCTCTCTTATAGAATGCTTTGTTCTTGTTTAAAAAAATGAGGAGGTTGGGGGTATTTATAAGGGTTTAAAGTCTAATAAGAACATGACCCAAAAAAAATGAAAAATAAAAAGTCTAACAAGGACACACAGAGTTGTAACTTGGATGGCTTTGTGGGCCCAAAATACTTTATTTTAACAAACTAAACAAAAATATAATAATAATAATCATTTTAATTTTTATTTATTTATTTTATAGTTAAATAAGCGTAGACTACGAGTCTAGTTGTGACTTGTGAATTGCTCTTCTTAGTTCTTTCTCATTTCTTTCATTGTTTTTTTTACACTTTTTTTTTTTGCTATAAACATTTTTTTGAAAAAAAAAACAAATTTAGGGCTGCCTGCAGTGCCGTCAGTGAATTTTCTTTTTACTATTAAAAAAAAGGTGCCTTTGTATAATGAATTTCCGAGTATTTTCATATTTAAGGATATTGGTTTGTTTGTCTCTCTATTACTAATAATTTTTAATCTCCGTTGTTAGAACGAATTTAGTCCTTTTTTGCACATAAATTGAACTAAAAGTGATTTTAAAAAAACGGAAAGATTGAATCACCCTTCACCATTCAAAGAACTGAAAATTTAAATAAAAAATAATTCAATAAAAGAAATTAAGTAAACTAAAAAATTTTAAATAAAAAATAATTCAATAAAAGAAATTAAGTAAACTAAAAAAAATTTAAATGATTCATTGTATGATTTCTGTTTCACAAAATTGATAGTTAATTCAACCTAACCAAATGATATATAATATAATTTCTTTTGTATGTAAATTTTTTTAGCAAATAAGAATTAAAACAAAATTGCTTTTTAATAATAGCCATGAATATTCAGAACTAATATAAAAATAATTATTATGTAAATTTTTAGTATTTAAGTTTTAATTAATTAACATAAACAAAAAAAATCATTTATGCACTAATTAAAATTCAACTAATAAATAAATTAATTTTAATCAGTCAATCAAAATCGATAACTCAATTATAAATTGAAATTTGCAATTCCCTAAAATTAATAAAAATAATAATAAGTTTTTTTTGGTCAATAAAATAAATAAATAATAAATTAGGTATTCCTTTAAGACATCAAAAAAGTTGAATTTTTGCTACTTTCCATTTTACTTCCATCTCAAAAAAAAAAAATCTGAAAAGAGCTATGGATAATATCCACGACGATTAAATTAATAAAAACGAAAGAAATTAAAAAAGTATTTGACTTGTAAAAAAAAATCATATTAGGCCTAACCTTATAGCTGTGCCTTGTTGAGCCATAACTCCACCTGTGTTGCGATTGGACCCCACTCCGGTGGCTCCTAAATAACAGTACATCGCTGTATGCCACCTTCCATTCATGGATGTTGCCCAACTCTTCCCTCAGTATATTTTCTCAAATTCTTTTTAAATAATTATTTTATTGTTAGTAATATATTTTAACACTTAAAAAATTAAAATTTTATAGCGTGATAATTTAAATTACTTTTTAAAATTTATTATTACTTAATTTCAACTAATAATATATTAAAAGAGCACCTTTTTTTAATGCATATATTAAAAGAACACTTATTAAAAAAAAGAAAACAAAATAATAATAATAATAATAATAATAATATTTAAAAAATAAAAGTGATATCTTGGAAGCTGCCTAGCTCTTGCATGTCCTCATTAGTCATTTGACAAAATGAAAACAGATCTCAACCGTTCAATAGTATGATTAGCCAATAATAATCGCAAAGGTTGCCCATCGTCTGGTGCAACTGTAATATATTCTGCATCAGAAAATTATATAAAAAAAGTAATGATATATAAATGTTGTGATTGAAACTCAACACGAACTAATTAATTTTATATGATAAGATGAGATTCAATCCTATTTATATGGCCATTAAATTTGTCAACCATTAAATTTTTCATATGTTGAAAATTTTAAAAAAAATTATTGAACTTACTACCTTGTGAATAATACAATATATAAGACATACATTTGATCATTAAGTATTAATGACTTAATTTAAAACTATATTAAATGATTAAATTAATACTTAAACTTTAAATAGAAAGTTTAATGATACTTTCAGCTTTTAATTTGATTTATTGAACACTTTAACTTAAAGTTTAACCTATAATTAAACAATATTTCAATTTACAAAATCGCACCCGTTAAAAACTGTATGTTTGTTGAAAAATTCAGAATCAACTGCATTCTATTTGATAAATTTTGTTAAAAAAAATGGTAAAATTTTACACCATATTAAACATTATTATAAAGTCACTGAGAATATGTAAAATTTTGTTTAATGAGTATAATTTTTGTTAATAATAGGACGATTTTGCAAGTTCAAGTAATCATTAAATCAAATTAAAGAATTAAGGGACTCTATAACTTTTTATAAAGTTATATGAAAAGTATAAAGAATTTTAATTACCTAACGCTATTTCCATTTCAACAATTATGTGCAATATTTTTCATAATTTTGTTGGAGCACTCAAATTCCAATTCCATAAAAATCTCAATTAGCATTTGGAAAATTAATGCTTTATGTGGAAGTAAAAGCAAAAAGAAATTAGAATTCTGTAGAAATAGGAAATATAATTCATTACTGTCAATTTTTTAATTTTTTTATTCAATTTCGCAAAATAAAATGTCAAAAATTCATTGTTTGAAGGCTTTGCGTGTATTAAAATATTTATATTATTATGTCAAAACAAGCAATGATTTAAGAAATTGAATTTTATTATTTGGCTCATTAATTAAATGTGCGTAATAAAAATTAATTAATTAATTCCATTATTATCTTTTTCGTGGTGGCTTGAAATTTGTATGTAATTTACCCATGACTCACCTCATACTATACAGCCTTATTTTGCCTTGATATCAATGATTACGCAATTCTTTAAATATAATTTTAGGAATTTGCAAAAAACAAAAATTAATAGTCACATTTATTTTCTTTAAAAAAAATATTCAAAATTCTGCTTACTAAATCAAATGAAATATTATTTGAGATATAAGAATAAAACATGTGATAGATGGATAACTATTATTATTATTATTATTATTATTATTATTATTATTGAAAAGATAATAATTATTATTTTGAACTATTAAGACATAGTTTGATGACTAGGAGTGTTTATTATTTTTATTTAGATTTTGAGTTTGAATAATTTTTCAAAAAAAATTATTCTTTTGAAATTATATAAATATAAATTATCAAATAAAATATTTTTCAAAAATAAAAATTATTTTTTAAATTAAATAATAAAATTATCTAATTATCACAACTTCAAACTTCAATAATATTCCTTTTTCATTTTAAACAATAATAAACAAAAAAAAAATTTTTACAACCTCACGCGAGAAAAGCATCTGTTATATATAAATGTATAAGGTGACCCGAAGATGCAATAGTTGTATATATGTATATATTGTTAAGAATAGATCTGAATTATTCCAACCACCTAGATTATGCAAATCACTAGATCTCAATAATTAGATTGATCAAGAATAGATTGCGTACCTGGCATCATTGTTTGTCAATCTTGATTACAAAGAAGAAAATAGGTTTGCAGTCTTCTAGAGAATTTAGAATCAATCTTTTAGCGGAAGCGTTACCAAAGGAAAGTAAAACTCTAATTGATTATGTTCCCCCGGAGACCACGACCTTATATATCTGTAGGGTTAGTACAATTCCTATTTTGGTCCTTTAACAAAATAGTAATTATATAAGAGTCTCTACACTTAATCCCTATAATAAATTAATACCTCAATAGTCAATAAATTATAATTAAGACCACAATTAAATTGACTATATATAATCAAGACTGCCGTATGTATTTAATTTCACATATTTAGCCCACAATAGAAAATTAAATCCAACAATCTCCCACTTGGGCAAACATATGTTAAATAAAATACATACATCATAAGTGCGCGCAAAATGCAGTCATTCAAGGTATTCATAACAATCCCGTCCATTGGTCATATTGATAAAGAACTGAAGAAACATTCGTCATATCTCATGACTAAGTTCATCATCAATCACATTACCAATACCCCCAAACGACATAGATTCATTATAGGAGTGTAGCATGAAAACTACATGCAATGTGATCTTATCATGCCTGTTTCCAACTGGTCACAACAAAAGTGAGATCAATCACAACAATAATACAGAGTGTAATAAAGAACAAAATGAGTACTCAAGAAATTGCATTAACATAAGAAACATATCCAAAACAAAATAGAGCATTCAAGAACATAATGAAAACATAAAGAATAAACTCCCACTCAAACTAGACAGTCTAAAACAAAATGACACCCATATGAGCGGTATGCTCATGAAAGACTTTAGGTATCAATGCCTTAGTAAGCGGATCTGCAACCATGGAGTTTGTTCCAATATGCTCTACGGATATCTGTCCACTCTGTACTCTCTCCCTTACAGCCAAGAACTTAATCTCAATGTGTTTTGATCGAGAAGAGCTCATGTTGTTGTTGGAGAATAAAACGGCTGATTTGTTGTAACAATACAACTTTAGTGGTCTTTCAATTCCACCTACTACACGCAGCCCAGTGACAAGGTTTCTCAGCCAAATAGCTTGATTGGATGCCTCATAAGATGCTACAAATTCAGCTTCCATAGTGGAGGTTGCAACAAGAGTTTATTTCGCACTCTTCCAAGAAATAGCACCACCAGCTAAGAGAAAAATGTAGCCTGACGTGGATCTTCTACTATCTTGGCATCTAGCGAAATCAGAATCAGTATACCCAATGATCTCAAGCTGATCTGATCTCCTATATGTGAGCATATGTCCCTTAGTTCTCTGAAGATATCTCAAGACTCTTTTGGCTGCTCTCCAATGATCCATTCCTGGATTGCTGAGATATCTACCTAACATGCCGACTATGAAAGAAATGTCTGGACGGGTACAAACTTGAGCATACATAAGACTTCCAACTGCTGTCGCATATGGAACCTTTTGCATTTGCTGAATCTCAAGTTCACCCTTAAGACACTGATGAAGACTGAATTTATCTCCTTTTGCAACAGGGGTATCTATTGGTTTACAATCTTGCATACTAAATCTCTTGAGCACTTTCTCAATATAGCTCTTTTGTGATAATCCAAGAATACCCCGAGAACGATCTCGATGTATCTGAATCCCTAAAATAAAAGAAGCTTCACCTAAATCTTTCATCTCAAAATGCTTTGAAAGAAAGACTTTGGTTTCATGCAACAAGTCCTTACAGTTAGTAGCAAGAAGTATGTCATCCACATATAAAACCAAAAAAATAAACCTACTCCCACTGAACTTGTGATACACGCAATCCTCAACAGTATTTGCCTCAAAACCAAATGAGACAACTACTTGATTGAACTTAAAGTACCACTGACGAGAAGCTTGCTTGAGTCCATAAATGGATTTCTTTAATTTGCATACCAGTTGTTTTGAATCACCAGATACAAAATTTTCTGGTTGCACCATATATATGGTTTTATCAATGTCTCCATTGAGAAACGCAGTCTTAACATCCATTTGATGAAGTTCAAGATCAAAGTGTGCAACTAAAGCCATGATTGTCCTAAAAGAATCCTTCGAAGAAACTGGAGAGAAGGTTTCTTTATAGTCAATCCCTTCTTTCTGAGTAAAGCCTTTTGCTACAAGACGAGCCTTATATCTCTCCACATTATCTTGAGAATCCCTCTTGGTTTTAAATATCCATTTACAACCAATGGGTTTCTTTCCTTCGGGTAATTGAACAAGGTCCCAAACATGATTGTCTTGCATAGACTTATACTCTTCATTCATTGCCTCAATCCACTTATGAGAGTCAGAACTCTGCATGATATGATAGAAATTGACTGGGTCATGATCTATCATATCTACAGTATCCTCATGTTCCTGAAGAAATACTAGATAATCATCTGGAATAGCACTTCTTCTCTCTCTAGTAGACCTTCTCAAAGGCATTTGAACTGGCTCTAATTCTTGAGGTTGTTGAATTTGTTCTTGAGGAAGAATAACTTCTCCATCCTGCTGGAGAGGTTGTTCAACATTGTCTTGTATTGGATCTTGAATTGCTTCTTGAATAGCTACAGGAGCAGGAATCTGAGCGCTATCAGAAACAATGATAGGAATATAAACTGAATGTTCTTTACTTGATCCTTCCTCAAAGACAATGTTTCTTTCTTTATTTCTCCCCCCAAAATCAACATCCTCAAAGAATGTTGCAATTCTCGTCTCAAAAATAGTTCTAGAAGTAGGATTATAAAACTTATAACCCCTTGACCGCTCAGAATATCCAATAAAGTAGCTGCTAACAGTTTTGGAGTCCAATTTCATTTCATTCGGCCTATAAGGCTTTGCTTCAGCAGGACATCCCCAAACATGAAGATGCTTTAGACTAGGCTTACGTCCAGTCCAAAGTTCATAAGGTGTTTTAGCAACTGCTTTAGTTGGAACCCTATTGAGAAGATAGGTTGCCGTCTTTAATGCTTCTCCCCACAGAGACTCTGGTAAAGAAGAATGACTAATCATACTTCTTACCATATCCATAAGAGTCCTATTACGTCTCTCAGATACACCATTCATGCTGGGAGTACCAGGCATTGTATATTGAGGGACAATTCCACATTCCTGTAGGAAAAGAGCAAAAGGTCCTGGACGCTGTTCGCCTGAACTGTCATATCTACCGTAGTATTCACCACCACGGTCAAATCGAACAAATTTAATCTTCTTTCCTAGTTGATTTTCAACTTCGGCCTTATAAGATTTAAAAACGTCCAAAGACTCTGATTTTTCATGAATGAGATATAAGTACCCATAACGTGAATAGTCGTCTATGAATGATATAAAATATCTTTGGCCATTCCTAGATGCAGTAGGGAACGGACCGCAAATATCTGTATGAATCAATTCTAAGACAACAGAAGACCGAAAGGCACCTAATCTCTTTTGTTTAGTCTGTTTTCCTTTAATACACTCAATACAAGAATCAAAATCTGTGTAATCAAGTGTATCTAAGATACCATCAGAAACAAGACGTTCAATTCTAGATTTGGATATATGACCCAAACGTCTATGCCAAAGTACAGCTGAGTTATCAGTATTCAACTTTCTTTTGGTACCTTTTGTAGTAACATGCAGAGATTTATGATAACTAGTATCAACATCCAACATATATAGATTATCACATTCATTCAATAAACCAGTACCCAAAATATTTGAATCCATAGATAAAGTAAATACACTGTCTCCAAATGAACAAGTAAAACCTGATTTGTCCAAATAAGAAACAGAAATCAAATTCCTTCGAAAAGAGGGAATAACAAAAGTATCTACTAGATCCAAAAAATAAACAGTTCTTAAACATAATCTAAAATGTCCGATGGCCTCAACTTCAACCGGATCGCCAGTTCCCATATAGACGTATCTTTCACCGTCAGTTGGCTTTCGGTAGTTCAGGCAACCCTGCAAGGAAACACTTATATGAGTGGTTGCACCAGAATCCATCCAATAAGTGTTTCTAGGAGCTGAAGTTAAATTAACTTCACAACAGACTAAAACAAGGTACTTACCCTTCTTTACACGCCAATCAGCGTATTTGGGACAATCCTTTCTTAAATGTCCAGTCTTACCACAAAAGAAGCATTTTGGAACATAAGGCTTCTTTTGCTCTGGAGCCACAACAGCAGCTTTCTCAACAGTCTTTACAGCAATCTTTTCAGAAGACTTCTTTCTTTTCTTGTTCTTGCCCTTCCCAGCTGAAGAAACCAAATGAGCACTCTCTCTTTTAGTAGAATTCATCTTTTCCTCCTCATCAACACAATGAGAAATGAGCTCGTTAAGAGTCCATTTATTCGGCTGGCAATTATAGGAAGTCCTAATTTGCCCATATTGAGAAGGAAGAGAATTCATAGCCAAATGGACTAAAAGGTCATCTGGTAAAGCCAAATCCAGCGCCCTTAGTCTCTTTGCAATTTGAGACATGCTTAGAATATGCTCTCGAACACTACCACTGCCAGCAAACTTCATGGAGGTTAGTTTCGCTAAAAGCGTCCCTACTTCAGCCTTGTCATTTTTGACATAAGCTCTCTCCAGCTCGGCAAGATAGTTTTTAGCATTATTTTCTTCAGCGGAGATAGCACCTCGAACATGTTCTGGGACTCCTTGCTGCATGATCATCAGACCTAAGCGATTAGAACGCTCCCACTTCTCATACTGAAGCCTCTGAGCATCGGTGCTATTATCAGTAAGAGGAGCAGGTTTGTCCATCCTGAATGCTTGGTCTAAATCCATACAACCCAGATAAATCATCATGCTTGATTTCCAAGACCCGAAATTTGACCCCTCAAGCATAGGGACACAGTTAGGATTATACGGCATGCTAGCTGGCATCAAAGAAAATAAACAAAAATAACAAACATAAGCTCACGATCCACAAATGAAACAATTCACAAAAGTAGAGATCAAATAATGGAAACAAGATACTGGCACAACATTAATACTTCCATCTTTGGATGCAAAACATTAACTGTAATTAGTATCTCAACGCAGTAATCAAATACTGACAATTCAGTCATGTCAAATAATAAACCTTCCTTTGGGCCGATTCATTATTCACATGGATAGAAAACATAATAATTGTCACATATTATTGCCACATGTGTATTCAAAACTCAACCAGATAGCAACCTTCCTTTGGGCCGATTAACTACCCGCAACGAATTTTAACACACCTGTCTAATATTTCAAATAAATTAATTCAAATAATAGAGGTCACTTTGGTGACTTATTATCCAAACCAATTTATTATTATAAATATTAAACACAATAAGTACTAAATATTCCAAAATTCAATCTCAAGTCAACAAATTAAAATTAATTAATTGCAATTAAAACAAAATAATTACAATTGAAAAATTAATTGTCAATAATATAAATACTTAAATTTATTCAGCCCAAAAATTTATAACTAAGTCTTTAAGCAACTAAATTTAGAGACTAAATTATAAAATTAGGCTAAATTAATCAAAAAATAAAATTCTGGGGTCCTAAAATAATTTATTCTAAGTTCTGTAGGCCTAAATGTGGAAGAAAGAACCTAAAAAAGACCTAAAATAAATTATTTCAGTAGACCAGGCCAGGTCTTGGGCCAAAATAACAAACCAGGCCCAAGAACCCAGCTCAAGCCGCCAACACAGCTCAAGCCGCCAACCCAGCTCAAGCCGCCAACAACACAGCTCAAGCCGCCAACCCAGCTCAAGCCGCCAACACAGCTCAAGCCGCTGTCAACACAGCTCAAGCCGCCAACTACACAGCTCAAGCCGCCAAAACAGCTCAAGCCGGTGTCAACACAGCTCAAGCCGCCAACCCAGAAACGGCTTCGTAATTGCAAAAACGCAGGAAAGCTGAGGGGCAAAACTGAAAATAATTCATCTTCTTCCCTTCAACAGACCCAGCCAACGAAAATCTTCAAACTTTTTTTTTTATTACGAAAATTAAATTCTAATGAACAAAAAATTTAATTTTCAGAAAATTGATTCAGAAAATCTAAAAACAATAATAATTTTCAGAATCTCATCAACAACAATTAATCAATAGATTCAACACAATCAATCCAAAAAATCTAGCAATTATGCAGTAGGCTCTGATACCACTTGTTAGGAATAGATCTGAATTATTCCAACCACCTAGATCATGCAAATCACTAGATCTCAATAAATAGATTGATCAAGAATAGATTGCGTACCTGGCATCATTGTTTGTCAATCTTGATTACAAAGAAGAAAATAGGTTTGCAGCCTTCCAGAGAATTCAGAATCAATCTTTTAGCGGAAGCGTTACCAAAGGAAAGTAAAACTCTAATTGATTCTGTTCCCCCGGAGACCACGATCTTATATATCTGTAGGGTTAGTACAATTTCTATTTTGGTCCTTTAATAAAATACTAATTATATAAGAGTCTCTACACTTAATCCCTATAATAAATTAATACATCAATAGTCAATAAATTATAATTAAGACCACAATTAAATTGACTATATATAATCAAGACTGCCGTATATATTTAATTTCACATATTTAGCCCACAATAAAAAATCAAATCCAACATATATTGCAATAGTTTTATATGTTACTATTACCAAATGAATAAAGAAATGAAGTATTAATATTATATGTTTAAGATAAGTGGATTTGATACGTTGGATGAATGATGCTAATATAATAATGTTAATAATTTAAATATAAAAATAAAAAAAAAGCAAACTGCCAAAAAAAATTAGGCATTGTGCAGAAAATGGAAAGGAGGCCTGAGGACCACTAATTGAATCTGATTTCATTCTTTTCTACAAATGTCGGTTACTGAATTGTTTTTTTTTTTTTACTTTTGATAAAATAAAAAATTGTATTTTTTCTTTTTGCTACAAAGAGAAGATATTTAAATAGACTTTAAATTAGAAAATCAGTCAACGAAGACTGTTCAACATCATAAATAAATAAATATAACAATATCCTCCCGCAATTAATCCAGGCCGCAGGAAAATTTTTTATTTAATTAATTTTCCTGATATGGTTGTTACTGAATTCTTTTAGGTGACGATAAAAGTAAAATATATATATATATATAAATACTATAAATCATTTTCAATAAGTTACATAATTGATTAGAAATAAAATATAAAATTATAATTATATGTGTGTGTGACTCTAAAAGGCTCAGCACATAATATGCATAATATAATAAATATTTAAATTGGGCTAATTCGATGGATAGAATCAAATACACATATTATTATCATTATTATTTTGTTGAATATTTAATATTATTATATTAATGAGTCAATGGGTCAATATGAATTTTACTTGATTTGCATTTGACTATGACATAATATAAGGAAGAGAAGTAGGATCCACATTAGATATTGAATTTCATAGTATATTAAAAGCTGGGGACAAATTAGGATTCAATATTGGGGTTGGGGACCAAATTAAGTAATTTCAAAGAAAATTCAGAGTTGAAGATTTAAATTTAAAAAAAAAAAAGAAATTATAAATGCTGACACTTACCCTCATAGGATATGTCCTTGTCAAAAATGGTATAAGGAGACCAAGTGGAGGAGGCTCCTTCATTTCCATATGAATTTTGTTGTTTTCTTTTTCAATGTGATTTTTTTTCCAATGGAAGGTAAAATAGGGAATTAAGTTGAAGTTTTTGACTACCTCTTTTATAATATTAATAATCTATTTATATTTAAAAATATATAATTAAAAATATTAAATAAACTGAACTATTTAATTGATTTTATGCAAATAAATTTTTTAATATTCATTCACTTAAAAGTTTATCCATATAATATGTAGTATATTTTTAGATGAGAAAAAATCTTTCTAATAATTAAATTCAATAATTAATTTCTCGTACCACACTGAGTTTAGTGAAAATGAATTACAAATACTCATTTCATTTAAAATTATAAAATTATTATATATATTGTTGTAATTTTATTTTTTTAGAATGAATTAAAACCTACAATTAATCCATGAATAAAAAATAAAAAGAAAAATAGAAGTAATTGCATAAAATATAATAATTTATATGATTCGACAATATGTCTATATTTATTTTGTTTTTAATTATTAAGAGAAAATAAATTGTGGCTGCAAATGTATATTATAATTTAATGTTCAATCTTAATTTTTAACTATAGCATGTTGTTGTTTTAAAAATTATATAAATGTCATTTTATCTGACTATTTAATAAAGCTGTATCGTAGTCTACACTCCTCTTTATTGAAATTTTGAGAGTAAATTATTTTTTTTATTATTATTGATGAAAAGTTTAACAGATTGAAGAAAGTAATACTTTCAGTGTAAACAAGAGAGAAGAGAAAAATATATTTTGGTGAATTGAATGATATAAATTATAAGCTATAGAAACAACGGTATATATACATCAGCTCGAAGAACTCGAAGAAGAAGATGAAGAAATCTGTTTAGTAAACTAGCTAACTAACCATCTGACTATAATTAGAGACGTAGTCACTCAAGTTAGAAGGGGGCAATTGTCCTCTTTTATTTTGAAATTATATATATATATATTATTAAAATTTTAAAATATTTAATTACCTCTTTTAAATTTTTTAAAATATATATAATATTTTTATTTTGTCTCTCTTCATTAAAAAGTCTGACTTCGCCCCCAACTATAACTAACAATCAGCTACCTTAACAAACTTTAGTTACTATTTATGTGAGTTTGAGAAAAATGAAATCAGCTGCAGCACAACCCATCCTATTTATATACTTCATTAATTATTAAAAGTCATTATTTAACACTTATGAATTTAGTAATTATTAAATTTGAATATGGAAGCCATTAATAGAAAGAGTTTAGTGAACGACGGAAATTATTTTTAGTGTGAAAAGCATTAATAATGAATATTAATTAAGCATATACTTTTTTAAAAAAAAATTTTATTTTTAAAGCAGCCCCAACACGCATTATTTTCATTCTTGGCCATCACTCTTCAAAGGGAAGTCTTATATTATATATGGAATTTTCAATTACAATCTTCTCTATATTTGAAAATATAATTAATAATATCTAAAACGTTTTAATTATGTATGTACCAATTTTCAATTCTATTTTGAATATTATTATAAAGAACCTAATTAATTACAGTTTGAGTTTTTTTTTTAATCATGAGTTGCAATTATAGTTATTAGGAAGCTATCAATATATGCAAGCATGAACTATTATTATTATTATTATTATTATTATTATTATTATTATTATTATTAATTACAAAATTGATTTTTTTATTATTATTTGGAAGATTTGATAAATGATTAAGAGACAAAACAACATTCTAAAGAGTAGAAATTTTTTAGATTGGTTGAAATTGAAGTGTCGGAGAAGTTGGGATTGGAACATGTTTTTCATTGAAATTAATTAATCCGTTCATCACAGCTTCTCTGGACCACACCCATTATTGACTCACTAGTCACTATCCCTTCATTTTGACATTTCTTCTCCTCATTATTAATGAATCATTTTATTCTCCTTTCACAATTCTTAACTTGATTGTTCTAATTTATTTATTTTTAATTTTATTTGGACAAATGATTATTTAAAATAAATATTATTCTAAATTTAAACATAAATTTTAAAAAATAAATATAAATATTTAGTCATTTTAAATAATTTCATATTATTATTGAAATAAAATTTAATTTATATCTTCCTAGTTATTGCAATTATTAAATTTGCGATTTTTGGATGTTACTTTTAATAATTAAGGTCATTGGCCAATTTCCAAATGCAATATGAAGCATACGGATAGACTTATTAATGGAAAATCACTAAAATAATAAGGCAGGTAAAAAAATTAATTAAATTGAAAACTAAATCAAAATTCATCAAACGGAATTAAAAAAAAAAAAAAAAGGAAATTACGCTCTTTACGTGTGGAAATTTTCACGACACCTGACTTTTACTTTCAAAACACGGACGCACGAGCTTTTTCATTTTTTACTTTTTTCAACATTAATTTTTTTTCTCCATCTATTTTTATTTATATTTTTTATTTAAAATTTTTTTGAGATTATATTTTCACTAATATATAATAAATATATATCTGTAAAATATCTATAAAATTTATTTAATATTTATTTAATATTTATTTTTTTAATTTTATATTCACATAATATATGTATAATATACACGTAACATTCACATAATTTATACACAATATATATAATATACATATAATGTCTACCAAACTTTTATATTGTATATATTAAACATATACATAACATCTGTTAAAAAATTTACACAATATCTATATAACAAAATTAATATTTTTTAAGTTTATTTTTATGTTTATAATATATTATAGATTTTTTGCTTTTTTATTTATTTTTGTATTTATTATTTGTAATTAAAATTAAATTTTTTTTATAAAAATTAATACATTTTATATGATAAAAAATTTAAAATATTAATTTTAATTATTTTATTAAAATATTTTTAAGAAATAGTAATATTTGAAGAAAAAGATAAAAATTAAAGTAAAATATTTGTAGTAAGAGATGAAGTATTTTTTTTAAAAAAAATATTATTTTAATGAAAAATGAGGTATTTTTTAAAAATTTGCTCTCACTTTTTTTAAAACTGTAAATTTTTTCGTGTAGAATTTTTTAAAAAAAATTTAATTTTTTAGGTCATTTTGTGAATGTTCCAATTAAAAAATATGGTTAACAAGATGATTTAGGTTTTTAATTTTTAAAATGTTTAATTTTTTATTTTACTTTAGATTTTTCTTAGTAAAAAATTATTCAGTTTGGCTAATTGAACCAAACAATTTATGTCTGTATATATTTATAAACTTTTATACATACATATATATTGTAAATTTATATATATAAATAAATTATAAATTTTATATATGCATAGTAAATATTTTTAAATGATTATATGTAGAATTAAAATATATATTTAATAATTTTATTTTGCATTTATGTTAAAATGTATTATTTTAATGAGATATATTTGAATTTTTTATTGTATATAAAATTTATTAAATTTTAGATTTTTTTTTATAATATATCATATATAACATTGATTAAAAATTAAAAAATATCATTAATAGTGATTTTATGTGGTTAATTGATAATTAGTTAAAGTTTAATTACAGTTCAATTTCGGTTTGAGAATTTTCTAAACTAAAATCACTATTCAGTTTTGTTTCCCTTCACATTATCTTTGACATCGCTGCTAGAAAAATAGTTCCTTTAATATATTTAATTTATTTTAGACCGACTCGCTAAATAAATTTCTGTTGATGTCAGTCACTCAAAATTCCGCCTAAGGTGCCCTGATTATAAGGGAACTGTTAAAATTTGTCCAGCCCAAGTTACTAAAAAGGTTTTGAATTGGAAAAACAAAGCCCAGCTACCTGGGCCAGGCTTCAACTAATTGATCGCTGCAAGCAATAAAAATAAAACAAAAATTAAAAATAATTCTAAAATTACTATATTTATAAATTATTTATAAAAAATATAAGAATGTGATTTTTTTTAAAATATCTTAAAAAATAAAAATATTTTTAAAAATACTCACTTTTCCTTTTCAATTTTAAAAATATATTTAATTTAAAAAAATATCATTTTTTAAAAGTATATTTTTTATATATTAAAGATATATTCAATTTTTAAAAGTGTAAATTAGGTATATATTTGATATATAATTTGAGGTATTTTTGAAAAAAAATTTATAAAATATGTTATATAATATAATTTTTTTATAAAAATTAATAAATTTTTTTATAAAAATTAATAAATTTTTTATTAAAATATAAATTTTTATTAATTAATAATAAATTTATTATAAATTATGATAAAATAGTCCACGTCAAAAGAAATATTTAAAAATACGAGGAAGAGTGTGATTTTCCCTCGACAAATTGACTACTTATTGTTGAAACTAGGGAATTACTCAATTGTTAGATGATAACTGGCAAGTCTAGATTTGTTCGTAAGGTATTAGGAGGTATTAGTAAAATTTTAAAATTAAGTGTTAAAAATAATATTAAATTTTAAATTCAGTTTTTTTTTTTTTTTTTTTTTTTTTTGCAAATCTATCAGAAAGAGAAAGTCCTTAATATTGTAAATTTGCCAACTCGAAAAAACTTTATAAAATATACCATTTTTTTTTTTATCAAATAGCATTAAAAACTAAAAAATATATATTGAATTTATACTTAATATATATTGAGTTTTGATTATTTTTCTTTTCATTTTTTATTTATACAATATTTCAATGATATAAGTTGAAATTATATTAAAGAAAAATATAAGTCAAATATAACATAAATTACATTTTGTACTAATAATTTCATAACTCCCTGTTACCAACATTTTTTTTTGGTTATTTTAGGAGAAAATCTATTTGATTGTTCCCTTTTTGTTCTTTGAAGGAATAGCAAAGAACATTTGAAAAATGCACGTCTTAATTGACATAACTAAGAAATGTTGTTTACTTATCAGCTTGAATTTGATTGACACATTAATTATAACAGAGAAAAATTATTCTTATGAGCTAATGGGTTTTCCTACTGCCACATGATTGGATCTTTTGATCAATATATCAGAATTTGGACTCTGAAAAGATGTCTTAAGGTCAAATAACATGAAATTAACAAGATACATGAATTCATGTAACACATTAATTGTGCTTTTTTATTTATCTAATTCAGCCTATTAATAAATAAATAGGATATAAGATATCATATCAGGGGAATGCAGAAATAAATATTAGAGAGTCAATTTTAAATAATATATTGTTAAGCAAAAAAAAATCAAGATCATATATTCATTAAATGATAGTTATCATTTACTATTAAAAATAATTGTAATATATTATAATTGTTATATAACACGTAAAAATAGAGCATTTCGTTTTTTAAATTACAAAATCATTTATAATTAAATTTACAGTAAATTTCTTTTTCTATATTTAGTAACATACAATAAAAAAAAAATTCGTTTTCAAAATGTATATCCATATTAAATTATGCATGTAAATATAACTAATTTAAATAAGCAATATTTTACTAAATGCATTAAGCAACAAATTATACATGAAGCAATTAAATAAAACAACTTAATTATATTCATATAAATAGGCTACCACATTAAAAGAAAAAGAAATCAGCTTTCTACATTAATAAAAAAAAATTAAAATTACCTCATGTAATTGGCTAATAATTATTTCATGGTGCTTCTTCTAAAAAATCCTTATTGAATTAAATATTTTAGTAAGAAATGCAATAAAAAAATTAAGTCTAGATTGAATATTTAAATGGGAAAATTACACGGTTTACGAACTTTTTGTTATTACTTTTCATTTTTACATACAAATGTTTTTGTTTTCATTCCCACGAAAACTTGGACTCTTTTTTCATTTTTACAGCGGCCTTTTTTTTTTTTGTTATTTTTGTTTATCTATTTTATTTTTTACTCTTTTTATTTTTTATTTCTTATTTATAAACAACTTTATTATTTTCATATTTACAATATACACAAAATATATAAATATATACACAATATACACATAACATATATAAAATATACATACAATAAATATAAATATACACAACATACATGTAATACATACACAATATATTTAATATTTTTTAACTTTTATTTTTTAATTTTATATACATACAACATGAATGTACATATAATATATATAATAAATATATAATATATGTACAATAATGCAACATATACAAAATTTATAGAGCATACACATAATATACACGTAACATTTATATAATAAAATTAATATTTTTTAAATTTTATTCTTTATGTGTGTAATATGTAAAATTTATTTAAAATAAATTTAATAATTTTTATTAATATATTTTTATATATTTTACTTTTTTATATTTTTTGTGAGTATTATTTCTTATTTGTGATCAAATTCAAAAATTTTATATTATAAAAAATTAATACATTTTATATGTTGAAAATGTAATTTAAAATATTAATTTTTATTATTTTATTAAAATATATTTATTGAATAGTAATGTTTGAAAAAAATAAAAATTATAGTAAAATATTGTTTGAAATAAGAGATGAGGTGTTTTAGAAAAAAAATTATTTTAGTGAGAAGTGATGTATTTTTTTTTAAAAAAATATTTATATACATATTTTAAAAACCTTTTTTGAAGGTGTAGTATTTTTAAAACTGAAATTTTTTTAAGGTAGTTTTGTAAATTTTTCTAATTAAATTAATAATTGGGTGAAGAAATTTAAATCTTGTTGAAAGGGCCACATAAATTTAGAGGGGACCCAACCTTATATATTATATTCATTTTAAAAAAAATCTAAAATTAAAAAAAAACTGTATATCACATCATACGGAATTTTTCACTTTGCTAAAATTTCTTAACCCTATTTTACAAGTGTTTTGTTCTTCATGCCACTATATACTTAGATCAACATAACCAACAATGAATATACAAATGGTACACAATATGTTGTATGCTCATACAAGACACTATGTTGTGAAGGATGTATACATAATGTGCTAACAATACATGAATGCTATGAATGCTAGCACAATGATATATGTATGACCGTATAAAACAATACTTTAAGGCCTTAGTTGTTTCATGATTTGTTATAGTATAGTATGATTTAATTATTATT
The DNA here is from genome assembly GCA_947685225.1 of Garcia nutans. Taxonomy (NCBI): domain Eukaryota; kingdom Viridiplantae; phylum Streptophyta; class Magnoliopsida; order Malpighiales; family Euphorbiaceae; genus Garcia; species Garcia nutans. The sequence continues at coordinate 9,666,728 of CANTUV010000025.1, forward strand.
TATTTTAATTTTCATTCTCCATGTTATAATTTTCTATGGTAATCTCATGGTTTGAGACTACCAATTTAATGTTAGAATCCGAAGATTACAGAAGACTGTATCTCACACCGCTAAAATAGAATTGAGAAAGAAATTGAGATACAAAATTGACAATAAAAGAAATTCTAATTGAAAGAATATATACCTAATTTTCTATTGATACAAGGAGAATTCTAGCATTAAGAAAACACTTAGGAGAAACAATAATTACTCTCTAAATTTCTTATGCTTTTACTTTCTCTCTTTAATATCTTTTATATTACATTCAATTCAATGCAATGTTATTTCCTTTGCCTATAACTTCTTATTTATATATTTATTTTAACTAAAAATAAAAGTTAACAAGCTAAAAATATGAAAGGTTACTATTACGTTGATTGTAATAACCTTTGTTTCTTTAGTAATAACAAAAATGGCTTTACTAATTTTAACAATCTCCCACTTAAAGTCATTTTTGGTAAGCTTCGCTTGCTTACAGTTCTGATAAGCCATATGAAGATCTACACCACGTAAACTTATCAGCATTGATTGGTTTTGTCATAGCATCTGCTAGGTTTTCTTTGGTGTGAATCTTTTGCATATCCACTCTCCCTTCTTCTACTACTTCTCTAACAAAATGGTATTGAACACCTATGTGTTTTGTCCTTGAATGAAAAGATGGGTTCCGTGCAATGTGTAATGCACTCTGGCTATCACAATACACCAGTATCTTTTGTTGTTTATGCCCAATTCTTCCATTAACCTTTGTATCAAAATTGCCTCCTTGCATGCTTGAGTAGCTGCCATATATTCTGCTTCTGTAGTAGATAAAGCTACAACAGTTTGTAACTTAGATATCCAACTTACAGCTCCTCCTGCAAGTGTAAATACATAACCTGTAGTAGACTTTCTTTTATCAAGGTCTCCTGCAAAATCAGAATCTACATAACCCTTGACAATAAACTCAGATTCTCCAAAACACAATGCAAAATTAGAAGTCCCTTTGATATATCTAAGGATTCTTTTTACAGTATTCCAATGCTCTCTTCCAGGATTTGCCATGAATTTACTGACAATGCCTACCGCTTGAGTGATATCCGGCCTTGTACAAATCATAGCATACATAAGGCTTCCCACCGCTGATGCATACGGTACTTGAGACATCTCCATCCTCTCTGCTTCACTACTAGGGCTCATATTTGAGGATAATTTATAATTGATAGGAAGTGGGGTAGATATTGGCTTACAATCTTGCATGTTGAAGCGCCGCAAGATTTTCTTGAAATAGTTCTTCTGAGAAAGCCAAATCTTCCTATCTTTTCGGTCTCGATGAATTTGCATCCCTAAAATCTTATTTTCCGGTCCTAGATCCTTCATGTCAAACTCCCTAGCCAATTGTGCCTTCAGTTCTTGGATTCGGTCTATGTTAGGGCTTACTACCAACATGTCATCCACATACACCAATAAAATGATGAAATCATTATCATCAAACCTTTTGTAATACGTACAATGGTCTGAACTAAGTCTATTGTATCTGAGGCTGATAATGAAGGAATCAAATTTCTTGTACCAACACCTAGGCGCCTGCTTTAAACCATACAGAGATTTGGTTAACCTACAAACCAAGTTTTCTTTTCCTTTTTCTTCAAAGCCTTCTGGTTGGAGCATATATATTTCTTCTTCAATTTCTCCATGAAGAAAAGCAGTCTTTACATCCAGTTGCTTTAGATGCAAATCAAATGCAGCGCACAAAGCAAGGACTACCCGTATAGTTGTGAGTCTAACAACTGGTGAAAATATCTCGTTGAAGTCAATACCTTCTTTCTGAGCATATCCTTTTACCACCAGTCTTGCACGATATCTTTCCACTTAGTCATTGCCATCTCGCTTGATCTTGTAGACCCATTTGTTGCCAATGGCTTTCCGTCCCTGTGGAAGTGAAACCAATTCCCATGTTTTGTTTTTATGCAAGGCTTCCATTTCTTCCTGCATGGCTATCATCCACAAAGAAGCATTTGGACTATTAATAGCTTCTTGAAACGCTGATGGTTCTCCATCTTCTGTTAGAAGACAATATGCATCTTGGCTTGCCATGACATAGTCTGAGTGCCATGATGGTTTCCTTATTTGACGCGTTGACCGTCGAACTTCTATATCATCTGTAGTTTCTGGTTCTTGCTCTCCATGCTCTGATTCTGTTTCATAAGAATCATCATTTCTTGACTCTTCATCTATATGAATAGTTGTAGTCTCTTTTGAAATGCTGTCATTTTCACTTTGTAGTTCACTTTCTGCAAATATGACATCTCTATTGACAATAACCTTGCGGACAGTGGGATCCCACAGGCGATACCCCTTAACTCCGTCAGCATATCCCAAGAATATACATTTCCTATATTTGGGATCTAGTTTTGTTCTTTCTTGAGATTTGTACATCACATAAACAGGACATCCAAACACGTGTAAGAAGGAATAGTCTGGTGGCTTACCATTCCACATCTCCATTGGAGTCTTCAAGCCAATAGCTGTTGACGGTGACCGATTGATTACGTAATAGGCTGTTTTTACAGCTTTTGCCCAGAAAGACTTGGCTAGACCTGCAGTTTGCAACATAGCTCTAATCCTTTCTGAAATCGTTCTATTCATCCGCTCTGCAACACCATTTTGTTGAGGTGTATTTGGCACTGAAAATTGCCTCTTAATATCCTCTTGTTTGCAAAATGTTATAAAATCACCATCCGTGTATTCTCCTCCATTGTCTGTTCTCAAACACTTGATTCTTTTTCCAGATTCAAGTTCTACCTGCGCTTTGAATTCTTTAAATATTGAAAACACATCTAACTTTTTCTTGATTGGGTACACCCATAGTCTTCTGGAGTAATCATCAACGAATGATACAAAATATTTTGCGCCTCCTTGGGACAAATTTGGTGATTCCCAGACATCAGAATGAATTAACTCCAATATGTGTTTGCTTCTGGCTGTAGATCTTTCAAACTTCAACCTGGTCTGCTTACTTGTAGCACAATACTCACAAAATGGTAGACTCACCGATTTGAGCCCGGAAAGGAGATTGCGTTCTGCTAGAATCCTCAAACCACGTTCAGACATGTGGCCCAACTTTTTATGCCACATAATTGTTTCTTCTTCTTCTTCATTAGTAGATGCAACATATGCAACTCTATGAACCACCACGTCTCCTAAAAGCATAAATAATTTGGAGGTGATCTTTTTGGCCTTCATAATTACAAGCGCACCATTAGTAATTCTCATAATCCCATTCTCGGTTTGAGTTTTAAACCCGAGATCATCAAGTTGCCCAATAGACAACAAATTCTTCTTCAAACCCTTCACATGTCGTACCCCTTGGATAGTACAAATTGTACCATCATACATCTTTATCTTGATGGTGCCTATACCAACAATCTTCAAAGCATGATCATCTCCCATGAACACATATCCTTCCGGGATAGGTTTATATGTGTGAAACTAGTCCCGTTGAGATGTCATATGCCATGATGCTCCCGAATCTAATAACCAAACATTTGAGAGCTGTTTTTCTTTTGAACTAATTGTTGCTTCAATGCATAATATGTCACCATCATCAGAAGTACTAACAACACATCCTTGAGAGGTTGTTGCTTCAGAATTCTTTTCTATACTCTTCTTATATCCCCAACAATCCTTTTTAAAATGCCCTTTTTTACCGCAGTGGTAGCATTTGATATTTTTCTTGCTTCGTGACTTCGATCTTCCTTGATTCTGGCTCCCACTAGAGCCACGTTCCGTTGATCTTCCTCTCATCATTGTTAACGCCTCCATTTGTTGTGACGTGGATGATCTATCTTCATTACTTTTGCGCCTAGATTCCTCTTGAAGGACGGCAGCTGCAACATCATTGAAGTCTAGAAAATCTGTCAAGACATTATTAGTTAAGTTGATGATAAGCTGATCATACTATTCAGGTAGACTTTGAAGTAGAAGCTCTGCAGGCTCATTTTCTTTTATGTTGTAATCTAACGCAGCAAGTTGAGAAAATAGCGTATTTAGATTGTTGATGTGATCCGTTACCGATGTAGATTCACTCATACGAAGAGTGTAAAGCTTTCTCTTTAAGAAGATCTTGTTGTGAAGTGATTTAGCCTCATACAATCTGGTAAGTGCATCCCAGAATTCTTTTGCTGTCATCTTCTCTGCAACACTTGACAAGACTGAATCTGCCATTGCTAAATGTAAATTTGCAATAGCATTATTATCCATCTCCTTCCATTTGTCATCGGTAATCCCTTCGGGCCTGATCTTAATTGCAGCTATGCAATTGTCCTTTCTCAAAATTGCCTTCATCTTCAATTTCCATAGGGAGAAATTATTCCCACTAAACTTCTCAATATCATATTTTGCCGCCATAATTTGATAAAATAATTACCACAACCAATGCTCTGATACCACTGTTAGAATCCGAAGATTACAGAAGACTGTATCTCACACTGCTAAAATAGAATTGAGAAAGAAATTGAGATACAAAATTGACAATAAAAGAAATTCTAATGGAAAGAATATATACCTAATTTTCTATTGATACAAGGAGAATTCTAGCATTAAAAAAACACTTAGAAGAAACAATAATTACTCTCTAAATTTCTTATGCTTTTACTTTCTCTCTTTAATACCTTTTATATTACATTCAATTCAATGCAATGTTATTTCCTTTGCCTATAACTTCTTATTTATATATTTATTTAACTAAAAATAAAAGTTAACAATCTAAAAATATGAAAGGTTACTATTACGTTGATTGTAATAACCTTTGTTTCTTTAGTAATAACAAAAATGGCTTTACTAATTTTAACATTTAATAGTTTTATGTAATTTTGCAATTTATTTTTAAAAAATATTTAAAATAAAATTTTTAAATACTAAATATTTGCTAATAAATAAATATTCATCTTCATAACATATTAAAATTTTAAAAATATTATTAAATTAAATAAAATATTTTTACTTAATCATACTATATCATACTATCTTGTCAAAAATGATAAACATTATTTTCAATACTATACTATATCATATCATATAATAACACACATAGCTAAACTATGCTGTCAGTCATCCAAATGCAACATAAGAGATAAAAGAAATAGAAAAGTTTTAGATTTTTATTAACTTAAATAAATTAGAAGGAATACAACACACTTAGATCAAAATTACCTACACTTTCAACAAAATTCATATTTCCTCAAACAATATAAGAAATATAAATACATAAAAAAAATAGAGACATTATTAACAAGTACTTTTTTTTTATATATAGTTTCATGCTAATGATGATTCCACAAATTAACCAAGTAGCATATTAATTATTTGAACCATTTTCTATTTTATTTTCCATTGTGGGATTTGGATGAATTTTATTATGGAAACTCTTCAAAGCTTCAATTGCATCTTTCTAATTATAAGACTTGTATAAGCTTTCCTTCACTCCAATAACTAAAGGCGTCCATTCATGTCATGATCCATATATACCAGGCCTCTTGCCATAAAAAACAATATAAAATTTCTCTTTATTTTTTCTTCTCAGTTTTTTTTGAAGCCCTCCATATATGTAAGTAAATAATAAAAGTGCAACTGATGAATACCTTTAATATAAGATAATATAGAAGGCTTCATGAGATGGGCAGTATGGGCTGAGTTCATGTGCCAAAAACATGACTATTTTTATTGATTCAGGTGATCAATTTTTGTTTGTTCATAGACCATAGTCCAAAGTAATATTCTACATTAATTATCATTAATTAAAAGAAAGAGATTTTCAAAATATAAGAACGACCTTGATAAATGCTAAGAATTCTGATAGAAAAATATTAATTAGCTATAAAATTATCTGTGTAATAAGTCTTAAAATGAAATTAGAATACTATTCTTATTATGGACAAATTAGAAAACAAATAGGTGTATAGTATGGGACAATGAGAGCTAAAATCCAGTGTATTTATCAGTTTTGCATCCACATTGTACAATCAGGCCCAAGCCGATACCCACCGTTAATCCATTGCCGGCTGGCCCGGCCATTTTAGGCTTTTATCTTTTGCTTTTAGTGCAATTTTTATGGATCTACTCTATGTATAATAACTATTCCCATCAAGAAGATTAGAAATCAAAACCATCCCAGGATTACCCAATGATTGTACTTGAAAAGGTCCACCAATTTAAGAAGCTCTAGTCTCTTTTTTGCTGATTGTCATTTTGATTACCATCCTCTGCCATGTTACTAAGTACAATGAATCAAAAACACAAAAGAAAACTATTTTCCCAAGAAAATACGTGCAACAGAGTATGAATTACAGAAATTAAGTAAGATTACCAAACCTAAGTTATGATACCATGAAGAAAGGATACTTTAATTCAATAAGAAAATGAATATAGTAGTGTTTGTATATAACAACCGTGAAAGATTCTAGAAGCAAATCTGTAACAACTCGCTAATTAGTTTAGCTCCTGCCTAAACTGAGAAACAAACTTTCCTGCTCAAGTTCAAGATGAATTTGTTGTTTCTCTTTTCCAATAAAGGCTGCATTTCATCTTCATTGCTCTATGTTATTCCCCTTAATGAACAAGTGTGTTTCATCCTATCAACATAAGCCTTGTACAATGCGCAACACTTCAAGGATAAACGTCACCGGATAGCAAATAAGTTAAGTTCTTCAATGGACGAAATTTAACTTCTTTTGAATCAAAGCTTAAGCAAGAAAATTTTCATATTTCCATCCCCTTGCTGAAGCTAAAAATACCTTTAACCAGTGCTTTTAGTAACTCTCTTCATGAGCCAAGACTTCAACAAATTTCAATTTAGTATCTCGGAAATAAAGCATCAGCATAGCAATTAATCATGACTGATATTGCCAAATCCAACTTCAAAATTTTTCGGTGATCCTTTTCCCTTAACTACAAAGGTTCCTGCCATAATCAAAACAAAAATAATTGGATTTTGTTAATTTGGATGGATTATGTAATTTAATTGTTTTATAACAATAACATAATACACATCCTTAGATACATTAGGTTCCACAGAAAGATTCTGAGAAAAATCAGGAAAGATGATGTGGCATAAAGTCTTGATTCCTGACAAAAGACCTGAGTTGTTGACCAAATGAGTCAACTCGTTAGTCCATTTCCTCCTCCAACTCACCTATATTCTCTTATTGCCCTACTCCTAATAAGTAATAACAATTTACCATCTGTCCTTCCTTTCACAATAAGCAAAGCCCGACACGCCTCTCTCTCTCTCCCTCCCTCCCTCGTTCTTTCATGTATTCAGACACTTGACTCAACCCAAATCCCGGTCCAACTCACGGGCCAAACCTAAATGCATCCATCCACGGCTGCCACACCAACGGCTGAGCCACCGCTGCCTCCACCTGACAAACCACCGCAAACATTTCTAGACCTTATCACAAGCGTTCTTTCCCTCCTTCTCGTTTCCTCCCTCACGGTCCGGTCATTCATCGGACGGTGGCAAGTCCTTCGCACTAAACTCTCCTCTCTTCAGTCCTCACTTTCTTCTCTCTCCGACTCCCCTCACTGGGCTCAAAATCCTCTTCTTCACACTCTTCTCCCTTCGCTACTTTCAACTCTTCAACGCCTTCACGCTCTTTCTCATCAATGCACTCTGTCCTTATTTCCCGGCGGTAAGCTTCTCTTTCAGAGCGATCTTGATATTGCTACTTCTGCCCTCTCCAATCATCTCCATGACCTCGATTTGCTGTTAAAATCTGGAGTTCTCCATCAGTCGAATGCTATTGTACTCTCACATCCTGGTCCTAGTTCAGACAAAGAGGAATTAGCCTTTTTTATACGGGATCTTTTTACCAGATTACAAATTGGCGGTGTGGAGTTTAAAAGGAAAGCATTAGATTCTCTTCTTCAGATACTAAATGACGATGAGAAATCTCCAAGTTTAGTTGCTAAAGAGGGAAATATTGCTTGTTTGATTAGCTTACTCGATTCAAACAATCAGCGATTGATTCAAGAGCAAGCGGTTTTGGCTGTGTCTCTATTGGCTTCAGGAAGCGATGAAGCTAGAAAAACTGTATTCGAAGGAGGAGGATTGGGGCCATTGTTAAGAATCCTTGATACAGGGTCTATGACTTTGAAAGAAAAGGCTGCCATGGCAATTGAAGCATTCACTGTGGATCCAGAGAATCGTTGGGCGATTTCAGCTTACGGCGGCGTTTCAATACTGATTGAAGCGTGTCGATCTGGATCCGAAGCAACACAGAGACACGCAGTTGGCACTATTAGGAACATTGCGGCTGTGGATGATATTAAGATGGCTTTAGCAGAGGAAGGTGCTGTGCCCGTTCTTATTCATTTACTTGTTTCCCATACCCATACCAGTGCCGCCCAAGAAAAAGTAGCTCATTGTGTTTCAATACTCGCTTCTTCCGGTGAGTATTTCCGGTCACTGATAATTCAAGAAAGGGGATTACGGATATTGATGGATTTAGTTCAAAATCTGTCCTGTTCAGAAACATTGGAACACGTTTTGCGTGCAATTAGTTCTCTCTCGGTCTCTGATTCTATTGCTAGGATTCTATCATCATCAACCTTATTTATTATTCGCCTCGGCGAATTTATCAAGCAAGGCAACCTAATTTTGCAACAAATCTCTGTATCATTTCTTGCTAATCTATCAATAAGCGACGGCAACAAGCGAGCAATTACTGGCTGCGAATCTTCATTGGTAAAGCTAATGGAATTCCCAAAGCCCGCCGGTCTACAAGAGATGGCCACGATTGTGCTAGTATCGTTATTGACTGTGAAATCGAATAAAAAAGAATTGGTAAGGGATGAAAAAAGTTTGATGAAATTAGTGCAGATGTTGGATCCGAAACACGAGCTTGTTGCCAAGAAGTTTCCTGTGATGGTTGTGGGGGCTTTGATGGGTGGTGGAAGTTCTGAGTGTAGGAGGAGGCTTTTGACTGCCGGAGCTTACCAGCATTTGCAGAGTTTGACGGAGATGGAGGTCGCCGGAGCCAAGAAGACGTTGCAGAGACTTTCGGGTAGTAAGCTGAAGAATATATTCTCCAGGACTTGGAGGGAATAACTACAAAAGTAACTAACCCCCGCCAACATAAGGTATGGTCATTTATTATTAAGATTTATTTTTACACGTTATCCAAGTCTTAATTTTCTCATGCACACCGGATCAAAATATTGTAGGAATTGCTAGTTGTGGGCCTGGGTAATTTTTATACCCGATTTGAATGGACTTATACGAGGTAGTTTCCTTTATAAGCCACGTGAACACAGTAGCATTACATTAATAACATTTGAGGCCGAAATAATAACATACCGGTGGCAATAAAAAAAAATAAAATGAAAATTGGTTTCAGGGCAAGTCTCTTAATAATTATTATTTATTTGGTTTTACATCTAAATTATTTTATTTTTGTTTAATATAATCTTAATTGTGATTTGATACACAATATAATATAATTATTTATTAAATTTAAACCTCCATTTTAAAATTTCCATATAATTTAATACGTGGGATAGGCAGGAGATGTGCATGCACATTAGCAAAACCATTGAAAAAGATTTGGACGGAGATATAAATTGTATTATAATAAATAAGTCTCACGCTCTGACTTTATTTTTTCTTTACAAAAAAAAGGAATAGAATTTAATAAAATTGAAAGACATTATATATAATTGTAAAGAAATGTCAAATTCAATTATTTTTTTATCAGCCTGAAAAAAAAAAAACAAAGCAAAACCCAAAAAAAAAAGAAAAAAAGAAGCTTGGTCAACAAAAAAATGGTGCCTAATTTCCAAAATTCCAAGGTTAGATTTTGGAATGTGACCTCGAAAATTGCCTTGAAATTCATGCTTTAAAGTGTGAAATGGAAAGCCAAATTGTGTGTTTATTGGGTTGTGTAGGGTGTGACTAGTCAACAGTGGACACATTTATAATAAAAAAATTATAATACAAATATAATATGAAATGAAATTTAAATTACTATTAAAATGAAACAAAAATAATAATTAAGGGAATGATATTTTAAAAGAATATATTTAATTATAAAAGAAACAAATATTTTTAATAAATAAATATATAAATATAATTTAAAATTTTGTTAAATATTTTGTAAAGCACACATATATATAACTAAATTAGGTCATGGAATCATGCTTTATATTAGTATTAAAATTTGCCAGTCCGTTAGAATTAGAATTAGATAAAGCTGAAAGTATAAATGATAATTAAGTCTATTTATTAATATGTATATTTTAAATAAATATATACTAATACTTTATGTGCATTTAATGTTCTATCTATGCAGAAGTATTTTCATTAAACTTTTATTTTTCATCTGAATCACATAGAAAAGAGTATATATATGTGTGTGTGTGTGTGTGTACATGCTGTATATATTTAAGAAAAAATGGTGCTAGTGATTAAAAGAAAATTTCTCATCATATCATTATTCTATCTATGCATTTACTTTATACTGGCTTCTAAATTTACAATATTAATTCAGTACTTAACTTTGATAACTACATCTATATTTTGTGTTGAATGAGACTTTTTATCATATGAAAAATAGATTATTGACATTTATCTTGTGAACTATATGCATATTATTGTAAAATAAAGTTAGGAAAAAAAAAGGAAAAAAGGATGTAACTTTCTCCTTCATGTAAAAATACAGTTAAATATGAACTTTAAAAAAAAAGCAACGTTACTAGTTTCTATAATTTATATTCAATTCATTCCCTAATAATATAAAATAGTAATTGGAAATAGAAATCAGAATTGCATATACCAGTAACGCTACCTATTAAAAATGTAATAAAAATCACAGACGCCACCTATTATTAATTACTTATGTCCATAAACAAAAGAAAATATTTTGAGAATATCTTATACCCTTGACTACGAAACAAAAATATATACATAAAACTATAATAAAAAAAATAATAATAATAAATTAATAATAACAACTCATACATGAATAACTAAATATAAACTAAAAATTTTTGAAGATAATTTCAAATATTTTTTTAAAAAAAAACTATAATTTGAAATATTATCAACTGATTATTAATAAAAAAAATTAAAGTTTAAATTTGTTATATCACTTTTTTTTTATGGCGAAGAAAGATTTTAATAGTTATAAATCTAAATTATTATATATATATATATATTTAAAAATAAAAAATCAAATGATAAAATATTATCATTTATCTCATAAAAATCTAAAAAAAAAATTGTCAAATAGAATAATTGAAAAATTAGGTTTTCTTATAAATATTAGTTTAAATCATACCCGTTCAAATATATAGGTTTTTCTCGTAAATATTAGTTTAAATAATGTCATTTTTGGTCCATCAGTAAGCCACTTTTGCGTACAGATATAAATATAAATTTATAGTTTTTTATTACGGTCTGTTGTTATTATGATATGCAGGAATCTGTTTGGATTTTCTAACTGTCCGAGAATGACGAGAAAACTATTTTTGTGGACAAAAAGCAGCAAAGCAACAAACACAAACCTATACTCCCCAACTTTTTTCACATTATATAATATAAAAATATATGTATGTTATTATAAATTAACACATAATCTCATATTAGTCTATTAATTCTAAAATATATCCTAATATATAAGTATATTATTATATAACAAAGGCATGGATGTGGGTTTTAGGGAGTATCCTCAATTGCTTTTGTTAATTTCTCATATTGTTAATCTATTATTATTATTAATTGATTCAATCATGAAGTTTGTAATGGAGGTTACGATAATGATTGTTGTTTTCTTCTTTTCTTTTCTTACCAAGTTTGTTTGATAATATGTACATGCCAAAGAGTCTTGTTTGTTTTTTTTTTTTGGTCAATAGTATTGTTTGTTTTTGTTTGTAATTTTAATGGATTTTGGTTTTTTAAAAAAAGGAAAAAAAAGCAAGCAATGGATTGTTGATCTTTTGATTATGCAATTTTGTTTGGCATGCGTGTTTTTATGGACTGAACTCTAATTATGATGGTGATTAAGGTGATTGATGATGTGGACCTACGTGGTATGTATTAAGGGGATACAAAATAATAGACAGAGTGGTATGTATTAAGGGGATACAAAATAATAGATAGATCTTTATAGGAATTATTTTCATTCATTCCCATTCCATAGCACTAGGCAACTTTCACTTTTATCATTTTTCAAAATTTGTTTTTTATCTATATTCAGCTTGGATTTTATTTATATTATTTTTTTTTTTTGAAGAGTAAAATCTCAGAATTTCATTAATACTGGTAGAAATTTTGTAAACAACCGGGAACAGCATCCCAGACTCGTAGATGAGCATAGCGAATAGCAACTCTAGCTAAACAGTGAGCTCGACTATTTGCCTGCCTACGAATCCACCGACACGCCACATGTGGGAAGTCCATCAAAAGAAGCTTACAATCTAGCACGATATTACCCACATCTGACCTATTTGTGTTACAAGAACTCAAAGCAAAAAATAATAATTGAGAGTCAATGAAGATAGAACCAGGAGCTACAAAATTAAACTCCTTGAAAAATGAAAGAAAGCTTCTCAATGCTAAAGCTTCCGCCATCAGGGCATCTGTGCCTCCCGTGTAATGGCCTGAAATAGCTTTAATAAAATTGCCTTCTTCATCCTCAATCACAGCTCCAAAACCAAGCATACCTTCCTGTGCAAAAACCGAACCATCGACGAACGCCGACCACTGATCCTCGATGTTACCATATGACCGCCCATGTGAAAAAGGCAGCAACTGTCCAGTCCGCCTGGTGACTAAACTGCTCAGATGCTCTTTATGCTGTTGCTGCGTTTGATCCCATAAAGACAAGCTTTCAAGTGCCTTCAAATGAATAGTATAGCAACTATCCACATGATTATTCCACACTTTATCATTCCTTGCTAACCATATTTGTCTAGCATAAACTAGCAGCTTCTTGAATTTAACTTTATTTCCACCATGTAGTACCTGCACGAAAAAATTGATAAAATGTATGTTAGCATCTTCAACCTCATACCCTCCATACCTCCAAACCCCCTTTGCTTTGTGACACCCAATAAGAGCATGATTCATGTCCTCCTCCTCCCCACACCAAGGACATTCCACGTCAACATCCACTCCTTTTCCCCTCAATCTAATTTTAGTAGGAAGCACATTTCGTAAAGCTCGCCGCATAAAATCTCTCTTTAGGTGAAACATCCACTTTCCACAAATGACCCCACCAATCACCTTGCACATTATGAACATCCCCCCTAAGCATCTGCCAAGCAACATAGTAACCAGTTTTCACCGAATATAGCCCTCTTTTTTCCCAGTGCCACAAAACTTGATCACAATTGCCACGCATGCTAATAGGGATGCTAAGAATGGCTTTAAACTCCCTTAAACTAAACATATTCATCAACTTATCCACATCCCACCTTCTCTCACCATCCACCCAAAAAATTATTAATTTAGCGGTTGAAAAAATTTGCATTTTTTTAAATATCAGTCCAGCTTTACATCTAATTGATACCATGGAGTATATTCATTTAGCTCTTGCTTTTTCCAATTTTAGTCATATATATCGGTTTGACTGGGCATTGTTTGATTATTTTTTTTTCATTTTTTTTTAATTTTAACTACAATGTAGACTCCCGTGATTTGCTGATTAATTAACAATTTAGACCAATAATGGTGAAAGACGTATTATTTTGTAGAAATATCAAAGCAAATGTTTTGCCAAATTATAGACTTTGTATATGTATGTATGATGGGTGGGGCGCAGATGTAGGAAAGAAAGAAGCCAAAAAGAGAGACAAGAAAATACGGAGAGGATTCGAATTAGGCAATTTATCAAAGATGACCGGTCACAGTCACATGGGATTGTTTTATACAAAATTTAGGCAGATAATGTAATAATTAATATATTAATATTATGAAGAACAATGGTGTGGTCCATGTTTTTGTTATATACTCACTGCATCAGATGCTTATTAAAGGAAAAATGCTATTTCCCCTTACAAGCAACAACATATCTGCATAAACAATCTGTAAAGCTTCTTCTCACTTCGCCTTTCACAGTTTTCTTGTCTACTTTTTGTTTTCTTTCCCGCCATAATTCTACTCTGTGTTACAGTTATTCTAATTATCTCATTAAACATACCTTGATTGGTATTTTTTTTTTTATTTTTTTGCCCCGAGTAGGAATATGAAGTATACCAAATGTATAGTTACTATCTACTCCCTAGATTTCTTTAATTTTCATCTATCATTTAAATATATATATATATATATTTCTATTTCGTATGTCATTTTTTAAAATCAAGTTGGTATTGATTTTTTTTTTCCAATCTTATATTCTTTTTTCCTTATTACCTAAACTAATGGTCCATAACTTCGTTAATTTTTATAAAAAGATAATAATTTAGTTTTATGCAGTTTTTTTTGACACCAAAGGAGAAACTTCATTGCAACTTAGAAATCAATACATCAGAAATAACTGTTAGGGGATCATCAACCCAAACAGTAGGTCCAGGCATAGAAGCAGCAGCTCGTGCTAAATAATGAACAACGAATGAAACGAATGAGACAATTATTGAGCTCATTAACAAGAGCTTTACAATAAGCAATAATAGATCCAAAATAAGATAAATCTATTTCTAAACTTAAAAAAGCGAAAACCACAACCCGGGCATCAAGATTAATAATAATATGAGAAAAACCAGCATTTTTAATCTAGCTAAGAGCCTCCCGAAAACTGATTACCTTTGCAATAGAAGGATGGACATCACCATGATGGGGAATGGCTAGGGCTCCTCTAAAGCAACCCAAATGATCCCTCACGACTGTTCCAGTGCCAAACGTATGATTAGCCTGAAAAATAGCAACATCAACATTACAACAAAACCAGTTAATTGGATGGGGCTGCCACTTCGCTATTTGAACAGGCCGGTGCTGGTTGAGGCAATGTGATCGCAAGGTTTGAGCAAGCTGCTATTGAGAAAGAACAGAGTCTGCAGAGAACAAAAAAGAATTAACTGACCCATACTTATTTGTCCATAGAGCTTGATTTCTGTTACGCCATAGGCTCCGCAATACCATGAAAATTTTGTTCCGTAACTGTTCATTCGAAGAATGTAGGACAAGGGATAGCCAATCCATAAAACTAGGCACACCATCCGCTGAGACATCAACAGTTAAACTAATCCAGCATGCTTAGCAATTGGGCACGAGATGAGAGAGTGCATAACAGATTTAATATCCTAATGACAGATATGGCACAAAGGATCCATTTCAATTTGACGACTTAACAGACTGTCCTTGGTGGGCAAGGAATCTCGGCAAGCTCTCCAAATCATATTCTTAACCTTTGGTGGGACATGGGCATCCTATAGCTTTTTCCAGAACTGAGAAGGGGCAGGCAGACCATTCACAGGAGCTTGTGCAACTAACCATTGATAAGCACTCTTGACAGAATAGTTTCCTTTTCTTTCCCAATTCCAGGGCCAAACATCTGCAAGAGAGTGATTACTCAAAAGTGAAAGGGGGAGAAAACCTCATTCCCCTAAAACCTAAAACATGCATAGATCACTAGATTATTCAAATCAAAATTGCAAAGGGGTAACTTGCATATCTGACATCATCGTATGTTGAAGCTGAAGACGATTTTGGAGTTTATCGCCTTCCAGGAGATACACACTTTAAGTTTAGCGGAAGCACAACTGAAGGAACGTAATGTTCTCTCAAAATTGTTATGTTCCCCTGGAGACCACGACCCCTTATTTATAACTGATGATGATGATTTCTATTTTGGTCCTTCAACAAAACAGAAATTCTTATCGGTCTCTACACTTATAATCCTATTACGAGTAGGACACCTCAATAGTCAACAATCCTTATTTGATCATAACTTTAATTTGACTATTTTTAATTTGACTGTAATACATATTTAATATTTAAATATATTTAGCCCACACTTATGATTAATTAGAGAATTAATTTTAACAATTTAAAATTAATTCTAACAATCTCCCACTTGGGCTAACATATATTAAATATAAATGTATATACCTTAATGAGCTCATAAAAGCAGTCATACTGAAGGTGCCTCAAACAATCTCGTCCATTGATTATATCGATAAAGGACTGAAGGGCCAGTCGCCACATTCATCGTGACTCAAACCACCATCAATCACATTACCAATACTCTCAAATGACATAGATCAATAATAGGAGTGTAGCATGAAAACTACATGTAATATGATCTAATGATGCTTGTTTCCAACTGGTCACACTTAATTGAGATCAACCACAAAAATAACACAGAGTGTAATAAACAAAAGTGAATACTTCATTTTCTGCAGAAACTGAATTAACATATCCAAAACCAAATAGAGCATTCAAAACATAATGAACAAAACTCCCACTGAAATTAAACATCCTTAAACAATATGACACCCACATGAGCAGTGTGCTCACGAAAGACTTTCGGTATCAATGCCTTAGTAAGAGGATCTATAATTATGGAGTTCGTTCTAACATGCTCTATGGATATCTGTCCACTCTGTATTTTCTTCATTTACAGCCAGAAACTAAATATCAAATAGCTCCTACTGTCATTGGAGAATCAAACTGCTGAATTAATGTCACACTTAAAACTTTATTAGCATTTTCAATGCTTGCCATAATGTGCAGCCCTGTGACATTCAGCAAAGTAAAAAAAAAAAATTCATGATCAAATGTCTCATAGCATACTACAAATTCCAAAACCATGGAATGTAGTCTAATGTGGATCTTTTGCTACTCAAGACATTCGATAAAGTCAGAATCAGTATACCAAATGATCTCATACTAATCTGACTTTCTGTATGTGAGCATACGTTCCTTTATTCTCTGAATATATCTTAAAAGCTTATTGGCTGCCTTCCAATGATCCATTTTTGGATCACTAAGATATCAACCTAACATGCCAATTATAAACACAATATTCAGATAAGTATAAATTTGAGTATACACCAGAATCCCAACTGCCGATGCATAGGAAACTGCTACATCTACTGAACCTCAAGTTCATCCTTAAAACACTGTATGAGACTAAACTTATCACCTATGATGATCATGGGTATAAATTGGTTTATATTCTTGCATACCAAACCTCTTGAGCATATTCTAAATGTAGCTCTTTTGTAATAATCTAAGAATACATCGAGAGTGATCTCGAAGTATCTGGATCCCTAATACAAAAGAAACTTTATCTAAACCTTTCATGCAACAAGACCTTACAGCTGGTAACAAAAATTATGCTATCCACACATAAAACTAGGAAAATAAACCTACTCCCACTGAATTAGTGAAACACACAGTCCTCAATAGCATTTGTCTCAATACCAAATGAGACAACTACTTGATGGAACTAAAGTACCACAAACGAGATGCTTGCTTGAGCCTATAAATGGATTTTCTTAATTTGCATATCAGTAGCTTTGAGTTTCCTTATTCAAAGCAATCTGACTGCACCAAATAGATTGTTTTATCAATGTCTCCATAGATAAACACAATCTCAATATCCATTTGATGAAACTCAAGAACAATTGTGCAACGAGAGCCATGATTGTCCTAAAAGAGTCCTTCAATAAAACCAAAGAGAAGATCTCTTTATAGTCAATCCATTCCTTCTGAGTAAAGCCTTTAACTGCAAGACATGCTTTATATCTCTCCATATTACCTTTAGAATTCCTTTTGGTCTTAAATATTCATTTAAAACCAATAGGTTTCTTTCCTTCAGGTAATGGGATAAAATTCCAAACTTTATTGTCTTGCATAAACTTAAACTCTTCACTCATTGCCTCAATCCACTTATGAGAGTTAGAATCCTATAGAAATACTACATAAACATCTAGAATAGCACTTCTCTTCTCTCTAATAGACCTATTTAAAGGCACATGTTCTGGCTCAAATTCTTAAGGTTGATGAGCTTGATCCTAATGAAGAACGGATCTTCAAACTGATGGGAAGTTCTTTAACATTGTCTTATATTGGATCTAGAATTGCTTCTAGAATAAGAGTGACACTACCACTCCAGAAAACAATGATGAGAATCAAAATTTCCTAACTTGATCTCTCCTCAAAGACAATGTTTATAACCTTATTTCCCCCTCAAGCTCAACATCCTAAAGAATGTCATAATACACATCTCAATACACTAATATGGTAGTAGGAATATAAAATTTAGACCCTATGATCACTCAGAATAACCAATAAAGTAGCAGTTAACATATTTGGAGTCCAATTTTACCCTTATTAGGCCTATAAGGCCTAGCCTTAGCTGGATATCCCTAAGTATGAAAGTACTTAGACTGCTTTGATTGGTACTTAATTAGAAAGATAGACTGCTATATTTAATGCTTTTTCTTAGAAAAGACTTTGATAAGGATGAATGACTAATCATACTCCTCATCAAATCCAAAAGAGTCTTGTAATGTCTCTCAGCATCACCATTCATACTGGTTATACTAATCATTGTGTACTGATGGACTATACCACATTTCTGTAGGAAAATAACAATTGGTCCAGAACGCTACGCACCTGAGCTATTAAATCTGCCACAGTACTCACAACCACAGTCAGATGTAATAGATTTAATCTTCTTTCCGAGTTGATTTTCAACTTCAGCCTTATAAGATTAAAATAAAGCGTCCACAGACTTAGATTTTTCATGAATGAGATATAGGTACCTTTAACGTGAGTAATCATCTTATGAATGATATGAATTATCTTTGGTCATTCATGATGCTATAGAGAATAAATCACAGATATCCATATATATCAACTCTAAGATGACTGAAGACTTAATAGCACCTAATCTCTATGTTTGGTCTATTTTAACTTAGTATTCTTAACATAGAAATCCAAATCTGTGTAATCAAATGTATCTAGGATACCATTTGACACAAGATGTTCTATTCTAGATTTGGATGTGTAATCCAAACATCTGTGTCAAAGTTCAGCTGAGTTATCCATATTCAGCTTTCCTTTGATATCTCTAGTACTCACATGCAGAGTTTCATTATAAGAAGCATTGACATTTAACGTATATAGATTATCATAAACATTTAAGAAACTAGTATCAAATATTTGAATCTATAGATAAAGTAAATTATCTGTTTCTAAATGAACAAGTAAAAAATAAATTTGTTCAAATAAGAAACAGAGACCAAATTCTATCTAAAAGATAGTATAACAAAAGTATCTATAAGATTCAAATAATATCCAGTTCTTAAACACAATCTAAAATATTTTTATGTCTCTACTTCTACCAGTTTGCCATTTACTATATAGACGTATCTTTCACCGTCAATTGGTTTTCAATAGTTCAAGTAACTCTACAATGAAACATTTATATGAATAGTGGCACTGTAATCCATTCAATAAGTGTTTCTAGATACTAAAGTTGAATTAACCTCATAATAAACCAAACAAGGTACTACCCTTCTTTATATGTCGCGTGGTGTAATTGAGACAGTCCTTCTATTAGCAGTCTTATTCTTCTTTTCACCTTTGTCCTTATCTGCTGAAGCAACCAAACGAGCATTCTCCCCTTTATTAGCCATTAACTAGATAGATTAAAAGGTCATCTGGTAAAACCAAATCCAGAGCCTTTAGCCTCTTGGCTATTTAGGACATGCTCAGAATATGCTCCCTAATACTACCATTGCCAGTATACCTAACGAAAATTAGATTGCTGAAAATGTCCCCACTTCGACTTCATCACACTTGACATAGTCGCTTTCCAGTTGGGCAAGGTAGTTCATAGCATTATAGCTTTAGCAGAGTGGCTCCTCAAATATTTCTGGGATTCTTTGATGCATGATCACTGGACCCAAGCAAGATAAAAAATCTCACACTTCTCATACTGAACCCTCTGAGCATCTTTGCTCTCTTCAGTAGGAGAAATAGGTTCATCCTTCCTAAATGCTAAGTCCAAATACATGCATCCCAGATAAATCAACATGTTTGAATTTCTAAATCTAAATTTAACCTCTAAAGAAAAGGTACACTAGGAGTTTATATAGCATATTAGCTAAATTCAGAGAAAAAGAAAAATAAAAAATTGTACGCTCACGATCCACAAATTATAAACTTGATTTTGAGTTTAAATAATGGAAACAAGATATCAGGCACAACGTTAATATTCTCATCTTTGGACATAAAATATTAACTGTAATTGGTATCTCACGCAGCAATCAAAATATTGAAAATTAGTCCCGTCAGATAATAACCTTCCTTTGGACCGATATATTATCCACATGGATAAAACCAAATAATTGTCACATATTTATTGCAACACGTGTATTCAAAACTCAGGCAGATAGCAGCCTTCCTTTGGGCCGGCATACTACCCGCAACGAATTTTAATACACCTGTCTAATATCCCAAATAAATTAATTAAAACAATAGAGGCCACTTTGGTGACTTATTGCTTCAATTAATTTATTATTAAAAATATTAGACACAATCAGGACTAAAATACCAAAATTTAAACTCAATTGAATTAAATTTTAAATTGAAATTTTAAAATTAAATGATTTTTTTATTTACGATTTAATCGAAGATCAAATCAAAATTTCATAAAGATTTAATCAATTAATTAAAATCCTTAACTGTGTTCTTCTAAACTAAAACGAAGAACAACGACATTGTTCACGAAACACTGTTCACGAAACACTGTTCACGAAACAGTTTCAAAACAGATTTTTTTTAATTAATTACATAATTAATTAACCAAAAAATTAATTAATTCCAGAAAAAATCACAAGCACAAATTCAAGTTCAGAAATTGATTTTTCCAGAATCAATTAAATAATAACAGTAATTTAATCCAAAAACAAATCAAACCAAAATTGATTTCAGATTAATAATTTCGATTTCAAATTAATTCTCGAAAATTACAATCACCGAATTAATTTTCTAGAATTAAAACAATAATCAATACCGCAATTTAATCGGAAAATCTAGCAACCTAGCATAAGACTCTGATACCAATTGAAAGGGGGAGAAAACCTGATTCCCCTAAAACCTAAAACATGCATAGATCACTAGATTATTCAAATTAAATTGCAAAGGGGTAAATTGCATACCTGACATCATCGTATGTTGAAGCTGAAGACGATTTTGGAGTTTGTCGCCTTCTAGGAGATACACACTTTAAGTTTAGCGGAAGCACAACTGAAGGAACGTAATGTTCTCTCAAAATTGTTATGTTCCCCTGGAGACCACGACCCCTTATTTATAACTGATGATGATGATTTCTATTTTGGTCCTTCAACAAAACAGAAATTCTTATCGGTCTCTACACTTATAATCCTATTACGAGTAGGACACCTCAATAGTCAACAATCCTTATTTGATCATAACTTTAATTTGACTGTAATACATATTTAATATTTAAATATATTTAGCCCACACTTATGATTAATTAGAGGATTAATTTTAACAATTTAAAATTAATTCTAACAAAAGGAATATTGAGAATGAGAGCTGCATCTCTAGAATTGAATAAAGAATAGATCAAACAGGAATCCCATTGGCGAACACCAGGTAAGAAAATGGAGTTGACTTGCTGATCAACATATTCAACAGGGAGTGCTGAAGATATGAATGGGTGATCAAAATCTGGTAAGCAGGGATCTGCAGATATGGAAGTATTAGCACCATCCCCAATTCATTTACTGCAACCTCTACTCAAGAAAGGTCGGGTGGCAATCAGGCTTCGCCACAAAAAGCTTGGATCATTTCCTAAAGAAGCATCAAGGAAAGACTTCCCGTTATAATATCTAGCCTGAAAATGTTGTGCAACAAGGGATTTAGAATTTGAGAGAAGACGCCATGCTTGTTTACCTAAAAGGGCTAGATTAAACTCTCGAAGTCTTTGAAACCCAAGACCACCATTATTCTTCGGCATGCATAGCTTATCCCATCTCATCCATTTGATTCCACCAGACTTAGACTGCCACCAAAATTGATTCATCATTCATTCAATTTCAGTACAAAGCTCCTGAGATAACAGAAACACTGACATAACATAGTTGGGTATAGGGTGTGCTACTGTTTTAAGAAGAATCTCCTTACCAGCCCGAGAAATTAGCCTTTTATTCCACCCTTGAAGCCTTTGCCAAACTCTTTCATTAACAAAATGACAAATCTCAGATATTTTATGCCCAATCATAGCAGGAAGACTGAGATATTTATTGTGCCCACATTCCAGGCTAATATTTAATTCAGAACAAATAGCCTCTTTTCAGCAATTGAGTTGTATTTGGACTGAAGAAAAGAGAAGACTTCTGAAAATTTATCATTTGACGTGAAGCCTCTTCATACAGTTTAAGACAATCCTTCACCACATGACACTCAATTTCAATAGCCCTGAAAAAGAGGAGATTGTTATTAGCAAAGAATAAATGAGATATTGAGGGGGCACCTTTAGAGATCTTACAACCATGGACGACACCTTTCCTTTCACTATGGGATAGAATTGCTGAAAGACCTTCAGTGTATATAATGAAAAGGTAAGGGGAGAGGGGATCCCCTTGCCTTAAGCCCCTCTGTGGAAATAAAGGACCAACAACATGCCCATCATGAACTGCTATATATGAAACCGATGTTACACACATCATAACAAAATCAATAAACCCCTAAACAAAGCCTAGCTTCTGCATCATCTTATGAAGAAAGTGCCACTCAATACGGTCGTATGCTTTACTCATATCAATCTTAAGAGCTGCCATACCCGTCTTCCCCTGAGATTTCCTTTTAAGGCAGTGCATAGTTTCAAAAGAAATCATAATGTTGTCAGTTATCAACCTATCAGGCACAAATGCACTCTGAGTCTCCGAGAAAATAAGTGGTAAGATCAGTTTTAGTATGTTTGCAAGAACTTTCGCCACAATTTTGTACAACACGTTACATAATGCAATAGGGCGAAGATCAAACATTACCTCAGGCTACTTCTTCTTTGGGATCAAAGTTATATTGTAGCATTAATTTCTGGAGGGAGCTGAATTGACCGGAGAAATTGAAGACTATCATCCCTGACATCATTACCCATCACTGACCAAAATCTCTGATAAAACGCTGGATTCATGTCGTCAGGACCTGGGGATTTATCTGGGTGCATTGAAAATACAGCGTCTTTAATCTCTTGATGAGTAAAATCAGACATCAGCTGAATGTTCTGCTCTGGGGTTACCTGACTATGCACAAAATCCACCAACTGACAATTAGAGGAATTGTTTGAGGTAAACAGTGAAGAAAAATATGTAGAAATGACTTCATGAAGTCCATCTTCCCATGTTCTCCAACTACCAACATCATCTTTTAATTTAGAAATAGAATTCCTCTTCCTCGTTGCAGAAGTTTTTGCCTGGATAAAACGAGAGTTGGAGTCACCCTCTTGAAATCAAAATTGCTTCGCTCTCTGATGCCAAAAAGTCCTCTTGATATTGCAGAGTTTTGAGATACTCAAGTCTGGATACTTGAAAACGGTGGACCGATTGAGCATCATGACTTGCCTTAAGTCGATACATCTCATTCTTGCATGACTCAATCTTCTCTTTGAACTTCTTTGTTAATTTGGAACCCGGCACTGTAATTCTCGCCCACAATCCTTAAGCCAATCCTGGATAGGTGAGCCCAGAGATCTATTCTAACTAGAAGAAACAACAGTAGCACAGTGTTCATCACGCAACCAAGCATTCTCAAATTTAAAACTTTTATTCTTGGCTCTATGTTCATGTAGTAAAATATGGAGAAAAATTGGGGAGTGATCAGAGCCAGTTGCAACTAAGTTATAAACCTTAGCATTCTTGAAGGAAGACAACCATGCTTTCAAACAAAAAGCTCTATTTAATTTTTCTTGGATCTAATGAGATGTCCCTCGACCTCTTTCCTAAGTGAATTGGTTACCAGAGAGACCCAAATCAACAAAATTACAAAAAGAAACAGCGGCACGAAAACCATCAAATAGCGCTAGAGGATGGGGATGCAGACCATTCTTCTCATATGGAGACAATAAATCATTGAAGTCACCTAAACAGCACCAGGGCAGGCTAGATCGAGCTTTGAGACTTTTAAGAAGTGCCCATAATTCATAGCGGCGATGGCGCTCTGGAAAGCCATAGAATCCGGTTAGATGCCATTGATTCATACCTTCAATCTGGACTGTAACATCGATGTGGTTACGAGAGTACCCAATCAACCTAGCCATATTCATTTTCTTCCATAATAATGCAATACCCCCTCCATTTCTAATACTGTCAACAACAAACATCCCTTCAAACTGAAGCTCAGGTGCTCTAATATGGTCCATACGGTCTCTAGAAATCATAGTTTCCATCGAGAACACAAAGGTGGGTTGCTTTAAAGAAACTAAGTCCTTTAGGACTTGAATTGTTTGTGCGTTTCCAAGCGCACGACAATTCCAACTAAGTGTACTCATGGGCTCTGGCGGGCTTGGGAGCCAGTACCTGCCATTTGAAAGTTTTTTTACTCGAGGTTTATTCAAATAGATGGGTTAACGTCAGGCCCAATAATCATCTCTTCCCCTTCATACATTCTACGACATTTTGGGTCCACAATTACAATACCCAATTGAGTAGATATTCCCACCTCTCCACCACTACTACCACTTCCAGCAGATAAAAACTGCCTTTGATGACCACCTAAATCAACGCCCTGATTTCCATCATCGACAGTTACTCCCTGATTATCCGCATCATCATGTCTATCATAATCCACGCTCATACCATCCCGATCATCATCAGTTACCAAATGTGGCTTATCTGGTAAAGAATTTGGTAACCACGATTCATTGATTTGGCCCTGTTGCTGATGAGAGGGAGCACGGAGCCAGACACCATAAGCGAATTCGATATCACTCCGATTACAATCATACAACCTTTCACAAAAGCACTTAGAATGTTCCAATAAACCACAGTAATAGCAAAAAGTTGAGAAACACTCATATTTAAACTGAATCCTGCACCAGTCTCCCTCCTGCCTTCGTATCTTCATTCGTCTTTTCAGCGAAAGGGTCACATCAATCGCCACCCTTAAACGCATAAATAATTGCCAAATACCAGAGAAATTTTTAGTATTTGATTCTATATACTTTCCCAGGTACTCCCCTATACGCTGATAGATGTGTTCAGACATAAATCCAACAAGGAAATCATGAATTTGAACCCAAATACATACATGGGTGAGAGGCACATTTTGGGATTGAACACCAGGAAGAGCACGATTAAGTATGAGGAGATGTTGATCTAATGTCCAAGGACCACTTGAAAAATTCGATCCATGTCAAGTGTATGGAAAAGTTGAAAGAGATATGTGGATGGTGTTAATTCCTTAATGTAGATACCCTTCACTGGTTGCCATACAACAACCATCGTATTTTTAAAGGCAATGAAATTGATATGACGTTTTGTAAGTAGCCGCCCTACTAGATAAAATAGAGGTTGATGGGCAATTTCTGTTTTAACATTATCATCAAAATTGGCCCCTTTTTCTTCCTCATGTTCCACCAACCGAAGTCGAGATCACCGGTCCACCAATTATTTTTGAGCCACTGATTTTCCTTTGTCCATACTTTCTGTTAGAAAAATCTTACACTTTTAGAACTTGCAAAATAAGGGATCAATCTATGAATAGAAAAATTAAGGAGAAGAATAAGAGAAGTAATCACATAAGACACAAAAAATTTACATGGTTCAGCAATTTGCTTACGTCCATGGGAGATTTCTCACTTTATTTCTTAGAGAGAGAATACAACTGAGATTTTTCTTTTCTCACAATTAAATGTATTGTTTAACATCTAAGGTGATCTATATATAGTGTTTACTTTACCCTAGATATATAAGGAAATCATTTTCCTTAAGAAAATCTTTTTCTTATTCTAACATCTTTTTCTTATTCAAACTCTATTATAAAATTGATAATCCTCCTTTTTGTTGGAACTTCTAGTACAAAACTTATTTGGTTTATGAGCCATTATTTAACAATCTCCACCTTGGCAAATAATCAACCTCTTTAAAAGACTTGCTCAATCTTGAAATCTGTACCTCCACCTGGAGTTCCAATATCTTCACAAATTATCAGTTTGTGACTTGGAGCAAGTCCAAACAATGTTTGAACTTATCCAAAGGTAGCATCTTTGTTAACATATTTGCTGTATTTTTCTTTGTGTGTACCTTCATCAATAGAATCTCACCTGAAAAATTAACCCTCTGATTTTGTGATATCTCAAATCAATATGCTTTGTTCTAGCATGGTCACTTGATTCTTGGATAATTCTATGACACTTTGACTATCACAATATATACCAAGAGCCTGCTGCTTGAAGCCTAATTTTGAGACAAGCACTTTTAACCATAATGCTTCCTTAGCTGCTTTCGTTATTGCCATATATTATGCCTTTGTGGTAGATAAAACAATCATACTTTATAAGGTTGACCTCCAATTGATAGGACTATTTGCAAGTGTGAAAATATAGCCTGTAGTAGACTTTCTATCATCCACATCTCCAACGTAGTCTGAATCAACATATCTAATAACGGAGACCAAATCATTTATTGCATTATAGCAAATCCCATAATCAAAGGTACCTCTCAAGTATCGGAGAATCTACTTTACAGCCTGCCAGTATTCCTTGCCTGGATTAGCCATAAACCTGCTAACCATACTAACTGCATGTGCTAAGTCTGGTCTTGTACATACCATTGCATATTTTAAACTCCTTACTACACTAGCATATGGAATCTTTGCCATGTACTGCAGTTCTTCTTCTGTTCTAGAACACTGATGGCTAGACAATTTGAAGTGATTAGCCAGAGGAGTAGTAATTGATTTTGCCTTATCCATACTGAATCTCTCTAATACTCTTTCAATGTAATTCTTTTGTGAGAGCCATAGTTTCCTATTTTTTATATCCCTATTGATCTCTATGCCAAGAATTTTCTTCGCAGCACCTAAGTCCTTCATATCAAACTCTTGACTTAACAAGGATTTAAGGTCACACATATCTTTCATGTCTCTTGCAGTAATTAACATATCATCAACATAAATCAACAAGTATATGAAGGATCCATTCTTCAAAGACTTAAGATATAAACAACTATCATACTCACAATGGGTAAAGCTAATACTTATCATGTAAGAATCGAATCGCTTGTACCATTGCTATGGGGATTGCTTCAACCCATAAAGAGATTTCTTGAGCTTGTATACTAGATGCTCTTTACCTTGCTCCTCAAACCCTTCTGGTTATTCCATGTAAATCTACTCCTCTAATTCACCATGAAGAAAAGTTGTTTTGACATCTAACTACTCCAACTCTAAGTTTAACTGAGCTGTTAATGCCAACAATGTTTTAATAGTTATATGTCTAACTATCGGTAAGAACACTTCATTGTAGTCAATCCTCTTTTTCTGTAAGTATCCTTTTACAATTAACCATGCCTTGTATCTTACATTTTCTTTCTCTGAAGCTCTTTCCCTCTTTCTATAGACCCACTTGCATTCAACTACTTTCTTCTTCTTAGGAAGTTTTGTTAACTCTCATGTTTGATTCTTATGCAGTGGCTCCATTTCTTCAGCCATACTTCTAACCATCTTTCTTTTTCTGAAATTGACACTGTTTCCTAAAAAGAACTTGGTTCTCCTTCACTTGATAGTAAAGCAAAGGAGGCTAAATCATCATCTTCGCGATATCTAGCTGGGGGTCTAATTATGCATCTAGGTCTATCTATGGCAATATTATGCTCATGTTGATGATGTTGCACTTCTAAACTCTTTGAATCATCATCCTTACTTTCAGATTCAACTACTGGTTTAATTGGTTTTGAAGGACTATCTAACCCAAGCTCCACATCTACCTTGGAGGTTGATTCTACAGCTTCTTGAGATGATTTCTGCTTGTTTACTATAGCCCGCTCATCAAAGACTACATCTCTACTAACTATCACCTTCTTTGCCTTAGGATCCCAATGCCTATATCCTTTTACCCCTTTTCCATATCAAACAAAGATGTATTTTCTTGATTTTGAATCCAATTTTGATCTTTCATCACTAGGGATTAATGCATAAGCTGGACATCCAAATACTTTAAGTATAGAGTAGTCGACTTCTTTACCTGTTCAAGCCTATTGTGCGGCCTTTCCCTCTAATTTACTTGAAGGTGACCTGTTTATAATGAAACAAGCAGTATTTACTGCTTCTGCCCAAAACTGTTTGGGTAACCCTACTTGTCATCTCATTACTCTGGCTCTTTCTAGTAATGTTCTGTTCATCCTTTTTGCTATCCCATTCTGCTAAGGTGTTTTAGGAACTGCGAAATGTCACTCAATTCCTTCTTTCTTACAGAAATCTATGAACTCCTTAGATGTGTAATCACCTCCATTATCAGACCTTAAGCACTTCACTCTTTTTTCTTGTCTGTTTCTCAATATTAGTTTTCCACTTGTTGAACCTTAAGAATACTTCACCTTTCTCTTTCATGAAATATACCCAAACTTTTTGGGAGAAGTCATCAATGAATATTACAAAATACCTGTCTCCACCTTTTGTTGTAACTTATGCTGTGTAACACCCTTACAAACTACCCACACATAGTACACATTCCCTCAAATATGTAGTATGCATAGATAGAACATAAGAGCATTACTAAAACACATTAATCGTACCTTACCAATTTACATTATTAAGTTGATAGTTTATGTTATTATATAGATAAATAAATAGGTATAAGAAAGATAAATCATTTTATAGAAATTTTGTCAGAGTTTTATTTAAAATACGAGTATTACCAAATTTAATCAATTCAACTTGTATATACATATAATAGTTCTAAAAATATTCTCTTTCACTAACATTCCAAAATTTCACATTTTACATACATACATGTATAGATATGTGAATATGATATTACTTATTTACAAAACATCTTTTAGTCATAATACAATTCATTGTATTTTACAAAATAGATATTACATCCACGATACCTCAAAAAAAAATATTTACATGCTATGCTTAGGCTTGACCTGTGACAAGTTCTAATATCCGATCACTATCTAAGACTGACCTAGCTTAGAAGGACTCCCAACTTCTGTTCTGTCACCTACGCGATAAACAATTTGTGCTGAGCTACAAGCTCAATGGTATATACTTGATAATGCAATATTAATATAACAACATAATATAAAGATACATCAAATTTTAATACAAAAAAATGTATATAAATATAATTAGCATACATCATGCAATGGGACTACAATCCTTATACAATAAACTAGTACCAGAACTATTGTTTTAGTCTATCTCATCACAATGACACCAACATATTACGCTAGTGGATGTAGCAATATCTGTGACACCCAATGTCTCATCCACAGTGTATATCAATAGTAGTGACACCATTGTGTCTAACTCATGGGCGTAGCAATATCTGTAACACCCAGTGTCTCACCCCATACATATATAACATGCCAACTACCAAATATAATATTTTGGCAACTATTTATAATATAAGGCAACAAACAATATTTCACATTATATATATATGCCATTCACCATATGGCTCATCAACATACTAACATATATCATAATCATCATATTTTATCATTTTTCTTCACTTTATAATCATATATTCATTCTTAATACAACATATATAAAAACATAGCCATGCAAGCCATTTACTACACCTGTATAGTATGAAATACGATAATAAATGTCAACATACCAACCCCACGGCCGTGGAATCTAATAGTCACGCCCATGGGATATGAAATGAAGTTGTAAAACATCATTTAAGAGCCCCACGGTCGTTGTCCCCAAAGGCCACGCCTATGGCATTCATTTTTCTTCTGTTTCTTCACCGTTTTCACACGAAACAGCCCCTCGCCAAATCCCACGACCGTGGCCCTGCATGGCCACTCCTATGACATCCCAGAATCACTCTTTTACACCATTTTCAACCGCAAAAAACATACCTATCAACTTAGAATGGTGCAAACTAAAGACAAGAGCATGATCCAAGTATATACTTACCTTTTTGAAGCTCAAATTGGAGAAATAACTTCTTTTGCACAACAATTTCTCCCAATCTTTCACTTTCCTCTATTAATTCCTTCACTCAAATCAATTAACCCCTAATCAATTTATAAATTCAAAGATGATATTAGCAATCCATTTAAGTACTTTTAAGCCCTTTAACCTTCCTCCAACTCAAGATTAGCGAAAGCCCTTACAAAACCTTAGTACTTAATTACTACTTCAAATTCTAGCCAAACTTATCCAAATACTTAACCAAATATATTTAATCACTCATTCAAGTTTTAAATTTATCATTTTTATATTGATTAACTTTATTTTAATCATTTAAACAATCATCTAATTTATTAAAAATCCTACTTAAAAGAAAATTTATCAAGAATTGAAGAAACTTACTTATTATTCCATGTAGCACCAAAAACTATCACTACCTCTTGAAATATTCTTAGTAAAATTTGATAATTATTGAAATCAAAATCATCTCTCTTTCTCTTGTCTATGAGAAACAGCCAAGAAGGAAAAGAAAAGAAGAAAAGGAAATTTCTAGCAATTTTTTTGACTCTTGACTCTACTCTTCGTTTTACCTACCATAAATATATATTTTTTATTACTAACTAGATTTATATATATTATTATTATTTTATATTTAAACTTTTCCACTTTTAGCTTTTTAATTCTTTTACCATTTACATTTTAATATTTATATTATATATATATCATTTATATTTTAACACTTTTATATATTATGTATATGTTATTTATATTTTCAAAATCTTTCACCAATTAATATGTATCATTAGATTCAATAAAAATTAGGGTTCTCCCCCTTAAATAATTTCATCCCTGAAATTACTTGTAATTATCTCTGAAATAATTGTGGATATTGACTCCGCATTACTTGTTCACTTTCCCATATAGCCTCTTCCATTGAGTGATTCCTCCATAAAACTTTTACTAAAGGTACTTTCTTATTCCTTAATTCTTTTACTTCTCATGCCAAAATTGCTATAGGTTCTTCTTCATAACTTAGATCTAGATTCACCTCAATAGATTCAACTAATAATACATGAGATGGATCTGACTAACAATACATGAGATGGATCTGACCTATATCTTCGTAGCATAGAAACATGAAATACATTATGAATTATATCCAACTTCGGTAGTAATGCTAATCTATATGCAACTGGTCCAACTCTTTTTAACACTTTATACAGCCCAATAAAACGTGGACTCAATTTTTTCTTCTTTTCAAATCTCAACACCTTCTTCCATGGAGACATTTTTAAAAACACATTGTCACCTACATTATATTCTGTCTTTTCTTTTTAAATTCGCATATGATTTCTGTCTATCTGAAGCTACTTTCAACCGATCCTTAATTATCTTTACTTTCTCTTTTGTTTCTTTAATCAATTCAGGACCTACTATCTTCTTTTCTCTAATTTCATCCCAATATAGAGGTGTTCTGCATTTTCTTCCATATAAAGCTTCATATGGTGCCATACCAATACTAGATTGGTAGCTATTATTATATGCAAATTCAACCAACGACAAGTGTTTATCCCAACTGCCAATAAAATCACTAACGTAACTTCTTAACATATCCTCCAACACTAATAACACCCTTTCAGACTGTCCATCAGTTTAGGGATGAAAAGCACTACTGAAATGTAATCAAGTACCCAATGCAATTTGCAAACTCTTCCAAAATCTTGAAGTGAATCTAGGATCTCAATCCAACACCAATGAAATTGGAATCCCATATAGCCTTACAATTTCACCAATATAGATTTCTGCTAATTTGTCAGAGGAATAATCCATCCTCACAGGTAAGAAATGAGCTGACTTTGTCATTCTACCCACAACTACCCAGATTGCATCATGCTTTCTTTGAGTCAGAGGTAATCCAGTAACAAAATCCATAGTTACTCTATCACACTTCCATTCGGGCACCGATAAGGGCTGCAATAATCCTGAAAGAACTTGATGTTCAGCCTTTATCTTCTGATAAGTGAGACACTTGGATATAAATTGTGCTATATCCTTTTTCATACCCTTCCACTAGTAACTTTGTTTTAAATCTTGGTACATTTTAGTACTCTCAGGGTGCATAACATAAGCTGATTGATGTGCCTCTTCTAAAATTTTTTTCTTCAATTTTGTATCTTCTGGTACACATAATCATGTTCTATACCTTAAACTACCATCATTTCTAATATGAAAATCTCCACTCTCCCCCATTTGACAATCTTGCATAATTTTCTGAATCTTCACATCTACCTTTTGTGCTTCTTTAATTTGTTCTAAAAGTAACGACTTAGTTTGCAATTGTGCCACAAGTACACCATCATCATCAATTTCAAATCTAGCATGTAAGGCTTTCAATTCAACTAACAACAATAAAGAATAGGCAATTAATTCTGCCATTGACTTCCGACTCAAAGCATCTGCAACTACATTAGCCTTGCCCAGATGGTAATCAATCAAATAATCATAATCTTTGATCAACTCTAACCATCGCATTTGCCGAAGATTTAACTCTCTTTGCACACCTAAATACTTCAAACTTTTATGATCTGTATAGGTAAAATATTTCTCCCCATATAAATAATGTCGCCAAATCTTTAATGCAAACACTATAGTTGCCAACTCTAGATCATGAGTCAGATAATTCAACTCATGTGGTTTCAATTGTCCAGAAGCATAAGCAATGACTCTACCTTCTTGCATCAACATACATCCTAAACCATTATATGAAGCATCACTATATATTACATATGATTTATTTTCTACAGGTAGAGTAAGAACATGAGCTTGAGTCACACATATCTTTTAACTGTTCAAAACTTGTTTGGTCCATACAAGTTTCACCCCTTTCTAAAGTAATTTGGTGAGTGGCATGACTATCATAGAAAACTCTTTTACAAATCGATGGTAATAACCTGCTAATCCCAGAAAACTCCTCACTTCTGTAACATTTTTAGGTAGACTATAATTCAAGATTGCCTCAACTTTACTTGGGTCTACTCTAATCCCTTCTGCTGATACAACATGCCTAAGAAAAGTTACTTAATCTAACAAAAACTCACACTTAGATAACTTTGCAAACAATTGCTTTTCTCTTAATGTCTGCAATACAATCTGTAAATGTCTATCATGATCTTCCTTACAACGCGAATACGCCAAAATATCATCAATAAACACCACTGCAAATTGATCTAAATAAGGCTGGAAAATCCAATTTATTAAATTTATGAAAACTGCCGGTGCATAAACCCAAAAGGCATCACAAGAAATTTATAGTGTCCATATCTCATATGAAAAGCAGTCTTGGGTACATTTACCTCTTTCACTCTCAACTGATGATACCCTAATCTCAAATCAATTTTAGAAAACACAGTTGCTCCCTTTAATTGGTCAAAGAGATCATCAATACGAGGTAATGGATATTTATTCTTGATGGTCACTTTATTCAACTGTCGATAATCAATACATAATCTCAAGATACCATCCTTCTTTTTAACAAAATAAACTGGAGCTCCCCATGGTGAAACACTAGAGCGTATAAATCCCTTTTCCAGCAATTTTTGTAACTGCACCTTCAACTCCTTCAACTCAGCTGGTGTTATTCGATAAGGGGTAATAGAGATAGGAGTAATACCTGGCATCACATCGATACCAAACTCCACTTCTCTCACCAGAGATAACCCTGGCAGCTCCATCTAGGAATACATCCGAAAAGTTAGCTACTATAGGAATACTATCAAGCTTAGACTTCTCTGCTCTAATATCCACTACATGTGCTAAATTGGCTTCACACCCTTTCCTCATCATCCTGCTAGCAGCCACTACAGAAATAAAAGTAGACAAGAGGTGTCTTGGCTCACCTCTCACTACCACTTCTTTCTCCTCAGATATTCTTAAAGTAACATTCTTCTGCCGACAGTCAACTATAGCTTTATGCCTTGACAACCAGTCCATACCTAATATAATATCATATTCCCTAAATGACATCTCAATCAAATCACCAAGAAATTCTTCTTCTTGTACCACAATCAGAATATCTCGATAAATTCTACTAACTATCACACTATGCCCTAAGGGATTAGTCACCAATACATCAAATCCTAAATATTCATAATACACATCACTCACAGGTAAAACTGATGCACTAATATATGACTGAGTAGATTCAGAATCTATCAATGCATGCATAGAGGTACCGAATAAAGAAAAAGTATCAGCTATGACATCTGAAGCATTCAGCTTCTTCTGCATCACATAAACTCTCTGAACAGCTCTAGTCTCCTCAGACCTACTAACATATGTTGAATCCCCTCTCTGACTAGCTTTAAATCTACCACCTCTACCACCACCTCAACTTCTCCTACCTCCTCTACTGCTCTATCTAGATACTATTGTATCAACTAATCTCTCATCTAGTGGCTCTGGATAATCTCTAATAAAATGACCTGAAGATCCACACCTAAAACAACCTCTGAAATCTGCTCCCCAACAAACCCCTCTATGCATTCGATCACACTGGGCATAAGTGGGTAGAGGAGATCTCTGTGTAACTAGGATCGAAGTACTGGCCACTGAAACAGCAGGTCCCTATCTCTATCTCTGCTGCTGATATCCTCTGCCAAATTGCCCCTGACTTCTACTAGACCTCTGTGAAAAACTCCCTCGGCTCCTCTTAGATGATGAAGATCTTGCCTCTGACTGAGGTCTCATGTCTCTACTCTCAGTTCTGGCAGTTGCTGCAAGTTCCTGTACCTTCTATATACTTTTGGCAGCTGTAAATAACTTAGAGAAATCCTCATACCGTGAGCCTACTCCCAAATACATGATAATTGGCCTCAAACTCTCCTCAAATCTTTGGCACCTGTCTATCTCATCAGTTAAAATCCCTTCTGCATATTTGCTTAGCCGAATAAAATCCTTTTCATACTCTGTCACTATCTTTGTATGTTGCTTTAGACTAAAAAACTCCTTCTTTACATCTATATTTCTTATCAAACTCCTGTAGAAAATCGGCATAAGTCAGCATCGAAGAATTATCAGTGGCATGAGAAACTGTCTTTCACCAATCATAAGCGTCCCCCTACAAAAGAGACATGGCATAATCAAACTTCTCTTCTGCACTAGCCTGTAACTGGATAAATATGCTTTGAACTTTATCCAGCCACTGCTCTGCTATAGCTGGATCTATTGTAATATCCCAAAGTATACCCTAAAAGTTTTGGAATAATTATTGTTGTTGTGAACCTCGGGTTTTCACCCGAAAAGGATTCAGATGAAAGTTCACTTGTTGTCGGGAGTCGCCACTCAGTTTATTTTGTTCGAAGGGAAAAACTAAGAAAACCCTTGTTTGACTCCAATAATGCATCCAATGTAAAGGCTTCTAGTCTGCGAACCCAAGGAGGATTCGGGGACTATGTCATGCATTTGACTAACTTGACAATAAAAAGAAGTAAATATAAAAGGGATGAAGAAAAGAAAAAGGACTGATTGTTGGTAAGTTGTGGACTTGCTATTTGGGGTGAATCCCAAATATGCCTACATACTCCCGTTTGAATGGGAGATCAAAGCCCATGTAGTTCGGAAAAGCCTATTTAAAGGCGATGAAATTTATGCTTCATGCATGCGTGTGTATGCTTCGTGCATTTTTCAGGTGTTTTGCCAGAGTTGTGAGTTTTAGCACTTAGTGCAAAAATTGTATAATTTCGAGTACTTGGTACCAAAAGAGTTCGATTTAGGCTTCATGCCAAATTTTGATCTTAATTGTAATATTTAAATACTTCGTATTTAAAGGATGTAATTTAGGCTCCGTGCCAAAAGGTTGATTTTATTCACGGCTTGATGCCGAAAGGTTGATTGATTAATCCATTAGGCCTCTAGATCTAAAAGGATTAGATCTTTGACCAAGAAGAAATTAAGAAGAAGATTAGAATGCTTATGATATGCTCGAATTGACCAAAGATGAATTATGATATTACCTTGATTAGAATTTTTCCACTTCTAAGTTCCAGATCTTGTTTCCTTGCACTTTTAAGTATGATTCTTGCTTTCTACAACACAATATTAGAAATTCTTAAGCATAAAAATTTCGTCAGCACCAGGGCGTGGGATGTCCAAAAGCCCCCTTTTTCTGAAAATCTGAAGCCTATTTATAGGCAAAAAACCGAACTGTACAGCGGCTGAGCCGCCGGATCCACGGCGGCTTGGCCGACGTCCAGAGGCCGGGCCGCCAGCTCTGGCCCAAAAAAAAAAGGTGCCCGACTCGCGCTACTGGTGTCAAAACTGATTTTTCTGCAGCCACGAGCCTCTGAAAAATATTCCGGGACCATATCTGTGATCCTCACGCCGTCCCGGACATTTCAAGTATCATATTGATATATTTCCGGTGAACTTTACCGTGGACCTCCGGTCCGGTCCGATCGTCAGCAGTCTGAGAAAATCGGCTTTCCGAGCCTCAAAATTCGAGTGTTCACAATTGCCCCCCACTGGGGTCCATAAAAATGATTTATGGGGCCCAGTGGCCTTCTGAAGAGCGAATTTTGAGCGAGGGGTAGAAAGACCCGCGTTTTTTACCTTTTCCCTATAAATAGGCTCATTTCCATTCAATTTTCATTTGCTTTCATTCATTCTTCTTCTTTCAAATTTTCTTTCGAGGATGGATTTCACTGGCTTTGAAGATTTCGAAATTTCACTCCCTCCCTGCAATCTTTTACTTGAGGAGGAGAAGCACAGTTCTCCGACCGGTTGCTATGAGGTGAGTACTCTCCCGTTTGTCCATCTAGTATGCATGCTTAGGAATTTTATTTATTTCCAGTAAGGAACTTAGAAATAAATTTTAGGAACCTTTCCTTTACATGTACTAGTAATGAATTAGGATTAGTACTAGGCTTCACTATGTTCTGCCATCAGTAATTATTTCTAGTAGAGAACTTAGAAATAATCCTTTAGGAATCCACACCCGGCTGGGGAAAGAACTTAAATCTTTTCTGAATTTGTCCAACTTTTCTGAATTTTTTTTTAGGACTCTACGATCAAGATATCTATAGCTGAGCGTCCGATGGTCACTATTCCGGCTTACATCTTTGATGCCGGGCACCCAGTGGGGGATCTTATCAGACCTGCTTTCCTCCACCATTTGAGGGCTATAGATGTGGGTAGAGATATTCACAGGGAGTTGATCTGCGCGTTGGCCGAACGCTGGTGGCCCACTACTGACACTTTCCATTTTTCTTGGGGGGAAATGACAATGACGCCTACCGACTTTTCCATCATTTCTGGGATTCCATTTGGTGTTGAGATGGTGGAATCCTATGATGACTGGCGGCAGGACATTTCTTCAGCCGACATGATTACTTTGATCGGGGTTGACTATCCTCGATATCAGGCGCCTCGCTGCATTCAGCGGAGGTGGCTTGCGGAGCAGGCGCCAGGTATCTACACTGGTTACGAGATGGGCAATCTTACTGCTGACCAGGTGGCCAGGTTTACCTTGCTTCTCCTGTTTGCTAGCTCCTTCTTATCAAATAGGAAGGATGCCGTGAGTCTCAATGTGCTGAAGAGCCTACTTGACCTAACACGACTTCATACGTACGATTGGGCTAGCATGATGCTGTGTAGGTTGTATGACGACATGTCAGACCTCTGCTATACCCGCATTACTCCATGTGGCCTGTATTACTTCTGGGAGGTAATGTAAAGAACATTTCCCTTATCTTATATATGTTGACATACACCCACTTTGATATATCTTTTTTTTTCAGACTTGGGCTTACGAGTACTTTCCTGACATCGCCCCTTTTCTTCGTGAGATACCTGTCCCTGCAGATCCTCTTTCCCCCATTGCTTGGAGGTGGTATAGAGAGAGGGTAGAAGTACCAAAGAGGAAACTTCCCATCAGAGAGCTGAGATCATTCTTCGATAGCTGCCCACTGAACTCAGTAAATGCTTTATCATCATCCTTTTTTATTATATTAAAGAAAATGATTCACTAATATAACAAATTTTTTACAGGTTGCATCTAAAGTAATGTCTAGCCGACTGGCAGAGTGGATAGCTCAAGATTACAGCTTTCAGCGATCAGAGTTTCTGACTCGACGACGATTCATACTTCCCCATCCAGAGTTTCGACGGTATTATCTTGCTGAGAGGGTGACTTTCCAGATTTCCGGTTTCCATGCAACTCCCATGGATCCCCCTGATGATATGCTATCTTCAACACTTCTGCCTGTTACTGTGTCCCAGTATGAGGGCGACCCTTTCGAGTCGGCTTATGCCCCGGATGAGGATGATTATGATTTCTACTGTCTTCAGCGAATGATGCCACGCATTGGGACACGATTTGACTCTGTACCCCCTTATCGGTCTTCCCATTCTTCGGCTCCCTCTTCTAGCACTCCGAGAAACCATCCCTTTCCCGACTGGCGAGCAGACAGACCCTCTTCCTCTAGCGCTGAGGCTTCCGCTTTCAGGGCCGGACCATCACACACTGGAGCAAGCAGCAGCTCATCTCATTTGAGGCCTCCCGCATCCGTCCTTACAGCTACCGGCCAATTTGACCCTATTTTAGCCGACTTGAGGCTGCCTTATGCTGTTCGTCATCATGCACCTGGTGGTTGGGTGACCCGACCAATTAGTGCAGAGGGTGCATTATATCGGAGCTTTGCTCACGTCACTCAGGTATATTCTCATAGAACTTTTCATGAAAAGGATTCATAAAATTCTCTTGAAATTGATTGTGATTCTGTCTCTTCTTACAGGTACCTGAGGGCCTGATTACGGAAATGGCGGCGCTGATTACTGCTTTCTTGGATGAGCTGTCTGGTGCTTGGACTGATGCTGCTTATGAGAGGCAGAGCAGGCCGCAAAGTCGGAGAGGCCGGCACTGATTTTTTTTTTCATACTTGTCTTGAACTATGCTTGCTGTATTTGAATTATTTTCCTTCTGTACTTTGTACCTTTCATGTTTTTCAGCTGTTATCTGAACTTATCTGTAAACCTGCACTTATTTGTTAGTATTAACAGCACATATGTATGCATGATGCTTTTTCTTTTAGAAATCTATTTTCAAAATAAGTCCCTGACACAACCCCAAAAATAGCACATAACAGATCCTAAACAGGGCCAACACACGAGAATTTTTCAAAACATCAGGAGTCAGGACGGGTCGGCGGCGGCTGAGCCGCCGTTTTCGGCGGTTGAGCCACTACCCGGACCAGACCAGTATAAAATTCGAAGTTGTCTTACATCTGTGGGCCAGAAAGCAAACTTCTTACTGCAAGATCTTATTATTATTTTTTTCAAATAACAATGAACCCCCTTTTCAATCACGTGATGCATAATTGGACCAAAAGTCTCCATAATGTTGAAAGGACCAACATGGGGAGATACGGGTTGAAAGCTGTCGCCACCCTTAGAGGTGTAGCTGTGGACTGGGATTTCTTGCATGCTTGCATCAGGTTTTGGGATCCCCAAGCCCATGTTTTCAGATTTGGGGCTCGGATGGAGGAGATGTGTCCTCTTTTTGAGGAATTCTGCTCGATCATCGGATGCGACCCAAATGCCCCTCTTGTAAGGCATGAGGTTCAAATCGGCTATGTGGGATCTTTTCAGAGACTTTTTAGCTTCACAAAACCCCAAGCCCAAGCTATGATTGTAGACGGGGATAAGGCGATGCTGCTTCCTCTAATTGATGAATTCTTGACTGCCGATTTTGAAGATGATATTCAATTGAGGCATAGAATGCGAGCCTTCGTCTTTTGTCTGTTAGCTGGGTTTCTCTTCAACCGTGACCCCGGCTTTGGAGATTTGAAACTTTGTCCAATGGTTAGGCAAATGGAAGAGATCAACTGTATCGGGGGCATGATTCTGGCTGAGACTATTCAGAGTCTCGACAGATGTGCACTCGGATTTGAACGTTGGACCGTTACCCCGATCATCCTTCAGGTAATTTTGTCGTACCTTTTGTTTTTTTCTTATTCCATCATCTCTCTTTTCCTTTGTAAAATAGAAAGGATCTATTTTTTTCAGGTTTGGCTGAGAGACCCTTCGCAGTACCGTACCAGGAAAATTCATATTTCTTTTCTTTCGATGGCCAAGTGGACTATCTGGCTATTTGAGCTTGGACCGGAAGAATTATTATGGTTCATCCCTTGGTATAGGATTCCTCAATTCATGGAGGCAAATGCAATGCACAACCATGTATACCTTCTTGGGTTCACTCACAGTACATGGTACAGTGCTTCCCGAGTCCTCAGGCAGATGGGTATTGATCAGAGGGTTCCTCTTCCTGTCGGGCTTACCATTGCTTCTCCTATTACTCCCGGAGTTACTCGGGCTATTCTACAGACTTCGGTCAGAGACCATCAGATGATCAGGCCTCTTGCAGAGCCTTCCCTTGTTCAGCCCACTCCAGAGTACAGGACTTGGTTTATAGCTGAGGTTTGGCCTGTTGAAAAACCGAGGAGGTGTGCATTGCTGCATGAGTTGGAGGGAGAGGAGGTGGTTTCTCTTAGCGAGGAAAAGGTAGATATTGTGGAGAGTTCCGGGACTAAGGAAGACGCTGAAGACTCCGCCCCCCGTAGGAGGCGTAGGATTTAGATCCCAGGGTGACTCCATTGTCTTTTCTGTTTTTGGGTTGTCTTTTTACCTTTTTGGTTTTTTGGGAATATGACTTGACCTTTTTGATTAGTTGTGTATTTTATAGGATGAATGACTCTTTCTGAATGACTCTTTTTGTAACAGATGATTCTTTTTGTAATGAATGACTCTTAATGATTGACTCTTTTGTTTGCTTTCCAAGCATTATCTACTTTATTTATTTGCTCTAATTTTTGCCTAAGTCGTCCTTTCGGATTTTCAACTTAGCGAGCTCTTACCCATTCTTGTCTAAGCTGCCCTTTGCTGGTCTTTGACTTAGCGGGCCCCACTATTGCCTAAGCCGCCCTTTGTGGGTTTTCGGCTTAGCGGAATTTTTTGTTTTTTTTATTTTGTTTTTTTTATGTTGGCAAAAGAAAAATGAATGATTTTTATTAAAATTTAGACCGTGCTCAAGGAGAGCTGCCTACATATCTCGAATTAGTTTGCGAGAATCAGGTCTAATGTAGTTCCTTACAATGCATGATCATACATAATATTTCTTTAGTTGATCCAGATTGCATGGGTTTGTGAACTCCAGACCATCCAAATCAGACAAGATGACGGCTCCGCCGGAAAGTATTTTCTTCAAAATGTAGGGTCCCACCCAATGAGGACGGAACTTCCCACGAGGATCTGTAACAGGTGTTCTGATCTCTTTCAGGACCAAACAACCTTCTTCCAACTTTCGATCTTTGACATTTTTATTGAAATGTCTGGCCATTCGCCTCTGATATCCTTGAATCTGATGTAGAGCTTGAAGTCTTTTCTCATCCAAACCCAACAACTGATGATGATAACTGCTGATCCATTCAGCTTCATTTATCTGACTTTCTTGAATTATTCTCGCCGATTGAACTTCCAGTTCAATGGGGAGTACTGCTTCCATTCCATATACTAGTGAATACGGGGTTGCCCCAGTAGGAGTTCTAATTGATGTTCTGTATCCCCGCAAGGCCAATGGTAACTTCTCATGCCAACGCCTATGCTCCTTGATCATTTTTTGCATGATCATCTTTATAGACTTGTTCGCTGCTTCTACAGCTCCATTTGTTTGAGGTCTATAAGGAGAGGACTTATGGTGCTGGATTTTCTTATCCTTCAAGAGTTTGGCAAACTCTGCTTGGAAATGAGTTCCATTATCAGTGATAATCTCAAATGGTGTTCCGTACCGACAAAGGATGTTGGTTCGGACAAACTGCGCGGCCTTTTTGGCATCTAATTCTGCATAGGAAGCTGCTTCAACCCACTTTGTGAAGTAATCCACTGCTACCAAGATAAACTGATGTCCATTCGAGGCTTTTGGATGTATTTTTCCAATTATATCAATTCCCCAAGTAGCGAAGGGCCATGGAGAAGTGATTGTATTCAGGGCAACGGGAGGTTGCTTCTGCAGCTTAGCAAATATCTGACACTGATGGCATTCTTGCACAAATGATACACAGTCTGTATTCATGGTGGACCAGTAATATCCTAGATTGGCTATTTTCCGAGCAAAGGCGATCCCATACATATGCGGTCCTGATTCGCCCCCATGTACCATTTCCATTATCCGCTTAGCCTCTGCTTCATTTACACACCTTAGGTGCATTCCATTCCAACTTCTTTTGTAGAGGATATCTCCATTAAGAATGTAACCTATGGCAAGCTTCCTTATTGCCCTCTGATCAACCTTTGATGATCCCTCCGGATAATTTCCATGCTTGAGATAGGTCTTGATATCCCAAAACCATGGTTTACCATCGGCCAAGTGCATTACATGGGCGGGTTGCTTTTGAAGCTGAACTTTCAATGGACGAATGACTTTCCCCTCCCTGATATTGATCATGGAAGCTAAAGTAGCCAAGGCATCAGCAAACTGATTCTTTGCTCTTGGGAGATATTCGAAGGACAGATCATTGAACTGTTGTGCCAAATGATCAAGGCGTTGTAGGTAAGGAACCAAACGCTCTTCTCTTATCTTCCATTTCCTTAAAGCTTGTGATACTATTAAAATAGAATCACCATAGACCTTTAGGTCCTTAATCCCCAATTTCAGGGCAGCTTCAAGCCCATTAATGCAAGCTTCATATTCTGCTTCGTTGTTTGTGCAGCTAAAGTCAAGTTTAACTGCGAATGGAATGTATTCTCCACAAGGAGTTTTGAACACAATTCCAATTCCGTTTCCATGATAATTGGATGCTCCATCAAAATACATCTCCCAAACACTTCTTTCCAAATTCAAGAGGTCTTCGTCGGGGAAACCCATTTCTCGCATCTCGTCTTTTATAGGTAATTCTGCTAATTGGTCAGCTATTGCCCCGCCTTTCACAGCTTTCCTTTGAACAAATTTCAAGTCAAAGGCTGCCAATGTTGACACCCACTTAGCCATTTTGCTGTCCAAAACAGGCCTCTCCATAAGGAATTTCAAGGGACTCTGTTCTGCAATGACATAAGTAGTGTAAGAAGACAAGTAGTGTTGTAACTTCGTGCAAGCCCAATACAATGCTAAACACAACTTCTCAATCCTGTTATACTTTAACTCATAGTCCAGCATCCTTTTGCTGAGGTAGTAAATTGCATTTTCCACCTTTGTATCTTCAGCCTCTTGAGCTAGCATTGCCCCCATGGCTTCATCTGTTACCGACAAATACAAGAGCAGAGGTTTTTCCATTCTGGGAGGTTGTAGAATTGGCGGACTTAACAAGTATTCTTTGATCTTGTCAAAGGCCTTTTGGCAGTCTTCATTCCATTCTTGTGAAGCATCTTTCCTTAGTAGCTTAAATATTGGACCACAAGTCTCTGCCAATTGCGATATGAATCAACTGATATACTGTAATCTACCTAGCAAGCCTCGAATCTCTTTTTCTGTTCTTGGCGGA
The DNA here is from genome assembly GCA_947685225.1 of Garcia nutans. Lineage (NCBI taxonomy): Eukaryota > Viridiplantae > Streptophyta > Magnoliopsida > Malpighiales > Euphorbiaceae > Garcia > Garcia nutans. The sequence goes on from CANTUV010000025.1 coordinate 9,710,399, forward strand.
GGCATTTTCAGAATAGCCTTCGACTTTGCTGGATCAACTTCTATTCCCTTCTTGCTGACCAAATATCCCAAAAATAAGCCTGATGTTGCACCAAAGAGGCACTTTGCAGGATTAAGCTTCAAATTGTACTTGCGAAGTCTAAGGAAGAACTTCTCAAGTGCTTCAACGTGTTCTTCTGGAGATTTTGACTTAACAATCATATCATCAACATACACCTCTACTTCTTTGTGAATCATGTCATGAAAGACTGTTGTCGTCATCCTTTGGTAGGTAGCCCCTGCATTTATCAACCCAAAAGGCATAACCCTGTAGCAGAAAGTGCCCCATTCTGTGATGAAAGCTGTCTTTTCTTTGTCTGGTGGGTGAACTAGGATCTGATTGTACCCAACCGTGAGGTCAGTCATGGAAACCATCACATGCCCAGCCATCCTGTCTATCAGCAAATCGATGTGTGGTAGTGGAAAATCGTCCTTGGGACAGGCCTTATTCAAATCTCTGTAGTCAACACACATCCTGACTTTTCCGTCTTTCTTCGGGACTGGCACAATGTTTGCTAACCAGGAAGGATAGGCAATTGGTTCTATGAACCTATTATCCAGTTGCTTGGCAACCTCCTCTTTAATTTTCAAAGACCATTCAAGCTTCATTCTTCTCAATTTCTGCTTAACCGGCTTTGCACCAGGGTATAGCGGAATCTTATGAACTGCTATTGCTGGGTCTATTTCCGTGACATCACTTGCCTTCCACATGAAGCATTCGACATATCTTCTGATGCAATCAACAACCTGTTCCTTATTCGCACAATCATATGCAATGTATGTATGTTCATTTTCTTTGCCAATTATTATCTTTTCATTTATTTCTTTTATTTCATTTATTTCATTTTTGCTAGATAATACTTGAAAAGCAAAAGACACAGGGTAACCGAGAATTTGAAGAGTTTCATTGATAATGGTGGAGTCATTCTCCAAGATTACATTAGATTTGACATTGGGGTTTTCTAAATCTAAAACTACAGAAGACTCAGAATTAGACTCTGACTTGGTGTTTGACTCAGAATTTGACTCGGTACAAGACTCGGGTTCAAGGTGTGACACTGGACTAGTTTTGTCTACAGCAGCTTGTCCCTCCTCGGCATACCAGTTCATCAGTGGTCCATCTGTTGTCTTGATCAGCTTTGTGAAGTCCCTTTTGCCTTCGACATTGGTTATCATAGCAACCTCATCAAAGAGACTAGGCCGCATGAAATCTTCCATTTGGGGGTCAGTTTTAGGTTCTGGCTCTTCTTCTTTTATGGCCACAACGTCAGCAAACATTTCAAAACCCGGTAGCTTCTTTTCGGTCATAGGAGAATAGAATGGTTCCTGAAAACCACGGTGATGAACTGCCTTTCCAGGTTTGCAAAAGTGACCATTCAGAGTTCTAAAATAAGGGCGCATTTTGAGGCTTCTTGCCCCCCAATGTCCCTTTTTCTTCCTTCCACGCTCAAACTCTTCTATTTCATCGTCTGTAGGTTTGTACCCCAAGCCAAAAGTTCCCTTATTCTCAGGCTCTTCCCATGGCCGTACTACAGGTGTTTTTCTCCCAGACTTCATCATTTCCATTCCGGGCAATAGACCTACCCTCAACATCATTCCCACTAGGCAATTGATTTGGATATCCCCAAAGTCATATGAGACAAATGGCCCTTTTGGTTTTTCACCTTCAATGCATTGAACTGTGTCGTAATGAAACCCAGTCAAGGTCATGGCGGTTTCACCAGGAACAACCTCAAAGAGAGACTGATCCATGGTTTTCTTGTTGATTTCACAGGTATCCCCTTTGATAGTGATGATTTTTCCTTCAAAAGGGAATTTAAGTTTTTGGTGTAATGAAGAAGGTACAACATTAATTTGATGAATCCACGGCCTTCCAAGGAGGAGATTAAAGCTCGCGGGTACATCAATGACCTGGAAGGGCACTTTCATTTTCACCGGCCCAATAGCAATTTCTAGAGTGGCAACACCCAAAATTTCTCTTCGAGTGTTATCATATGCTCTCACAATCTGATCAGAAGGTGTAAGATCTGTAGTCTCTAACCCCAAACAACTTGCTACTTTCAAAGGACACACATTTAAGGCTGACCCATTATCAATGAGAACCATGGGCACAGTCTTTTCCCCAGTCTGTATGGTGATGTATAGAGCATTATTGTGTTTCTTACCGTCTTCTGGTAAATCTACATCAGAAAATCTGATACTCAATGCCTTGGTTGATTGGGCCAAAGTGGCCACCAAAGCTTCTGGGCTTGTGTCCACTGGTGTATCAAGTTGACTCAAAGCTTCGCTGAGAGCCTGGCGGTGTGGGAATGAGGAAGCAAGGAGCTCCCAAATTGACACCTTAGCTTGGGTTTGCTTAAGCTGAGTAAGGACAAGGTCTTCTTTTGGCTCTGGAGTCTTCTTATGGGGGTGATTTGAGGTTGTAGGGGTTTTTTCCAAGTCAAGTGGTTGATATTGTCTTCCACTTCTTGTCAGAGCACTGACCTCTTCAGAAAGGTCATTCAAATCTAACACACACACTTCATTCATTTCTGAGAGAAGTTCGAAAGGATCAAACAACTCTTCTTCCACAGTAATGGCATGGATGGAGTGATTGGGCAAAGGATTAGTGTTAATGTTTGGTTGCCTCCTAAGAGGAATGATGTCACCACTATCCACTAGATCCTGGATGCGGTTTTTCAGTGTCCAGCAAGCATCTGTTTTATGCCCATTCCCTTGATGGTATTCACAATATTCATTGACTTTATAACTGGAAGGTAATGGGTTTGGAGGAGGTCTTGGGTCCAAAGGCTTCAAATATTTCCCTTCCACAGCCTTTTTAAACACCAAATGAAGGGGCACTCCAAGGTCAGTATATTGCTTTCTCGGCTGATTTCTAGGCCCAAGATTGCCCACACGTAAAGGATTCGCAGGGGCAATATTGGCCACTTGATTGACCTTGCTTGAGGAAGGAGTTTGGCTTTGTTTCTTATATTTCGAAGCAGCCCCCTCATCCACTATTTTACCCAACTGTATCAAATCTTCTACCTTGGTTGCAGTCGCAATGAGCGATTTGAAAGTAGGTAGATATTGGGTTTGCAGTTGAGCCTGATATGTAGGTCTTAAATTCCTGATTATGATATCAATCTGCTCTTGTTCTGAAGGGCGATTGATCATCTGGGCAGCTTTTGCCCTCCACCTCGTAAGGAACGAGGAGAAGGGTTCATTGTTGTTTTGTTTGGTGGTCTCAAGTTCTCTTCTAGTGACATCCACCTCAATATTGTAGTGGTATTGAGAGTTAAATGCATTGCAGATGTCTTCCCATGTCTTAATCTTGGAACGGTCTAGACTCACGAACCATTTAAGGGCAGCACCAGTCAGGGATTGTTGGAATAACTGAGCAAAGAGCTCATCATTTAAACCCCAAGGACTTAAGGCTCCCACATACATTTTCAGGTGAGTTTTAGGGCAAGTAGTCCCATCAAATCTATCCATCCCAGGCATCTTGAATTTTGGAGGCAATCTAGCTTGGGGAAACAAGGATAAGGAATCCATGTCTACCACCTCTTTGTGAGTTTTCATGGCAGTGATTGATCTTTCAAGCAATTCAAGTTTCTTTTTTAGTTCATCAGTCTCAGTCTTAGAGGGTGAATCCTCCAAATTGATGACAGGGGTATTATTCTGAGCAGTAATAGGGGTACTAGTTTGTCCCATAATAGGTTCTTTCCCTAAATTTCCAGAAGTAGTGGTTGTCTTTGGTACTCCTCCCAATTCAGCCAGGATGGCTACCCTTTGGGCAGCTAAAGCTTCATCAATTCTCTCTTGCATTCTAGCTTCAATTTCCTTAACCTGTCCATCCAGCAAGGCCTTAATCTGTTCAATAGTAGCCATTTCAGTAATTGGAGCAGTTGGTGAAGTTGGGGTAGTAGAATTTGTAGGGGATAGCACAGTTGGTATTGGTGTGTCTGGTGTAGGTGAAGGCACACGGACAGTGGGTACTTGCAAAGGTTAAGGGCAAGAGATCAGGGTGGTGTGTAGGGTAGGAAAAACTCTTGGTCCACTTATATACATCAAAAATTTTTCCCCAAAACAATGTTGTTATGTTGCATGAATGCACCTCATCACATCATAATTCATTTTAATGGAATGCAACACTATCATTGGGTACATACAACCTAAGGGAAGGTTCTATTGTTATGTGAAAAATAGAGAATCGGCTTATCATAGGGACCCTTGAGTCTTGAGTAAGATATACCTAACCACATGTGAAACAAGGAGTTTCGCGTGGGTCCAACAGTACGATTACTCATGGGCCACTCCAAAAGGATTGGAATGGTTTGCGACAACAGGGAGGACGCTTTGGCTGTCCGCCGGCATAATCAAGGAGACCTGCCGGTCAGCGCTACTTGCTATCCAGACTCAGAACTTTGAACAGAAAGAGAAGAAATTCATTTGAAAATAATTTTTTATGCAATGGAGAAAAATGATTCCCCCATATATGCAAGAGAAAAAGATTCTCTGAATGACAAAATAAATGCACAAGTAGTCAAACAATAGATCCATCAAAGAAAAAAGATTCCTTTCTTCAATCTTCAGTCCAATATTCTTAAAGGAAGGATATATATTGCTAAGGTACCCTGCAAAATAAACAAAAATACCCTAAAGAAGGGCAAATCGGTTAAACAAATAATAACAATCTACTAGGATCCCATAAATCATTTTTTATGGTCCCTAGTGTCAAATTAATCAAATAAGCAATAGTAGTCCACTTAGAATCCCATAAATCATTTTTATGGGTCCCCAGTGGAGTCGCCAAACTGTGAACCTCGGGTTTTCACCCGAAAAGGATTCGGATGAAAGTTCACTTGTTGTCGGGAGTCGCCACTCAGTTTATTTTGTTCGAAGGGAAAAACTAAGAAAACCCTTGTTTGACTCCAATAATGCATCCAATGTAAAGGCTTCTAGTCTGCGAACCCAAGGAGGATTCGGGGACTATGTCATGCATTTGACTAACTTGACAATAAAAAGAAGTAAATATAAAAGGGATGAAGAAAAGAAAAAGGACTGATTGTTGGTAAGTTGTGGACTTGCTATTTGGGGTGAATCCCAAATATGCCTACATACTCCCGTTTGAATGGGAGATCAAAGCCCATGTAGTTCGGAAAAGCCTATTTAAAGGCGATGAAATTTATGCTTCATGCATGCGTGTGTATGCTTCGTGCATTTTTCAGGTGTTTTGCCAGAGTTGTGAGTTTTAGCACTTAGTGCAAAAATTGTATAATTTCGGGTACTTGGTACCAAAAGAGTTCGATTTAGGCTTCATGCCAAATTTTGATCTTAATTGTAATATTTAAATACTTCGTATTTAAAGGATGTAATTTAGGCTTCGTGCCAAAAGGTTGATTTTATTCACGGCTTGATGCCGAAAGGTTGATTGATTAATCCATTAGGCCTCTAGATCTAAAAGGATTAGATCTTTGACCAAGAAGAAATTAAGAAGAAGATTAGAATGCTTATGATATGCTTGAATTGACCAAAGATGAATTATGATATTACCTTGATTAGAATTTTTCCACTTCTAAGTTCCAGATCTTGTTTCCTTTCACTTTTAAGTATGATTCTTGCTTTCTACAACACAATATTGGAAATTCTTAAGCATAAAAATTTCGTCAGCACCAGGGCGTGGGATGTCCAAAAGCCCCCTTTTTCTGAAAATCTGAAGCCTATTTATAGGCAAAAAACCAAACTGTCTCAGCGGCCGGGCCGCCGGTCTCGGCAGCCGGGCTGCCGGAGCCACGGCGGCTTGGCCCCAGTCCGGCGGCCGGGCCGCCAGCTCTGGTCCCAAAAAAAAGGTGCCCGACTCGCGCTACTGGTGTCAAAACTGATTTTTCTGCAGCCACGAGCCTCTGAAAAATATTCCGGGACCATATCTGTGATCCTCACGCCGTCCCGGATATTTCAAGTACCATATTGATATATTTCCGGTGAACTTTACCGTGGACCTCCGATCCGGTCCGATCGTCAGCACTCTGAGAAAATTGGCTTTCCGAGCCTTAAAATTCGAGTGTTCACAGTTGTATTTGGATTTAAGTGTATATGTTTTAATGGAAAGAGAAAAGATGTAAAGAGAGAGTGTATATGTTGTATATATAGAAGTATATATAATATATACAAGTCTAAGAGAGGAAAGTCAAAGGAAGAAATTTAATTATTTTGAATTAATGAAATTAATTAAATGGAAAATTAAGTTAGTGGAAGAGGATATTATGAATATTATATTATATAATTGCTTGGTGGAGGTTTAAAGAGAGGAGTTGACTTGGTTATTTGCCATTCATTTTGTTCTTTGTTTTCTTTTCTCTTTGGGTTGGCCGGCCATCAAAGAAGCAAGAGAGAAAGAGAGTTTTTGTTTCCAAACTCAAGATTGAAGAAAATTTTCAAGTGATCAAGTTGGAAATTCAAGAAGTTTCATCATTGTTGGTAAGTTCTCTCTTGATTTCCTTTGTTTTATTTGGAGTTGTGTTTGAGTTTGTTGGATTGTTGTTGATGGTATGTGAATATGTTTGATTATGATGTATTTGAGAGTGTTTGGTTCAATTGATATTGGATTTTGGGGTTGGATTGAAAGAAAGAGTAAGTTTGTTGGAAGAGAAAGTGTTGTGGTTGTGTTTTGGGTTTGTGGTGATGATTATGATTTATGTTTGATGTATGTTTTGAGTTGTTTTGGTGTTTTTGCAAGTTTGTTATGGTTTTTGGGTATGTTTAGTTAAGTTTGTTTGAAGTGGATAATGGTGGAAGTAAGTGGTTTGTTGGATATGTTGTTATTGTTGCCGGAATCTGCATTTTTGGCCTGACACGCCCGTGAGCACGGCCAGGTCTTTAGGCGTGTCAATGGTTCTGTGTTCTTGGATGGGTGATAAGAGCAGTGACAAGCCCATGTCACTGAGCGTGTCATAGCTACTGTGTGGGTGAAGGATTGACACAGCCATGAACACGCCCGTGTTGTTGGATGTGTCAATGTTTCTGTGAGACAGAATGTATTACACGTTCAGTGACACGACCGTGGTTCTGAGCGTGTTAAAGCTTCTGTGTTGTGGAGTTAGGGCACGGTCAGGGACACGCCTGTGTTGTTGAGTGTGTCATGTTTAGAGTTTGCCCTAGTTGGTTCTTAGCTTTATTATCTTATGTGTATCTCCAAGTGAGTATGTATGATTACCTTTGGTTTAGATTTTGAAGAAAATTGAGTTGCCATAATCCAAGTGTTGAAGGATTCTTGGAAGAGAAGTTTGGTGTGGAGTGAGTTGCTCTTGAGGAGGTAAGTACAAACCATACATTATTGCATACATTATATGATCTTGAGACTTAACACATTTGGTTATAAATGTGCTAAGTAACTTATTGCATTGTTGATGCATATGAATAATGTTATGTTTTGCATAATGTGAACTTGGTGGAGTGTATGTTGAAGATTTTAAATATATAATGATATGATTGAATATGAAATGTGAAAGTTATGATAATCATTCAAAATGTATGTTCAATGCAATTGATTATGAATACTTTAATGATGAATTGCCTTAATGTGAATTGAGATATGATGTGACATGAAGCCATTGTGGTTGGCTATGACAATGTAAATGAAATAATTGGGGCATGGTTGCCTATTTAATTATGGAATATGAAATGAGAAATGAATTGATAAAGAGATTGATAAAGAGATAAATGAAATAATTGCGTACTTGATATGTTATTCAACTTTCAGAGTTCTGGGTTTGGCGACATACCTATGAATCACTGGATAGGTGAAAAGACCGAGTCGTAAGCCGAATCCAGTTGATAAATGTGAAATATGTGAAATATGAGGTTTTTGGGGTGAAAAGACTGGGTCATAAGCCTCAAAAACAGTAACAGTCTTGCCGGGTTGAGGATCTCCTCGAGTTTAGTCGGGTTGAGGTCCAAGAGACTGGGTCTGTTACATTTGTTTTGGTAACAGTCTTGCCGGGTTGAGGATCTCCTCGGGTAGCCGGGTTGAGGTCCAAGAGACTGGGTCTGTTACCCTATCCATGGATAGAGATATATATATATATATATATATATTGCCTACGGGCTTGATGATTATGATTATAGACCAAAGCAGTAACTCTGAATTTTGAATAACATATTATTGTCTTTTGGGCCCATGCTTGTTTTTGTTTAAATGTGATTTATGAATGGTGAATCAAATGAATAATGAGATTCAATGTAAAACTTTGAAATGTGATATTCTTATGTATTGTTTATAATGTTTGAACATATGATATTGGCATTGTATTGAAACATATTATCATTGTGGTTTGTACCACTAAGCCGTCGGCTTAGCGCGATTGTGGTTGATCGCGCAGGTGACAGGGAAGAACCGGAGGGTTCTTCTAGGCCGCGTTGAGTCTAGGTTTTGAAGAGTTGATTTTGGACTTAAAGATTAGAGAAGAGCTGCCAATCATGTATAAATTCTATGTTTTGTAAAATTTTGATTCTTAATGTATATATATTTATAAATATTTCTATATTTTCCGCTGCATATTAAATGAATGTTTTATTTATTGTGTTTTAAGTTTAACCTAAATGTTTAAGTTTTTGTATATTTTTATAGAAAGAAATGAGTTGTTTGTTTAGTAAACTGTGGCATTTCTATATTCAGTATACGTATATTACTATCGTATTAGCATGCTGTGTACGTATACGGGGTATAGGGGTGTTACATCTATAGTGCCAAAGAAATTCATAGCTCCGAACTTTCTTAACTTATCATATTTTATGGTCGATAGTTGTTGCTGCGACAGCGGCTGTGGCTGCACTAGAACCTGTTACAATAATTTCACCATATGGCGCACCTAACCTGGTGGAACCTCTTTAACTGCTGGTCTAGCTGGCACTGATGGCTCCCCAGCAGATCCTGTACTTGCTCCAACTATACCTTTACCTGGAGCAAAGCTCTCTGCACTACCCTTATCTGATCTATGAGATTGAGACATCTCTACTACCTATATCTGTTACAAAATCAAGGGTTGCCATATCAAAGATCAATTCAAATGCCTATGACTATGCATGTACAACACATTTTTTAAAATTAAATTTGAAATTTCCCTTTTTCTCTCATACCTAAGTTGAGAATCTTAAACCTAGGCTCTGATACTAAAATAAATGTAACACTCTTATAAACTACCCACACATAGTACACATTCCCTCAAATATGTAGTATGCACAAATAGGACATAAGAGCATTACTAGAACACATTAATCGTACCTTACCAGTTTACATTATTAAGTTGATAGTTTATGTAATTATATAGATAAATAAATAGGTATAAGAAAGATAAATCATTTTATAGAAATTTTGCCAAAGTTTTATTTAAAATACGAGTATTACCAAATTCAATCAATTCAACTTGTATATACATATAATAGTTCTAAAAATATTCTCTTTCACTAACATCCCAAAATTTCATATTTTACATATATGAATGTATAGATATGTGAATACGATATTACTTATTTACAAAACATCTTTTATTCATAATAAAATTCATTATATTTTATAAAATAGATATTACATCCACAACACCTCAAAAGAAATAATTACATGTTATGCTTAGGCTTGACCTGTGGCAACCGATGGTTCTAGTATTCGATCACTATCTAAGTCTGACATGGCTTAGAAGGACTCTTAACTTCTGTTCTGTCACCTGCGCGATAAATAATTCACGCTGAGCTACAAGCTCAGTGGTATATACTTGATAATGCAATATTAATATGACAACATAATATAAAGATACATCAAACTTTAATATAAAAATAAATGTGTATAAATATAATTAGCATACATCATGCAATGGGCCCACAATCCTTATATAATAAAGTAGTTTCAGAACTATTATTTTGGTCTATCTGATCACAATGACACCAATGTGTCACGCTAGTGGACGTAGCAATATCTATGATACCAGTGTCTCATCCACAACGTATATCAACAGTAGTGACACCATCGTGTCTAACTCAGGGGATTAGCAAAATCTGTGACATCTAGTATCTCACCCCATGCATATATGGCATGCCAACTACCAAACACAATATTCTGGCAACTATTTATAATATAAGGCAACAAACAACATTTCACATTATGTATATATATGTCATTCACCATATGGCTCATCAACATAATAACATTTATCATAATCATCATATTTTATCATTGTTCTTCACTTTATAATCATATATACATTCTTAATATAACATATATAAAAACATAGCCATGCAAGTCATTTACTACACCCATATTTTGGAAATACAATAATAAACATCAACATACCAACTCTACGGCTGTGGCATACAATAGCCACGCCCGTGGGATGTGAAATGAAGCTGTAAAACTTCATTTAAGACCCCCACGGTCATGGCCCCCAAAGGCCACACCCGTGGCATTCATTTCACTTCTGTTTCTTCACCGTTTTCATATGAAACAGCCCCTCGTCCAATCCCACGACCGTGGCCCTACATGGCTACTCCCATGGCATCCCAGAATCACACTTTTACACCATTTTCATCCACAAAACACATACCTATTAACTTAAAATGGTGCAAACCAAAGACAAAAGCATGATCCAAGTATATACTTACCTTTTTGAAGCTCAAATTGGAGAAATAATTTCTTTTACATAACAATTTATCCCAATCTTTCACTTTCCTTCATTAGTTCCTTCACTCAAATCAATCAACCCCTAATCAATTTATAAATTCAAAGATGATATTAGCAATCCATTTAAGTACTTTTAAGCCCTTTAATCTTCCTCCAACTCAAGATTAGCCAAATCCCTTACAAAACCTTAGTACTTAATTACTACTTCAAATTATAGCCAAACTTTATCCAAATACTTAACCAAATATATTTAATCACTCATTCAAGTTTTAAATTCATCATTTTTATATTGATTAACTTCATTTTAATCATTTAAGCAATCATCTAATCTATTAAAAATCCTACTTAAAAGAAAATTCATCAAGAATTGAAGAAACTTATTATTCCATGTAGCACTAAAAACTATCAGCACCTCTTGAGATATTGTTAGTAAAATTTGATGATTATTGAAATCAAAATCATCTCTCTTTCTCTTGTCTATGAGAAACGGCCAAGAAGGAAAAGAAAAGAAGAAAAAGAAATTTCTAGCAATTTTTTTTTACTCTTGACTCTACTCTTCTTTTTTACCTACCATAAATATATATTTTTTTTATTACTAATTAGATTTATATATATAATAATATTATTTTATATTTTAACTTTTCCACTTTCAACTTTTTTAATTCTTTTACCATTTATATTTTAACATTTATATGTTATATATATATATATCATTTATATTTAATCCTTTTATATATCATGTATATGTTATTTATAATTTTCAAAATCTCTCACCAATTAATGTGTATTATTAGATTCAATGAAAATTGGGGTGTTACATTCTGGACCCCAAACATCTGAGTGAACATACTCCAATATTTGCTTTATTTTTTGTAAGAAAGTCTTGAATTAAACTCTTTTTTGTTTTCCATAGACACAAAACTTACAGAATCCAAATTCACACCGTGTTATCCCATTCAACAATTTTCTTTTATGAAGTTCTTGCAAACCTTGCTCACTTATATATCCTAATCGTATATGTCAGAGCTTTGATGCATCCAAACTATCTTCTGTTGATGAATATGCAGAATTATTATTTACAACTGTACTACCTTCTAGCCTGTACAAATTGTTTCCTATCTGTTTTCCCTTCATCACAACCATAGCCCCTATGGATACCTTAAGAACTCCACTACCTGGAGTTGCTGAAAATCCACACAATTTTTTCTCTAATAAGCCCAAAGAAATTAGATTCTTCTTCAATTCAGGAACATGTTTGACATTCTCCAATGTTCTGATTATGTCATCAAACATTTTAATTTTAAAAGTTCCAATTCCTACTGCTTTGCAAGTATAATTGTCACCCAAAGTTACACTACTAGCATCACATGCCTTATAACTATGGAACCAATCTCTGTGAGAAGAATAATGTGATGAGCATATTGAATCCAAAATCTATGTGTCTAATTTTGAATCATTGCTTGTCGTTGAGGCTACTAAGAGATTTTTCTCTTATGAAATATCAGCAGCTACACTGGCCGAACTTGAAGTTGCTTCTTTCTTATCAACCCCCTGATTTTTCAATAATGAATAATCTTTCTTCCAGTGGCCCTTCTGATGACACTTTAAATATTTTTCCTTTGACACTCTTGACTTTGACTTTCCTCTTGATTTTTCTCTCTTATGCTCCTTGTTCCTTACACTACTTCTTTCGCATTCTGAATTGACTAACGAACCCTTAGCTTCCATATTTCCCATCTCCAGCTTTTGCATTGAAATATGAGACCTTAGAGCTATCACCACTTCCTCATAGTCCAGCGTTTCCTTCCAATATAACAATGTTGTATTGAATTGATTGAAAGATAGTGGCAATGAACATAAGAGCATCAACACCTTATCCTCGTCATCCAATTTAACATCCACACGCAATAAATCACTAACCTTTTGATTGAGCTGGGCTATGTAATTTCTTAGGTCTCCATCTTCTTCTATTCTAAACCAGAATAGATTGCGCTTCATGAATAATTTATTGGTGATGTTCTTAGACATAAACAAACTCTCCAAATTTGTCCATAAACATTTAGTTGTCTTCTTGTTGATTATGCCATACACTACTGAATTCACCAAACATATCTGGATTGTACTGAAGACGATTGACTCAATATCTTGTCAATCCTCTTCATCTATGTTTGTTGGCTTCGTTCGCCTTAACGCCTTGTGAACCTTCATCTATGTCAATAGATCATTCACTCTCATCTGCCATAGAGAGAAATTTCATTTTCCATCGAATTTGTCGAGCTTAGCATGTGTTCCAAACCCACTCATCCTAACTAGAAGCTCTGATACCAATTGTTAGAAAAATCTTGTGCTTTTAGAACTTGCAAAATAATGGATTAATCTATGAACAGAAAAATTAAGGAGAAAAATAAGAGAAGTAATCACACGAGACACAAAGATTTACGTGGTTCAACAATTTATCTACGTCTACGGGAGGTTTCTCACTTTATTTCTTAAAGAGAGAATATAACTGATGTTTTTCTTTTCTCACAATTCAATGTATTGTTTAACATCTAAGGTGCTCTATATATAGTGTTTACTTTACCCTACATATATAAGGAAATCATTTTCCTTAAGAAAATCTTTTTTTTATTCTAAGCTTTTTTTATTCAAACTCTATTATAAAATTGATAATATTCCTTTTTGTTGGAATTCCTAGTACAAAACTTATTTGGTTCATGAGCCATTATTTAACAATTTCAAGAAAAGAGAAAATAAAGACAAGACAAGAATAGACTAAAAAAAACTTATCAACCGATAAGAAGGAAAGAACTTGTCATAGAGACAAGAAAATATGACTAATTTTCTTTAGTTTTATGCAGTTAATTTTCTTATAATTGAGATCATTTAATAATTTTTAAAATTTTCGTGTACTAATTTAATTTTAAACAACATGTGAAAAGAAACAAAGAGATCCAAATAAAATTTTTAAGAGGGGCCAGTTTTTTTTTAATATAATTGAGAAATTATATAATTAGCTAACTTTATATATTTATGAGAAATTTTCAGCCAAAATAAGGGGATCTGATTCAATATATGATTTTTTTAAAAATAAAATTATACTACAAAAATTTCAGATTTTGGAATTTAGGAATTATTACCCCTCTTAATCCCACTCCCTTCCCATTACTAAGTGCAGGAGTCTAATTTTATTGGATTGTTGTATGCAGAAAATATAGACAAAACTTACTAATTTTAAAAGAAGTGAAGTGTAAGTTCAAAATGATATTTACTCAGTTTTATAAGAGAATTTTTGTTTATTTACGTATATTTTTATTTTAAGTATTTATATCTTTGCTATTAAAAAAACAGAAAGAAAAAAAAAACAAAAAAACAAATAATTTGATTTTTTTATTACATGACCGTTAAGTTTCCGGGTACATTATTATTGAATACATGACTCTTTAATATAGTAAAAAACAGATTATTAATTTAACTAAATAATAATAATCAAATGGTAATTTTGATATAAAATCAAGTAAGATTCTTAGCAATTATCTTGTCTTGGTTTTGCAACCATAATTGTTGTTCATGCAACAAAGTCCGTTGATTACAACTATTAGATTCATTTTTATTAGCTACTGTTATAGTGTATGGTCCAAAAAGATCATCTGCATCACAATTTAATGTCAATTCTTCATTGGGATTTTGAGCACTAAACGTTGGTTTGGCCTGGAATGTAGGAGTCATTGAATTGAAATCATCAATAGGAAGTATTAGTTTATCATTTGTTGTTGTCGTAGTAGCAGTTGTTGTAGTAGTAGCAATCATTGGTATCTCAGTTATATCTTGTAAGAATGGATTATAGTGATGCTCTTGCAATGAAGCTTGAGACCCCATTGGAAATGCTAAATTAGTTTTATCAAAGAAGGGAAGCATTTTTGGAGGCTCAAATGCATTATTATTAGCCACTTCAGTTGAAAAGTTATCAAATAAAAGGTTGTCAAATCCATTGTTTGTTTCATTTGTTGGTTTGCTATTTGCAGTCTCTACTAGGGCAATCTCCCATCCTGTGCTTTGCTGCCATTGTTGATCTTTTTCTTGCTTGTAATCTTCTATTGGCCAATCCTCTAAAAAACCCAAATCTAACCCACTATTTGATGCACTTAATTGTCCTTGATCAGTTGGTGTTGTTAGAGATGAGGTAGAGTCACTGGCACTATCAATTTCTTCATTCATAGAGATAGATGGGCCAATCCCTCTTTCTTGAACTGTCATAAGATCTTCCAAAGAAAAGCTTTTCGAACCGAACCCTTCGAGTTCTCTTTGGGATAACCTTTGATCGATTGCCTCCGAGTGTTGTTTATGCATTTCACAGCTTGAAGAAGGATCTTTGGTTGGTGGTGGTGGAAGAAGTAAATTTGGTGGTGATCTTGAATGAGCAGGGAAAGAAGCTTGATCTTTTAAGAATTCTTGTAATGTTTCTACCAGTTCTTCTGATATTTTTTGTACGCTTGGATACTCAGAAGTTCTCCCAATACCAATACATCTGCACAATTCATAAAAAGAACAAAGTTCTTCGAATTGAATCGATGCCTTAACACAAGATTGGAAGGCATGGACACAAGATTGATATTGTAAGTGAAAGAAACTATCTAAAAGAAGTGCAAGTCCGTCAGAAATGTCCCGATAAAGATCAAAACTTTCTTGCACAACAGCATACAAAGAAACTTGAACCAATCTATTACTTTTAGCCTCACCAGTTGGTCTAGTAGCCATGGCTCTATCAAGCAATCTTTGCCAGAAAGAAATTTTATCAAGCAATAATGTGGGTTTCATTTCACAGACAGGATCACTGCCACTCCTGCTTCTATGATGCCCATTTTGAGTACATCTTTTACTAAATCTTTTCTGAAGTTTCCCTGTAACAAAACAATCTAATCTCTCATCGAGATAGAGAGCAAAAGTCCTAACAAATGCAGTATAATCCCAAGGGCTAGAGTTGGAGTCATCTCTAAATGTAGAAAGATTTAATATTTTTGCGCCACGTTTCATTATATGGAGAACTTCTTTAGGAAAATTAGGATCACCGTCTTGAAAAATTCGAAGGACAAGCATTAAAGATTTGAGTGCAACAATCCAATTTCTAGTTTTACCAATTCGTCTACTAACGAGACGTGCACAAGAATTAGCATTAGCTTTGCTTGAAGAAATAAGGGTGAGAATTTCTTTAACATAACGTTCATCAATGGGGGCTTCATCATGTCTTGTAGCCTTAAGAATCAGCACTTCAAGATTTGATTTTGATGTCTTGTTAACCTTTGCAAGGCTAATGCTTGTTTGGTCTTTTACTGCCCCAATTGCCTTTCTTAACTTGGTTGGCACTGTTTCAATATTAATCTTCTTTTTGGCCTTTGAAGCTCCAAATTTTTTGGATTGTGTTTGAAATTGCCTATGATTTTCTAGGTTTGACATAGATTCTGTCTTCTTGAGAGAGTTCCCTTTTCTTTTTGGGGGTTGGAAGAGTTGTAAAAATAAAATGTGTTGGGTTTTTAAAATTAAAAGCAAAAATAAAATAAAAAAGAAGTTTGTTGAGAATGGATGATTATGCTTAAAAAGCGAATGCCTTCAATTCCTCTTAACCTTTTTACATATTACAACCTCAAATTTGTTGTTGACTTAGTGTTAATTATTATTTAAAAAAATTGCAAATATTTACTGGAAATTAATTTGCGGGCTATTTAAAATTAAAGTTGAATTTCAATCCTTTGACCATCTAAGTAAAGAAATTCATAATTGGCACATGTTTAGTCTTGTTATCTAAATAAAGAAATTATTTTGTAAATTTCTTATTTTTAATGTAAAGTATAAATTATCATGCATGGTCACCAAATATACAAAATGTGGTACAACTGAATACGGAGAATCACATCCATGAATCATAATTTCAAGTCATCATAGCATAACAAAGCTAGCTTACAAATATAAATCAAGAATTTCATAAAAAAATATATATATAGATGTACACACTGCCTATAAAATATAAATGCATTATTTCCTTTCTTTTGTTCTTTTTTCTTTTTTTCCCCTGCGTAAGAAAGCGAAATTAAAAATTTATGTTTGGTATAGTTTCAGAATAAATACAATTTATATTTTTTTCTATTTTTTTCTAACTATTAAAAATTGTTAAAGCAAAAAGTTATATTGATCAGTATTTCAATAATTATGATCACTCATTATTAATTATTTACCAGTTATTATTAATATTTTTTCAAAAGAAATTAAAAAAATATTATGACTATTTATCTTAGTTGATTGGCCTTCCAAAATACTTTATCTTGACTCCATTATTGCATATATAAAGATAATGTGAAAAAATTAATTTTAAGGCATAATAAATAATTTAGTGAATAAAAATTATATTCTAAATAAAAATAAATTTAAAATAATTAATAATTAATAGACTATCAATTATCATAATAATATTTTAAAATTAATTGATAAATAATAAAATAAAAATAAAGAAAATAACGAAAATATTTATATGTGTGTGTATATATTTTAATGAGCATGTTGTGTTCCAATTGAAATGATTATACACATTTGTGTAGTGCAACAACTAAAGGCAAACTTGCTTGATCATGAATGTAGCTGTCATACATTATTGGTTGAGTAAGATAGAATCAGGACGTAATAAAATTTTAGGTGGTTAAAGAAGAGAAGAAAAATGGTTTTTAGCACGTAACAATGGCATTAGAAAATTGATGTTGTATTCCACTTAGGTAAGGGTAGGGATGGACACAATTCAGTTAACCGACCGAATTTTTAGTTAATCGACTGAAAATTCAGTTCAGTTAATCGACCGTATATTAATTAAGTTGATTCAGTCGAAAAATTTAAATTAATTCAGTTTTTAATTCGGTTAACGGTTAATCAATTTGGTTCGATCGGTTAACCATTAACCAAATTATTTAGTTATTTATTAATTTTTTATTTAATTCTTTAATTATATAAAATTTTATTATAAATATATTTTTTATTAGAAAATAAAGTTATGTTTTCTTTATTTTTTAATAAATTTTATTTAGTTATTTAATTATATTAATATTTTTATTATAAATGTAATTTTTTATTATAAAATAAAAATTTCTATTAATTCAGTTAATTAACTAAATCTATCAATGTAATTCGGTTAATTAATTGAGCCGACTAAAATTAAAAATTGATTAGTTTAGTCAATAAATTTAGTGTTCATAATATCGGATCAAAATTGAATTCAGTCGAATGCCTATACCTAGATATGTGAATTATTAAATTTATTTTTTATTTTAAATTTGTTTTGATTTCTAAAAAAAAAAAGAAGCTAAATTAAGAGTTTAATTTATAAAGGTAATCATTAATTACATTTGTTATTAAGTTTTAGAGTTGGATTTAGGTATGAAAATTATAGTAATTCTTTTTATTATCACTAAGGTCATTCCTTCGTTATATACTTTTACTTATTTTTACTTTTAATTTTAAATTATTATTTATCAATTAATTCTAAAATATTATTATGATTATCGATAGTCATTTAATTATTTATTATTTTGATTTAGAATATAATTTTTATTCAATAAATTATTTATTATTTAATTTATTTATTATACCTTAAAATTAATTTTTCTTGCGCTATCTTTATTTTTATGTATAAAAAAGCAAAAAGTATCATTTTGACCCCATGTACTATACTATTTTTTTTTTCTATTAAACCCTTTAAAAAGCATCAAAAAAGGGCTAACTTAGCATGAAAAAATCTATAACAAAGTCAAAAAAATCTATTAAAAAAGGGCTAACTTAGCATGAGATAACAATGTATATAGGCATAATAAGTCACAATTAAAGTATAAAAACTCAATAAAAAAAATTACTAAAGTACAAGGGCCAACTAATGCATTTTGCCTATAAAGAACTACCATAGTTTTCTGGTACATACTGTATAATAATTAGGAATATGCAAAGTCAAACCACAATTTATGACCCATAATTCTGAAAAAAAAATATATGTTCATAAGATAAATTACAAAGTGAGAAATGTGTATACATTAATAATGAATGTACCATTGCTTGATACAAATATATATAAGTACAATTAAATATAAATGTTAGAATTGTTTAAACTCTATATTCAATAAAGAAGAGAGACAATAGAAAGATTGAGTGAAGAAAGGGCAAAGTAAGAGGTAAGAAATTGATTATATTGGCCCTCAGTAATTAAAGTTCCGTTGTCCTTATAGAACACGAGCTACATGCTCATTTTTTTTAACAAACACAAAACCCGCATCTAAAAAAAATGTTCGTTAATAATGTAAAAATTAATAATTAATAGTAAAACAATAATTTCAAAAATCAAATTATAATAGTTACACCATAAGCACATGGTTGATGAATAATATATTTGTTCATTCTTTTAATTGAATAAGACTATAGAATGTACAATTAAAAAAGATATGTGCGAATTTAGATTATAAATCTCATAATTAAGGTATAAGTGAAAAATAATATATTAAATTTAGATAGTCCTGAATACAAATATTAAATATATGATTCATATTTTCTTTAGAAAAAAATGGCGGGAGCTGACACAATAATTATCAACTGGGGAGATCGTATAATTGAACTAAAATTGGAGTTGATTATGATCTTGGATATAATAACTAGATAAAGATACCTAGTAACATTAAGTTGGATTTCAACTTATTAATTTGTAATATGAGGCTCACCATGGGCCTGACTACAAATCAATTCATTAATAGAATATAATTCCAAAACCCATTTTCAATGTATGGAGGATTAAAATTTTAATATAATGAAATTATGAATGATAATAGTTGGAGTGTAGTGCTTAACGCATCTAATAAAGTCAATGGGTTGCAAAGCATTGAATTGTATGTTGAGTATATTGAGGACTTCACTACAAACAAATGTAGTAATATCGGTCCTTTAAATTATAGGAGTTCTGAATAAGGTAATGATGATGCATGTGATGAGAATGAGGTAATGTTGGGTGGACATGACCATAATGAGGTTGAAGAGATGTATGATCATGATGTCGAAAGAGTTGATATTGTACACAATGATAATGAGGACAATCCCATATTGAAAGATTGGAATGATATTAATGATGATGATGATAATTATGAAGTAGGCTTTAATTTGGAGGATGATAACAATGCAAATGTAAGTGTGATATTTCCGGTTAATTTGATGTCACCAACGTCGTCAAATTAATATTTCATTCCCAGTTTGTTTCCTTCAATTACTGAATATATAAATGTTGATATTGCATCTTTAAAATTAAATCCCGATGCTATAAGTGATCAAAATTTATTATGGGATAGTTCTAAAGAGTTTTGTAAGAGTATGGTATTTGATTCGAAGGATGATGTAAAGACAGTTGCTAAGGCATTCTCTATTAGAAATTATTATCAATTAAAAATGGAGGAGTCTATAAGTAATTCTCTTGCATTAATATACAAGAATAATAAGGGTGGGTGAAACTGGAGATTGTGCACAACTAACAAAAGAGTAAAAACTATTAGGAGATAATAATATATAATGGCCTTCACACTTATAGCTTTCTAATGGTGTCGCAAAATCATAAAAATTTAGATTCTATTTTAATTTCAAGTTGCATAAAAGAATTGGTTAAATTAGATTTCAGAATTAAGGTGGCATTGATCATTGAACATATCAAGGAAAGATTTCACACAATGGTATTATATGAAAAAGCATGAGTTGCAAAACAAAATGCACTTACAAGTTTGTTTGGGGTTTGAGATGATTCGCACAAGTTGCTAAGAGTATAGATGTATACTGCAATTCATTGTAATCCAGATTTTAGGTATGCAATCAAATATCATGAAATTTTAAAGAATAATAGACTTATCTTAGGTGTCAGACAATTTGACAAGATGTTTTGAGTATTCAAGCCACGTATCAAAGGATTTACACATTGCGCTCCAGTATTAGCAATCGATGAAACTTTTTTTTATGGAAAATATAAGTGTGTGTTTCTTATAGCATAATCCTTCATTGGTGAAGGCAATGTATTTCTAGTTACTTGTGTTATTGTAGAAAAGAAAAGTTAAGAGCAACTGAGAATTCTTCATGCGATACATCTGACAATACGTATGTTCAAGAAGACACATTATGTCATATCTGATAGGCATATTGGAATTAAACATGCTATGAATGACCCAATCCGGAGGGATTCTATATATCTATATAAAGTAATGTGCCATTAGTTTTGTGGGTTTATTATGATTATTATTTTAATGTAAATATTGATGTTTGATTATATGCAGAGAAAATCAAGTGCGTAAGTTTAAGAAACATATAAAAAATTGAGACAAGACGATCAGAAACATATGAATAATTGAAAAAAATTCTTAAGCATAAGTGGGCTTTGAAGAAAAAAAAAATAAAAGTTGGTTTGGATATGCATAGATAAATGAATATTTGAATGAATTCAAAAATTTAAAAGTTTATATATATATATATATATTGTGTGTGCAAGGATTTGTCTCAGAAAATAGCTTAAGAATACCAAAATTAATTTGTATTCATTTTTTAATAATGAAATTCTTCACATTCTTTCTTTTAGTTTCAATATTAGCATTTAGCTATGATATTTGCATTGCCAAGTTCATAGAAAATCATCGTGAATTGAGGTCTTTTTTTCCCCAAGCATCATGTTTATATTTTCAATAATTTAATGAATAATGTTCTCAATTTTCAATATAATTTTAAAGATAACAATTTGGGTAGTCAAGTGATAATTTAATAGTTTTCTGAATATTTGAAACTTTGGTAAATCATCTTTTACAGCTGACAACATCTTTAATGAGATAAGTTAAATAAAATTCTAGCAATCAGAAAAAATCCATAATTTTTCAAGAAAATTTAACAAAATAATTACTACGATACATGGTAAAGAGATACTTTTGAACTTCAATTAATCAAAATGTGTGAACGTGTTCTTACTTTCTCAATACATTAGTGATATGGTATGATTTGAATCAATATTTGAATATCTAAATGAAGTTAAAAAAAAAAATTTAAAAGTTGGTTGGGATATGTATGGAATGAATTCAAAAATTTTAAAGTTGGTTTGGATATATATAAATATATATGTGTGCAAGAATTTGTCTCTTGAAATAGCTTAAGAATAACAAAATTAATTTATATTTATTTTTTAAAAAATGAAATATGCAACCTTCCTTTGAATTTTTGCATTAACATTTAGCCACGGTATTTGCATTATCAAGTCCATAGAAATTCATTATGAATTGAGGCCTTATTTTTTCTCCAAATATCACATTCATATTTTCAACAATTTAACAAATAATATTCTCAATTTGTAATGTAAATCTAAAGATGAAAATTTTTATAGTCATGCAAAAATTTAATAGCTTTTTGGATATATAAAACATGGGTCATCAATCTTTCGCTACTAGCGCCATCTTTAATAACATACATTAAAAAAATTGACTGTCTGCAAAAATCCATGATTCTTCAAAAAAAGTTAATAAAAAATAAAGGCAATACATATTAAAGATATAACTTTGACTTCTATTATTCAAAATATGTGAACGTATCCTTCCTTTTTCAATAAAGGAATAATATCATATGATTTAAATATTTGAATATTTGAATGAAGTAAAAAATTCAAAAATTGGTTTGGATGTGCATATAAAAAATGAGTATTTAGATGAATTCAAAACTTTAAAAGTTGTCTATAAGCAAAAGTTCATAATTCTTAAAAAAATTAATAAAAAAAATAAAGGCAATACATAATAAATATACAACATTGAAGATATATCTTTGAACTTTTATTATTCAAAATGTATAAACGTATTCTTCCTTTGTCAATAAAGGAGTAATATAGTATGATTTAAATATTTGAATATTTGAATGAAGTAAACAATTTAAAAATTGGTTTAGACATGCATATATAAATAGATATTTCAATAAATTCAAAATTTTAAAAGTTGGTTTGGATATATATAAATATATGTGTGTCTAGGATTTGTCTCTTGAAATAGTTTAAGAATAATAAAAGTAATTTGTATTCACTTTAAAACAATGAAATCCGTATTCTTTCTTTTAATTTTGACATTCACATTTAGCCATTATATTTGTATTGCCAAATCCACAGAAAATTGTCGTGAACTGAGATCCTATTTTTTCCCCAAGTATCAAGTATATATTTTTAATAATTTAATGAATAATATTCTCAATTTGCAATGCATATCTAAAAGATGGCAATTTGGATAGTCATGTCAAAATTTAATAGCTTTCTGGATATTTGAAACTTTGGTCAACTATCTTTCGCTGCCGACACCATCTTTAATAATATATCTTAAAAGAAATTCTAGCTATCAGAAAAAATCCATGATCTTTAAGAAAATTTAATAAAAAATAAAGGGAATACATAATAAAGATATATCTTTGAACTTTTATTATTCAAAGTGTGTGGATATGTTCTGGCTTTCTCAATAAATTAGTGATATGGTATAATTTGAATCAATATTTGAACAAAGTAAAAAAAATTAAAAGTTGGTTTGGATATGCATGCATAAGTGAATATTTGAATGAATTTAAATTTTAAAAGTTGGTTTGGATATATATAAATACATGTGCGTGCAAGGATTTGTCTCTTGAAATAGTTTAAGAATAACAAAATTAATTTGTATTTGTTTTAAAATAATAGTATTTGTATTCTGTCTTTCAATTTAGGTATTAACATTTAGCCATTATATTTGCCTTGCCAAGTCCACAAAAAATCATCGTAAACTGAGATCCTATTTTCTTTTTTCAAGTTTCATGTTCATATTTTCAATAATTTAATGAATAATGTTCTCAATGTCATATCTAAATAACAAATTGGATAGCTATGTAGAAATATAATAACTCTCTAGATATTTAAAACATTGGTCAATCATCCTTCACTGCTGACACTATATTTAATAATATATGTTATAAAAATTTTAGCTATCAGTAAAAAAAATCCATAATTCTTAAAGAAAATTTAATAAAAAATAAAAGTAATACATAATAAAGAGATGCTTTCGAACTTCTGTTATTCAAAATGTATGGATGTGTTCTTACTTTCTTGATAAGGGAGTGATGTGGTATGATTTAAATCAATATTTGAATATTTGAATAAAGTAAAAAAAATTTAAAAGTTGGTTTGGATAAGTGTATATAAATAAATATTTGAATGAATTCAAAAATTTAAAAGTTGATTTGGATAAATATAAATACACGTGTATGCAAAAATTGTCTCTGAAAATAGTTTAAGAATAACAAAATTAATTTGTATTCAAGTTAGAATAATGACATATGTACTCTTTCTTTTAATTTTGGCATTAACATTTAGCCATTATATTTGCATTGCTAAATCAACAAAAAATCATCATTAATTGAGGCCCCATGTATAATATTCATATTTTCAACAATTTAATGAATAATGTTCTCAATTTGCAGTGAAATCTAAAGATGAAAATTTGGGTAGTGATGTGAAAATTTAATAGCTTTTTGGATATTTGAAACTTGGGTCAACTATCTATCAGTGTTGATAATAATATTAAAAAAAATTTAGCTATCAGTAAAAATTCATGATTCTTTAAGAAAATTTAATAAAAAATAAAGGTAATACATAAAAAAGAGATATATTTGAACTTCTATTATTCAAAATGAGTGGACATGTTCTTGCTTTCTCAATAAAGGAGTAATATGGTATGATTTGAATCAATATTTGAATAGTTGAATAAAGTAAAAAAAAATTTAAAAGTGGATTTAGAAATGCATATATAAATGAATATTTGAATGGATTCAAAAGTTCAAAAGTTGGTTTGGATATATATAAGTATATGTGTATGCAAGAATTTATCTTTGAAAATAGCTTAAGAATAACAAAATTAATTTATATTCATATTAGAATAATGATATATGTATTTTTTTCTTACAATTTCGGCATTAACATTTAGCCATGATTTTTGCATTGCAAAGTCCATAAAAAATCATCATGAATTGAGGTCCTATTTTTTTTTCCAAGTATCATTTTCATATTTTCAACGATTTAATGAATAATATTCTCTATTTGCAATGTAAATCTAAAGATGACAAGTTGAGTAGTAATGTGAAAATTTAATAGCATTTTGGATATTTGATACTTGAGTCAACCATCTTTCACTGTTGATACCATCTTTAATAACATATGTTAAAAAGTTCTAGCTATCAGCAAAAATCTATGATTTTTCAAGAAAATAATAAAAAAATCGAGGTAATACATAATAAAGAGATACATTTGAACTTCTATTGTTCAAAATGTGTGGACGTGCTCTTTCTTTCTCAATAAAGGAGTGATATGGTATAATTTGAATGAATATTTGAATAAAGTGAAAAATCTAAAAGTTAGTTTGGATATGCATATAGAAAGTAATATAGTTTGAATATGCTTATTTAAAGTAACATTTGAATGAATTAAAAAATTTAAAAGTTTGTTTGGATATATATAAATATATGTATCCGCGAGGATTTGTCTCTGGAAATAGCTTAAGAATAACAAAACTACTTTGTATTCATTTTAGAATAATGAAATCTATATTCTTTCTTTCAATTTTTGCATTAACATTTAACCATAATATTTCCATTGCCAAATCCAAAGAAAATCATCGTGAATTGAGGGCCTAATTTTTTTTCAAGTATCATATTTATATTTTCAACAATTTAATGAATAATATTCTCAATTTGCAATGTAAATCTAAAAGTGACAATTTGGGTAGTCATGTGAAAATTTAATAACTTTTTGAATATTTAAAACTTGGAATAACCATCTTTCACTGCTGATATCATATTTAATAACTTATATGAAAAATGTTATTGATATTTGCATTGTCAAATTCACATAAAATCATCGTGAACTGAGGTCCTAATTTTTTTTTTCAAGTATCATATTTATATTTTCAACAATTTAATGAATAATGTTCTCAATTTTCAATGTAAATCTAAAAGTGACAATTTGGGTAGTTATGTGAAAATTTAATAGCTTTTTGAATATTTAAAACTTGGATCAGCCATCTTTTACTGTTGATGTCATCTTCAAGAACATATATTAAAAATGCTCTAGTTATTAGCAAAAATCCATGGTTCTTTAATAAAATTTAATAAAAAATAAAGGCAATACATAATAAAGAGATACCTTTGAACTTCTATCATTCAAAGTGTGTGGATGCATTCTTGCTTTCTCAATAAATGAGTTATATGGTATGATTTGATTCAATATTTAAATATTTGAATAAAGTAAAAAAAATTAAAAGTTGGTTTGGATATGCATATATAAATTAATATTTAAATGAATTCAAAATTTTAAAAGTTGTTTTGGATATATATAAATATATGTGTATACAATGATTTTTTTTTTTTGGAAATAGCTTAAGAATAACAAAATTAACTTGTATTCGAGTTAGAATAATGAAAACTGTATTCTTTCTTTTAATTTTGAAATTAACATTTAGCCATTATATTTGCATTGCTAAATCAATAAAAAAAATCATCATAAATTGAGGCCTTTTTTTCCTAGTATAATGTTTATATTTTTAACAATTTAATGAATAATATTCTCAATTTGCAAAGTAAATCTAAAGATAATAATTTGGGTAGTGATGTAAAAATTTAATAGCTTTTTGGATATTTGAAACTCGGGCTATCCATCTATCACTGCTGACACCATCTTTAATAACATAAATGAAAAAATTTTAGCTATCAGCAAAAATCCATGATTCTTTAAGAAAAATTAATAAAAAAAAATAAAGGCAATACATAATAAAGAGATCCCTTTCAACTTCTATTATTCAAAATGCATGGACATGTTCTTGCTTTCTCAATAAATGAGTGATATGGTACAATTTAAATCAATATTTGATATTTAAATGAAGTAAAAAAATTTAAAAGTAGGTTTGGGACTGCACAAATAAATGAATATTTGAATGAATTCAAAAGTTGGTTTGAATATATATAAATATATATGTGTAGAAGAATTTGTCTCTAGAAATAGCTTAAGAATAACAAAATTAATTTGTATTTATATTAGAATAATGAAATATGTATTGTTTCTTTCAATTTTGGCATTAACATTTAACCACAATTTTCGCATTACAAAGTCCGTAGAAAATTATCATGAACTAAGTTTTTATTTTTTTTCTTAAGTATCATGTTCATATTTTCAACAATTTAATGAATAATATTCTTAATTTACAATGTAAATCTAAAGTTAACAATTTGGGTAGTCATATGAATATTTAATAACTTTCTAAATGTTTGAAAGTTGGGTTAACCATCTTTCGCCGCTAACACCATCTTTAATAACATATGTTAAAAAGTTCAAGCTATTAGCAAAAATCCAGGATTTTTCAATAAAATTTAATAAAAAAATAAAGGCAATCCATAATAAAAGAGTAGGGCTATTCACCTAGCCAGATGACCCGGCTAACCGGGACCAACCCAAGCTATTCGAACCGGGTTGAGCTGATTTTTTAAAAAAAGGTTGGGCTTCGGGTCTTTTAGTGAAATTTTCTAAAATATAGGGTCGGACTTTGGGTTAATCTAAAAATTTTAGGGCCAGCCCCGCCCGGCCCGATATTATGTATATACACATATATTGAAATGAAGCCACCCTTTCATGACTCTCCTTTGTTCTTTACCAAAATTGACCCTACAGCCTCTCCTCCTCATATAAAATAAGGGTGTACTCAGGCTGGGTTGGGTGAAATTTTACTCCTACCCGAAGCTCGACCTAAATTTAAATCGAACCTCAATTTATGACCCTAAGCTTGGCCCTAAATCCTTAGGCAGATTTGAGTTCAGGTTTTGAGCTAAAAAAATATTTATTTTGTTTGCTTATTTTTTTAGCTTTAGTTTTCTTATTTCTTGGGCCTAACTCCCAAAGGGCATTACACTATATTATTTGTTTCCTAGGCCTAACTCCTAAAGGGAATTACACTATATTTTTTTTGCCAGAGCATTACACTATATTATTATTATTATTATTATTATTATTATTATTATTATTATTATTATTCAACAAACATATCTGAAATAAAGTTACGGGATAATGAAGATCAAACAAAAAGCAGACATCTAAAATAGTATAATGTAAAAGAAAATTACAAAATGTAGATCTACAATCTAAACAAAGAAAAAAATATAAATTACAATACATTTACTAAATCACACAAACAAAAAAAATGAAAAATACTAAAACTATGGATATACAATTACATCGAAATAGCCAAAACAAAAATCAGCAAGCCAATCAAAATCACAAATCTCATTGAGATCCCAAATTGAATTCACAAAAAAAAAAACAAATATCATCTCAGATCCTCAACTAAAACTAAAAACTCAAAAAGCAAATATACAATCATACAAAAAATTTCAAAAAATAAAAAAATTATAATCATGAGCAAATAGAAAAAGCTTGAAGGAAGAATCAAGAGATGGAGAGAAAGGCAAAGACACAAAAAGAGGCACTTGATGATTTATCGAGTAATGTCGGCCTTATGCAGAGAGAGGAGCGAGTTTGAAGTGTTGAGCCATTGAAGAAGGGTAAGATATGAAGAAAGATGAAGATCAATGAAAAGAAAAGAAAAGAAAAGAAAAGAAAAGGGCAGAGACAGAAGAAAGAGGGTGGCGGCTGTGAATATGTGATAAAAAGAGTTAGAGTTTAGTGTTTCAGGACCCTAATATATATATATATATAATTAAAATAATCGGGTCAGGCCTGGTTAGCTAGAGGTTTTTTTAATTATGCTCGAAGGCCTACCCAATTTGAACTCGAGTTAGACAATAAAACAACCTGACCTTATTCTTAGTTTGGCAGGCTCAACCTGCCCGAACCACTCTGGTTGGGTCAGGTTCTTCAGGCTGTAGGCGTTTTGAATACTCCTAATTTGAAAAGCATGAAACTCTTTGGCTTCTCCTCCCTTCTATATTCTCCTCCATTATTTATTGATACTGATACACGAATAAATAATTTTTGTTCCAGCCTTACTTCTAGATTTGTAGTATCTCGCACGCGCTCTCTCTTCTTATCTCTTCGTCTTTAGCTAGCTGAGATTCAATGTTTTTACTTTTGTTTTGATTTAGATTTGATTGTAGTTTTAGAATTTTTAATATTTTTTTGCGGGATTGTATTGTTTTCATGTTGATTGATTGTATAAAAAATTCAAATTTATTTAATGTTTTGGTTTATTTTTCATTTTCATTTCATTGTTATTTGCATATGGATTTCTTTGATCTATTTTCACTGTTTCTTCAAAATTCAGATCTTCTATTTTCATTGTTTCTTTAAAGTTCATATTTGATTGTATAATAAGAATAATAATAATTATGTGTTTAGGTTGATTTCTCATTTTTTCATTAATGTTTTGTTTTTGATTTGTTTTAGTTATTTCTTTAGAATAAGATCTGTTTGTATTATAATAATAATAATAATAATAATAATATTTTTGGGTGAAAAATAATAAATTAAACTCAGTTCAAATAATTTCCCATTTCGTTTGGACCAAGTAGATTCACTTTAAATAATTTCCCATTTGACTTGAGAAGCCCGACCCAAATTTGCAGGGTCAACTCGAGGCTCAAATGTGTTTCTGCCCAAAGGTATAGGGCTGGGGTATGGGTTATATATCAAATCCCGAATTTAACTCGGGTCGGGCTTCAAATTAGGGTGAAATCTAGCCCAACCTAGCCCGAGTATACCCCTAATAAAGAGATACCTTTGAACTTCTATTATTCAAAATTCGTGGATGTGGTCTTGCTTTCTCGATAAGGGAGTGATATAGTATGATTTGAATAAATATTTGAATGAAGTAAAAAAAAAATTAAAAGTTGGTTTGGATAAGTATATATAAATGAATATTTGAATGAATTCAAAAATTTAAAAGTTGGTTTGGTCAAATATAAATATCTGTGTGTGCAAGGATGTGTCTCTAGAATTAGCTTAAGAATAACAAAATTAATTTGTATTCTTTTAGAATAATGAAATATGTATTCTTTCTTTCAGTTTTGACATTAACATATAGCCATGACATTTGCATTGTTATCCATAGAAAATTATCGTGAAGTAAGGTCTTATTTTTTTTCTTCTCAAGTATTATGTTCATATTTTCAATAATTTAACGAATAATATTCTCAATTTGCAATGTAAATCTAAAGATGATATTTTGAGTAGTCCTGTGAAAATATAATAGCTTTCGGGATATTTAAAACTTGGGTTAACCATCTTTCACCGCTGACACCGTATTTAATAACATATATTAAAAAATTCTAGCTATCAGCAAAAATTCATGATTCTTCAAAAAAATTTAATAAAAAAAGTAAAAGTAAGGCACAATAAATAGATACCTTTGAGCTTCTATTATTCAAAATGAGTGGATATGTTCTTGCTTTCTCAATAAAGGACTGATATTGTATGATTTGAATCAATGTTTGAATATTTAAATGAAGTAAAAAATTTAAAAGTGGGTTTGGACATGCACATTTAAATGAATATTTGAATGAATACAAAAAATTTAAAAATTGATTTGGATATATATAAATATATGTGTGTGCAAAGATTTGTCCCTTGAAATAGCTTAAGAATAATAAAATTAATTTGTATTTTCTTTAAAATAATGAAATATGTATCATTTCTTTCAATTTTGACATTAACATTTAGCCAATATATTTTCATTATCAAGTACATAGAAAATCATCTTGGACTGAGATCATATTTTTTCCTAAGTATTATGTACATATTTTCAATAATTTAATAAATAATATTATCAATTTGCATTGCAGATCTAAAGATGACAATTTGGGTAGTTATGCAAAAATTTAATAACTTTCTTGATATTTAAAACTTTGGTCAACCATCTTTCATTGTTGACACTATCTCTAGTAACGTATGTTAAAAAAAATTCCATCTATAAGTAAAAATCCATGATCTTCAAGAAAATTTAATAAAAAATAAAGGGAATATATAATAAAGATATACATTTGAACTTCTATTATTCAAAATGTGTAGACTTGTTCTTGCTTTCTCAATAAAGAAGTGATATGGTTTGATTTGAATCAATATTTGGATATTTGAATGAAGTAAAAAATTTAAATGTTGGTTTGAATATGTATATATAAATGAATATTTGAATGAATTCAAAAGTTATTTGAATGAATTCAAAAGTTTAAAAGTTGGTTTGGATATGTATAAATATATATGTGCACAATGATTTATCTCTGGAAGTATGTTAAGAATAACAAAATTAATTTATTAGTTTTAGAATAATGAAATCTGTATTTTTTCTTTCAATTTTGGTATTAATATTTAGCCATGGTATTTGCATTGCCAAGTCCACCAAAAATTATTGTGAACTGTGGTTCTATTTTTTTTTTCAAGTATCATATTCATATTTTTAACAATTTAACAAATAATGTTCTCAATTTGTAATACATATTTATAGGTGATAATTTGGGTAGTCATGTGCTTAGATAAAACGAGAAGTTTCATTTCCATTTCGAGTGAATTTTTTTTGGAAAACCAAAGTTTTGTTGCATATTTAGTTGGGGAACTAATAACTACTGTGGAGGTGAGAATTGTCTTTGGTATGCAGAAGATGATAGAATATATTTGATGAATTGTGAAACAAATAAGGTTGAAAAATATTATGATTGGAAATTATAATATTTTTCTTCTAATTATGTGAAACTTCTTCAAGTAGTGGTACGGTTTTATAATAATTTGCATTTATATATGCAATTTTATATTTATGTTGATTAATTTCCCTTTTACCTACTTTAATCACTTGCAGTAAAGAATTTTGTTTAAAAAATATGAATATCAAAAAAATTTCAAATTAATGGAAAAATTTTCTGAAATTACAAAAATATGGTATGCCATCTAGATGATGTGCAAATGTTATGTAAATAGCCTTTTGATGTCATATAGATTTTGTGTATGTATTATGCCCCAATATTTATATATTACCTAATTATAATATATATATATATTGTATAAATATTGCATATATATTGTGTTTTAAGAGAAAAATATACATATAGATTTTATATGTTGCTTGATATAGTATATATATTGTGTAAATGTCATATTCTAAGTGAGAAAATATCTTTATATTTGTGGAATTAGAAAATAAAATTAATATAGAATATTTCTTGACCACTCAATTAATTAAAAATATATACTTTTTAGCAATTGTGTCATTGGTTTAGCAAATTTATACCAAATCTTGTGACTTTTTCAATTTTATAATCTGATTTCAATTGATTTTAAATTAATTAATATTTATTTATTCATTGTTAAGAGTTCAACATTATTTTCATTTTGAGTTGAGTTCTATTTGATTAATAAATTAAAAAGTTTAATAATTATATATAGAGACACGCATACGGCATGTAAGAATAATAATAAATGATAAAAAAAATTCCTGATAAATTTTTATTTCTGATCCTCTAATATAATTTTAATAAATAAATTTTTTTAATAATGCAATTGTTGAAAATGTGCATGCATTTCTATCATTTAATTTTATAATGATTTAATTTATAAATAATATATTTAACTGAATACTATTGAATTAATTAATTTTAATGTCTCCTTTTATAATATGTCCAAATATATTATCTTATAACATAAATTAATATATTAGTGCTAAATCTAATTAAGACAATTTTTTAAAAAATATGATTAATATATAATTTGATACAACTAGTTATTCATTTATTTGTATTTATATAAAATTTAATGCAAATGATCATAAAATTATTTTTTATTGTTTGTGTTTGCTTATTATATTTTGTGAAACTCGTGTATTTTTATTCAAAACAAATAAAAGAAATTATCTAAACAATAGTATTTCTTAAACAAAACAAAGTTTATTTTGCCTAAGTCTTAATTGGAGCCTCTTAAATATTCTCGATCTCCGTGTATAATTTATTAAAAAAAAGCTTTTTTTTATCATTTCTTCGATTGCTTATCCCGTTTAAAACAATGCATTTTTTTTGCTTACAGTAAATAAAAGAAACAATCCAAAAATATTATTTCTTTAAAATTTAAAATAAAAGAAATTATCTAAAACTCATTATTCTTGTTTATTTTCTTCAAAAATACTTCTTTTATTTTATCATTTATGCTTGTTTATCATATTCTGAAAAATTCCTTTTTTAAAAAAATCATATTTTGAAAAACTCTTGTACTATATTAGCATAAATAAAAGAAATTATCCAAACATTAGCATTCTTTATTTGGAAAAAAAAATTTTTTTTTTTGCTTATCATGTTTGAACCTAATATACTTTTTTTTATTAGAAAAATAAAAGAAATTATAAAAGAGTACTTTTAGAAAAAAAATTATTACAAAAATTACCTGATAAAAATAATAGTAGTTTCTTGAAAAAGAAAAAAAAAATTATTATCTCTAGAAAGAGAGCTTGAACTTCGACGTTGTGGTTAACCGATACACGCTCTAACCAACTTAGCTATTCCAGCAATGAGACATTCTATGGTATTTAAATTAATTTTAACAAATTGAATATTTCTGGATTTTCCAATCATTCCATTAATTTGGACTTTACCTTTTAAAAAAATTAAATAATTATAAAGTCTATGAAAATATACATATTATACTAGTCAGTTTCTTTATTTTTAATATCTAATTTTTACATCCTACTATTTTTAAAAATTAAACTGTTTAATCACTATATTAATATTTTCATCCTAAAAATATTAGTCAATTATTTTGATATTATAAAATAATTTATTTATTCTTCCTTTATATATATTTATTATTTTTTAAGTCATATTTAATTTTACTTTTATTTATATTTTTTATACATAATTTATTTTAATTTTATAAATATTATTAAAAAATAATTTTAAATAATACGAATAATATCTTTTATTATTTTACAAACAATCTATATATCATTTATTTTAATTTTATAGGTATAACTAAAAAAATAATTTTAAATAATATATTTTATTATTTTACAGACTATCTATATATAAAATAAAATTAAAAATAAAATAAACTTAATAAATAACAAAGATAAATATACATGAAAGAAGAACAAATAAATTATTTTATAATATCAAAGTAATTGACTAATAATTTTAGGATAAAAAATATTAATAAAAAAATTAAATAATTTAACTTTTAAAAATATAAAATATAAAAATTAAATATTAAAAATATAAAAACTGATTAATATAATATATAAAATTATATAAACTTTATAATTATTTAGCCTATAAAAAAACATTTACATCAAGCACGTCATCCAATAACTCTGCTTTTACCGCACGAAATTTTTGTGTCCAAAACTATACACACACACCCACATTCTTCATTTTTACTTTTAAAACGGTGATTTTTTTATTTATTTCTATTTTTAATTTATTTTCAATTTTATTAATTTATTTATAAATAATTTTTTAATATCATATTCTTAATATACATGTAAAAAAATAAATAAATATATATATAATCTATATAAAATACATACAATAAAATAAATATATATCATATATACCAAATATTTACTAAACATCTAAATTTTTTTAATATTTTTTAATTTTATTTTAATCTTTTATTCTCGCAATATTTATATATTATTTTATATAATATTCACACAACTTACATATAATATCTATATAAAATAAATATAATATACATAGTAAATATATAATACACAAACAATATCTAATAATATTTATAATATTTACAAAATATACATATAAATCTACCAAATATTTACATAACAAAATTAATATTTTTTTACTTTATTTTTATCTTTATAATATGTAAAATTTATTTAAAATTAAATTTAATGGTTTTCAATAATATATTTATATATATATTTTTATTATATTTTATGAGTGTTATTTAATTTTTAAATCAAAATTAAAATTTTTCTTTCATTTAAATCAATAATTTTATTTGGTGAAAATATAATTTAAAATATTAATTTTTATATTTTATTAGCATATTTTTATTTAATAGTGAAGTTTGAAAAAAATAAAAATAAAAGTAAAATATTAATTATAGTGAAAGAAAATATATTTTTGAACAAAAAATATTTATTTTAATAAGAGTGATGTATTTTTTAAATTTCTCTTTTTTTTTCTAAAAGTATAAATATTTTTATTTTATTTTTAAAATAAAATTTATTTATTTTGGATAGTTTTGTAAATGTTCCAAAAAAAAAATCAACTACAAGAAAATAATTAAAATCTTGGGTAATTAAAGATTTTAGAACAAAAAAAAATTATGGAAAGCATACAATGATACATTAGAAAAAAATTGCAAAAACGACTCATTCTTGTACAACCAATGAAAAAATAATGGTCATTATTATCGCAAAATCTTATTTATCTATTATAACACTTATTTTAAAATTAATATTATTTTTCAATTTTCGTTTATGAATATAATTAACAAATATATTGAGAGAATATATTATTTTGTATAAAATCTTTAAAAGTGAAAACATTTTTATATACACAATATATTTTTAATTAAATTTTTTAAAATTTATTTTAAAATTTCATAAAAGTTATAAAATATTTAAAAAGGTTAAAACCGTAATACATATCATATAATTTCCTATTAATTAAAACATTGGCACCATATAATTTCCTCATAATTAGTATTTTTAAAATTAAATTGGCACGATATAATTTTCTCATAATTAGTATTTTTAATTGAATTATAATTTAATATATATAACCAAGTTGACTTATGCTTAATAATATAATAATATTATGAATATATTTTCATTTATAAATAATCTAAAAATCATAAAGATATCAAAATTGAATTTTAAAAATAAAAAAATATTCATAATCAATTTAAAAATATCACATGTTAAATTTAACACATATAACAAATAAACCTAGTATTTTGTTGGCAACAGGATGGGACAGAGGTGAGGAGACAATTTTCATCCCCATTTCTGCCTTGATGGAAAATCTTTGTCGTGTCCTTGATTAATAAATTGGGAAAATTTGCCTCGACCCCTATAAAAATTTTTGTTGCTTTATTTTTTTAATAAATAAATTTAATAATATAAAAATAATAATAATCATAATAATTATGCATTATAATAATATAATAATTCAATAATTATATATAATAAAATACAATAAAATAAAAAAATTAAATTAAACTTATTTTACATATATAAACAACTAAAGCACAACATATAATATGTATTATATACTATAATATATAAATTATATATCAGGTCTCCATGGAGGCAGGGGTGAAAAGTATATTTTTCGTCTCAACCTGCCTCGACTAACGAAGAAAGAAATTTTTTCAAAGAAAGATGACGGAGAATTTTCATTCTATTCAGGGCAAAATTTTCGTTCAATTATCAACCTTAATATAATATTACCATAAATTTTAATAATCTAAATATTTATACAAAATTAGACACTATTTAATTTTTTTTATTTTTATTAAAAAATGGCATGGTATTTATAAAATCAGTACAGTCCAACTTAACATGATTCATTGGTTCCATCAATTTTAAGAGTTTTTAAGGATATATTTACTTGTAAAAAAATTAAAGCAGTTTTACAGAAAATTTTTCTATAGAAAATAGAAAATAAAAATTTATATTTATATGGCATAATTTTTTAAATTAGAAAATAGAAAATAATTTTTTTATTTTTAAATATAAGAAAATTTCAGAAAATATATTTAAGATTTTTTTTTAAAAAAAATTTAAATAAAATCAAATTTCCTAACATAGAAAAGACATAGTTTCATATGGATGTCGAAAAATAATTTTTTATTTTTATTAAGTGAACATATTTTCTGAATTTTTTGTACTCTAATATTTTTTTTAAAAAATAAAAATAAAAATTATTTTTCTAAAAATAAACATATTATAACTGTTTTTATGTATATTAAGTTTTAGAAAAATTACGCGATATAGGTGTTTTGAATTTGACTTTTCAATTCTATGGCAAAAGTTTTTTTTTAAAACAAATGGTCTATGAAGAAGAAACCTCTTCACAAACCAAAATTGACAAAAATCCATTTAACAATTTAAATCTCAAATACCAAAATCCATAATCTCAAAACACAGCATAGACAAAAACAAAAAACACCAAATCAACGGTAACTTTTCTGGAATCTGGCATGAGCACCAGGACCACCAAACTTCACAACGCCTATGATCAGCTACAAGTACTTCTGGTAAAAGGCAACGAGAGCTTTAGCGATGCTCTGACGGATGGCGTAGATCTGAGAAGTGTGACCACCACCCTTGACGCGAATGCGCATGTCGACACCAACGAAACGGTGTCATCCGAGAAGTGTGACCACCACCCTTGACGCGAATGCGCATGTCGACACCAACGAAACGGTGTCATCCAAGAAGCAAGATTGGCTCGTATGCCTTGAATCGGAGGATCTCGGGCTCCACAAGCTCGATTGGGCATCCATTTATCTTTATAAGCCCTCTCCCGCGCTTGCAGTACGTGACCACGATCGCAGTCTTCTTCCTATTGAAGCATTGGACGCACTCAATTGTCGCAGCAGCTGCCATAGTTAGGGTTTGAGCTTGAAGTGCAGAGGACAGTTTATAAAGTTTTTTTTTTTTTTTAAATATACATAAGCGCGCCGCGGTTCTTTGTTTCCTTCTTACTTTTCTTAAATATTATTTTTTTTTATTTTTTTTTATTTTTTTTTATATTTATTTATTTATAAATAATTTTTTAAGACCATATTCTCAATATACATATAAAAATATAAAAATATATAATATATATAAAAATACACATACAATATATAATAACATTTATATAATATATACCAAGTATTCATCGAAAATCTAGTACATTTATTAAACATCTATCAAATATCTACTGATCATTTATTAAATATTTATAAAATATATTTAATATTTTTAACTTAATTTTTTTAATTTTATATTTATTCATTATACATACAAAATTCATATAATATCTACATAAAATACATATAACATACATAAATAAATATATAATAAATACACAATATCTACTAAATAAAACACACACACATATATAATATTTACCAAATATTTATATAACAAAATTAATTTTTTTTATTTTTTATATGTATAATATTTATTTTTTTTAAATAAATTTAATAACTTTTATTAATATATTTTTATCTATTTTGCTTTTTTTCAAGTCTTATTTATTTTTTATAATTAATATTAAAATTTTTCTTTATAAAAAATAATAAATTTATATGCTAAAAAATAATTTAAAATATTAATTTTTGTTATTTTATTAGAATATTCTTATTTAATTGTGAAGTTTGAAAAAAAAAAGATAAAAATTGAAGTAAAATATTGATTGTAGCGAAAGAATATATATTTTTGTAAAAAAAATCTTGTTTTATTTAGGAGTGAGTTATTTTTAAAAATTTGCTCTAATTCTATAAAAAATATAAATATGTTTTTTTGTTTTCTGTAATATTTTTTAAATATTTTTTGGGTAGTTTTACAATTTTTTTTATTTTTTATATATTTTTTGATTAATTCAACATGACTGATTGGTTAAGTCCAATTTTAAATGGTGATTGGTTAAGTTCGATTTTAAATGGTTGCCTCCAATGATTGATTGTAGTAGGTTTGTATATGCTTTAATCCAATTCGAAAATTTATAAATTTTTAAAACCGCATTGAAAGTTAGAAATTTTAAAATTCAATCTCTAAAATCATTTTAAAAATAAAAATATTCATCTTCTATTATCTTAATTTTTCAGAATAATGCATAATGGAGATTTATTTTTTTGGACAATCTAATTTATTTTAATTCAATATGAATATTCAAAGTATTTTCTCAAAAGATAGAAAAATATATATTTAAAATTTTTTCAATCAAACTACTAATATTATTCATAATTTAATTTTAAAATTTGAAATAAAATACTAGCAAAATCCAAAGTTTAAATTTTTTTTGACACAATATTGATTTTTCTCTAATATCACTATCATAAATAGTATAATCCATTATTTACTTAAAAACCATTAATTCAAATGATAAAACACACTAGATATAATTTTTAATTTTCTCAAATATCAAGATAATATGAATACTATTTAGCATTAATAAAATAAATTATTTTAATTGGTATTTATTTTTAAAAAATTATAGTTTTAAATTATACTCCCTCCGTATCATTTATATAGAAAAAGTAAAATGGACACGAAAATTAAAGAAATTTCACTTTTTCCATCTCTATTTACTTAAATACTCCTAAAAAAATATCCCTCAAAACCTACTTTTAAGGCAAGGGTATAAATGGTATTTTGTCTCATTTCACTCCCCAAAATTTACCTAAAATGACATATTTTTCATATAAAAGATACACCAAAAAAAGAAATTTTTACTATGTAAATGATACGGAGGTAGTATATATTAATAAAATATATTTAACAATTTAATGAGAAATTAAATAATATTTAATTATGTTATATTAGATTTTATTAAAAATTATAAGTAGATTTAATTTTTATTAGATAAAATATATTATTAAAATATAATCGATTCTAATTTAAAATAATTTGATATAATTTAATGGAGTTTAATACAGTTGTCGATTCATATATTATCTAATCTCTGAAAATATACCAATTAAAATCAATCGTATATTTAAGTTATATAATTCGATTGTCTCTTTTGTCTTCTTCGATAATTCGATTCGGTTTAGACCTAATTGATAGGCTGGTAAAAATATGAATGTTCATCAGGATTTCGTCCGCCCAGATTGAGTTCCACTCTTTTTCCCCGGGTCTCTCTCTCTCTCAATTCTGGACTTACCGCCTCCTTTAGTCTCTGCTTGCTTCTCATCTTCGAAAGGGTATGCTAATATTACTCAGTTCTTTAGTGGCCAATTATTTGAACTTTTGTGGTGTATTTAGCTTAATCATATTGGATTTTTTACATAATCTTCATAAATAATTATTATTTAATACCCATTACAAAGTTTGTTATCATATTAGCTTCAACTTTTAATTTCAATGCTTCGTGCTTTGTATATGTAACTTTGATGCTTTTTGATTTTTTTTTTTAATATTTTTAGTGAGTATTGAGAAATGCTATCGAGAATATTCATGAATTTGAATAATGAGGGTAATATGGGCTTCATGAGGCAAATTAGAAGATATATATCTGTTTCAAGCAGAACTGTAATGGACATAGCAGGAAATGATGAGGAACTAAAAGTTTTCATTGTTGCTGGAGAGGTTTCTGGGGATACTATTGGTTCTCGTCTCATGGCGTCCTTGAAGAAAATTTCTCCTATACCCATCCGCTTTTCGGGTGTTGGAGGGTAAACTCTTTTTTTTTGGTGGCTATTCTATTAGTAATTAGCTGTTTTCTGACCTTTGTTGCTTAATTTAGTGGATGCAACAATTTAATTTGTGCACTTGTGCTTTAAAATTTTATGTGTAAGGTTTATGATGACCAAGGAAGGATTGGAATCTATGTTCCCCATGGAGGACATTGCAGTAATGGGGATATGGGAGTTGTTACCACATCTGAATAGGATCAGAGTGAGTAGTGAAACATTTAAATATGGTGTTATGACTTTCCTTGAAGCTGCTCTTCTGAATAGTTTACTAGACTTGAATTTAAATATCAGGGAAAGTTGAAGGAAACAATTGAGGCTGCACTTTTGTTTCAGCCTCATGTTGTTGTGACAGTGGATTCCAAGGGATTCTCTTTTCGTCTCCTAAAGCAGTTACGAGGTATCATGAACCACTTTCTTGCTTCTTGCATATTGTGTACTGCTTATGCAATAAGTCTGTTGTAGGAAAATGGCAAAATGCTTTTTGCAGCTAGATACATCCAGGAGCGATTGGATATTCCTGTACACTTCCATTATGTGGCACCATCATTTTGGGCATGGAAAGGGGGAGAAGCGAGACTCAAAAATCTAGCTAATTTCGTGGATCATGTTCTTTGCATACTTCCAAATGAGGAAGCAGTTTGTAAGTCAAACGGATTGGCTGCAACATTTGTGGGCCACCCCATACTGGAAGATGTTTTGGAATTGAATTTGGTATGGATTTATCCCCAAATCTTGGATATATGAAGGGTTAAGAAAGTTCATGCCTTTAAAGGGTTGCATCCTTAAGGTTCCTAGGAAAGTTTTGGGCTTGAAGAATGTAGTTTCACTGTTCTGAAAAGCTGCTATGTTAACGAAACATATATTGTACATATGTCTGCACTTCTGCGTCTTGAAATGATTTTTTTTTTGGTTAGTGCGGTCCAAATTCACTCTTAGAGATGATTAACCTCTAACATGTTGAAGGCTTGTAATGTACAGGGAAAGCAAATCTCACCAAATGAATGCAAAATAGAGGGAAATAATGAAGATTTCCGAAGTAAATATGGAGTACCTTCAGGTAAACTGAAGTCATGAATAGTTGCTGCATTGATCTCAAAATTTTTTGTGTTGTTGAAAACTTGGAGGCTTCATCAAGCTGTAAAAGTATATTATTTTCTGGAATTAATTGTGACTGGAAGGGGCTCATCTATTTCAAACTTTTAAATTCAGTCTGTCTTAATGCTTTATTAATTTTCTTTTTGGAAGGTGCCAGAGTCATTTCCTTGCTTCCAGGAAGCAGATTACAAG
This sequence comes from Garcia nutans, assembly GCA_947685225.1. Classification (NCBI taxonomy): domain Eukaryota; kingdom Viridiplantae; phylum Streptophyta; class Magnoliopsida; order Malpighiales; family Euphorbiaceae; genus Garcia; species Garcia nutans. Next base: position 9,751,806 of record CANTUV010000025.1, read on the forward strand.
AGGTCACCCGGATGCTCTCCATCTTTGCAAAAACCATGGAACGGTTAAAAGACTCTTTTCAGGAGTTAATTACAATCATCCATTTAGCGCCAAATGAACATGTGGAGAATTATGTCAGGAGTTTTGTTCATAAGTGGCCTATGCCTGCTATATTGATTCCTGGGGGACTTCCACACATTAAATATGGTGCATTTAGTGTAAGTCCTTAAATATGGTGCATTTAGTGTAAGTCCTACTTTTCATAATAGTTATGGTAGAATTGTGTTGGAAATATGTAACTGAAGTGGAATGAGAGTTGCAGCTGCTGATGTAAGTGGTTGCTTTGGGAGAGTACATCATCTAACTCAAGATTTGCTAGCACCTGATAATTCTTATGGATACTAAAGTGGAGGTGAGAACTAGTCAATCTGGCAGGAAAGGACCAAGTCATTAATAAGAACCTATTGGACCAATTGCAGCCATCAATTGGCTTCTCTCTAGCAGATTAGAGTTTCTGGTCAATTTTGCTTTAGGTCAAGTTGCATGTTTTCTCAACACATACTCGAGATATAAAAGAAAATTAAAAAAAATGTGGATATCCTAATTTTTCTAGAGAGCAAGTCGATTGGAGGCTACTCTTTATTGAAGTCCATGGCCGCTACTGATAATTTTGAAGAAGAGGTGACAATTGATAAAGGACTATAAATTTTCATTTCTGTTGGTTATTGGGTCTTAACTCTTTGGTCCTTTGAGTTCTGTTCATTAATTGCTTTCTGTAATATTTTAGTCATTAAGTCTTAATTCTTTTAGTTCAAATTTTTAATATTTTTCTTTTTTTTCCTTTCTTCTATTTTGACCTTGAAACCTGTTCTAAATTTTCTTGTTGAAATGTTGCATACTTCTATGAAAAACCTGACTCTTGTATCTAGTGGGACTGACAATGCGGCTAGGAAAATATTGGGTACTTCTTGTGAGTTATTTATTACTGAATGCACCAAGTGCAGAAAAATAAAGTTTCCTCATCTAGAATTTTGGACTGATAAATCATTGTATTCCCATTGAAATTTGTCATTGCAACTGAAGTTGGTTTAATGCCTTCAGGCCAGTAGCATTGCATTATGTACTTCTGGAACAGTTGCTGTGGAGCTGCAGCTAGCACGCTTGCCATGTGTAGTTGCCTACCGAGCCCATCTCCTAACTGAATGGTTTATTCAGTATAAAGCAAAGATACCATACATTTCTCTGCCCAATATACTCTTGGATTCTGCCATAATTCCTGAAGCTCTCTTTCAAGCATGCACGCCTACAAATCTGGCCTCATTGTTGATGTAAGATCTTCTTTGCTTATTTAAGATCTTTTCAACAGAAGAGTGTGAATGTGTCAAATTACATAGCCAAAGTAGTTTCACTTGCATTATAAATTTGTTAGTGCATATAGTCACAACAATGTGGCTGTGGATTGCAACCATTTTGGCAAAATAGCTTCATCCTCAAATTTTTGACAAACTGAATGCTTAACAAAGTAAACCTTGTGAGATGAGAACTTATGTAGGTATTTGAGGGTGTGCATTTGGTCAGCACATGTAAAAGAGAAAGTAAATTGATTTTAAGAACCAAATAGAATTATTTACTACCAAAACCAAATTATACAAACTAAATTTGAATATATTGGTTCGGTCTATTTATTTGATTTGTTGTTAATTGAGCTCTTCATCTTTCAGACATTGAGATTTTGATAAAGATAAAAATAAAGAAACATAAAATATTATCGGATTTATTAAAATCAAATAAAAAATTAGTTACATGCGATATTAATTTCATATAATCAGGTGAAAGAATTGAACTGAATTTGATATAATGATTCATTATTTACTGTGTAATTCTCTTGATGTAATGATTCATTATTAACTGTGTAATTTTCACCCGTAAGCATATGCTCATTGCTAAGATTCTACATCTTTCAGCTAGCTAATTGCTTTAATGTATATAAGCTTCATCATTGTCATCTTTTCTTGTCAGACTTACGGATTACTCCATTGCAGGGAACTCATACACAGCAAGGAACTTCAAGAAAAACAAGCTCTTGCTGCTGAAAAGGTAATCAGTCTTCTGTTTCCTCCGGAAAGAATTATAAACAGCTTGGAGCAACAAGTTACAGAACCGAGAATTTCAACTTGCACGCCAAGCATGATTGCTGCATCCACCATACTATGCCATGTAAAATCATGAGGAATAATTTAACAGGTTTTCGTAACAATTTTGAGCATTGATCAAGTGAGTGAAGTCATAATAGGCAGTGATAACATAGTAATCTATACTTCAAGTTGATAATTATCTTCTGCAAAATTTGCAGTTGCAGAATCTGATTTTCATTCATTCACATTTTGAATTATATGTATCTTCGTGTTTTCAATAATGTTATAGAAGTCTCCCTTTGCACTCTGTAAGTGCATGAGCGTCAATATGCAACTCTGTAGTCAGATATATTTTCTTAGTTAATCGTTATTATTAAATGAATATGTGAAAAACAAATATTGAACTTTGTGTGATTGCGTGGTGCTCCTACTGTTTTAGAATTAATTAGTAATTTTAGGCTATATAGTATTACTTTTAATACGTGAAACGTGTACAATTTTGTGAGAGGAGAACGATTTTCATAACATAATAATTCAGATGTCAAAATGAAATTAAATTGTAGAATTTTAAAAATTAAATGTAATCTAATTTGTAATGTTAAAAGCTAAAATGCAATGAAAAATTCAATTATGCAAGTAAGAACTACCTTTTTTTTTTTAATACAAAATGGTGAATAAGGCTCAAAATAAATAAAAACCAAGCAGAATAATTCTCTTATTAGAGAATCAACGACCATTTTTTTTTTAAACAATTAGAGAGTCAGTGACTAATAACGTTAAGGCCTGGAGCAAAATATGAATAATTAAAGCAAAATTATAAACTAAATGCGAAGAGTAATTTAATACATCTATATGTTTTGTCAAGTACAAGCTATTCTAAACGATAATAATTTAATATACTTAAATATTAGTTTTATTATTGACACTATTAAAATACCCTAAGAAAAATAAACCATCTTATAAAAATAAAACTATGATTTAGTAGAGAAGTAATAGCAACAAAATAGCAAGAGAATAGCTCAAAATTCAACCAAAACAACTCCTACAAACACTCTTTAGTTTATTATATATAAATCTTTCATTTCAGCACAATATCAGGAGACATAGTAAAAAAAAAATTAAAAACAAGAATGGCAATGCCAAGAAGAAAATTCGTTCAATTAAGCTTGATTGTGACCGTAATAGTATTCTCATTCTTGATAAAAGAAAGCAAGGCAGAATGTGGAGGAAATCAAGCAGGTGAACGTCAAAGTTGCAGAGAAGGAGAAAATAAAAATGAAGAGAAAGAAGAAGATGAATTTGCAGACGAAGATTTTGCTGATACTTATAAAGTAGTGAATAAAATGTCAATTAGATCACTTGGTGAGACAGCTTATGCACCATCCGTTGATAATCCAGCAGCAATTTCACCCGAAGCGGCTGTTCAAGCACCAGTTCTTGATCTTGAACTCGGAGGTGCTGACGGTGTGGTTGTACTGGGACACTGAGACTTTTTTTTTTTTTAATTTTATTGTCCATTTCTAGTTTTTATTTGTTTATTTATTGATTGATTTATATGTTGTTGAGTTTTTAATTTAGGGCTTTTATTTTATAAAATTTTTTATCAGTTGATTTTGCTTTTTTTAGATTCTTTTAATTGATGTTTATTTTTTTAATTATTAATTAGGACATTTAATATTATTGAGATTTATATTCTGAAGTCTTCTGTCAATATTTAATATTATTGATATTAATAGTTATTAGTAGATAGAATTTGACCAAGTTTCATTATCTTATTATATTCCAACGCATATATAAGAATAGAAAATAATCAGTCCTTTTATTTGCTTTCTCAATGGTTTATTAATGAAATTGTTGTAACTTGACTCACTCAAATAAATTTGGGAACCGACGAAACTTAATTGATAAAAATTCAAATTAATTGTTAATTAACTAATATTTAAAAAAAGAAAAAGAAAAAGAAAAATGGAATTAAATCTAATTGAAATAATTAAAAATATAATATTTTATATTAAAATATGTGAACAAATGAAAATATTTTAAAAAATACACACTATCTTTCTTATTTTTCTTTTAAATATTTATTCTCATCCTTCCAATTTCAATTAAACTTAAAAAATATTTTAAAAGTCAAAAGTATTAAAGATTTGAAAAATGACATACTATATTAGATTTTTCTCTATATAATTCTAATATATTGTATAATGACCTAAAAAAAGTTCTAATTTTCCAAGCATTTGTATCTAATTTTTACTCTGTAATTTTTAATTTTATTAGTTATATTTAATTTAAAATTTTAGTTGTAATTTTATTTTAGAAAATAATGAAGAAATATAATATTATTTTTTTTATTAATTAAAACTAAATTATTGGCACTTAAAACTTTTATCTACAAATATGGTTTTTATGTTGCAATGCTAATTTAAATTAAAAATTCTAAACAAATTCTTAAATTCAGCTTTGTACTGCTGTGATATATATATATATATATATTTCAATCAGTAAAGATAATGTCATTAATTCAACTAAAAGTACAAAGGAGCCTAAGATGGTTTGAAGAGACAATCAAGGGAACAAAAAGAACGCAAAAGCTTAACAATCTTCAGCATATAAAACAGTTAATCTAATTAAAGGGACACCCCCTGAAAATAGGTTAAGCCGGAGGAGAGATATCAAATAGGCCTAGAGAATAAGCAGATAAAACAAAGTAAGAATACATATGTTGGAAAGAGGTACCAAAGATAAAACACACTGTGCTGTAATAACTTAGATCCTACATGTCCTTAGATTTTATATACATGGAGATTGAGGAGTAAATGAAGAAGATAAACTCTTCAGGAGACTTGAACTTGTAAGTTCTAAGACAACTTCATAAAAAAGTAGAAAAGAGAAGGCGAAGACTAACACCTCGAAAGCAACCATAAGGCTTGCTAAGTAGAGAAAACTTGTGCACGGAGGGTTTGGTCATCCACGAATCACAAAACAAGATAGGCAGAGATTGATTTACTTCTATCATCCTTTTATTGCCAAGAGAATAATAAGCCACGCTGGTTATATATAAAAAAAACACTGGTAAGCCACCATGAAGGTGCAGGGCAAAGAGAGCCAAGAAAAGGCAATATCTTCTACCATGTAGCCAGAGTACAGAAAAGATCTTATTATGGCCGGATCTAAGGAAACAAATCAAGACACAAAAAATTGAAATATATACATAAAACCACCAGAGGACACGCTCATATACATTGATGAATCGAAGACAAGGCTTCTCATGAGAAGGATATTAGCCTTTTGATTCTTAATTTCTTATTTTCAATTGATAATAGCATGCTTATTGATTGGTTGTAATTTTCATATTATTGACTTAAGAAAGTTTGGTATGAACAAAATTTTCATTAGGATTGAGGGTTGATTGGAATGCTAGATATAGCTTTACAAGATCCTTTGGTTCAAAGTTTCTTGTTTTTATTACAAGATCTATTTAATTATGCTTGAGAAGATATTCATAGCATTTTACTTAGTGATTAAGAATTAATTCACTTGAGAGAGGTTTTAATCTAAATTAGAGAAATGTCAATTCAACTCTATTATTTGATTTAATTGAATTGATATTCATAAATGCTTTTTATGGCTAGAGGGATTCAATATATGGATAATATTTTTATCAACTTTTATTGCACAATATTCAATTTTTCTTTACATTAATTTATTAAGTAATTCATATTTTATTTTAATCATCACACAAACTATTGATTCACTAAACAACAGTTGAAAATTGCACTAATTTTTTACGTTGTCCCCAGTAAAACGATATCTTGCTCACTATTTTATTATTTGCGCGACCCGTGTACTTGCGGTAATACTGCGATAACACATATTCGCCATCAATTGTGCTTCTGGGGCAGCTTAACCAAGAAGCTACTAGTTTAGATTGGACAATCAAGGGGATAAAACAACTGAAGGAAGAATTGGTTAATTATTATTTTATAATCAGAGTTTACATAGTTTATATACACTTAGGATTCCCTTATAAAACGGGAGTACAAATCTCTACAAATCTCTACAGCTAATATTCACAATAGAATTATAACTGATATTTATCTATTACGCCCCCTCAAGATGGCAGGTCGTGAAACAATGCCAATCTTGGATCGTAGCCTAGAATAATCAGCAGTATGTAACGCTTTTGTTAAAAGATCAGCAAGTTGATCTTGCGAGGAAACATGTGAAACACGGAGGTGACCATCCTGAACTTGCTTTCGAACAAAATGATAATCTATGGCTATATGTTTCATGCGAGAGTGAAACACAGGATTAGCCGCAACATACGTGGCTCCTAAATTGTCACAGTATATTACTGGCACTTGTGAAGATTCAAGCTTCATCTCTCCTAGCAAATTATGAATCCAAATTAATTCAGCTGAAGCTGAAGCAACAGACTTGTATTCGACTTCAGTTGATGATTGGGCGACTGTGCGTTGCTTTTTCGAGGACCAGGCAATAGGATTTTTGCCCAGATAAATTACATGAGCGCTAGTGGAAGTTCTGTCATCCCTGTTTCCTGCTCAGTCAGCATCAGAAAAGCCATGAAGATTAATTGGTGAATTTTTATGAAGAAAGACACCATAATCAAATGTGCCTGTTAAATAACGTAATAAACGTTTAAGAGCAGCCCAGTGTTGTACTGTTGGTTGAACTGTAAATTGTGATAATTTATTCACAACATAAGCAATGTCCGGCCGAGTTAACAACAGATATTGTAACCCGCCAATTAGAGACTGAAACTCTGTAGCATCTGAAATTGGAGCAGAATCATCTTGATAAAGAGATATCGATGGTGCCAGCGGAGTAGAAACTGACTTAGCACCGTCCATTTTAGCCTTCTCCAGAAATTCACGGATATAATTATGTTAAGACAAAAATAGTCCCTCAGTAGTACGCTGAACATCAACCCCTAAGAAATAATTCAGCTCCCCCAAATCCTTAATAGAGAAGGTTGTACCAAGTAATCTAATTCTCCATTCAATTTCAGCAGTATTATTGCCTGTGACTATAATGTCATCAACATACACTACGAGATACAATAAGGTTTGTCCCTGAGCACAAATGAACAAACACGAATCCGAAACCGATTGTGAAAAACCAACAGTCACAAGAAACGATCGCAGTTCATGAAACTAGGCCCTTGGAGCCTGTTTTAATCCATACAAAGACTTCTCAAGACGACATATGTAGCTTGGATTTTTCCCATCAATGACTCCAGGAGGCTGTTCCATGTAAACAACTTCAGATAATTTCCCATGCAAGAAAGCATTATTGACATCAATTTGGAGTAAAACCCATCATTTTGTTACTGCAATAGATAAAAGAACCCAAATTGTAGTATGCTTTGCAACCGGTGAAAAAGTTTGGTCATAATTAAGTCCAGGCTGTTGAGTAAACCCTCGGGCAACTAGCCGAGCTTTAAACCGAATTGGGTTCCCTTCAGAATCGTGTTTGACACGAAATAACCACTTGCAGATGACAACATTTGACGCAGCAGAAGCTGGTACTAAATTCCATGTATGTTGTTTAACTAGAGCAGCATATTCCTCATCCATAGCTTTTCGCCATTGTGGATTTTTCAGAGCTTGAGCTATTATTTTTGGAACAGGTTGAGATGGCGCAGCAGCCACATGTAAACAAAGCCTATTGATAGGCCTAAAAATATTGTTCTTGCTGCGTGTTGTCATGGAGTGAGTGTTGCGGACCTCACCCGATTGAGTTATAGTAGGTGCAGCAACCTGAACTTCACCAGAATCGGTCGCAACATCTGTTATTGTACCAGTATTATAAGAGGATAGAGAGTCAGATGATGTACCTTGAGTTTGAACAATTTGCAGCGGCGTAGGCTCAGCTATTGGAGAGGAAGCTGCAAATGGAGTGTGAGTTGGTACCTGAACAGGAGAAATATTCGGTAAAACATGATGTGCAGTGGACCAGGACCCAAAATTAGAATTTTGGGCATGACTAGATGGAGGTTCAGACGTGGAGAAAGGAAAAATATTCTCAATAAAGTCAACATGTCGAGATAAGTAGATTTTTGAAGTGGTAGAATCAAAACACTTATACGCACTCTGATTCGAAGAGTAACCAAGAAAGATACAAGGTTTGGATCTTTGTTGAAGTTTATTGGAATTATATGGCCTAAGCCAAGGATAGCAGAGACACCCAAAGATTTTAAGTTTTGCATAATTTGGCACAGTACCATAAAGGTTGAAAAATGGTGATTTATTGTCTAACACTGGTGTTGGATTTCTATTGATTAAATATGTGGCTGTTAAAAAATGCATAAGTCCAAAATTTGGTAGGAAGCTTGGCCATATGGAGTAGAGTTATCCCTGTTTCGACGATATGTCGATGTCTTCGTTCGGCAATAGCATTATGTTCAGGTGTATGTGGGGGTGTTAAGAAATGAGATATCCCTTGCTCCTGAAAATATGATTTTAAGGCAATAAATTCCCCCCCCCCCCCCTTATCAGAGTAAAAGGATCGAATTTTATGCTTAAATAAATTCTCAACCAGATTTTTGAATATAAGAATTATAGTAGAAACATCAGATTTGCGTTTAACAGGGTACAACCACATATATTTTGTATAATGATCAACTAAAACCAAATAATATACCCATCAATTGACTCGACTGGGGAAGGACCCCACATGTCAGAATAAATAAGCTTCAAAGGAGCGGAACTAGTCATAGACGAGTCATAAAATGGCTGTTTGTGCATTTTACTGCACTTACAAGAGTCACAACAGAAATTTGACTCATTATTGGATGCAACAGACAAATTATTGAATTTAAGAATAGAACGCAAAACAGAAATAGACGGATGACCCAGATGACTGTGCCAGACACGATGTGAAGCAACAATAGTATTGAAAGCTGATGGTGGACTTGAAGACTTGGAAATTGAAGGTGGCCACTCATAAACTCCATCAGTTGGCTTGCCCTCCGCTAGTATAGCCCCTGTGCAAGTATCCTTCACATAAAAAATAAAAGGAGTGAATATCACTTCAACATTATTAGACAAACAGAACTGATATACAGAAATCAAGTTCTTGTTTAATCCAGGTACACACAAAACATTCAATAAATTCAACGGTTTAGTCGAAGTCTGTAAAGTAACAGAACCAGTATGAGTAATGGGATAGCTATTACCATCACCAAGCATCACATTGTCAGAACCATCATATTCAGAATGAGCAGAGAGATTCTGAATATCTTGAGTAAAATGTTGATTCGCACCGGAATCCATTATCCAAGATGGTCCAGTAGCAACACAATTCACCTGAGGCTTATTATTTTTATTTCCAGAACCAGCAGTATCAGATTCAAACAACTGAGGACATATCTTCTTCAGACGAAAAGTTGTATGATTCGGTCGGCCACAAAATTGACAAATAATTCCAGAATTAAAGTTCTGTGATTTCCAATGACCTCCAGAGTTTCCAAACCTGTTGTTTGTTGACTGTCGATTTGATGAGGAACCAGAATTTTGATGTAATTGTGTGGACTGGTTGCGATTCCCTTGCTGTGACTGTCCTCCATTCCGATTTGTGTAATTAACAGTAATCGGAGCAACAACTGAAGTAGTATCACGAGCAAGCTGAAGTTCAAAATCTGTTAATTTATCATGAAGCTCCTCAAAAGTGATTGGAGTTTCACGAGCTCTAATTGCAGCTGCCACTTCCTTGTACTCACTTGGGAGTCCATGAAGCACATACAACACAACATCAGACATAGATACAGTAATCCCAGCAATTGCTAGAACTGAAACCGTAGCCTTTACCTTTTGCAAAAATTCACTAACAGGAGCAGAGCCTTTCTTAATCGTAAATAATGACTCTTGCAAGCTCATAATTCTCGCCTGAGAGGGTTTGGCATATGTGTTTGCCAAAGTTGCCCACACTTCATATGTTGTCTTTTGACCAACAACATAAGGAACAATCTCTGGAGACAAGGATGCGACTAAGGCACTGCGAATCAGTTGATCTTGCCGTCGCCAATAAGGAATAGCTGATTGAGCAGCAGTAAGAGGACTTTCAACAAATTTCATGAAATCATAACCAACTAGCAGTGACTCCCACTGAGTGTGCCATGACATATAGTTTACAGACGTTAGTTTAATTGGGGCTTGAGATGCTGCATTAATGGAGATAATTTGATTCTCTGCAGCAAGATTAATAGCAGAACCTGATGCCGGTGTTTGGACAACCGAAGGTGATGATTCAAGTGTATCATCATTAGCCATGATACACAAAGGAAACAAAGAGTAGAGACAAGAACGGAAAGGATCAGATAGAAGTCGTGAGGCAAGAAAGCTCTGATACCATAAAACAACTGAAGGAAGAATTGGTTAATTATTATTTTATAATCAAAGTTTACATAGTTTATATACACTTAGGATTCCCTTATAAAATGGGAGTACAAATCTCTACAAATCTCTACAGCTAATATTCACAACAGAATTATAACTGATATTTATCTATTAGGGGACACACCTTGAGTCGAGTTGGGCATCTGGACCCTTATGCGGAGGAAGAATCCTATGGTTCAAATTACGGAAGTTTTGCTCTGAAGCTCGGGGGAAATTCTTCAGATCAACTGTAAAGTGCTCGTGCATCTTCAGTGGCTGCTGCTTACCGCCGTTTAGCAAATGAATCCACTGACAGTTCAGGAGTTCCTGGAGTACATGAAGAACCTTATCCTGATTATTCCATGTTCAGTCAGCATGACAGACCTGGTGCCATGGATTATGTGGGAGAAGACAATATTGATATAGAAAGCCCACATGAGGTTGAGTCTAAACTTGATTGTAAGCCAGATCCTGATGAACATTCTTTTGATTGTGAATATGAACCCGATCCTGATGATTCTCAGAGTAATGACCATCATGTGATGGAGATCCTGGAAAGGGAGATTCAGTTTACCAAAACTATGGATGAACCTGATCCAGATGATTCCAAAGCAAAACAGAACAATTTAGGAGATGGAAGCATCCAGGGATCTGGTCATAACAATTCGCTAAAGACTAAAAGCATGAAAGACCAAGCCTGTCTAAATAAGGCTTATAGAGAACCTGATCCAAAAAAAACAGAATTGTGCAGGCAGAGCTTGATCCTGATGATCATTTGGCAGGTTCACAGGAAATATTGAAAACAGAAACTGATGAAAGCGTGATTATTGATGAACCTGATCCAGATGACTCAGAAACAAAACAGAGCAATTCAATAGATGGAAACATCAAAGGATTAGATCAGAATAATTCTCTAGTGACTGAAAGCCCAGCCTATCTGAACAAGGTCAGTTATACAGAACCAGATCCTGATGATAATTTAGTGGTTGCACAGGAGATATCCAGTGTGAAAATTGATGAGACAGATCCTGATGATGAAGAGTTACGGAGAATCCAAGATCCTGTTACTGTTATCTGTAGTTGGCTGTAGAAGGTCGTCGAGACATTGAGAGCTGAAGTTAATCCCATACAAGCAACGGCCACCTTCGAAACTCTTTTTAAAATTATTAGGTAAGAAATTTAACTTGGTTATCTTTCATTAATGATTTAACTTCCTGCTCTGTGTTTTGGATGATAAGTATATTTCATCACCTCCAATCCTACTGTATCGTTCCCTAGCTTAGTAATGATGATATTACCTTTTCTGCGACTTTCAGTGCTTAGGTGCTAACAAAATCTTGAATAATTTCTAATGTTTGGCAGGAATGTGATTGAACACCCACATGAAATGAAATTCAAGAGACTCCGCAAGGTACACATGCTGATAGCCATATGGAAATTTTCAATGTTTTTTTGGAAGTTCGCTTTCAGTTTACAGTGTCTATTGTCTTAATTGCTATTTACTAACGAGTGTCATACATTGCAGGCAAATCCCATATTCCAAAAGGATATTGCCAATAACGAAGGTTTCCACTTTTTCTCCAATCTGTTAAATTGCATATTAGAAAAAAGTTATAACTCTTTTGCTAGTTATCTGGTCTGGATTATTCGATGCTCGGAGATTGATATGAGCCGTGCCATGTGATGATAGAAAGTCTAACATCTTGTTCAGAAGTCAATATATAATTTACATTCAAGATAGGGTAGTGCATCGAAACATGAGAAGTGCTTTACTTTTAGTTGAGTATTGACTGACTAAATGAAACACTGTTTGTGCACTAGGGATCTTGAAATCTGAAACTTCGAACTGTAAATCATTACGAGTATATTATGGTCTAAAATTTACGTAAAATATGGCTGGCATTAACTTGGGAAATCTAATTGCTCAGGCTGTTCTGATTCTAACATCCAACTAATGGGTCAGGTTACCTACAGCATAAAACAGTAGTCTAGCGTGAGTGGAGAGTAAAATCATGCAATGTATGTAACATGCTTTTGAAAGAGTATGGAGTTACTGCTGGAATAAAAGACTCTTGTGTTTTTTGTGTTTGCACTTTTGCAGCTGCAATTGAAATTCTGCAGATGGTTGGATTTATTGAAGATGTTGTCACTGACGAAACTGCGAAAGCAGAAACTTGTTTAGTGTTGAAGCGGAATGATCCAGGCTTGTTGTGGCTTGCCAAATCATCCCTGGAGGTAATTGTGGTTTGCTAGCCATTAGAAGCATCGACAGACTGAAGATGAAATTTAAACCAATCCAAAACTGTAAATAGTGCCATGTATAAAAGAAGTTTGTAATGTGGAACGCGCTGGTGCGGCTTGACTGAACTTCTGAAGCAGCATTTCGTCAGAACATTAATTACAAATCATATTTATGTTCTGGACAATTGAGTGTCAGATTTGCATGTATAATCATATTTGATATTTTGGACAATTTAGTGCAAGATTTCCATGTTGATTATTGCACATTTCTGTTGATAATGCTTTTGGAAATTCATCATTTAATAGATCGAAATGCTATTAAATTATTATTATTATTAAACTAAAATTTTACGAATTAAAAGCCCGTATTAAAATAAGCAAATGAAGTGACAAGATCATGGGCTGCCCTTTTAGTATTCCTCTTTGCCCGTATAAATGATAAATTTTTAAAGAAAATAATACTCTTCGCTGTATTTTTAAAATTTTTTATTTTTTTATTAGTGATATTTTAATTATTTTATTATAAACTCATAATAAATTATATAAATTTTATAAATTTTTTATAAATTAATTATAAATTAATTATAAATTTTATGTAAACTAATAAAAATTTGATATTTTAGTAAATATTTTATAAATTCTGATATTTTGATAAATATTTTATAAATATGATATATTTAAAATTATTTTTAATTTTTGTTATATTTTTGTTAAAAGCACAAATTTTTAAACTGTTTTTTTTTAAACGATGCAATATGAAAGAGGAAATTACATCATCCTTTATTATTTTCCGTGAGCCTTTTTTGGAATTTACGGCAGCAAACCTTTATTTTTTTTTCAAAACAATATCCGTGCGTGCTAATTTTTTTCAAATTTACAATTTTAATCTGTAATTTTTTATCTTTTAATTTATTTTTTATATGTATTTATTTATAAATAATATTTTTTAAGATCATATTCTTAATACACATATAAAAAAATAAATATATATACAATATATATAATACACAATAAAATAAATAATATCTACCACATCTACAAAATAATATATCTAAAATATATTAAAATAGATACAATATATCTATAGTACATCAATATTATATTAACAATTTTATTTTATATTTTTTTTTCAATACATACAACATATAATATAACAACAATTTTACTTATACATAATATCTAGAATGTATCAATACTTTTATTATATATTTTCTTAACATATACTAAACTTCTACCATACATCAATGGTACATCAATATTATATCAAAACATCTATAATATATTTTCAATACATCAACATTACATTAATAATTTTTATTTTGTATTCTTTTAATATATACAACATATAATACATTTATAATTTTTTCCTTATATACAACACATATAATATATCAACACTTTTATTATGTATTTACTTAACATATATTAAACATCTATCATATATCAACACTACATTAACATTACATCAATAGCTTTATTTTGTATTTTTCTAATATATATAACATAAAATACATTAATAATTTTAATTAAAAATAATAAGTGGCGGAACCAGAAATTTACTGAGTGGATGTCGCAGGCGTCATGTGTAGTGGCCGATGGGAGCTGCCGACGGTACTGCAGTGGTGGTTGCTGCTGCCTACTGGTGGCTTAGGGAGGAAAAGGGGAGAGAGAAGGAGAGGGAGAAGAGAGGAGAGGGGCTGCGCTTTTACACAGCCTCTTTTTTTAAAACCCGCCCCAGCAAAACAACGCCGTTTTGTTAGGGCTTTATTTTTTTTTAAATTACCTCTAGTGATACTGCATCGTTTCGTCAGAAGTTATTTTATAAAAAAAAATTAGCCCCTGACTAAACGACGTCGTTTTATCAGGGGCTAAATTATAAAAAACTAAAAAAATTTGCAGCGAGGAGTTTGTCTATCTCTCACTGCATAAAACTCAGCCTCCTTCAATTGAGGGGCTGGGTTTAACTCCACCGACTGCCAGTATAAGTCTCCTCCCTTCTGGCCGCCGGTGAGGAGGGGTCGATGACCCCACACGACCCTATAATCATTCCGCCCCTTCATATAATATCTATATAATATACACACAACTTATATAAACAAAAATAATGTATCTATAATATATCTGTAATATATCTATAATGCATCAATAATTTTATTTTATATTTTTCTTAGATAAGCAAAAAATATATAATATATATAATATATCAATAATTTTATTTTATTTTAAAATAAATTTAATAATTTTTATTAATATATTTTATATATTTTTCTTTTTTAATTATTTTTTATGACTGTTATTTATTTTTTGTTATTAAAATTAATTTTTTTTATAAAAATTAATAAATTTTATATGTTCAAAAAATATTAATTTTTATTTTTTTATTAAAATATTTTTATTCAATAGTAAAGTTAAAAAAAAAGATGAAAATTGAAGTAAAATATTTATTGTAGCGAGAAAAGAGATATTTTAAAAAAACTTATTTTAGTGAAAAGTAAGGTATATTTGAAAATTTACTCTAAATTTTTTTAAAAAATATAATTATTTTTATTTTTTTAATATTTTTAAAATAAAATTTATTTTTTGAATTGTTTTATAAACTCCCTCAGCATGAAATGATGGTATCAAACTCTATAAGAGTTCAGTTTGGAGTCTTTAAAGTGTGAAAAACTTTGAGACACTCTAATAAACTTTATCAACTCCTGCACACTTGTGCCACAAAAGCACATTTCTTAGCAAAATTGTTTAACAATGAGAATTCAGGCCAAAAAAAGCCCCTTCTTCGTCAGACCACTGTAGATAGATCTATTCCGGCCATTGAATATAGATAGATCTATATTGCAATTGATCAATATTACATAAATTTTATCCTAAGATTGATTTTTAAAAAAAAAAAAAAAACCAACCCGGGTTCAATGAATTTTTTTTATTGCAAGTTAAACTTAGATGGCAAAATACCTTGTAGCAGCCTCCATAGAAAATTTTCAACTTTTAGTGGCAGGTTGTTATTCGATATCTTTGCCTAATTATCTTCAACAGCTCAATCATTAATGCTTGTGAACTTCATAACTACAACTTTATATCCAAATTTTACCTCATGATCCTCACTCTTCGAGAAATACCAAATGAATTTATTTGACAGTTTAAAAATTCTAAGAAAAATTTTCATGATCTTACAAGCACCAGCAAAAACAAATAGACCATTTAATACATTGACATCCTTACCCTTACCATTATTAGTCAAAAATCTCTCGCCTTCATATTTTCACAACCCGGCAATGAAACAGAGTGAATACAAAAATTTTGCTCATCATTCAACCACGGGTCCTTAACAAGCATATAGTCCTTATCAACAGACCGAGCATATAGTTGGGATTTTTACGTAGATATGGGAGCAAGTCTCATATTTTATTAAAATATAGAATTTATTTTCATATTTATCAATATATGAAAATTAAAGGTTTAAACCGAAACTATAAATTTTGTTTTGTGATTTTTTTAAAGTTTCGGTTCATACATATATACACATATATGCTCAGATTTTTCTTTTTTAATAATAATAATAATAACAATAATAATAATAAGTTTCAAAATCAATTTCACTTTTATTTTTTTAAATCAAAACGCCAATAATAATAATAACAATAATATAATTAGGTTTAAAATCAATTTCACTTTTATTTTTTTAAATTAATATAAATTTGATATTATAAAATTAATTTAAATTTATATATTATAAATCACTTTCAATTTATATATTATTATTATTATTATTATTAAAAAAATAGAAAGCTGGCTGAGGGGACTTAAGTGTTAACTTTTGGTTTATACATTAACAAAAACAGAGAAAAATAGTGTTAATTTTCGGTTCATACATTAATAAAAGAATACATCACATAAATTTTAATTAATAATAATAATACATAAATCAAAAGTGATTTATAATATGTAAATTTAAATTAATTTTATAATATCCATTTTATATTGATACACATAAATTTGAATTAAGAAAGTGATTTATAATACATAAATTTAAATTAATTTCATAATATCCATTTTATATTGATTTTAAAAAATAAAAGTGAACTTATTATTATTATTATTATTATTATTATTATTGGTGTATTGATTTTAAAAAAATAAAAGTGAAATTGATTTTAAACTTATTATTATTATTATTATTGTTGTTGTTAATAAAAACAAATAAAAAGCTGGTGGAGGGGATTTAGTCCCCTCAGCCAACATATATGTTAGAAATTAAATTTAGTTTCCTTTTAGAGTTTTCTAAAATACTTAATAGTGAAGTATCCTTAATTTAGTCAAATTGAGTTTGACTTAGTAAAAGAGGTTTTCAAATTTAATTTGAATTAGTAAATGAAGTTTTTAAATTAAACTTGAATTAGTTAAGAAGGTTATCAAATTGAATTTAAATTACTTAAGAAGGTTATCAAATTAAATTTGATAATCCATAAACCTCCTTAGCACAACTATAAATATGGCTTATGACCATTTATTTAAAGAAGTAATGAGAGAGATTAAGAAAGTGAGATAGAAAGTGGTAGTCTGTGATAAAGTTTTGAGTGAGAAAAAATTGAGAGGGTTAGTTTCAATAAGCTAACGCATAATATGTTTGAGTGTAAATTTTTTTCTTTCTATATCTTGTAATTTGTATTTTGTTAATTAATAAAATTTTGAGTTTGTTATCAAACTTACTCCATGTTTAGGCAATTAAAAAATTTAATTTAATTGTCAACTTCTGAAATCAAAGCTAAGGTTGGATCAAGATGACTTCAAATTCAACATTCGGAGTTCAAATTCAATCAATAATTTTCAAGTTCGATGGAAAAAAAAATTGTGATGTGGAAGCATTTAATGGAGTTGTGCTTAAAAAGCAACGATTATGGAAAAATTTTAGAAAAATATATTGTTGAAAAGGAAAAGTCATCAGCTGAAGAATTACAATAGTTGGATCATGATCGTTCATTAAACCAAAATGCTTTATTTTTAATCTGTCAATCCATAGAACTATCAGTCTTAGAAAAGATATTTCATGCTAAAACAACAAAGGAGACTTGGAGTATTCTGCTCAGAAAATATAAAAGTGCATACTCAGTCAAACGAACAAGGCTGCAAGGATTAAAAAGACAATTCGAGTTGATGGAGCAAGAAAAAAATGAAAGTATTCTTGACTAGTTCATAAGAATGAAGAAACATAGTTAACGAAATGGAGAATAATAGTGATCAAATAAAAGAGAAAGATATCGTAGAGAAGATTTTATGTATGTTGTCCAATCACTTTGATTATGTGGTAACAACCATTGAAGAGTCCAAAAACTTAGAAAAAATTACTCTTAATGACTTACAAGCTTCATTAGAGTCACGTAAGATGTGGATGAATGAAAGGTCATCGAGCACAATGGAACAAGCATTAAAAGCTCAAATGAATTTAAAGAATGAAAAAAAATGCCCAAAATAGAGCATAATCAAGGAGGATCTAATTTTAGAGGCAGGAGAGGCAAAAATTTCAAACCTACTTCCAGACAACGAGCAAAAGAAGGTAAATCCCAACAAGATAAATCTAATATTCAGTGTTATAAATGCAAAAAGTATGGCCACTATCAATCTCAGTATAAGACACACATTCAATGTCATAATTGTAAAAAATATGGACATTATGGCAGAGAATGTCTTGTTAGAAAATCATACCATAAAGACAGTCTTATTGGAGTAGCTCGAAATGATGGTGCAGAAATCTTATTGGTGGCTACTCATGAAACTGGTAGTAATAATAATTGCCAGTGATTAATAGACTCGGGTTGTAGTAATCATTTAAGTAGAAACAAGAAAGTCTTCTTCGAGTTATATGAATCTTTCTACTCTTTTATGAAACTTGGTGACAACTACCAGATTTCAGTTATAGAAAAAGGAATGATTGCTATCAAAATGAAGAATGGGTCTTCAAACTGTATTTTTAAAATTTACTATGCTCCTACTAGTTGTCAAGACTTATTAAGTGTTGGACAACTGGCAGAAAAAAGCTATGACTTGTGTTTTAACAAGCACATGTGTATTGTAAGTGATACAAAAAAAGAATGATATTGAAGACGAAGATGTCATCCAATCATCTATTTCCAATATACATCAATTATGGTAATATATCTTACTGTAATTCGATGATTGTTGATGATAATTGGCTATGGCATATGCAGCTTGGGCACTTGAATTTTGGGAGCGTTACATTTCTTGCAAACAAGGAGTAGGTCTTAGACTTGTCAACTATTCAAGTTCCTGACCAAATTTGTGAGCATTGCATTTTAGGAAAGAATCACAGAGATCCATTTCCTATAATTCAGGCATGGAGAGCTAAAAGACCGCTAGAGCTTATGCATTTAGACTTATGCTATGTGGAGGTTCCATCTAATAGAGGTAACAAATACTTCATTACTTTTATTGATGATTTTAGTAGGAAGGCATGGATATATTTCTTGAAGCAAAAGTCTGATGCATATGAAGTAGTTAAGAATTTTATGGTATATGCTGAAAAGCAAAGTGGTTATCAGCTCAAAATTTTGAGAACAGATACAGGCATAGAATATATTGTTTGTGATGTTTTTCTAAGAGAGCAGTGAGTTAAACATCAAGTAATGGCTAGGTAGACTCCTCAATAAAAAAGAGTAGCAGGAAGGAAAAATAGAACTATCATGGATATGATGAGAAGCATGTTGCATTGCAAGAAATAGCCTAAAAGTTTTTGGGCTGAAGCCATGGCTTGTACGGTCTACATTTTAAATAGATGGCATATCAAAAGTGTTCATGATAAAACTCCGCAAGAAGCATGGAGTGGAAGAAAGCCCAATTTGAGCCATCTGAGGGTGTATGGCTGCATTGCTTATTCATAAGTACCAGATGAGTTAAGAAAGAAGCTTGATGATAAGGCAGAAAAATGCATTTTCATTGGTTATAGCTTAGAAATAAAGGGATACACACTATACAATCCAAAGACTCAAAAGGTGATTATTAGTCATGATGTTACTTTTTATGAAGATGGAATATAAAATTGGTCAGAAAAAGAAAAGAGATTGTTACCAATACCAATGTTCATTAACATTGAATTGGAAACAAGAAATCAAGCCGGTGAACAACCTTCTACTTCAGTTTCTGAAAAGCAGCAGACCGATCAACCTGAAACTGCATCTCCATTTGTACTTAGATGCTCACAACGTGATTGCCATCCACCAGCTTATTTAAGAGATTATGAAGTTGGCGATGATCCTGGTAATGATGAAGATATTGTTCATTATCCTTTCTTTATAGATTGTGATCCAGTGATGTTTGAAGAAGCAACTAATAATGATCGATCGATTAAGGCAATGAATGAAGAAATTCATACCATTAAGAAGAATAATACATGGTAATTAACTGCTCTATTAGAAGGAAAGAAACTAATTGGAGTCAAATGGATTTACAAGATAAAATATAAGCCTAATATAGAAGTTGAATGTTTTAAAGCGAGGTTAGTTGCAAAAGGATACAAATAAAAATAAGGTATTGATTACGTTGAAATATTTGCTCATGTTGCTAGATTGGATACTGTATGTATAATTATTTCACTTGCTGCTCAAATTTGCTAGAAAATATACCAAATGGATGTGAAAATGGCATTTCTAAATGGTGTACTTGAAGAAGAAGTATATGTTGAGCAACCACCTGGTTATGCAAAGAGATGTGAAGAAGACAAAGTCTATCAGTTGAAAAAGGTTTTGTATAGGCTTAAATAAGCTCAAAGGGCATGGTATACTCGTATTGACACTTATTTTCTTGATCATGGGCTCCACAAGTATCCTTATGAGCATACTTTGTATATTAAGACCAACAAAGATGGAGATATAATCCTTGTTTGCCTTTATGAGGATGATTTGATCTTCACCAGTAATAAGCCAAAGCTTTTGTCAGAATTCAGGGAGGATATGATTGCTTATTTTTATATGACAGATATGAGATTGATGTCCTACTTTCTTGGTATTGAATTAAAGCAAACAAAAAAAGGTATTTTCATTTCACAAAGAAAGTATACGCAAGATATTTTGAAAAAATTCAAGATGAAAGCTTGCAAACCAATACTAACACCAGTTGAAGAAAGACTAAAGCTTATGAAAGATGATAGTGGTGATTTAATTGATGCGAAAAACTTCAGAAGACTTATTAGAAGCTTGAGATACTTAACCGCATTAAGACCTGACATTGTTTATGGAGTTCGAATTGTAAGCGAATTCATGGATTCATCTCAACAATCTCATTGACAAACTGCAAAAAGAATTTTAAAATATATTAAAGCTACACTTGATGATGACATATTTTATTGAAATGCTAATGATATAAAGCTAGTTGGATATACAGACAGTGATTGGGCAGGTGATACTAATAAAAAAAAATTACTTCAGGTTATATTTTTAATATTTGTTAAAGCACATTTTCTCGGTCCTCAAAGAAACATCAAGTAGTAATTCTTTCAACAGCAGAATCAGAGTATATAGCAGCGGCAAGTTATACTACTCAAGCAGTTAGGCTACAAAGAATACTTAATAAATTGCAACATCAATAAGATGGTCCAACGGCAGTTTATTATAATAACAAATCAACAATTGTCTTAATAAAGAATCCAGTATTTTATGGTCGCAGCAAGCATGTTAACATTAAACATCATTACATTCGAGATTTGATGAAAGATAAAGAAATAGTGGTCAAGTATTGTGCATCTGAAAATCAAATTACAAATATTTTTACAAAGCTACTCAAAGCTGATATATTTTTCAAGTTGAAGAAAATGTTCGGAATAATCAAACAAAGTTTAAGGAATAATGTTAGAAATTAAACTTGGTTTCCTTTTAGAGTTTTTTATAATACTTAGTAGTGAAGTATCCTTAACTTAGTCAAATTGAGTTTGACTTAGTAAAAGAGATTTTTAAATTGAATTTAAATTAGTAAATGAGGTTTTTAAATTGAACTTGAATTAGTTAAAGGAGGTTATCAAATTAAATTTGAATTACTTAAAAAGGTTATCAAATTGAATTTGATAACCCATAAACCTCCTTAACTCAACTATAAATATGACCTATGGCCATTTGTTTAAAGAAGTAATGAGAAATTAAGAAAGAGAGATAAAAAGTAGTGGTTTGTAGTAAAGTTTTGAGTGAGAAAAAATTTAAGAGGATTAGCTTCAACAAGCTAATGCATAACGTGTTTGAGTGCGAAATTTTTTCTCTCTATATCTTGTAATTTGCATTTTGTTAGTTAATAAAAGTACGAGTGTTTGTTATCGAATTTATTCCATCTTTAGACAATTAAAAATTTTAATTTAATTGCCAACAATATAAACTGAAACTTTTCATGCATTAGAAAAAAAATGAAAAAATCAAATTATAAACTGAAACTTATAGTTTCGGTTTATGGTCAATCAAAATTTGGTTTGTGCAATAAAATAAATAAAAGCTACAAATCTTATATTTTGATAAAATATGAGAATTGTTCTCATATTTATGTAAAAATTCCCATATATTTAGAGAGCCTTAACCCTATATACATAATTTTTTAAAAGTATATTTTGGCCTCTCCAATCATTTTGTTCTTTCACTTTTCTTTTCTCTTTGTTTTCTTTTTCTTGAATTTATTTTTGTCAAGTTTAATGAAAATTCATGAAGAAAATAAGATTTTTAGACATCAAGAAAAGTCGATCAATATGTCTATAATTTATAAATAAGTTACTTTGATTTATTTCCACTTTTCCTTTAAAAATTTTAAAATTTGAATCTTTCTTAATTTTATTTATAGGATTAAGTTCTAGTAAAAATAAATATGTATTCTAAAGTCAAAAATTTTGTAAAGAATCAATTAAATTATCAAAATTCATATTTGAAATCCTAAACTTCAAATGTTAAGTTTTGGATAATTTCTCCACTCTCACTTTCTTTAGATTATGCATATCTAGATGTTATATTAATAATTTAAGGATGAATTTTTTTTATTAAGTATGATAATTTTGCAACATTGGCAAAAAAATTTGATTAGTAACAAGATGATAACAAAAAATTAATAATAATTTGAAATTTGTTTGGTAAAAAATATAATATATTTCATCTTGTTGCTTGAAAATTTTTAATAGAATTGGAAAAAATTTTAATTGTAAAAATTTATTAAATTTTTATTAATATGGAATTTTGTCCCCATTGATATACAATCCTACATCCGCTCCTTATGTGCATAAATATGCCTTCTATCTCCTACTCTTCAAATAACCTCTTCAACTAGCAATTTCTTTGCTAAATAGATACTTTTCCATATATATATATATATATATATATAAATGGATTCAACACCTCCAATGCATTAAGAAAGTATCCCTTGGAAAATATTTTACTTTGAAAACTTTAATCAGAAGAGAATCATAATTGGCAATAACAAATCTTTGTCCTTGTTTACAAAGCATTGCCAAATTGAAGTGCGTAGATTTTTTAAATCAGATTTCTATTTTGGCATACATAATCTATGCCAACTAACTCAATAGATTTTCTTATTGCCATTTAATTTAACTTCTAACTTCACCATAACGAATTCATTATTTTTAAAATTTGATCACAAAGATGAATAGGGATCATAATGCAGTAAGTTGGTTATCGCTTTTCTATAACCTAATTTTTCAGCTACCCAATCTATTAAATATTATTAATACTACAAATACCATAATTTTTTATATTTTGCTTTAAATTGTCAACATTAAAGTATATTAATAAATTAGTCCTTTATCCGCTTACTGTGCCATAATGAAACTGATAAAACATAAATGAATATGATCAATAATAAATAAATATAAAAAAAAATTATATGTAAATTAAAAATAAATTTTATTATAAAAAATATAAAATGAAATATTTATTTAGATTTTTTTATTTCGATTTCAACAAATCAAAATAGTGAACAAATATATTTTTTTATTTTATAGTTTGATAATTTCACTGATCAATAACAAAACCTATACAAATTTTTGCAATAAAAATCACGAATTCTATAAAAATGAATAAAAATTCAAGTAAATTTTTTTAAAGTAGGAAGAAGAATGTTACTAGGAGTATTTATAGTCATATATTTATATTGAAAATATTATTAATAATAATATTATTATTACATAAATTATTAATGTGTAATAATTATTAAGAAGATTGAAAGTCATATATTTTATTGTTTAATTTTTAAAATTTTAAAAATATATAAATTAATTATTATAAATAAATTATTTAATTTATAATTAATTTATTATGAAGATTAAAAGTCATATATTTTTAAACTTTTCAAATGTCTAAAAAATATAAATCAATTAATATTATTAAATTATATTAATATATAATTAAGATTAAAAGTTATAAATATAATTTATTTAATTAATATTATAAAATTATATTAATGTGTAATTATTTAATAGAAGATTAAAAGTCAAAAATATAATTTATTAATTATTAAATTTTAAAATTTATATAAATTATTATAATTAAATAAAAAATTAATTAAGAAAAAAATGAAATAGCTTTTTTTTTTAAAATGATCAGGTGGCAATATTAAGATAATTTTTCTTTCTTTGGATTTTTTATATATATATATAATATAGATTATCCTAAAAAGATAATAATAGGAAAAATTGGTGTATAAAAGTTCCATTTCAAATATAATGAAAAGACTAAACGCAAAATTCAGTGTAAAAATACCAGAATTTTCAAAATATGTTAGAAAACAAAACAACATTCTAAATTCAAATATTTAATTATTTGAAAGAATTTATTGTCCTATAAGACTTTTAATTGAAAAAAAAAACAAAAAAGAAAAAGAAAAACTGAGAATTGTTGCATCTTTTATAAACAAAAGTGTAAATAAATTATGCAATTAATTATCTATTTATTTATCTAGTATTAAAAAAATTATCTATTTATTTATCTAGTTTTCAAAAAAAAAAAATATCTATTTATTTATCTTTTTAATGACCAATTAAGTACAAACCTTGAATTTTTTTTCCTGCAATTTTAGGTCTTTTTCAAGTCAAATTTAGCTTTACTAATTTTTATCTCAGATTTTATAATTGATAACAATTAAGCTAAACATATACCAAACATTAAATTATATTGGTTAATTATTTTATTTATAAAGTGATGTATATTGCCGACTCTAATTGACTTAAAATTAAGACTTTGTTAAATTAAATTATAAAGTAATGCCATATATAGTAAAAAAAAAATGGTAAAAAGTGGATTAACTAATGGATCGGCAATTCACAACTCTTGAATCGATAGTCTCAGTGAATAATTTGAAGAGCAGGAGAGCCTTAGATTAGCTTTAGCTTCTTTTTTTTTCATGTGTTTATAAAATTATCCATGGGTATACATGCAAACAAGCAGCAGCAAATACAAAACAACAGAAGCTCTACTTTTGCATTAGATTAACACTCCTATACGTAATTAGGCAAAGACAAATATCGCACACGTTACATCGCAAAGCAAAAGAGTATCGTTTGCAGTTTGAAATTTCTGAAAACTTGTAAACTCGTTTTAACTACTGGAAAACTTGATCTCATTGCGTAAATGCTGGAAAGTCATGAATCCATTGAAATGTCTCCGCCATTTGGATTCGGTGGATTTGCAATGAAGGGGCTCGCAGATGTATTATTTTGAGAATGCCCAGCTCCAAACTGGAATTCGTGTGGAGGCACATCCAAAGGACGGGCAAAAATGGAGGTAGTGCCAATACTGTTGAATACCGGAGCTGGGACTGGAACAAGATCATCAGCCTTAGGAAAGCCAAAACTAAAGGATGGCACTCCCGTCGGTGAGAAAACTGGCAGGACGGGACTGCTGCTATCTGCAGTCCCAAAAACCTTTTGCTCATACTCCTGCAACTGCTGGTATACAGCTGAAATTGACCAAAAAAAGAAAGATGGAAGTTTAGATGTGGCTTATGCGATAGCAGGAAATCAAGTGCTCATATCCGACAAAAGCTACTGCAAGAGAATGAAATGCAGCACATATGCAACTAATAGAATTCAATACCTAAAAAAAGCTTATATCCAGGAAACAACACACCCTACATTTGGTAAATAACATTCAAGAGCTCCAAGCATACTGTAACTTGAAAATTGTGGAAATTATTCCAACAAAATGTGCAATCAGATAATGAATACCTTGGCTTAACTCAACAGATGGTCTCCGCTCTTTCACCCACTGGTAACTTTGTGCTAACATCCATCCTTTGGACTTCATCAAGTAAGCTATCACGATAGCTGGAGACCTTACATAAGAGAATATCAAAATACTTCAACCAACAATTATTTCTCATAATATACATCAAAAGCTACTGATGTTCTGTACAACGTGCAAAAAGCTTCAGGATCAGATGTACATGGAATGCATATGTTATGACTCTCAGCAACATTGAGATAAAATACTTCAGCCAACACTCACTTCCCATTATACAAGTCAAAAGGCACTGATGGGCGTATAACATGCAAAAGAGTTTCAGGATCAGATCCCACATGCCTCCTTCCAGGCATATTTTTCTACTACACCCGAAAGAAGTACTAGAACAAGAAAAATATAAAAAAGAAAAAAAAAGATGTTTAATTGAGGATACACTACCTATTTTTTCCGGACATGCAGTGCACAAGTACACGAGCCTTGTCCCTTTCACACTGGTCTGCAAAAAGACACGTGTTATGTACCACTCAAAGCCTCCATGAGAAAGTAAAGGTTAGAAATGCAAAGCAAGAAAAAAAGCAGTCATTATACTGAAAAACCAGTGTAATTTACTTAAATAAAACTATGTACGGATAGGAGGGATTTGCCCCGGAGCAAAAATAAGGTTATTCATAAGGCCGTTAAGTTGAATCCTGAAAACGTCCTTTCTACAGAAAATTGATCTAAGAAAAGAAAAAGCTAAGCGTAAAGTGCATACAAGAGCCTTCAGCACTAGGAATGCCCTCATTCCAACATAGATCTCTTCTAATGAGAAGCAACATTTTATTCAAGTGTTACGGATATAATTTTATTAAATACATGTTGGTTGTTGCTGAAAATACTTCATCATACAAATTATTGCTCCGTTTCTTTTTCATAGAAATAAGAAACATCCGAAGAAGAATGCTTTTTTTTTTGAAGAAAGTGACTTATTTTCTATTATTTGGTTGTGAGACTGAAATATGTTAAATTTTTTCTGGCATCCAGACTACATTGGAAATATAAAATACACAAAAAGCAAAACACTTTTGTTGTTGACAAGACCACTAGTAGCCACTGGTAGGTCTATGATAGATAAAAATATTCTAGTTGGTCAAGTATACATCTATGTAATTCCCCTTTACATTCTTTTACCTTTTATTATGAGTTTATGAAAATCCAGAATTCCCACAGTAAAAAAGAAAGTCATTTTCCTTGACTCTTCCAATTCAACAGGAAAACATTCTTTGTTGGTCAATCTTTTAATTCCCAAAAAATACAGATAATATTTTCCAGGAAATTTTTTTCTGAAAATTTTTTGTTTAATAATTTCTGCAGACTATTGCCAATTAACTTTTTCTCTGTCATTATTTAAAGAAGGTGAAGCATTATAGACACCAAAGTTCCAGACTTCCTTAAAATGAGGCATTAGAAACATATTGATCTGCTCTGACACCATAGCTAATACAGCTCACCATTTGAATGACGAAATCAAAGACTCCATTGACACAAATATTACACAATTCTTGAGCTCATGCAACAAGGTAATGATCAAAATCACAATGGATCAAACAATTATGTATGAGCTTTTGTAAATCATAAAGCAAAATAACAATAGTTATGTTTTGCAATCATAAGCAGGAGTATAATACAGACATGCAGGAGTGCGTAAATCAAAAGCAGGAGTATAATAGAGACATGCAGGAGTGCGTATTTTCTGATTCCACTGTTCTATGGAATTGTCAAATACCGTAGGGTATGTGTCTGTGGATGGCTGAGGAGAAGCAGGATAAATTTTAAAATAACAAAGTAAAAAAAATAACAATTTTCCATATATAGATAGCTCACCTAAAAATTGGATTGCATCATCAAATTGTAAAGTTTTGTCATCTTGGAGGCAGTGATAAGTGAATGAATTCTTGTAGAGATTTTGACAAGCCGGTACTGTCTACACACAGAAAAAACAATTGATATAAGACTGTAGCAGACCTCTTGTTCTTGACTAATACAATTACTGCCTCCCATGCCCATCAAAAGTAAAACAATCATGAAAATCATAATCCATAAAAAAACAACTTCTAATGAAGAGTTTCAAAGAGATAGCTCTATTGAATGAAGGAAATATAACAAATTTAAGATTGCTAAAGAACAAAAAGAAAAACTAATATCAGTTCTCTTTTCTTTGCATCCCAAAATGTTCCATTCACTATTATTTACTCCCATAGATCAAGAGCAAAAGATCAACTAGTTTGATCCTTGCACAAAATCCTAGATCAGTTCAACATAAATTGTTCTCCTCGTATGCATCCTTTGTTATAAAAACAAATCTTTTTGTCCATAAGAGTTAGTGCTTTTCTTCTTATGGGTGGTGGGGGAATTGGATAGATCATTCAACAAAGTGAAAAGAAAAAGGGCAAGTATAAGAATATTAACAACCAGGCCAACCTAGAAGAATATTAACAACCAGGTCAACCACTATCTCATGCTTCAACCATAGCAGAGCCAAGATCTCAATCAATCAATTTCTTTTATGCCAAGATCTCAATCAATCAATTCCTTTTCTATGTCGCATTACATGATATTCAATCTAGATATCCATACAAAGGGTGACCTAACTAATAACTTAGCCATGGGTGCCCAAAATCGTTTGCAAGATATAATCTTCAACTTCTTTTATGCATTCTATGATAAATAATGCATTTAGTTAATCACCACGCACTAAATTGTATTCATCATCATAGCTCTAAAATAATAGTTCCTTATATTTTCAGAAAGTCTTTCTTTAACTTTCAAGACAAAACTAACATTAGAATAGCATGATCCCTCTTCAATGTTGATTGATCCAATCCAAAGAGAGCAGCTATTCTATTCTTTTGCCTTGTTACTAATATTAAAAAACTAAATAATTTATTAATCCCCTAAAGCTTGCTTAGCATTAAGCACAAAGTAATCAAATGCAACGCACAAAAATTAAAGAAATATCGAACCAATAAAATCACAATCACACTGATTACAGTACCCCAAATAAACATGAATAAACATAGAGAATGAAGAAAAATTTAGGAGCTTTATACATTGAGAACGCGAGTAATCCTCTGGGTTTTAAGAAGCTCAGAGCGAGAAGCGTTATCATAACTACCCAGATAGAGAAATTCCGGCAGGATCTCAGAAGGAAAAGCACTAACGTGAAGCGCAGATTTCTCGGCGGATTCTGGCATCCGGTGACCACAAATCCCGCAAACTTCACCTTCTTCATACTTGTGGTAGTGCCCACAAACCCCACATGGGTTCTCTCTCTCCCTCTTCCTCATCCCCACTGCACCTATCCAATCAAGATGGACCTTTTTATAAACCCAGATATAAGAGATTTGAAATTAGTAATCGAAGAGTATCAATCAAATTGTATATACAGAGAAAGAGAGTGGGTCAAAGATTTAGGCTTTTGGGGTGACTGTGTGAGATATTTATATATGTCGATTAATTGGGACAGGAGATGCAGTTGTTGTTGATCGAGGATCTTGAAGTGCAGCAGCAAAATGCAAAGGGAGATTGGTCTTTGATAGGTGTATGATAATTATTACTATTTATTATTATTAATATTATTACGTGATATATCCATAAAAAATATAAAATTTATCCTTAAAATAGATTTTGTTTTTGGGTTTTATCGTCAATTCATTATCAACTTGATCCCATTTAATTCTGTTCAAAATTAAAAAAAAAAAATTGATCCTATTTAATAATCAATTGGAAAAATACTCCAGATTTTGTATTCTTTCTTTTTAATTTACTATTATATGAAAAAAATATCAAGAGTCCGACCTTGTAACTTGAAACGATATTATTTTCATTTAAATTTTAGTTTTGAATCATCAGTTTTTTTTATTTTTATATATAATTAATAAAAAAAATTATTATATAAAAATAAAAAATTATTTATTTAATAATTCTTTTTATTCAACTAATCAATTATTTTATAATACATAATAATAATAGTAATTAGGAATTATAATATTAAAATCCGATTTTAATTTAATTTATAAATTTTTATGTTAATGAGAAATATCATATGTTGTAAATATGAATAGAAACCGAATCTAAATATTTAATTTAAAGTTTGTCGTTATTTAATTAATATTGATTTGATTTACAAATATTAACTGAAATGAAACATTAATTTTAATGAAAGATTGAAGTATATAATAATATTATTAGCCAAACACTTGAACTAAGTTAAGATTTTACTCAAAATGGATTAAGAGTTTTTTCAAAATGAATTGAGGGAAAATATTTTACACAAAATTATAGGATTTGAACAAAAAAAATTTCCTATTTTGTAAGGAATTATTTTATATATCTTTCCCTCTTATAAAGATAAACTCATTTCTACTTTTGTAATGATTAAAAAAAGTAATTATTTTTATTAAAAATATAAATTTATATATAAATTTTTATTATATTTTTATTTTATCATAAAATGTATTTAATAAATAATACCCTTTTCATTCTTTTTATATAGAAAAAAAATTTTATTCCCTTTTCATTCTTTTTATATAGAAAAAAAAATATTTATGGTATTCCTTTTATATAGAGAAAAGTATTTTAAATAAAAATTATAGAATATTACTTAAGTAAATTTTAAAATTATCATTGCAAGTAATTATACATATTAAAAGAGAATAATGACAGATAAATATAAATTATATAATTAATATATTTCACTTTTCAATGCATGAATTAATACTATGATAATGAGAGATTTCGTTAAATTATGCTCTATTTTACTAATTAAGTTTGTCATGTATCACAATATAGATTTACTAATTAAGTTTGTCATGTATCACAATATAAATATTAATTTTATCTATCGAACTCAAAATATTTCAAAGAGTTGGTGGTATTTGTATAAGACTGATAATTGAGACACAATTTTAAATTATATCGATTGATATGATTTAATATTTCTATGTCAAAGTTATTGACTAATTTTAAAATAAATTCATTTGTATTAAATGACACATTATTTTTAGGCCACAATTATGATTGATATTGGTGCTCGAATTTGTAGATTTGTGTACTATCACTATATATTTTTTTTTACTCTTCAATATTTTGTATAAAGATTTATAAAATATTACACCATATATAAATAATTTAATTATACACAATGATTCACGTTGTTTGTATATGGATATGTACATTTATTGTATAAGTAGATGGTAATTTATCTCCTCCATTTTAAAATAAAAATTTGAATCATAAATATTTTTTAGAATATTGTGTCCATAAATTGTCTCTCTCTTAACATTATAAATATACATTATTAGACTTATTTAAGGCTAATTAAAACTAATTATGATCAATAAATTTATTAGTTACCTCCTTAATCTCCCTATTTTTTTTATATAAAGAGAACATAATAAGTATTAAATATAGATATTATAGAGATTTAGTATGTCAACTAACTTATTAAAATAGTAAATTGGTTATAATTTGAGATGAACAAAAAAATGAGTATATCTATTTGGAACAAAAAAAAAATATCGGAGTTATTTTTTAACAAAGTGGATATTTTTATTGATACAAGTGGATATTATTTGACCTTCAACCATTAGTCTAGTAATAATACTAAAAATAGTAAGGCCTAAAAAAAGAGTCATATTTATGGCTTTATGATATATAAGTTATCAGTTTATATACATATAATTAGATAATTAATATTAGCTAATAAAATAATAATATAATAAAATTAATTGATTTAATTAAAAATAAATATGTAATTAATAGCTAATAATTATTTAATTGATGATAAAAGTTATAGAACATGCATATAAAATAAATATTTTTAAAATATAATTAGTACCACTAATAAAATTATTCTAATTCACATATTTAAAATAAATATTTTAACAAAATTATATAATTAATAAAAATATTATATCTTCTACATGTAATAAATATTATAAACATATAATAAATATTATATAACATAACTGATGAATTTGATCTACATATAGTAAACACTATAAACATATTATATATATTTTACATAATATAATTGATAAAAAATATTATAAGCCATCAATATTGAACAATACAGACAGTTATATTTTATATAGTAATAAATAATAGTTTATATTTAGATATTTTATAGTATTTAATATAATTATAAGTATACAGACATAGTGCTCTCTTTCTTGACTTGAGAGCGGAGGTGGTTTTCAAGTTTACACATCGTTTCAGGTTCGAAAATGCTTGGTTACTGGAAGAGTTGTGGTGAACTTGGTAAGACTACTTGGGAAGATGGGAAACATGCTGGCTTTCAAGATCAAATCAGGCAATGTGGCCTGGCTCTCGATTGCTGGGCTAAGCGGATGCGTAACAGATTTAAAACTGATATGAAGGCTGCCAAAGACAATCTAGCTAGACTTAAGGGTTCTGATCAAAATGGGAGAGACAAATCCTATGAACAAGCAAAAATGGCCCTTAATTGTCTCCTATACCAGCAGGACACGTACTGGAAGCAAAGAGCAAAAGTGGAGTGGCTAAGGAATGGGGATTTAAACTCACGTTATTTTCATGCTAGAGCTTCTGGCAGAAAAGCAAAGAATAGAGTGTTTTCAGATTGAAGATACAACTGGGCATATAATTAATGATGAAGAAGGCATTCGCGGGGTTATGATCTCTTACTTCCAGACAATTTTTAAGTCTTCCATGGATGTGAACCAGTTTGTTGCTATTCCCATTCGAAAGAGGTTGTCAGAAGATGATATTAGTATGCTTGATCAATCATTTACTGCAGCTGAAGTAAAAGAAGCTTTGTTTGAGATGGCTCCAGATAAATCCCCAGGTCCAGACGGTTTTAACCCAACCTTTTACCAACGTTTTTTGGTCTGTGGTTGGTGAAGATGTCACTAAAGCTATTCTTCATATGTTGGAATTAGGTTCCATTTCTTCTTATCTCAATAACACACATATTGTTCGTATTCCAAAAAAGAACCAGCCTCGCAACATGGGGGATCTCAGACCTATTACGCTTTGCAATGTTAGTTACAAAATCATGGCTAAGTTGCTGGCAAATCGGTTGAAACAAGTGTTACGATGTTTGATTTCAGAGACGCAAAGTGCCTTTATTAAAGGAAGGCTCATTAGTGATAATTTCCTAGTCACTTCTGAAGTGTTACATGCCATGAAATGCAAGACCAAAGGTAAGGAAGGCTAGGTTGCTTTGAAACTCGACATGAGTAAGGCCTACGATAGAATGGACTGGTCTTATCTTGTATACATGTTGGAAGCTGTTGGTTTCAGTTCAAAGTGGATGAATTTAATATTTCAATGCATCAATACTGTATCTTATTATATCTTAAGGGATGGAATGAGGTTGGTCCAATTCTTCCCCAGCTAGGGCTTTGACAAGGTGATCTCCTTTCACCGTATTTGTTCATATTATGCGCTGAGGGTCTAACAAATCTTATTGTAGATTATGAGCAGAAAGGGAAGCTCCACGGGTGTAAAATCAATAGATATGCTCCTGCAATTTCTAATTTACTCTTTGCAGATGATGCTTTTCTCTTCTTCAAAGCACAAGTCCAGGAGTGTCGAGTTATCAAGAAGATTCTCAAACTTTATGTGTTAGCTTCTGGCCAACTGGTAAATTTTCAGAAATCTACAATTCATTTTAGTGCGAATGTCAATACCCAGTGCAAAGCTGAATTATGCTTCTTGCTTGAAGTTTATCAACCATTGGGAGACGGACACTACCTTGGGCTTCCATCATTACTTGGTCAATCCAAGCGTCAAGTTTTTACTTTCATTAAGGATAAGATATAGAGTCGTATTAAGAGCCGGGGTAACAGATTCTTGTCTCAAGCAGGTAGAGAGATCCTAATTAAGTCAGTTTTGCAAGCAATCCCAACTTATGCAATGAGCGTCTTTATGCTGCCCATTTTTGTATGTGAAGATATAGAGAAAATGTTTAATGCTTTTTGTGTTAGAATTAGGATATGCTCTATAGCCATATCTATAATGTAATTGTAAATTATATCCCTTAATGGCATAAAATTATATTCTTTTAATTAGATATTTATTTAATTATTAAATAAATATTTATTTATTTTATAGAATATAAGCTCATAAGTAATTTGTTAGAGAATTTATTTATAAGTGTTATAAATATGAGTGACAAATTTTCTGAGACAAATACTTTAAATGTTCATGGTCGTAGGATATTTTGTTTGAGCATAATTTATCCAAAAGACCATCAACTCTGTTTATTTCCAAGATTAATATGAGATATTAATGATATGAAAGTAGTGTGTCATATGCTACTTGAATAAAGATTCTAAATAAATATGTGAATACTCATAGTGATGAGTAGGTTGAACATGTGACGCAGGATAATAATAACATGAAGTTTTACTGCTTGTTAATTATTAATTATCCTGATCATAAATGAATTAATCTTTAGACCTGAGAGGATATTATATTTCACATATAGATAATTAAAATTTGTTACTGCTTCCATACATGTACAATGTATGTGTATATGGGCATGTGGTAGTTTTAATTATTTATATGTAGGAAATAAATAATCCGCCAAAATGGAATTTATACCTTGAGTAAACAAGGATAAGATCTTATACAATTTGGTTATTCTTAATAAAGAAGTCCTTGGCCAAGGCGGTGAGATATTTACTAAGAAAAGTATTTTTTTATAGTAAAAATCAATTTTATTAAGAATTAGAACCATGATAGAAGTATAGTATATATTCGGGTTTGACAAAATCATGACCTTGAATTAATTCAGGATCTTTATAAAGGGATTAATCATTAATATGATAATTTGGTTCGAATATCCCATTTAACTTGACAGGTTAAAGATATTCATTTTTAATTAGATAATTATAGTACATGTTATGCTAGACACTGACTATGATTTATGAGACCGAAAGATAATTGAGATAATCTTTTGGAGAGAAAATATTTTCTCGCAATTATCAAGAGTTTATATTGTATCTCATTGCTAATTAAACATGAACCTAGAGAGTCACACACAATACAACTCTAAATGATCTAGTAAATATTATTTTGATAATTAATTAAAATTTTTAATTAATTAATCAAAATTAATTGGATTAAATTTGTAATGAGATTACAAATACCCTAGCATGTCTTAAATATTTAATCCATGTAGAGTACAAATTAATTACAATACTTGTATATGATACATGTTATGTAGATTAATTTTTTGGACTTAAAATAATAAATTTAATTATTTATTTATTTAATTAAAAGTTAATTAATTATTTAATTAATTAATTTATTTTTCTTTTTCTTTTATGAGTGGAATCTTTTTCTTTTATGAGTGGAAGACCATTTTGATGGGTGAAAGGCTACTTTAATTAGTGGAGTATTATTTTGTTAAATTGGTGGATATGATTTGTTTTTCCTTTATGTAAAGAAAAATAATAAAATCACTTGTTAAATATAATTGAGATGTGATCTCATTTATGTTTTTTGAAGAAGTATTCATTAAGTTTGGTTTTTCACAAGAGAGATTTTTTTTCCTCTCTTTCAACGTGAAGTGGAAAAGAAAAAAAAATATTTTTATTTTATTTTTCTTTTAAGTCCAATTTTTCAAGAAAGAGTTCTTGAAATTAAATCTCTACATATCATCCATACTAGAGTTTTAATCTTGGTTTTGGGCAATAACAATAAATCAAGATTTAATCTTTGGAGCTTGGATGATCTAGATCAAAGGAGTTGGTGTGAGATATCTAGAGGCCACATATTTGGGTGGTTTGGAGGAATTGTGGAAACACCTAGTCTTCAAGAGGTAATTTCTAATATCTCCTCCTATGTATATTTGGTATTTTGTAAATCAATTAGATTTTACTTATTTGGATGTTTTGTTAAATTCTAAAATTAGAACTTAAAATTGAAAAGTTCAATTCTAGTATTAAAAGTTAACACATGATATTTAATTAATAAACTAATTGTGAAAATTTTTAAAATTTACCACTGTTAGCTATTAATTAAATTACGCTTCCGTTGCTCTAATTCTAGTATTTATCGCATCTTAACATTTTGGTGGGGCTGGAAACGAAATGGGGATAAAGCTATCAGATGGCATTCTTGGAAACGTATGTGTTCTAGCAAGAGATCTGGTGGAATGGGGTTCAAAGAAATACATCAATTTAACAAAGCATTGCTGGCTCGTCAGGCTTGGAGGGTGATTGCTGCTCCACATTCTCTAATGTCACAAATATTTAAAGCACAATATTTTTCCAATCAACATCTGCAGGAGGCGAAGTTAGGATTGAATCCCAGCTTTATATGGAGAAGCATTTGGGAATCTATTCATGTCATTGAGAAGGGTAGTCTTTGGAGAGTGGGTGATGGGCAATCTATTAAAGTGTAAGAGTTTAAATGAGTGCCTGGAAATCAATCAATTCTAAGGGAGTT
The DNA here is from genome assembly GCA_947685225.1 of Garcia nutans. Taxonomy (NCBI): domain Eukaryota; kingdom Viridiplantae; phylum Streptophyta; class Magnoliopsida; order Malpighiales; family Euphorbiaceae; genus Garcia; species Garcia nutans. The sequence continues at coordinate 9,788,265 of CANTUV010000025.1, forward strand.
GATTCAAAATCCTTAACCCGGGATAGAGGTAGTTACTGACTTAATGAGAGGTGATAGCTGAGGTTGGAACACAGATTTGATTGATAAATCTTTTGATGAGGATATTGCTAGAAGAATTAAAAACATTTCCCTGGGCAGAAACTATTTTGAAGGTGTTTTTTGGAAGTGGTCTCGCCATGGTTCTTATGAGGTGAAAAGTGGTTATCACATCAGTAGAGAGGATGCAACGGTCACAGAACATGCTAACAATGATCTTGACATGGTCTGGAAACAATTGTGGCAAATTAAAATTCCTCCACGGATGAAAACCTTCATATGGAGAGCAATGAAATGTTGCCTCCCAACTTGTGATAATTTAATAAGGCATGGAATGGTTGTGAGCTTAATATGTCCTAGATGCTCAATTGATAATGAATCCATATGGCATGTGTTGTGTGCGTGCGCTTTTGCTCATAAATGCTGGCAGTATAGTCCTCTGGGCGTTTTCTGGTATACTGAAATGAACAATCTACATGACTGGTATAAGGTTTTATGTTCTTTTAATGATTCTGAAAAGTTGGAATTAGCTTCTTCCATCTTATACCATCTCTAGTGGAGTCAGAATAAATTAATTTGGGAGCGTCACATTACGAGTTCGTGGCAAGTCTTACATGAAGCATCAGTTGCTCTGTCGTCTTGGCAGGAAGTGCAAGTTCCTCACCCTAGCTTGACCACTGTTATGGCTGAATCTCTTTGGTCCAAGCCTGCAACTGGTTCTCTCAATGTTAATGTAGATGGAGCAATCTTTGCAAATGAGCATCGACATGGGGTTGGAATGGTAGTCAGAAATGATAGGGGTTAGCTGATGGTTGCAAAGGCACAATCGTTTGAAGGTTCACTGGATCCTACTCTGGTGGAAGCACTTGCTCTTAGACAGACTTGTGTTTGGCTTCAAGAGATGAACTTGCAACAGCTGGAGATTGAATCTGATTCAGCTATTGTTATCAACGCACTGAACAAAAAGGTTCTAGTCATTACACCATTAGATGCCACCATTTATTATTGTATTTGCCTCATTGATTCTTTGCAATGTTCTGGTCATTTTGTAAAACATTCAACAAATAAGGCCGCTTATATTCTAGCTAAAGCATCTTGTTCTCATTCTGAAGCTCGAACATGGACCCAAAGTCTTGGCTTTCTTTGTAACGTATTATTAGAAGACTTGAATTAATGCAATATTACTTATTATTAAAAAAATATAATTATATAATAAGTTTAATTTTTTTTTAAAAGATGCTGATATATGTGTGAGATAAAATTAGGTTTCAATAATTTAGAATAAAAAATTAAAAAATTTAAATTAAAAAAAATAAAAATAAAAAATTAGGAATTGTTGAAAAATAAAGGAAGAGGCAAGAGACAAGAGAGAATAGGACAAGAAGAATATAAACTAAGAGATATGGGCATAATATTAAACTAATGGGGAACTCCTCTATTTATAGAATAGAAACCATAATACATGTATGGACTGTGGGACCAAATAGACATTCATTTATTTATAACACTCCCCCTTGAATGTCTTAAAAATATTCATAAAAATATTACTAACTACATGAATACGCGATAACATACCGCCTCATTAAAAACCTTTACAAGGAAAAACCCAATGGGATAAAAACCTTGAAAGGGAAAAAGAGTGCAGTGCGAACTCTACTCCCTCTCATGAAGACATTACTTGAGATCTTTGAGTCTGCGCATTCCGATTTTGTACACCAATTTCTCAAAACTTGTAGGAAGCGACTTCGTGAATAAATCGGCAAGATTGTCACTTGAGCGAATTTGTTGAACATCAATATCACCATTCTTTTGAAGATCGTGAGTGAAGAAGAATTTTGGTGAAATATGCTTTGTTCTATCCCCTTTAATAAATTCTTCCTTTAACTGGTGTATACATGCAGCATTATCTTCATATAAAACTGTTGAGAGTTCTTTTTGAAGATGTTGACCACATGTACCTCGAACATATTAAATTACTGATCTCAACCAAATGCATTCTCGACTTGCTTCATGGATGGCCAAAATCTCTGCATGGTTAGAAGAAGTAGCAGCAATAGTCTGTTTTGTAGATCGCCATGATATAGCTGTACCTCCACATGTAAATAAGTAACCTATTTGAGATCTACCATTATGTGGATCTGATAAATATCTTGCATCTGCATAACCAATCAAAACTGACTTTGATGTGTTAGCATAAAATAAACCCAAGTCCATTGTACCACGAAGATATCGAAGAATATGTTTAACTTCATTCCAATATCTTCGTGTTGGTGAAGAACTATATCTTGCTAATAAGTTTACTGCAAATGCTATATCAGGTCGAGTATGACTAGCAAGATATGCCAATGCTCCTATTGCACTAAGATATGGTACTTCTGGACCAAGAAGTTCTTCATCATCTTCTCGAGGTCGAAAAGGATCTTTTTTCTCATCAAGCGACCTTACAACCATTGGAGAATTTAATAGATGTGCTTTGTCCATATAAAACCGCTTTAACACCTTGGCTATATATGTGTATTGATGGACTAAAATACCATCTGCAATATGCTCAATTTGCAAGCCAAGACAAAATTTTGTCTTTCCGAGATCTTTTATTTCAAATTCTTTTTTCAATAAATCCACAGTTTTAGATATCTCTTCTGAAGTTTCAATGATATTTAGATCATCAACATAGACAGCAACAATGGTAAATCCGGATCCAAATCTTTTGATAAAAACACATGAACATATAGCATTATTTTTATAGCCCTCTTTCATTAAATATTCACTAAGATGATTATACCACATTCGCCTAGATTGTTTTAATCCATAGAGAGCTTTATTCAACTTAATGGAATAAACTTCTCGAGAATTTAACTTTTGTGCTTCAGGCAACTTAAATTCTTCAGGAACTTTCATATAGATATCTTTGTCAAGTGAGCCATACAGATAGGCAGTCACAACATCCATTAAATGCATTTCAAGACTTTCATGAATTGCCAAACTTATTAAATATCTTAGTGTAATTACATCCACCACAAGAGAATATGTATTCTCATAGTCAATGCCAGGTTTTTGAGAAAAACCTTGGGCAACAAGTCTTGCTTTGTATCTCACAATTTCATTAGTTTCATTTCGCTTTCGTACAAAAACCCATTTATATCCCACTGGCTTGATATTCATTGGTGTTTGGACAACAGGTCCAAAAACTTTACGCTTTTCAAGGGATTTCAATTCAGCCTTAATTTCATCTTTCCATTTTGGCCAATCAATTCTGCGTCTACATTCATCAATAGACTTAGGTTCAAGATCCTCGTCTTCTTTTACAATATCTAGCGCTATATTGTATGCAAATCTTTCGTCGACGTTTACTTGGCTTCGATTCCATTTTTTACCAGACACGACATAATTTATTGAGATCTCATCATTTTTAATATTTTCAGGTACCTGAGTTTCTTCTGGAAACTTTTCCACAATGTCAAGTGTCTTCTCAAAAAATTGCTCTTCAAGAGCATTTTCTCCAGAAATTTGGTCATTTTGAACATTTTCTCCTTTTCTTTTTCTAGGATTTTTATCCTTGAAACCGATTGGTCTACCACATTTTTGGCGTGCAATAGACTCACTAGCTTGGGCAACTTGTCCTTCAGGGACTACAATTCTAACAGGAGCATTTTCAGTTGGAACATAAGATTTAGTTACTCTTTTTGGATCAGTAAATGAATCTGGCAATTGATTTGCTACATTTTTGTAAATTAATTATCTTTTGAACTTCTAATTCACATTGCCCAGTGCGAGGATCCATATGAGATAAAGATAATTCTTTCCAACTAATATGTTTTTCCAACTGTTTATTTTCTCCCCCTAATGCTGGGAAAACTGACTCATCAAAATGATAATCAGCAAATCTAGCCGTAAATAAATCTCCAATTAAAGGCTCTAAATATTTAATTATTGATGGAGATTCATATCCAATATATATCCCAAACCTCCTTTGAGGGCCCATCTTTATGCGTTGTGGTGGAGCAATTGGAACATAAACCGCACATCCAAAAATTTGAAGATGGGAAAGATTTGGTTCCTGACCCAAAACCAATTGTAGAGGGGAGAATTTATGATAATTTATTGGCCTGATGCGAATAAGTGATGCTGCATGTAATATAGCATGTCCCCAAGCAGAAACAGGAAGTTTTATTTTCATCAGTAATGGCCTTGCAATTAATTGCAATCTTTTAATGAATGATTCTGCCATACCATTTTGAGTGTGAACATGAGCAACAGGATGTTCAACTTTAATTCCAATTGACATGCAGTAATCATTAAAGGCTTAAGATGTAAATTCACCAGCATTATCCAAACGAATTGTTTTAATAGAATAATCTGGAAATTGAGCTCTTAAACGAATTATTTGAGCAAGCAATCTCGAAAATGCCAAATTTCGAGTTGATAATAAGCAAACATGTGACCATCTTGAGGATGCATCAATTAGGACCATAAAATATCTAAATAGTCCACAAGGTGGATGAATTGGTCCACAAACATCTTCATGTATGCGTTCTAAAAAGCTGGTAGTTCAATTTGAATTTTACTAGGCGATGGCCTAATAATCAACTTCCCTTGAGAACAAGCTGAACAAAAAAATTCATTTGATTGAAGAATCTTTTAGTTCTTCAATGGATGTCCACATGAAGATTCTATAATTTTTCGCATCATTATTGATCCAGGATGACCTAATCGATCATGCCAAATAATAAATGCACTTGGATTTGTAAACTTCTGGTTTACAACCATATTAATTTCAATTGTGCGAATACAAGTATAGTATAAACCAGAGGAAACTGCAGGTAGTTCCTCTAATACACATTTTTTGTTTGATATGGTACTTGTAATACAAAGAAATTCTTTAGTATCCATATCTTTTGTCTTAATATGATATCCATTTAGGCGAATATCTTTAAAACTTAATAAATTTATGTGAGACAATAGGGAATATAATGCACCATTAATATTAAAAATCGTTCTCCTTGGAAGTATTATACTTGCTCTTCCAGAGCCTTTAATAATTCTTTTCCTTCCAGATATAGTATGAACAAATTCTTCTCCCATTTTCAATTGGGAAAAGTATTTTCTATCTTTAAGAATCGTGTGCGTTGATGCACTATCAGCAATACACAAATCTCGATTTTCTTTTTCCACTAAAGTTTGTGTAGCATCCATAATGTCTTCACAAAAATATAAAAAGCAAATTAATATAATACTTAAAAGAATATAAAATGTCACAAGTTTAAAATAAAAACATAATAAAGTAAAATCCAAATAATTATAAAAGTTCAATACAAAATATGATAGAAATATTCATAAAGGAAAATAAAATTGAATAATAAAAAACTAAACTTAGGCATCAAGATTGCCATTGCCAACTAAATGATCAATATTTCCATTTGGGTCTAAGAAGAAATCAGCAATATCAAGATGGGTGACATCAATCGCAGTATTATTTAGCCCATCATTGCAGGAAAAATTTATCTCAATATTCTTTCCTCCATTTTTCAAAGATGCTTGATAAAGATCAACAAGATGTCTTGGCGTACGACATGTACGTAGCCAATGTTCTTTTCCACCACATCGATGACAACTAACATTAGAAGATGGATTAGATCCATTATTCTCATTAGTTCTTTTTCTTTCATTATTTTTCCCATTTTTATGATATGGTGTATTTCTATAACCACCACGACTACCATTGCGATTGCCACAAGAGTTATTTCGACCACGACCTCGTCCACGACGATTATACTCTTGTCTATGCCCATATGAAATTGCATTCGCTTTAGGGAATGCAATAGATTTATTTAAGTGGGCTTGGCTTCCATTCACTTCAGGGAATGGAGCAGATCTAGTTGTGCGAGCTTAGACAAGCAATTAATTCAGAATACTTTTTAAAGCCTTTTCACGATATTGTTGTTGTAAAACAACATTCGAAGCATGAAAAGTAGAGAATGTTTTCTCTAATAGGTTATGATAAGTAATATACTTTAGCTGAGAGCTAATTCTAAAAAGAGCATAATTAAATTCGCTTACAGATTTAAAATCTTGCAATCGCAGATGCATCTACTCATAACGAGCTTTTGGGAGAATAACAGTTTTCTGGTGATCATACCTTTCTTTCAAATTGTTCCAAGCTCATTAAAACAGATTACAAAAATCTAAATTCTTAGTTTGAACATTGCTGGTATGATATAAATAAGACAAAATATATGTGTTAAACTTTGACAATACCCAATAAAACAACAAATTGGATTTCTATCCAAGATAACGTGGAATTAATTGCAAAGTAACAATAAAAATAATAAAATATGATGTATATAATCATACTGATATAATAATCTTTGGATAATGGGTAATCATTAAAATTGAAAACGAATTGGCATAAGAAACATTAACATTGAGAAACGAATCGAAATCTCATCCCAGATCTAATGCAAAAAAAAAAATTATATCATGCCGATTAAAACACAAAGCAAGTTTAAAAGAATTATTCACAACCATGAGATTACCTTACACCGAAGCAACCTTAAACCAAAGCAATCGTGCTGATAACGTGTTGAAAAATAAAGGAAGAGGCAAGAGACAAGAGAGAAGAGGACAAAAAGAATATAGACTAAGAGATATGAGCGTAGTATTAAACTGATGGGGAACTCTTCTATTTATAGAGTGGAAACCCTAATACATGTATAGACTGTGGGACCCAATAAACATTCATTTATTTATAACAGGAATCACTGTTTTTGCACGCCTCTTGTTTTTTTTTATTTATTTAAATTAGATATATTTAATATATATATATATATTTATTTTACCTTAAAATCAAATAACCTAAAATCCCTCTCTTTTTCCTAACCTTTGCAGCTGCTCACCATTCATCGCCAACGCCCAGCGTCCCCAGCCTCTCCACCATCTTCTTCATCTTCAAGATCGCTGTCACCATCACCATAATCGTCATACACCCTGCTCGCCACAATCTTCATCGCAACCCTACTCTGACCATGATCTTCAAGCTAGACTCTCACCTCACCATCAAGGCCAACCAAGCCAACTGCCCACCATCATCTTCATCGTAAATCCACTCTGACCATCATCTTCAAGCTAGCCTCTCAGCATCATCACCATTACCATCGGTTGCTGGTAAATATATTTTTTTTATTTTACTTTATTATTTATTGTTTTGTATTTTTATTTTTCTTTGTTTCATTTTTATTTTTAAAAAAAGAAAATACTTATATTGCAGATATGCTCACTATTTCATTGATGGATTGATATGTACAGGAAGAGATTTTTTTTTAAATACTCTTTTGCTTTATTCATTTTACAGCACTTGTAATTTTCTAATTCTACGGTTTTGGGATCACACGTTAAATTTGGGGAATTCAAAAAAAAATCTTTTTGTCGGGCGGAATTAGGAGATGTGCCAATGGATTGATAACTTGTGAATTTGTTTCAGACTACTAACTACCTATTTTTAATTGAAAACTTAATTCTCTCATTATTAATTTGTGGAAATGTTAATATAAAACCTTTTTATAACATTTTAGCTTCGCATAATTGATGAATTTGGTTCACTTGAAAACATATTTGGTGTTTCTATTTTTCTTTTTGTGGTTTACTTTGTTCTTGAGGGGATACATTTTTTTTTCTTGAGTTTTTGGTTCTTAATAATTGGTTGGTGTGAACTTGCTATGAAATTTGGAAGTTCATAATTAGATTCATTTTGTTACGAGTTTTTGGTGTATTTTTTTTTCTTGATATTATAATTGGATTCAATTTCTTTTGGGTTGGATTTGAAATCGATAGTAAAGGGAAAAGCTAGATTAGATTACATATCTGCTTACAAGAATTTACAATAAGAAAAAAATATGAAACAAATTTTTACAGCAAAATAATATGGCAAATTTTGTGCCTTTTCTTTGGTATTTTTGGATTTCTTTTGTGTAATGGGGGATAATTATAAATGGCTTTGTGATGAGTAGAGTGGTTTAGCATTAGTTTAAATTTATTAATTTCAATTCAAAAATTCATGATGTCAAATTATATATGTAATTAGTTCTAATAAATCATGTGATTGTATAATTTGATGTGTATTTTAAATGTCACATTGTATGTATAGGTTTTGAATCAAATTTTCAATAAACGAAATTATGTTAATATGGTATCTGTATAAGTTACTCTATGAGACAAATAAATAAAAAGAGTAAAAACAGCGGGTTGAAAGTTAAAAAGATTTAATTAAAACTATATTAATATTACATTAACTTATTTAAAATCTCGATTCACACTCCATAATTATATCATTTTCTATATATATATATATATATATATAATGCCACTTCATGTTTAAAATATTTTCCTGTATCATTCCCCAAAGGTGAGGAAAGTGTATTATCATCTAAAATTTCATTTTTTTAATGTAATAAGAGAAAATTAAAAATATATTTTTATAATTTTAACAATATTTAAAATTCTAATGTAATTATATCAAATATGTAATATATTTAATTATATTATAATTCTGAATGATAATTATTTGTAATATTTTATAAAATTTAAATGAAAATAATGTGTTTACTTAAAAAAAAAAAAAAAGCTTGTAATATGAAGCACGCTATGACTTGATAAACGAAAGACACACTACATATTTATAAACGAGCCATATCATTATGAGCTCATAACCGAGCCAGAACGAGATTATAACTCACGATCCAGTTCACGAGTCTAATAAAAAAGTGAAATTGCAAACTTAAAAAAGCTCAATATTCAGTAAACAGAGACTCGACTTATTCAATAGACAAAACTAAAAATTTAACTTGAACTCAAAATCAATTTGTAAATTAATCGAACTCAAATTTAAGTAGCTATTGGGCCGAATCACGAATACTTTAAAATATAATATGTAAATTTATATAATTTTTTTTTATTTTTTCAGTAAAGCCTGTATTTTTTATATTAATATATTTAAAATCATCAGCAGAAAAAATTTACATTAAGCATAATTAATCATTTAAATTTTATGAACTGAATCGTAATTTAAATAATTAATTATTGTGAAATCAATCTTAATTTTAAATTTTAATTAGATATTAATTAATAAATACTACATTTGTATTACAAATTCACGATACACCATTAAAATCATCTGAATATCACAGTCACACACGGTCGGCTCCCAATCCCTTCCTGACCCCTACCTAAACAGATAGATAGTGAACTGAGTCGGCTGTTTGAATTTATTACTATTCTTCTATTTTTTTTCTGTGATTTGAGCTTTCTCTCTGATATTTGGTGGGCATGGCAACGGCACTATCATTTGCCCGGTACACTCTCTTTTCCGTCAGAACTTCGTCGCTCTTTCTACATAGAAGAAGAAATACTTTTACTCACTTCACCTTCGGCGCCCCTTTCTCTTCCTCCTCTGCCCTCTCTACTACTCGGAAAACAAAATGGACACAACCTGTAGTTTCTTTACTCGAACTTGGTGGTGTACAGATTGCTAGAGATGGTATTGATTTTTAGCGCCTTTTGATTTTTCCTTATCCATTAACTGTTGGGTTTTATCTTTATTTTTGAACCACCAATACTTTTCCTGCTGATTATTATTATTTTTAATTTTTTTATGTTTCTTTCTTAGGTAAATTCTTGTGGGTAGTTGGCGGTAGTGCTAATTATAGTAGTGGGTTTTCATTTTCTTCTTCCCTTAATTTTAAAATTTTGCAATTTCTGTGGCTTTTTGAGTTTAGTCCGAGTTGTTTGTTTTGATGCACTTGCACTTGCTGTCTGTTGTACTTTTTTTGGTGTTCCAGCAGTATATTTCCTGATTGGATTGTTATTTTCTTGACATATGGTATATTTTAAGCTAGCAGGGGTTTAGTTGATAGTATGCCAAACAATGCCCGTTTGGTACTTTTTTTCATTGCATTTTAGTGAATTATACCCTTGTTGAAATTACATTTGGGATATTGGTGTTTGCAGATGTGGTTAGGGATGACCCTACAAACAATGTTCCAGATACAATCTTTTCGAAACTTGGAATGCAACTTCATAGAAGGAATCAACATCCACTTGGGATTCTGAAAAATGCAATATATGAGTATTTTGATACCAATTTCTCAAGCAAGTTTGATAAATTTGATGATCTCTGTCCTCTTGTTTCTGTAAAACAGGTAAGTGCAAATCAGATAATATGCATTACTCTATCGAACAATCTTATATGTGTGTGGGTATATCATGATTTTCTATGCTTGAAATATTCAGTAATTGTTTTAGTGACAGAAAATCTATTTCTCGTAGAATTTTGATGATGTCTTGGTTCCTGGTGACCATGCAAGTAGGAGCTATAATGACACATACTATGTTGACTCTCAAACTGTCTTGAGGTGTCATACAAGTGCGCATCAGGCAGAGCTATTGAGGAAGGGCCATACTCATTTCCTAGTAACTGGAGATGTCTATCGTAGAGATTCTATCGATTCAACTCATTATCCTGTTTTCCATCAGGTTTTGTTATCTATAATTTTTGCAATCTTGATTTTCTTGTTGACTACTCTTTGAAGTGCTGCTACTCATTTTCTGTAATAACATTGTTTTGTTACTACACAGATGGAAGGGTTTCGTGTTTTCTCTCCAGATGAGTGGGTGGCTTCTGGCTTGGATGCCACATCTTTTGCTGCTGAGGATTTAAAGAAATGTCTTGAGGGTTTGGCAAGGCACTTGTTTGGTAAACTAGTAAAAACTTCTTAAATAAATACAAATATGTAGATAATGTTATATATTGCTGCTACAGTGATGGTGTTTGAGATTCAGCAGTTATTTTTACCTTGTTATCTAGTTTGCAATTGTGTATGTCCAGCTAACAGAGAGGAAAAATGTGTGGCTGTAGTTGACGAACAAAAGCAATACATGCAAGTAACTGGGGTAGTCTAGTGAGTATAGTGGAAGTGGGGTAGTCTAGTGGAATTGCATTATCAGTTGGCGAGGAGGTGGGAATGCATAAATGCTATTTTAGGGGTTGGGTGTCAGAAGGGAATTTAACATTGGAAATAAGTTATATATAGATGCTATTGGGGTGTTGGTTGTAGGGAGAGAATACAACAAATTTAACATTGGATGGTGGATACAAGTTATCTGATGATGCCCCAACTTCTGATAACATCCGTCCTCAATCCCAAAATTTTTTTTTTCAATTCTATGATCCACAATTATCTGTTGGTCGTCCTTTGGGATTTGTTGTATACTTAAGATATAATGAATTTACTATGCTTAGCCAATTTATCTAAAATTTCAGGTGCTGTGGAGATGCGCTGGATTGATACCTATTTCCCATTTACCAATCCTTCATTTGAACTAGAGATATATTTTAAGGTATTTATATTTTCATCATTTACATACAAAGGCATTATCTACATTCGCTCTTATTAGTCTGAAAGCTTTCTCTCTTCCCACCTGATACTTTACATGAGAGAGAGAGAGAGAGAAAGAGGTGGGTGGTTGGTTGGGGGTGAGAACTGAATTTATTTGCTTCCTGCTGCTATATCTTTTTTTTATTGGTTTTTTTGAGCATTTGGGAGGGGAAAATTAAGTAATGGCAGAGAATTGGGGGGCTTTAACAAGGAATTGGGGGGCTGTATCAGAGAAATTCAAGCACTGTGAACAGTGAGGAGAATAGTAAAATAAGATCAAATAGTTTAAGTTTCACACGTAAACTTTCTTGGACATCACACCCAAGATCTCATGGCATCACACTTAGGATTGAATTGCATCACACAAGTCGAAAGAGCATAATTGCTGATATTTTTTTATGCAATAACAAAGCTGAATTTAAAGCATTACAATACTAAGTATTTATAGACTCAACAACTTCTAGTCTTTTAACATTAGGATTTTAAATTTAAGGTTTGTTCTAGATCATCACATGTGGTCTAAGGATTTGAAAATGTGGGACCAAAAACAGGGACTATCTTGGTGATATGGACAGTATGTGAACTGAGAAATGCCAACACCATATAAAAACATTCTTTTGCATGTATAGCATACAAAAGACCTTTCATAAAGAAAGGGTTTGATTCTAGTACTGCATCTGACTCATAAATGGCCTATGCTTTGTCTTTTTTCAGGAGAAGTGGTTGGAAGTCTTAGGGTGTGGTGTGACTGAGCACGAAATTTTAAGGAATAATGGCAGATCTAATAATGTTGCTTGGGCTTTTGGACTTGGATTGGAGCGCTTGGCAATGGTACTTTTTGACATACCTGATATTCGGCTTTTCTGGTCAGCTGATGAGCGATTTACTTGTCAGGTCAGTCTTGAATTATGATACTACTGACTGATGTTTTCCCCTTCTTTGTAATATGTATGTGTTGAGTTCATATCAAGATTAGCACTTCAATGCATAAGTTGGCATCTTTTGTTTTCTTTCATCCTGTACACTCAACTAATTTGGAGATTTCTCTTCTTCTATGTAGTTTTCTAGTGGACAATTAGGTGTCAAGTTCAAGCCATTCTCAAAGGTGATTATGTTACCCCTATGTCAGTTTATTCCTTATTCTTTTGCTCCCTTCTGTCTGTCCAAAAGACTGACTGAGCATCACTTCAACACTTAAATGTGAAAATGTCTTTTGCAGTATCCTCCTTGTTATAAAGACATGAGTTTTTGGATCAATGAATCATTCACCGAAAACAATTTATGTGAAATTATCAGAGGAGTTGCTGGGGATCTTGTTGAGGAGGTATGCATATATGCTTGTTCTCTTTTCTTATTATTCATATCTATTTCTTATAAGTATTTTGCTTGCCATTATCAGCCTGCAAGTTGGTAAAATTTATTACTGCTGATCAAATCCTTTCACATAATATCTTAAAAGGATATTGAATTATGTTAAATATGTTAAAGAAAACAAATAAATTTAGTTCTTTTCTTTGGATATATCTAGACATATATCAACTATACTTGTTGGGGGTTGAAAAGTGTCAGTCTAGACTGAAGTAACTGTTGCTGGAATTTCTGAAGCTTGGTTTTGAATGATGAGCAAGTAATTGGCATGAGTCAAACATACATTTGTAATGAGTTCTGCAAGCCTTTTTTTTTTGTCACCGAGGTAGCTGGGACCCTTTTTGTGGGTCTATGATATCATTTCCTATTTATTTATCTTTTAAAATTTCCGCCCGAGGACCTAAATATAGATAATTAAATTTCGTTGGGCTTTTGGGGCATTTTATTCTATCAACCAATCCCTATTCTTCATGTAAGCTGCAAATGGTGATGACCGTTAACCTTAACTATTTTAAGGTCCATGGTTCTTTTTACATTATCCTCTTCAAATTAAGGTTAGGAATGGCTGTCTTTGTGTTTTTTTCATTGCATTTTGAGTTGGCCAGCAAAGCTCTTTGTTTTGTCTTATTGGAGAAGGGAGCCATGCTGGATTTAGAGAGCAAATGAATTTGCCATCTCAAATATCAATCTAGTCTATTCCTCATTTTGATGGTTGCTAGTCATTGAATAGTTTGTTATATAATTGAAGAGAAGAACATACTAAATGTTGGAATTTTTGTTCAGTAATTATTTTCTTGTGTCTTTAGTCATTGGTTTAGTTTCTTCTTTTCTTTGCTATGCTAGGCATGAGGTAAGTTCCTGTTATGTACTTATCTGCGAACATCCATTGCTGTTTGGAGTTACAGGATTGTTGAAACTCGCATTGCTATCTGCAGTCTGTCAACAAGTATTTTTTTTTCCTCTCTGAAAATTCCCAAACTCAGGTTTTGTTTTTTTTAGTTACTATCTAGTTTTTCCTATCCTGTTATTATCTTCTTGTTGTGCTTTCCTGCTTCTTCCTTCTTTTTATTGAGAAGGATGCAGAAAATAAACAAAGTGTGGGGAAGAAAGATGTAAAAGAGGAGTGCCTTTTTTAAGGATGGGGGGTGATAGAAAAGGGAAGAATACCTTTTTCTGATGTAGGAAAAATGAAAATGGTGAAATGTTGTACGGTATTTGATTTTTATTTTTATCGAATAGTAGACATTTTGCAAAGAACTGCCTGTGGGATCTGCGACTGTGGGGTACAAGTGGGAAATTGGTATGAAATTTTGATAGACCAGAAAATCCCTAATAAAGTTCAAAATGACTACAGGCTTTAGTGATGGCCATCTTACTATCCAGTTAACGGCTTTGACTAAAACAAGAAGTTTTAAAATATTGAGATTCTTATTCAATTTTGTACTGCAGTGTAAATACTTTTAGACTATTTCAATGTCATCCTTTTCAAGATGTTCTAGTTTCAGAATTGTAGTACGAAAATATTGAAATTATCTACTATCAATTGCATTGTTATGTGTATAGTTTGTTGAGCTTAATCCCAGTTGTACATCATTGGCGAGTTTGACATGTTGATTATGTGTGACTCAGGTGACCCTGATAGATAATTTTACCAACAAGAAAGGAATGACAAGTCACTGTTATAGGATTGCTTATCGTTCGATGGAACGTTCATTGACAGATGAGGAAATTAATAATTTACAGGTATTTCTTTTCACGGATCGCTGTTCTTTGTTAACTAAGAATTTATTTATTGATATTAATAATCCAAAACATGTGTAACTTCAAATTTTGAATGCAGTGGAATGTAAGAGAACTAGTGCAGAGCAAGCTAAATGTTGTTTTAAGATGAGAGATTCTTGTGCAATTAATCAAATACACACCGAAATATATGTAAATTTTTTGATGATACATCCTAGAGCCTTTACTTTGTAGCATTTCTAATTGATTGTTGCAGGCACACTCGCTTTCAAGTGCTTTTGAGCATCATTTTTACATCCTCAGCAATTGTCATTTTGTGTAATAAATTATATGCAATTTTTTATTTTTTATTTTAATTTTTATTATAAGGGCAGGTTTTAGGGTTAAAGTAAACTGAAGTATAGTTTTGTAATAAATCGTTTGGAATAAATGAATTTTTTAAATTTTATGAAATTATTAAGATATAAATGCACACTCTTAATTTTACTGGGTCTGGAGAGGAGATGGTGAATTGGGTGGAGATGATTTTTGATATCTGCCGCAAGGAAAAAGAACTGGTGGCTGCTACTGTATGGAATATTTGGAACCAAAGAAATGAAGTTTTCTGGAAAAAACATAAAAGGGCAGCCAGGTTCCATGGTCCATTTTTATTATTGTTGCTGTCATTGTTGGTTGTTATATCTTGGACTATTTATGATTAAACTATTTTTTGTTGAAGTTGTTGGACAATTTTTATTGTTGTGGTCGTAATTTCTATATTTTGACATATTTCCCACAATAAATGAACTCGAGCTCAACAGCTCGAGTTCAAGCTAGAATAAAAAAACATAATAATAAGCTCAACGTTCGAGCAAGTCAAGCTGAGCTTGAACTATGCACGAGCTGAGTTTGACTTCAAATTTAAGCTTAAATTCAAGCAAGCCGAGCTGAGTTTGAGCTAAGCAAAGTTGAGTTTGAGCTCAACAATTAGAGCTCATGCATTAGTTTTTACTTTTTACTGCTGGGCTGAGTCTGAGCTTTTGGTTACAGCTCTAGTTCAATCAGTGAATAGTATGCATCTGAATCAGACTTGGTTAGGCCAGCTAATGTGATGTTTGTGTGCTTTTAAAAAGATCAGTGAATTAGGTAGTTTATATTCTGATGGTTAAATTCTATGTCTGGATCAGGTAAATCCATACTCTTGCAAGGATGGTTAGTTCTTTGTCTGATTGCTATAACAAAGGTGTGGATGTACCCATTCTGGTTATTGGACTCATCTTGAATGATTTTGAGTAAATAATATTATCTATTTTTTTCGAGAAAACTAAAGACTTATAAAACAATTAAAAACATGACTAAAGAAAGCATAATCTTTATTATCATTGGATTGATATCAACACATTCATATCAAATTTTACAAAGAAACATGTCCAATATAGATAAAATCATTCAACATGAAACTTTACTGATTTTTGGATTTAAAAAAATTTTTAAAAAAAATTTCAAAAATATTCGTTTTTCTTTTTTTAAAAATAAAATACATATATATATAGATGTATAAAAACTGTAAAATATTAAAAAAAAAAAAAGGAGAGATATAATAGAACATCTATTATTCTTTTTTCAACTTGTTTTCATTATCTTTGATTGACTAGAAAGTTATGGTCACAAACTTTCATTAAATTTAAAAAAATTTTAAAAGGTGAAAATTAAGCTTGCTTTTTTGAAAGGGCTATGTGAATTGGATTTAATAACCAGTGATTTTTTTAAAAGAATTTTTTATTTTCATTTTGTTTGGAATGAATAAATTTTATAAAATTCATTTAAATTTTAAAAATTGCTTGTTTGAAATAAAATTTTTTATTCGTTGTAATTTTATAGATTTGAATATATAGAATTCAACTAGCATAAATTAACTTCTATTTAAATAGGTAGAATTTATCAATGAATTTTATAAATTAATATTTTTTTTATAAAATTACTCTTAATATATTTACACACATTTCTCTCACTTAGCTAATTTTTTTTTTTAATGTTTTTTAAGTTTTTTACTTGCAAATATTAAGATTAATTTTTAAGTAAAAAAATTTAACATTAATAATTATTTATTTAAATCATGGAAAATTACAAAAAAAAATTAATTTAAAAGAAATTTTAATTTTTTGGAGATTAAATTATTTTAATTCTATTAACTAGAACTTAAAATCATAATTCTTTTCTCCCACAATTTTCGAAATTGCAAATTTTATTTAAGAAGTAAAAAAGTGGGTGATATTGGAGCTCATTAATTTTATGTAAATAAATTATAATAATATTTTCATTTACATATACTCGGATGAATTTTAGTAAATATGGTATCATAGAGTTTTTAAACAGATTGGAACCTTAAATTTATATTCAGGTCTCTATATTAAAAAAAATACAATATATGAGTCTCTAAACTTTAATAATATATTTTTTTTGTTTAATAATCTTTTAAAAAAATAAATGTATTTTGAGGATGAAGCATAACTACTTAAAAATTAAAAATGAAAATCCAAAATTCCACCCAATAAAATAATTTTTCCTTTAACAAGATATATTATATAATATAATTGTAATTTACCTAGCATTTCTAATTAAACAATAATAGTATAGATAGTATTATTTTTTTTTAAACAATTGCATTATCAAGAAATATATTTTAAAAAAAGTATTTTTTTAAATATAAAATAAATTTTTATTAATAAATCAAACAATATAAATATAAGACATAAATAAAATTATATAATTTTAAAATATATAAAATTTCTAACTAATAAATTTACTGTATGTTCATAAATTTCTACAAAATAAATAGTAAATAATAATATGCAGCTGATAATTTAATTTTTAATAGAATATTCATTTTATTTGTTAGTATATTAAATTACCATATTTTTTATGCGAGAATAATACTTCTTATTTTTCATACGAAAATAACTTTTTTATTTTATAAAAATAAATAGCCTTCACTAAATAAAGATAAATTTCTATATAAAAAATACATATAACTTTCAAAAAAAAATTAAAAATTCTATTATACAAACTTAAATTACAATTAATTTTATTTTAAAAAATAATAAAATATAAAAATAAAAATAAATATTAAATTTTATATAATTTATTCCAAACTAAATTATAGGATGATTTACATCATACAAATACGAGGATTCATTTAAAATTCATCTTGTTAATCGAAATTCTCGATAATTTGTTCATAACTTCATATTAATCGAAATATGATTTTAACCAAAGCCGCCGTAATTGGTTAAAATTTTCAGATTATCAGAAGCAGCCATTGTTGATGCAAAAGAGAAAATTCCATGGCAATCTCTTCTTTGCGTAGATAATTATCATCCTCTTCTCCCTCCCATTTCACACGTTACTTGTCTTCCTCTTTTACTTCTCCTTCTCAACCCTTTGCTCCTCCTCCAATCACTCCCCGCAGAGTCGTCATTACCGGTAACGCAAAACGCTCCTTTCTCCTTATATCTACATACTGTTTGTGTAAAATGGTATTTATAATATAACTAGAGTGAGTCTATTTCAGGGTTAGGCATGGGTAACTCCTCTGGGTTGCGGAGTGAAAGCTACATGGAAGTGGTTGATAGAGGATAGTTGTGGGATAAGAGCAATAACACTTGAAGATCTCAAAATGATTTCGTTTGATACGGAAACTCAGTTGTACATTTATGATCAGCTGACCTCTAAAGTTGCTGCAACCGTTCCTTGTGGAACAGGCCCTGGTGAATTCAATGAGGAATTATGGCTCAATTCTAAGGTTTATAAACTCACATTCACATCGATTAGTTTTCTTTTTCTGTGAATTGGGTTCTTGCCATGATTTTTTTTTCTAATTTATTGGTTATGGTAGTTTGTGGGATTTGCAGATAATAAATATTGGACGAATTTTGAATTGGATTTGTAAATCATTGCGATTTCTACTTCACCACTTGAACTGGCTTCATGTTTTACTCTGCTATCTTTTGTAGCATTTGTACCATTTTAATTTGTGTTTCTCAGGAGCATCGGTCGATTTCAAGGTTTATAGGATATGCACTATGTGCTGCTGATGAAGCTTTAAATGATGCAAAATGGGTACCCACTGATCAAGAGAAGAAGGAAAGAACGGTAATCATTGTTATTTGTGGATAGTATGTAATCAAGTGCTTATTTTTCAATTCTTTGATGATGCATATTTTCTTTAACATGAAGAATACCAGGGTGTCTCGATTGGTGGAGGAATTGGAAGTATCACCGATATACTAAATGCGTCACAAATGATTTGTGAGAAGGTAACTTCCGTCATTCTCCTTTAACATGCTAGAGGAATAAAGAAAACTTTCAGTTACTGTTTTAACACTGCTACAATCATGTTATGTCATATTCTTTGTTGCAATCATTACTAGCTACTCATGGTTTTTCCTATGTGCTTGGGAATGGCCTATATGCTACTGGAAACACTTAACCTCATATCTAGGTTTTTCCTTTGCAGAGACTTCGTCGGCTTAGTCCATTTTTTATCCCTCGTATATTGATCAACATGGCATCTGATCATGTGAGTATGAAACATGGATTCCAGGTGTGTATATACTCAGTTTTTTCTTTATATAACTTATGAAAATATATCTCCAAAGCCTCATTAATGCTTGATAAAAAGTCATTCACTGGTGCACTGTTTCTTTAAAGCTTTGACACATCATTCATGAGAACTAAGCTTATGTCTAGAAACTATGTAGATGGCACCGTGTGATAACCAATTGTTCAGGTTATGCTATGAAAGTTGGGTTATTAAATAGAAAAGGCAGATCATGAATGGACTAGAATCTGTATATAATGCTGTAAAGTGTGTTTGCCTCTATAAACTTCTAGCTCATCATATATTTCAACATTCAATTTCTGGATCAAAATATATTTTCAGCCACTTGTAAGACATAATCATAAATATGAACAAAGTGACTTGTTAAATCATGTTCTAGCTTCTCTTTTGGATATAGGGACCAAACCATGCTGCTGTTACTGCTTGTGCTACTGGAGCACATTCCATTGGTGATGCTGCAAGGATGATTCAATTTGCAGATTCAGATGTTATGGTGGTTGGAGGTACAGAATCAAGCATAGATGCTTTATCAATAGCAGGATTTTGCAGGTATTGTTTTATAAAGCTATATGTCTTATTGGAAAGCAAACTGCTTGCTGACAGTTGTATCCCTATGCAGTTTCCTTTTCGCAAAGTTGGTAAAAGTAGTGTTCAAGAGGTGGATATAATATATCTACTGACATTCAAATTATTTAATGGTGTTGCTGGATAGAAACTAGGAAACACTTTCTTCAGATATGTTATCTTATTTGCTTCCTTCTGATGCGAAAATATTAGTGTGTTGGAAGAACTCAAGGTTGGCCTCTTGTTGTTGCCCACCAGCAATTAAAAATTGTGAAACATTTTTTAACTTTTTCTCACCAAATTTAGTTTGAACAGTTTCTATATTAATGTCTCCTAGGAAATACGATCAAATACTTGGTTTTGTAGATCACATTGATTTGTCATTTAATGATATATTCTTGATGGAGTTATCCTCAGTTCCCTTTCTAATGGTACTGGGGTTTGTTACACTTGCTAATTTACTTAACGTATAGTCATTTCATGTTATATTCCAAATCAAGGGCTTTGACTTCAAAGTACAATTCTGCACCCCTAGAAGCTTCTCGACCGTTTGATTGTGATCGAGATGGATTTGTGTAAGCGCATGTTTGCATCAGGTTTAATTTTCATGTTTACCATCTGCTATTCTTTTCTTTATTACCATCTAACTTATGCTCTGAGCTCAGGATGGGTGAAGGTTCCGATGTTCTTGTATTAGAAGTAAGTCAATATTTTTTTGTTCAACCTCATGTTATATTTATGGCACCACAGTAGATTGATTTTGTATCTTTTATCTCATCAAGGAACTTGAGCATGCAAGAGAACGAGGAGCCAAAATTTATGCAGAAGTTCGTGGCTATGGGATGTCAGGTTGTTTGTCAAACATAAAGTCATAAATATTCCACTGCTATCTTTTGGTCAAATTGTTTTCATTTTAATGACAATACAATTATTCAGGTGATGCATATCACATTACTCAACCTCATACTGATGGAAGAGAGGCTGTTTTGGCCATGATGCGTGCCCTAAAACAGGTGAAGAGCCTATTAAGAGTATTTACGGCATGCCCTTTGCCTGTCCTTGATTGATTGTTGAGATGCGGTGCAACATTGTTGAGAAGTTTTTTGTTTATGACTTGTATGCATTACTTCTGAGGATGAAATATAAGATACCCATTGTTTGAATTGTTAAACCAACTTTCTACTCGCAAATACTCATGGCATACTGGTTAATGTATTCCACTTAATGGTATTCATTTCTGATGTCAACATTTACTTACAGTCTGGTCTTCGTGCCAATCAAGTGGATTATGTAAATACCCATGCTACATCTACACCTATGGGTAAATTTATTGGCTTTTCTTGTTGATTTTGTTTCAGTTTAAGAATTGATATCTTGAGAATGCTAGTGTGTTGAAACTTGTGTATATGTTGTCCTTGTTGAATAATTATCTCATCCAGGTGATGCTATAGAAGCCGGTGCAATCAAAACCATATTCTCTGAACATGCAACATCAGGTGCTTTGGCATTGTCTTCCACCAAGGTAAATTTTTGGGTTCTAACAGGAAGTTTTTGTAAAGAATGAAAATAGAGTTTTATTGACGTAGTTCATGGTGCACATTTTGTCACTGAAATGATAGACATGATAAAAGCTATAGCTTATGCATATATGCAGTATTTTTATTCTAAACTAAATACCATTTTGAATTATCTTCTCAACCCTTACATAATTTTCACAGTAATGTTCACAAGAGAGGAAGTGGCGAAATGTATTTGAAGAACCTTACTCCTGCAGGAGGAATCATATGGTAATACATCAGTTATGATGATTAAGGAATGATACATGTCATTGCATTGATGGAGGAATAATTTAATGATTATGAGACATGGCTCCAAATGATGCTTCTTGTTTGATTTTCGTTCTCTCTTCTTAGAGTATATCTAGTTATGCTACGAATTATATTACTGTTTGGGAAGAAGGAAAAATATGTCCTCATTCTCTATAGTGGCATGCATTCTAAACAACAATTTTTTTGTTAAATTCTTTTTTTAATGAAAACAATCTTCTTTTTTCTTATAAATGAGTGTTGTGCTTGTCTTTATTTTTTGGAGAACAAATAAAAATACTGTAATTCTCTTTTGTTTATTATGATAAATTCAGGGTGCAATTGGCCATCTCCTTGGAGCAGCTGGTGCTGTTGAAGCAATATTCTCAGTTTAGCCATACACCATGTAAGAAATTGCTTACGCTTGCTTCTTGTTTGACTAAGAGAAACCAAAGTAATGCTATAGTTTGAGTTATTGATTGTTTCCCCGCTTGATTGTGAATCCAAAGACCAAACTTATGTGCATGCTGCGTACTTGGTATGCATACATGACAAATGTGCAGAGTGTAGCATATGTGCATGCATCATTTTGAAATTATCTGATCCTGTACATTAGCCTTATATTCTTTTGATTATGTGTGCACCTATATCTTGCTGAAAGTTGGAGCTTGTCTCATCTGTTGCTTGCTTTGCTCACAAGGTCATCGCTCTTCCAAACATGCTGCTTGTTTACACAACTTGTTCATAAACTTCTATGGTGAAGAGCCTCTGCAATCATGACAGAATTTTCTATGTTTCAGGGAATTGCACCACTGACTCTTAACCTCTCAAATCCTGATCCCATATTCGAAGACAAGTTTATGTCATTGCATGCTTCGAAGGAAATGCCAATAAGAGCAGCATTATCAAATTCTTTTGGCTTTGGTGGAACAAATGCATCTCTGTTGCTCACATCTACTACCTTTTAGAAGACTATTGAGCATGCACCATTAATCTGGATGTTGATGTGAAACTTCATGGCATCATCCCCAAGCTATTAATATCTTCCAGTTTCTAGTTATGGAATGGAGCCAATGAAATGACATGGATATCAAGCAAAACTTGTACCACAACCATTGTTTATATACATGTTAAAATTGGACGACGTTCTACAAGTTTTGAGAGACTAATCTAGCTGAATGTGGTTAAAGCAGCTACAGAGACCGAGTCGGTCTGATAGCTCGAGGCTTGTTTCTTGTTTACCATCTCTGGTTCTCTGCCATCCAGAGTTACTGAATGAGTATAAAAGTGTCCAAAAGTGTCCTGGATCTTGTTAGTTGTTTTACATTGAAAGAACTAACATTCATGGGCATTCTTTTCTTTTTTGGTACATCAGAGAGGCAGTGGGGTTGACTTCATTTCTTTACTATGAGGCGCCAGCACTTCCATGAAGTTTACATGAACTGCAAATGATCATGTAAGCTTTTTATATTTTCACCCCAGAGACTATTTTGATTTTGGTGTACAAGGAGATTATTCGAGTTTTATCATCTAAATCATCTAGCTGAATTTCTTTAGTTTGGCTTCATTTATTTATTAATGGTGTCTTGAGCTATTTGATGTGATCCTCTTTTTCTTTGCTAAATAAGTAGGGTTGCTATAAGTACATGAATAAAAATCCGAAGATTGTTTAGTGATGCAGGGGAGAATATAGCATAATTCTCCTGCCTAAAAATGCAACCCTATCTATATGGATTCTATTCAGGTTTTTTATAACATTGTCAAAAAAAAAATTATACTATTATAAATTTCCCTTTGCAGAAAAATATTATTAAATTTATTAAAAAAAAATTTAATTTTATATTGTATATATAAAATTTATTATATTCATAATAATTTTTATAAGTTTATTATTAAATTATTAAAAATTTATTATATAAACAAAGGGCAAATCGGTGCATAAATATTTTTACAATGTACGGATTTTGAAAAAGAGCCAAATGTACAAAGTTTGTTGCATGCAACGCTACATTTCACTACAATTGTAAAAGATTATTTTTATGGCTTAAATTTTTAATCTTATATCACATGGCGATAATAATTTCTGTTGTATCAGGCTCTCTTTTAGAAGTTTATTATATATTTTTTATAAAATAAAAAAATTCTGATAAAAAAATAAAAAATTTGAAATATCCAATAAAAATAAAATTTAAAATTTATTACTAAATTGCCATGCAAGTCTTAAGCAATGATATAATGATCTAAACCATTGTTTCAATCCTTTTTTTTTTCTCATGAATTGAAAAAAGAAAAATAAAGTTATAAATCAAGCATGCTGTTGCAAAAGCACCAACTATGGTATAGATTTAGGGATTAGAGAAGAATTAAGAGAATAGAGAAAAGAAGGGAAGAGAGAACAATAGAAGAATCTAGAGAGAAACAGAGAGGTCTTCAATTAGAAATTCTGAATTGCACAAATTACACACATCACTTAGCGTATTTCCTCCTATTTATACTAATTCTCTCCTAATTTGAAATATAACTACCCTGCATTGTGCCAACTGACCATAACAACTTCTAGTAACAATTACTGACATGCAGTTTATTCCTAACAAACTTATAATTGCTAATTCCCAATTTACCCTCATAACAATACCCCTGTTGAAAAACATCATTGTCCTCAAGGATGAAAATCAAGAAACCTTAGCTGAATACCATAAGCGAATTTCCAAGTAGCATCAGATGATTCTGAGTTGGACCAGTGAACAAGCCATTGAGTCACTGCCCTATTTTGTCTTTTTACTCTTCTCCTTTCAAGTACAGCTAGAGGCAAATTAAGTTCTTCAAGCATGGCTAGTAATATAGTAGAAGCATCAGTTATGGGTGTAGTGGCTGGTTTCAACAGGGAGACATGGAAGACATTATGGATAATAGTAGAATCAGGTAGCTAAAGTTTATAGGCTGCTGCTCCAATCTTTTCCAAAATCTAGAAAGACCCATAGTATTTATAATGAATTTTATGGTGAGTTTGATGCAAGAGCAATCCTAGACCTAATTGGATTCCTAGCACAACTAGGATTTTATTTAATTTCCTATTTTATTTCAGATTTGCATTAGTTTTTTGTTTTCTTATTTGATTAGGATTTACTATTTTATCATTGAATAGGAGTAAAGTTTTAATTCTTTCTTTAATTATGATTTCTAGTCTAGTTAGGATTTATCACTATAAATAGACAGCACTAATAGTATTGTAATCATATTTTTTCCTCATAATTTAAATTCAAAGGTTATAAATCTAATTGCTGATTATTGTTCCACCTACAATCAACTCTATTCTAGTCTAATTGTTGAAAACTGACAGCCCACACCTTTCCCTTGCGTCAATTGGTATCAGAGCTCAAAAACAGATCCCTAGGATTCCTTTTTTGTCTGAATTAAACCATGGTTGGAAGAGGCAAAGGCAAAGGCAATCAGCCCCAACAAGACGATATAGCTAAAATACGGCGAATGATTGAGGATTTGACCCAGGCTGTACAAGCCTCGCAGCGTCAGGAACCTATGGAAGCCCGAATGGAGACTCCGGAAGGCAACCACCAAAACCTTGATTTTCAAGAAACTCTTGAGAGTGAAGAGGAAGTCGAGGACGTAAACCCCTTTCATGAAACTGGACCTGCAAACCCAGCAGCACGAGGCAGATTGGAAGAGCGTTTACTTCATGCTATTGATTTAAATAGTGGAGAAGTTAAAATTGAAGTTGCTGATTTTCATGGGAAATCGCATGCCGAAGACTATTTAGATTAGAAAACAGTTTAGAAAATTATTTTGAATGGAAACCAATGGTTGAAACCCAAAAAGTACTTTTTGTAAAACTTAAATTGAAGAGTACTGCACTTCAATGGTGAAAGAGAATTGAAGAGCAATGCGCACGACAAGGAAAGCTTAAAATCAACACGTGGGAACACATGAAAACTAAGCTAAGGAAGCAATTTTTACCAGCTGATTACGCAATGGAACTATATGAAAGGTTCCACTGCTTGAAACAAAACAGCATGCCTGTTGAAGAGTACACTGCAGAATTTAATAATTTGTCTATTCGAGTTGGAATATCTGAAAGTAATGAACAAATTACCTCTAGCACCTTGCTGGTTTGAATCAGTCCCTTAGAGATGAAATGGGCGTAGTCCGATTACACAATCTTGAAGATGCTCGCCAATATGCCTTAGTAGCTGAAAAGCGAGTTTCTCGTTACGGTGCTAGAAGGCCCATAAACAGAAGCAATTGGCAAAATAATTTCGGAGCTGCAAGAGGGATTCAAAGAACTCAACAAAGCGGAAAAGAGGCTGCTGCTAATAATAAATACAATGAAGAGACAATCCGTGCTGATGGGAACTATAAAGGGAAAGGTATAGTACCTTATGGTGGACAAAACAGTTCTAGTTCGTCTACAATGAGAGGCAACAATTCTCAAGTTCGTTGCTTTACTTGTGGAGAAAAGGGACATACTTCATTCATTTGTCCACAAATGAGGGTGAATTTAGCCAAGTATGATGAAGACCTAGGCCTTATTTTTGATGAATATGATGAGGAAGTAGAAGAAATTGATGTTCACCCAGCTCAAGGTGAGTCTTTAGTTGTTCGAACAATCATGACAACCATGAACAAGGAAGAAAAAGAAGATTGGAGGAGGCGTAGCATTTTCTATACACGTATTATTTGTGAAGGCAAAGTGTGTAATTTAGTCATTAACGGAGGAAGTATGAAAAATATAATATCAAAGGAGGTTGTAGACAAATTAAAGCTTCCTACAACAAAACATCCTCATCCATACAAAGTAGGTTGGTTGAAGAAAGGGCACGAGGTACCGATAACGTCTCAATGCTTAGTGCAATTCATAATGGGAGATGATTTGGCAGAAGAAGCACTATGTGATGTAGTACCAATGGATGTTGGGCATATTCTAGTGGGACGACCTTGATTGTTTGATCGTGACATGACACATAAGATGAAGCCTAATACCTATTCGTTCTGCAAAAACAACAAGAGATACACCTTGCATCCTCTTAAGGAATAAGCTAGACAAATAGCAAATAAATGAGCTGCAAGTAGTAAATTAAATGAGCTTGCAAGTGTTAAAGAATTTGAAGCTGAGCATAGTGAGGTGGGAGTCACGTATGCCTTAGTAAGCAAACTGATAGAAGCTGACCAAGTTGAAAAATCTGTTGAATATTTCATTGAAATTCAACGATTATTACAGAAATTCAAGGAGTTGATTAGTGAAGATGTACCGAAAAGCTTACTACCATTAAGAAGCATCCAACATGTACTTGATTTGGTACCTTTGCCTTGAGAGGCTAGAGTAAGTGTTGAAGGGGAATTGTTTGCTGATCACATCAAGAAAATTCATACAGAGGTCAAAGCTGCCTTAAAAGACAGCAATGCATCATATGCTTCTACTGCCAACCAGCATCGGCGCGTACAAGAATTTGAAGAAGGTGACCAAGTCCTCATACACTTAAGACAAGAACGTTTTCCTAAAGGAACTTGTCATAAGCTAAAATCTAGGAGGTTTGGACCTTGTAAGGTGTTGAAGAAGATCAGTTCCAATGCCTACGTAATTGATCTTCCATCTGATTTACAAATCAGTCCGATTTTTAATGTTTCAGACTTGTATCATTTTCATGGATTTGATAGAGTACCATCCTCCATTGAAGCGCAAGTACAAGAGCAACCTATTGCAAAAGCTGATGTTATTGAAGAAGTGTTGGATGTCAAGGAAGCTCGTTCTGGGCGTGGCAATCAATATAGACGATTTTTAGTTAAATGGTTAGAAAACCAACAAGTGAAAGTACATGGATTTCTGAAGAAGAGCTAAAGCAAGTTGATCCATCCATATGTGCGGAATAAATCAAGGTTTACTCGTCGGAGCCGAGACTTTTTCAAACCCGGGGAGAATGATGCAGAAGCAATCCTAGTCCTAATTGGATTCCTAGCACAACTAGGATTTTATTTAATTTCCTATTTTATTTCAGATTTGCATTAGTTTTTTGTTTCCTTATTTGATTAGGATTTACTATTTTATCATTGAATAGGAGTAGAGTTTTAATTCTTTCTTTAATTATGATTCCTAGTCTAGTTAGGAATTATCACTATAAATAGACAACACCAATAGTATTGTAATCATCTTATTTTTTTTCTCATAATTTAAATTCAAAGGTTATAAACCTAATTACTAATTATTGTTCCACCTACAATCAACCTTATTCTGGCCTAATTGTTGAAAACTGACAGCCCACACCTTTTCCCTGCGTTAGAGTTCTAGGCATAGAGAGTTGCACATAGGGTCTTAATTTTAGATAAACCCACTCTCCTTGGTTGAACTACCTTTCTAACCTATGCTTGTCTGTTTGGTGCTTCATTCTTGCAGCTGCCCTGCTGATATGGTGTTGTAGTAGCTTTATGGTATTTTCTTTTTGCTGTAACATAGAATCTACACTTGCATTAGGGGAGTCATGTGAGAAATAAGGTCGGTGTAAGGGGGGTTGATAACCATAGAGGGCTTCATATGGAGTCATTTTAATAGTTGAGTGGTAGGTGGTGTTGTACCAGAACTCAGCCAATGACAGCCAAGTACTCCACTGTTTAGGCAATTCCCCAGTCATACATCTCAGGTAAGTCTCCAAACATCTGTTAACTACTTATGTCTGCCCATCAGTTTGAGGATGATAAGCAGTAGATAGGTTTAGTTCCTAAGGGTCTCTGTCATTCAGCTGTGCTACTGTTTTAGTTGTATAAGGGTGTGATAATGCCATAAAGTGGGAATACTTAGTCAATCAGTCCACTACCACCATTATAACTGACTTGTTGTTGGATTTAGGCAACCCTTCAATGAAATCCATTGTGAGATCAGTAAATATTTCCTTAGGAACTAGTAGTGGTTGTAGGGTTCCAGGCAATGCAACAGTTTCATATTTGGACTGCTAGCAAGTGTGACATTGCCTAATATAGTTTCTAACATCCTTGTGCAGACCCTTCCAATACTCCACAGAAGTCGGTCTCTTAGTGGTGGCTTGAACCCCAGAATGTCCACCCACAGCTGAATCATGGTATAGCTTAAGTAAGTTGTTTCTGAGATTAGTACTATGGCCAATTACCAGCTTGCCCTTTCTCCTCAACTGGTTATTTTGCCAAGTATAGTGGTTGTAGCTAGTTGCATCTTGTTCTAAGGCTGCTATTATTTCTTTTAAAGCTTCATCAGTCTTTCATAACTCTTCAATAGAAGCCATTAGCTGATCCGGTAACAGGTGCACTATTAAAGCATGCAGACTGGCCATAGGCAGTCTAGATAAAGCATCAGCAGCCTTGTTTTCTGCCCCGTCTGTACTGAATCTCATAGTCATATGCTTGAAGTTTAATCAACCACTGCTGTTGTGCTGCAGTAGCTACTCTCTGCTCAAACATAAACTTAATACTCTTATGATCAGTTCTTATAATAAAATGTCTGTGAGAGAGGTAATGGTTCCAGTGTTGAATAGCAAACAATATTGCAAGCATTTCCTTCTCATATATAGACAGAGCCTGGTGCCTTGGTGATAGAGCCTTACTAATGTAGGCTATTGAATGCCCATCTTGCAAAAAAACAGCTCCTATACCCCCCATTTGATGCATCAGTTTCCACCACAAATGTCTTGGTGAAATCTGATAGTGCCAAGACTGGAGTTGTAGTCATTAGTTCTTTGAGCTTTTGGAAAGCTGCTTTTGCCTTATCAGTCCACTGGAAGTTGTCTTTTTTTAACAAATCTGTAAAAGGCCTAGCTATATTTTCATAACCAGATATAAACCTTCTGTAGTACCCTGTCAGACCCAAAAAACCTCTAAGCTGCTTCAAGTTCAATAGCAGAGGCCAATCTTGGACTGCCTGGACTTTCTTGGGATCTGTGTGAACCCCTAATGCTGCCTCATGACTTCTAATACCATTTTTAAATGTTGCAGATGCTCTTCCTTGTTTTTACTGTAGATTAAGATATCATCAAAAAACACCAGCACAAACTTCCTTAGACAAGGCCTGAATATGTCATTCATGAGAGCTTGGAAGGTAGCAAGAGCGTTAGTTAAGCCAAAAGGCATGACTAGAAACTCATAGTGCCCTTCATGAGTTCTGAATGCAATCTTCTCAATATCAATTTCAAACAACCTGACCTGCCAATATCCAGACCTTAGATCAATCTTAGAAAAAATTACTGCCCCTCCTAGTTCCTCTAGCAGCTCTTCAATGAGAGGAATATGGAATTTGTTCTTGATAGTAGCAGCATTCAAAGCTCTGTAGTCTATACAAAGCCTCCAGGTCTTGTCTTTTTTCTTCACCAGCACTACAGGACTGGCAAATGGACTGTTACCTGTCCTGACCACCCCATTATCTTACATCTCCTTGGCCATCTGCTCCATAGCATTCTTCTATTCTGCAGCATATCTATAGGGCCTCTGATTGATAGGTTGTGTTCATGCCTTCAGCAGAATTTTGTGGTCATGATTCCTTTCAAGAGGCAGCTTATTAGGTTCCTTAAAAATATCTTCATAATTCCCCAATAACTGTTGCAATTCAAGCCAAGATTCTACAAAATGTTGCTTCTGGAATTTCAGTTGTTCCTCCTCTGTTATTACAGACTTGGATGGACTGTTATCCATAAGCATCCAATTACAGTCTTCTTCAACCATGTCTTCACCCTTACAACCTGTCATCAACTTAAATGATGGTTCTTTTATATGTGGTTGTTCCCCTTGCAAGAAATATTGTTTTCCCTCCAACTGGAAAGACATTATTAGCTTGTCAAAGTTCTAGCAAATGTCTCCTAAAAGCTTAAACCATTGTACACCCAACACCAAGTCATAGCCCTGCATAGGTAACACAAACACAGTGGCTTGGAAAGGCTGCCCTTGCATGTCCCATTGTAATGGTTTACAGATATCACTGCATTTAAGTTCATTACCATCTGCCACTTCAACCCACAATCCTTTGATAGGCACTAGAGAACATTGCAAGAACTGAGCTGCCTTTTCGCTCAAAAAATTGTGACTACTACCAGAATCAATAAGAACATGCAGTTTCTTCTAGTTGCACACTCCTTTTAGGACCATAGTCTGCCCCTCTCCTACTCTCCATAGTACATTCAAGGACAATTGTACTTCTGTAAAGCCTGTTGTAGTGTTACAGTCATAGAATGAAGCATTGGAATCTGTTTCTTCTTCTTCCATTACTTTCTTAATTTGTATCACATAAAACTGCCTCTTAGGACATTTGTGACCTGGTATATACTTTTCATCACACCAAAAACACATGCCCTTAGCTCTTTTTTCATCTAATTGTTTGCTGGGTAGGGTAGGTGATATATGTCTAATTTTTATATATTTTTGTGTCGTTATTTTAAGTGTTTAGTGTGTTTTTGTTAAGTTTTTGTTATGATATTTGTTTTAATTTTATGTTTATGTGTTTTAGTTCTTATGTGGTTGTTTTGGTTGTTTTTGTAGTGTTTTTGGTGGAGAAAAGGTTTGAAAAGCAAAAGAAAATTTTTGGAAAAAAAATAGCTTTAAGTCCAGCCGGTTTCACAGCCCGTTTGTGAAAACTGCAGATGTCTGTGAGATTGCTGAATTCTGTGGGAAGCAAGTTGGGCTGACTATTGGGCCCATCAGTTATTGTTCACGTTTTTAGCTAAGGAAAGAATAAAAATAGGATTTTTAACAGAGCAAAGTGGGGACCACATGAGAGAGATATATATTAGACAATTTGGGGATTCACGTTTTCTTGGACGGGGAAGAGAATAATTTTTAGCTGTTTTTGGATTTTTTGCAGGATTTTAGAGTTTGCCTTTTTCTCTCTTCTTAATTTGGAACTATGTATTTCTTTTGGATTGTGTTTAATTTAAGTATGGAGTAGTAATCTTTTGTTAGGGGAAACATAAACCCTAGAATTAATTGGATGCAGTATTTTTAGATTTTTATTTTCAAATTGAGATTTATGTTAAATCTAGTCTTTTTCTTAATGCTTGGATGTATGATTTGATTTTATTACCTGATTGTTTTCTGATAGAAGATTAAGTTTTGAAATTCAATTTATTTCATCCATGATTATTTGGTTTAGCATAACAATTAAATTTAGGTGTTTTTTTATAGAAGCCTAGGTTGAATTGATAGAAGCCTAGGTTGATTAAAAACACATGCCCTTAGCTCTTTTTTCATCTAATTGTTTGCTGGGTAGGGTAGGAAAATTTTTGCTGGTATTTTGTGAATTTTTAATTGTACTAGGGGTAGGTAGAAGTCCTATTTGGCTATGTTGTTTGTTTTTTGTTTGTAGTGGGGAGTGTTGCTTACTATTCTGATAATAAGGTGGTTTTGGGAACTGATTGGATTTATAGGACTGAATACTGTTAGTGTGATTGAGATGATGAAGTTGGTATTTAGGTATGGGCTTCTTTTGTAATGCTTGTACAGTTAGCTCTTGTAATCTAGCTAATGCATAAGCCTCTGGTAAGGTTTTAGGTTGAAGCATTCTAAGGGGCATTTGAATCTCATCCTTCAATCCTGATAAGAAAAAACTTAGAGCATGTTTTTGTGAAATAACAGTCTTGGGAAACAACTCATCAAACAAATCTAGATACTCCTGCAATGAATCTTCCTGCCTCAGATTGCTCAAATCTGATAAAGGATCATCAAAAGCTTATCCACCAAATCTGGCTTTCAAAGCTAGTTCATAAGCTTCCCAATCTTCAAACAATTCACTACCCTGCACCTCAACCATTCCCTGGTGCCACCGAAGGGTTTTTCCCTCCAAATTAGCTCCTACAGCTCTTACTCTTTCACAAACAGCTATTTCCTCAATCTCAAAAATATAATGAACTCTCAACAACCATCCCGCTAATCCCTTACCATTAAACTTAGGAAATTCCATCGTGGTGTGATGGCCACTGGAATTCATATTACTAGTCATACTACGACCGACATTAGGATTCACATTTTGATCAAAATTAAATGGATCAACCATCCTTCGCATATTGGGCACAGTTCTAGAGTTTAGTGAGTTACCTGGAACTATTGCAGCAATCCGAGAGTCTAGATTAGAAAATAATCCTTCAATTCTGTCCATGGAGGAGGATAATGATTTCTCCAGCGTCACGAATCTATCATCATGTAACTTCAATCTAGATTCCAGATCGCCAATGCTAGATGCAATCATTGCTGCCATTTCCTTTCGCATCTCATCATTCAGTCGAGTGTTGTGGGTCATAGTGGATGATCGATTCTCTAATACCAATTGGTACAGATCTAGGGTTTTAGAGAAGAATTAAGAGAATAGAGATAAGAAGAGAAGAGAGAATAATAGAAGAATCTAGAGAGAAACAGAGGGGTCTTCAATTAGAAATTCTGAATTGCACAAATTACACACATCACTTAGCGTATTTCCCCCTATTTATATTGATTCCCTCCTAATTTGAAATATAACTACCCTGCATTGTGCCAGCTGGCCATAACAACTTCTAGTAATAATTATAGACCTGCTGTTTATTCCTAACAAACTTATAATTGCTAATTCCAAATTTACCCTCATAACAAACTATATATAGGCCTTACTGCTCAAAATGTGCAACCTTGAAGTATATGATTTACTTTAGATATTTTACCACCAAAAATTAGGGTAGGCTACATCCAAGGTTCCATATCTTGCTGTTAGTTCTGAAGAAACCAAATACTTTACAAATAAATTACAAAGACTGGTTACACTTTTTCTACAATTTCCTGAAATCTTTAATCAGAGTAAGTTGATTTGAAACCTTCTGTAAGAGGGACAACTTTTGCTGAAACCTTAGATTGCAACTTCAACACAGCTTGATGAATATCCTGCAATTAACATAGAACCAAAGGTTCCATCATTAATATGATATCTCGGGGTATGTAGTAGCCAATTCAAATGGATCAATCTGCAATATTCTTGCACAAGGGGAGATTTTTGGTGTTTAATTAGGCAACCGGGCCATGATTTCAGCATCAAAACTTTCTCCATCGAACCTCTACACTTCATATTTTTCTCAAATACCCTCTGAATTCTAAATTCAAGTGGCTGATTTTCTTTCCTTGGCATTCGTTCCTTCTTTCTATGTTTTGGACTTGTTTCTTTTGTTCACTTAGCATCAAACTAACACAAGTCACTTCTAGACCAACCGATGAGTCTCTCTAGGACCATATCATTAATTTTTTTTTTTTTTCATCTTTTATCAAGGGCTTGGAAAATTTGCACCATTAAGCAGCTAATCCCAATTCACGGTAAAATATCAAACTAAACCAAGTTTGCAAGATTTTAAGATGATAGATACACATATATTTAATATTTTCCCATGGTATTTAACAAAATTGCAGACAACTTAATTCAACTTAGCACTCACCTCTACACTGTAACGAGAAGAGAAATGAGTCAATAGGACAGCTCTACTCCGAATCCATTTAGCATTTTCAATAATCTGCAATGGTAAGGTACGTTATTTCATAATTGAAAATTTGTAAGGTCAGCCTCAAAGTAATTAAATTTATTGTAGAATGAGAAGGATAATTTTATACCTCAAACAAATGAGAATGGCCATGTTTTCGTGCATGTTCGATGCTACAACCTTCATCCAGGAAAGTTGCCTGTTAAAGTGCTTCAGCATCAGATTCCAAACTTCTATAGATTCTAAGTGAATATTGTTAAATTTATTTCAGGATAAGAAGAAAAAAGAAAACACAGAATAATATCAGCCATAACATCCACAACCACAACATAATAACACAGGGGAGCCATTTCCTTGTGAAATATTCAAATGTTCTCTTTCTCAAATCAGGTGCAAGAGCATCCAAACTAATCCATCCACATCCAATTGCACTATTAGCCTATTACTATCCTGGAAGTAAACTGCTATAGTCTATGCTTGAAGCAAACTAATTTCTCTTTCAATAAAAAAAAAGGCATTTTGGAATATTATTGGAAAAGAAATTTTCAAACGCAGAATCAGATAGTCCTTGCTATATATATATATATATATCACAATTTATGAAATTTAAACGGGGAAAAAAAAAAAGAGGGCATTCACATGGAGAGGGGTCTTTAATCAATACCTCAGTAATGAGAACTTTTGCTCTCAATGCATCTGCATTATGGGGGTCAAGCATGTACTCTGGAATGGTATCTCCAGTAAAGGCCACCTCAGGGGACAAAATTATATCTGTGATCTGAAAAGGAAAATGCAAAGCTGAATAACATTTAGAAACAGAAAACTTGATCAATACCCTGACGAGAGAAATAACATACCTCAACACCAGACTTCTTCAATTTTTCAATCCGTTTCCCTTTGAGATGAATATACTGTTTCTTCAACTTTTTTCTAACAGAATATATGACATAACCCTGGAAAGGAAATTTAATTTCTTTAATCTAAGCAGTGTAAAAAATTCAACTATTGTAGCATGGGTTTGCAACATAGTACTATTGGACATGAAACATGTCAAGCAGCCTAATGGCACCTTAACAGGATGCATTATGGAATCATATTAAAAATCCAAAGGGCCAAAATCTTTTGTTGGACGATCGTATTTCTTTCTTTCTTTCTTGAAAATGTCCTACAAAAATTGGGATATTTATAATGGTCTATTACCCCTGTGGAAGAAACAAGAAAATTATAATGCACACCTGGCTAGGGATAACATGCTGGGTTCTAAATGGCCGAACCACAATATCATCCCGCAATTCATACGTTTCACCTGAATTTGAGCTTATGAAGTTATTTACAACATAAACACAAAGAATATTAAAACAATACATATTTAGCAAACCATAGCAATGAGAGCAAGGAGTGACATACCCACATCCAATGCAACCAAATCAAAATTTAATTTCACTTGCCCCATGGCCCTATGAATGTCAAAAAGCTTCTCAACATCCTCTTTGATGGAAGGGGGCACAAATACTGTTGGAGGCTTTAAGTTATACAAACCACGACTTGCTACATACATTGGCAATCCACCCTGAGTATATACAATAGAAAACAAACTCAATTATGCAAGAAATTCATTTTTGTACATAGCAAATTCTTTAAAGGGGAAGGGGATGCCAAAGTTTGAACTCCAGACTTAATACATCAGAATGCTAATTGCAATTTATAAATAGCATTTACCCATCATTTGGTGTAAATAAACTTGAAATAACAAAATTAATCTATAAATGATAGAACTCAATTTACTTATGTCAAATTCCGTAAAATACTCAGTTTACTTATGTCAAATTCCAAAAAATACTCAGTTTACTTATGTCAAATTCCATAAAATTTATATTGGGGCTCAAACGAACAGTTGCATTCATGCCAAACATGAAATGATAGAATTTTAAAATTCAAAAGAATTCTACAAAATTTCTTGGAATTAATTAAACAGCTTCTAACTAAAGCCAAATATTGCACAAAGAAACTCAAAAAACATTTCTGACAACAACTAATCTTCAAACCCAAGTCGAGAAGCTCACAATGTGATCAAGGTGGGCATGAGTTATGAACACAAAGTTCTGCTGAATAGCTCTTGAGGGACATCTCCCAATATCAAAAGCACACTTAAGCTCTGGTATAATTAAACAAGTCTCTTGGCCTCCAATGGAGAGACCTTCGATTGAGTAGCCTTCCAAGTTGACACCTTTACGGGTTACAGCGGCACGGGCCTTTCTATACTCTTCTTCTTCCTCAATTACACGGCCAATTGCTGACAAATAGCCAGAAGATTTGAGGGAAGTTGAGTTAATAGGATTTTCAAGATGGGTTTGGAGAGGGAGTTGAAAGTGGGCTGTTGATGGTGTTTGTTGATGGGAAATGGGGTGGTTGAAAGGGAAAATTGAAGGGATTTTGGAGGGTGAAATGGTAAAAGAAGTTTGCATGATTGGAGTTGTTATGGTGTTGAAAGAAAGATTGCATCAAGAGAAGGTTTTAGAAAGGTTTCGTTTGCATTTGCCGAATTTGCATATCCAAATCACTGTTTAATTAACAGAGACACAGCGAGATATTTGGCCTAGCTAGGCATTGGCGATAACCAAAAACGGTGCATTTTATATTTCTTCATTGAATTACATAAAATAAAAAAGCATTATCCAACTTTTCTTAAAATTTAATCTCTCCATTTTTAAGCTTTCAAATTTTATTTTTTAAAGCTAATTTTATTTATTTTAGCAATATTTATACAATCAAACAAATATATTTATATATGTATTGCTAAATGGAAAATGTTTGTCATGCCAATTGCCAACAAAATAATAAAGTTTCTTGAAAACAAAATTAAATAATTATGATTTATTTTTAATGATGCTCAAGTAAAATTAATAGTTTTTTTTTTAGATAAATTTTGTTTCAAAGTTTATGATGGGGTTTTTGTAACATGTGTCCAGAATACTTTACTGGACTGTATTTTATTTTTATTATGATCATTTTTAATATGTGCAATTTTTTTATCAATTATTTTTTGAGGGACTATTCTTTTTAATTTTTAGATATATATGATTTAAAATGAGAAAAAAAATTGAGTTTTATTAAATTTAGTATTTCTAAAATTTTCATTTCAAATATAAATTTTAATTTATCTTGATTGTAAATTTATACTTTTATTAAAATCCAATGACAATAATATCTTTAATTAATAGAAAGAGAAATAAACTCTTTTAGTCTATGTTTGGTTCTTTACAGGTTATAGTACAGTGAAAAAGAAATTAAATTTTAAAAAAAAAAGGAAAAAAGGTTTAATATGGTCAAAATGAGGAGTTATTCATTATCTTTCAAGTTCAAGAATTAAAGAATTTAATGCAAGTATCATATTCGAAACATAAACCCTCAATTATACAGTATTTCACAATCTGTACATCCATGCGAGAACGTGGTTGAGGCTGCCTATACTTTACATATGAAACAATAGAGAACTTGGGGCATCTGCTACGTGGACTTGGGTATGCAGACATATCAGAAGCTAACAATATCTTCGTCCCTCAAAAAGCAAGCTGATTACGACCTTGAGGCTCTGTGAATTCCACATCACCACAAACTG
Organism: Garcia nutans; assembly: GCA_947685225.1. Classification (NCBI taxonomy): domain Eukaryota; kingdom Viridiplantae; phylum Streptophyta; class Magnoliopsida; order Malpighiales; family Euphorbiaceae; genus Garcia; species Garcia nutans. The sequence goes on from CANTUV010000025.1 coordinate 9,825,872, forward strand.
TGATTTTTGAACTTGAGCTGATTGTTTCAGCATTCTTGAGGGTGAAACCATGAATGATTGGTAAAGGGAAAGTTGTGCATTTGCGTATGGCAAGAAAACAGTTTGGATAATTGTCCACATCACTGGCTGCAATAGATATAGCATATTGAACATTATTACCAATATACCTATTTTGCAGGAAAGAAAATAAAAAAAGAAAAAGACTTTGTAGTATTAAAACACCTGGATGAAATTCAACCGAAGATTGCCAGTATTGCCCCATTTCAATGACATTGAGAAGTCATTTAATTTCACGCTGCCACTCAGTTTATTCCCTGAGATTGTAACTATACCTGAGCCATGAATATCCTGTGCACACACAGACCAAGAAAACAATGCCTAACCATTAAAATGAAAGTAAAATCATCCAATAAATGTGCATAGAAAATGAGGAACAAAAACAAGTGAGTTAATCGCACCTAGCTTCTCAATATTACAAGTCTAATCTGGAATTTAATGGAACCAGCTTTACAGTATGTGCTCCGAAAGAACAAACCACAGCTATGCATTGAGAATTCCATTAGCAGGACTTTCCAAGATTCATTTTGAAAAACTAGCAGTCTTTAAAGCTATAGGCAACCCATAATGAAGTTTTAGAGAAGATGAAAGGTAGATCAAGGATGATATAGGGTGAAGTGGACAAGAAACGTCTCTAGATGTTCTAAAAATGTAGCCCTAAATTGAATAAAGTGGAAGAAAATCAACTATATAAAGAATCCCAACTGGATCGGGACTGATGCTGGGTTGAATATCAACGGAAGAGAAAAAGATCATCACAGTGCCCACAACACAAACACAAATAACCATGTTTATCAGCTATCACCATGGGCCTGATTACTTATGCCAACTTTGAACACCATAGCCAAGAGAGTCTACCTATTATGGATGTTGTAACCATATCAATGGAGCATAACATTGGAGAAAAAAGGACAAACACAAAAAAAAAAAAAAAGGAAACAAAAGAAAGTATGGCCACGACTTCTAAAGCAACTGACAATGAATCATAAAACATTCCTGCATTTCCGGTATCGAACTTACCAAGGAAATGCATGCAACGGTACTACTTGTTCTGCTTCCAGAACATCAATTATCAGGTCCGCATAAACAATTGCATTTATATCATGCTCTGAAATCCTTATGACTGGAGGAGAAGATACAGAGATATTTAAATTCATGTCACAGTTTGGATATTTCTTGTACAGTTGAGGCGCAATAAATCTCCATCCAGCAGTGTTTAAAAGGTGCTGGTCTGGCACTTTATCCACAATCCATTGTGTAAATTTAGTCTGACAGAGAAAGAATAGTTCCATATAACATCAATATTTGTATGGATAAAAAAGGAATTATAATAAGAAAAAGAAAGCATTTTCAGATAAAATTTTAACTTCTCCAACCAAAAGATATTCAAATAACTTCTCTTCCAATCCAAAAATCAATTTTCCCAAGGACAAAACCACAAGTTAAAACATCTGGCTTAGAAGTGGTGTGGTCACTGTATATGCATTGTTGGAAAATGAATATTATCACTCTATTTCCTTTAAACCAGATTAATAGGAAAGCGAAAAATAAATGCAGAATATGCGGAATAGTAACACGCAATTTGATAACGGAGTTCGGCCAATTATGCCTACGTCTCCAGAGCTGCTGCAGACTTCTATTAAGGAGAAAAATACACCGTGTTTACAAACACTCACACCCCACACCAAATTATCCCCAAGAATTTTAACAGAAATTCTTTTAAAGAAATTCCCTAATAGACGTGATCAAGAGCACAAAAATTACTTGACTTAATTTTTGCTTGACCCGCTCTGATCTTCCTCTCTATTAATTTTCTTTCTATTCTCTCTAATTTTCTCTCATACATAACAATGGTCAAAGAGCCATTTATATAGGAAAATTATAACATGTGAACATAATGGTTGGTGAGATTTGTCAAAGGTTATGTATCTCTTTTACCTAAGTTAGGCACCTCCATTTTTTACCACCATCACTTAAGTTAGGCACCTCCATTTTTTACCACCATTACTTAAGTTAGGCACCTCCATTTTTGAAATTTTATTAACAATCTCCCACTTGAAGACTGATTTCAATCTATCTTCACACTTCGATCTATGCAACAGCTCTTCTACGATCTACTTCTACTGCAGGCCAACTGAAGCCGAACACAGCTTCAGTTTGTCAGTAGACACCGTCTTCGTTAACATGTCTGCTGGATTTTGAGTTTCACTGTTCTTCTCAAGTTTCAAAATCTCATTTTCTAGAAGTGACCGGATAAAGTGATATCGCAACTGTATGTGCTTCGTTCTGGCATGAAAAGACGGATTCTTCACTAGATGTATGGCACTTTGACTGTCGCAATGCAAAACATTATTTTCTTGTTTCTTGCCTAGTTCTTCCAAGAAACTTTGGAGCCAGATCATCTCCTTGCTGGCTTCCGTGACAGCGACATATTCTGCTTCAGTTGTGGAGAGAGCAACTATCTTCTGTAGTTGAGAGACCCAGCTCACTGTGGTACCTCCTAGAGTATAGACATATCCTGTAGTACTCTTTCTGACATTAACATTTCCGGCTAAGTCAGCATCCACATAGCCTGCTAGTGTCGTATCTTCACCTTGAAAACAAAGTGTCTTATCTGTGGTACCTCGAAGATATTTGAGGATCCACTTGACTGCTTCTCAGTGTACCTTGCCTGGATTATTCATGTACCTGCTAACAGCTCTCACTGCTTGAGCAATATCTGGCCTGGTACAAACCATGGCATACATCAAACTCCCAATTGCTGAGGCATACGACACCTTTGCCATGTGTGCACGTTCCTCCTCCGTCTTCGGTGACTGTTCTTTGGAGAGTCTGAAATGAACACCTAAAGGTGTGCTCACTGGTTTAGCATCTTGCATGTTGAATCTGGCTGGTACTTTGGTGATGTACTCAGCCTGTGATAACATCAAAGTCCCGGACTTCGTGTCTCTCTTGATCCTCATTCCAAGAATCTGCTTTGCAGCACCCAGATCTTTCATTACAAACTGCTTTGACAATTTCTGCTTTAAATTTTTAATCTCTTGCATGTCTGAACCTGCAACGAGCATGTCATCACGTATAACAATAAAATAATAAAGCTAAATGTATCAAAGACTTTTGATTTCTTCTTCAGAAAATACACCAATACCTTTCTTGTTGAATCATCAATGAAGGTGACGTAATACAATGAACCTGCAAGAGATGGAACTGGAGATGGTCCCCATACATCGGTATGTACCAACTCGAGCTTTTCTACCTGGAGTGTCTTGCCAGTTTTCGTGAAACTGACCTTCTTTTGTTTCCCAAAGATGTAGTCTTCACATAGACCGACATCTACACTTTTAAGTTCTAGCAACTTTCCCTTTGATAGAAGTGTCTTCATCTCTTTCTCACTCATATGGCCAAGCCTCTGGTGCCATAGATTTGAATCAGCATCCGCTACTGCGATGATGTTCTCTATGTTTGAGGTTACATAGAGAGTACTGGTCTTCTTACCACGAGCAATGACAAGTGCTCCTTTGGTAATTTTCCATTCACAATCTGTGAAGGTCGTACAATAACCATCTTCATCAAGTTGTCCCACAGAGATCAAATTCCTTTTGAGACCAGGAATATGTCTCACTCCTTGCAGTTTCCAGGCAGTCCCATTTGGCAACTTTAATTTGACATCTCCTTTTCCTATGATCTTCAAGGTTTCATCATCGGCTAGATGAACCTTTCCGAAATCACCACTGACATAGTTCTTCATGATTTCTCGGCATGTAGTGGAGTGAAAAGATGCCCCTGAATCCAAGATCCATTATTCAATCGGACTGTTAATTCTTAGAATCATAGCATCGCTTGCATCCTTGGTCACGTTTACAGATTCCTGTGCGCCGGTATCTTTCTTTGGAGCTCGACAATCCTTCTTAAAGTGACCCTTCTTGCCACAGTTATAACACTTGAAATCTTTCTTCCCTGATCTAGATTTGCCCCTTCTAGATCTTGATCTACCGGAGTCTGAGTTTCTGTCTAAAGTTCTCCCTCTAGACTCTGTTGTAGAGCTGAAGAGGTTGATGCTTCTCCTGATTCTCTTCGCCAAATTTCTTCACTCAACACCAGATCTCGTACATCGTCGAATTTTAATTTGGTATTTCCCGACGAACTGCTGACCGCTGTAACGGTAGCACTCCAACTGTCTGGTAGAGATATAAGAGAATTAAAGCCCGAACTTCATCATCGAATTCAATTTTCACTGAACTCAACTGGGTTGTGACTGTGTTGAGTTCATTCAGATGTTGGGCCACCGATTCCCCTTCTGCCATTCGTAAATTAAATAACCGCCTCATCAAGTGAACTTTATTTGCGACCGATGGCTTTTCATACATGCTAAAGAGAGCCGCCATAAGACCTGTCGTGGTCTTTTCCTTGGCTATGTTGAAAATAACATTACGGGATAATGTTAATCTAATAACTCCAAGGGCTTGTCTGTCGAGAAGGTTCCAATCTTCTTCTTTCATGCCTTCTGGTTTCGTTTGTGAAAGAGGTTGATACAGCTTTTGCTGATACAAATAATATTCAATTTGCATCTTCCAAAAGCCAAAGTTCGCACCATCGAACTTTTCAATTCTCATTTTTCCTTCATCTGCGGCCATCGCTCCCACTCGAATCTGGATTCTCAAAAAAAATTCCGACAGTGAATAGTACCCCCCGTACAGATGAATAGTACTTTTGCCGGATTCCGAACCTTGGCTCTGATACCAGTTGTTGGAAAATGAATATTATCACTCTATTTTCCTTAAACCAGATTAGTAGGAAAGCGAAAAATAAATGCAGAATAGTAACACGCAATTTGATAACGGAGTTCGGCCAATTATGTCTACGTCTCCGAAGCTGCTGCAGACTTCTATTAAGGAGAAAAATACACCGTTTTTACAAACACTCACACCTCACACTCAATTATCCCCAAGACTTTTAATAGAAATTCTTTTAAAGATTCTCTAATAGACGTGATCAAGAGCACAAAAATTACTTGACTTAATTTTTGCTTGACCCGCTCTGATCTTCCTCTCTATTAATTTTCTTTCTATTCTCTCTAATTTTCTCTCATACATAACAATGGCCAAAGGGCCATTTATATAGAAAAATTATAACATGTGAACATAATGGTTGGTGAGATTTGTCAAAGGTTAGGTATCTCTTTTACCTAAGTTAGGCACCTCCATTTTTTACCACCATCACTTAAGTTAGACACCTCCATTTTTGACATTTGGAAGGATATTGGATTTCAAACTTACATCATAATTTAAGGCTGATGCAGAGTTAAAAACAGCCTCATCTGACGAAATTCCAAGCATTTTTGATGGATCTGTGCAGAAAACTGAGGGTTGTGAATTCTTGCACTTGTTAGACAGGACTGAAAATTCTTTCCTTCCTATGAATAACCCGTTGATGTCAAACTCAATGGAAGAATTACTCAATGAAGGGTCCTTCACATTTAGAGAAGCAGTATCATCAACAGGAATTTCTTTGGGAAGAGCTTGCAAAAATGAATCAAGTTTTACAACCCCTTCACGGAGTTTCTTAGTGATAGCATTTTCCACTGCAGCCCCTATTTGTGCTTCAAAAGCATCTATCATCCTGACATATAACTAGAAAAATGATTATGCCGCAGAAGAGATGATAAGTTGATTCGAAGAATGATCATAAGCAGGTTCAGAGAGGATGTCTCCCCCTGTCCTCACCAGGTAATGCAGTAAAAATTTATAATAGTTCTCTCATCTGTACCTTGAATACATCAGAGGTGGAGCATAAAGGTAAATCTCCAGTGGCAGGGCTAGAGGCTGCCCCATTTTTGGAGATCAGGAACACAAAAAGAAAAAAAAAGAAGGTACATATCATTTTTCATATGAAATGCTCATAGGTGATTGGACAATATGAAATCATGAAAATGATTGCGTGCAACATAAAATGTGAAAGCCTATCCAAATTTCCAACAGAGCATGCAAGCAGCAAGCAGGACAATAGGGATAGGAGAGTGCTACAACAGTAAAACTGAAGAACAAACAGGTAGTTTCATGTAGAGAATTTCATACCCTTGGTAAAGCCAAGATGCTCCTCCATTCAATTTTATAGAAATATCTTTTACATAACAACCACAGCCCATAAGGGACAGCTTCAAAGTTCCATTCTGGTTCTCCAAGCCTATGTAAAATATGAGCAGACAAACAAAAGAAATAAAGAGAACCAAGTTAAAAAGATTGAAAAAAAAAAAAAAGAAAAGAGGCAAGTTACACTGCAAAATTATGTAAAACCAAGGGCTTTATCAAAATATCTCATCTAGTACAAACAAGATAAGAATAATGCTAATTGAACTTATATGATACATTCAATACTGAAAACAATAATCAATATCAATTCCCACCACAATCCATGACACAAACAAAAATACTAAAAAAAAAATCTAACTTTAACCTGAAGAAAATTTCCCCCCCGCTGCAACAAAATTCAAATAGAATATGAAGCAAAATCAGCATGCTAAACTACAACTACGTCAGTTATATCCTAATTAAATAAATTTCCCTAATCAACTGTAATTTTACTTGCTTAATACACCAAGAACAACAACTAAAATCTAACAAACCCCAAAGACATAAAAGCAAAACGCCCAGTTTGATGTTCCAAAATATTAACGCATTAAATCGAACAAGCCCAAACGAGGCTTACCAGAAGCGTTTCCTTTATCAAAAATCTCGCACAGGCACAAACCAAGTACTGTATTGATAATACCAACTCATGCTTAAATTACAAGTAGTCCCAGATGCAACAATCGCAACACCAGTGTCACCAGGCTTAACATAAGAAGATAATATATTGGTTTCATAAATAGCAATGTTAGATAAAAGCATACGAACATTACCCAGAAAAGGGTTTTAGCAGTTCTTTCAATGGTGGGCAAATTGAGAGGAATAATTGAGGAAATAGCTTGGGTTACGAGTAAGTTCTTGAGAAAGTCGAGACCTGAAGGCTTCTTGGCCTTGGTTTGTGGATTGGAGATTTTGGGTAGAAGAATAGGCTAACACACAAATTACTACGAGAAAGAGAAGAATTCGTGCCATTTTTTTTTTAATTTACACATTCAGAATTTTTGTTGTTGTTTTGGTTGAGAATATATATAGAGAGGACGGAGATTTGGGAATTTATCAAGGCGTAATTGTCTGTACTCTTATTTGTTACCGAATTGAGCCGTTAGTAAAAAGTAAAAAAGGCTTGTAAAAATGCTGCAGACTTTTCCGAATTTTTTACTATTTATATTATTAAAATTTTTAATTAAAAAATTCAGAAATTTTTAAACTTGAAGGATATTAAATTTTTAAAGTTTTGATTTTTTATTACCTTTTCTAAATTAAAATTAAAATTTGTAAATTAATTTATAAATAAGTATTTTATTTGGATTTCCGAAGATTCCATGATTCTAATTTTATTTTGTTATAAAAAAAATTGAATTTAAATTTATTATTTTAGTTATATATATTGTTAAATTATATTTCATAATGTATTTTATAATTTAAAATTCAATTTGTCAAATTCAATTCAATTTTAATTAACAAATTCAATTTACAAAAATAAAAATATAAATTTATAAAAAACTTAATAGTTTTCAAATTATATCATTAAATATGAAAATATATATAAAAATAATAATTTTGTGGTAGTTGACTACCAGTAATTAATGGTGATTATAATAATGAGGATTAATAATCTATGAATTAATAAACTATATTTATATATGTATTTATTATATAAAATATATTAAAATAATGAAAATAATTTTTAATTTTAAAAGAAAATAGTTATTTTTAAAATAACTTTTTTGTTGATTAGTGATACTAGAGTTATCTCAGGAGTTCTCCTAGCTCTCTGAGCTTGGATTCGGGTATTGTCTATACTCGATCTCCTACCTGCAAAATAAAAGAGAGACGGATCAAGCTCCGTGAAGGAGGCTCTAATGCCTAAGTCAAAGCCTAATCTATCTGAACGCAAAATGAGTAAAAATAGAGAGAAGAGAAGATCAAGCCCCCATACATGTAGGGTTTACCCTTATATATAGTTGATGCATGAGAGACAAAACTTGCATGTGTCAGAAAATATTTGAAATATCAGAATTATGCGCTTGTCACATCAAAACTGTGTACCTGCTATATCAGATGATGTCTAGGGAGCTCGATAGGACAGGAGTGCCCAGAACCGAGGTTGAGTCTTTTTGAGAGCCCGTTTAAGAGGCAACAGGTCATAAAGCTCAGTCCACGAGCTCGGTTAAAGAAGGGATAGTATCACTAGACCCCCTCAAGTCATCTAACATTTATATTATATTCAGATGTGCCATGTAAGGGAGCTCGGACGAGCTCTGACAAGCTTGGATGACTATGCTGACTCATGATATAGAGAGGTTGTATGAACTCACGTAGAACCAGTGAGACATTCGGCACATGAGCTCAGAAAGTGGGAGTACTATCACTAGTCTCCTCTGATCATCTGACATTTATGTCAGACTAGGATCAGTGACTTAGAGAAGTCAGGTCATGCTCGGTAAAAGCTATGGGGAAGTTAAGAAACAATGAGTAGAACTCGAGGAGCTCATGAAAGAGGAGCTCGAGGGCTAAGCCAGGTTTTCTAGGGGTAGTACCATTAGTCCCCTCATAAGTCTTGACATTCATGCTAACGAGAGTTAGTAAAGGTTCTAGAAGGACACATGTCATACCAGTGTAGGGCAACGCTTGGGATACCGTGCTAACGCTTCAGATACTGAGGTAACGGTTCAGGTAGAAAGTGAAAAGACGTAACTCCCACATCATGCATTAATGACATCGGTTTAGTAGCACGTTTCACTCCTATAAATAGGGGGTGGTGCAAGCATTATACGTCACTTGACTTGAAGTGATAATAGCTCGGTTATTTTGATAAGGTTGTGTGTGAAGGTTTTGAAGGCTTGAGAGTTAGCTCAAAGGTTGGGTTTTCTTGTGTTTATAAGCTTTGTGCATTTAAATTTTTAGTAGCAAAGATGGTGCGAACTATTAGCTCGGCTTTGTTATAAGGGTTAGGAGAGGCCGGCTCTCCTAGCGATGTGGTTGAGGTTACTAGCCAAGAAGGAGGAACATAGGTCGAAGATGAGTCAGCCATGACTGAGCGAGCAGAACAACATACAAGGAGACCTCCTGCATTGATTGATGAAGAGGAAGAAGATGTAGCTGAAGTTTGGGAGGTTCATTCGAGCTTAGAAAAAACTCGCATAAGAGACTTTCGGTTCATAATATTAAAGATAGATTTAGAGGGGATTTGACAAAAGTATAAAATACTAGAGGACTATAAGATGCTCATCCCTGGAAGGGATGTCTGAGCGTATGATACACTGCCTAATGATCAAATGATAATCTATGAAGAGGATCTGAGGTCGGGGGTGCAGTTTTCGCTGTGCCTCTTCCCACTGACCTTCCTGTGATATCACAGGATTGTACCCGATCAGCTTAGCCCCAACGCCTGGAAGACTATCATGGAGTTTGAGATTCTATGAAGTATGCTTAGGGTCATCCCTATCCCTCGAGTGCTAAGCGCATTCGGTGTGCTTAGGCTATGCTCAGGGCAAACAAAGACTTATTGTACTTGCAAGGAAGGTCAAGACTGAGCATATTTTCCAGGAAACCAGACTCTATGAAGGCCTAAAAGGATCATTTTTTCATTTTGGAGAAGCCTGATGGGTTCGATTGCAGGAACACATGGTGGGTCAACCCTAGTGACGAACAAGTGTTAAGGGGAAAGCTTAGCTAGGAAAAGCTCGTAGTATTTGAAGCTGTGGAAAAGAACATTCTGAGAAGGAAAAGGAATGTCATTTTGTTGATAAAAAAAGTATTTCCTGATTGTAAAATTTTAGTGTAGGAAGGGTAGGATTTGCTTTGGCTCGGTCTGTTAGCAAATTATAAAGACTGAGCTATCTATGTACTAAATTGTCTTTTTATAATGAAACTCTTTTTTTGAACCATAATATGATATCTGTGCTCTCTATTATGTAGTATATGATATGCTTGATCTTGATGGCTCAGTTCATAATCGAGCTTGATATAATGATAAAATGAATATCCGTGTTACATTTTGTTTTATATATTTATAATATTTGATCAGCCTGCCCGAGCATGAAGTGCATCTGAGCATTCTAATGCTAGTTTCTTGGGCACGATTTTATATGGTATTCTTGGCTCTCGATGTGTACCTCGATGCTCATGCATTGATCACCCTCACAAGTAGGGAGGGTCTGCTAACTCGAACTCTATTTAATGTCATATAATGATATGAATTCATACATGCACTTTAAGAACTTATAAAATATGAAAAAGTGAAGTGGTAAAGTATGGATGACTTGTTTTGAGGTACTATCTGCGACGCTTGATTGGACTGACCTGTTTTATAGTATGGCTTTTGGGACAACCTTTTAGAACAGAACATTGTGGCTCATTCGTCTATGCTATAGACTTTGACCATGGCTCAGTGTGTAGGAGTGAGAAGTTTCTCTCTGATGAGCTTGATTCCACTCAGGTCTTTGATGAGCTTGAGTGTATGCTTTAGCCCATGAGGGTATGCCTTTAGCTGTTAGGGATGCCAGTGCTTAGCAATCGATGATGTCAGCTCGGCAATCAGGTATGCCAGTGCGAGTCCTCAACAATCGATGATGTTAGCTCGATAATCAGGCATGCCAGTGCCTCCTTCATTGCCTTGACATTCATGTCAAACAGTCTCTTGGGCGTGCTATTGGGTGCTGAATCTACCAATTGCTTACGTCCTTCACAATACTAGATTAGGCTTAGGAATAATAAATATAGACTTTATATAGAGTAACATGGGGTGCTCGGTTTGAGCACTAAAATATGTAATTGTTGTTAGAGCTCGGTACATCGCAAAGGCACTGTACACAATATATAGCATTATAGAAAAAAATAATGTACTGTTAGAATGCTTACCTTGATGCTCGATCATGGTGATCAGAGCTCGGCGCGCAGTAGGAGCTCTATGATAGCTTAGGGTGTGCGTATGCACGATTAGAGTGCTAAGAGCTTTGAGTGCGTATAAGGACATTGATATGCCCCATAAGTGCTTAGGAGTTTGAGCGCGACTAAGGCGCGCTGATATGCATTGTAAGTGCTTAAAGAGTTTAAGTAGTACAAGGGTGCGTTGATATGCATTGTAAGTGCTTAAAGAGTTTAAGCGTGACGAGGGCGCATTGATATATACCATGAGTGCTAAGAGCTTGGGGTAACGAGGGTACTTTGATATGCACTATGAGTGCTTAGACTGCGACGAGGGTGCTAAGGGACTTGGTGTGCCAGGCACAGTGAGCTGCAATATATGTTAAGTGCTCACAAGGGCATGAGATGTGCGATTAAAGTGCTTATAACTGGATGGCCGGCGTGGGTGCTGTAATAGCTCAGTACGCGCGAAGGCGCTGAGATTACACAAGCCACACATGGGTGTCGTGATATGCATGATCAGAGTGCTTATAGCTCGGTGCGCACTAGAGATAACATAAGGTGCGCAGGGTGCCTTAAGAGCCAAGGGCACATAGCATCATAAGATGAATTATTAAAACATCACACGATTAGATTACTTTCCTTGTGAGAGCTGTGGGACATACTTGAGACTCCATCTCTTATATCGAAAAATAGCTTATCCATGCTCACTGTACCACTAATGCTGGGCTACCTCAGGGAGGTCCACCTAGCTCTCTAAGGTAGGGCTCGAATGCTGTTTGTGCTCAGTCTCCTACCTGCAAGATAAGAGAGAGGCAGATTGGGCTCGGCGGGGAAGGCTCCGATGCCTAGTCAGAGCTCAGTCTGTCTGAGCGAAAATAGAATAAAAGTAGAGAGAAAAGAAGATAGAGCCCCCTATACCTGTAGGGATTTGCCTCCTATATATAGTTGGTGTATGGGGATAAAATCTGCATGTATTAGAAAATATTTAAAATGTCAGAATTGTGTACCTATCACATTGAAACTGTACACTTGATGTGTCAGAGGATATTCAGAGAGCTCGGTAGGATAGAGGTGCACATAGTCGGGATTGAGTCTTCTTGAAAGCCCATTTAAGAGGCAACCGATCTTGAAGCTCAATTTACGAGATCAGTTAAAAGAGAGATAGTATCATTAGACCCTCTTAAATTATTTGATGTTTATGTTGAATTTAGAGGTATTATAGAAGAGAGCTTAGATAAACTCGGATGACTCTTCTTGCTCGTATTGCAAAGAAGTTATATGAACTTATATACAATCGGTGAGAATCTCGGCACATAAGCTCGAAAAAGGAGGGTACTATCAATTGGAAAAACATTTTACATTGTAAACGCAACGAAACATTTTAAATATATTTGACCTGTATCATGCAAATATCTTGCAGACGGAAAAAAAAAAAAAGGTCAGTCATTTACATTTACAATGTCAGAACAAAAGGTTTTACTTTTACAATGCTGCGGGTAAAAATAAAAAACCGAAAATCTGAAAAAAACAAAACATTAGGAAAAAAAAAAAAAGGAACATTTGAAGCCCAGAAGAAAGGAAAGTAAAAGATGGCCTTGCAGGCGGGCGTCGCCTCCACCTCCAAAGTTCTCATTCTCGCCGGCGCTGGTACTTCATTCTTTTTTATCATAAGTCCTTAGTTTTACAACTTTGGCTCTGTTCAATTTTCGTAATCTGATGGCAATTTTAAAATTTTTGAGCTTCATCAACTCTGATTCCCCCATTTTATTTATTTATTTATTGTTTCTTTGAACCCTTAATTTTAGGCTTATTTTTTCGCTTTTTGCAATTGTTTAAACAGGTTTGACTGGTTCGATTATATTAAGCAGTGGAAGATTATCTGAACTTATTGCCCAGCTTCAAGAATTACTCAAAGCTGTTAATGAAGTTCAGATCTCACCTTACAAATATGATAGTACACTTCTTGCTGCTCTGGTATTTTTTTTTAAAATAATTTCATTTATTTAATTAAAACATTTAAATAGAAAAAAAAATCTTCATCCACGAACTTGATTGTAAAAAATTTAAGTTCAAAGCATTTAGATAGAATTTTATGGGAATAGAATTTGAGCTGTCTTTCTTGGGTAAGAATTATTGACTCGAAATACGTACACTTCTCTTGCATTGTGATTCTAGTTTTAGCATCTGCGATTGTATCAAGGTTTTTGAATTTGATTAGCATTGGTACGTTTTACCACTGATCGGAAATTTTTGCTTGGAATGCTAAAAACTCTCCTAGATCTTTTGCCGGGGTTGGCTTTATGAGCATTTTATTTTAAAGGCATAAAAATGGCTATGTTGATCCAGAAAGTTTAATAAAAACACTATTTCATAATTTAATTTACTAAAAAGGACAAGTGATTGAATCTTATGTGGGTTCCTAAATATTCTATTTTCTGATGGATTCTTTTTTGTGCCATTGCCTCAGATTCGTCAATTGGCACAAGAGATTAAGGAGTTATCATTAGCCAACCCTGTGACTGTCTTCAATGGAAATGCTTCTTCTAGTGGTGAGTGTGCTAAATTTTCTAGGGGTTATGGTTTTTAAGTAGTTTATTCATGCTATTTCCTCAAATTGTTTTTTGATCTTGCCTTCTTTTAAATTGTCAATTTTTGATTGGGAATCCTTCAGCTGATGTTTACATGTTGATAAATGAACCAGGTTGTTGAATTCTCCCACTGAGTTTTCAGTTGCTTCAAAGTTCCTGTGAAATTTATTAGATCCTCCTCCAGTTCTAATCTAATTGGTCAATGGACTTTGTTGTTTAAACTGAGGACTACAAAAGGGAATGCATTTCTTCATTGGCCTAATGACCAAAAAGTCATAAAATTAAGTCAGATATTCAATTAGCGCATGAAATTTAAACCATTTCAAATTGACATATAATCTTTGTAATTAGCATCAGTTATACCAAGCAACCAGGATTTTGAAATTGAGACCATGTGGTTGGTAGAGTTGCTGATGTTGTGGTTTCACCTTGAATTGTTTTTAAGGGAAAACAACAATTCTTCTTCTGCTTCTTCACATCTTCAGCCACATTAGGTCTTTGAGTACTCCGTGCTCCTCCTTTTCCAACCTGCTTGCTGATCTCCAAAACCAAAATGACCAATTCTTCACTACCTCTCAAAACCTTCTGCCTTTCACCATCATGGACAACCTCTTACATATTATATACTCCTTTCGTACTCTTCCTGCTACTCTTCCACCTACTGATTTTCACACTTTTCCATGGAGACATGTCAATCTCACAAAATAACAGCTTCTCTTTTCCTAAGTAAGCTTTTGACAAGCCTGTTTATGAGGTGTGGAAGGAGATCATGACACACTAAGGTCAAAGGAGAGAGGGGAGTGTTGGTAGAGGAATTGAGGAGATGAATTTGGAAGATTTTTTAACTAAGATTTATGCAATCAGAGAGGAGGATATTAGAGGGGTTGGAGTTCTGGTTCAGGTCGAAGCAGCTAGCTGAGTAGGTTATGGTGTGGATAGTAATAACAAGATTAACAATAATGATATGGACAATTTCTTGGGTGATCGCAGATGGAGGAGGGAAAGGGAGATGAAAAAGAAGAGCAATGGAGGAACCTCTGATGGTAACTCCACCCAGCAGAGGATACTGATCAAGAATTGTGAACCTGCTGCCAGGTCACTTTCTTTCTGTTTCTTCTTCTTGTTTTTATTTCTCATAGAATTCTTATTTCTTTCAAAACAATGTGTTTTAGTGAGGAAAGGAGGCATGTTAGCCTGTTGGAGGCGAAACTGCTACATCAGCTACTCAATTGATCATGGTCTCTACTTCATGGTTCCCAGTTGCATGGTCTAATTGATGCCAATTGTAAAGATTATATATGTTTTGAATTTAGGCTAATTGAAAATCTTACTGAAATTCATGTTTTTTTAGTCATTAGGCCTTGTTCATTATTTTTTATTCGTTGTGCCTTGTTCATGATTTTTTAGTCATTAGAAGGGTTCATGATTTTTTAGTCATTAGCCATCATTGCTTAATCTGAAACTGTGTTTTTTATAAGTGTTTGAATGAACGTAAGGTCGTGCCTCTGTAAATACAAGGTAATGCATTAAAGAAGGGTGAGTTAGTAGGAGGTTTCATTCTCCTTTGCAGCTTGCTCAATCCCCTTCTTCCTGAAGGAAGAAGAGTGGATAAATTTTATTCTCTAAAGCAAATACTCTAAATTTTTATGACCCAGCACTGGAAAATAGAACATGAATCACACAAGTTAACTCTTGATGACAACTCCAAGTCCAGTGTGATTGGGTTTTCTACCTGATCTGTAATATGAAGCCTTAAAAAGGACCAGAAAAAATTTCTTTGATAAAGAGGATTTTCCTTAATTGATTTTTTTTTCATATTCCTTAATGCACTAAATTTGATTACGGTTCAGAGTTAATTGGAAGTTTATAAGAGTTTCCTTTGTTTTGGCATGCTGCATCTTGCAATATTTTATATTTTATGTTTAGATATCCCAGTAAAAAAAATGCAAAGATGCTCATTGTGGTTATTGTGCAAACAGGGACTTTTTCGTCTTCTCTAGTGCCGGCTGCTGCACTAGGAGCAATGGGATATTGTTACATGTGGTGGAAGGCAAGATTTTAAGGACTCGGTGAAATCATTTTTATCTTACCGCAAATGATATTTTCATTGCACTTCCAAATGTTCAGCTGCTTCTTGCTGATTATAGGCATTTATATAATCCTTTATAGTGCAGGGCTTGTTGTTTTCTGATGTTATGTTTGTAACAAAGCAAAATATGTCAAATGCTGTTGCTACTGTGTCTAAACAATTGGAGAATGCGTCTGAAACATCAGCTGTAAGTAAGATGTGTTAGTCTTTTAGATGATTCTTACTTTCCCAGATGGCAACTCTTTTCTTTTGTTGTATTCTTATTCTTGGTACGTTATTAACTATTAATTTGGCAGTCAACAAATAGACATTTGACAAAGAGGCTGGAAAACTTGGATTGGAAAATGGAGGAGCAGATAGAAACATCTAAGCTGATCGCTAATGATGTACATGGCACTTTTCTCTTGTTCTCTCTCTCTCTCTACTCTCTCTCTACACACACTCTCTCTACACACTCTCTCTCTATCTCTCTCTCTCTACACATATGTTTGTGACAAAAAGGCCACTTAAACATCCAGGCAGGGCACAAACACCCGCACACATATATATGTTTGTGACAAAAAGGTCACTTAAACATCCTAGCGGGATCTCATGATAGGTTGCAGAATTTTTTGTTACGAGTAAAAAATGTGCAAGCTATTGAAGGCAAGCCCGAGTACTATATTAGTGTTGGTTCTTTGTGGCTAGAAGGTAATGGGTTTAATTCATGGAAACTGTATGGCTACTGAAAAGTAGGCAGAAGCTGTATATTATATAAGCCCTTGCAGAGTGGGAGCCCTATGTGTGGTGTAGATGCTCGTATGAGTAAAAAGTGAAAACATGTTTGCTATGATATTTTGGGAAGGTCTGTGGACTAGATAGCAAAGTCACTAATTACAAGGGCCACTCTAGGCTCAGGACATACCTGAAAAATCCATTCATAACAGGAGACAATTCCTATTCTTCAGCTTTGTTTCGATGTATGACTCACAAGGCCCACATCATTTAGATAATAAAAACAGTGTAGTATGGGTAATGCCCCTAATGCTTTTAGCATGAGGCCAATTAAACCTATTCTAAGCATTGGTCTTATGAGCTTGTAGATTCAATTCATTTAATTATCTCAGTTGTGAGGCTGCAGTTGTGTCTGTTCAATTTTTCTAGATCTAGGCACGAGGCCAACCAGAACCTGTGTTAGTCACTATGAACCAAGTGTTAATACAGGACATGCTGCCTTTTTCACGGGGCAGATTTATTCCAGTATCAGATCCCAAGCTTTCTCTTTTGTTTCCCCAAATCATAGTTGTAGGAAAAGCGAAAACTGACTTTCTTATGGGCTATACATGCCTCATCCTGTATAGACACTGTTTCTATGTAATAATATCAGAGTGAACTTAGTTTTATCCATTTAAAATATCTTTTAGCACAACCCTTTTTCTTCTTGCTTCTCGTGCTCAAGTTATTTTACTCGCCCTACTCTTCATTTATGGACATGCTTATCAAAAAAGAAAAAAAAAGTCATTTCTGGTTTTACTGATTATTCATAAAACATATACTGATTATTCATAAACAGTTCTCATTTATAATTTGCCAAATCTGAGAAAATAAACTACATCAAGGAGACGTGCTTGAATATAGTGTAAGAGGTATGAGTTGTCACTAGCACATATGATGGCACTGGTCTTCGATAATCAAGGAAAAGTGCATTTAGGGACCATGTAATGACCTCCATGATGGGAACTACAACGAATTTGCTTTTGTTACTTTTCCTGATGAGATGAGACCATCTCTAATGAACTATTGCTTATGCATGAAGCTACATGTTTATGGATGTGTATTTGTGAAGAAGGAGAGACATTTAGCTGGCAAAACTTGTAACAGGTACATACATATTAATGCTTCTACTTAGATGCAATCTATTTGCATGCAGGAAGATGAAATTAAAAAAAAACATTTCCCAGATTGGTTATGATTTTGAAACAATCCATCAAATGATATCTGGGCTGGTGAATTGCAATGCTTCTTTATATATTTGAATCTCTCTTTGATTCTTTGATTATGTTCTTGACATCTCAATGAACTGCAGGAAGAAAAGCCTGAGCTTCTCGAGAACAAACAGGTTATTTTTCAACTTCTGTAATCAATGGTTTCTGTCTGACAGTTTGCTATGGCTTTTAAGTGAAAGTTCCTTTCTTTTCTTTATTCTTTATATAGGGTGCAACAAACTTAGGTCTCTGGTATCTGTGCCAATTTGCTGGAGGCTTTAAAGATGGGTCTGGTACAAAAGTTTTTCAGGTCAGTTACCATATCTACTCTATTGATACAAAAGTTTGTGGCCTGGCCTCCATTGATACTCTTTTCATAAAAAAATGGACGCAAATGAAAAAACAACCATGGTTCTTGGATTTTGTTGATCCTATTATACCGTTGATCCTACTATACTGTTGTTATTGTGATTATTAATATTAAAAGACCCTTTCCCTTTGCATGTTTATCCAAACTTCGCAAGGAATATCATTTCCATGATATGGATTATAACCTTTGTTCTCTTTGTCATGGGATCAGAATGTATTTCCTCATTAATCCATAATGCCATGCGCTGCCTCATTAATCCATAATGTCTCCTCACACATTACTTTTCCCCTCTTCTTGCTCCAATTTCCTGTATTTTTTTGCCATCGGTGTAGGCAACTGCATAGGTGATGCCAGGTTGGGATGTTAAATTCCTGCAATGCTTGGGGATAGGCACCTACCTAGTTGACTGTTGTATTTATCTTCTCATGTGAGCTATGAATTGACCATATTATCTTTGAACTGTGGCAGGATGTTGGTGCTAAGCTAGCTAATCATTCAGCAGTGAGATATGAAGAGAGATCTCTGAAGGAAAGTTAAAAAGTCCTAGCTTTTCCACTGTTATCCTACATTCATTTCTGACACTGCCCAACAAAATATTCCAGGGATTTATTGCTGAAGCTAAGGAGTTGGATACGGTTGACAAACCAGTGGAACGCGCGAAGCAAAATGATCTCGATAACTTACCTAGCGAAAAAATCAAACCAATGAAAATGAGAATTCACAGGTCATATCCAGTTGGGCTATCTTTGACAAGGGAGTTGATGGGTTCTGGGGTATAACCATTGTTTCTCTGCTGCATTAAAATATTTCGATTTTGTTTTCAGACCATTTGGTATTTGGATTCATTTCCATGCAGGCGCATGGTTCTTAAGAATTGATTTCAAAGTTTGAAAGTGTATTATAGATTTAGTTTAATATATATATGGATGTTGTCCTTGTTTTCCAGAGAAAGCATAGAACCACCCAAGTCTGTATTTACACATAAGAAAGCCATTTGAATGAATGGCATTGACTCTGCTTGATTACAAATATGTTCAAATGTTACGAAATAAATTTTTTTTATTCTCAAATGTTCTCTTCCTCAATAAGGCAAGGAGGGTTCCATGAAGGAGGAGGAACAATACGACATATTCCATATGCCTCAACTCTGGGGCGTATACTTGCAATATACATTGACGTGTCTCTAAATTTATTCTCATTTCAAAAAAAAAAATTATTCTAATTTTAATATTTAATCATAATTGCACTTATTTCATCAAAACTATATTTCTGCAATTGTAAAGATGTCAAAGCAGAGTTTTAATGTGACATAATTGTAAGTAATTTTTAAATTAAAATATAAATTTAATCTTTTTTTTTTAAAAAAAAAATTGAATAGTTATAATTTTATGATGGCAGAATAATATTTTTTTTCCAATTATTTTTTAATAAAATTTAAATCGTTTTTATTATAATTTAAAAATAATTTTAATATTAAAATTAAAAGGATTTTTGTTTTTAAACTTTCCAAGAAAACGCAAATTTGAGTTATAAGTTGAATTCTTAGCGAACAAGCATCGTGTTGCCGAAGAATTTGAAATCCAATGCCGAGTTAGCTGACCAGTCAAATATGGATCAATGGGCCCAATAAAAAGACTGGTAGGAGAGACGAAGCAGATGACAAGTTGGGCCTCAACTTGACCCGAATAGCTTAAGAGTACAAAAAAGCTAGGGCTGGAAGGAACTTTGCAGTTTGCAGAATCACTGATTTATTTTCTTTTCTACAAGCTTCTTTCGTTTAGTCTACGAGACAGAGCACAATTTGGTATTTTCCTCTTCTTCTTTTTTATTTTATTTTATTTCTTCTTCTTTTTCCCCAAAATTTTAATCCTTTGTTCTGAATAATTTTTGATCCATCTGATTTTCGTCTAGAAATTTAGGTGTTTCTTCTTTTCTTTTTTGCTTTCGTTTGTGGCTGATTAATATAAGATTATGTGATTTTTGCTTGTTTTATTGGTTTTGATTTTTTTTTCTATTTATGAGTTTTTTTTTATGTGGGAATAATTCTGAATTTTAGCTGTTGATCGGTGATTTTCATTGCCTAATTTTATTTTATAAATAATTCATGCTAGCTTAATTGTTCTTGAAACTCAATCAACCCACAAAATCCTTTATCTTTTTGGCTTTGCTATGGTTTTTTGGGGTGTTCTTCGGTGGGGTAGCTTCGAATTGAATTTATCAAACACAATTTTTCATTCTTGTGGATGTATATCTGCAATATATATATATATATATATTTAATTGTTTTAATTGATGAAATTAGGTTTTCACTTTGATAATTGACTTGGTATTCTTGTGTCGTGACAGAATAAGAAACCATGCCGAAGAATAAGGGAAAGGGAGGAAAGAATAGGAAGAGAGGAAAGAACGAAGCTGATGATGAGAAGCGTGAGCTCATCTTTAAGGAAGATGGACAAGAGTACGCCCAAGTGCTTCGTATGCTTGGCAATGGCAGATGTGAAGCTATGTGTATTGATGGTACCAAGCGACTATGTCACATTCGTGGGAAGATGCACAAGAAGGTTTGGATTGCCGCTGGTGATATAATACTTGTTGGGCTGCGTGACTATCAAGATGATAAGGCTGATGTTATCTTGAAGTACATGCCAGATGAAGCTAGGCTTCTAAAGGCCTATGGTGAACTTCCTGAGAATACACGTCTCAATGAGGGTATTGCCGGAGGTCTTGATGAGGAGGACGACGGTTCTGGCGATGACTATATTGAGTTTGAAGATGAAGATATTGATAAAATCTAGAGTCTTGAACTGACTCTCTTTGTACTTTATGTTTTGTTATGAAGAGGGAGGGTTCACGAGAGTGGATGATGATGTTAAAAGCCTAATTCATGGTTTGTGCTTTTTAAATTGGTATTTGAGATGGTAAACTGACCATATTTTATGTAATACTTGTTTCATGTGAATTACTACTTCTATGGATGATTCTAAGTTATCACTTTTAATCCTTTTCATGTGAATTGTGACATGAGCTGTTGCTGCTGTCTGTGTAACTTGTTTTTATCTTAGTTTACTCTTGCTGATCTTAGGTCTTGTGAGGTTTTGTTCATCTTACAGGCATGTTGCTCGTAGCAGGTAAGACTGCCACTCAATAAGGAATAAAGCTTGTATCGGAGATTAGTAGATCTTTAATTAATCTGGTGGTAGTCATACTGCCAATCAATAGGGAATAGAGCAACTTGTATTGGAGATTAATAGAACTTTAATGAATCAATGAGCTTGAGATTCGTAAAATCCGATTGTTATTTCAATTTTGGTTTTTGCCGACTCTCACCGTGTGATACATGGCTCTCATTCGTGAGAATTTCAAGCATTTTGGTTTTTACCTTGTATTTTGGGTAAAATAAATTGCATTTTGATTGCTGATTTGATGATTCTAAGGCGTATAAATTTAATGAAATGATTTTGAAGAGTTACATATACAAGGGGAACTATGAGACCATACATTATTCATGAAATGGACAGAGATAATGTTCCTTCTCTATTTGATGTCTCACTCAGAAATTACACAAGGAGCTAAATGCCTAAAGTGACTGCAAAGAAAAAGCATCTTTGTACTTGATTTCTTTTCTGCTGTTTGGTTGCTTTTTATCTTGCTCACTCTCCTTCGGAACTATTTCTTGATTACCTGGTTTGCAACACACAATGGTTAGTAGTAGTTTGTCAAATGCAGGTACCATATCAAGCAGTTTGTAGGTTACTATGTTCTTTTGGGGCAGTGGTAGCTTGGTGCTGTTTTTCGCCTTGATATGGTTTTTGTAGACTTAACCCAATTCCTACTGGTTGTTAAACCACCATTGTGGTTTGCAGAAGCCGTTGATATGCTGTCAATTTGGAGAGACACTTCATTAGAACCACAGCTCTCTTTTTCTTCTCCTACATCGTAATATCTTTTCCTGGCTGCAACAACTCTGTGATTGCTGCTAATTGCTTCAAATGGTTTGCTCGTTCGACTTTCTACCGAGTATTCTGGAATCCGGGTTGCCATCCACCTCTCTAGCCAACTCCAACCCATGTTGGATTCTGTACCATCATGTCTGGTTTGTTTCCTCTTTGAGCATATTCTTAGCTATGAATGTATTATATAGAAGTGCTGTTAATTAAGCATTAAAACCCAAAATTTCTGCTCTAATCCCAGGAAGAAATCCATTATACCTGTTGTGCAAAAGCATAAGCCAGTGCTCTCTGTCGCCTATTTGTTGCTTCCAGTCTGTTCTGAATCCTCATTTTTGATATGTTGCTACTCACAGTGCTATCATCCCAGTCTTCCTGTAATAATTCAAATATCATAAATTCTAGATCTCTGAGCATCGTAGAAGAAACTTATCTCAATCTTCATATATGTATCAGTAGCGAAGGCACAATTATTCTGCAGAATTTGCAGCCTCACCTTTATCCTGAAAACCTGAGTTCTTGCTTTCTTCGGCGTTCGATTATGAACAGACACATTTTCCTCCGTAACTGACAGAACTTCCATTGAATTTCCAGTCTGAACTTCAAGTGATGTGCCTATAGAATCTCTACTTGGCGTACTTTCCATTGCTATAACGAACTCTGGCTTATCATTCATGTCTTTGATTTCGTCACTTTGACGTCTTGCCTGAAATTCCAGCACAAATCTGCCTATAACTAGTGCTAAAACTCATTTTCTTGAAAAAAAAAAAAAGAGCAAAATCTATTGTACAATCTGAATTAACCAGAAAATTTCTGAAAGCTGCTTGAATGATGATTGCTGCATCTTCTTGCCGGAATAAACTGGAAGTTGAATTATGCTTTTCCTTGTAAACATCTTCTCCATTGATGTCTCCTTCATCAGCAGAGTCCTCTACTATAGGGTGTGTAACTGTGGCCTCAGAGCTTCTAACCGAAGCTGAATCTGCCTCCGCTAGAACTGAATTAAACTCATCTCCGCAAAGGTATGATCTAACAGAAATCCACCTTCTCTTATCACCACCTCCACTGCTTCTACTCTGTATTGATCCATATGTACAAGTTCTGTATAACAAACACAAGAAAAATCGAAATCGATAAAAATATGTGATAACTTACAGTATTATAGCTTTCATGAGTTCCAACAAAGCGATTTCTTGATAAAACACTCCTAACCAATTCTCTAGTGATACCCATTTAATCCAAATGCAAAACCAATGTATGATCAAATTGGCTTTGGCTTTGGCTCTAGTTTATATTGAAACCATTTTAGAGGTACTGAGAATTAGAGATTCCCATTAATAATTACTGGTATTGAAGAAAAGTTAAGTCCTGCAGGTGACATACTTACACTTAGTTATATGTTCAGTACAATAATATGCATAAGAAATTTTAAAAAATATATATTGAAATAAAGGCATATGTTAGCTGTAATTGACCTTTAGAGCTGGAACTTAGGCAACTAAACACAGAAAATAATCGTGACTGGAAAAAAAAGTAAAAGATTAGATAGAAAGGAAGAATACATTTCTGAGCAATTCATATAATTTGGTATTGACTTTATGCACATGGGTTGTATCAGATTGGCCAAAATAAAGTTAGCTTGCTTGGTGTTGGAGTTATGTCTATTCTTTTGCTTTCTGGGTTTGAGCTTCTGTGGACCTTTAAGGCTTTTTTTTAACCTTTTTGCTTTGTTATTGGATCTGAAAAACATGCCAATTAATTGATTTTTGGTTTAGGGACTGTTTGATTTGATTGTTCTATTTTATTTTATTTTATTTGAGTTTGTATTGTATTTATATATACCATGTTCCTGTCGTTGACCCTTCTTAATTTGCATATGAAATGAAATGGGTTTTCATGTTTTGTTGTGGCAAAGTGGGTACAAACAAGCTTTGTGCATTTTTCGCTTGTCCAAGATTTATTTTTCCCCCTTAAGCATTAGATAATAGAAAACTTGAATTTAGGTTTTGTGGAATTAGAAAAAAAGGAAAAATCAGGTTTTTGATATCTGAATTTTTTATTATTTTTTATTTTAATGTCTCGATTATTTGGTCAATTCAGTATCTCAATTTTAATAAATACAGCCAAATAAGTTGTTTTAGTAATTTTATTCATACTAATTTACTGACTTGTCTTAAGTGAAGTTTATTATATATCAAAAAAATATTGTATCACATTTAAAAAATATCATATCATATTAAAAATATGCATTTCGAATTATTTAATATGATATTTTCTTTTTAATATAAAATGAGTCCTATTTAAGATGTGTTAACAAATCAGTGAGAACAAAATAATTGGAACATATTATTTAAAAGTACTTATTAAAGTTGAAATACTAAAAAAAAGCAACTCGTTACACTAACACTCCCACAATATGTGGGATTCAAAAAAGGATTAGATCCATGAATTCATTATATGCAGTTTTCCCTTACATGACTCAAACTCGTATTAAAATTGAAACACTAAATTAAAAAAAAATATGAAAATAAAAAAAATTCTAAAAAAAAATGATACTAATAACATAATTTTTCATTAGACAATGCATCATCACTAAATTATGTTTGCAAGTGCTTGCTGAAACTGAAGCTACTTGTACATTTTCATGAGTTGTGGTTATGAAAAAATTAACAATACAAGTCATGATAAAACTAACAATCACTTGCTTTCTTTGTGTTTATAACAATTTAAATTTCTAAGAAATATGATATTATAATATGAACTTAATTGAGTAGGCTTGAACTATATTTTTTTTATGAGTAAATCATTTAATTTTAGGAATATTTTAGTTTTTCTTACTGTTAGCTTGTGTTAGCATAAAACAACATGAATCATAAATGATTCATAAATATAAACACAAGGGATAAGGAAATTTTCTTATATATAGAAAGAAGCTTCTGTAACACCCTGATCAGGTGAGCTGCTAGCTTGAGCAGCTAGTCAGAGGAGGTGCTAGCTTGAGGTGCTTAAGCTAGCACATTAAGTATAGAAAAAAGAATTCCATAACCATGAGATGAAGAGTGGTTTATATAGACCAACTCAATAGAATTTAAATAACCTATGTTAACCATTTTAGGGCCAAAGGTTGGGCTTTAAAATAAGTAGAATACCTAGAGCCGATATTGGGTCAGACTATTACAAATAGTATTAGGGCCAATCACCAATAAAAAAATGCAGAGCCTGGTGAGAGAAAGATCTTGGACTGAGCCTAGTTATAGATATGAACTAGCTACGTTGCAACGAGGACATCACATCTCAAAGAAGGGAGACTATAACACCCCCCTATCAGGTGACATGCTTTCTTGAGAAGCTAGTTATGGGAAGTGTTAGCTTGAGGTGCTTAAGCAATCACGTAGGAAAAAGAATCTCACAACCATAAGATTAAAAGTGATTTATATAGGCCAACTAATACTATATAAATAACCTAGGTTAACCATTTTGGGGCCAAATGTTGGGTCTTCAAATAAGCAAGTTAACTAGAGCCATCATTAGATTGTACTGTTACAGCTTCATTGAAGTATTTATACATGAAAATGTTATAAATACAGTTTTACATAAATTTAGCACACTTAAAATAAGAATATCATTTTTTTAAAAAAGAGCTCAATATGTAAAACTTTAAAATAAAAAACATAAATTCTTAAAATAAAAAATAAACATTCTTTCTTAATCAATTTCTACAATTCTTTTAAAAATGAAGAAAAAAATCTTAATATGTTAATATTCCCCCTTAGGATTTTTTTCAATACTCCTAGTGCAGTTCTTAAAAATTCAAATCTTCCTCTTGAAAAATTCTTAGTCATTATATCTACAAGTCGCTCTTTAGATTTGCAGTGAATCAATTGAACATGCCCTTCCTTTTCAGTCTGCCTTACTATATGAAACTTGATACTAATATGTTTTGCACATCTATGATGAACTAGATTTTTGGCCATAACTATATGTAGACTGATTATCTACCTTGATTACAGTAGCACCCTCTTAAATTTGATGATCTTCCAACATTTTTCTTGACCATATGGCCTAGTTTGCTTCAGCAATAGATGCAACATGTTCTGCCTTTATAGTGGATCAAGCCACAACATCTTGTTTCATAGACAAATATGAAAAAACTCCAGACTCCTTTGGAAAAATATAACCTATAGTGCTCTTCTTATCATCAAGACACCCAACACAATAATTATTTGAGTATCTAATCAATCTAGCTTCATCAACTTTGGTTTACCAAATATAAAAATCTATAGCTCCTTTTATATCCTTAATACCCTTTTAGCCGCACAAGTGAACTTGCCCTGATGCTTGCATAAACCTAGATAATACACTTATAGCATATATTAAATTTGGTCTAAATATAATAAAGTTCCACCAGACTCCTGTAATAACTTGGATTGACATTATTTCCTTTATCGCCTTTAAAGATCTTTTCATTATACAACACTGGTGTTCCAGCTAGTTTGCTTCTATCCATCTTGAATTTCTTGAGCGAATCCAGTGCATACTTTCATTAAGGATGAACATTGGGTGGTTTGGGCAATTTTTTTGACATATTTTTAAATCAAACCAATTTGGACAGTTTGGAAGAGTATTAACCCAAACCAAACCACCAAAGAAATATAAACCAAACCAAACCAAACGATTCTCAGGCGTGCAGTTTGAGTGGGTTTAAAATTGTCACAATAACCGAATGTTATAAGTTATAACGAAAATCATTCACCAAATATCATAAGCACCAATTAAAAGATAATTTATAAATATAATATAATGTTACAACATGTTCTAAAAAAAAATTAAATAAACTATTTAAACACAATTTGAAGTCTTGAAAACCAATAAATATATTGATAAGTGAACAAATATATTGATGAGTGATGAATACAATAGCTCCACTATCTATTTATATAAGATAAACAAATATATATATATACACATAGCAGGCGATTTGGGTGGGTTTAGGTTAAAAAAATTTTAAATCCAAACCAAACTACCTAGAAAAGCAGTTTGAAAAATTTTAACCCAACCCAAATCATTTTTATGCGGTTTAACCACTCAAACCAAGCTGGTTTGAGCGATTGGCGAGCATGTGAGCGAGTTGGCAGGTTAGATGCTCATCCTTAACTTTCTTTGAGAGATGAAAATGCATGAATATAATTGGTTGATTTTCATTCTAAGAAAGCAACTAACATTTTCTAGGTCTGACATTTCAAAAAGAGACTCCGTATCCATTTTGAATCCATTGATTATTAAAGTGTAACACCATTATACGTTACATACGGATAATATATATATTTGGTTTACATAAAATATGTATATAAAATATAAAAATGTCATAGTACGATCTTTTCAAAAACTTCCATAATTCCATGATAACCATTTAAAACACTTAAAATGTATTTTAATAAATAAATAAAAGTAGTCATTAATGATTTAAAGAGTAAAAAGCTATATTAAAAAGAAAATCTCTGAAAAAATTCGCTAGAATTTTGTCTGCATTTTGGATAATTTCAAATTTTAAATGTCACAACCTGTAATTAAAATACACTCTCAATTATTTATTTAATACATGCATTTCTCCAAAATAGCCCAACGACTCAATCCACCAATATTTTACTAAAAATATATCCATATATATATGTATGTATAAATATAAGTCCCATTTTTTTCAACATTTTACACAAAAGAAAAACTTTATAATTTACGCCAAATACATGGTTATATATATAATGTACATACTCAAATGCATTTTAAAAAGGTTAAAGTGTATACATGATATGCAAGTGGCACTGGTCCATAGCAGCTAAAAGATCTTCATACACAACCAACTATAATCAATACTTGGAGTAGTCTAGCAGCACTCTCCGAATCTCTCGAATCTATCTTACTCGCGCGATGAATTTCACTCGCGCTAAGCATTTCGTATAGTAGTACATGCTTTAATATAAAATAAATTACATTTTATATGTAATGCCATAAATGCACTATACTACAAATGTCAAACAACATATACACACTATTATCAATATATCAATTATCCACACACATTGGGCATAAAATCTTTATATAAAGGTTTAGTTCCAGAAATATTGTATTGGGCTAATTCAATCATCTGCGACACTAATGTATCTCACCCAAAGGCATAATAACTTTGTGACACCAATGTGTCTCACCCGAAGATGTAATAACTTTGTGATACTAGTATGTCTCACTCGAAGGCGTAATAAATATATGACACCAATTATGTCTCACTCGAAGGCATATAAGATTTTCAACAATAATATTCTGGAAATAAACTCTATATACTGTAACATACAATCACATTTTCTCATATTTCTCTTTTCTCTTGTTTATTCACATTTTTCATTCATTTTCATTATTTTCAATCCATTATTAACATCATCATCACATATAATACAATGTGGCTTTCTTCCATATTTTAATGTAATAATTGTACTTTTTCTATAATACACATAATGTTACCATTAGCCATTTTATAATGGCTTAAAATATCATAAATAATACAACCCAAGCATTATTACTTCAAACAATGCCATATACATATATTCATAAATACCAAGTAACCTAGCACATTCAACACATATAATGTGTTATGCTAAAGAGAAACCATTGCAATTAAATATCTTATAAACTAAAATATGTGCTAACCTCTTTAAAGCAATAAATGGAGTTAAAACTTCACTCGATTTCCAAAACCCAAAAGTCTTTCACCACTAGGTTGATGAAACAACAACGTATTCAATACCTATTGAAAATGTGAATGAACATAATCAATTAATATCACATCTCTAGATATTTAAAGCCTAAAACGTAACGTAAGCCACAATCCTATAATTTTTCAAGTTTTTGCCGCAATGCACCTTAACTTTGAAAAATCATTCCAACGAATTCCAAATTGAGTTTTAAGCTTAAATATATCTAATACATTATATTTTAACACATTTTAAGTATTAAAATACAATGTATCACATTTTCTTCAAATTTTTAAAATTTTGCCCTAAGTCACTTTAATTTTGATTCAATATTCTAACCAAATTCAAATATCAATTTAAGTTTATTTTCATCATTAACATCATTTAATAACATGATTTAAACTATAAAATCAAATAATCACCCATACTTTAACAAAACCCTTCCAAAACACTAAATCACTTTTTTCCTCCTCCAACTCTAACTAATTCCAATCTTTTCTTAAGTTCAACCTTAAAATTATCATACATACATCAAACTAACATCACCCAACACCATTTAAACAATTAAAATCAGTCGCTTCACAAATCATAATTTCACATAATTCATAAATTCATAATAACTTTAAAAAAACTAAGAAAAACATTACTTACTTGACAGAAAATTACCAAAACTACCATTGATTCCTAAAATTTCTTGCAAAATTTGTTGTTTGATTGAAGAAAAATCCCACCCTTAGGCACCCATGGAGTTTCGGCCAAAGAGGGAGACAGAGGAAGAAGATGAACACTTTTGTTTTTAACTTATTTCTTTTTTTATTTTTTCCTCCACTTACATATATTATATTATTTTGAATTAATTAATTAATTAATTTTAAATATTAAGTTCTTATCCTCCATCTAATATTAATTTATTTGTGAATTTTTTTATACTTTTTAGGTTAATTACCATTTTAGCCTTCTTTTACTATTCAACCGTTGACTTTTTCTAACTCATATTTGATCTTATATATAATATATATTTTTATTACATTTCACATATATATGATATTTTTTTTTACTTCTAGCACCTCATTTAATTTTTTAACTTATTAATTTAATTTAATTTAATTAATTTAATTTTTTTTTATAAATTAGCAGATGTTACATAAAGCATCATTTCTATTAACAGCATATCATCTACATAGATGGATATAATCAAGAACTTCATTGGATCAAAATTTCTAGCACACATGGTGGCTTTATTTTCACTTTTGACAAAACCACATTTAGCCAGATGAAAAGTCAATATCGCTATATCAGGCTCTAAGAGCTTGCTTGAGACCATACAAGGCCTTTTTTAATTTGTACACTTTCTCTTCATCACTATGGACTTCAAAACTAACTGGTTGTTCAAGAAACAATATTTCTATCTTCAATTCTCCATTAAGAAAAGTTGGTTTGACATCTAAATGGAATAACTTTCATCTCATTTGAGCTTTTAAGGCCAAGAGTAGTTAAAGATATTTACTTTTATTTTTTAATTAGTCAATTAGACTTAGTCATGTTGAGTTGTGGCAGCTTAATTTTAGGTGATTAAGTATTATATAGTTAGTGGCTTAGTTCTCCATATAGTAACATTAGTTTCTCTATTTTTTTTTAAGTTAATTTGTTTCTATATAAGCCTATATAAAGGCATCTTAGGTTGTCAATTACATGAGTTGAATAAAGTTCAATTTCATCACTATAAAAACTCTAACATTTGGTATCGGAGTCTTCCTTTGGTCATGGGTTTGAGAAGGACAAAAAACATAGAGAGAAAACAAGTGAGTTCCATAGATTAGTTATGGCTTCAAACACTTTTCCTTTAACTTCACCTCCCATTTTCAGAAAAAAAAAAAAACTATTAGTTATGGGCTGTGAAAATGCAAAAATATCTACAATCTTTTGATTAATAATTGCAGAGAAGTGCTCCAAAAATATTAATATTAAGTTTTGGTGAGAAATGCATCAACAATTGAAGAGAGGTGAAAAGTGCATTATTATTGAAGAGAAGTGCTTTAAAATATGAAGATTTAATAAGACATAATTGGGGAGAAGTGCTCTAATAAGATAAATTTAGTGTCTATAATTTCTACATTAAGAAAGAGTGTTAAGATATTAATGTAAAAATTATAATTTATTACTATTTCATTTACTTTTATTTATTTAATTAGACTTGGTCATATTGAGTTGTGATGACTTAATTTTAGGAGATTAAGTATTATATAGTTAGTGGCTTAGTTCTCCATGTAATGCCATTAGTTTCTCCATTTTTAAAGTTAATTTGTTTCTGTGTAAGTTTATATAAAGGTATCTTAAATTATCAATTGTGTGAGTTGAATAAAAATTCAATTTCTTCACTCTAAAAACTCCAACAAAGAGGAGCCTTATAGTTTCATGTCTTGCAAATAGAGCATATGTATCATTATAATCAACACCATCTTGTTATGAATATCCTTTAACAACCAATCTGGACTTATGCTTATTTATTAATCCATCAAGATTATATTTAGTTCTAAACACTCATTTTACACCAATGATGTTTTTCTATTTTGGTCGACTTATAAGATACTAGGAGTTGTTCTTCTTGATCATTTTTATTTCTTCCTTCATAGCTTGCCTCCACTCCTCATACATAACTGCTTCATCGAATGAGTTTGGCTCTATAACAATATAGCTACATCTTTCATAAATCTTAGATAAGAATTTTCTCTTGAGCACTTATAAGTCTATAGAGGAGTTGTCATACTTACTTTCATCAATTTCAATTGCTAAATCTTCTGTTTGCAAAGCTGAAAGTGATGAACTTCTTTTCAAATAGTCATCCCTTTCTAAATGGCTTTTTTTTAGATCCCATGTGAGTATTTATCCACCACTTTATCTCTGCTTACTGATACTTTGTGAGTTTGTTGATTATACACTATATAACCTTTGGATATTTCTGCATAACCCAATAAAATTCCAAGTTTAGCCTTTTGATTCAATTTAATTTTTTTCACAACTAGAATATGCATCTACAAATTGAACCAAAAAGCTTTAAATGCTTAGCAGTAGGATTTGCACCACTCTATGCTTCAATTGATGTCATTCCCACCATAATTCTTGTCGATAATTTATTTAACAAATATATGGTAGAGTTAACTGCCTCTGCCCAAAATCTCGATGGTAATTTCTTATTAGATATCACACTCCTGGCCATTTCAACTATTGTTCTATTCTCTCTTTCAGAAATTCTATTTTGTTGAGGTGAGTATGAAACTATTAGTTCATGATTAATCTCTAATTCTGCACAAAATTTTATCGAACTCATTGGAGGTATACTCCTTGCCATTATCAGGCCTCAACCATTTTAATTTGCAACCACTTTGAGTTTCAACCTTAGACTTGAATCCTTTAAACATAGAGAGCAGTTGTGATTTATTGTTCATAAAGTACACCCATGCCATTCTTGAAAAATCATCAATGAAAAGCACAAAATACTTACTGTTGCTTAGTGATTCTATGCTCATTGGCCCACAATCATCTGTGTGAATCAATTAAAGGTTTTCACGTGCCTTCCATAAAGCTTTGTCGGGAAATGACAACTTATACAACTTACCCAACTGACATGAATCACAAACTTCATCAACTATAGAGATTTCTAGCAAATCTCATGTTAAACCCTTAAACTACATATCTTTCAAAGCTGCGAAATTGAAATGACCATATCTTCTATGCCAAAGCATAGAATTATCTTTATGAGCATGTAAAACCCCACCAGAGTACCATGTTCGGCTTGCCAAAATATGAGAGCCGAAATGCTCATTTGGGCTAGGTCTTACACAAAAATATCGAGATCACTCTACCGTTTATAGTATACACTCGATTTTAGCAAAATAATTTTTAGATTCTCCACTTAAATTTATTTATTTATTGAAAAAATGAAAAATTTAAGAAAAATCCTTAAAATTATAATAATATGAAAAAATAATAAATAAATAATAATAAATAAATATTAAAATAAAAGAAAGAGAATAAAAGAAAAGAAAAGAAGAAAAGAAAGAAAAAGAGCAAGAGAAAGGAAGGAGGAGCGAGAAAGTGGCAGAATGAGGGAGCGAGAGAGGGCCAGTGTAGTTTTTACCCAATCTATCATCGATCGGCGTTCTACGACCAACACGTGCCATCCCAGCGTGTTCATTCGATGACAATGAGTCCGGGGAGAGGTGGCTCGCCATCAGAGGAAGTCGGGCAACGACACATGAGCCATCCAACGGTACGATGATAATGACTTTTTGATGGTTTTTTCTGCCATTTTTAATCTCTTTTTTCAGCGAATCAGGTATCATTTACAAGCTTTAATTTGATATATCATTTATAAATTACGGATGAGTTTTGAGAAAAAAATATCTATAAATATATATTAAAATTTAAATATAATAATAATTATATTATAATTATAATTATATATTGAATTGAATTATTATTAATTATATTAATTAATTAATATTTTATGAATTTGATTTGAATTTAGAAATTAATTAGAAATTAGTTAATTGTGATTAACACAGAATTATTGAAATATAAATAATTTAATGAATTTAGAATGTGTAATTTTAAGTAGTTGATAAATAAGTTGTGGTTAAAAAGAAAATAAGTGTAACAAATTTAATTAGTTTAAAAATAATTTATTTTATAATCATTATAAAGTTAATTAAATTTAGAAATGATAATTTTAATTAATTGACGAATTAATTATGTTTAAAAGAAATTTAGAATAAATAAAATAAAAATGAATAAATAATGAAACAAATGGGTAACAAGTCTATAAATATTAAATTTAGAAATAAAAAAATAATATTAGCATAAAATATGAATAAAACAAATTGAATATTTGAATTATAATTTTTGTTAGTAGTTTGTAAAATAAATTAATAGTTGTATAATTGTGATATAATTATTGTTTATCAAATAATTAAATATTAAATAGTATTTTACAAAATAATAAAATATATAGTTGTAAATTACTATTACTATAGTGTTTATAATTACTACAAATGATTAATTGAAATTAAGATAAGGTATTATTAAAGCTAAAATAAATAAATTATGAGTATTTAGAAAAGTTTCTTTTAAAAGAATATATATATTAAGTTATGATTTGTTTAAAATATAAAGAAATTATTTTAGAAAATTAAATAAATAATATTGAGGTTATTTTAATAAATTTATTATATTATTATTATAAATTAATATTTGTGAAAATAAAAGTAAACGATAAATATACATATTAATTAGTTTTCATTGGAAGATATTTATCAAATGTATTTTTATTTAAAATTACTTAAAATTAATTTAAGATATATTCAAAAATTTAAGTAATTATGTAACAATAATATTAAATTGTTAAAATAAAGTATAAGTGCTTTGTGAATGATTAAAACAAAAATGATAAACAATAAGTTAAGAAAAAATCTAATAGTATAATACCTATGTAAATATGAATGTAAGTTACCATAAAATTGACTTGATGTTATTAGTGGTCAAAGAAAAATCAAATCTTAAAATTTAAGGTAAGTTATAATGTTTCTCTCTTTCTTTGTTGCTATAAAATATTTGACAAAATATGAATCATTTGATACCTTTGTTGATTGTGTTCATATATTTATAAATTGTGAAATTTTATGTGATCTCTAGGTCTATGTGATCTTCCAAGCTAATTATTTAGCCAATATGATAGAATCCTAACTTGATGTGGGTTATACCATCAGACTATGTACACATAGAATCTTATGATAAAAAAGATAGAAACTACTTCCTTTATGTGAATATGATATGTGATAACATTTGAATGTACATAATAATATATTTTCTTTAGTGCTATTACTATGTATTATTTGTCATATTATTCGATTTGCTTTTGTGATGTTGGTTCAGTTATTGTAGGTCCTTCTTATGAATTAAATTTTATTGAGGTTGCTTTGTTGTGCAACCACTTTATGTTATTATTATTTTTAAACCTTAAGATATTCTTATTGCATATTCTACCCTTATGAATCTGTAATCTCACTGAGTTGATGACTTATCCAATCATTTGTGTGGTTTTAGGTAGATGTTATTTATATCTATTAGCTTCTTGATTTCTTTGTTCTAGCTATGTAATACCCCAAATCAAATTATATCACACTATAAACAATGTAATAAATTTAATTAAAGAAATAAACTATTGGAAGATGTATATGTATATTTATATATACATTAAATTAATAAAACAACAGTAGTGTGGCAAATGTCTAAGAAATAGGTATCTACATATATTAAGCTAAGGAAAGACACGCTTACCTTCCTCTTACAAAAGTAGTGTATTAACAAAATACAAGTGTCAAGTTTGAATTTCAAACTTGACAACGTGTGAAAAGGAAATGAAATTTAAGGAACATAAAAATCATGGTTTTGGATAAATAGGAACATTAGTCATTTTGTTTATGATTGTTAGGAATTAAAAATATTGATATAGCAAACAAGTGTCCTTAGTAACATCACTTTAAAAGCTTTGCTATTGTAAATGTGTAAGGAAAAGATGAAAAGCTTGGCCAAACGGAAAAAGCAACAAAAATAGATAATAAAGTCTATGTCCTATATTTGATTTTCTTGGGTACTTAAAATATTGTAATTTCATCATCATTAAAAGCCAACAAAAAAATAAAATAATGTCGATTCTGGCTATTATAAAAGAGCATCTATACAAACTATGTTAATTTATCTTAAATACTATCATTTAAGCCAAATACATACATTAAATCGAGAGAAAAGAATGAGAAAGAGAGCTTGAAAAGGGAACAAGCTTGGGTTGGGAAGCTAAAATGGGTAGAAGTTTGCCAAAAAATAGGGGAAGAAGGTGATATTTAAAGAGATCTACAAGAGGTGAGTATTTAAAACCTTTAAAATATGACTTGTATGTGTTGTTTGCTAAAAAAACTTGATTGTAAAGGACTTGTTTGAAAATTTAAATTTGAAGATGAAAAAAAATTTAAAACTGAAAATTAAATTAGAAATTTATGATGAATAAAAAAAATGAAATATGATCTTGAGTATGAAGAAGAAACTAAGTAATAGAATTGATTTATATGTAATAAGAAACCAAAATAGAAATGAATTTGAACATAAGAAACTGTTAGAATATACATATGTATATAGTAAAGAGTGAGTTTAAGTGTTCATGACTAATAGCTTTATAGGATGATGATATGAATTTGTTATGGGTGGCATTAAAAATAATAAAATATGCACATAAGATATACATTACATATATATAAGATATACATGAAATATAATTCCTCAAACATGAATGATAATTCATGAAATTTATATTATAGATGGGGTGTGTTGAGATGAATAAGAATATCACTTTAGAATTCAATTCTAACGTGTGAAGTAAAAGATAAGAGCATATGAAAATGAAAATGTTTAATAAATAAAGTTGGCTAGCAAATTTCCAAATTGGCCACCGTTTGGTTGAAATAAAATTAAAAGTAAGTAATTAAGACAAGTGTGAATGTTGTAACAAATTAATTGGTAAGAATTTATGGTGGATATTTTATAGCAAAGTGAAGATGACTCTAGTCATTGTCACTAAATAATGATTACGGAAAAATATATGTACACGAAGAAAAAAATATGTAAAATAATAAATACTCATATGTATATGAATTCTATTTACATGGAGAAGGAATTAGAAATAATACTAAGTGAAAATAGAAATTAAGAGCAAATTAAATATTAGTATCAATAATATATATATATATATATGTATGCATAAACAGAGAGGTATATACATATGTGCTAGGAAATTAAAGTAAAATTAATGTTTAATAAAATAATGAGGTTATGTAATACATATAAAATATATACAGTATATACATAGTATATGCATCCTTAGAAAGATGATAATTTATGAAACTCATATATATGAAAATATCTAATTAAAAGAAATTAGAATATCTATTTATAATTTTATTATTATAAGTATAAAAAAAATATGGACTTGAGAAAGAAGAAATAATTTGTACTAACCGGATAAATTGTTCCAGTTCGTGCATGTCTTAATACCTTTGATGTATGTGATGATATTATGTATACATAGTTATGTATGGTGTTACTCTTTATGTAATGTTTGATTGTATGTAATATTATACATATACACATATTTTCAAACATGTAAAGTGTGGAAAGATTTGATTGGTGGAGGATTTAAAATGTGACATTATAAATTAGAAGAACAATAAAAAGTTATGATAAGCCCTATTATTGTTTGTTTTACGTGGAAACTTAAAAAAAAATAATAGTAATAATAGTAAACTATGTAACAATAAGTATAGTATGAGGTTGAAAATAATGAAGAGAAAGTGTTTATGTATAACCTTACTGCAATTCAAAAATAATTTATGAAATATGTACATGTAAGCTAAGAAAATTAAGTTAAATTATCTATTAAATTAATTAAGAAAGTAAGAGTATATATACGAAGCTATATATGCTATATAAATACAAGAATAGATTTTTTTAAATTGATTGTTACTTTGTGATAATGATGTTGGATTTTATGACCACTTGAATACGACAATGGAGGAAGTTGTATGAATTAGTAATATATTGAAAGTATTAAGAATTAAAGATTATTTTACTTTATGAGTTTTAAGTAAAATATAATATTATTAAAATGCATGTATCAAAAATGATGATTGGAAAATGATTGAACTTTATTATGATATTTAATGCTAAAAATGTATTGATGTCATGTTTACTTTTTTTTTTTTTTTTGTAATGTATATAGAATACATGAGATTTATGTGATATTTAATTCATGGAATTAAATTAAAAGGTTAACAAAATAGTTATTTAGTCATAAAGCATGACTAGCTAAAGAATATGACTTTTTAAATATGTATAAATAAATAATAGTAAAAACTCTACTAGTACCAGAAATATGACTAAAGGAAATAATATTACACATAAATATCCCAATTAGTAATTTTACTGTATAAGAAAATGAGTGATTATTATATCATTGTAGTGAAGTAAGCTAATTAAATTCATGTATGACCTTCCGGATGAGCCTCTTGAGACTAATCCGATGACCAAACCTGATGTTATGATAATCATATTGATAAAGCCCAACCCTAGAGGGGGTTAAATCACTAGGCAGTGTACACTGGTATTCTGAAATGCGAATAAGGGGGAAAGTTACTACCCTAAAAATTCAGCCTCTGGCTGTTTCTGTTTACAGTATTTGGACTGTCTCTGTTCTGTATTGTCATATGATTTCCAAAGTTATTCTGTTTTGTATACTCAAGTTGAATATAAATACATACTCTGATCAAGTAAATCTAATTTATGTGTGAATTGAGAGTACTAAAATAAAATCTAAATTTAGTACAAATACAGTGATAAATTCTGAGAATATCTGTCTAAACTGATATTTTATTATACTCAAGCAGAGTAAAATATCTGTTATGTTATGAGTATATTATTATAACTCAAGAGCTATATTAATCAAATTTTCAGTCATAAAGTAAATATCAAATAGTAATAATTTAATAATGTGTATTATTGTTAAATATAATAAAAGAATAATATAGTTCTGACTTTTGATATAAGTATATTATATAACCTGAAGGTCAAATATAATATAATATATATATATATATCTGAATTCTCATATTGAGAATAAATGCAAAGGCATAGATAATTGGATAATTAGTATTTTATGTTAAGTACTACATAAATAGATAATATAGACTCATCTTAAGCCCACTTAAATTACTTAGAATTGGATAATCTATCTGTACGAAAAAGTTCATAAAGTTAGACTAATAAATAATAAGTACTGAAATGAGTTAGTATCAGTATATATGAGTTTATAAAAATTACATGTTAAATTGTTAGGTTGTTATGATTTTACCTTGAAGATATATATTGTGAATTTGTTATGATTATTATTTGTTAAATCTACCATGAACGACTGTTGCTATAGAATCATGACTGTATTGTATGCTAGTATCCAAATTGCTACTATTATGAATATGCCATGAATATAAATGTAATATGAATTTAAATATGAAATAGAATGCTAGTGTGCAAAATTAAATGACGAAAGTCTCATAAGTTTTAATAAGATACTTAATTGGTTAACAACGTAAAGTGAAATTTAAACCACACTAAAAAGTAAGAACACTCACTGAATTGCGGCTCACCTCTCGCATTACTATTGCTTTTAGTATTGTTTTACAGGTAATGCAACAATGGAAATAACAACACTATGGTATCCAATAGTGACAAAGGAAGACAGTTACGAAAGATTCTAGTTTTAGATAATATGTAAGAAATATTTGTAGAAAGGAAAAAAATAGTGAATCTCATATTTTGTTTTATTCTGATATGGGTTCTACGTGGTTTCGGCGTATTATACTGACCTGAACTCTAGAACCGTCCACTCCAAATTCGGGGTGTGATAAGCTAGAAGTTTGAGAATAATGTAATTAACTTTTAGCTATTTTAGCTAAATTAAGTATTAAATGTGTACAATATTCTAGTTGCTCTGTAGTATTATTATAAATAGTTTAATAAGTTATGAAGGTAAATTATAATATAATAATATGATATATGTGTAATATATAATATCAAAATAAACATGTAAATTATATTTTAGGATTACAAATAAGTAATGATAGTTATTATATAGAATTTTAATCTATTAGTGTAATTAATAAAGATGATCAACATGTATGAATACATTGGTTTCATTGGGTTTTACATAGTGCCCGGTGACTTTATTCCTTCCTGGATCCTTGGATCATTACATTTCTAAAAACGGAATGTGACAAAAATTGACTTTAATTTAATATATCAAGAATAAAAATTACTAGCCTCGAACTAAAGGATGAATTTGGAGGTAAAATTTTTGGCGTAAGAAAAAGTAGTTTCGTCTTAAATTAAATAAAAAATTACAATTTTTTTTAATGTTTATGATAATTTATAACATGGAATGACAATGAATATTTATGCAAAGCATATATAAGGCATCCATAAGACAAAACAAGATAAAGTTCATTCATGAACAAGATGGAAGTAGGCTTTAATTTAAATTACAAGTACATATTTAACAAAAAAAAAAACAAGAAAAGAAAAGTTTTTTTTTTTTTGTTAAATGGACTTGGTACTTAGAGTGCAGTTTTAAGTAGACCTACATATCTCATTTAAATAGGAATCAAAGCTCATACAATTCTAACCATTTTGCAATGGAGGGTTTGAACTTAAAATTTTAGTTTTCCTAGTCTAATATAATATCTAAGTCTAATTCTAGGTTTAACCTTCTAATCTAAGTATAGGGTTTCTGTTAGGAAATCATATAGATCACTGCAAACAAAAACACGCAGCGGAAAAATATTTGATCTATGATTTCCCACCAGGATCCATGCTGTTCGTTTAATTCGACAAAAGTGTTGAAAGAACTAACCTGTTGATGATTCGAAATCACAGTTTGGAAGAGATGCCTCGATCGCGAAACACCCTCTATCGCGTATCCACACGAATGCTACCGTTTGGAGTGCTAGCTCTCTGCAACGGCGAAGGCTGGAAAAACGTTTTCTCTAAAAACGTATTAAAGTTACCTTTTTCGTTCCTCTTTGTTTTTATTGTTACCTCTTTTTAGAAGACTTAACGTCTGGAGTGAATATAATCACTCCAGAATCCAATTCAAAATTGGATACGGAAAGTCAAATTCAGAATCCAAGTCTAATTAGGATTCTGAATACATTATCTAATAATATATATAATTGGATAAGGTAAGTCAAATTCAGAATCCAAATCTAATTAGGATTCTGAATATATTATCTAATAATATATATATATAAACGAAAATAATAATAATAATAAATATTAATATCTAATATTAATATTATTAATATTATATCCAGCCCAAAACGCATTCTTGTGTGTGACCCGATAGGCCCATATTAATTGGCAGTCAATTTAATCTCTATTAAATCAACAAGTCATAATTGGCCTCTAGCAAGGCGTTACAACTACCCAATTAATATAAGGAATGTCCAATTTGCCTAATAATAGTATATGCATTAATCCCTTTGTCACACGATATCTAGCTTGAACATAAGTCATGGTCAACGTCATACTTATATTGTCCAAACTTATGATTACTCGATCTCCAAGTAGACTGATAAAAACAAATGAAATTGATCACACTATCAATTCATTTGAGCACGGCCATGCATTTCACAGTCTCACTTATCGAGGGGCCCAAAAGATATCTCTCTCAAAGAGAGGGACAAATTCTATCTTGATTGTTCATTATCCTCTACATAATTTCTATCATATATGAACATAACCTTTATTACTATCCAGTTACGGATAATGTTTGATCATGTCAAAATATAATAGTCCTTATATTGGAAACTATGACAATCTCAAGTCAAAGAATTAATACATAACTATCATGAGATTTACTTATGACACTAACCCATGTAGTAATCTCATGATGGGTCTATCCAATACATTGTTCTCTAACAAGTATCTATGAAATTGATTTGTATCACTATACACATAACCATCTAATGATTATCAAATCAATGTTCATACTGGTTAAAAATTATTTTTTTTTATCTCTATAACAATAATAAACCAGGGACAAATATCAAAATTGTGTAACATGCAAACAAACAATAATGATAATAAAACCTCATTTATTAATAATGAATGTATAACATAAAGATCCAAATAAATGGCCTAGGGCACATACACTAACAATCTCCCACTTGCACTAGGCCTACAAATTTCTAAGACCCATAGATCTAGTGTGCTGATCATGCTTGACCCGTGAGAGAGGCTTTGTTAATGGATCTGCTATGTTATCATTTGTGTCAACTTTGCATATCTTGATATCTCCTCTATCGATAATGTCTCGAATGAGGTGAAAATGCCTGAGTATATGCTTAGACCTTTGATGAGATCTAGGCTCTTTTGCCTGTGCTATGGCACCATTGTTGTCACAATAAATGTCCACAGGATTTGCAATGCTAGGCACCACTCCTAGCTCAGTGATGAATTTCTTCAACCAGACTGCTTCCTTAGCTGCATCTGATGCTGCTATATACTCAGCCTCTGTTGTAGAATCAGCCACAGTGCTTTGTTTTGAGCTCTTCCAACTAACAGCTCCACCATTCAATGTGAATGTAAAACCTGACTGCGATCTAAAATCATCTATGTCAGTTTGGAAACTAGCATCTGTGTAACCATTTACAACTAGCTCATCTTCCAAACCTCCATAAACCAAGAATACATCTTTAGTCCTTCGAAGGTACTTAAGAATATTCTTGACAGCTGTCCAGTGACCTTCACCAGGATCAGCTTGAAATCTACTAGTTGCGCTTAATGGATATGAGACATCTGGTCTAGTACATAGCATGGCATACATAATAGATCCTATAGCAGAAGCATAAGGAATCTTATTCATTCGATCTCGCTCATCAGATGTCATAGGACATTGACTCTTGCTGAGATGAATGCCATGAGACATAGGCAAGAATCCCTTTTTGGAATCTTGCATGTTGAACCTCTTCAACACTTTATCTATGTATGTACTTTGACTCAGGCCAATTATCCTTCTAGATCTATCTCTATAGATCTTTATACCAAGGATATAGGCAGCCTCACCTAAGTCTTTCATTGAGAAAGAATTCTCTAACCAAGTCTTAACCTTTTGCAAGGTAGGGATATCATTCCCAATGAGTAATATGTCATCCACATATAAGACTAAAAACACTACTGCACTCCCACTAACCATCTTGTAGACACAAGGTTCATCTTCATTCTTGATGAAACCAAAGTTCTTAACTATTTCATCAAAACGAAGATTCCAGCTTCGAGATGCTTGCTTCAATCCATAAATGGATTTTTGAAGCTTGCAAACCTTTGTAGAATTCTCAGGATTTACAAAACCCTCAGGTTGTGTCATATACACATCCTCAAGCAAGTTTCCATTAAGGAAAGCGGTTTTGACATCCATTTGCCATATCTCATAATCATAGTATGCTGCAATGGCAATGAGAATTCTAACAGACTTAAGCATAGCAACTGGTGAAAAGGTTTCATCATAGTCTATACCATGAGTTTGCTTGAAACCTTTTGCAACAAGCCTTGCTTTATAGGTCTGCACATTCCCATCCATGTCAGTTTTCTTCTTGAAAACCCATTTGCAACCAATAGTCTTAATACCCTCTGGAGGATCAATTAAAGACCAAACTTGGTTGTCAAACATAGATTGCATCTCAGATTTCATGGCTCCAAGCCATTTGTCTGAATCTGGACCTGACACAGCTTCTTGATAGGTAGTAGGCTCATCTTGATCTATGAGCATTACTTCACTATCATCAGTCACAAGAAATCCATATCTCTCTGGATGACGACGTGTCCTATCAGACCTGCGAGGGATTTGTGTTACATCTTCAGACTCCACAACTATTTGTGGTTCTGAAATAGGCTCTATAGATGGCTCAATGATTTCTTGTGGTACTTGAGTTTCCTCAAGTTCTACTATACTCCCACTAGTTCTCTTAGAAAGAAATTCCCTTTCCAAAAAGATCCCATTTCGAGCAACAAACACTTTGTTCTCTGAAGGAGTATAGAAATAGTATCCTTTAGTTTCCTTAGGATACCCCACAAAATTACATTTGATAGACTTTGGAGCTAACTTATCTGAAACTGGTCTTTTCACATAAGCTTCACAACCCCAAATCTTAAGAAAAGACAAACTAGGTGTCTTACCTGTCCATATCTCATATGGTGTCTTTTCAACCGCCTTAGATGGTACACGGTTCAGAATGAATGCAGCTGTCTCTAAGGCATAACCCCAAAAAGATAAAGGAAGATCCGCTTGACTCATCATTGATCGAACCATATCTAATAGAGTTCGATTTCTCCTTTCAGAAACTCCATTCCACTGTGGAGTTCCTGGAGGAGTCAGTTGTGAAACAATTCCACAATCCCTTAGATGATCATCAAACTCTTGGCTCAAATATTCACCACCTCGATCTGATCGAAGTAGTTTAATTGTTTTACCAAGTTGATTTTGTACTTCATTTTGAAAAGTTCTAAACATTTCAAAAGACTCATGCTTATGTTTCATTAGGTAGACATAGCCATACCTACTGAAATCATCAGTAAAAGTAATGAAGTATCGAAATCCTCCTCTGGCACTAATGCTAAAAGGACCACATACATCTGTATGTATCAAGCCCAATAAATCATTAGCCCTTTCACTATGACCAGTAAAAGGATCCTTTGTCATCTTACCAAGCAAACAAGACTCACATGTTTCAAATGATTCAAAATCAAATGAATCTAATAATCCATCTTGATGGAGCTTAGAAATGCGTTTCTCATTTATATGGCTAAGGCGACAATGCCATAAATAAGTAGGGTTTAACTCATTTGGCTTAGTTCTCTTAGAAGTTATGTTATAGATATAATTACCATTAGAATCATCAAGATTAAGGATATAAAGGCCATTATAAGAATTTGCAATACCATAAAGCAAATCATTTTTATCAAAAATAGAACATTTCTTATTCTTAATAAAAAATGAATAACCT
Source organism: Garcia nutans (assembly GCA_947685225.1). Taxonomy (NCBI): domain Eukaryota; kingdom Viridiplantae; phylum Streptophyta; class Magnoliopsida; order Malpighiales; family Euphorbiaceae; genus Garcia; species Garcia nutans. The sequence continues at coordinate 9,870,286 of CANTUV010000025.1, forward strand.
TCATCATCCAAAACAGATACTGAAATAAGATTCCTACTCATAGTAGGAACATAAAAGCAATTGTTCAAAATTAACAAAAACCCATTGGGCATAACAAGCTCATAAGTTCCTACAGCTATAGCAGCAACTCTTGCTCTATTGCCAACACGTAGGTCCACTTCGCCCTTCTTCAGCATCCTACTCCTTTTGAGTCCCTGCATATTTGTACAAATATGAGATCCACATCCGGTATCTAATACCCAGGAAGAAGGAATAGATAAATTAATTTCTATAACATAAATACCTGAAGATGTAGTCGCACTACCCTTCAACTTCTTTAATTCATCCAAATAGAGTTGACAATTTCTCTTCCAATGCCCAGGCTTGTTGCAATGGAAACAAGTCCCTTCCTTAGGAACTTTAGCCTTAGGTACAGGTTTTGGTTTAGCTTGTCCCTTGGACCCTTTAGCACCTTTTGCCTTACCCTTGCCTTTAGTATCTTTGGCTTTCTTTTTCATTTGTTTAATATTGACATTCAATATTTGGGTAGGCTTTTTGATATTCCCCTCAGCAGTTTTGAGCATACCATGTAGCTCAGGAATGGATTTCTCCATGTCATTCATGTTATAGTTCATGACAAACTGTGAGAAACTGCTAGGCAATGAATGTAGGATCAAATCCGTGGAGAGTTCTAAACTCAGGGGATATCCAAGTCTAGCAAGGTGATCTAGATAGCCTTTCATCTTCAAAACATGAGCACTAACAGATTCACCTTCAGACATTTTGCAGTCAAATAATGCAACAGCGGTGTTAAACCTATCTTGCCTAGCCTGTTGTTGGAAAGCTTGTTTGAGATGCACACTCATCTCATAAGCCTCTAAGTGTTCCAGATCCTTCTGAAGTCCTGGACACATAGTAGCCAACATAAGACATCCTATGTCATTGGAATCATCCACATGCTTCTTATGCTTACTCTTAGCAGCATTAGAAGCATCGGCAGGAGGTGGGTCAGGGATAGCTTCATCAAGCACGTAGGACTTTTTCTCTTGTTTGAGAACAATTCTCAGGTTCCTAAACCAGTCAACAAAATTAGTCCCACATTCTTTCAGTTTTTCCTTCTCAAGGATAGATCGCAGTGATAAGGTGGAATTGTTATTAGTAGCCATCTGTTGATAAATATGCAAAGTCAAATTTTAATTAATAATGAGGTTAAAATTATTTAAACTCCTACTAAAAAATATAACCCTCTAAAGAAATATTTTAGTAGGCTAAGATCCGTATTTCACTTAATTCTAAACTCAGCTTTGGTGTGACGCTTAAAATCAAGTTATTTAGGTAGGTAACATCTTTACCAATTACATCTCATGTAACTCTTAGTAATTATAGAATATTGACATCATATGTCATAGCATGTTGAATTCCATCTAATGCCTTAGGCCCAAAACCATTTTGATAGCCTAATTAAGTCTAACCAATTTTAAAACATATGAGTAGCACTATTACTCATCCTACTTAGCTAGGAATGTTTAAAGCATATTGCTTTGGCAATACCTACTTTAATACAATCTTAGTTTTGATAGGTGTTCAAAACGTGGATGGCATTTAGACTTAAATTATTAATGAGGGTTCAACTAAATTATTATCATGTCTTGCATTACATATCATTATATTTTAGCATCCTATATGCATATATATAATTTATCACATAAGCATCATATACCAAATGACAAAATATGTAAACGTGACATAGCATGGCCAAACTAAATATGATCTTCAAGAGACCAAATGAAGATCATAAAGGCAACCCTAGGTGAAAAACCTATCTATTACAACACTTGCAATATTACATATCTTCAAAACTTGAGCTTGTGCTTCCATCACCATGGAACCATCTTCTCCTTGGTATGAATCTCCATCACAAACATTGTAGCTTGAATCTTCATATATTACAATAAAAGAAAATCTAACTACTAGTAAAATAAATTACAACAAAATAAACGACACGCAGGCCGTATTTACCCAAAATAAAGATATGAATAAACCAATCACATAGGTCATAAGGCCATGCTATGCACCATGCCAAGACATCAAACAAACATAACATATTCATCACCAACATGTTAAATAGAAACAAATATATTAACATTCTTAATGTCGTGGTAACGAACTATAGGGCGCGAACATACGGCGGTCCCGCTAGCCGGTTAGCGGGCGGGGCTCCCGCTGGCCGGTCAGCGGGCGGGGTTCCGAAGGGGCAGCGCCCCTGGGCGGGGTCGAGGGGCAGCGCCCCTCGAAGCCAAACAGAAACGTTAATCTCATTAACATTTTTCTTTGGCGAAACCCTAAAACAGAACCGTTAATCTCATTAACCTTCTTACTGTTTTATTTCGAATATGTACAACCCATTACAGAATCATTACCAAATGTTTATATCACATATAAACTTAATCGTTTTCATCATATGAAAATCATTTTAATGAACCAATCATATATACGTGATCATCTCATGAAAACGAAATTAAAAACACCAATCCTTTCTCATCATATGAAAAACGAATTAGGGTTTTACAGAAACGAAACCAAAAACCAATCCTTTCTCATCATATGAAAAACGAATTAGAGTTTTATAGTTAACATGCCATACGTAAACAATATATATCACCATAATCATATCAACATGGCATTTTCGACTTAAACGAAAACAACAAGTGGCTCTGATACCACTGTTAGGAAATCATATAGATCACTGCAAACAAAAACACGCAGCGGAAAAATATTTGATCTCTGATTTCCCACCAGGATCCATGCTGTTCGTTTAATTCGACAAAAGTGTTGAAAGAACTAACCTGTTGATGATTCGAAATCACAGTTTGGAAGAGATGCCTCGATCGCGAAACACCCTCTATTGCGTATCCACACGAATGCTACCGTTTGGAGTGCTAGCTCTCTGCAACGGCGAAGGCTGGAAAAACGTTTTCTCTAAAAACGTATTAAAGTTACCTTTTTCGTTCCTCTTTGTTTTTATTGTTACCTCTTTTTAGAAGACTTAACGTCTGGAGTGAATATAATCACTCCAGAATCCAATTCAAAATTGGATACGGAAAGTCAAATTCAGAATCCAAGTCTAATTAGGATTCTGAATACATTATCTAATAATATATATAATTGGATAAGGTAAGTCAAATTCAGAATCCAAATCTAATTAGGATTCTGAATATATTATCTAATAATATATATATATAAACGAAAATAATAATAATAATAAATATTAATATCTAATATTAATATTATTAATATTATATCCAGCCCAAAACGCATTCTTGTGTGTGACCCGATAGGCCCATATTAATTGGCAGTCAATTTAATCTCTATTAAATCAACAAGTCATAATTGGCCTCTAGCAAGGCGTTACAACTACCCAATTAATATAAGGAATGTCCAATTTGCCTAATAATAGTATATGCATTAATCCTTTTGTCACACGATATCTAGCTTGAACATAAGTCATGGTCAACGTCATACTTATATTGTCCAAACTTATGATTACTCGATCTCCAAGTAGACTGATAAAAACAAATGAAATTGATCACACTATCAATTCATTTGAGCACGGCCATGCATTTCACAGTCTCACTTATCGAGGGGCCCAAAAGATATCTCTCTCAAAGAGAGGGACAAATTCTATCTTGATTGTTCATTATCCTCTACATAATTTCTATCATATATGAACATAACCTTTATTACTATCCAGTTACGGATAATGTTTGATCATGTCAAAATATAATAGTCCTTATATTGGAAACTATGACAATCTCAAGTCAAAGAATTAATACATAACTATCATGAGATTTACTTATGACACTAACCCATGTAGTAATCTCATGATGGGTCTATCCAATACATTATTCTCTAACAAGTATCTATGAAATTGATTTGTATCACTATACACATAACCATCTAATGATTATCAAATCAATGTTCATACTGGTTAAGAATTATTTTTTTTTATCTCTATAACAATAATAAACCAGGGACAAATATCAAAATTGTGTAACATGCAAACAAACAATAATGATAATAAAACCTCATTTATTAATAATGAATGTATAACATAAAGATCCAAATAAATGGCCTAGGGCACATACACTAACAGTTTCAAGTTATAGGTTTAACTTTCTAATCCTAATTTTAAAGAGATTTTTAGATTCATATTCCAATCTAATTGTGAAAAATGATTGATTCAGATTCTTATTCTAACCTAACTGTGAAAAGGAGTTAATTTAGGTTCATATTTCAATCTAATTTTGAAAAAGAGTTGATTTAGGTTCATATTCTAACATATATATATATTTTTTAAAAAAGTTGATTTTGGTTCATTTTAATTAGGGTTTAGGTTTTGCATCCAAATGATTGATTATATAAGTCCATTTCAAGGTCCAAATGATGGTTCTTGAATAAAATCTATAATGCTCATTCATCCATCAAATTGATAAACAAAAGAGTGTTTTTACCTTCTTTGGCACATTGGGAGGTGGAAGCTTGAGTTTATGGCTTGACCTAAGGGTGTTAAAATGGGTTGGTAAGTCGTGTTCATGTTGGGTAGGCCCACTTTGATAATACGATTAAGGTCGATATGAATACGACTCATTTATTAACCGCATCGATATGAACACAAATTAAACGGATTAATGAATACGTCATGTATAACACATTTATTTAAATGAGTTACATACGAGTGACATAATCTAACACAACCCGTTCAATTCGTATAATATTTTAATATAAAATAATTTTATATTCTTAAATAATTAATTAAAAAATTATTTATATTACAAAATTATGTTTAAAATAATTTTAAAATGTAAATGCATAAAAATTTTTATTAAAAAAATAAAAAATATGACATAATTAATTTGAAATAAATGATGAGTGTGTATTATATTTTAGTATTAGAACTTTATAATAAAGAAAAAAAGTTAAGAAGATAATGTATAGTTGCCAATACGAATTTTACAATAAAATATTTTAATATTTTTATTTGACTTTTTATTTATTTTTTCTATTCTATTTTCTTTTTATAAATTATATTCTAAATTCTAAATTTAAAAAAAGTTAATTGATATAAAAAAAAGTTAGATTATTTAAATCATAAAATTTATTTAATTTTTAACATTTGATTCAGAAAATGATTTAAAAATTCATAAAGAATTAAATTTAAATTAATTAATAAAATAATTAAAAATATTTTAGTAATTGGATGAAATTTATAAATTTATAATAAAAATAACTAAAAATTTAAATAAACTATTTCTAAATAAAATAATAATACATTATATAGAATTATAATAACATAATAAATTTATAACACATATTTTTTTTTCTTTTAGAGCAAATAATAACAAAATGACATAGTTCTGTATTGTATTAATACTATGTCATTTTAGTTAAATGATTTATAGTGGGTTTATGAGTCAATCCATTACACGACTCATTTAAATTGTGTCACAATGAGTTGACCTATTTCTGATACTAACCCGTTAAAGATTAATCCTAACCCGTTAATTTTATGTATTTCGCGTGTCATGTTTGCATATTATTATAAATTTTGACACCTCTAGCCAGATCTTAATTTCATAATTGTTTTGAGATTTTGGTTGCTAAAGAAGCAACTGATTTAGGGTGATTTAAGAAAAATGAATACTCAAGTAGAGACCAAACACCTAAACTCACTAAGAAAGTGAGTTTTAGAGAATTCTTATTGAGGAAGCTTGAACATTTTATTTTTACAAAATAAAAGAGGGAGAAAAGAAGAACCAACTAGCAATTAGGTTTGTTTGATTGAATTGTGTGTGTGTTTGTGTATGTATAAATGGGGTCTAAAGGGGTGGGGGTGTGTGTGTGTGTGTGTGGGGGGGGGGGGGGGGGGGGGGTATTTATAGAGGTTTTGTATGAAAAAAATTAGATAGAAATGGTTAAGGGTTTTACGATAGTGAATCTAGGCATCACGACACAATATTGCAATTTCGTGACAATCTTTTGGCTCTCATGACAGCATAGGCTACCACACGATAGGCCTATAGCAGGGGGTGTTGCAACAGCCTGTTTCATATAGTAAACTTCTAAATGATTGTTCGATGTTTGTTTTGGGTGATTGTTGATTTATTAAATTTGTAATAAATTAAATTTTAATATAGAAGTGAAAAATTAAGTTCACAGCCACAACATGCCTAGTTTGTTAAGAAAACATCAAATGGCCCATTTAGGTCAGTCTAGCATCTGATTCATGTTATTCCAGTTATGTTTATTACATGGACTTTCATTTAGATGTAAAATTGAGGATTTTTCATTAGGTTCAAAATTAAGGGTTCACATAATAAAATTAACCTTATCAATAATCCCATTCCAATCTATAGTAGATTTTGTGCTAGGCAAGATATAAATAGAAAATTATGAACATATTTAATACTTTACTTAGCGTGCTTAAATTGAGCCCTACCATTGTGCTTGAACAACCTTTCCATCTCCAAGCTTTACTTTGTGCTTGACAATTTTATCTATGCTGGTGAACATGCTTTTATCATTGGACATGTGGACTATGCAACCATTATCAATAAACGAGGTTTGATTACTTCTACCTAGATTTAAACATGAGGCCATAAACAAACTGTCATCAACTTCATGCTGCTCATCTGTAAAATTGGCTAGTTGCTGCGATTGTTCTTACTCATGTTTCTGCTTCATTTTTTAAATTTCTTTCTGTATGACCTATCTTTTAATAAAATCTGCATTAAATTGGTCTTTTCCCTTTTACTAACAATAATTTTCAAGATGGTTATCTTTTTGATAGATCTTGTATGCAGGAAACTTTATTTGTTTTCCTAATTCCTTAAACTTCATTTCAGCCTTACCTTTGCCAAACTTGTCTCTCCAGAATGTTTCTTTCTTTCTTTGGCAAGTGATTTTCCTTTGTACCTGACATGAAATGCCCCTTATGTAGATCCTTTTTCTCTCATGCTTGACCTTTATTCTTGAGTATGTAGCTTGTTAATGAGATCTATAATTGAAAGAGTTTTTAAAGCACAAGACTCTTCAATCATAGAGATCTTAGTCTTAAATCTTGTTGGTAGACTTACGAGCATTTTTTTCATCATCTTCATGTTGTTAAAATTTTCACCAAGTGATCTAATTTTGTTCATAGTGGTTAAAAGTTTTGAGAAATATTCTTTTATTGTTTGTCCTTCCTTCATCATAAACATCTCAAACTCTCTTTTGAAAGTTAAGAACTTTATAGTTTTCACCCTTTCACTACCTTCGAACTCATCTTTTAGTTTGTCTCATACATCCTTTGAACTTTCATATGCTATTATCTTTGTAAAAATTACATTAGGCAAGACTGAATACAAATAGGCAAGTGCCTTAGGCTTCTTTGCATGTCTTCTTTATGTTTCTTTGTTTGAGCTAAAGTTGGATTAGTTCTTAAAACCGGTGGATTAGTTTCATTTTCTACCATATCAAATAAACTCTGAGCTTTCAAATGTTCTTTCATCTTAATTGCCCAAATGTGATAATTTTCACCTGTAAAGACAAAAGGAATCATCCCAAGTGAACTACTGGTGGTCATTTCTCCCTCTCCTCATAGTGTTTGATCACTCAATTTATAAACACTCAAAAAAAAAAAAAAATTCACTCATCATTTCACAAGACCCTTAAGAATTACAACTCTGATACCATTTGTTAGTCTGTGTTAGCACGAAACAATATAAACGTGAAATGATTCAATTATAAAGTATAAATACAGAGGATGAGGAAATTTCCTCACATGTAGAGATGCTTCCTTGAAATATTTATACATAAAAATATTAAAAATATAGCTTTTCATAAATTTAGCAAACTTAAAAGAAGAATATTATTTTTTAAAAATAGCTTAATACGTAAAACTTTAAAATAGAAAACATAAATTCTTAAAATAAGGATAAACATTCTTTTTTAACCAAATTCCACAATTCTTTTCATAATGAAGGAAAAAAATTTTAATATGTTAAAACTTACGTTATGCATTTATTTATCTACTATTAATTTTTTTATTATAATTATAAAAATAAAAACACACAATGAGTAAATTATTTTTTAAAAGCATAGCTACTAATATAATTAAATCATTTGTTAATTGGGCTATTTTAGCATTCAATTGATTTCAAATCAATTAAACTATATTCATCAAATTTGATGAGATGACAATAATTTATATATTCTCTCTTTATTTTAAGACTAAAACCTAAATAGTTAAAACGTGAATTATTTAATTTTTTCTTCAAAAATATATTTTTAGTGACATAAGTTGTTCTAGGAAATCATATAATTAAAAAGAGTTGTATTTGATGTATAAGGGTGCCTTTTATTTATCTTTTATAATTGATAATGGTTAAAATCACTTGAATAAAAATATCAAATAGTTAATATTTCCAAAATTTCAAAATAAAAAAAATATTTTTTTGAAAGAAAATTTAATATATTATTGCTCTTGATTTAAACATTACTAACAAAATGAGGAGAATTAGTTGTGCATTCCTTAAGATCTAAAAAAAAATGAGTAATCTTAATGGACTATCCTATTCACAGATATCCTAACAAAACTAAAATGATCATTTGAAATATTTGAAGCAATATTCAAACATCTGAATTATGAGCAACCTTAGAAAGAAGCAGATTGATTATTCATAATGCATATGATTCTATAATCACATTTTTCCACCCTTTCTCTTTAATCTAACTCAAAACTTATCAATGCCATAGCCAACTTAGGGGAGAAATTTTCAGACAACAGAGTTGCTTTGGCAACAACAAATTAACAGCACTATCCTGAGCCATCAAACCTATTCTATCTCTCCTATCACCTACAGTCATAGTAACATTCACTTTTATCTTCAATCACCTAGCCTTTGGCTTCTCCCAAATCTCATTAAAAGTGCCTCCATTTTGATTCTTCTTCCTTACAATCTGAACTCTTTTATAATCCTAGAAAAGAGCATGACTAATGTGAAATTTGGTAAGCATTTAGGCGTCTATTATTTCAAATAATTCAATTTTATCCTTCCAAATACAACAACAAATTATAAGCTGCCCGCCATGTACCTCCTCTGTCATCCTTTGCATTTTGTCCATCACCCACGCCCAGCCCTTAGGTAAGCCCAATGCAACCCATTGCCTAGGGCAACCTACCCTAGGGACACATACATATATATATTTATACTATTTATACTATATTTATACTAATACATATATGAATAACAAAAAAAAAATAACAATAATAGATTGTATTCTTTTGTTATTTATGGGCCATTATAAAAAAAATATAAAGCCCACAAATTAAAAATATTTTATATATTAATAATTCACAAATAAAACATAAAAAAACACTAAACTAAGAATAATTATATGCTACAACCGTTGTAGCAATAAATGCATACAACGGACTAATGGGATTCTTACACGTAGATTAAATGTCTACAACGGACCAATGAAATGAATCATTTAATCTACGTGTAAGAATTCCATTGGTCCGTTGTAGGCATTTATTGCTACAACGGTTGTAGCATATAATTATTCCTAAACTAAAACATCTAATTTACATTGTCTCTACCATTACTACAATTTTTTTTCTCCCTGCAATTAGAAAATTAAGGTCGGCACACTCACTAATTCACATAACGAAGTATTTTTTTTCTCTCTTTCATTATGGTTTTATATTGTTGCCTTTTATCATTGAATTTAATAGAACATACCATAAGATGAAAGCTTTTATTATTGATGTTTTGCATCAAATCATGAATCATCTGGTATATAAGAGTTTTTATTATCTTTTTTTCAATAAAAATCTATACTAGAATAAAGACAAGCACTGCATTACATTTTAAGAAAATTAAAAAAAAATCATAATTTGTTGAAATGATTAAGTGTGAGAAAAATTTCACATCGGAAAGAGATGGGATTAATGAGGGATATATAAGTAGAAAAGACCCATAGACCTATTGCCTTAAGATTTTGGGTTAGAGTGTGGTGTCAAACCTATGAATATATTCCCTCATTAAGGCCCATCAAGCAAATCTCTCAGTTAAGTGGGCTCACTCTCTTAACATATGGTATCAGAGCAGATGGTTCAATAGGGAGAGTATGGAGACGGCAATCGAATCATATGGTTGTGTATATCTTTCCACATAGAAGAAGAGCAAAGGTTACTCTCAGTTGGGCCCAGATCTGTGGAAGTATAAAAAGCTTTAGGCGATCCCGTATACTCAGGTCCAGATTTAGAAAGACTTCTGCTTAAGGGGGAGCCCAAGCCCGATGTGAGTGCTCACACTTGAGGGGGAGATTGTTGGAATTATCAAGTGTGAGCAGAATCCTACATACGAAAGAGATGAGATAAATGAGGGATATATAAGTAGAAAAAACACATAGACCTATTGCCTTAAGGTTTTGGATCAGAATTTGGTATCAAGTCCATGAATATATTCTCTCATTAAGGCCCATCAAGCAAATCTTTCAGTTAAGTGGGCTCCCTGACTCAATATACTTTAGCTAAAATTTTCATTTTTCAACATAATTATATAGCAATGTTCATCAAATTATCAACTCTGGAACTTACCAATATTACAAGTCATTTTTTTCACTAAAGACTAGTTCAATGAGAAAAATACATATACTAAAAAAATTGAAATAACTATATAATTTAAATTTTTTTAGGAATGGATTTATGTACAAAAATTTTAATACAAGAATATTAGGATTTTAGCCAGATTTTTATATTCAATTTTAAAATCAAACTTAAAACTCAATTTCTTACATTATAAAATATTTAACTCCCTAAAATTATCAATTCAATCATATATATAGTAAAAACTCAATCAGATTGAGTCTTTCTTATATTACACTTGGATTGTAATTCAAATCAAACTTAAAACTCAATTGGATTGTGTTTCTAGTTTTTCATTTATTTTGTATGATTTATTTTTTTAAAAATTTTATTTTTATTTGTTTTGAAAATTATGATTCTAATAAATAAGATTGTAATATGCCTAATGATAATAAGAATCGCATGAGGTTTCAAAAATGAAATTCTGATTGTTATAATAGAAAAATCAAATGACAAAAAGATGAAATGGAAAAATTATTAGTAGGTTCTATTTCTAATTTATTTAATGCAAGAATTCAACAATCTCTAATTTCAAGTCAAATTGAAGGAGCTAGTAGTGAAGATATTAATAAGATTTATATGGAACCTAATGAAGGTGATGATATAGCACATGAAAAATCTAATGAGGAAGAAGCCATGAATGAGATCCATGATGAGTCTATGAGTGAAGATGTTCATGTAACAAATGATAATTTTAGGGGGGCAGCATAATGAAGACCTTATAACTATGAATGATAATCTTAGGGATGGAGGTTTTAATGAAGAAAATGCTACAAGTATGCTTAATTTTGATAACAGTGTTGAAGTAAACAATGATCCAGGGTTGTGAGAAAATATTAATGACACTAAGAGAATTTTATTAGTTAAAAAAGGTATTAAGATGTTTAAAAAGAATAATGAGTTTCTAAAAGAACCTAATCGTGGGAGACATTTTTCTTCTAAATTTTATATTTATTATCTCCCAAATAGTGAGAAGCAAGAAAGGAAGTACTAGTGTATTCAAATGAATTGGATAAGGTCTTTTGTTTTTGTTACAAATTATTCAAGCATAAACCAATACTAACTAGTTTAGCCGAAGAGGGAACTAATAATTAGCATAACCTTCCTTAGAGAACATAACCACAATGTTATGAAGTGAGTGAACTTATGAAAGGGACTCAAACAAAGAGTAACAATTGACAAAGAAATTGAAGCACTAATTGACAAAGAGAGAAATCATTGGAAGATGATACTGGTTTGAATAATTATGGTTGTGAAGACTCTTTGTCAAAATAATTTGCCATTTTATGGAACTAAAGGTGTGCAAATTTTTTTGAATCCGACTGAACACGACCTAATCGAATAGATTTTGGTTAGATTTAATTGGTTTATATTGCATACATGGATGAAATTGGGGTTATACTTTTAAAAAATTTAAACTCGATCAGGTGGTCGAGTTGAGATTTATTTTTCTGTTTGAACCCGAACTCAACTGCCAAATATATATTATACATATATATTTATAATACACATTATATAATATAACTTGACCCAACATAACTTGAAAAAATATATAATATTATATATATTATATATTGTATAATTCAATTTAACTCTATCAAATCTAACCAAACTAAAAAATATGCGGTTAGTCAAAAAGATTTTAAAGGCAAAGTACTTTTTAGAAAAGATGGTTTCCTATACTCAATGGAGGAAGGCAAAAAGAAAGCAGAAAGTTTTGGTATTGATCCAATATTTGCAATAAAAAGAGTAGTTCATAAAAAAAAGTATTTTGATGAGGATATGAGAGATGACGCCAATAAAAGTCAATCGTAAGAAGATAATTTTAAAATTACCTACTTTCTTCACATTATATATCAAGCTCTTACATCATTTAAGGATCGGTTTGAATGATTCAAACTTTATGAAGCATCATTTAAGGATCAGTTTGAATGATTTGAACTTTATGAAGCAACCTTTGAATTTTTATTAAATGGAAAGCTCAAATTTATTAGTGATGAAGAATTGATTAAACATTGCAATCAACTACAACATTTATTGGAATACAATGAATATTATGATATTTATGGTAATGAATTATTCCAAGAGCTTAAACATTTATGAATATTATTGCCGAAGGAAAAAGGCAAAGGCGATTGACATCCTTAATTTTATAAAGTCTTATTAGGAAGATGGTGGTTTCCAAGAAATGTGGATTGCATATATAATTTTGTTAATTATACCGATTACAATTGCTTCAGCAGAAAGAAATTTCTCTAAGTTAAAATTAATAAAAATGTATCTTTGGACTACCATGTCACAAGAGAGATTAAATGGGTTAACTATAATCTCAAATGAAAATGAGTATATAAGCTAAATTGTGATGATTTAATTGAAGAATTTGCTTCAAAAAAATATAAAGAGAAGTAATTTATTTCAAGTATGATAGTGCTAATAATAAACACCTTAACCAAGTTGTTTTTGTCTTTATTCTATGTAATTAAAGCTAAAAGTAGAATACAACTTTGATTTTGCATTTTTTTTTTAACTTTGTCATTTCTTTTAATATTTAAGAGAATTGGACAACCAAAATTTAAGTTGAGTAGGGCAACCCAAACCTTAGGCCCGACCTGCTCACATTTAACACTTGCTAACACTCTTTCACAAAAAAATAAGAAATCAAAATATAAAATACATATTTCATTCTTATCACCACTATATAAGGCATACTAACGAGACATCCACTATCTTCCTACACAAATTATCAGCGGTGGATAGTGTTTCTTTTGCATGCATGCCATGCAAAGTTATGAATTTTTGGTGGGATGCAAAATCTCTATAACTTATTCTAGAGAAAATCTCGCTGGGCATAGTTGGCTACACATTCATCATTACATATTCTATGCGCGATTTTAAAATACTGACCAAACTTCTTCCTAATCCACATGAGCTTATTTGTTTCTTTACTAGCAATCAATAGGATACTATATACGAGTTTCCTATCTCTACTGCTAAATATAGAATTGGTAAGCTCATAATTGCATTGAGAAGGATCATCCACCTTCAGGTTTACCACGATTTGGAGTATTTCCCGGCTTGGTTACTCAAAAGTTATAAAAGGATTACCAATTTTAGGTAACCACAGGTTATTTCACACAACTATTAAATTCTATCTTATATTCTCCACACACAACCAACTTTAATTATCTTCTTGTAGCTTAATTACTTCACCAAGTTAAACTTGGGTTAACCCTAATTGAGACTCTAAGAGTGAATAGTGAGGAAAATACTTAGCCTTTTAAATTTTCATGACTAGAGAATCAAGTTTAGTTAACAAACTTTACCCTTACTTCCTTACCATTGCTTTGTTAAACTGATGGAGCTGTCTAAACCCTAGGCCTCTTGAATTTCTTTGGTGCACAAAGCATCTCTTTGACTAACCATTTAATTCCTCTTTGACCTCCTCCTCTATTCCTCCATAAAGAATGCATTCATCATTCTCTCAATCTCCAAGCAAAAGAAACTAGCAGGAGAAAATACTCGTTGTATAAGTTGAAATCTCAAACTACTAAATAATTGTCCGTTCCCTCATCACCTAATGCTCGGCAACATTTGGTTACACTCTATCCCCAAATTACTACTAAAGAAAACTTCTGATTTACTATAATTAACTACTTGGCTTGAAGCCTTTGTATATTATCCAGGGATGACCTTTATTCTCAAAGCTTCAGTCGCATCAGCCTTAAAGAACAACAAGTTTTCATCTGCAAAAAACAAATGAGAAATGATGAGACATGAATCAGACACCTCTTTACTGCTTTTTGAATCAACAATGACAAGCCTTCAGCACACAAAATAAATAAGTAAGGTGACGAAAAGATTCTCTTGAAAGAATATGCTTAATGGAATCACAGTCTTCTCCCATTAAAACCAATATGATATTTCACTAAAGTAACATGCTTCATGAATAGATCCATTCATCTATCGGCAAAATCTAATTTTGTCACTGTATCTCTAAGGAAAGCTCATTTCATTTGATCATAAACCTTACTCATATCAATTTTGAGAGTTATTCAACCCTATTTTCTTTGAATTTTATGCTTTTAAAAATTCATATTTTCAAAGGTAATGAAAATGTTATTCGTAATATTGTCTATAGATAAAATCAATCTAAGATGAAGAAATAATTTTACCAAGTAAAGGTTGCAAAAAATAAATAAATAAATAAGTAAGAAGTAACTGGAAAAAAAATCTTATTATAATACAACAATTTTCTCATATATTTTTCTTTTTAAAATTTAAACTAAATTTATTTTGATATAAACTTATAAGTTCTCCATTTAAAAAAGTTCAATATTTTAGAGACAAAATATCACCTTTATTCACACTAAAGTTTAATATTTTTGCAAATTACAATTATAAACTAAACAATTTAATAAATATTACATCTCAAACCATCTAAAAATTAAACTCAAACAAATCCTAAATAATTCAAATTCGAATGACTCATGAAATGAAATTAATGACCTAATTTTCTTTTCCTTTTCTCATCTTTATCTTTTTTTTTTCTTTTGATATCCTCCTTGTTAATGAACATAAAAACACTAATAATATATTTTTTTTCTCTCATAAAAAATTTTTAAATTTTATCATAGAATATTTTTAAACGAAATTAAATTGTAACTTATATTTCACTGTTTGTAAATGAATTTTAAATTTATTTATTCAAATAAAGGATATTAATAATTCACACTAAAGAAAATTATTTATGATAATTTAATATTTTTTTTATGAAATTAGGGTACAATTGAAATAGAAAAAAAAAAAAAAGAAGGGAAAAACCCGAATAGGATAGAGTTGTCTGGAGAATCCAATAAACTGCCCCCTCTCCCGATTCACGACGGATCCTCTTCGCAGTCACCGTGGCTGTCTGGCCGAAGCTATTCGGAGACGTTAGCTCTGTGATTCTAATTTATAATTCAAAACATTAGAAACTAACTTTGTTTATTTTCTTGAGCGATTGAAGCTTTTTGAAAATCGGTTTCATGTAGTGTTTGTTTGAGCTTCGCATAGCTGCTATTGAGAAATTCATGAAGTGTTGGGTTCGTTTTAGCATAAAAGATCAAAGAGTGAGAAAATGAGTATAGTCCCGAAGGAGACAATACAAGTGATCGCTCAAAGCATTGGCATAAACAATTTGAGTGAAGATGGAGCCCTTTATCTCGCTCCTGATGTTGAATATCGTATGCGTCAGATCATGCAGGAGGCAATCAAATGTATGCGCCATTCTAAGAGAACTACCTTGACTCCCGATGATGTTGACGGTGCCCTGAATCTCACAAATGTTGAGGTCTTTTTTTATACATATATTTTCTTTTCTTTTCTTTTCTTTTTTTTTTGAAGTTAATGTTATTTGAATGTTATTCTGTTTGATTTTCTTGCACCAGCCGGTATATGGGTTTGCATCCAGAGGTCTTTTGCAGTTCAAAAGAGCCATTGGTCACAGGGATTTGTTTTACATTGATGACAAGGATGTTGATTTTAAAGATGTAAGGATTTGCTGTTTATATTAACTATCTATAGTTGAAATTCTTGGATCATTTTTTTTAATGCCTTAATATTTTTGTATGATCTATAGGTTATTGAAGCTCCTTTGCCAAAAGCACCTCTTGATACTTCAGTTGTTTGTCACTGGCTAGCTATTGACGGTGTACAACCTGCTATCCCTGAAAATGCTCCCCTGGAAGGTCACTCTCTTTTCTACAGATACCACTTTTACTTTTTATTTGAGCTGGCCCTCTTGATATCACGGATGCTATAGTGCACTCAACACATTGCATGACCATTAACAAACTAAGATATATGTGTCTAGTGTATACTGGATACAGTCCAGGATCTTGTGTACTTATGAAGCTAGATTGCATGCCTAATTATCTTTAAAGTGTTAATGGGACTAAATTTTTAGAGCTGCTTTATATTATAGTTTGGTCTTTTAAGGGTTAATGGGATTAACGGTATCTTCTATTTTTGGTTTGAACTTGATCTTAAGTCTGACAGGTTGTTATAAGTTTGCTTTTGCATTATGCGTAAAATTTGCCCATTCATGTAGTAGATTGAGGCTATTCTCTGCCAAATTCTTGGAATGCCTTCTAGAAAGTACTCTCAGTATGATGATCTGAAGTTTTATGAATATCATATCAGTTTGCTTCTCAAAGTTGACTATAGTTTTGAAGCTAATATTGGATTGGTCTTGCTTTGTCTATAGTTATTGCACCTCCACCTGATGTTAAAAACAATGAACAAAAAGATAGACTTCCAGTTGATATTAAACTTCCAGTTAAGCATGTACTATCCAGGGAGCTGCAGGTATATGATACATTACCAGTGTTTTATTTCTCGTTATATTCCATGAGGCAGTTTGATTTATTGCCTTACTTTTCTTCTGGCCTTTGCAGTTATACTTTGATAAAATCACAGAGCTTACATTGAGTAGGTCTGATTCAGCCCTCTTTAAAGAAGCATTGATGAGTTTAGCCACAGATTCTGGACTTCATCCACTGGTTCCTTATTTCACATGCTTCATAGCTGATGAGGTTATAATATCCTGACTATATGTTACATGTAAGCGGATATGGAAATTAGGTTATCAAGATTTGCTTATTCTTAATTTTTTGCTTATCCAATGATACAGGTTTCTCGTGGTTTAAATGATTATCACCTTCTGTTTGCTTTGATGCGTGTTGTTTGGAGTCTTCTCCAAAACTCTCACATACACATTGAACCTTATGTAAGTTAATGCACTGTGTTTTAGTCCTGTGAAATAACTTCTAGCTTAAGGTTTGACAGTTTAACCTTTTGTGTGATTTTGCACCTTATGTTCTTCTGGCACATGTCAATGTTGGTACTGCACTGTAGTTGGTAGTTTAAAGGTTCTTGAAGAGAGATGGACTACTGCTGTCAGCCTCTCTCCCTGCTTGGGCTGTCATCAGCTGCTGGCCAATTGACCTCTATTCTGACCAATATGGCAAATTTTGTTTCCAAATATTCTTTGTTGCTGGTAAAAATTGGGTTAGGAACCCATCTGAAAGGTTTTTCATTATGGAAAAAAAAATGCGCGCATGCAGACATTATTTTTCCCAATTAGATTTGCAATATAAAATAATGATTCACAGAAAGGAGTTATTTTTCTTTCATGTGAGGAAAAAGATACATTTCTCAATTTTATTTTTAAATTTGTATCCACAATGATATCATTTTTCCATTTCTATCTCTTTTTGCTATTTTGCCGCTCTCTAACCACTGTTTAGGTATTTCTTTGTACCTGTAGATATTTTAATCAAGTTCCACACAAACAGTACATTTGCGTTGAGTGAACAATTTTTAAGCTTACTGAACTGCTAAATTTATAAAACCTTGGTGCCATTAGTTGGTTACATAATCCTTTCTTGAATTCATAAAATCCTGTGCTGTCATGTATTGGTTGCTGCTTCGCTAGGCAATAATGGCCAGCATCTTTGTTCATAATTTGTCTTGCATTTTTGTTCATTTTGTTTTAAAATCACTTCCTGAGACCTTCAAGTACATCTTTTGCATGCCAAAACAATCTTTTGGTAACCTTTTTCTTGTACTTTTAAAAAAATGGATATAAAAAGTAGTTTGCTTGATGAATGCACAATTTCTGAAATTGAGAGATTTGGCTTTCTTCTTAGCTACATCAATTGATGCCGTCTGTGGTCACCTGCCTTGTTGCAAAAAGGTTAGGGAATAGATTTGCAGACAACCACTGGGAACTCAGAGATTTCACTGCTGACCTTGTTGCCTCAATATGCAAAAGGTGAGAGTTCTATATTTTGCTTTCTGTTCTGCATGAAACTGAAATAATGCGGTAAGGTACTTTGTTGCTAACATCCAGCATTTATTCATAACCTAATGTAATGTAACTCAAGCTTCCAGCTGATCATCTGCCAAACCCCCTTGACATTTATTTCTAGTTGCATGCTGCAATTAATTTTTGTCCTGAAAATTAACAGATGTCCCTGCATTACTAATCAAATTTGATGCCATGAAAAAAATTTGTTGAAGATGACGGATGCCAATTTAAATATAAATTCCTGCTGTCCCTTTGAACTAGTGTTTGGAAATGGAGATATCTGGACTAATCCACGAATTCAATTGTTTATCCACCAATTCGGTTGTTTTACTTCTCCAACAAATCTGCTGCTCAAATTAACAAATTCTCAGCATTACTAATCAAATGTGATACCATGTAAAAACTTTGTTGAAAATGGTGGATGCTGAATTAAATATAAATTCCTGCCAGACCTTCTAAATAGTGTTGGAAATTGAGATATCTGGACTAATCCATCAATTCAATTGCTTTGCTCCCTAGCCATCTGCTTTTCTGAAATTCTCATTCCTATTTCCTAAAAGTATTCTGCTTCATATGTTTCATTTGGAATGAAGTTACATGTTCTGTTGCAGGTTTGGTCATGTTTATTGCACTCTCCAAGCACGTTTAACTAAAACTTTGCTCAGTGCTCTTTTGGATCCAAAACGGTCACTGACTCAGCATTACGGTGCAATTCAGGGGTTGGCAGCCTTAGGACCCAATGTGGTAATCCTCATCATCATGCTTCTGGCAGATAAAAATATTTATGAGCTCTTAGATTAGTTTCAACTCATAAACTATAAGAATTTCAATGTATGCTATGCATATTTTGTAAATAATGAGCTCTTAGATTAGTTTTAACTCATAAACTATAAGAATTTCAATGTACGCTATGCATGTTTTATAAATAATGTGGTTGAATGATTGAAGAATAGTACAAGGAAAGAATAAGAAAGCAAGCATGGGGTTGGACGTGTGATTCATGGTGATGGGTGGTCAGCCTCCTGTTGCTTTTGGCAAAGGCCTAGACTTTTTTTTTTTTTTTCATTTCTACAACAATTGTTAGTTGCAATGGGATGAGCGCCAAAGAGCAGATTGAAGTAGATGGCTAATTGCTATTGGAGATATTCAGATGCATCCTGCATTTTAAAAAGCTAGGCAAATTTGAAAATTATATATAGTGAAGCTTTATGGTTGATCCTGTTAAGATTATATGCTTGTTAATTTTTTCATGCATAAAAGAATGAAGAGGTTTCCATTTTCAGCTGTGCAACCTTCAAGATAATATTCAGCTGAAATGAAGTTTGAAGAATGACATTTGATGTTATCAGTGCTTTGGTCTCCGCCATCAGATTTCTCAGGAAGCACACTGATTAAATTAAATAGATACACGTCAATGCAAAAATTTCTGCTTTATTCTTATTCACCTTTTTTTACTTTAGTACGGAAGGACAGATAGAGGAGACTGTACTGTTTGAACTCAAAAGTAATTAATTGTAGAAAACATTTAAATGTGTTATCTGCTGTTGTGTTGCTAGCTTACACCTAGTGCAGCCCACCTATCATCCTGATTTCACAAAATAGATTTTCTGGGTTAAGGAAGATGGCTTTGATGCTTCTAATTTTTCTTGTGTTTTACTTTTGTGCAAACTTTCTTTTAATTGTTTAACTAAATGTGATTTAGAAAATTGAATCACTTGTAATATCTTCATTCTTGTTGAAGTCTTTTGTATTTTGTTTCCCTTTCTTGACTGTGGTAATGGTTATTACTTAAAAGCAGGTTCGCCTTCTTGTACTGCCAAACCTCAAGCCTTATCTCCAGGTTCTTGAACCAGAGATGCTTTGCGAGAAGCAGAAGAATGAGATGAAGAGGCATGAAGCTTGGCGTGTTTATGGAGCATTGTTGGTAAGTAGCTCTTTTATGGAGATATGATGCTTGTCCAGTAGGAGAAGTCTCAACATGGCTATGTATAGGGTGTAACTCAGCCATGCATTTTCATTTTAGCATGCGGCAGGTCAATGTATATATGATCGTCTCAAGATGTTCCCACCTTTGCCATCACCTCCAGCACATGCCGTGTGGAGGGCCAACGGAAAAATTGTTACATGTTCAAGTAAGTCTTGTTGTCCTTGCTTTCTGATTGAAATTATGCCACTAAAATGCTGTCTTATATACAGTTCACATGCTAATAATTTTTAAAGTTTTATGTGAAAGTCAACTTCTTGAAATTGCATTTTTTAGGTTTTCAATGGACGTGATCCCACTCCATTTTCTCTCTCCCCCTTCTTTTGGCAGGGGGAGGGGAATTTTAGTGCAAGGACTTGATCTTTCGTAGTGGTCCCAGTATATACCTGCTCAATGCATTGTCAGCATTGTTGTTATTGACTGGGATGGCCATTCAAAAAGCGGAGTGGGATCACTTAGAGGGTGTTTCTCAAAACTTAAAAACTGGTCAAAACTGCTTATAAGCTGTTTTTAGATTATAAGTTGTTTATTTAAGTGTTTCTGAAAACTTAAATAGTTGATTATAATCTGATTTTAATCAGTTTTTTAAAAGTTGGGTTTTGCTACTTTTTTTTAAGCACTTATTTTTTAAGCAGTTTTGACCAAGTAAAAGACCATATTATCCCTACCTAATCTTCAATATTCTAAATTTGCCCACCTTATACACTTTAGTTCCCATCAAAGAAATTTTATTATTATTATTATTATTATTATTATTATTATTATTATTATTATTGCAAAATAAATTTTGAATTGACATTTATAAAATTATTTTTATACAATAAATAAACTCATGGACAGTTTGGTCATTTTGACAGTTTTTACAATTAAAAACTGATTATAAGCTGATTTTACAGAAACACTTAACTAATTATAAACTGATTATCAGCTGATTATTAGCTAGTTTACAGAAACGCTTAACTGCTTATTTTTAATCTGATTATAATCTAAAAATCACTTATTCACAATAAGCTGAAAAGCTCCAGTTTTGAGAAACACCCTCTTAATTTTTTTTCCCTAACAAGGATACGACAAGTTGAAAGTGTAACTTTCTTTCCGTTTCCTCAAATAATCGAAGCCTTAATGCCATCTTTTTCCCTTTGAAAATCACCAAGATAAACGCAAGGCAGGCATGGAGCACTTGGAACAGCCACCACCAAAGAAAATTGGAACTGATGGTCCAGTCAACATATCGGCGAGAAACTCACCACCCTCTCATATGCAAGGGGAAGCAAATACTCCAGCTCCTTCAAGTGATTCTCATGTGGGACCATCCACCTCTTTTGAACAGATTCCAAATGATAATGAATCAGACCGAAAAATTGAGAGAGGCAAGGGAAATCATCGTGCTATAAAGAGATCAGCCATCCTCAATCAGGTATGGAAGGATGACTTGAAATCTGGGCAACTCCTAGCATCACTGTTTGAGCTGTTTGGTGAAGACATTCTGTCCTTCATTCCAGCTCCTGAGATGTCATTGTTTGTATGATCAACTGCAAACGTTTGTTACACAGATGTAAATGTAGGTGGTGTATATTAAAAGGACGAGTGACGTTCAATTTCAATGAAATTTATATAAAGAATTTATTTTGTGTCGAGTTTCTATCGATTATCATAATGCTAATGAATTGTGATCTTATCACATCACCTGTGCCAAATGTGAATGAGAAAATTTCAGGTAGGACGAGATACTTAGTGTCGAAGCAAGCGATGAGATTATTATTGGGGAACCAAAGCCAGATTGTTATAAGTTCTGTTTGTAAATAAAATTAATCAATCCGAAAAACAAAATTTAAACTATCATATGGCCATGATACTGTAAAAAGTAATTTATTAGAAAACAATTTCAAGCAAAACAAGGTTTTTCAATTAATAACTGAATCGATAATAAGATTAAGAAGGCCTAACTTAGCTCTTGACATCAAGCTTAGGAGATGCCATAAGAGAAACAAGAAATAACAAGAACAAGAACAAGATTTCACAAATAATAATAATAAAAACAAGAGAAATTCAAAATTAAAAGAAACAAGAATCGGCCAACAATTAAATTAAGCAGCAATAATGGTAGCAGACTCTTTCTCCACAGCTTTCTTCAAGAGACTATCTTCTTCAAGAACCATTTGAATGGGTAAGAAACCCATCCCATTAGCCATGGCCAACATCATCTGCTTAGTCTCTGCCTTGAATTCTTCCAAGTCCACAGCTCCATTCAAGTCATGATCAAATTGTATAAACAGATCATTGTAAACACGAGCAAGCTCTTCTGGCTCTGTTTTTACATCTATTCCAAAATGGGTCTCGAAAACTCTCAGACTCTGCAGCTCCTTCAACATCTCTGCATATGAAAGCAACCCATCTTTGTCTGTATCAAGATTAACAAAACGGTCCAGTACTGAGATAGCGAATGCTTCTTCATCCTCCACAAAGTTGACAATTGTGGCACTGTCCAAAACTTCCACACTCATTTTCTGCTCTCAAGTTAAAAATGAAAAGATAGAAACGAATTATAGAAATAAGTGAATGGTTTAAAGAATATTTGATTTTGATGATGAAAAGAAGTTGGGTTTTGTATGCTATATATAGAGAATCGAAAAAGAAGTTGCAACAAGTAGTCTACAGCCATGAACGTGTTGAATCATGAATCACTATGCATTATTGCTGACCGTGTGTTTGTACCTGGTTTCTGAAACAAAACTTTTGCTTGGTTTTTCTCCATATATTATTATACTATTTAATGTCATTTGATAAACAAATATTAGGCTTCTATGATCAACTAACTATTTATTATTATTATTAATTTGTTAAACTCCCTAACCAAATTAAAAAAATTTACCAAGTTCCATCTTTAATTAGAGATGGGAGAAATTTACGAGAAAGGGGAGATAAGTAGAGCTCGTTCACTGAACTGTTGAAAATCAATATTTAGCTTTTGGACTTGCAGTAAATTATGTAGTTGAAGTAGCAATTCAATATCTTACCAATTAACTGAAATATTAAAAACTGAAATTTCCCATCAAATAAATTAAGACTGTACCTTAGAGATTTACTAATGTAGTCCCTCAGAAATTTACATTGTGCACGTTTATTATTTTTCGATCCATTTTTTTTTATCTATTTTCTTAACAGAAAATTAACGTGGCACCATATCAAATTTTCTTTTAATTATTAATTAAATGGAGGTACAGAGAATTATATTATCAAATTTTATCTATTTCCTTAATGGGTGACGCGATATCATATCAATTTTTCTTTAATTATTAATTAGATGGAGGTACAGAAAATTATATTATTCTTTGTAACATGGGTTAATTATAAATTAATAATTATTTTTTTATGAAATAAATTAATAATTATTAAAGCTGTACTACACCTCATTTTATGTGAAGAGAATTTTATTATTTATATTTTAACTATAATTTTCTAGAAAATTATAAAATATAAAATAACTTAATTCGATAATCAAATAAAATTTCGTTATAAGATTTAAAATGTGGGTTAATTTAGATTCAGTGGGCCGCCTGTTTGACCTTGTAACAGTATAGTTGGGCTATATCAGCAAATTTCAAATTTCAAAAGAAGTTGACTCATAAGAGTGTAGCGCGTTAATTATGACTTTCAAAAACAAGAAGACAGGCCCATAGAAATCAGAGGCGCCTGTTTGTTGTTGGTCGTAAGATCAAATATTTGGAACTCTGTACTTTTTATGCTGCTCTTTCGATGAAAATTCTGTGTCGTGAAACCATTTGAGACATCGAGATTGGAGAGAGAGAGAGAGAGAGTCATAGACCACTCGTTTAAAGATGATATAAAATTCAACTTTAAGAAAAGGGAATTCCTTTTCCTGGGAATAAATGTAACCGTTTTTCGTTTTCTCTATTTATGCATATTGATGGTCCAATATGTTTTTTTTTTTTTTTCAAAAGGTATACTTTTATTAATGATATCTGATATATGGAAGACCCATACAATCAGTAATTACAATTCCTTTAATATAATTTGGAATAGACAAAAAATTTGGAAAAACTCTTGAAGTATTGTGCAATCTACTATATTGAGCAAGATAGTGGGCAACTTGGTTCCCCTCTCTAAGCACATGAGTCAAAGAGTAAGAATGAGATTGAAGAAGGGTCCGGGCTTTTGCAAGAGAAGATGACTGCTTATAAAAATTGTGATCAAGGAGCTGCTGCGTCAACACTTGGGCATCAGATTCAATATAGATAAAGGATTGAACTTTAGAGAGGCACCATTCAAATCCTAGTAAAAAGGCAGTAAGCTCAGCTTCCAAAGGAGATGCAGCGTGCAAGAGGAAGGAATAACCTGCAATAAAATGTCCATTCATGTCTCTAATGACTGCTCCACCCGAAGACAAAGAAGGAGTAAATGATGCATCCAGGTTCAGTTTATAGCAACTAGCAGCAGGCTTCTTCCACCAAACCAGTTTTGGTTTTAAGGACTTCAGTCCAAAATTGGAAGGCAAAAAAACTGAAAAAGATGGCAGAGGCTTGGCAAATTTGGCATCAGCATATCCAATTCCCCAATTTAACAAGAACCGATTGATTTGAAGTTCTATAAAAGAGAAATGATATCGTTCTTCACCCCAGCAACTACGGGTATAGGTTGTCCATATAGAAAATAGGATGCATTGAGGGACGAGTCTACAGAGTTTACTTCTAATTGAACTCTTGTTGCTGAACAGCCACCACGTTGACAGATCTTGACGAAGAGTGAGAGATCGTGCTGTGTAAGGGATAAGTAAAGCTCGGTAATAGATCCAAAGTTTATTGATTTGCTCACAAGAGTAAAAAACATGATTGATGGAGGCTTCAGCAGAATTACAAAGGGGGCACACCGAGGCTAGATGGATACCCAACCGTTGAAGATTATATGGAAGAGGGAGAGCATTATTAAGCAACCTCTAAGTGAAAACCGAAAACTTTGTTGGTATTGTCGGGTCCCAAATAGATTCCCTGGACAGCGTGGAGTTCCTCTTGAATCTAACATATTCATAAGCTTCAGCCAAGCAAAAACCCCGAGGGCTACCATTCCATTCAACAGTCGAGCCACTCAAAGTAAACAAATCAATATAGGCAGCATGTGCTTTACAAAGCCTTTTCCATGTACAAGAATCAGTAAGAGAGGGAACCATATTACCTTTCCTGTGGTATTTCCGCCATATGTACACAACCCACAAGGAATCTCCAATGAGATAAGACCTTAACAGCTTAATCGAATAGGCATCTTGGACTGATTGTAGGGAACGAATAAAGGAACTCAGAGAATTTAATCCAATGATGCCGCTTCACAGATGAGTCAGTGCTCCAAAAAAATTGAGCCATTTTTCGTTCAATTGTTGAGACAATTGATTTGGGGAGAAGCATGGCCCCCATAATATGAATTGGAATGGAGCTTAAAACATGTTTAATAAGAATTAAGCGTCCACCTGGTGAGAGAAATCTCTTAAGCCATCCTTGCAGTTTGGAGTCAATCTTCTTCAGCAAATCTTTGCAATAAATAGCTCTGTTAATTCCTTGATAGATTGGGGCTCCCAGATAAACAAATGGAAGAGAGTTGCGTCGAATGGATAAGAGGTTTTCAAATTTCTTAACAGATCCAGCACTAGCTTTGGTTGAGCAATAAAAGGCAGACTTCTCAAAGTTAATTGATTGGCCCGAAGCAGATTGGTAAGAAGATAAAATTTTTTTGAAGCTCTTAATTGAACGCACATCTCCATTAATGAAGACCAATAAGTCATCTGCAAAAAGCCAAGTGAGATATAATAGGACTATGCCTATGCAATTTGTAAGGAGTAATGCTGCCTGCAGAAATCAAACTGTTAAGGCCCCTAGAAAAGGCTTCCGAAGCAAGAATAAATAAGAAAGGAGAGAGAGGATCTCCTTGTTTAACTCCTCGCTTTGGTTGAAGGAAACCATAGCTAACCCTATTAACCAAAACCGAAAGATATGTGGATGCCAAATTCCCCATAATCAATTGGACAATTTTAGCCGAGAAACCAATTTTAAGGAGGACAACTTTTAAGAATTCCCAAGAGACTCTATTGAAGGCTTTCGCCATATCAAGCTTGATAGCCAAATTATGTCCCCGAGTCTTTTTTGTCAATCTCCTGAATCAATTCATTAGCCAGAAAAATCTGATTATGAATAGACCGACCTTTCAAGAATCCAACCTGCTCCTGAGAAATTAAATTTTCCATAAGTGGAGCCATACGGTTAGCCAAGATTCAAGTGCAAATCTTGGTAATGAAAGTGGCAAGACAGATGGGTCGATAATGGGTGAAAGAATCCGGATTATCAATCTTTGGGATTAGAATGATTTGCACACTGCTAAAAGCTTGAGGTATAGGAAGGCCCAAGAAAAATTCCTTTATGGCACTGCATACATCCCACTTCACAATTTCCCAACATCCTTGAAAGAAACAGCCATCAAATCCATCAGGACCGGGAGCGCTATTCGGATTTAGTTGCCAAGTAGCTGCTTTGATCTCGTGATCATCCAGAATCGCTTCAAGAATGGAATTGTCAACATCAGAAACAATATGGGGTAACAAATCAAGAATATCTGACATATTACTTGCTTCTCCAGATAAATCTCTGTTAAATAAGTTTTGAAAGTGGCGGACTGCTTCAGTTCCCAAAGATTGTTGATTCGAAATTCTATCTCCATTTAAAGTCTTAATGGAAGCAATACGATGTAGTTTCCTACGAGCTTTAACAAAATTATGAAAGTATTGGGTGTTAAAGTCGCCGTCTTTAATCCAGCCAATATGAGCTTTTTGGCGCCAAAAAGTCTCTTCCAACTTAAGCTTGTGAAGAAGATGAGATTGCTTATCTTGCCAAGAAGATAGATTTTGTTCAGAAGAGTTAAGAAGATAAGCATTTTCCGCGTCAAGAGCTTCCTGTTCTGCCTTAGCCATATCATTAAACACATGACCAAATACCTCTTTGTTCCAAGAACGAATGGCCTTCTTAAGAGATTTCAATTTGGTAAACAGACCCTTCATCCCTCCTCCCGAAAAATAAGAATCCCAATGAGCTTTGACCATAGGAAGAAAGAGGTATTTGGTCATGTGTTTAATGAAAGAAAACCATCATGTAAACTAACATCATTCATTACTAAAGAAAACGTATTGGATTGATGGTCCAATACGTTTTCTTTAGTAATGAATGGCATTAGTTTACATGATGGTTTTCTTTGGCAATGAATGACATCGATTTACATGATGGTAATAGACAGTCATTTTTTATGGAGGAATGGCTATTTAAGCTCTGTCTTTTGGGTCTTTACTCTACTTTTCGATTAAAAAACAACACACCATCTAAGTTAGAGAGAAAGAGTGAGAAACCTAAGAAAAACTAAGATAAAACCCATTCCCATTCATTGACAATAATGGCTGGAGGTATTTGATTTATTCTGTTCATTTTTAGATTTATGTTTGTTACATCATTATGTTTCATTTTGTTGTTAGAAACATGTTAAGATTAATTTATATATTTAGCTTACATTTGATATCAGAGTCTTGTAATCACCACTGTCTTGATTGTGTTTTGGTCTATTTCAGAATATAACATACTAGCATTTTTCGGACCAATTTTGTGTATATTATTTTTTAAATTTTTCTTTGGTTTTTGATGCATTAAATCTCTTTAGTAATTGATTTAATATGTTTATGTGATTGAAACGGATTGTTAAATGATATTAAGAGTGTACAAAATTGGTTGGTTGTATAGTATAAAATCCGGAGGTTGAAGATGACAGTTTTGAAAAAAAATATCACTTTTCATATGTCTTTTTCAAAACCATCTCTTTTGTATGTGCCGATGTAGAAAATGACACTTTTGGATATTTTAGTGTTGGTAAAATTTATTTAAGTGCTTAAATATCATGGATTTGTATATATAATTTAGGTTTATGCATGCAATAATATTTTGGGTTAAGTTTTTCACATAAATAATTTGTTGGGCTTTTATATTTTTTTTCTCTTGTTTAATTCATGCATTAAAATTTGTATTTGATTTAATTTTAATGATTATTTATGCATGAATTTTATAGGATGTTTTCTTGTTTATTTAAATACTTATGTATAAAAAAAAAACAGGAGTGCATAATGTTTATTAATTATGCAATTGTTTAGCATAATATTATAATTTATGTATTTATTATGCCATTTTTTTTAGAATTTTATTTTACAAATTATAACAAATCATTGAGCTTAGATATTGTTAAAATTTGTGGTATATAGGATTATTCTCATAAAACTTGATTTTATACATAAAACTTTAGTTAAGTGTATAATTTTTAACCACATTAAGACTTGAAAATGTTTACTAAATAAATTATTTAGTTGAATAATTAGGTTATAAATAATACATAAACAATTGTGTAGTTGATATGAGAAAGCATGAATTGAGGAAGTTCCACACAAACTAGTTCCAAATATGTCATAGTGCCACTAGTTTCCCTGGGAATGCTACCCTGTCTAAGGAGTTGGTTTTTAATGAGGCTTCGCCCGACCAACTTTCCTGGGAGTATACTTGGTTTGTGCCTATCATGATGCTGCATAATTATTCTTAGGCTTATTTGTATAGCTTAGAACAATTTTAGAAAATTGTCTAGTAATCAATATAATTTTGGTTAATTAGGGAGTAGCCACAACATCTTTAATTAACTAAAATTATATATAAAGATTAAGATTCCATAAAGAATAAGACATAAAATTATAGTTAATTATACTTAATATAATAAGATCTACCCACATGAAATTTTGTTATATTTATATAATTAATTAGGATAAAATACCAGATTATTTTGATAATCTACCCATAGAAATTATGAATTGGAACATAGTTTGGTAGTTTTATCATAAAGGATAGAAAATAAATTATTTGTATAAAGTACCCATACAGTAAATAATTTGACTATTCTATCATAAAGTTTAAAAGGTCTATTTAAATAAAAATTTAGCCCGCAGGCAAATTTTATAGATATAGTTAAGTATGTGTTTTACATTGGTAATACATATAATTCAGATGCGTAGGTCTTAAATTTTAACAGAAGCCTTTTGGACTTTTCATAGTTTCTCAACCTGCTACTTACCCTGATATGCGCCTAGAAATTTCAGAACTTAGGTGTGACAATTATAAGGTATGGAAGGAAAGGATTCTCCTTCATTTAGGGTAGATGGACATAGATTATGCCATAAGGAAAGACGAACCACCTGCTGTAATTAAAATTAGCACTCCTGATGAAGTTGCATTATACGAGCGATGGGAGAGATCCAATCGGCTCAGTGTGATGTTCATTAAGGCAAACAGTGTGATGTTCAGTGTGATTTACAACTGGTTCGGTCGAACAGTATGACAAAGTCCACAACTTACTGAAATCCATTGACGAATAGTTAGTTTCTTCAAAGAAAGCTTTGGCAGGCACCCTAATTATGAAATTCTCTTCTCTCCGTCTCACAAGCGTTAAAGGTGTGCGCGAGCACATCATGCAAATGCAGGATATAGGGGCTCAACTTAAGAAACTTGAGGTAGATATGTCAGAGTCCTTCCTTGTGCACTTCATTCTAAACACCCTTCCATTGCAATACGGGCCTTTTAAGATCTCCTATAATACACATAAGGATAAATGGTCTATTAATGAGTTGGTGACCATGTGTGTTCAAGAAGAAGAGAGGCTTGTGATGGAATTGGGAGAAAGTGCCATGCTTTCAACAGTCCACAGAAAGAACAAAGCTGATAAACCTGACAAGTCACAAACCACTCCAAAACCTAATTAGAAGGGGAGAGGTAAATTACCACCTCAAGCTGATATCACGAAGGAGAACAAGTGTTTCTTCTATAAAAAGAAAGGATACGTGAAGAAGAAGTGTGTCAAATTCATGAAATGGCTTGAGCAGAAAGGTAATCTATTCTCGTTTGTTTGTTATGAATCTGATATGGTTAATGTTCACTTGGTGGATTGATTCTGGTTCTACAATCCATATTGCAAACCCTTTACAGGGTATACAAAACCTAAAGAAAGCAAGTGGGAAGTGAGCTGAGCATTTTATCAGGCAACAAGATGGGCTCACGTGTAGAGGCTATTGGAACATGCACTTTAATTTTAAGCAGTGATTTTACTTTGGTTTTAGAAAGAACTTTTTATGTACCCAGTTTTTCTTGAAACTTAATTTCTATTTCCAGACTTTGTCCTTTGGGATTTTCTTTTACTTATCAAGACAAAATTTTTAATTTATTTTATAAATCTAATTGTGTTGGTTATGAAATTTTAATTGATGGTTTATATAAAATTTCTTTACAACATGAAGCCACTAATAATTCTTTGCATGTTCACACTGGCACTAAGAGGTGTAATATTAATGAGGACTCCTCTATGTTATGGCATCAAAGATTAAGTCACATCTCCATATATAGGATTAAGAGATTAGTAAATGAAGGAGCACTTAATACTCTTGATTATACTGATTTTCGAGACTTGTGTAGACTGTATTAAGGGTAAGCAAACAAATAAGTCTAAGAAAAGTGCCAATAGAAGCTCAGACATATTAAAAATCATACATACTAATATATGTTGTCCAGACATAGATATGCCTAGTCAGAGATATTTTATCACTTTTATCGATGATTACTCACGATACATATATGCGTATTTCCTTCATAACAAGCAAGAGGCATTGGATGCCTTCAAAGTCTTTAAGGCTGAAGTTGAGAACCAATGTGGGAAACAAATACAAATAGTGAGATCTAATAGAGGTGGTAAATATTATGATAGATACACAGAGAGTGGACAAGCATCTAGTCCCTTTGACAAGTTTCTTCAAGAGCATGGGCTGGTTCTCCAGACCAGAATGGTGTTGCTGAAAGAAGAAACCGAACATTAATAGATTTGGTGTGAAGTATGCTTGGTAATTCCAATCTTCATAAATTTTTATGAATTGAAGCACTGACGGCTGCGCATATATTGAACCGGGTTCCAACCAAGATTGTCCCAAAGATGCCTTTTGAGTTGTGGAAAGGGTGGAAACCGAGTTTGCCACATATGAGTATTTGGGGATGTCCATCTGAGGTGAGGATACATAACCCACATGAGAAGCAACTGAAATCAAGGACCATTAGTGGATTTTTCATTGGCTATGCTGAGAGCTCTAAAGGTTATAGGTTTTATTGTCCATCTCACACTACTAGGATTGTGAAATCAAGGAATGCTAAGTTTTTTGAAAATGACATGATCAGTGCGAGGGATCGGTTTAGAGATTTAATTCCTACTCATGATCATACAAAAACTCACCCTTCCACATTTTCAGATAGATTGGTGATAGTTCAAAACACTCCTCAAGTTCAAACTGGTGTTGAACGACCAATCATTGAAGTTTCACAACTTGTTGAGAACCTTCCAATTGATCAACTTGTTCAGGAATTACTTTAAGTTCCTAAACAAATTGTTGAACCACTAGCTCCTCAGGGAGATGATAGTTCGACATTTTCACACTCTATTTTCAGAAGTGTGACGGTCCTAAGATCCAGGTAGACTTAAGGCCACTAGACACCATGTAAAATCCAACTAATTTATGAATTCATACAAATTGGTTATTGCACTAGTGAATTAAAACTTTATTATTATTTACTCAAAATTTTATGATATATTATTACACATTTATTTTCATATTATATATTATATACAAACTTTTTTTTATTATATTATGGTTTACTTTCACAATTTACTAAACTATTCATAATCGTACTACGAAGCAACTAGAGCCTAATACAAATATAATTATTTAATTGCATATGATAGTATTTGCTAATTACATTATTCTCAAACTTCTTGCTAGAAGAAGAAATCAAGAAGCTGATGGTCCTGAGTTACCTCTACCTGAAACCACAGACGATGGGGTTAATCGTCAATTCAATGAGATTATAGTGTCATAAAGGTAGGATGTACAATAAAATAGTTTAAAGTTAAAAAATAATAAATACATAAGGAAGCAGTCCAATAAAGGTATAACAATAAAATTCAATCCACAAGAAAGGCTCACAATAATTGGACCAATATCACAAAAACAAATCACATAATATAACAGATAATACATAGCAATAGCACTGAAGAAAATATATTGTTATTTCAGTACTATCACACATCACATTCACATAAGGGTAGCTTCTACCCTACAAATCACAAACTTCTATGTGCACATAGTCTGATGGTATAGCCCCCATCAAGTTGAGATTCTGTCATATTGGCTAATCAAATGGCCACATAGGCCAAAAGACCACATTGGTTTTCACAATTCACAAATGTAGAATCACAAACAACAAATGATATCAAACGATCCGAATATGAACAATGGTTAAATTTTTATCAAAGAATTCTAAACGTGACAAAGCAAGGGCTGAACACTATAACTCACCTCAAATATGCAAATTTGATTTCTCTAAGTTATTGAGAATTATTGGTTGGTTCGATAGCAATACTCGACATATATTCACATCCACATATAAATTGCACATTTAGATTTATTTTTAAATTTTTATTTATCATTTTTGTCTTAATTGTTTATTAGACACCTATATCCTGTTTTAACATCTTAATATGTTCTAAAATTTATTTTGTAATTATGATTTCAAATATCACAAAATTATATTATAATAGGGCTATACAATATAGTAAATTTAAATATGTGCCATATGTCTATAAAAATACATTGACTTCTTCAAGTCATTTGATTAACTTATTTATTAAATTAGTATTATAGTTTTGAGAATATTAAATACATATATTAAATTTTATATTCATCTATTATATGCTTATATTTAAAACCAAATCAAATATATTATGTTATGCTCAATTCAGTCCCAAGTTAACCAAATACCTAAATTTCAGCATTTAAGTAGTTTGTATTCATTTAATTATATATTAATTTATTCAAATTCATCTATCCTAAAATTTTTTTCAGCATGTTTCTAACATCATATATGACCTCTCTGTAAATTTTTATATTTTATAGAGTTTATTTATATAGGTAAATAATTCAAATACAACAACAAAATCTCAGTGATATTTATTCAGACTATTAAAAACGAGCAGTTTGTGTTTATTTAATTACTTACTCATTTTTTTCTTATTATTTTGACTTTTACTTTTACCAAAGCCTTTACAACATCCAAATACAGCTTTCTGTAAATTTTTATAAATTTTAAAGCTCGTTTTCATATTCAAATAAATAAAACATAATAGCTAAATTATTAAAAGTTTAAGCCGTAATATTTGGACAGATTTGAGTGTTAGGGTTTATAGCTTCATTTCTTTCAATTTATTTCAATATAAATCAATTTTAAATATCATAAATACTTAATTAATATGTATAAATGATAATATTTAGCTCAGATTCAATAAATGATAGATTTAAAATAAAATAAAATTTAGAATTTTCAGATTCTTACCTTTAGGAGTTTCTTTACCTTCTTTGCCTTTATATCAATTTGTTGATTTAATTTTCTATTTTATGTCACTTTTAGACATAAAAAACTAGCCTAAGAATGGTTTTTAGCTGCTGAAAAAGAGAGAAATTTGTGATAGAGAAGAGGTGTTTTGATAGTAAGGAGAAAGAAGATAAGAACAATTTTTTTTTGTCATCTTTTAATCATCATTTGACCAAACTCACTTTCTATTCAAACTAGGTGAATCACCCACTTCATTTGGTAGAAAAATAGCTGAGAATTAAGTGGGTAAAATGTCCATTTTGCCTCTCAAATCTTTTATACTCATTTGTTAACTTGAATGCCCTTATAGTCATTTTACACTATAATTTACTACTTACACTTGTATTAATTTCTTTAAAGTTATTTTCACTTTTAATTTCAATTTTAAGTTATTGTATATGGTTTTTATGTATATTATGTTAAAATATTATTAATTAAGTTATGGTACATTTCAAGTATAATACTTTAAGATTTTTATACATACGAGTTAACGTCGTAGCTAAACAGTTTTAAAATTTCTATTTTTATTACTTTAGTAACATATACATTTTACTTCTTTGCATATGAATAATTCCTTTATCATTCTAATATGTCATTTTGTTCCTTTAATAGTTTATATACAAATATAATTAGTTATTTAATAACTTACAATTAATTGATTTGATTCACAGTTGTTATAAGTTGTAAAGTTTTCAATTCAAACACTTTAAAGTTTTTATTTATATTACTTTGGCACATTAAAATTTTATTTCAATAAAAAATTTTCCTCACTTAATTCATTAATTTGTACAATATTTAAGCTACTAGATTTTTATTTTATCTAGGGTATTACATTCTCTCCCCCTAATAAAAATTCGTCCTTGAATTTTCTAAAGTAATCACCCACTAAAAAGTTGAGGATATCTATCTAACATCTCAGACTCAGTTTTTCAAGTATATTCTTCTACTGATTGACTTTGCCATAAAAATTTTACCATGGGAATATTCTTATTTTTAAGTCATTTAACTTGCTTATCAACTATAGCTACTAGTACTTTCTGATAGGTTAAATCTTGCTGCAAGTCCACCGGTGAAGCTTGTAAAATGTGGGATAGATCAGAAACATATTTTCGAAGCATAGAAATATGAAACACTAGATGCACTTGTTCCATTTTGGGTGGCAGTGCCAAATAGTATGAAACTGATCCCACTCTTTCTAAGATCTCAAATGGACCAATATACCTTGGTGAGAGCTTTTCTTTCTTACCAAATCTTATGACTCACTTTATTGGTGACACTTTCAGAAATATATGTTCACCAATACTAAATTGAACATCTTTTCTTTTAGGATCTGCATAGCTCTTCTAGCTGCTAAAAGTTATCTTCAAACATTCTTGAATTAATGGTACTTTCTCTGTGGTTTCTTGTAAGTTCTGGGCCTTCTATATATCTTTCACCAATTTCATTCCAACATATAGGGGATCTACACTTTCTTCCATATGATGCTTCATAGGGTGTCATCTGTATGGTTGAATGGTAGCTAAGGCAAATTCAATCAATGGCAGATGCTTGTCCCAAGTACCTCTAAAATCCAAAATGCACAATCTCAACATATTTTCTAAGGTTTGAATAGTTCTTTCTACTTGCTCATATGTTTGAGGATGAAATACAGTACTGAAATCTAACTTTGTTCCCAATGCCTCTTGTAACTTCTGCCAGAATTTGGAGGTGAATTGTGTTCCTCTATCAGAAATGATAGAAATATGCACTCCATGTAAACTTATTATCTTATCTAAATATAATTGTACATACTGGGACACAGAATAGGTGATCTTCATAGGAAGAAAATGAGTAGATTTCGTCAACCTATCAACAATCACCCATATAGAATCATAGCCTACAGATGTTTTAGGTAATCTAATCACAAAATCTATAGTAATCCTCTCCCATTTTTATTCTGGCAGTGGAAACTGTTGTAATAGCCCAGATTATTTTTGATGTTCAAATTTCACCCGTTGGCATGCTAAACACTTTGCTATAAATTATGTAATATCTTTCTTCATACTAGTCCACTAATAAACATATTTTAAATCATGGTACATTTTGGTAGTTTCAGAATGTACATTATAATTTGCATAATAAGCCTCATTCATTATCTGTTCCCTTAAATCATCTACTACTGGTATACAAAGTCGATTGCCACATTTTAATACACCATCAATTACAAATTTAGAGATCTTGCCTGTAGCAATATCTTCTTTTATTCTCATCAACTGCGGATCTTCATCTTGTAGTATCTTAATTTGATCAATCAGCAATGGATTGACAGTGAATTGGGCTATCAATGCTCCATTATCTGATAAATCAAATCTTATCCCCAAGCCATATAAGTTCTGAACCTCTTTTACTAATGGTCATCGACCTACATGAATGTGTACTAAACTCCCCAAAGATTTTTTGCTTAAGGCATCCACTACCACATTGGCTTTGCCTGGATGATATAAGATCTCACAATCATAGTCTTTAAGTAACTACATCCATCTATGTTGCCTAAGATTTAGATCTTTCTGTTGAAAAATATATTTGAGGCTCTTATGATATGTGAAAATCTCACATTTCTCACCATATAAGTAGTGTCTTCAAATCTTCAAAACAATTATAACAGCTGCCATTTTCAAATCATGAGTAGGATAATTAAACCTCATGCTTCCTCAGTTGTCTAGAGGCATAGGCAATCATCCTATCATTTTGCATTAAAATACGGCCAAGTTCCACTCTGGATGCATCACAATACACTGTAAATTTGCCTCATTCAGTTGGTAGTGCAAAAATAGGTACATGTATTAAATATTTTTTTAATCTACAGAAGCTTTTCTTACATTTTCTTTCCCAATCAAACTTTACCTCTTTATGGAGCAATCTAGTAATTGGTGTAGCTATTTTACAAAAGTCTTTTACAAATTTTCTATAATAATCAGTCAATCCCAGAAAACTCCTTATTTCTGTAATATTTGTTGGTCTAGGCCAATCGGATATTGCTTCAATTTTCTTAAGATCCACTTGTAACCCTTCATTGGTGATCACATGTCCTAAGAAAGATACTTGCTCTTGCCAAAATTCACACTTTGACAATTTAGCAAATAACTGATTTTCTCTCAAAGTCTGTAATGCTATCCTTAAGTGCTCTTCATATTCAGTCTGACTCTTAGAATAAATCAATATATCATCTATAAAAACAACCATAAATTTATCCAAGTACGACTTGAAACCTCAATTCATTAGATGCATAAATGTTGCAGGTGCATTAGTGAGACCAAAAGGTAGTACTAAAAGCTTATAATGGTCATATCTAGTACGAAATACAGTTTTAGATACATCTTCCTTCTTGATTGTCAATTGATGATACCCAGAGGGAAGATCTATCTTAGAAAAATACCTTGCCCCTTGTAATTGATCAAATAAATCATCAATTCTAGGCAGAGGATATTTGTTCTTTATAGTCACCTTATTCAACTGTCTGTAGTCTATACACATTCAAAGTGAACCATTTTTTTTCTTAATAAGTAATACTGGTGCACTCCATGAAGAACTACTAGGTCTAATGAAGTCTTTATCCAGAAGATCTTGTAATTGTGCTTTGAAATCCTTCAACTCTGTTGGAGCCATTATGTATGGAGGGATAAAAATAGGTGTTATACCAGATAGCAAATCTATACTAAACTTTATTTCTCTCTCTGGAGGCAAAGTGGTCAAATCATTAGGGAATACATCAGGAAACTCTCATACTATAGGTATTTGATCCAAACTAGGGAATGAAATATTAATATCTCTGACATGGGCCAAATACCCTAAACATCCCATTCTTAATAATCTTTTAACATTAATTGCTGAGATCAAACTATTTAGCACGTCACTCATATCCCCCTGAAATTCAAAAATTTTTCCTAATGAACTATGAAATATTACCCTCTTACCATTACAATCTAAGGTAACAAAATACTTAGGCATCCAATCTATTTCCAAAATAATATCAAACTCTAACAGTGGTAATTCTATCAAATAAGCTCTCAAGATTTTATCATCAATCACTACCTCACAAGAAGGGTATACATTTTTAACAATAATTTCTTCCTCTAAAGGAGTAAACACAGTGAGAGAATATCAAGAAGTTTGAAAGGTATGTGTAATTTAGAAGCAAAATAGGTTGGACATAAAAGAATGAGTTGTCCCTAATTCAAACAACACCCTTTCTTTAATAGACTGGATAGAAATGATACTTGTAATAGTTGCATTTGATGCTTGTACCTCCTGAAGTGATAAGGTATACACTCTCCCTCTACCCCTACCAGATGGTGACTGTACTGTAGGTCTCTCAGTAACACTGCCTCTTCCAGAACCTCTTCCAAATTCACTAGATCTATGACCCCTTTCCATCTGCACGGTGGTCTAGGATGTTTGTGGTCTTGCTTCCGCTGTAATCAAAGGATAATGTTTAATTATATGATCTTTTTTTTTCCACTTTTAAAGCATGCCCTAGTCTCCCCATAACATTAGTCTCTATGTATCTTCCCACGAGTCTTACATGGAGTACATATAGGAGGCCTTGGAACATTAGTACTAGAAAATCCATGGGTAATAGTCCCAGATGGCCTTCCAGTAGATGGTCTAGGTGGAAGTCCCATTGAAGTTCTGGATGGATTGATTTGTAGCATAGATTGTGATTATTGCCTAGCACTAAATGTTCCTGCTTCTTCCCTGCCTCTTGTCTTATAAAACTTTCAGTTCTAGCCTTCTTCTTCTGTTCTCGGGCTTTCATCTCTCTATTTTCTATTATTCTTGCTTTGTCTACTAATTTAGAGTAAAAATCATAATCATGAGCAGTCAAAATTATATATAGTGAATTAACTAATCCTCGTCTGAATCGATGTATTCTTGCTGCTTCATTTGGTACTAGAGCATATATATACTTACTTAACTGATTAAACTGCCTTGCATATTCAGATACTATCATACCAGGTGTTTGTACTAACCTCTCAAACTCTAAAGCCTTAGCTTGCCTAACACTTTCAGATAAAAACTCTTGCAATAGCATCTTTGCAAATTGCTCCCAAGTCAAAAGAATATTTTATTTTAATAATCCAACCACAACTCTCATGTACCATTCCTTCGCATCACCTCTCATCTGGTACTCTGTAAATTCAATTATTTTCTTATCTGGATAATGAAATATTTGAGTTTTTTATTCTATTTCTTCTAAAAACTCTGTAGGGTCTTCTTTCTCTTTATAGATTAGAGGACTAAGTTTCAAAAATTCTACTAATAATTTTCTTTCTTCATCTGATTCCATCTGTGGTGGTGGAGGTGAAGAAACTTGGACTTTAGGGACAAGAGCATGTTGTTGTTGTCTTTATTGTATTATCATTTCTGTCATCAACTCATAATTTTCTGTAATTGTTGAAATCTTTCCATCACTCCAGCTATTCTTTCTTTAGCTGCCGGTGATTCTGGGGGAGGAGTTCTTACATTATCAACTCTTTGTACAGATTCCTTAGAAGGAACAACTCCCTTAGATCTAATTGCCCTAGGCCTTCTTCGGATTTCCATATCTTAACTATAAGAGAAAAAGAATTATTCAGTTAGCGCACGAATTAACACGTATCTAGATAACAACAAAAATAAAATATGACAAAATAATCCCAAGTTCTATAGTATTCTTATACATTTACGCTTACGAACCTTTAATCTATATGTTATTATAAATTTAGGCTCTGATATCACCTCTGTCACACCCCATTTTTAGAAGTGTGACGGTCCTAGAGTCCAGGTAGGCTTAAGGCCACCAGACACCACGTAGAATCCAACTAATTTATGAATTTATACAAATTGGTTATTGCACTAGTGAATTAAAACTTTATTATTATTTACTCAAAATTTTATGATATATTATTACACATTTATTTTCATATTATATATTATATACAATTTTTTTATTACATTATGGTTTACTTTCATAATTTATTAAACTATTTACAATCATACTACGAAGTAACTAGAGTCTAATACAAACATAATTATTGAATTACATATGATAGTATTTGCTAATTACATTATTCTTAAGCTTCTTGATGGAAGAAGAAATCAAGAAGCTGATAGTCCTGAGTTACCTCTATCTGTAACCACAGATGATGGGGTGAGTCGTCAACTCAATGAGATTATAGTGTTACAAGGGTAGGATGTACAATAAAATAGTTTAAGGTTCAAAAATAATAAATATATAAGGAAGCAGCCCAATAAAGGTATAACAATAAAATTTAATCCACAAGAAAGGCCCACAATAATTGGACCAATATTACAAAAGCAAATCACATAATATAACAGATAACGCATAGCAATAGCACTGAAGAAAATATATTGTTATTTTAGCACTATCACACATCACATTCACATAAGGGTAGCTTCTACCCTATAAATCACAAACTTTTACGTGCATATAGCCTGATGGTATAGCCCACATCAAGTTGAAATTCTGTCATATTGGTTAATAAAATGGCTTGATATGATCAAATAGGCCAAGAGGTCACATTGGTTTTCACAATTCACAAATGCAGAATCACAAACAATAAATGATATCAAATGGCTCAAATATCAACAATAGTTAAATTTTCATCAAAGAATTTCAAACGTGACAAAACAAGTGTTGGATACTATAACTCACCTCGAAAATATAAATTTGATTTCTCTAAGTCATTGAGAATTATTAGTTGGTTCAATAGCAATACCCGACCTACATTCACATCCACATATAAATTGCACATTTAGGTTTATTTTAAAATTTTTATTTGTCATATTTATCTTAATTATTTATTAGACACATATGCCATGTTTTAACATCTTAATATGCTCTAAAATTTATTTTATAATTATGAATTCAAATATTATAAAATTATATTATAATAGGGCTATATAATATAGTAAATTCAAATATGTGCCATATGCCTATAAAAATGCATTAGCTTCTTCAAGTCATTTGATTTACTTATTTATTAAATTAGTATTTATAGTTTTAAGAATATTAAATACATATATTAAATTTTATATTCATCTATTACATGCTTATATTTATAACCAAATCAAATATATTTTGTTATGCTCAATTCAGTCCCAAGTTAACAAAAATACCTAAATTTCAGCATTTGAGTAGTTTGTATTCATTTAATTGTATATTAATTTCTTCAAATTCATCTGTCCTGAAATTTTTTTCAGCATATTTTTAACATTATATATGATCTCTCTGTAAATTTTTATATTTTATAGAGTTCATTTATATAGATACATAATTCAAACATAACAGCAAAATCTCAGTGATATTCATTCAGACTATTAAAAATGAGCAGCTTGTGTTTATTTAATTACTCACTCATTTTTTCTCATTATTTTTACTTTTTCTTTTACCAAAGCCTTTACAATATCCAAATACAGCTTTCTATAAATTTTTATGAATTTTAAAGCTCATTTTCATATTCAAATAAATAAAACATAATAGCTAAATTATTAAAAGTTCAAGCTGTAATATTTGGACAGATTTGAGTGTTAAGGCTTCTATCTTC
The DNA here is from genome assembly GCA_947685225.1 of Garcia nutans. Classification (NCBI taxonomy): domain Eukaryota; kingdom Viridiplantae; phylum Streptophyta; class Magnoliopsida; order Malpighiales; family Euphorbiaceae; genus Garcia; species Garcia nutans. The sequence continues at coordinate 9,911,912 of CANTUV010000025.1, forward strand.
ATTTTTTTTAATTTATTTCAGTATAAATTAATTTCTAACATCATAAATACTTAATTAATATGTATAAATGATAATATTTAGCTCAGATTCAATAAATAATAGATTTAAAGTTAGAAAACAAAATAAATGATTAAGATTTAAAATTTTCAGATTCTTACCTTTAGGAGTTCTTTTGCCTTCTTTGCCTTTATATCACTTTGTTGATTTAATTTTCTATTTTAGATCACTTTTAGACATAAAAAACTAGCCTAAAAATGGTTTTTGGCTACTGAAAAAGAGAGAAATTCATGATAGAGAAGAGGTGTTTTGATAGTAGGGAGAAAGAAGATACGAACAATTTTTTTTTCTTTGTCATCTTTTAATTATCATTTGACCGAACTCACTTTCTATTCAAACTAGGTGAGTCACCCACTTCATTTGAAAGAAAAATAGCTGAGAATTAAGTGGATAAATTTTTCATTTTTTTCCTCAAATCTTTTATACTCATTTGTTAGTTTGAATGTCCTTATAGTCATTTCACACTATAATTTTCTACATACACTTGTATTAATTTCTTTAAAGTTATTTTCACTTTTAATTTGAATTTTAAGTTATGTTATATGGTTTTTATGTATATTATTAAGTTAAAATATTATTAATTAAGTTATGGTACATTTCAAGTATAATACTTTAAAGTTTTTATACATACGAGTTAACGTCGTAGCTAAACGGTTTTAAAATTTTCAGTTCCATTACTTTAGTAACATATACATTTCACTTCATTGCATATGAATAATTCTTTTATCATTCTAATAAGTCATTTTGTTCCTCTAATAGTTTATGTACAAATATTATTTGTTATTTAATAACTTACAATTAATTGATTTGATTCACAGTTGTTATAAGTTGTAGAGTTTTTAATTCAAATACTTTAAAATTTTTGTTTATATTACTTTGGCACATTAAAATTTTATTTCAATCAAAATTTTTTCTCACTTAATTCATTAATTTGTACAATATTTAAGCTACTAGATTTTTATTTTATCTAGGGTATTACAGACATTAAGATATTCTACAAGAGAAAGGAGATCGGCAATTACTAGTGATTATGTTGTGTATCTACAAGAATCTGACATAGGAGCCAAAAATGATCTTGAAATATTTTTACAAGCAATGAGTTGCAAAGAGTCTGATTTGTGGCACGATACTATGAAGGAAGAGTTGAATTCCATTAAGAGCAATGGAGTCTGGGATCTTGTAGAGTTGCCTAATAGGGCAAAGGCCATTGGCTGTAAATCAGTCTTCAAGCTCAAAAGAGACTCATTAGGCAATATTGAGAGATACAAAGTGAGACTCATTGCTAAAGGGTTCACTAAAAAAGAGGGAATCGATTACACGGAGACTCTTTCTCCTGTATCTAAAAAAGATTCTCTTCGTATAATTTTGACATTAGTTGCTCATTTTGACCTTAAGTTGCAACAAATGGATGTGAAAATGACACTTCTTAATGGTGATCTAGAAGAGGAGGTATACATGAAACAACCTGAAGGTTTCTCTTCTAGTGACGGTAAGCACTTGGTTTGCAAACTTAAGAAATCCATATACAGTTTAAAATAAGCCTCCCTTCTATGGTATTTCAAATTTCATGGAGTAATTTCTTCTTTTGGTTTTGTTGAAAACCCCATGGATCAATATATATACCAGAAGGTCAGTAGGAGTAAAACTTGCTTTCTTGTTTTATATATGGATGATATTTTACTTGCAACTAATGATAAAGGTTTGTTGCATGAGGTGAAACAATTTCTCTTTAAAAATTTTGATATGAAAGATATGGGTGAGGTATCTTATGTCATTGGCATTAAGATCCATAAGGATAGACCTCGCGGTATTTTAGGTCTATCACAAGAAACCTATATCAACAAAGTTTTAGAGAGATTTCGGATGAAAGATTATTCACCAAGTGTTGCTCCCATTGTAAAGGGTGACAGGTTCAGTTTGAACCAATGCCCGAAGAATGATCTTGAGAGGGAATCTATGAAGAATATTCCATATGCTTCTGCTGTCGGAAGCCTTATGTATGCTCATGTCTATACTGGACCTGACATTGCATATGCTACTGGAATGTTAGGGCAATATCCAAGTAACCTAGGTATGGACAACTAGAGAGCTATAAAGAAAGTCATGAGGTATCTTCAAGGAACCAAAGACTACATGCTTAAGTATAGGCAGATAGACAACTTGAATGTGGACGGTTATTTAGATGCTGACTTTGCTGGCAGTGTTGATTCTCATAAATAAACATATGAGTACATTTTCATTATGGCCGATGTAGCTGTTTTATGGAGAGGTGTCAAGCAGACCTTAACCGCCACTTCTACTAAGGAAGCCGAGTTCGTTTCCTGTTTTGAGGCTACTTCACATTGTGTATGGCTTAAGAGTTTCATTTCTGGGCTTAGAGTTATGGATTCTATTTCTAGGCCATTAAGGATTTTTTGTGATAATTCAGCTGTTGTTTTTATGGCTAAGAATAATAAAAGTGGGCATCAAAGTAAACATGTAGACATTAAGTACTAAGCCATTAGAGAACGTGTTAATGAAAAGAAAGTGGTCATTGAACACATTAACACTGAATTAATGATTGTTAATCCTTTGACTAAGGGCATGCCACCATTTAAATTCAAGGATCATGTAGAGAGAATGGTACTTGGTTCCACTTTGTAATTGTATACATTCAGTTTATTTATGAAACTCTTATACATTCAGATGTTTTCTCATATTCAAGTGCACTTTAATTTATTTGAGAAAAAATATTTTATTTTGGACCTGGAATAAACACAGGGTTTATTTGATTAAGTTTTCTTGCCACATAAGGTACTTGAGAAACTAAATACATCGTGATACTTGGTTGATATTACTCGCACTCAGAGGACTTATCACTATAATTCATGTATTTATTTCTTAAGTAGGTCATTCAATATTTAATTCAACATATGGACCAAGTGAGAGAATGTAACCGTTTTTTGTTTTCTCTATTTATGCATATTGATGGTCCAATACGTTTTCTTTGGCAATGAATGGCATTATTTACATGGTGGTAACGTACAACCGTTCTTGATGGAAGAATTGCTATTTAAGCTCTGTGTTTTGGGTCCTTACTCTACTCTTTGATTAAGAAACAATACACCATCTAAGTTAGAGAGAAGAGTGAGAAACCTAAGAAAAACCAAGACAAAACCCACACCCATTCATTGACAACAATGGCTGGAGGTATGTGATATATTTTGTTCATTTCCGCATTTATGTTTGTTAGATCATTATGTTTCATTTTGTTGTTAGAAACATGTTAAGATTAATATATATATTTAGCTTACAATAAACACTTATTGTTTGCAAAATTAAAAACTATTTACACCTAAAATTAAGATGGTTAAGAAAAGTAGGAAGATGGCAAAGAAATGGGTTACATTCTTACTAATAGAAGATTACGAGATAGTGGCGAAACCATGACTGAAATGAGAGAGGGGGGATGCTCAAAATTTTCAAGCAAAAAAAAATTACAGACGAATTTATATTTAATTTTATTTTTATATTAAAAAACTAATGCAAATATTTGACATTAATATTTACATTCAATTTTATTTTCATATTAAACAATTAAATATTAAAATTTTTATTATTTTTATTTTAATATTTAAATTTTACTTTTAGAAATTACATAATATATATTATTTTTAAATAATATTTATATATTTTTTGAGATATTTTAACAAAAGTATTTAAACTAGTTTTTTTTAATAAATTTATATGATAAAATATATTTTTCAATAATTAACCTAATCACAAAACTTTAAACCCAATTCATAATCAAATTACAAAATAATTAGCCTAATCACAAAATCACAAATTCTCAATTCTTATCATAATCAAATCCCAAAATAATTAACTTAATAATCAAAATCTAAATTTCAATTCATAATCAAATTTCAAAATAATTAACTTAATAATCAAAACAATAAACTAAAACTTATAAATTAAACTTTAAATCAAATAATAATTATAAAAAAATATAATAGTCAATAAAACTATCAAAACAATAAATTAAAAACTAATTATAAATTTAAAATGATTCATATTTAAAAATTAATTTTAAAGAAAAAATAAATATGTATACACACACAAAAAAATATATATATATACTATATATTATATAAATATATATTTTATTATAAATTAGTTTTATATTATATAAATATAAGTATTATTAATTTTATGTGTGTATAAATACACTTTTTTTTTTGTCAAAGATATATAAATACACATATATACATATATACATGTATATGTATATAGGAACAAAGGGGGACAATAGACCCCATGCCCCCCTTTGGTTACGCATTTGCATGAGCTTAAAGAAAGCATTTAATAGGGAGTAAAAAGTAGAGCAGTTATTTAGTAGATATATGGACTTTATATGAAAAAAAGTAGAGATGAAAATATAGAGTTTTAAAATAAGAAACCACTACTCATATATAAAAGGAAGATTAATCAATGAAAAGAGGACAACCATCGTAACGAATCATTAATCAAAAGAAGTTATATCTTCTCAAATACAATAAATCAAAATTGCAAAAACTCTAGTTCTACAGTAGATGTTCCAATTCTACAACAATAATTTTCAAGATTTTCTAGCTTAAATTAGTTATTGTCTAATTAATCAATTTCTTTCTATTTAGTTTTAACTTTTTAATTCAATATTTTTCAAATTTTAGAATTTCAGCTCATTATTTATATTCTAAGCTTAGTGAATTTATTTCAATAATGTTTCATTTTTTAGCTCAATAGTATAATTTCACGACTTTTTTTTTCACAGTTGATTTTCTTTAAGAATTTCATTTATAAGATTTTGCAGTTGTAGAATTCAAACAAACTAATTAAAGAGAGTTTGTAAATTTTGTTTTTTTATTATTTCTTTGAGAAATCGATACATTTGTTTAATAAAAGTCAGATTTAACATATTTTTATCGAAGAACTTGCACCCTCTGGCACACATGCACTAATCCAAATCAAATGCCAACATATTTTCTTTAGCCTTGAGAGAAACAAAAACTAAATTCAATGCATCCCAACTTAGTTCCAAATAAATTAATTAGTGTAGGCTATATGGATTTGATATTTTTACTGGGAGTGATTATGAGCTATATCTTCTAAACTATTTTTTTTTTTAAAAGAAGTTAATTTAGCCCCACCCTTGCTTTTTTAAACCATATCTATCTTAATTACTTTAGTTTTTAAAACAAACATATAATTAGATTTTTATTTTATGTGATCAAACAGCTCCAATATGTATTTTTTATTTTATTCTCAATAGGGATTATCATCACATTTTCTCTAATGCAATTATTGCGGATTTTATTCATTCTAATACGTCTAAAATTAAAAACAAAATTATATGATTGAAATATTTAAATTTAAATGAAGAAGAAAAATAAGATGATAAACTTTTTTGGAAAAATTACAATATATATATATATATTTTTGTAATTTTAAAATAATTCATAATTATATATAATATGTATACATGAAAATTGGGTATTTTTGATACTCAAAATTTAAAAAAAAAGTATATTTGAGAGAAAAAAATATATGTATTTTTAAATAAATTCCAACTTTTTTTAAGATAACGAAAAATTCTTACCTAATTCAAGATAGAATTTTTATGTTATTGTTAAAACTAAAATTAATTTAAGTATATTAATTAGAATTAATATTATTAAATTGTTATTAGTTATGGGTAGTATGTTTTGGTTCTATCAGTAATGGATTAATTAAAGATACAATTAGTAAACCTAATTTAATTATGGTATATAGAGATCAAAGAATTGTTAACTTCCGTTGAAGGAGTCGGATACATAGGATGCAAGCATATATTATATTGAGCCAACAATTAAAAGAATAATTAATATTTAGATTGTAATGAACCTTCAATTTCAATTAAAGGGATGGTCTCACAAGAGCCAAACTAACTTGATGCCACTATAATTTGAAAACCTTGGAAAATTATTTTCATTTTTTCTATTTATTGGAATGTTTTGATAATTTAATATCAAAACTTTTTTTTTAAAAAAAATTATTGGAGAATTTTATGCAAAATAGTTTTTATTTTTCACAATTAAATAATATCTAAGTGTTTTTTGTGAGTTCTTAATTTTGTAGAAATATATATATTTAAAAGTTGAAGAATTAACTTGTCGGACCAAAATAAAATTTGTTAATTAAAAGGTTAGTTTTCAATGTGGCAATAATTTGGACCCATGTCTTGCACAATTAATACTCCAATGCCTAGAAAATATTTATTGATCCAAAAAAAAAAGACCATAAAAATATTTAACGGAAATATTTTCAAAAGTTTTTGGAACGCATTGGATAAAAAAAAAAGGTCTAAACACCAAAAAGTTCCTCCACTGTAACAACAACAACAACAATAATAATAGTTATAGTAATAATAATAATAATAACAATAATAATAATAATAATAATATATTATTATTATTATTATTATTGGTGTAACTTATTCTCGTTTATTTTAATAAATTTAACTTCAATTAAAATTTCAACCCAAAATTTTATTTCTAAACCAAAGATTTATGGATGGATTTATCTTATGTATTTGTAATTGTTACGTTGAGAATGAACGGTCTTTTAATTGCCATTGTTATAGGGATTATAAATTGGATATAAAGTTGGATTAATTTCAAAATATATTATACAAATTTGAAGCTAACAATTATATCAAATATATTATAAATAAATTTAAAACTAACATGGATAGAAATTGAATATGAAACTTTTCAAAACCTTTAACTTTGTTGTTATCATTTAGACCAAAGCCTCATAGTTTTGTACCGATCAATAATCTCTTTTGATTGTTGACTTGTAAGGCATGGAGGGTTAGCTTATTCAAAGAACATCCTTTTGAGGGACATTAGATTATGACCAATAATAGAACCAGACACGGGATAGATTTCAGATTTTATTTAGTAAAAAAAATTACAAATGAATCAACTGAGCCTTTCAAAAATTTAGAGAAATTAAATTATGTTAAATATTTTTACTTCAATTTTTTTTTCAAATATACTGTACTTTGTTTTTCAAATATATTGTGTAAATATTTTTTTATATGTATTTGTCTATTTTAACTATTGCATCATATAATCTTTAATTTAAAATAATAAAATTATAAATTTAAATTATAAAAGAATAATTGGATAATATAGTATGTATATATTAATTCTTTTAATTAACAGCTAAATAATATGAATGTAATATACGCAGAAAGCCGAAGGAAAATATATTTTTAAGAAATTAGACGTGTTTTTTCCTAAAAGTACAAATAAAGTTGTTTAGTGTTGTATTTTAGAGGAAAAAAATTATTTTTATGTGTAATTTTATAAAAATCTCAAATATATAATATTTTTGAAATCTAAACCCAAGGCCAAATGAACTAACAAATATTCCAATATTTTCATCGTAATTTTTTAAATTGATTCCATACAATCATTTTAGCGTAAATTAAAACTTAATGTAATATATAATCAAATGAAATCATTGAAAATCAGTTTGAATTGATCAATTTGAGCAATTTAATTATTAAAATTTTATATATTTTTTTTAAATAATAAAAAAATTATAATTAACTGAAGAATTTAATTAGGTTAGGGTATATACCTTTCTGTTACTCTGTGGGCATGGTATGGTTGTTTTTGAAACTGAAAGTCATTGAAAATTTGAAATTTCTACTTTATTCAACTTTACAGTTACAGTCTTGTGAGCCAACTTCTTTTTAATTTTTTCAGTTACAAGATACGTTTTTGGCCCATTGAAAATTTTATAAAGAAGATTAATACCCACTGACTTATTATACTATAAGTTTTGATTTTGTAGTATATATAACACAAAACCCAACTTCTAATCCATCATAAAAAAAACTCATATCCTTTTTAAATTAACCGTTTGCTTATTTTATTTGTATAATTTTATTTCTTTAAGCTATACGCATAAAAAAAATGAGTGTGGAAGTTCTAGACAGTGCCACCATTGTCAACTTTGTGGAGGATGAAGAAGCATTCACAGTCTCAATACGTGATCGTTTTGCCAATCTTGATACAGATCAAGATGGGTTACTTTCATATGCAGAAATGTTGAAGGAGCTGCAGAGTTTGAGGGTTTTCGAGACCCATTTTGGTATAGATGTAAAAACAGAGCCAGAAGAAGTTGCTTGTCTTTACAATGTTCTGTTTAAACAATTTGATCATGATTTGAGTGGAACTGTTGATTTGGAAGAATTCAAGGCAGAGACTAAGAAGATGATGCTGGCTATGGCTAATGGGATGGGTTTCTTGCCTATTCAAATGGTTCTTGAAGAAGATAGTCTCTTGAAGAAAGCTGTGGAGAAAGAGTCTGCCTCTGTTTTGGCTGCTTAATCAAATTTTTTTGGCTGATTTTTGTTCTTGTTATTTCTTTTTTGTTTTAATTTTCCCATTCTATATGCCAAGTTTAGATTTCTTCATATACTAATTGTCCAAAGCTTGAGATTTAACTTGATGTCAAGAGCAAAATTTTAATGAGGTTTCTTAAATTTTGTCATCGGTTTAAGTATTACGTAATGCTCCTTTTTTTTTAAATAAATAAAATAAAATTTTATATTATTAATGTGAAATATGCATGTACCTTATAAGTTGATCCTAGTTTTTCTCACCACATTTTATTTATATTTTTATTATAATCTGATTACTAGTATGCATCCCAGTTTGTAAATGTTCTTGATCTATTCTTGCCTACATTTGCCGCATACTCTCAAACCAACAAGTGAAACAAAAATTTAATTAATAAACATATAAAATTAAAAAAATTAAAGTATATATATAATATGATAGAAATGTCGATTTAAATATATTATATAACATATTACATCTTATAAAATATTAATGATTTATCACACTTATATCTAAATTAGTATTTTTATTATTCATATTATTCTCAAATTCATTTATAATTTATTTTTCTTTATAATCACTAGTACTATACTAATTATTGTTAATGCTTATATCTATTATTTTTCTTGAAAACAACTACTATTATTATAAAGAATTATTTGATACTAATTATTTACATAAACATATTGATTGAATATCAATTTAATTTAAAATATTTAATTAATAATTTATTGACAAATAAAATTTTTTAAATTTAATTTATACTTTATTAATTTAATAATCTTATAAAACATATAAATCAATGTTGATTAGATGGCAAATTAAAAAAAATATATATAACCATATATGCATTTATATTTATATTTACTTTAGTTAAACTAGAAATTTTTAATTATATATATAATATTAAATATTAAGTAATAAATCAATATAATAAAATAAAATTTATATTATTAGTATTAAATCGATTCTTATTTACCTTTAAAAAAAATCAATTTTTATTTTGAATATTCGATTCAATACAATTGGATGTAATACAGTTCTTCATTTGAATATAACATAATTTTCAAAATTACTTTATATTATAAAAATTGATATTTTTCAGTTTAACGAAAGTCAAAAGTCATCAATTTTTTTTTAATTCTGAATAATTTTTGTTCAAATATTTAGATCAGGTCTAAAATTTTTAGAATAGCCCTTCCTTAATATAGTTAAGTATGTCAATTACATATCCTAAATTCTAAAATCATTTGATAGGTTCTTTGAATGAGTGGCAGCATTAGGGAGATATATTGAGATCAAGTTAAAACAGTGACGGATCCATATGAGGGCCAGTTGAGACTTAAATATAATTAAAATTTATTCATCTATTTCAATTAAAATAAATAAATAATATTGTTTTATAGATCAAACATTGAGATATAATTTCTTATTCAAATTCAATAACTCTGCATTACATAATCAGAGAAATGTTTTATATTTCACATCCGGAAGAAAAATGGAGTTGCAAAAATAATATTTCAAAAGCCAAAAAACTGCAGAACTTAAAGATTGTATAATTATTTGTTGAATATTTGAAAAATATTTCTCTTTCTTCATGAGGAATCATTGGTAAAACTTACTATAAATTGCATATAATTAAGAGAGTAACTCTATAAGGGTAAATATACCGAAAACATATGAATAATAAATTCAAATTCCAATATCTCTCCTTCCATGCCAGAAAAAAAAAATCATCTTCCTCAAGTTGAAAAAAAAAACACTACACATGGGAGAGTAATCGTCTCCTTTTTTTTTTTTTTTTGAATAATTGTCACTATTTAATAAAAATTCATGTGGATGAAAGATCAGAATCTAAAACCATTTTGGGAGAGTGAAAAAATCAATCATACTATTATAAGGACAAGGCTTACTCTTTTAAATGAGATTTAATTTTTTTCTTTTTGTAAATTATTATTTAGAAATCGAGACGAGTATAATTATAAAAATGGTAAAAAATTTTATATCGAGTTTTAACACAACTATATATCTAAAAACTCAAACTTAAAATTTTTGGTTAAGTTAGAACAATTCATTATCAACTAATATCCACATGCTTTGGTAGATTGCTTCTCTTTTATCACTAATGACTAAATTGTGGCTCCAATTATTTCTCTCTAACTAAAAATAAGCCTGCAATTATTTTGTATAACTAAAAACAAAAGCACCTAATTAATATTTCAACAGGTACATTTTATTGTATATTTTATTTTTATTAAGTTTATTTAGTAAAATTAATTTGGTAAATATTAATTTAAAATGGATCATGTTATCCCAATAAACAGCCTTATTATTCTTTTCTAATCTCTATGAATGAAAAAATTCATAGTCCATAGAGCCTCAAATTGCTTAACAGATTACTGTTTATAGAAATAAAATAGCCAATTTTAACATTTTAAAAAATAAATTTTAGTTGAATCTAAAGACATTAAATGTACAAGTTTAAACGTTTTACTGCAAGAAAACTTAAAAAATAAGGCTTTATTTTGTTAATATTCGTATTTTCATTTTTCAAATTAAAAATTGTAAAATAAGAAAATATGTGAAGATTCTTTTCCATTTGAAACTTTCTTTATTTTTAAAAGAGAAAGAAAAAGAAATGAAATTTTTTACATAATATAGTGTAATTTTATAAAACTTGAAGTTTTTTTTTTTTTTTTACATTTTAAAAAATTTTAATAAAACCAAATTCAATTTTCTGTTTTCTTAGAATGATTTTCTAAAAAAACATGCTTTATTTTCTATAATCTAAACAAAATCTAAATTTTTATATTTGGCTTCCCCATCAGATTTCAAACTCATATCTCCTTAATATAAAAAAAAAAGTAAAAAAATTATTATTTAAATTAAAGAAAATTAGATGATAGTGTAATTAATTATTCAAAAATAGGGAATAATAAAACACAGGAAATCAGGAAAATTGTTTGGTCAAATATCATCCTTTTTCAACTAATTAATGATGCTGAAATACAATAGGACATATGGAGAGTAGAATTTTGCATCCAAACTGGAAAATTTAGTACATGTTTTTTTTTTTGAAAGAATTTAGGAAATGTTATTAATATTACAATTAGATTCTTCAGACAAGGACAAAATTCCTTTTCAACTACTCTCCATTTTTCTGGGGTTTTATACTTCTTATTTTGGAAATTTTGAATTTATTTCAGAATATGCACATTTAATTTGGTCAATTAAAGTCACCTCCTTAACCGGCCTTTGCCGCTCAAATAAAATTTTTTATTTTTTGTCCCTTTGTTAGAAACTTGGGCAATTCTATGCTTTCTATTCCAACACTTTGCACATAAAAATTCTACCCTTTTTTTTTCCTATGAATTTATTGTTAATTTGATTTTATTTCCTATTTGGTTTCAACTAACCTTATGGAAATTTATTATTGATTCAATCATTCAATAATAACAGCTAATAAAATTTAATCAAATAATTAATATTTTTCTATTAATGGCTATCTAGCAACCACTTAATTACCAATTATCATAAATAAATAACTAAATAAAAATAGTTTTTTATTTGCAACACACCATTCATACACCTAAATGATTGGTGGATATAACTCGAGACAATTATTTATTTGAAAATACATTTTTATCCCTTTTTTTACAATAAAAAATTTATATTTAAAATTTTGTAATTTTTTATTATTGGGTTTGACAACTAGAGTTTTTTTTTTCTTTTATGTGGTAAATTAAATTTGCAGGAATTCAAGGTTAGTCAAATTCCAATAAAAAAAAAATTTTAGTATATTATTCAAATTTAAATCATTTCTAGGATCCTTATCACATCTCTTATATATTTGACTTCAAAGAGTTAATGTTCCCAATTAGAAAATAAATATTATGATATGATTCATACTATAGGGCATTATGAATGGCAATACAATATTGAAAGTAGGGTAGGCCTTAAGGTCCCAAAGAAACTATTATTATCTAGAACAATCCATCCCAAAGACAATCGGAGAAAAAAATTACTAGTACCACACATAAAAAAAATTATGTTATTTTTTACATTGTAAAAACCCACCTTTTAAAAAAAAAAAAAAAAAAGAAAGAAAGAAACAGTAATTAAAAATAAATACATAAAATTATTAGTATAATATTTATAATCTCATCTATTATTATCTATATAAATATATAAGAAATATATTGACAAAAATAACTGAAAACAAGAAAAACAATTTTTATTTTTCTGCATTAAATTCTTACACCAATTCCTTTTTGTCTGCAAAAAAAAAAAAGTAATAAAATATTAAAATATAAAAATGGAGACTCTTCTAATATATAAAGAGGGAGAGGGGAAGCAGAGAACAAAAATTTTACATGTAAAAAATTACACATAGCAGTATTGGGTTAAATATTGAGCAGAATTTTAGATATATATTTATAATTTTTTTATTTCTTTGCTGCTAATTTTTAATTTTTTATTCTGTATTTTTTTACTCGTAATTTAAAAAGGCAGTAGAAAGTGATCACATCATATAAAAAAATTGAATCATGAAATTAAAAAAATACACATAATGAATACAAAACCAAATAAAAGTAATAAGAATATAAAAAATTTACAAAAATATATATATACACAAAAAAAAAGATAATACAATAAAAGGGAAAAAAAAACTTTGCTTTATATAAATAACATAGCAGTTAGGGATGGCAACGGGGCGGGTACCCGCAAATTTCTCTATTACCCGCCCCGCCCCATAGTTTCATTTAAACTACCCGCCCCGCCCCGCCCCGCCCCTAACAGGTAATGGATACCCACGGGTTATTTTTAATTTCCTTAATAAATTTATAAAAATTGATTAAAAACCTAAATTATCAGATATAATGTTCTCGTAATAATATAAATTCTCTAACAATAAATTTTAAAAAATACAAAGTCACAAACATTTAAAAAAAATTACAAATTTTAACAAATTACAACAAACGACGCAATAAAAATGACAAATTTCTTCAATTGGAATCGTCTTCTTCCATCTCGCTATAAATTCCAAAATCCATACTTGCATCTAAAATCAAATAAATAATCAAATTAAGTATCATAGAAAAAATTCTCTATATTAAACTAAATTAATAAAAAATAAATGAAATAATGTCATTACATTAATCCAATACTAGCCTAATGGAAAAAGGCTAAGCACTTCACTGAAAAGTCACGATATCGAGTCTCAATTCTGCATATATATTTTGAAACTAACGGGTTTTGCGGGTAACGGGTACCCACTCCCTCATTACCCGCCCCGCTCTGCTCCGCAACGGATAGTACAAATTAATTACCCGCCCCGTCCTATTACCCATTTTTTGATTACCCAACGGGTAAAAACGGAGTGGGTTTTACGGGTACCCAAAATTACCTGCCCCGTTGTCATCCCTAATAGCAGTAGAATATATGTTTATTTAACACATGCAAATAAAAGTATAAATGCTAAAACTTTAAATAGATTTGAAACAATAAAAAATAAAAGCTAAATAAAAAAATAAATTTGAGTAAAAAATATATGTAATCTTAAATCTAATATACGCCTGGTTTTCTGAAAAATAAATATAAAACAACAACACTCTACATAAAAAAAAAAACTAAATCAACCCCCAGGAGTGCTTAATAAATGACTTTGATTTATTTGAATGGACCTACACAATAAAAGAACATGATTTTATTTTTCTGAAGATATATTTATTTTTATTTATCTAAAAATGTATTTATTTTTTATTTACTCAACCCCACATCTTGCATACCCTTCCTCTCCCCCTATGTGCCTTCTAAGTCTCACATCATTTGTAAGCAGTTTATTTTTGAATGCCTACCGCAGGAACACTAATATCATGTACGAACTATAAGAGAACAGCAAAGGTAACTTTCATTGATGAATCATCTATACTTATAGAGTATACAAGCATTTGTGTATGAAGTTCAAATTTGAATGTGCATGATAATAAAACATATAATAATAAAAAGATATACATATATTAGAAGATATAAGTAGTTATCCTTGTACTAGAGTTTATTGTGCTTTTTTTGAATTCTTCTCTCTTACTCGCCCACGCAAGATGGTGCTCCCATTGGAGACACCAATCTTAGACTGAAGAATACAAAATTGATGTTTGTGTAAAGATTTAGTGAGAATGTTAGCATGTTGATCTTTGGATGAGACATGAGCAACTTTCAGTTGGCTAGCATTGACTAGCTCACGAACAAAGTGATAATATGCTTCATACGATAATGAAATACAAGATTTTCATAATAGTATATAGCACTATTGTTGTCACAATGCAAAACCAGTGGCGGAGAGTACAGGCATGGACATTAAGTTGATGAGATATGTAGTAGTTTGAAATGCAAAAGACAAAAATTGAAGAGGAAGATCAGCATGATGAAGTATAGTGAGACCAGTTTAGAAAATGTGTCGATGTTTTTGTTCAGCGAGCCTATTCTGTTGAGGAGTGTGTGGAGAGGTCAAATGATAAAGGATTCCATAAGTTTGAAGATAGTTTTAGAGTGCTATAAATTCTCCACCACCATCTATATGTAATGCATGAACTGATTGTTGGAATTGTTTTTCAACATGAGTTTTAAATTTCAGAAAAACAATTGAGACATCAGACTTATTTCTTAATAGGAAGAACCAAGTATATCGAGTGTAATGATCAATAAAAATTAGATAATAGTTATAATTGTCTAAAGAAGGAATGGCTGAAGGTCCCCAAATATCTAAAAATATTATTTTAAGTGCATGTTTTTTTATGGAAAGCTGCACTATATTAAAACAAAGGCAAACCCATAAAATTGTCCATGACAATTTGAGATATACCAGGAGGCACTTCCTCCATAAGGACTTATTCATCCAACAAGTTAACTTCCCATTTAGATAATCCATGGGCTAATTTATTACATTTCCTATTACAGAAAGAAAAGGAAATACTTCCAGCAGCTGCTTGAAGTGCCCAAATGTCTTCGCAGATAAGACCCAAACTTGTAGCAGGAGGATGTACAGAATTAAGAGTATCAATAACGAATTTTGAATCTGACTCCACAATCAGACTACCAAAACCATAATCCAAAGCCAAAGATAGGCCATACAGAATGGCAAGAGCCTCAGCCTCTGCCACATGATTCCCATAGCAGGCCTTATTACCACCTGACACCACCATGAGACCCTCATGGTTGCAAATTATAGCTCCCAAACCAAAGGCACGACCATCCTTAACAGCAGCATCAACATTAAGCTTGAAGGTATCAGCAGCAAGAGCCATCCAACTAGTAGAGCGAGGGACAAAAATAGAAGCAGCACGAGTAAAAGACTCATTCCATTCCCTTTCAGCTCTATGCACCAGTTCCAAAACCTTAAAGCCACTCAAGGATTGTTGTTCATGAACAATCTTATTCCTAATGTACCATAAAAACCAAAGGCACCAAACCATTTTACTGAAATCATTAGAAGAGAGCAAAGTAAACATTTCCAGAATCCAATCACCTAAATCCACCATTCTAGACTCAATAAGTCTATTATCAATGTTTACTAGCTCCCAAACATCCTAAACCCATGACCTCTCCTTGAATAAATGGATTAAGGAGCAAGAATCTGTACCACAAAAAGCACATAATAGGTCTGTACCACAAAAAGCACATAATAGGTTATCTCCCATTCCCCTACTAGCTAAGGATTCAGTACAAGGTATATATGAATTGACTATTCTCCATAAGAAGTATTTGATTTTATTAGGGAGAGTAAGGTTCCAGATTACCTTCCGTATACGACTGAAATGACAAGTTGAAGAAGGCCCTGCCACTGCCGAACTCGAATGCAAATGGGTAAAGAAATATCAAGTTCTAACATAGTACACACCATCCTTAGGGAGAGGCCAGAATAGCTTATCCAGCGGAGCCCAAAAACTCGGGGGGATTGGCAAGATAGATTATGCCTCAAAAGGAAGAAAGGATGTTCAGATCAATAGGGAGTTCCAGCTATGACTTTCTTCATCAATTAAGAAGCAGACCCTTTTGCCCACTAAGGCTGGATTGGGAACCAGAGGACACATAGAATTAGAACCCGCTATCTAGTTATCGCTCCAAATTCTAATAGATTTACCATCCCCAACTCTCCAGCAGCAGCCATATTTCAAAGTGGGAAGCACCGAACACAATCCTCTCCAAAAATATTTCAGAGAATTACCCAGGCGAGCATCAAAAAGATTTGAGGATGGGAAATACTTAGCCTGGACAATTTTAGAGCACAAAGAAGAGGGATCTGTCACTAGCTGCCACCCCTGTTTCATCAAAAGAGCCTGATTGAACAGCAATAAATTTTTGAAACCTAATACTCCATCGTTCTTACTTGAGCAAAGGTTATCTCACTTTGTCCAATGTATTTTCTTATCCTCTTCATTACTACCCCACCAGAACCGAGCAACAATCCTCTTAAGATCTCTACACAAAGAGATGGGTAAGAGAAAGCAGCTCATGACATACTGAGGAATGGCTTGGGCAACCGATTTAATCATCACCTCTTCTCAATCCACCCTGAAGTCCTTTTCGCAGACTGTCCTTAAGGAATTTAAAAATTTGTTGCTTTGATCTTCCAACTAAATTTGGAAGTCCAAGCTATTTTGGGAAATGACCTATATTTCCTTCACTTGCAGTTCATTAACAATAAACTCCTTCAACTTACTTTGAGTTCCAGAACTAAAGAAAATCTCAGATTTCTTGTAGTTTATCATTTGTCCCGACATCTTCTCATAGCTGAGGAGAAAATCCTACACTATCTTACATTCAAGGGTATTGGCCTTTACAAAAATAATACTATCATTTGCAAAGAAAAGATGTGAAACCGCCGGACCATTTAGACTAGCCTTAATTCCATGAATGTGACTAATTGCTTTGACTTTTCTAATCATTGATGACAACCTTTCTGCACAAATAAGAAAAAAGATACAGAAAAATAGGATCTCTTTGGCAAAGACTCTTATTCAACTTAACATAGCCTTTAGGATACCCATTAATGAGTAAAGAAAAGAAAACTGAATTCAAACAAGTCATCACTGTATCAATAAAATGAGTTGGAAACAACATCTTTGACATAATAGTACGAAGAAAAGCTTTACTCATATCTAACTTTAGGGCAAAGAAACCTTTCTTACAATGAATTTTGGTTTTCATGGAGTGAAAATTTTCAAAAGCAGCAATGACATTATCCGTAATTAATCTATTAGGTACAAAGGCACATTGAGTAGGGCAAATGATATCAGAGAGGACTGATTTTAGTTTGTTCACCAAAATCTTAGACATAAGATTTTAAATGACATTACAAAGGCTAATAGGTCTAAGATCTTTCAAATACAGAAGATTTTTAATTTTAGGAATCAAAGTTATATAAGTATGATTAATGTCAGGAGGCATGCAATTAGAATTTAGGAAAGAGAGAACACAATTAGTAACATCATGACCAATAATATGCAAAAAAAAGTTTGATAGAAGAGAACAAACATACTATCTGGACCAGGAGCTTTACTAGGATGCATCTGCTTAAGAGCAGTGAGGACCTCATCCAACGTGTAAGGAAGAAAGAGACGCTGAATAGACTCAAGTGAGCGAAAATAGTTAATTGCCTCAATCACATCTGAGAAGTCTGTAGGATGTGTGCTTGAGAAGAGATTGTTAAAATGGCTAACAACAATTTGTTCGATTTCATCCTCCCCTTTATGTACAATACCCTATCTGTCTTTAAGCTTTTTAATGTGATTACACCTTCTTCTTTCAAAAGCTTATCTGTGGAAGAATTTTGTATTTTTAACACCTTTTTTCAACCAAGAAATTCTAGATCTCTGCTTCCATATGATCTCTTCTCTCTTGAGAAGCTCATCAATTTCTCTTTGTAACTCCTTCCTTGTACTAATATTATCCACCTGACTAGCATCCTCTAAAGCCTCCAAATCCTTAACCAGGTCCCTTAATTTTTTACCCACATGAACAAAAGTATGTCTATTCCACTTCGATAAATCCTTAGCACATTGCTGAAGTTTTTTGGACACATCACTAGCAGATGACCCATCTTCTCCCAACCAAGCTCAGCTAATCACATCTTCACACTTCTCATGCTTTAACCACATAGCCTCAAACAAAATGGTCTTGCCATTTGTTGCCTATTACACCTCAATTTCTTGGTGCCCACAATGATAGGGAGGTGGTCGAAGCTAATTTAGCAAGATGAGTGACAGCCGAATAAGGGAAAATCATTAACCATTATTCATTAACAAGAAAATGGTTTAGTCTCTTCCTTATCCTAGTACTCTTACTTTTACCATTAACCTAAGTAAAAAAAGGCCCTTGGAATCCAAGATCCTCCGAGCCATAACTATTTAATGCTCCTCGAAAAGCTTCTAAGACATAATCAATTTTTATCCAACCACCTTCCTTTTCATGATTAAATAAGACCTCATTAAAATCCCCAAAGCACAATCATGGTCTCTTCAACTCCTTCAAATTAACTATCAAATCCCAATATAAAGACTTGTTACCTATTTCAAGCCATCCATATACACCTAAGCCTCTCCATCAAACACATCCATCCTCAGTCCTAACTAAAAAATTGATATAATGTTGGAAAAAATTAAGAATTTCAAAATTGAGTTCCTTTTTCCATCCAAGAGTTATCCTGCCTTTCCCACCCAAAGGATCAATACTAAAAAAATAATAACTGGGGAAACATCTTTGAATACCTTTAAATTCACACATACGTAACCTCGTTTCCATTAAAAACACAACATCTGGGTAATGAGTTCTTATCAAGAACTTGAGGGCACGAACCATCTAAGGATTACCCAAACCTTACAGGTTCCAGCTAAGGCAAATCATGGCTCCCGGTGGGGCTGGTGGCCAGCCTTCGCCAATCTCATATTTTGACATATGTCTCTCAATACCATTTTACAAACCCTTTTGTGAGAACCGGTATTATCTACTTCTATTGCATCATCAGCTTCCACTTGTTCACCCAATTTTCTTTTCCCCACCCATGTTAGCTGACATCCTTTACCATTGTTATTATTGACTAGAGGCATAATCTTAGTACTCATTTTACTTCTAGATACCATGTGCTTTCTCTCCTTGGGCACTGTATTGAGCACACCACTCACATCTCCCTCCTCAAGACCTACAATCTTGATTTTGCCCATTGAGAGAGGAACCATGTAAAGACTGCTAGACACATCTTCTGCTTTGTCAGCCTATTGAGGCTTATTCCCCATGGACTATCTATGAACCACATCATCCCTAACTCCCTTATCATGTATCGACTGTTCACTGCCCTCAATTAATCCCTCATCATTCCTAATCTGACTATGGATGCCATAACTACCCTCTCCAACTACAGTAACCATATGGGCTCTATGATCCAAAATCACTTCACACAATTTGGAATTATTATTCAAGTTAGAGTCCTTGAGTCCAGTAGTGAATAGTTAACATCTCACATCCATAGATTCTCCATCAGTCGAGGACTTTTCATAACTTTTCTCTTTACTAGCAGATTTATTACCTTGCGAAGAAAGAGATAAATTTCTTCCCCTTAAAGGAGTGGCACGGATACTCTTTGCAAAAGGCCAATCATCAATTTCAGGGTAGTCACGTTTTAAGTGCATATTTTGAAGTAACACTCAAAGATCCAAAAGGTAACTTATGAGACTTATTACATGAGCAAGATGAGTAAAGTGAACTAGACGACTAAAATTTTAAAGGAAATAATTTGTCGAATGACAGATGATGATGAGTGACCAAGTCTATGGTGCCAATTTGCAGTGAAGGTAGTAGAAGCTGAGAAAAGTGTTGAACTCAGTTGCGGCCACATGTAAATGCCATCTCTATTCCGACCATGCAGGAGTGGTACCCCCATAGCTAGATCCTTAACAGTGAAAGATAAAAGAAAAAATTCAATGGAGATATTATTGGATAAACTTAATTGAGAAATTGAAATAAGGTTTTTTTTTTTAATGAAGAGGGAAAAAATGACACTCAGGCCTTCCAAATAGGAACCTAGCGCATATGGGAGATCCCAAGTAAATAGTGTTGAAGCTAGTGAAAAACTACTGGAGATGGAGAATACAATCTGTAGACACCAAAAGGGAGAAAGTAGGTCTGCTTGGCCAAGGCATCAGCTATAAAATTCGCTTCTATAAACACATGATGAATCGCCACCACCCATTGACGTGATATGAGCTTCATGATCTCCGAGATCAAATCTTAATGAGCATGAGCTTGCTCATTTCTATTACTAATCAACTCACAAGCACACTTATTGTCAGTTTCAAGTATGACCTTCCCAGCTCCTAACTCCCACGCAAGACGTAAACCTTGAATAATACCCCAAAGTTCAGCTCGGGTTATGGAACATCTGCCAACATTCATGGTGAAACTAGTTCACCATCGCCTGAAAGAGTCTCTAATGACCCATTTGTATTAACCTTCCAGACATCCTCAAGAGGAGGAGTCCAGAAGACCACCACTTCTTCATACCTCTTTTGCCCCCTTAGATAAGTCTTTCTCCAATTCCCAAGCCATGATAATCTCCTTCGTTCTTCTCCTAAGCTCAACATCCGACTTCCCTGTCTACCAGCAATTGTATTGAAGATGTCTTCATTCCTCCATTTCCATAGGGACCATAGGGTAACCCTAAATAGGATTTTCCAATCACCTGCCACCTGAAACACAGAAGAATTACAGATATTAGTTACTAACCATCTCTTAAAGTCCATAGAGAAAAAAGCTTGTCTTTTTGCCGATGGTAACAGATTATTCCAAATTATCCTTGCTTGAGGGTAGTCATGGAGCACATGACACAGGGATTCACTATGTCTATCACATCAAAAGCAGTAATCTGAAGCGGTTAAGTGCCTTCTCATGTGCTCTCCTTGTTGGTCAATAATTTTCCTTTGAAAACCAGCCAAAGAAAAGTACGGATCCTTTATGGACCGGGCCACTACCAAACAATTCTCCAAATTTGATTTTCCTGACCATTATGACAATCTATGAGATTAAGATAAGCTGACTTTGAGGTGAATTTTCCATTCTGAGTATGAGCCCAATACTTCTTATCAATGCCCCTAGTAACTCTTGGACCTAGAAAAGTAGCAAGAGACATTAAAAAGGAGTTAGGCAAGTATTTTGAAAATAAATCCCATTTCCATTATCCATCAGGTGTAGCAAAGTGAGCTACATTCTTGTCAAGCATTCTTGTGAGGTTAATCAATGGTTGATTCTCTGTCGCCCATACTTTAGTCCAAAACTTAACTCTTAAGCCATCACTAATTGTCCATCTACAACCTCTTTGAACTTTAGGCCAGACAGTAGCCATTGCTCTCCAAAAAGGTGAACCCCCTCTAACTTTGTTAAGTTGAGACTCCTTATCCAAGTATGTATTATATTTAGAACACAACACCTTAACCCATAATTTATCCTGTTAGATAGTAAGGTTCCATGCAAATTTTGTGAGGAGAGCATGATTCAAAGCTTGAAGCCTCTTAAGCCCCAATCCCCCATAATCCTTAGGTCTACCAATCTCATCCCATTTAACTAAGGTAATCTTATTTCTATTCATCTCATTTCCCCAAAGAAACTTACGACATTCCTTTTCAATATCCTAACACAAATTGATAGGAACAAGAGATGACTACATAGTATATACCGGAATAGCTTGAAGAGTGGACTGAATAAGAGTAGCTCTCCCTACCAAAGAAAGAGCCCTAGTTGTCAAGTTATTAATATGAGCCATCACTTTATCCAAAACATCCATATACGCTAATTTAGTAACTCTCTTATAAAGCAAAGGAACACCTAAATATTTGCCCAAATCCAAAGTAACTGAAAACCCCAATTCCCTCTTAATCTCCCCAATCAGCTATCCCTTAACATTTTTAGAGAAATATAATTGTGTTTTGGCCCATTAATCTTTTATTTGAGTACTCACAAAAGAGATTCAAAATTCCCATGATTACCCTAGCTTGATCCAAACTAGGATCCGCTATGAGGAGAAGGTCATCAGCGAAAAATGATGGGATAAAGGAGGGCTACCCTTGCTAAGAAAAACAGGTTTCCAACTGCCCTTCCTCACTTCGCTCTCAATCAAACGAGATAAGCGTTCCATACAAAGAAAAAAGAGATAAGGGGACAAGGGATCTCCCAGGCGAAGCCCTTGGGAAGGAAGAAATCTTTCAGAAGAATTACCATTCCATAAAATCTGCATAGTAAGAGTGGTTATGCATTCTTTGATCATATCTCTGAGTTGGGAAGGAAGCCCGTAGCCATAAGAGTTTCTAGGATGAATCCCCAATTCATACGATCATAGGCCTTTTCTAAATCCACTTTAATCAACATAAAGCCCTTTTTTCCAAACTTCTTCCTCATAGAATGAATGACTTCCTGTGCCACAATAATATTGTCAATAATACTTCTCCCAGGCACAAAACTAGTCTGAGTAGGGTTAATAATATCATGGAGAACCACTTTAATCCTATTAGCAACCACTTTTGTAATAATCTTATAACCAACATTGTAAGGACTAATAGGCCGAAACTGAGAGATATTCTCAGGGTTCTCTTTTTTTAGGATGAGCACCACCATGGTGTTATTAAGGTCTTTAGGGATGTTCTCTCCAGCAAAAACATTACTAACTAATCTGAAGATGGACTTCCCTACATTATCCTATTGTTTTTGGAAGAATAAGGCTAGCAAACCATCTGGACCAGGCACTTTGAGAGGTTTCATTTAAAACACAACATTCTTTACTTCAGCCATGGACACCGATCTATCCAGATTATACTGATCCATACTCTAAAAATTCTAAAACATACCCAACACTCCAATAAACTAAATAGACTGACTCTCTAAGAAGTAGAGAGATTTAAAATAATAAACAACCATATCCTCAAGCTGTTTTTTTATCAGAACTCCAAGAACCATCCAGTAACGTTAGCGAAAGGATCCTATTATGCCTACAACTGCTAATAGTCTTACAATGGTAGTAAGTTGTATTTCTATCCCTATTGACAAGCCAAACAGTACTCGATTTTTGCATCCAGTAGATCTCCTCATGTAATAAAATCTCGTCTAACTCCTTTTTTAGACTATCTTCAAGGTTACAAAGAAAGTCAGAGTTTTTATTTTCAAAGGTAGCCTAGATTCCATTAAGTCTAGACAGAAGTCTTCTCTTCTTCTAGAAAATATGGTCGAATACTTCCTTGTTCCACACTGCAGCTCGATCAATAAAATTCTCTCTACCCTGAATGAAAGTCATGTCTTTGGTCTAGGTCTTATCCACTAGATTAGAGAAATCCTTATGAAAAATTCAAGCTGCAAACATCTTAAAAGGCTTATATTTATAAGCATTTGACAAGGAGAAATTAGAATGTTGGTTGGTAATCAAATCCAATCCTAGGAAGATGATCAACTTTAGCTTCCAAAAAATATTCAAACCATCTCTGGTTACATATCGCCTTGTCAAGACTCTTAAATAAAAAACCTCTTTTCCAGGTGAAACTGGGACCATTAAAACCTAAGTCTTGCAGCTCATTAGTGTAAAACCAACTAGAAAAATGATTTCACCCTCCAACATTTCTTTAAGAACCTCCCTTCTTCTTAGTGGAATAAAGAATAGCATTAAAATCCCCACACAATAACCAAGGATAGTTATTATCAACCCGAAGGTGATCAAGTTGTTTCCAAAGATGTTTACAGATACTTGCACTGGGACTAGTATAAACACAGGTTAATAACATATTAATATCATTTATAGACACAGTAAGGTGAACAAATTGTTTATCAACAGACAAGACATCAATATTCATGCCTTCTTTCCACAAAATCCATATACCACCCGCTTCCACTCTAAAAGAGTAATCAAAACCACTGTACTTGATGAATTTGTCAGTTTTAAGGCCACTAATTCTAGGTTCAAACACTGTAATGATATGAGGAGAATAATTTAATAAGAGATTAGTAAAGGCTCTTCTAAATTGGGGAGAACTAGCCCCTTGCACATTTCAAGCAATAATCTTAATATCCATAAAAGATAAAATATAAGAGAAAGGACGAAGGATAGAAACAACTTATAGGGGAAGGACAACATCCTCCCCAAACTCCATCCCATCTCCATCCATGCTCTCAAAATCGCTTTTGATACCCACAGCTGAATCACTATCATCCATAGACTCATCCTCGTCTGAGTTTGAAGAATCAGAAATGTTATCCTCCATGTCATCAAGCGGTTTCTCTTTCCTATTGTTGATCGGATTCTCCCTAACCTGTAAGGTAGGTTAGGAAATGCTCACTACTTTATGCTTGTCTGGGTCCAAACTGGTTTTAATAGGAATAAGGGTTGAAGTAATCTGGTAATGGGCATGTTTCATATCTCCTGATGATCCCATTTTCAAATAAGAATTTTCCCCCCTTACTTGCTTCTGAAGGCACTTGTATTCTCATCATAAGATTTCCCTTAACATGTAATTTTGCATTCTCACCATTTGCACTGCTCGGCCCACTTGAAAACTTCTCTTTTCTCTTGTTTGACATAATCTTCTTCCCTTTGTTATTCCCTTTCAGATTACTAGCTTTTTCCTTAATCTCCATGTGGTACTCCTCGTTAATTGACCTCAAATATTCCCTTTCCTTATTAACATCTCCTAATATTTTGAAATGAGATCCTTGCAGAGTCTGTTGATTCTCCCTTCATTTTTTTTCCAAAAGAATGCTCCTCAAACTTCTGTGATTTTGGCCTTCCTCTTTTAGCCACTATCATCCATGGACCATACCTCTTAGATTTCTTTACTGCCAATTGATTAACCTTTGCGTTAGCCTCCACTCTGACGCTATCTGATGTAGAAGGGTTATCCGCTAGTTTGTTAGGATTAAATAGACAAATAGTGGTTCCATGCCCCACTCTCCCAACAAAATAGCAAATTTTGGGTAAGCCCTCATACTCCACTCTCTGGATTTTTCCATCCAAAAAAAGTTGAGAAACTAAAGGATTATTCAACTTTAATTCCACAGCTATTCTTGCAAACTTCCCTCTAGATGCAGATTCTGTATTGTAGTCAATACGAACAACCTTACCTATCAGATTTCCAATAAGCCTTAAGGCTTTCTTCTGGTAATAATGCAAAGGCATCCCTGGTAGTCTGGCCCATGCTACCACAGAGTTAATAGCTCCCTCCTCACAGCTAAAATTTGGATTCCATGTTTGGGTCATAAGATAATGCCCTTGCACCATCTAAGGTCCACCTGTTAACAACTCAATTGCCTACTTCTCCGTTTAAAATCTGACTAAATAGTAGTCATTTTCTAAGTCTATTATGGTAAAACCAGTAGTGAATCCCCACATCGAATCAAGCTGAGAGCTTAAGGCTTTGTAGCCTATTTTCCTTCCCAAAAGTCTAATAATAACAACAATTTTCCAAGGGCCAGCCAACCTATCTTGGATCCTCTGTGAGAAGAATATAGAGGGAATGGGATCATCCAAAAGGACCCTCACATCTTCATCATTCCATTCCCACTGTTCATCTTTGTCAAAGAGTTCCTCTTCTATCTCCACTTGTTCTTTCATTAACGTATCTTTAAAGGAAAGTCCCTGCCCCTCGATTGGCTCCCCCTTCGACCTGACCCAAGCTTTCTTCGTAGATGTATCATCCTCCACCGGCAGTGGTGGATCCTTTACCAGGTTTAATGCATGGTAGGAACAAAAAAAACATTATTAAGGGAAAAGGAAAGTTTCAAGTGAGTAAGTGAAGAAGTCTTGTATGTGCTATTCGCAAACCTTTACCATCATCAATTAGGATATCATCTAGACTTGTATACACGGTTGGTATAGGGACCAGTTTTCAAGATCCTTGGTAACATGATGTGTGGCATCCGAGTCTATAAGCCATTGTGATGTTGGAACTGCAATCATAGTAACATTGGTAGACGGAGAATTGCGAGATGAGCCACGTGTAAGTTGAAAGCAAGTTTTTGCAAAATGACCCATTTTATCACAGTTTTGGCATTGAATGGTTGAATTTGATGTAGATTGTTGTTATCTAGGCTTATTATTTTGGTTGTTTCCTCCTCTAGAGCAATTAAATGAATTTTGGCAGGAGTTGTCAGAGTAGAAACGTGATGAAGGGCCTCGTCTAGTTGAATTTGCAGCAATAGTGTATTTTCAAAGGTACCATCTTTCTTCATGAACTCATCAAAGTCTATAAGTTTGTCATGAAATTCTTCATAGGATATTTAATTGTCATGAGCACGGATGATAGTTGTGATTTCATGAAATTCAAGTCCCACGCCATTCAGAATGTGGATGGTAAGATCATCATCAGACATTGAAACATCAATCAATACAAGTTCATCAGCAGCAGCTTTGATGGTTCGAAGGTATTCGGCTAGTGATCTTGTACCATGAGGAGTTGCCAATTTGTCTTTGAGATGTATAACCCAAGAACGATATTTGTTCGCATAAAGGATGGCTAATTTGCGCCATGCTTCTTGTGAAGTCTGTGCGGATGAAACAAGTGACACCTAAGTATCAGTAAAATAAGCAATAATTACATGAAGTAAGAGGTTGTCCTAGCGAATCCATAAATTGAAAGCTGAATTTAGTTTACTGGTATCATTTTCAACTATGGTAGAGGATTGACATGGTTGTTCACCGGTAATATAACCAATGAGATCGAGTCCATGGAGCAGCAATTGAAATTGCACTCTCCATAAAGGATAATTCGTGGATGTCAATTTAAGGAAAAGTTGAGATGCAGCATTGATAGAAATAATTATTTCTTTGGTGTTGGTGTAGAGGTGATTTGGGTTGCTAGAAAATCAACCATGAAAAGAAAAACTCATTTGAGATAAAAACTCTAATACCATATAAGAGAACAGACAAGATAACTTTCATTGATGAATCATTTATACATTACGAGCATTTGTGTAGAAAGTTTGAATTTGAACATACAAGATAATAAAACAGATAATAACAAAAAGATTATAAAAAACAAAAGATAAAAGTGGTTATCCTTGTGCTGGAGTTTATTGTGCTTTGTTCGAATTCTTCTTTCTTACATGAGCCGTCTCATTTCCATATGAAATTTCACCTTGTGTCTTGATCCTTTTCACGCATCCTGCATAAGGAATTGGTGGGCTAATTTAACTGAGAAATCCCCATTTGACGTAAAAGCTTAAGAAATTTGGTCTTCATATTGGCCACCAAAAAGAGGTGAAATTGAAGCAATATTAAGCACCGCATTGATTAGCAACAAATGCCCAAACTCTCATGATCACAAAATTATGAGAATTTAAATTTGGACAAAATTATGTATGTATTTTCATCTAATCTTCATCTATTTTTATGAGAGTTTTGATTCTGAGGCTAAAATTACAAAATTATTGTTATAAATATATTTTAATTTTAATATTAATAACTTTTTTATAATAATGGAACCTAAAATAATAATTTAATAAGTGGAATGAAATTTAATGTCTGTCAAAATATATATATATATATATATATCAAGTTGATTCTATCAATCTTTCAATATTTTTAACATCAAGTTGATTCTATCAATCTTTCAATATTTTTAACATCCGACAAAATAATTCTGCCCATTAATTAAGTGACGAAAGATTTAACATACACAATCAAATTACAAGGCAGTTGTCACTTCATATCACATGCACAACTTACTAAAACATCAGCATTTACAATTTTCCATCATCTAGCAATTAAATTACAAACTTTGCACGTCAAATCAATACTAATAACATCAAACATTACAATTTCTCAATATTTAATGATTAAATTATAAGAATTTTATATGTCAAAATATATATAATTTAATAACAAAAATTTATATTTACAATTTGAATAATAAATTCATTTCCCTGCACAAATTTTAATTTTGCATAGTTTCTTATGGTAAAATCAAAATTGCATGCATTTCTTTGCTTAAATTTTATTTCATTCAATATCGATTTGATAACCATTTTCTATATCCATAAAGAGAGTTGTCGGTTTCAATATTTTTTTGTTTGGTTTTAATAACTCAATTTGATATCAAATATTTACTATATGTAGATTTAATTTTTATATGATTTTAATCTTATTCAAGTCAAATTTTTAGAATTGATATATAATTATTAAGGAAAATTCCTACTCCATCATATATGAATAATTTTATCTTGTCAACTAAATTGATATATGAATACGGATTCTCTTCTAATTTTGTTTAAGCAATCACTAATTTTCTCTTTTGATTGAAAAGTGTTTCATTTTTCTTTTCTGTTAGTTTTTTACTCAATAAATACAAATCTCTCTAATCTATTAATTTATATCTTTTTTGGCATAAATTTGTTATTATTCATATTGTTTTTAATTTTCATTTGGGGGCTTTTTCTTTGCTTGATGCATAGGATTTACTATTTTTCACTAAAAAAAGTTATTTTTTTCTCTTATAAGAAATTTTGTTCGCTTAGATAATTTACAATTTTTAAATTTATATTATTTGTTTTGAATTTAATATTGATATTAAAATAATCAAACTTATTTAAATACATAAAGTTCAATTTGTAACTTAGATATAACACACTTTTCATCAAATTAGCGATTTAAATATTTTATCAACATGATTAGAGAATATTAAAAGAAATTTAAATTATTTAAATTTTTTACTTTTTATACTTTTGTATTTTAATTTTCATATCAATATATATTATCTTAATTACAAAAAGTTAAATATATTAGTATGATTTTTAAAATAATAATAATAATAATAATAATTGCTCAATAAGGATGTTTGGTACACTGACAAAAGGAAGAACGGAATAATAATAATAATAATAATAATAATAATAATAATAATAATAATTGCTAAATAAGGACGTTTGGTACACTGACAAAAGGAGGAACGGAAAATCCTCCTTATTATCTATTTAGTGCACTTCAAAGTATGGCAAATTAATTCCAACAACGGCTTCTCATTCTGTCCTAACTTTGATTTTTTTTATCCCTTAATGGCGGCCAAGTATGAATAAAGTAAAAAAACTTACAAATTGTGATTAAACAAGAAACTTATAATTAAAATATTAAAATAAAAATTCAGTATATTAACTTTAAATTAAACAATATAAATTTTTGTAATATAATATAAAGCTAATAATCTAAGTATGTTTATTTCATACTATATATTATAAAATATCTAAATTACACGAAATAAATGACATTTAAAGTAAAAAATAATATAAACTAAATATTTTTTTTACTTATTTGTGTACAATTAAAATAATAAATTACTTTGGTTCAAAAAAATATATTACTAATATTAAAATATTTGTTATTCATATTCGGATTACCGACGATTTTTTTTGTCGGTAATTCTTATTTTTTTAGTAACAGTATTTACCGACGGATTACGGATAAAAAAAATATGTTGTAAATCTTTCGCCGGTAATCTAAAAGCTGACGAAAATAGAAATTTGTAGGTAAATTTTTCGACAAAAATAATATGTCAGTAATTTTTTTACAGAAAAATAGTCGGTAATATTTACCGACAAAAATTATTTTCGTTAGTACAGAAGAAAAATTACCTACAGAAAATTATGTCGGTATTACCGATGATAAATTAACTGTCGGTAATACTGACAGACCAATAAAAAATTATCTGTCGGTAATACCGACAGAAAATTTTTCGTCGATATTACCGACATAATTCTTATTTTATCAGTAATATTCAAGAAATTGCCGACAGAAGTAAATCTATTAGTAAAAAATAAATTTTTTTTAAATTTTTTTAAATTTTAAAATTTATAATATAATATATGTATAATTTTTTTATTAATAAGAATAAAAATATAAAAATAAATTTAATATTTAAAAAAATATTATATGTAATAAATATTTAAATATAAAAAAAGTTAAACATAAAAACAATAAAATATATATAGCCATATGAAATTAAAATATCGCTGTGCATATACAAAAAAAAATCTGTGTGTCAAGTAGCAGAAGGTGGTGAAGGTGGAGGTGGAGGTGGAGGAGCACCATCAAGCCTAAAGTGCAGTGATGGATCGAAGGTTCTTCGCATGAAATTAGACATAAACTCATTAAGTTACTGCTAGACCAACCTCTGCACCTCAGTTTGCATCTGTGCCTGAATTCGAGATTGAACATGCGCCTCTACCTCCATCTGCACTTGCTCCTAGATCTGCTGCTGAACAGTCTGATCACGCTCTGCCAACTGCTCCTTCAAATATTCGATCTCCTCCCGCAAGGCAGATGAACTACTAGAAGAAGAAGAAGAAGTTGTGCTGACATACTGTGAGCCAAGTCTATACAGCTTTTTCTTCTTCTCTCTACCCACAGCAGATCTAAATAAGCTATTATCGTTAATAGACATGTCAAACTTAGAGGCCTCCTCCCAAGAAGCAATGAAACGATCCTATATAATATAAAAAAGATTATTAATTCTATATTTTAAATTTAATTTAGTAATATTAAAAAAATTATAAAATTATCTTACATTTACATCCTGTGATTGACGATCCACAAATGAACGTCCGTCGTGACTCCAGGTGTGCGTATGCACAAACAGCCTATAGTTGTTCGGCGATAGACCCATGGTAGACTCCTATTTAAAGAAAAAAAATATTAGTTTAATAACACAAAAAAATTATAAATTAAAATATATTAAAAAATATAAATATAATTACTAGTGTAAAGGCATGATCATAATATGATCGGCTGCCTCCCGTATGTGTGGATGGAACTGCACCATTCATAACACTGGACATCCTGTTATGAAAGACAACAACAGAACGTGTCTGCTCCTCGGGAGAGCTCCACCGGGCCTGCAAGTTTTTCCATAATTGATCATCAATAAATGAAGGATGCTTTCCTGCAACCTTCACCTCACTCAGCATATCACTGTAGTGAATAGCTGCCTTCTTCATGAAGGCAATCCAGACAAAGCTATCAATAGTCTGGTCCCAGCAAAAATATTTCTGGAAAAAAAATTAAGATAATTAATATCATATAAATGTAAAATATTCACTTGTACATTTATATTAACTATTAAAATTTAACTTTCTTTTTAACCATAAATTTTTCAAACCAAAAGTTCTTCATCTCCGGAAAGACTGCCTTCCAAAAAAACTCTTATGGGATCCATCTTCTGTGTCATGACCTTCCGAATACGTCTAAAGGAAATCCCAGCTGGATACATCATATAGCTGCAAAATTAAAGAAATAATACACATTTATTTTAAATATACTTATTAAATCTAATTTAATATAAGTAATGTAAAAAATTAAAAATACTTACTCTGACTCCCGAACAGTCAAATGTTGCATCCTACCATTGGTGAAGGTTGCAGGAAAGCATCCTTCATTTATTTTTTAGGATGCTGCAGTACTGGCATCACCAATGTGGGCATATGAAGTTGCCGGCAGAGAAGAAGTAGCAGGATTCTCTGTCTGGGCCGGGTGAGAAGAAGAAGCGAAATCCTCTATTTGGGCCCGATGAGAAGTAAAAGTAGGATCCTCTCTAATCATATTGTTTGTAGCCACGTAAACCATAGGATCCTCAATAAAAGGCTTATATGGGACATCGCGCAACTATAGACGTGGCTAGCCTGTACTACTAGAACTTCAACCTCCACTGGATCGACCACCAGACCCCGATTGATCTAATCCTCTTCCATGTCCGCGATACATATCTAAAAAAATCATCAATATAATTAATATGAATAAAATAGTAACCATATAAATAAATTTTCAATAAATGTTATAGCTTAATTACTATTACTTATTATTAGGATTCATCGATGTTATCTGATTGGGATGATTCAGATTTAGAGTCCAGTAATGATTCATCCGATTCAGATTCTACCTCCATAGCCTCAACATCCATGAGTTCTCCAGTTAGATTATTTAAAGGACCCAGATCCCTCTCATTTGTCCTATCAACCAATTGTACATTTTTAAGACTATCTTCTTGAAATGCAGTATCAATCTTCTGTTTATTGGCATACTGTTAGGGTAGATCAATCTGTTATCTTGCTTTTATTTTGCAAATCGAAAACCAATTAGATGCATCTCACCTTGTACTAGGAAAAGAAATGTAATATACTTGGGCAGCTTAACTATCGAGTATGAAAGG
Organism: Garcia nutans; assembly: GCA_947685225.1. Classification (NCBI taxonomy): domain Eukaryota; kingdom Viridiplantae; phylum Streptophyta; class Magnoliopsida; order Malpighiales; family Euphorbiaceae; genus Garcia; species Garcia nutans. The sequence goes on from CANTUV010000025.1 coordinate 9,944,598, forward strand.
TTCATATTTAGCATATGTCCTCCTTCTGTTCACTTTCACCAAATTATATACTGGATGAACTCTTATATCATTTATGGAGTCATACCAGTCACATTTAAATATTACCACCCTTTTAATTGTTAATGCCGGATATTCAACCTCTACAATATCTATTAATCGACCGTAGAAATTAAATGAGTTTTCACTATAGTTTGACCCCTTTATATAAATATCACTATTTATGGTTGCTCTCAAAGTATAGTGAGATTTAGTATGGAATTTATAACCGTTAACAAAATACACTTTATAACATCTAACAGTTGGTAATAGACCATGGGCCAAATTCTTCAAACATTTTTCAAAAATCATATTCCCATTCTCATTCTCCTAAATCAATAAAAAATATATACATAAGTACAAAATATGGCAAATTGAAGACATGACAATTTTTTAAAATGTTAATACCAACGAATTATACTTATAAATTTTTGAAACCATAAGGGAAAAATATTCTCGACCTCAACATCAACTTGTGAATTAGCTATATTTCCATCTAAATCTCATAAGTGTTCAATGAATATGATGAAATAGTTTATCAAAAATATCATTATCATTCAAATTTTTTTATTTTAATTTTGACGTAAAAAATTCAGTTTCGGATAACTATAAACTTACTAACTTGATTATAATGTGTAACTTCATCACAATTCAACAATATGTAAGTATGAGCTGCACAATATTCTCTTTGTTCTAATCTTTGGTTGGTTGGTTTGCCATATGGTCGACCCAGATATTTAAAAATAGATAGGAGACATTCAGATTAGTATTGTATACCTCCATCGTCATTCCGAGAGACTTCATACAATTTTGTTATTACGTTAGGCTCGAAATAATAAGAACAAAAAGTTGATGCCTCTTCCACTATAAAAACATTGCAAATTGATGCTTCAACTTTCACCTTATTTTTAATATTCTTCTTCAGGTGTCGCAGGTATCTTTCAAAAGGGTACATCCAACGATACTGTACCGGTCCTGCAATTTTGGCTTCATATGACAAATGAACCGGTAAATATTCCATATAATAATAAAAACTCAGAGAAAATATTTGCTCCAATTTATAAAAAAATATTGAAATTTCTTCTTGTAAACGCTCAATTTGAAAAACTTTTAGAGATGTTGCAGTAAGTTCTCTAAAAAATAAACTTAACTCTGTCAGAGCTTCCCAAACTTTTCTTGGCAATAACTTTTTAAATGCAATAGGTAATAATCATTGCATAAATACGTGACAATCATGACTCTTCATCCCGAACAATTTATATTTGCTCATATCAACACACCTTGATAAATTCGAAACATATCCGTCTAAAAACTTCAAATTTTTTATCCAGTAGCATATTAATTGCTTTTGATTACGATCCAATGTGTAATTAGCTTTAGGATACTTCCCAAACATTTCATCTTGTTCCAACTCCGACATTCTACAAAATATCCTCAAGTCTTCTGTTGATTTGACATTATCTTTTGTTTTACCTGGCATATCTATTATCGTATTAAACACATTCTCAAATATATATTTTTTTAATTTGCATTACATCTAGGTTGTGCCTTATAAAATTTGAACTCCAATAAGGCAAATTTCAAAAGAAGCTTTTTTTTCCATCCACAATTCCGACATACACTGCTATTGAAATTATCATTATATTCAGTTACCCTATGAAGCTTCAGTTGCTTAATTTGAAATAACAAATCTTCCCCATTTAATATAGGAGGAGCATCTTTCCTTACTATATCGTTCTTCTTGAAATCTTCCCCATTTAATATAGGAGGAGCATACCTTTTAATATAGAAAGTTTCTGTGATTGTCAAACCAACTTGTTTTACCCCCATTCGGAAGAGTAAATGCTTCAAAATTAGTCATACAATAAGAGTATGCTAATTTATATGCAGTGCTTCATCCAGATAACATCGCATATGCGGAAAAATCACTTATAGTCCACATAAGTGCTGCTCTCAAAATAAATTTTATTTCTCAAAATAATCATAAGTCACGACATCCTCATTCCATAACTGTTTCAACTCTACTATCAATGGCTGCAGAAATACATCAATTTTATATTTTGAGTTATTTGGACCAGGTAAAAGTACAGACATAAATAAATATTACTCTTTCATATACATCCACGGTGACAAATTATAAGTAGTGAGTATTACCGGCCAGAAAGAGTATTGTTGTCCTAATTACCCAAAAGGATGAAAACCATCAGTACATAGACCCAACCTAACATTATGACATTCAGCTGTAAAATCAGAATGTAATCGATTGAAATGCTTCCATACCTCAGAATCCGAGGGATGGCACATGACCCCATCTTCTTGCTCATGCTGATAATGACATCTCATATATTTTGTTGTAGCATTTGAAGCATATAATCTTTAAAGTCTTGGCATGAGAGGAAAATAATACATTCTTTTAAAAGGCACAAATTTTGGCCAGCCTGTAACCCGACTCTGTTTGAATCTCGGTTGTTCACAAAATCTACATATTTTATCTTCTGCATAATCACCCAAATATAACATATACCCATTTTTGCAGTAGTCAACAGTTTTTACTGGCAAGCCAAGCGCCTGAATAATTTTTCTTATTTGGTAAAAACTACCAAACATTTCATTATCCTCGGGTATTATCTCTTTAATAAATTAGATTCATTGATCGAAAGCCTTTTTGGACATATGCTGCTCAGACTTCATATTCAAATAATGAGCCATAGTAGATAGCTTAGTATATTTTTGACACCCGGGCCACACCTCTGTATCCAGTGAATTCAACAAATTATAGAACCGTTGAACCTCAATATTAGGAGTCCTATCATGTTGTTCTTGATGAACCTCACTAGTTCCAGGTATATCAATATTTGGTTCGCCCCAATCAAACACATTAGGGCCAACTGCATCATATACCATTTGTGGATATGGATTATTAAAGGCAAATTCAATTATACTATATTGTTGTGGAATATATTGGTCGACTATATTCTCTTCACCATGCATATTCCAAATGAAATAATTCAGAACAAAATCTCATTTCACTAAGTGGTATTTCACTTCATCTACTTCTCAAAATCTATGATGTTGACATTTTATGCAAGGACAACGAATCTTATTGCCTTGCATATAATCCCTTTGACTAGATGCAAAATCAACAAACTCTTCTAACCTAGTAACAAATGCCATAAAAAGAGTGCGATCTGTATTGAGTCGTTCATACATCCAACTACGTATTTGTTTATTTGCCTATGTATACAAACAAGACAATAAAATTATATCATAGGAATTAAATCTCCTTATATCTCCTTCATAAAAGAGTAAGACCCTAACTCATTCAGAAATCTAATATATATCTTATTTAACATATTACAAGACTTTATACAAATTATGAAAAAAATTCGGGAGCATTTTCCTAAGTTTTCTAAGTACATTACGTCAAATAATATAAATATTCATATATTATTTATGAATATTTATATTATTTGGTATGCACTCAGAGAACAATTTAAGAGAGACACGATAAATTTTCTACATAACTTGCATACTATGATGTCTCACATTAATGTTAATGACCCAATAGATATATAGTGTTATTTCTAAACTGTCCAAATCAGATAATTCAGTAAATTTTTATTTTTTAAAAAAATAAATGAGTAACTCACCAAAAAGATACTATCACATCCGTGATTTTGTAGATCTAAAATTTTGTATATACTCAATATATATATCTAGAGTATATATAACATATACATATAGTATATTAATTGTATATATTGGATTAATACATTACATACTTCATATATTTATTACACATATAAGGTACATTTGATGTGTATATAAGATACACATTACTTATGCATATATGTAATATCTCAAATTTTTTAAAAAGTTCTAATTTTTGAAAATTTAATAAAATAAATTATAATTTAAATGGATAAATTAAATTAATGGTTTTAAATAAAAAATGAAGAAATTTTAAATGAAAAATTGGAATATATATGTGATATATATGTAAAATATATACAACATATAAAAGTCAATACTTTTTAAAAGAAAAGTCAAAGTAAAAGGGTATTTTGGTAATTAAATCTTAGAAATTTAAAATTAATAAAACAATTCAAAAATAAATAATTTTGGATGAAAGATAATATTTTGAGGTTTTAATTAATTAATTAATTAAAAATATATTAAAATAATAATATATATATAAGGTTGAAAATGTGAGTTGGTGGAAAGAGAAAATTATTATTTTTTTCATCTTTTTCTTCTTCTTCTTTCCTTCAAGGCCGATTTTCATGGCTTCAAGAGAGGAATTTGCTTCTTCCAAACTCATTTAATTGAAATATTTACAAAGTTTCAAGTAGATTTTTAAGGCTTTCCTCTTTAATTAATAAGTTTACTCACTTTTTCTTTGAATTTCCATAAAAGTTTAAATATGCGTATTTTGGGTTTTTGAAGTTCTAAGATTTAATTATCTATTTGGATATGGATGAAGTTATTTTAAGTGATTAACAATGATTTTAAGGTTAGATTTAAGAAATGGTTGAATTTAAGTTGAGTTTGGTGAAGAGAGAGAATTTAGGGTTATGGAACATTTGAGTTTTTGAAATCATGAGTTTTAATTGTGCAAATTGGTTCCAAATGTGTTGTTTTGATGCATAAACAAGGATTTTAAAATCAAATGATGGATATAGTTAAGTTTGGATTGAGTTTGAAGATGGTAGTATTGATTTAGGGTTTTGGAAAAGTAAATTTTCAAAAAATGATTAATTGTTTGATTTTAATGCTTAAATCATGTTATTTAATGATATAAGTGGTAGAAATAAGATTGAAATGATTATTGGATTGAGTTGGAATGGAGATCCTTTAATGGTGAAGGTTATGCCATTTTAGGGTTTTGAATATAAGCATGTAGTTAATTGATGTAATTGGTTTAACCATGTTAAAATATGTTTGTAATGATATAAATAAACTCAAAATAATAATTTAATGGGTTAATATGGATTTACTAAGTTAAAGTAAGAAAAGACTTAATTTTTAAAATTTTGTAGGAGTGTTGTAAATTAAGGTTTGATGTTGAGAATGCCTTAGAATGTGATATTAAATGATTGTTTATGATCACATTTGATATATGCATTGAGGGAGGTTGATTTGCTTCATCCAAGTGGTGAAGGGCAAATTTGAAGGATAGGATTAGAGGTTGTTTTAAACTTGCTTTGGGTTGCTAGTGGAAGTATGTACAAACTTTGAATATATTGTTTATATTTGCATGACATTTGGGCTTAAAACATTTTGGTTGAAAATTGTGTTAAGTTACTTGGTTCATTGATTGAGTATGAATAATGTGCTATGACATTTATAATGTCATATATGTGTTAAATGCATTGTGAAAAGTCATTGATAATGGCTAAATTGCGTAGAATATGAAATATGTATATTATGTGAAAATACCCAAAGTAATTGGGTAATGTGTTGTGAATGCAAAAATGAGATATGTGGAATAATGAAATGAATTGATATTGATATTGATAAAAATGAAAAAAATGAGAAAAGTGAGAAAAATGAGAAAGATGTAAAAAATGAGAAAAAAAAAAGTGAAAATAAGGCAATGTGCCTAGATTGAATATGTGACAATGAGAAAGAGATTAATAATGAGATAAATGAAAAAATGAAAAAAAAAATGAGAAAAAGATAATATAATGAGGCAATGTGCCTAGTTTGATCATGAGAAAATGAGAAAAGTTTTGATAAATGAATTATGAAAGATTTTGATAATGAGAAATATGAATAAATTATGTGCCTAGTATGTTATTTAATTTTCAGAGCTCTGGGTTTGGCGGCATGCCTATGATTGCCTATGGGCGAAACGCTGGAATGGTAAAAAGACCGGGTTGTAAGCCAGGCCAGCTGATAAATATGATATTTTTGGGGTGAAAAGACTAAGTCGCAAGCCTCAAAAACTGTAGCAGTCTAGCCGGGTTAAGGACTAAGATACTGGGGCCTAAGTGTCTAACCGGGTTGAAGTCCAAGAGACTGGGACTATTATACTATCCATGGATATATTGCCTACGGGGCTAGACACATGGTGTCATTATGAACCAAAGCAGTAACTCTAAAATTTGAATAGCATATTAAATCCTTTTGGGCCCATGCTTGTCTTTGCTTTAATGTGAATTATGAATTGTGATACAATTGAGCAATACAATGAGATATAATGTTATGAGTTGTGATATACATATATATGTGTGTGTTGTGCATTGACATTACATTTGGACTATATTGTTATCAAAGTTTGTACCACTAGGCTTCGGCTTAGCGTGATTGTAATTCGTCTCGCAGGTGTCATGGATGATTTGATAGAGCCGGAGAGTTATACTAGACCTGGTCGCATCTAGGTTTGTATTTATTGAGCTTGAAGAGTTATTTTTGGGTACATCAAGATCAGAGTCAATTGTCAGCATGTAGATATTTGATATTACAATATATTTTGATATTATATATGTTATGATATGTTTTTGGAAGTATATAACATAAATTGTAAAAAATATTTTAAATAATTTATTCAGATGAGATTTTATATGTGTTGTTAATTTATATATCTATATATAAGTATTTTGAGAAAATATGGAGAAATTGAGAAGTATTGGTGAATTAATTTTTATTGGGAGTGTTTGCTTTATGCATGTTGTGTTTTGTTAAATTTTGGGAACGTCCAAATTACAAACAAAACTCTGGTGAATTTTTTCCAGAGGTTTTCATATAAAATATTTATTTTGAATTCTTATAACAAATAAAGAATATTTTTATACTATTTAATTTATATATTAGTATTTGAAATCTTAAAACAGAAATGTGAAAAATTTTATTAAATGGGTCTGTCATATTTTTATACCGTATATGCGTATTTTACATATGCTGAAAATATGTATTGTACGTATATAGGATATAAGGGTGTTACAGATACTATAATTTTTATTTTTTTATTTAAATAAAAGATATTAACAATCAATATTGAGGTAGCATACTCTTTTTATATTCTAACCTTATATTTACTCATATAATTTTAGAAACTATGACTAATCATACTCATAAGGTCTATAAAGTGTTGAGATTTGTTCTACATTAAATGAATTTTTTTTATTGGATTAAGTGTTGTGCTTGTGATATTTATCACTCATGTATATTATTATTCCTATTGCATTTATTATGTACTTTATAAGTAATAAACTTGTTTTATTATTATTATTGTACTATTAAAATATTTTCATTATTTTCTTTTTTTAGTCTTGATGGTTGCATTGCTGTTGCTTTGAACTATGTTCTAAGATTGTTGTTTAATAAATAATATATCGATTAAAGAGTTCTATAAAAAAATTTATTATAGATATAAAATTATTAAATTATTTCTACTATATTATGTGTGTTTAATACTAATTCCGTTATTTATTATTTTCTAATTTGATCATGTGTCACGTTTCTTTATATTATATTTCTTTAAATATTAAATACAATTAATTTCTCTAAATATAATTTTTTTTAGAAATTACATATAAAAAATTATAATAATCATCTAATGCATTTATTTGGGCTTCTATATATTTTCTAGTAATTTTTTTAAAAAATTTAAATAAAATATCATTTTATTAAGATTTATTTTTGTAACATTAAAATCAAATTTGTGTGAATTTCATCCTTCTATTTCTTCTTTTTTGCTACATTAGTTTCTTTTTAATTTTTTCTGATTTAATTTATAATCAGTATTCTGCTATCAATTATTTTATTTTTTTCATAAATATATATTCTGAGTATATTCTACGTACTATTTATTTATTATTTGCATTCAACTAAATATTTGCTTAATGGATTTGTTATTAACTATATATTAGATTTAACTGCAAATAATTGGGATACTAAATTATTTTTACTTTATTTCTTTTACCTAAGTAATAGTTCCTATATTTACGGGATATACAAATTTTGTATATAATTTATAATCACGTTGATTTATATGTTAAAAATGTACTAGAAATGAAAGAATTATTGTTATGTATGTTAAAAAATATAAATTTTGAGGGCTATAATTATTAGACCTCGTATTTTTTACTATTAATATTTTTTACTTATCCAATTTATAGTATAAATTTATAATCAAATTATTCTTTTGATTATACTTTAAATGTCAGCAAATCACAATTCAATTCGTCTTTATCATTTTCTTGTAAATTTGTAAATTTGAAATTTTTTTTAGTTCAAGTCAAAATAAAATGTATTTTATTACATCGCATTTTATTTTAATGTTCAAATTATCGGATTATTAAAAAATTATCGCGCTTATTTTTTGGTAAAAGTATTAAAATAACAATATTTATTCAAATCTATAAAAATAAAAAAAAACATATATAAAAAAACATATACATATTTATATGTAAAAATTCATGTACAAATACATTAAAAATATTAATAAAAATATTTTATAATTTTCTATTATTAAGTATATATAAAATCAAGATTTAATTGTTTAACCACAACCTAACAATCACTAAAATAAAAAAAATACTATTAATTAATAGTATAACCTCACGTTTTAATTCACACAACTAATTACCTATAAATCAGTAGGATCACAAAATATACCCTAAATTATATACATTTAAACTAAACTTAAAATACAAAAAAATACATCAATTATAATTTTTTAACGAAAAACACGCAAAATTATAAAAAAATCATAAAATTACCTGAAATAAATCCAAACCCTAAATTATTTCTATTTACCAAAAAAAATTAAAAATTATTACAAATATATTAAATTTCTCCAAAATATTTTATATTTTAAAGACAAAATTAATTCTTTATATGCAATAAAATTCTATAATTAATAAAAAAGTATCAAATATTTTGTAAGATAAAAAAATACTTTAATAAAAATCCAAAATCCTAAAATTTTTTAATTAAAAATAAATTATAAATTATGCCAAAATTTTTAAATTTCTCTAAAATATATTTTATAACCATTAAAAAGACCTCCAAATTTTTATATTTTTTTATTATGAAATTTATTAAATCAAATCTAATTTACTAAAATCTAAAAAAAAAAGTCTAATTTACTTAAATTAAATATAATTTACTAAAATTTTTAAAAACCCTAACAACAATTAAATAAGCCTAAAATTTTTAAATTTGCCGAAAAAATTATTTTATTAAGTAAACAATCAATAAAAATTTATTCATTCTACCTCTTATTTTAAAAAAATTATACAAAAATCTAAAACCCTAAACTAATACTATAAACACAAAAATAAATTCTAAAATATAATAATAAATATAATTTCTCAAAAAAATATTTTATAACCATTAAAAATACCTAAATTTTTATATTTGTTCATTCTACAATTTATTAAATTAAGTCTAATTACATAAAATTTTAAAAAAATCCTAACAATAAAAAATAAATCTAAAATATTTATATTTACAAAAAATTTCAAAAAATATTATTAATTTAAATTTATTTAAAATTTTATTTTTTGCCCTAAAAGCCTTATAAATTAAATTTTTTTTGCTGAAATTTAAAAAAATGATTCATTCTACCTAATTATTTTATTTTAAACAATTATACAAAAATCTATAACAATGCACATATTAATTTTTTTAAACAATATAAATATCTTAAACTTAAATATTTAAAACTACCCTAAAAATTTAAACAACCAACAAATAAATATACGTATCAACCTAAATTACACAAATATAAACAATAACAACATAAACCACAAAATTTATTATAAATTAAAAATTCAACAAAATAAAAATAATAAAAAATATTTAACAAAATTATTAAAAAAATGAAATAAATACCTATCACAATCTCCTTCTTCTTCTTCTTCTTCTTCTTTTTTGTGCAACAAGAGCAGCAACCAGATTCTATTTGGAGCAACACCAACAACACAGAAACGAAAATGGTGCAAGAATGAAAATGGAGAAAGCGGTGAAGAAGATAGGGATATTTAACATTTACCAAGAGATTTAAGTGTTTCTCGGTAAATTTACTAAGAGAAACTTTTATCTCTCAGTAAATTTACCGAAAAAAATTATAATCTCTCGATAAATTCATCGACAGATGATTTTTCTATCGGTAAATAACCTTGACTAATTGACTGACTGGCACTAATAATTTATCGAGAGATTTGCAATTCTATCGGTATTACCTAGAAAATTATTTATTTGTCTGTAAATTTTCTTAAAATTCGAGCTATGTTAATTGTCTGACAATATAGAATTACCGACATAAATGATTTTCGTCTGTATTACAGACAGAAATAATTTTCTCTCGGTAAAGGCTTGACAATTGTGGCAAAAATTTCTCCACCCTACTTTTCATTTACCGAGAGACAGTTTATTCTGTCGGTAATTTTCTCTCAAAAATAATATTTACCGACAGATGTGATTTCATTGGTAATTTATCGATAGAAAAAATTTTCTCTCGGTAAATTTATAAATTACTGTGAAATAAAATTATTCTTGGTAATACTGAATTAATAAATCATTTACCGAGAGAAAATGTCTCCGTCAGTACTACCGACAGATATGTGGTTTTGTCGATAAAATTAGCAATAAATATAATTAATAATTATATTGAATTTTTCATGTACTGACAATTAAATATTTTCGTCAGTACTACCGACAGTTAAATATTCTCTCCGTAATAGTAAATAAATAAATATTAATTATTGTGCTATTCATTCACCGACAGATAATTTTTCTATCGATACTACCGATAGAAATTTATTTCTCTCAGTAAAATTAGCAGTAAATATAATTAATAATTATTATGTTGAATTTTTCATTTACCGACAGAAATATTTTCTCTCGGTAAATTTCTATTATTTATCGAGAGAATATTTTTCCGTCGATACTTCCGAGAAAAATATATTTCGGTTGGTAAATTTTATCAATAAATTCACCCGCCATATTTATCGACATAATTTCTGTCGGCAACTGAATATGTCATTATTCTGTTGGTAATTTTTTAATTTTATTTTTTAGCATTTTCTTTTGGTATTCTCTCGGTATTACCAACAAATAAAATTTTATCAGAAATCCGCTATATTTTTATAGTGTTATTAATATTTTAACACAACTTATTTTATATTTACTTCATTATGCTATAGTTTTTTTTTTTTTTCAATTTGAACCTATGTCTATGTATAGCATCTTATATCGTATATAAAGAAAAGGCATTATAATCATTCAATTATATATTTCAACAAGGGCTTCAAGCAACAAGGAAGTCAGGATTTCAAAATAATGAGGACAATTTTTCTTTTTAAAAAAATCCCAATTTAATCCCTAATTATTCTTCTGTATTCTTCCCTCAATGTTTATTGTACCTTTTCATACACAATTATTATTTTATAAATTTATTAATCTTATAAACTATCTCATTTGTCAAAAAAAATCTAACTAATAAAAAAAATGAACATAATCTCTTATAAAATATTTAAAGTAAAAAAAAATCAACATAAAATCTATTTATATATTTAAAAGATGTACAAAATTATTGTTTATCTACAGTTATTTTACACCTATTTTTCTTATTTTGCTCTTGCCCCTATATTTTTTTTTTCAATTTTTCCATTGCCTCAATATATATTTATATATTAATAAATAAAATAAGAACTTTTGCATGTAAAAAATAAAAATATTTTTTTAAAATTTAATATAAAATATTAATTTCTATTATCAATTTTAATTTATACTAAAATATCGCCATCGCGTAGCTTCGGGGATATACACAATTTAGTTTTTTTTTAATAAGTTTATAATTAAAAAATAAAAATTTTAGATATTAGTATTTTTAAAGTTCTTTAATGTATTGCATTAAAAATTGAGAAAAAAAAATTATTTCATTAATTTAGATATGAATAATTTACCATAAATTCAATTGGATATGCATATTTATACAATAAAAAATATTTTTGACCTACTTTATTATAATATATATAGAAAGAAAAATTATAATCAATTTATTGTTGGATAGATAAATAAAATGATTTATTATTTTAGGAATTAATACAATTAATAAAGTATATTTTTTATTTTTTATTTTTTTGTTGATATAAGTTCAATTTTATAAAATTACTAAAGCTTTTTATAAACTTATAATGTTTAACCTGCAAAATACATTTTTTTAATTATTAGAATTATAATATCTCCTCTTTTCATATTTTTTCTCATTTACAAAATATTTGTGCCTTAATTTTATAATTTCAAATTAAATTTGTTAAAATATTAAATTTATTATTTATTAAAATATATAATTAATTATTATAAATATTTATTTAGAGAATTTATATAGAAAAAATATTTAAAATATATTATAACAGTTAAAAGTAAAATTGAGGAGCAAATAAAACATATAATAAATAAAAAATAATATTTGAAAAATCACAAAATAATTACATCATTTATTTATTTGCACTCAATTGATAATATTTTATAATAATTATATCAATATTTTACTTATTTATACTCATTTGATTATATCTTATTCTTAATTTATGATTTATTTTTTTTCAAAAAATATTAATTATCTTTTATATTACTTATAAAAAAATTAAAAATATGTATAAAAAAACTAAAATATATGTATCTACAACTAAAATATGGATATCCTGAAGTAACGCTATAACATCATTCTAATATTAATTAGAAGTAGTTGTTGAAGACAGTGAAGAGAATAATTTAAGTACCAACTTTACTAAACTCATTTATTATTTGAAAAATCATTAAGTGTGAAGAAAAAATCTAAAGTAACTAATTTTTCAAATAAATAAATGATTAATTTAAATTTATGAATTTAAAATGCCAAATTAGGTTTCATCAAATTTATTTTCCTATAATCTGTCTAAATTTTTATTCTCAATGAATCTAATTCTAATGATTGATAGTTGAATATTTCCTAACATAAGCTTTATTCTTTCTTATCAAGTCATAAAACTAGTAATTGCATTTAATCCTAAATATCTACTTTCATGATATTAGAATAAAAAAAATCCAATAGTCTCGAAGAAAGATTCTCAACAATTCCTCAAGGTATTTCTCATATATATCTAAGCAAAACCCCCTAAGGTTATTGTTCTCTAATCAATATCATGCTTCAACTCTCATTATTCGGACGATTTTAAAATCAAGTAAATAGTGACCAATTATCAATTCCAAGAATAATAAATCAATTAAGAAGAATCAAATCAAAGATTTATATAAAGTACACTATAGTAATAGTAAAAAAGAATCCACCTAATCTCACTTAAGGATTTAGTTCAACATATTTAAATTTAAAATTGAACAAAAATACTTAAAGGAATTTGATAACAACATCATCAATCAAGGAATTTAAAAGAAGATTCTAAGTATTAAAATCTAAAATCGAAAGATCATAAAAGAAAATTTGAAATTGGACTTTAGGATTAGATTGAGCTCGAATGCTAGCTTGGATCTGTCACCTCCTTTCATTCCAAAGGAACCAAGATATCCCTCTCTAGGGCTAGCTACCCCCTTATATAGACTTGCACACTTGAAATCATAATAGATATAGGGCTTCTTGGGAAATTCTCTGAAATTTTGCAGCTGACAGCGTGTTTTGATATGCACGGCCGTGCATAACTGGTCCAAAATAGTCGTGCCTATGTTCCTTCTTTTGGCTGGCTATTCTCCTTTTTAAAAACATAATTGATTTGCTGGGCACGATCATGCCACGCTTCTTTTGCACAACCGTGCACTTTAAACCGAATTTGGAATTGCTCATCCTCTTCAAGGCAGCAGGTTTAATTGTGCACAGTGGTGTCTTCAGCCTTGTGCATATCCGTCTCTTGTTTCTTCATCTGGGCTTCGCTTCTCTTGCTTTTTGATCATGCTTTTCTCTTAAAAATCAATGGTTGAAGTTCTAAATCTGTTTCCTTTCAATAATTTCTTGAATCAAATGTGTCAAGAGTAAATTAGGCATATTTGTGCCAAAGATATATCTTGAAATAAAAGAAATAATTATCAAAACATTACCTAAAAACTAGGAAGAAAACGAGTATATCAGTAAAAATAATAAAATCAAAATCGAAAGCAAGTAGAATTAAAAATAACATATTAAGAAAAAGATAAAGCTTCCAACCTTAAATTATTTCACAATTTTTCTTTTCTTTATTGTGCTTCCAATTTTTTTTTAATCACTTGATTTATTGGATAAGTTCAACCTATAAATTAAACACAACTGTGCACAATTAAAGAGTTTGTCTTTTTTTCTAATTTTTTTTTTCATTTTTTTCTTTGCGTTAAAGAGTATTTTTTTTTGTCAATATTTAACTGTGCACAAAATAATTTTATATACTATTTATTGGGATTTATTGGATGAGTTCAAACAGGGATAATTTTAAATTTTGGATACTATTAATTCAAACAAATTTTAATAATCTATTTAAGAGATTTTATTAGCATTAAAGCAATATGGTTCAAACCAAATTTTATTAAATAAATTAATTTATATTTTTGGGAATTAAAAAAGGAAATTCAAAATCATATTATATATGCATTTAAGTACTTGTTAGATTATACTCTCCTCTTGTCCACCTTTACCCAAAAAAAAAAAAGATTATACTCTCTTCATCTATATCAAATTGCTACATTCAACTTATATACACATAATAAAAAATTATTAAAATTATTAAATAGTATATAAAATCATTTTGAATGAATTCAAATGCTATCTATTAATTTATTAATATTAAAATTATTATACTCTCACTTTATTAATTAACTCATTAATAATAAAAATATAATTAAAAAACTGATTAATTTTACTTGATTGATTGTATAAAGTAACAATTTTAATAAAATAATTTTTTTTGCAAGAGTGATAATTTTATATGGACTAAAAGAGTGTTTAGTTGCAAATTAAAAGTAATTTAAATGAACGAAAATTAAAAATTCTAATTAATTCACTTGCTGGCCATAGTGATTGCAAACAAATACACACAACTTTTTTTTTAAAAAAAAATCATGGATTGAAATAGTCACTAAGATAATTTATCAATTAGCTTGACTTTGTCTAATTTAAATATCTTCTAAGAATTGTATAATCATTTTAAATTTTTTACTATGTCTTTTACCTTGTTCAATCTATTTCACATCAAATGTTAGATTCTCTTGACTTGTATTATCCAATCCTATCCAATCTCATTAATTAATATGACTTTCATATTTACCTTTTTTACTCCATTAAACGACACTAAAGTCTTAGGAACATTCATAAAATCCATGAACTTTATCAAATTAAACCATAAAATTTTAAATCTGAATTTTCAATTCTATATATAGGTTTATTCAGCTTTGCTTGTTTGGTAAGAATTAAACACATAGATTTGATGGGCATTTTTTGAAAAATTAAAAATAACTGTTTAAAATACTCATTCATTAAAATGAAGTATTTTGTAAAATTTTTAAATGATAGATTAAGGGAAGTTTTCAGGGTTGAGAAATTTTTTTTATAATTCATGGATTTTTTTTATTTTAGTTTTTATTATCTGTATGAAGTAATGTTTGAAAATGCAAGATTTAAATTTATTTTATTAATCAAATATAAAATTGTTTTTTAACTTAATATAACAGGTAAATCAAATTGATAATATACATACGTACATTTATATATATGTTGCCTAAATATAGGGCAATTCCAATTGAATTTCTTAAAATAAAAATAAAAATAAAAATAAGTTATAATTAATATTTTAAAAAAATTAAGAATATTTTTAAAAAATTAAGTATATATTAATTGGTAAAAAATTATTCTAATTTAACCAAAATTCTCTAATTTAATTTTTTAGATATATATCTAAATTAAAATTTGGTAGCAACAATTCTACGGTTATTGTGATTTGACTCAAAAGAATGATTAAAAAAAACTGAACAGTGGCATTGACTGTTTGTAAGGGAAGGAAAAGAAAGCAATGTAAAGTGTGAAACAAAAATGGCCTGTTTTACTCATCTTAGCCCACTCTTTTAGAATTATTTTATTTTATTATATTTATTTATTTATTAAAACCCCACCTTTGAAAACAACATGAACGGGAAACGCTTGTCATCTTCTTGGGAACTCCCTTCTCTCTCCCTGTTATTATATATCTACTTTTCTCTTTCTTTCTTTGCTTCTTTGAATTAGTTTTCTTTTCTTTTTCCTTTTCTCTTCTTATATCTTCCAATTATTGAATAGGAAAAAAAATTAAAAATGGTAACCAACAACAAGAAAAAGAAGAAGAAGAAGAAGAAGAAGAAGAAATATGTATGTTGACGAGGCAACATATATATATTTATATATTATGTACATACACCTCCTTTAATTAATTCTGCTAAGAGATTTTCAAGTTTTCCGGTCAAGAATTCGCCGGAGGAGTTACAATTTGGCGGCGTACATGGGAAAGCCAGGCATTTCTTTTTCTTCTTGTTCTTCAATATCTTCTTTTAATTATGTTTTCTTTTTCTTTTTCTTGATGGTTTTTTTAATGACGGATAGTGAAACAGGGAGACACATAATTTTATTGGCAAGAAATTTGTGAAACTCTTAGAATTTCAAGTCAGATTAACAGCAATCTAATTTATTATTGAAATATGCATTTTAATTACTATTATTATTATTATTATTAATCAAATTAATTAAACCTTTATCATTAATTATCATCAAGTTAAATTTATATACAATGTTATTTATTTAATTTATTTTTATTGTTTTTATTTTTGAAATTGCAAGATCTCTAGCTAGCTAGTTTTTTTTTTTTTTGGACACTTAGCTAGCTAGTTGATAATTAACTAAATAATTACTAGGAGTTTCTATAGTGAACAAAAATCAAAAAAGAGAAAAAAAAAATGCAAGATAATTATTCTCTCTCTATATATATTAATTTAATTTAACTGAAATACAGACTCAAAATCTCATATTTCTGAAAATTACATGAAATATTTTTTCATAAAAATTATTAATTTAAATTTAAATAAATTTTTTATTTTGCAAAATTGAAATCTCTAGCTTCTTATATACAATTAATGTATGCAATCGAAATCTGAATCAATGAACTAAAAGATTTTTTTTGTTAAGGAATATTGCTGCAAGAAACAAGAAATTAAGGTGGTTTTTTTTATGGGTATCTATAACAACTATTTCTTGCATTTTATAGTACTAATGACTTCAATTTTTTACTTTTAAATTTTGCTGGTAATCCATAATTGGTTGGTATAGTGTTAAATCGATCGTGGAATTTAAACATATTTGGTACTATAATTTTCATTATATATATATATGTACAGCCACCGCCATAATTTAATTAAAAAAAAACCATGCCTTGTAATTAATTTAAATTATTTAGACAATAATAGCAATTAATTAACCATAACTTCTTTTAATTGTCTGTTGTATTATAATTTTTTTTAATAATGATTCAGTTAATCATAATAAGCTGACATCTGACCCGTGAATTAGACATGGGGAATAATCATAGCACCGATCAAATTTATTATTTATATCAACATATAACACTTAATTAACAAAATAGCCATAATTAATTAATATAATGTTATATTTGAAAATTATTAAGAAAACACAATTGCACCCTGTGAAATGATTTGAGAGAAACTTCTATGCTCATAAAGCAATGACGTGTTAATTAATTATTTAGTAAGTGATTCAGAAATTAAAAAGAAATAAAAAAATAAAAATACAAGTCTTTTTAAAATTTATATACATGTTAAAATAATCTTCTAAATGGTAAAAATATGTAAATAAAATATTCTATCATCTCATATTTTAATTACCATAAAAAATTATAATTAACTTATATTAGTTTATCAAATGAAACAATTTTTCATGGTGAAAAATTGTTCATATTGCATGTTATGCGGTCACCCACCAATACATATAATCTTGCTATACTCTAATTGCCTCGGCGACTCAATTTGGCAATTTATAATCAATATTGTTTTCCTCATCTTTTATAATAATTTTGAAGATCTACACTTTTGTTTCTTTTGTTAATTAATTGATAAATGATATTAACGGCATAAACTTTTACTACTGTATCAATTTTTAACTTTCTGTAAAATTAGTGATTAAAATATAATTAAATTAAAATTAATAAATCTTGTAGTTATTAATAGATAATGAAATATTATCTTTTTTAATATAATCAAGGGAAAAATGGATTTAATTTTTTCAAACTAGAAAATTAAATATTTAACTAAATAATAATCTAGTTGACATTTTAAAAAGAAGACAAATCTCATTTGTTTGCTCTTGATTATGTAATTAAAAGCCATATTGATCCATTGTTTTTTTTTTTAATATGATTTAATATCATTTCGGCACTACATTTTTATATAGGGAATTACATTTGATATTGTCACGACCCAAATTGGGGAGCCGGGACCGGCGTAAGGGTATACCTAAGTACAACCTTAAAAGCCTAATTCAAATTTATTATTATAATGCAAAATTACTAAGTTCAATAAATTTACTCCATAATCAAGTCATCAATAAAAATGATACTATTTAAAAGTCAAGTTCAATAACTAAAACTCAAACTAGATGCAAAGAAACAATCTACTCCTTATTACAAGAAAAAGGGTTCGAACACGGTCTGCCCAAAAATATCCAGAAATCTCTATGGAGTAAAAAAAATATGCAGACGAACCAAAATCCACAACCAACTAGAAGAACCACAAGGAGAACGACCGAGCTCACTAAGGAATATAACTTCAACCTGCAAGTCAATCTATAAGGGTGTGAGCGTTATATATAGACGCTCAGTAAGCTCATGAGAGGCAGAGAAACACTAACACAATTTAACAAAGTAATATATATCAAGTAAACATCCACAATAATTTCATACATGATGTTGTATCGGGGTCTACAAAATATAATATCGTCCTCTTCAACCATATCCAAAAACAAGTAGGCACGTGACCCCAAGAGCAAGTAGGCATAAGCCCCAAGAACAAGATCGATATCAATATACAAAATAATCTCTATAATCACAATCCATATCCTCCGTCCACATTAGACACACCATCGCACATCACAAGAATATTCAATATCATATCAAAGCATTTAGCAAATAGTATACAAATTTCTCTGTCTCCTATTCACATGCGAGGCTAGGGCAAGAAAGGATAATATATCGAAATTAGAAAGGATAATATATACGAAGGGATTATATATATATATTAGTTTAGTTAGCAAATAGCACATCACAAATAATACACATACACCCATGAACTTACCTGGTATCCAAAGAAAGCTTAGTCAAATCCTCACAACCTACTGACCTTGAGCTTCAGCTGGATTATTGCCTAAGGAAAGATAATTACATAGTCCAACAATCAATCCCACTATCTCATCTATCATGAGGGATGCAATGCATGCTATGAATTCAAAAAGACCAATAGTTAACCAACAATTAACCAAGATAATCCAAAATTAAAAACCAACCCGACTCAACTCAAAATTATGGTTCAACCCAATGGTTAAACCAATCGCACCTCAAAATACAAAATCAATTAATTAATTAAAATTTATTAGAACCAGAACCTCAACTCAATTTTTATAACTCATTTATCAAATAATATCACATCAGTCCCTATGCAAAAATCATAATTCATACCAACACCCAAAACCGATAAAAATTCTTAAGTAGTCCCTATAATTCAAAAATTTCCAGAAAATAATTCCATCATTCAAAAACTCTGAAAAAATTCCAGTAGCTTCTCCAACATATAGATAACGTGTGTGCAAAATTTCAGATTAATCCAAATTTATTTGATCCCCCAAAAATATTTTATAACATTCTGGTCCTGTTTGAACCACTAAAAATCAGTACAGCAAAAATCATCATAAATCCTTCACATTTTGTTACAACAAAATTATCCAAATAATTTTCTCATATTATAGATATCAGGATGGACAACATATAAAAATTTCATAATTTTTAGAAACCTCTAAGTCTCTCAATTTAATTTTTAAATTGGATTCATACAACCAGTTACCATACTAGCAGCAGTTGAGAAATAAATTTATTTCGAAACACAAACATTTGAACCAGACCTCAAAATATTTTTTATAAACACCTAACATCATATCATAAAACATATCAAAAATTCAGACCTAGATCAATTACCAATAATTTTTTAAAAATTCGACAAAGTTACTGGAATATCAGCAATCACAGGCAGTAATAAATTTTCACTTTATTAATGAATTAAAAATATAAATCAAACATGAAAATTCCAAAATAAATTTCTAGACTAAGTTTAACATCCCTAGAACAGATCCAAATCAAATTTGGTTACAAATCATAAGCCTATTTTTATAAATTTCAAATCCAAACTCAATAACACCCTTAAACAATTTAATCTATTTAAATTCATTAAAAATCAAAATCAACCTTAAAATTTTATTTTTAAACATCTTATATGTTATACTAACACTAAATAACAAAAATCATGCCATGAGTTTAGAAGAAATTGAAAAAAATTGAAGAAAACCTTAAAATCTCGAAACTGCCAGAAATTAGAAGCAAAAAATGACAGGTCGAGAATCCACGCTGCCACGCCGAACGACACGCGTGGCTCGCCGAACGACAACACCTCCAGCCCGCAGCTCTGCACCGAACGACACTGGCACTCCTGCGCGCGCACTGACGAAACGACAACACTCTGTTTTGGCCCAAAAAATTTAATTTTCCTTCCGCTTTTCTCTCTTCGACGGCACAAGCAATTAGACACTTAATTGGGTGCCCTAACACCCCTATTTATACAAATTTTAGGTGGTAAATTACTAATATACCCCTAAATTAATTTATTTAATTTAAAAATACCCTAAAACTTTTTAAAAATTCAAAAAAATACCCAACTAACTTATAAAAATTCACAACTAACCACAAATTCAATTATTTTCAGAATTATTTTAATTAGTTAATTAATTAGTTTATTTATTTTATTTTATTTTAATTAATAAATTAATAAATACCCGAAAAATTTTTGAAATACAACTCCTAGCAAAATTATACTTAAAATAACTGTAATGACATCACGGTCACCAAAATGACATCAAAAACAGCAAAACGAAACCCGAAAGTTTTTCGACCGCCAAAATGACCAAAATACCCCCGAAGCCAAAAATACAATATTATGCTCAAAACAAACATCTCAACACCCACATTATGAAAATAAGCACCAAACGTTATAAAATATACCTGAATATGAATTGAAGGTAAAATTATCATTTTGCCCCTAGGCTCCAATTTCCCCAAAAATCAAGGATTTTACAATCTAACCCCCTTAAACGAATTTCGTCCTCGAAATTTTACCCAATAACATACTCATCATCAAAACACTCTTATATTTTAAGTTGTACACAAATCCGGAAAGCATAGCTCACTTAGCACATGTTGTTATGGGTGATCAGGCCATAACCCCATAATACTAAGCGCTACAGACTGTTCCAGTTTTGCTCCAGGTTATGTTTATTATAAAATCAAACAGAAGCATTTTCTTTTCAACTTTCACTCATCAACAATCATCACAAAAAGCCAAAACTCAAGTGTTCATGTTAAACCCAAATTAACCAAAACCATTACTAATATAACACTTATCCATATGATACTCATCATTCTACCAACAACCCAGACTTATTCAAGAATGACATCCGATATCAACAAACCAAGATTATTCAAAAAGTCTTCCAATAACCAATTTAATAGCAAACTATCATAAATAATACCAGACAAAACACATATACATTTATGATGTACAAAAGATATAATGATGTAATAATGATGTAATGATATGCATGCATATGGTGCTATATCAAGACTATTAATAAACTACACTCTAACTCCCTTAAAATGATTTCGCCCACGAAATCAATAATGCACCTGAAGACTCAAACAAATGAGGATATTTTGCTAGCATGAGTTCCTCTGCTTCCCAGGTGCATTCCTCAACAGAATGGTTACGCCAAAGAACATTTACTGAAGCCACATCCTTTGAACGTAATCCCTTGACCTGACGGTCCAAAATAGCTACAGGCTGCTCCTCATAAGAACAATCATCAGTAATCTCAATGGTCTCTGAAGCCAGAACATGATTGGGGTTCGATACATATTTCCTCAACATCGAAACATGAAAAGTTGGATGCACAGCTGCTAACTCGGGTGGCAAATCTAGTCTGTAAGCAACATCACTGACACGTTCTAGGACCTCATAAGGACCGATAAACCTAGGAGCTAATTTTTCTTTCTTACCAAACCGCATAACACCTTTAAAAGGTGATACTTTCAGAAACACCCTATCACCAACTGCAAACTCAAGATGCCTTCGCTTAAGATCAGCATAATTCTTCTATCTACTAAAAGCAGTACGGATCCGATCCTGAATTACCGGTACAACCTGGGCATTATACTGCAAAAGATCGGGACCCTCAATACAACGTTCACCGACCTCCTCCCAATACAATGGGGTTCTGCACCGTCTACCATACAATGCTTCAAAAGGAGCCATACCAATGCTAGCTTGATAACTATTATTATAGGCAAACTCTACCAACGGAAGATGATCTACCCAACCTCCCTTAAAATCCAGAACACACAATTGTAGCATATCCTCCAAAGTCTGAATGGTTCTCTCCGACTGTCCATCTGTTTGAGGATGAAAAGCCGTGCTATAATGAAGATCGGTACCTAACCCTTTCTGAAGCTTCTGCCAAAACATGGATGTAAATTGAGCACCTTTATCAGATACAATGGAAACTGGTACCCCATGCAGACTCACAATCCGATTAATATACAACTTTGCATACTGAGACACTGTGTACTTGATATTAATTGGAAGAAAATGCGCTGACTTGGTCAATCGGTCTACAATCACCCAGATCGAATCATAGCCACCAGGAGTCCTTGGCAATCCGACAACAAAATCTATAGTGATTCTCTCCCACTTCCACTCGGGTAGTGGTAACTCTCTCAGTAAACCTGCTGGCTTGTGATGCTCATACTTAACTTGCTGGCAAGGTAAACATTGAAAAATAAACTCCGCAACATCATTCTTCATTCCTTTCCACCAATACATCTGCTTTAAATCTCGATACATCTTAGTAGAACCAGGATGTATAGTGTACTTGAAAGAGTGAGCTTCTTTGAAAATCTTTTTCTTTAAATCATCCACTGAAGGCACACACAACCTTGAACCGAACCGCAAAACTCCTTTTTCATCAACCGAGAATTCTGTGGATTCACTTGACAAGACTTTCTGGCGGATCGTTGACAACTCCTCATCCGTATTTTGCGCTGAAACTATCTCATCAAGAAAATCAGGTTTGACTGTCATATTAACCAACAACACACCTCTATCACCTTTAATTTCTTTACCAGACATATGAAAAGTTAAACCATCACCTAGCAGTTGATGTATCTCCCGTATCAACGGTCTTCTGAAAACTGAAATGTGGGACAGACTACCTACAGACTTACGACTTAGAGCATCAGCTACAACATTCGCTTTACCTGGATGATATTGAATGCTGTAATCATAGTCTTCAAGAAACTCTACCCACCTTCTCTGTCTCAAATTCAAGTCTTTTTGAGAGTATACATAGTTAAGATTCTTATGATCAGTGAAGATCTCACAAGTAACTCCATAAAGATAATGTCTCCATATCTTGAGTGCAAACACAACTGCAGCCATTTCTAAATCATGTGTAGAATAGTTTACCTCATGCTTCTTCAGCTGTCTAGAGGCATAGGCGACTACCTTACCATGTTGCATCAACACGCAACCCAGACCAACGCCTGATGTGTCACAATAAACAGAATACCCCTCAGTGCCTTCTGGCAACACAAGTACTGGTGCAGTAGTTAATCTTTCTTTAAGAGTAGCAAAACTCTCCTCGCAAGCATCATCCCAAATGAACTTAACACCCTTAAGAGTGAGTTTTGTTAAAGGTGCGGCTATTCTGGAGAAATCTTTGACAAACCTTCTGTAATACCCTGCTAACCCCAGAAAACTTCTAATCTCAGTAACAGTCTTCGGTCTCTGCCAATCCATCACTACCTCAATCTTTTGTGAATCAACATGAATACCCTCTGCAGATATAACATGTCCCAGAAAGACAACCCTGTCCAACCAAAACTCACATTTGGAGAACTTAGCATAAAGCTTATGTTCTCTTAAAGTCTGCAACACCAACTTTAAATGATGCTTATGCTTTTCCTTGGATTTTGAATATATCAGAATGTCATCAATGAATACGACAACAAACCGATCAAGATAAGGACTAAACACCCTGTTCATCATGTCCATAAAAGCAGCAGGAGCATTAGTAAGTCCAAAGGACATCACTAGAAATTCATAATGCCCATACCTCGTGCGAAAAGCAGTCTTAGGTATGTCACTCTTCTTCACCCTCAACTGATGATAACCCGACCACAGATCAATCTTGGAGAAAAACTTTGCTCCCTGCAACTGATCAAACAAATCGTCAATCCTGGGCAATGGATATCTGTTCTTCACAGTCACCTTATTCAGCTGTCGATAATCGATACATAGCCCCATTGATCCATCTTTCTTTTTCACAAAAAGAACTGAAGCACCACACGGTGAAGTACTCGGTCTGATATATCCCTTCTGCAACAAGTCATTCAATTGCTCTCTCAACTCCTTAAGCTCTGCTGGAGCCATCCTATATGGAGGCATAGAAGTAGGATTGGTTCCAGGTACAAGATCAATAGAGAATTCAATCTCTCATTCCGGTGGTAACCCCGGTAAATCGTTTGGAAACACGTCCATGTAATCCCGTACTGTCAGGATATCTTCAAGTTTCGCTTCTTCCTTATTCTCATCCCGAATAGAAATAAGGTAGGCATTACAACCCTTTCGCAATAATCTTCTAGCTCTCATAGTTGAAATTAGCTGACTGGTTCCATTGATTTTAAAGCCATAAAATGTCACAGTCTTGCCGGCCTCATATGCAAACACCACTACCTTATCCTTACAGTTCAAATTAGCTCCATGCCGAGCTAACCAATCCATACCCAAGATGACATCAAATTCCATCACATCTAACGCCACTAGATCTACAAGAAGTTCAACATTTTCAACTTTAACAACGCAATCCTTGTATACCTTTAAAGATTCTACCTCCTCTCCTAAAGGTGTATGAACAACTAATGGCATTTTCATAGGTTCAGATGTAATACTCAGCCTAGATGCAAAACTAGGTGATATGAATGAATGAGTAGCTTCAGAATTTATCAATATGTGTGCATCTAAAAAAACAATAGAAAGAGTACCTTGCACCACATTGTTGTCAACTTGAGCCTGCTGATGATTTAGGTTGAACACCCGAGCATAATTCTGGTTTTGGCCCTGATTCCGATTCTGATTTTGGTTCTGACCATTACCTTGTCCCACTGGTTGAACTGCTCTACCATTCTGTTGGTTTCCATTATTTGCAGCACCCTGGTATCCACGACCCTGCTGATACTGCTGACCCTGATAGCCTTGATAACCGCGACCCTGCTGGCCCTGATATCCTCGGCCCTGCTGGCTCTGATAACCTCTGCCTCCATTGTAACCTCGACCACTCTGATATCTGTTACCGTTAAACTGTCCACGGCCACCATTACCTCTACCATAACCATTTCCATTCTGATAGTTACCCCTATATGCTTGATTGCCAAATGGTCTAAACTGAGTATGCTGACCTGTCTGAGTCTGATTGCGCTTAGGAATTGGACAATCTTTGACTTGGTGATCCATCTGCCCACAGTTAAAACAAGCTCCAGTCTTCCTTCTGCACTCTCCCGTATGATGTAAGCCATAAGATTCACAAGTAGGGGCTCTAAGACCCTGTTGCTGGTAGCGCCCACCATTATCATTGCCTCTCTGACCACTATACTGCCCCTGATAACCTAGCTAATTCCCTGGCTTGTTCTTCTTTCTACTTGATTCTCCAGCATCATCCTTCCTTTTTCTGTTTTCTAACTCCAGAGCAGCATTAACAGCCAAATGTATTTCCTTGTAATTGTGACTGGCTATCAACTCATAGTATTTATCATTCAAGCCATCCACAAATCTATCAGTCATAGATTCTTCATCCTGAGACACACGTGTAGCATACTTCCTTAGCTCTTGAAACTGCTCCCAGTACTCAGCTATAGATTTGTTGCCCTGAGTCAACATTTCAAACTCCCTTGCTTTCGCTTTCATCACATTTCGAGGCATAAAGTTTTGCATAAACATTCTTCTGAAGTCTTCCCATATCTCAACCTGGCCTTGGATAGAGATCTTATACCATTCTTCAGCTGATTTTTGCATTTGATGCCCAGTTAACTCTATGGCTCTCTTCTCAGTACATTTCAAAGCATCACAGATCTTCTTAACTTTATTAAGAAATGCTAGAGGGTCTTCTGTAGCAAGATTAGAGAATGTAGGTGGATCAACTCTAATAAATTTGTGCAAATCTAGGTCGTCAGTTAATCCATTTCCTCTAGCTGTAGCGTGAGCATTAGCATTCATATTGTTACCCATGCCTTGAACAATCCGAACTACTCCATCAGCGAGAGCTTCCATAGATCTATTCAATGTCTGCAAAGCAGCCAAATATGCATCTGGGTTTCCTTGAACTGGTACTTGACCTGGCATATGCACATTATCAGGAGTTGGAGGTGGTGGTTCCTGATCTTCACTAAGTGGTACTTCAAATAGCCCCTCATTCCCTGGTACAAAATTCTGATCTTCCATCTCTTGCACATTTTCATTTACCACTCTCCGAGGTCCTCCACATCTACGTGGTAGAGTAGGCTCCTCAACATGAGTGGCTGGCCGATGCTTAGCTTCGAATGATATTCCAGCATTGCTGGTCTCACCAATTAAAGGAAAACGAGTGTTTTGTTGAGACATTGCACCTGCTAGCAGAGAAACAGGTTGGTTAACGTAGAAAAGAAGTAAAGGATTTGAAATGAAGTATCCTAATGATTTCTGGATAATGTTTAAACAAAATCGAAACCTAGGCTCTGAAACCACTTTTGTCACGACCCAAACTGGGGAGCCGGGACCGGCGTAAGGCTATACCTAAGTACAACCTTACAAGCCTAATTCAAATTTATTATTATAGTGCAAAATTACTAAGTTCAATAAATTTACTCCATAATCAAGTCATCAATAAAAATGATACTATTTAAAAGTCAAGTTCAATAACTAAAACTCAAACTAGATGCAAAGAAACAGTCTACTCCTTATTACAAGAAAAAGGGTTCGAACACGGTCTGCCCAAAAATATCCAGAAATCTCTATGGAGTAAAGAAAATATGCAGACGAACCAAAATCCACAACCAACTAGAAGAACCACAAGGAGAACGACCGAGCTCACTAAGGAATATAATTTCAACCTGCAAGTCAATCTATAAGGGTGTGAGCATTATATATAGACGCTCAGTAAGCACATGAGAGGCAGAGAAACACTAACACAATTTAACAAAGTAATATATATCAAGTAAACATCCACAATAATTTCATACATGATGGTGTATCGGGGTCTACAAAATATAACATCCTCCTCCTTCAACCATATCCAAGAACAAGTAGGCACGTGGCCCCAAGAGCAAGTAGGCATAAGCCCCAAGAACAAGATCGATATCGATATACAAAATAATCTCCATAATCACAATCCATATCATCCGTCCCCATTAGACACACCATCGCACATCACAAGAATATTCAATATCATATCAAAGCATTTAGCAAATAGCATACAAGTTTCTCTGTCTCCTATTCACATGCGAGGCTAGGGCAAGAAAAGATAATATATCGAAATTAGAAAGGATAATATATACGAAGGGCTTATATATATATATATATATATTAGTTTAGTTAGCAAATAGCACATCACAAATAATACACATACACCCATAAACTTACCTGGTATCCAAAGAAAGCTTAGCCAAATCCTCACAACCTACTGACCTTGAGCTTCAGCTGGATTATTGCCTAAGGAAAGATAATTACATAGTCCAACAATCAATCCCACTATCTCATCTATCATGAGGGATGCAATGCATGCTATGAATGAAAAAAGACCAATAGTTAACCAACAATTAACCAAGATAATCCAAAATTAAAAACCAACCCGACTCAACTCAAAATTATGGTTCAACCCAATGGTTAAACCAATCGCACCTCAAAATACAAAATCAATCGATTAATTAAAATTTATTAGAACCAGAACTTCAACTCAATTTTTATAACTCATTTATCAAATAATATCACATCAGTCCCTATGCAAAAATCATAATTCATACCAACACCCAAAACCGATAAAAATTCTTAAGTAGTCCCTATAATTCAAAAATTTTCAGAAAATAATTCCATCATTCAAAAGCTCTGGAAAAATTCCAGTAGCTTCTCCAACATATAAATAACGTGTGTGCAAAATTTCAGATTAATCCAAATTTATTTGATCCCCCAAAAATATTTTACAACATTTTGGTCCTGTTTGAACCACTAAAAATCAGTACAGCAAAAATCATCATAAATCCTTCACATTTCGTTACAAAAAAATTATCCAAATAATTTTCTCATATTATAGACATCAGGATGGACAACATATAAAAATTTCATAATTTTTAGAAACCTCTAAGTCCCTCAATTTAATTTTTAAATCGGATTCATACAACCAGTTACCATACTAGCAGCAGTTGAGAAATAAATTTATTTCGAAACACAAACATTTGAACCAGACCTCAAAATATTTTTTATAAACACCTAACATCATATCATAAAACATATCAAAAATTCAGACCTAGATCATTTACCAATAATTTTTTAAAAATTCGACAAAGTTACTGGAATATCAGCAATCACAGGCAGTAATAAATTTTCTCTTTATTAATGAATTAAAAATATAAATCAAACATGAAAATTCTAAAATAAATTTCTAGATCAAGTTTAACATCCCTAGAATAGATCCAAATCAAATTTGGTTACAAATCATAAGCCTATTTTCATAAATCTCAAATCCAAACTCAATAACACTAATAACACCCTTAAACAATTTAATCTATTTAAATTCATTAAAAATCAAAATCAACCTTAAAATTTTATTTTTAAACATTTTATATGTTATACTAACACTAAATAACAAAAATCATGCCATGAGTTTGGAAGAAATTAAAAAAAAATTGAAGAAAACCTCAAAATCTCAAAATTGCCAGAAATTAGAAGCCCAAAATGACAGGCCGATAATCCACGCTGCCACGACGAACGACATGCGTGGCTCGCCGAACGACAACACCTCCAGCCCGCAGCTCCGCACCGAACGACACAGTCACACGCCGAACGATACTGGCACTCCTGCGCGCGCACTGACTAAATGACAACACTCTGTTTTGGCCCAAAAAATTTAATTTTCCTTCCTCTTTTCTCTCTCTGAAGGCACAAGAAATTAGACACTTAATTGGGTGCCCTAACACCCCTATTTATACAAATTTTAGGTGGTAAATTATTAATATACCCCTAAATTAATTTATTTAATTTAAAAATACCCTAAAACTTTTTTAAAAATTCAAAAAAAAACCCAACTAACTTATAAAAATTCACAACTAACCTCAAATTCAATTATTTTCAGAATTATTTTAATTAGTTAATTAATTAGTTAATTAATTAATTTATTTTATTTTAATTAATAAATTAATAAATACCCGAAAAATTTCCGAAACACAACCCCTAGCAAAATTATACTTAAAATAACCGTAATGACACCACGGTCACCAAAATGACATCAAAAACAGCAAAACGAAACCTGAAAATTTTTCAACCGCCAAAATGACCAAAATACCCCCGAAGCCAAAATTACAATATTATACGCAAAACAAACATCTCAACACCCACATTATGAAAATAAGCACCAAACGTTATAAAATATACCCAAATATGAATTGAAAGTAAAATTATCATTTTGCCCCTAGGCTCCAATTTCTCCAAAAATCAAGGATTTTACAGATATAATTTTTTTTTAAAAAAAAATCATATAAACCTAATTGTTAAAATTTTAAAAAAAAATAGGGAAATTAAAAGTCCTAAAAGTTTATACTTTTTAAATAATTAAAACGAATTACATTCTATTTTACTAATTCATATGTTTGAAAATTATATAATTAATATAATTCAGTTTTCATAAGTTTAAAAAGATAAATATTTTTTTAGAAAAGGAAATCATTTTGAAAACAATAAAAGTCAAATAATTCTGTGATTTTGATTTATACAGTAAAATCCACTATTAAAAATTTAAAATATTCATATATCTACACTAAATTCGAGTCTGTATAGATAAAAAGTAAAAAATATAAATATATAATTATGTTATTTTTAAATTATTCTAAATAATAAAATTCATTACATTTAAACAAATTAATTTTGCAAATATAAATTTATTATTTTTTTAATAATTATAAATACTGTTTTTTTTTATAACAGATAAATACTGTTATTTAATTAGATTGAATTTCATCAATAAAATTACTATCAATTTTATTCTTCGATGGTTAATAAATGACCCAAATCCAAGCAGCATATTATTGAAGTGAATATTCCTTAAAATTATTGCAAATTATTGATGCTTATAGGGAAAATCATCACATCACCGAAATGAGGCCTTTGGCGCGCAGACAGTTAGACTGTCACTGTCAACATTCAAAAGAGAAGACTTTCAGCCTCAAAAAATTCTTAATATATCAATTTTTCATTAATATACTAATTTTTATCATTTTATTTATATATTTATATATTTATTAAATCACACGTTATATTTATCTATTTTATTTTATTAAATATTTATATAATTATATATTAATTTTTTTATTTTTTATTTATATATTTTATATGAAACAGATATTTATATATATTTATAATATTATTTTATCTAAATATTTATTAAATATTAAATAGATAAATCACTTATATATATTCATAGTATTATTTTTATTAAAATGTTTATTGAATATTAAATAGATAAATGTAAAAATTAAAGTGATTAATATATTGAAAAATAATTTTTTTTTGTTACATTTAGAGACATAAATATTCTATTAGTAATTTTAAAATCTATTTTTTATTATCTTTTTTGCTGTTTAATAAAATATTTAGCTTATTGAAAAAAATGTAATGTTGTATTTGAAAAATATATAAAAATTATATATATAATAAATTAGTTTGAATGTACAAAAAAAATAAATAATAAAATGTTAGTAGAGCACAAATAAATAATAAAATGTATACAATTAAGAAAAGGAAGGTAGAGGGGGAGACAGTGGAGGCTCAATCTCGAGAGGGTAGCAGTTGTTCCTAACCAGCTCCTTCTACATTTGCTCTTTAAGAGAATGCTACTAGTAAACATACTGCAAGTGTATAATATCTTGCATTCTTGTATTTGCATGAAATTCATTTTTTTTTTCTCTTCTACTCCATCTTTGTTTTCATTTTTATCAAATTTTAATAATTTAAAATCTTAATATTTTTTTGGCTTTGGACATTTGTATTTTGAGAAGTCAGAATCACATAAAAGACTTAAAATTTTTAATTTAGTTAATAATTTTTTATATTCAATTACATTTTGTTCTAAAATATATTATAAACTAATTATTTGATTGATCAATGCAATACATCCAAAAAAAATTAAAATTATTGTTTATGAATGTTCTCTAATCAAGTTTTATTTTTATTTTTTTCAGTTTTACACATAGATGATTATTATTTATGATTTATTGATTTGTACGTGGTTCTACTTGTTAAAATTGAATTTTTTTTATTTAAAAATTATATTATTATATTTTTTAAGTTTTAGGCCTCTAAATAACTTTTTGAGACGACCTTAATAAAAAATATTAATAATTTCTAAATATATACTAACAATAAGACTATACATTTAGGCCAATTCAAAAACCAAATGATATCGACTAACATATAAACTAATTTGATCGTCTAATTAAAAAAAAACAGTTGATTACTATTATTACAATATTAGTCTTATATACAAGCAAAATCAATTAAGTCTCTAGTAGCATTATAAAGAAAAAAAAAACTATTAATAAGAAGACAAACTAAAAATACATTTGTCAAGCAAAGCAAGATTTGGTTTAAGAAAGGTGTTAGATGAGGGTACGGGCATGGATTATTCTCTAAATAAATAAATATAGTGTTAAAAAGAATAAATAAATAATAATAATATTATTATTATTATTATCATTATTGTTATTAAAACTAAAATATATAGAATATAACATTTTTGGTTAATGGCAGAGTGTGTCGGAAGCAAAAGCCCATTTCAAAATTTTACGGCTCGCATTACGCCCGAGGCTTATAACTTGTTGACTTCTTGCCTCTTTCTATAATGTATATACGACTATAAATTATAGGAGTTTTTTTAAAAATATCTTTAAAATAAAAAAATTTTTAAAAATATTTTACTTTCAATTTTAAAAATAATTTTTTTTAATTTTTAATTTTAAAATTATCTCTTTTTTAGCATATATCTTTAATATATATTTAATATATTAAAGGTATATTTTATTTTTAAAAGTATATATTAAATATATATTTAATATATTAAAGATATATAAAAAAAGTATGATATTTTTAAAAAAAATTAAAAAATATGCTATAAAGTATAATTTTCTCTAAATTATAATTACATAATTTGCACTGGCCGTGCATCCATTTAAATTTTAAACTTGAGTATAAAGATTCTTTCTTCCGACATATAATTTATCAAAAAAAAAAATATTCACATCCATATATAGAAAATCAATCAAGGATTTACCTACTAATTATTTTTATCTACAAATTAAAATTTCTTTATTTTACAATGTGCATTTTCACTTTATTTATTAGATCGAATTTAAAGCTTAAGAATATTATTATAAATAGTTCCTCAATCATAGGCTAAGCATAAATATATTCTCTCAAATTCATTTTAGAGAAAAAAAATAATTTTGTTGAATACATAAAATTTTAGTTTGAATACATATTGATAAAAAAAATACAAATATTAAATTTAAAATTTGGATTTTATTTATAATTAAATATCCTTTTGAATAATCTATCAAAAACTTTTATTGTAACACCCCCATACTCTATATAAGTACTATACATATACCTGTTATACATACAATACGTATATAAAGTATAAGAATGTCACTTTTAGTTTCAATTTAAAAATCTTTATCTGAGTTCAAACAATATTACATTAATTTAAAGAACATTTACAAAATCATTATACTTTCAAGAGTCTTATATATATATATATATATATATATATTAATCTCTTTCTTATTTACCAAAACTTCATTTATACATATGAATATATTCTTATAAAAAAAATACAACATAATTAAATCACATATGTATGCATCACCTTCTAGTTGGTCTCGACAAACTCTTACTCTTCTCGTGGCATAACGAAAGACTTCAGATCTACCAACTACTCACCTGCGCGATTACACATTCGCGCTAAGCCCGAGAGTTTAGTAATACAAATAAATAGTATAAACATATAGTACAGAAATTCTAACATACAAATATATTAACCTCATGTACCAATAGTTTCTTATCATGATTTTTCCCTTTTCAATTACACCTTTCATATATCTCTACTAATCTCATATATCATATATACATATGCATATACATCATTTCAACAAATCACCAATCAACGACTTATCCAACCCTTCGTGAAAACAATACTCACAAGTTCCACATTTATATCCATTTTACACATCATATTATATTTTCATAAACTCATTTCTCAACATAGCTCCTCAAGCCATATTCACTTTCAATAATTTACTTATGTATTGTATACATCTCATTCCATGATTATCATCATAAATCACATAACAATACATTTTTCATTCCATAATTCACATTTAAGCAAAGACACGCATGGGCCCAAAAGACACTAATATGCCATTCAACTTTCAGAGTTAATGTTTTGGTTTAATCTCATTTATCATTATCATTATCCCAACTAGGCTTCAAGGATTAGGTTCAACCAAGCTTTAAGGGGAACAAAGCATGCTAAGTATCAACCCAACTTGGCTTCAAGAACCAATCCAACCTAGCTTCAAGGGTTGTAACATCTCAATTAGGCTTCAAGGACTAGACCCAACCAAGCTTCAAGGGGAGTAAAACATGTTAACTTCAACCCAACTTGGCTTCAAGGATCAAGCCCAACTTAACTTCAAGAGATTGTTACTATTAGGCATGCCACCAACAACAAAACTCTGAAAATGAATAACATATTAGATACATAATTCATTTATTATTTCATTATCAATTTCATTCTCAATGCTCATCATCATCTAGGCAAACATACCCCACATATCTCATTTGAATCATCATAGCCAATAACAATGGCTTCACATCTCATTTGAATCATCATAGCCAATAACAATGGCTTCACATCTCATTTGTTTCAATTCACATTATAATACCTCATTATTGAAATATACATAATCAAACACATTAAACATCCATTAAGAATAATCATCATTGATATACACATATATAATTTATCTTATTCTTAGATTTAGAATCCTCAATATACATTTATTTAGGTCATCATTGTTTTAAGTATATTTAAAGTGTAGATACAAAAAGACCTTTGGAGGATCCCACAATGCAAGAATAGAAGAAAAATAAATACAGTAGCCAACACACTCAAGGGACACGGCCAAGCTTGTGGCCGTGTCTCTCAACAAAAATTCCAACACGGCCAAGACTCCCTTAGCTTGGCCGTGTCTCCCTTAAATCCAAAGAACAAAAACAAAAGAAGAAAGATGGAATCAGACAGTAGCAGACACGGGCAAGGGACACGGCCAAGACAGTGGCCGTGTCTCTCCCAAAAATCATCCAACACGGCCAAGTTTCCCCTAACTTGGCTTTGTCTCCCATAACATGGCCGTGTCTCTCCTTAAATTTTGGCCGTGTCTCTCAATAATTTAAAAACCAAACACGGCCAAGCCTCCTTGATTGCATTAAATCACATTATACACAATATAGCATGATTCAAATGGATATAATCAATGTTCTAGGCACATATATTACATGTTTATCACAATATTCACACTATTAGTACACATCAACAATACATTAGATTCATTAACACATTTACAATTTAATGTAAGTTGTACTTACCTTAAGAATCACTCACACCAATCTATACACTTTACCTTCCAAGAACTCTTCACCACTTAAATTAGGGCAATCCACTTCCTTCACAACCTAATCCAAAAACAATGATAAGATACATGAATTCCAATACAAGTATTCACTTATGAAACTCATTCTAAAACTTTAGATCACAACTCACAAATCACATCTCTCTAGGATCCAAACCCATGTATTTTATGTTTTCAACTTCCTTAAACACAACATACATCAATCGTATATCAAATATTCAATTCCCCAACTCCTTTATATTAAACCCTTATTAAACAATTTCAATAATCCATCATCACTCTCACAACTAACCATATCAAATCCAAACTTAAACAATAGAAATCCATACAAGGAAATGAATACTTACTTGGATATTATGCCAAATCTTCAATAACTATCTTCAATTCTCTCAAAATCCCTTTGGATATAATGTGTATATAGATGAGATCATCTCTCTCTCTCTCTCTCTCTCTCTCTCTCTCTCTCTCTCTCTCTCTCTCTCTCTCTCTCGTGCAAGAAGAAGAAGAAGAAGAAGGGAATGCAAGAAGAAGAAGAAGAAGAAGGGAAGAAGATCTTCTCTTCTTTTCTCATACTTATCATATATTTATATATATATATTAATAATAATAATAATATAATTAATTATTTCTAAAATAATCTCCACCACCACTTTCTTCCTTTGACTTTCCTTTCTTCTTTTCCTTTTATTATTATTATTATTATTATTATTATATAACTTACTTTACCTACACCATTTTATACATCATGTATATGTGATGTATATGTGGGTATATGTATATTTTATATATATTGCATTTATATTTCCCATAGATACAACATATATATTCTCTTCACTTCTTTTCTCTTTCTCTTCAATATACACATTAAATCCAAATACAACAATAATTATTCCAAAACTTTTAGAGTGTATTTTGGGATATTACATTTATTCTTTTAGTTAAATAATCAAGTTAATTCATTAATTTTTTAAGATATTTATTTTATTTTTAATTTAAAATATATTAATAGGTGTCATGTTATCCTTTAAGCAGCAATAATTACTCTATTTTTATTGAATTATATTTTATTTTTATTAAAATGTATTGCAATATTTATAATGTATGTAGTTTTCTTTTCAATTATTTTAACGCATTGTATATTATATAACACTAAATATTAATAGTTCTTATACTTAATTTCTTATAATTAAAGAATTAATTATAAATTTATCGGAATTAAATAACTTTTGAAAGAGAGAGAGAGAGAGAGAGAATAAATAAGAGTAGAAAACGCATGGGTAGATGTGTACAAGTACTACTGAAAGAGCTCAAATCCACAGCCGATCGTTCCCACCTGCAAGTTTAGCCTAACTAGTCAGTCGTGTATGTTTTTGTGTTGTTTATAATAAGCCAAATTCGTAGTCTATTATTGATTATCAAGGACAAATTATAATATTTAATTTAGTTATGTTATTGTATTAATTAATTAAGATTAAGATTGTGTGTGTAGCTACGTTGCCTTCTTATCTAAATCATTAATTTTCTTGTCTAAATTTGACCTATTCTCTTTTATAATTGCGGGGAAACGTAAATGGGATATTTGAATCTTCAACGACAAGAAGGAATTTTATACCTCTTTTTTTTCAAATTATGTATAGAACTCTTCATTTATTCACATTGCATAATATATTTATTCACGGGTAGAAATAGTACTGGATTGTAATCGCTGGCTCTCTTAAGAGAGAGATCAGGTGTTTGATTTGGGGAGGCGACTCTTTTGGGAGCCAAATAAATAAATTATGCTTGAGGGCCCGTGAGGGCAGTCCAGTACTATGGCGGCCTGCCAGGTTAAGGGCTGCGACTACGGTTCACCTACGGGAGAAAAGACCTAATAAACCACTGCCGTAAGACCGTGCAGGTGGGGTCGTTACATGAGTGTTGTAATTTAAGTTGATTATTTATATTTTGGTTGTGTTTGATTTTTAAGGTTATTTTAACTAATCATAATATTATTTTAGAAAATTTTAAAATTTTCATAATATATTTAGAAATATTTTTTTACATTTAGAATTTATTTAGAATATTAAGTTTTTTTTTAAATATTTTTTTGATTTTTTAAAAAAATTTAGGAAAAATTGATTTATTTTTATAAATTTCAAAATAAAAATTATAAAAAAAATTAAGTTTTTAAATTTATCTATTTAAACACAATATGTTTTAAAAAATTTTAAAATTATTTTATTTTATTTTTATAATTTTTTTGGTAAATAGAAATATTTTAGGGTGTTAGATTTTTTAGGGTATTTTATTATTTTTTAAAAAAAAATTAGCTAAAATCTATTTATTTTGATAAATTTTAGAATAAAATTAATTTAAAAAATTATTTTTTAAAAAATTTATTAAATAAATAGAATATGTTTTATGAAATTTTTATTTTTTTATATTTTTAAAAATTTTTTGATAAGTAGAAATATTTTAGGGTGATAGATTTTTTTAAGGTATTTTTTTATTTTTTAAAAAATTTTAGGTAAATTTGATTTTAAAATTTTAATTATAAAAATAAACTAAAGAAAAAATTTATTTAATTAACCAAAATAATACTTAGGGAACTTTAAAATTTTCATAACATTTTT
Organism: Garcia nutans; assembly: GCA_947685225.1. Taxonomy (NCBI): domain Eukaryota; kingdom Viridiplantae; phylum Streptophyta; class Magnoliopsida; order Malpighiales; family Euphorbiaceae; genus Garcia; species Garcia nutans. Next base: position 9,982,549 of record CANTUV010000025.1, read on the forward strand.
AGAAATTTATTGGTATTTAAAAAATTTTTAGGGTAAAATTTTTTAGGTATTTTTAGTAATTTTTATGGTTTTTGTTAAAAAATATAATTTATGATTTTTTTAAATTTTAAATTTAGCGTAAACTTTTTTTTATAAATTTTTAGCTAATTAGTTTTATAAATTTTTAGCTAATTAGTTTTAAGATTTAAAATATATGGTTATTTTATTAATTTATATGAAATAAGTGTTTAATTTTTTTGTTATTTTATAGAGTTTTAGTTAATCAGTATTAAGAATTAAAATTTTATGGTTGTTTTATTATTTTATAGAAAATTAGTGTTATTTTATGGATTGTTCAGCATCATATTCAGGAGCAGGTATAGGTCCAGATGCAGAAGCATGTTCAAATTCGCATGCAAGAGAAGATGCAGAACGAGGTATAAACGTTAGTTCAATAGTAACTTAATGACTTTATGACCATCTTTATGTTAGAAACCTTCGATCTATTCGAGATAGTTTTTTTGGGTAGTTTTCCTCCACCTCCACTTCTACCGTTTCCCGCTTCTACTTGATTTTAGTTTTTTTATATGTATTTTATATTTTAATTTTATATTTTTATATATATTTTATTATGTTTATGTATATTTATTTTATACTTGTTCATTATTAAATTTAATTTTTATTTAAATATAAATTTTATTTTTATATTTTTTATTCTTTTTAATATTCAATTACTCATATATTTTATATATACATTATAAAAATAAAAAAAATATAATAATAAATATATTTTAAAATTAAAAAATATAAAATTTTATAATAAAATTTTTTTACCAACAGATTTAAATAATTTATCGGTATATATATTGCAGACATAAAATTTTATCGGTAATATCAATAAAATGAGCGAGATTTAATTTTGTTTTGGAATTATCAACTAATTCATTTTCTCTTAGTAATTCCAATAAAATTTTCTTTCGGTAATATACCAACATAATTTTTTATCGGTAATTACCGACATAATATTCTCTAGGTAATTTATCGACAGAATTTTCAGTCGGTTTTATCAATAAAATTTTCTATTGGTATTATCGAAAGAAAATTTTTTCTCAGTAATTTATCGACAGATGTTTATTTTTGTCAGTATTTTCATTACCAGTAAAGGATATCACTATATAAATTTTTTGTCAATAATCTATCAATAAATTTAATTATTGATAAAAAATAAGAATTATCGATAAATTTTTCATTACGATTTTTATAGTGAAATTAATTTCTGAAAATAAAACTTAAAGGAAAAGTAAATCCTTGATTATTGGGAGGACCAAAGGGTCCACTTATTTTGACATATCTTCTTAATGGGACTTGGCGTGTGAGAGAATAGTGTTTTCTATCACACCTCAGTTTAAAATCTTAGAGACTTTCTTGAGTTTTTTTTCATGAGAAAGGAAAAAAGAAAAGAAAAGAAATGATTAGTAAATATTTCTTGTTTGAAAGTTAAGGATAAGAAAAAGTATTATCAATTAAGGAAAATATAGTATTATAAAGTTATCCCTTGACTTAATATTTTTGTTCAAACTAATTAAACTCTCAATCCATGCATAACTATGCATCCTTACCGAGCCATTAGCTTGTCTTTACCAAACCATCGACTCCCTTAATGGAATTGGTTCGACTTACTTTGAAAGATTTGTTTAATAACTTTCATGAGAGAATCACAAGAGAGCATGACATGATACTCCAATAAAAAATTTTAAAACATCTTTTTTATATAGCCCAACTAGTATTTGAGGAGCCATAGTTTCCAACACCATATATTGGGATCGAGGCCAAAATTACTCAAATTAATTTCCGTAATAATTTTAGTGAAGAAATCATTTGTAGGCTAATATCACATTCTAATCTAAAATTTAAAATAATATTTCATGGATTTTTTTAGGCATATAAAGGGAGATATAACCTCAAAACATTACATGACAAACGCTCAAGCTCAATTATACGTCATTCCAATTAAATCATGATGCAACCAATTTAATTCCTTTTGGAGAATCGTCAAGGTTTGAAGGCATATCAGAAAACTCATAGCATGTCCACTCATCCAATCAGCTGCAAAATTTACTTCTCAATAGATATAGTTGATTGTCATCTGTCAATCCATCTTTCAAAGGTTTTTGGATGCTTATCAATAATATTGTATTACCATTATGATAGGGTTTTTTGCCACTACTGAACTTAATAACACACTTGGTATCAGCTTCTACCTCCAATATGCGAACCTCCCTGTCTCACGCTAAAAGGAATACCCCATAATTCTATCTTTGTAATAGAATATTTCTCAATATTCATAACAAAACCAGCGACCCAAGCCCCATTATGATCCCTAATTAATTCTCTTGCACTCACATTTTGTCTATTGTTTCTGAGGAAACCATCCGAATTTAGTTTGTATTTGGCCCATTGGGAAAGGAAATCAACCTATCACTCAATCAGTCTTGATCGGTGAGGGGCCATTAAATGATCTCTCAACCTCCTTGGCCATGCAGAATTCATGCACTCAGCTTTGGATATTATGATGATATCACGCAATCTCGTAACTTTGCCCTCAAACTGTATGAAGGGCATTTTTACATTCATGACTGCATCTGGTACATCTAGGAGAGGAAGATAATTGGCATCTCCATCTATCATTAATCCTTTTCAATATGGGATTGCATGTACTTGGGATTACATATACTTGATCTGGGCACTTTATTCTTGCATACTATCCTATTTCAGCTCATGAACTTCTCCATCATGTTCTCTCCCAATTAATCAAATTAAAAAAAAAATAGAATATCACCACAAAGGCACGTGCGAGCACACACACATAATAATACAAAATGATTAACATTTTCGTTGAATATTATCTCAAGTAATAGGAGTGTCAAAATAAGTTAATGGGTTGTATTTATATCATATTAATCCACTCATATGATATGATTAGGGTGGATCATGTCTAGATATCTCAATCCTAATATAATATAAAATTTAAACAAGTTACACAAACACAATAGTGTAACACATTTGTTTGAATAGATTATATATGATTCCTAAAATCTAACACAATCTATTTAATTTATGTAATATTTATGACTTAAAATAATATTATATTTTTTACCTAATCAATTATAATATTATTCATAAAAATAAAATCATTATTAAAATATAAATATATTGCATAAATATTCTTCAAAACATAAAAACAAAAAATATAAGATATAAGCTAATTTGCAAGAGATTATGACTGTATTTTAAATTTTAACATTATAATTTAGTAATAAAAAAAAGAGTAAATAAGACAATATTATGCTATCAAAATAAGTTTTGCAAGAAAATCTTTTGGAAAGTAAATATAAAATTAATTTTTATTTTTTAGATCAAATAATAATAAAATAATATATTTTAAATTTTATTAAAATTATATTATTTTAATTAAATAAATTATAGCATATTCATATATTAATATGCTCATTATCTATTTTAAGTCGCATTATAAATACATCGACCTTATTAATCCGTTAATTTTATATATTTTATTATTATATTTATTTTTCATCATAACCCAATCTGAAACCCTAGCAAGTAATAACAATAGAGCTTTTTTTAATTTATTCATTTGTTGTTTTACATCATAAGTTCATAATAAAAAGAGAGTGCTTAGGAAAAGGATGTAATAGATTTATTTTGTTTGTTATTGTTTTTGAGTTGAAGTGGATGTGTTAGTTGAATGTAAAGAATTAAAGATGTTAAATGTCATAGCCCAATTTACATGATTGTTGGTCTTTTTCTCAAAATTAAATGGGTCATATTGCAGACCCAACAAAAAGTGGCCCTTTTTTCACTATGCAACAATCCAACAACAAAAAGTGCAAGAAAATAGTTTAATCAAAGTTGACAAAAAAATCACAATTATATTTTTGCAAATAAAATAGATTCATTACTAAACCCTTTAAATATTTTATAATAAACATTTTGCTCATATTGTTTCATATTTAATAAATTTAATCCCTAAACATTATTAATAACCTAACACTTGTTACATATTAGATAAGAAAATATTTAAGTCAATTATTTCATTTATTATAATTTAGATAATTAAATCAGTTAGAAATAAAAGAAAAGCAACTTTTTGTTAAATTATTAACTCAATCAAATAAAAAATAAATTTCTTATCAAACGATTAAGTTTTGGCAATTTAATTTGGTCATTCAATATTAAATAGAATCTGATACTCCATGATTTTGGAGGAAGAAAATCTTAACCTCCAAATTTAGTGTTGTTTGATAAAATTAAAAGTTAAAATTTTAAATTCAAATATCAAATTTTAAGTCTTGAATTACATAAATGATATAATTTTTAAATGATAAAAATATCTTCATTTATTGCATTAAATATAAATTATAAGTTAACATTTTTGACTTATTATTTTAAATAATTTTTATGACATTATTTTAAATAATTTTTATTTAAATAAAACTTTTTAAAATATATATTATTAAATAATTCAAAAAAGATTATTATAAATTTGAGTGTAAAATAAAACAAGTTGATGGTAAGTTACTTTATTTTGTCATCATCACTAATTTTTCAAAATAGCCCATGGGCTCACGAAGACTAATAAAAATAATATTAAAATGAATTATTATTATTATTAATAAATCATTGTAATGTGTAGATGGCCCCCATATATTCATACACGTCTTCATGATATTAAGGTTACAGTTCGACGTTGCTGCCAAGCAAAGTCAACAATAATTTCTAAAATAATTTACTGCATTCATTACAATCCAAATATATATATATATACATATATATAACAAATCTCAATATTTAGAAAATTTAAATTTACAGATGAAATTTTAAAAACAATTATATTTTCAAAATTTTTTAGAATGAAATTCACTGGGTTTGAAGCGTTAATGGAAATTCTAATTAATAAAAAATAACATAAAGAAATTATTAAAATTTAAACTTTAATTTCTTTTTCCAAAATAATTATAGATGTATATATCATGTTAAGAAATCATTTATAATTTATTAAAAATTCAGTTATGAAAAATAAATTCTAATTTCTAGAAATTTAAAAAAATAGTAAATAAATTTATTTTTTAATTTAAAATATTTTTCATTTAAAAATTAAAAAAATAAATTTCTATATTTATTAATTAATAACTGAATTTTGAAAATTTATTTTTAATTATTTTCTAAATAAAACATACAAACTCCTAAAAGATATCAGTGTTCATTCCCTACGTTAATTCAGAATGCTTTTTTATTTTTATTTCTTTTATACTTTTATTTTTCCGCTTTGAGATAGTGTTTTTTCTATTTGAATTAATTTATTTTATTTGCTTATGTTATAACTTGGAGTATGAGAATATTTTTATGTTGATTTTATATTAATTTATAATTTTTTATTTTATTAATTATGATTTCAAATTTAAATTTAATATATATATATATATGAATATTTAGATTATTAAGTTATTTATGTAATTAAATGTTTGTTTAAAAGTATTTAAAAATTTACGTAAATATCATATAAAAATTTAGAAAATTAAAAATAGAAAATAAGATTAATTAAAAATATTTCCCAATTGTTATAAAAAATATATATCTCCCAATTTCTGAATTTTTTTATTTAAAAAAAATAGAAAATGAAAGGCTAAAAAAAAGAAATAAAAAAATAAAAACGAAAAAATTAATATATATATATATAGAGAGAGAGAGAGAGAGAGAGAGAGAGAGAGTGAATAGAAAGGGAAAATCCAAACAAAAAACGTGAAATTCTTTAATTATAATAAATAATACGACTAGACGTGTCAATATCATATCAAGTATAATATTTCACACGATAAAGAAGTCTAAAAAATTAAAGAAACCTATTAATACTACAGCAGAAATAAGTATTTTTATTTTAAATATTTTTTAAATAAATCTTGCGACACTGTAAACTTTTAAAATGTTTTATTTAACATGTTAACTTTTTTTTTTTTTAACGTACTATTCAATTGCATTGAATTACAGGAAAGAGAAAATAAATCATATCTTATTATTTATTTGTGTTAACAATTGTATTTTTTGCATTTAATTTTCAAAAAAATATTTAACGAATATGAAATTAGAAACACAGTTGTTAAATAAATTTTTATTACAACTCGAAGTACCACAAGATTTTTTAATAAAAAATTTAAGGGTGAAATTGCATCATATATTTTTTGCTTTTCGCGATAAAATTGAAGTATAAATAAAGCTTGAAATATCGGTATGCACTATATATTTATTTTTTATGTTTTTAAATTTCACATAATTTTATGTAGTTAGTAAAATATAATTAAAATAAGTGTGAGATAATTAATAAGATATTAAATATAAAAATTCAGTATTTTTAATTATTTATTTTTCATAAAATAATTTTATTCAAACAAATCAAAATTAAGATAATAAATGGAATATTATTTTACACATATTTTAATTATTAATATTATCTCATATTTTTTTTATTAAATGTTATGATTAGTAATCTAAACTTTTTTATTGATATATAAAATTAAAAATATTATTATCAAGGAGACCAATTATGAATGTATTATAATAATTATTATTTATATAAAATATATAATAGTATTATATTTATATATGTTTTTATTTAGGAAAATATTTATATATTTTTTAAAATATTTAAAATTAATTAATTTTTTAATAATAAAATATTGCACAAAAAGCGAATATAAAAGAGTATACTACAAAAATAGAAGAGTAAATGCAAACTTTATATATCTCTATGAGGTGGTTGGGTTATTTAAATGATGTAAGTAATGATAATCATTTAATGGGAAAAAGAAATTGAGTTATTTTGCCAAGTTGTATTATTAACTTACCAAATAAAACATATATATTAGATGGACAACTTCAAGAAGAAGGTACTGTAGGTGTAAGTATTAACTGATTGAACAAAGTAGACTTCATTATTATTTTTTTTTTGTAAATTAGTTGCCTTTTTTTATCATTAAATTAATTGCTTTAGATGCACAACTCTTTGGCAAATGGTTGTCTTTCTACAAAAGAAAAAAAGAGTTTGGTAGAACCCCATGTGAAAATTATTTTATACTCTTATGAAAGTGTATATATATATATATATATTGAATCCGCTGGGGTTAGCCCAGTGGGCCACCTGTTGTTACTTCTATGGGAGGGCAGAGGTTCGATCCGCAAAAACGTATTTTCGAGTATCGAGCTTTTAAGAAAAAAAAAAAAATATATATATATATATAATCCGCTGGAGTTAGTTCAGCGGGCTAGCGACCCAACCTACTAGGGAAAGGTCGCGGGTTCAAACCCCCTCAAAATATATTTTCGGGAGTTCGAACCTTTTTTTTAAATTATATATATATATATATATATTGAACATTCATCGCATACAAGTTCAATGGGTCTTCCCCATCTATCATACCATTGCTACATTAATACTAAAGTAATTTAAAAATTTTTTTTCTAACCATTTACTATTTTACGCCTCAAATATTGTAGATTAATTTAAATTTATATCAAGTAGGACCATTAAAGAAGTAAAATATTTTTTTCTCAAATTTTTAAGGTGTTTTATATCTAAAATTTAAATTTAAAATCTCTAGTTAAAAGAGAAAAGAATCCTACCATCTCATTTCAGCTCTTAAGAGTAACTTTTTTTTTTGTCATGTTTATCATAGTATTGCATCAATTATATAACTTCCTTTTTTTCTTCCCTTGTGTTAATGCCTTCCATTCAACTATCACATATATAATCATCTAAAAAAGTAGTTTTTAAATCTATATTCAGCCAAGGAGAGAAATTCTCATATATAATCAATTTGAAAATGTTTATTTTCTCTCCACTTTTTATTTATTTATAATAAATTATTAAATATATGTATATATAATTATTAAATGAAACAAATATAAGATATATAATGATTTCAATGCGAAATACAATTGAAATTATAATTTGATCATTATTTATTTGACTCGATTTGCTTTTATATCATATATATGTAAAATTGACAAACTATATATATATTTTTTTTATTTTAGTTCTCATTTAAAAATTTCAATTATTACTAGAAGTTTAATGCAATTTTGACGGTGCGGTCCTTTGCAAGCAACTCACTGGTCACTGGAAACACGCATGGAAGCTCCTTCTTGCTTTTTAGGTGGTCAACACTCACCAAACGCTTCACTAACAATTTTCAAATGTCTCCACGCCCAGAGTTCGTTTAAATAACATATTTCAATAATTCAATTGCCAATTCAAAGTTAGGAAACCAATTTTTAAATCAATCTTATCAAAATTTCCACATAGAAACCATCTTTTCTGTTACAATAAGATAATTATCAAACATGATGGCAGGAAATAATTTAGTTGGAATTATAAATGGAATGTATATTTAAGGATGCAGAGATTATAAATTATAATTTAAGGCTATACTAAAATGATTTATGATCTAAAAATCTATCCAATTTTAATTTAGATTTAGCCAATTAGTTTGGGATTTGAATTCAGACTTAGGAGCATTTTGTATGGTTATTGCATTCAATTGCTGATTTTTGTTCCACAAAAAAGTTTGATTAAATAATAAGGGAAGCTCAAACAACTACTTATTTGAAAGCTCCATTTTAAAGCTTCCTAATCGGCTAAAATAGGCTTGATACATTTTTTCTGAAGAATTAAGTAATATTTTAAATTAATATTAAATTATAAAGTAATATATAATTTGAGTTGTCCTACTAAAAAGTTATGTTGCAGTGTCAAAATAATTACTGTGAAAATAGAGGGGCAAACCAATCAATCATGATAAGTATATGGGACTGCATATATATTAAGTCTTTATTTTGTTCATATAAGCTTTTTAATGAAAATTTTTGTCTTCAGGAGAGGTAAGAAGATGTATTCTATGTGTTCAAATAAGAACATTCTTTCTATCACCTCATCAAATAAGGGTAAAAAAAATAAATTAAAATGTCAAAATGGTTAAAATAAAACTAGACGAGATAAATTGACTAATCATATTAAGTATAAAGAGTAACCTTTTTTATTTTTATATAATTAGAAGTAATAAATAATTATTGAAATATTATTAATAATATTTTAAAATAACATATTCATATTTAAATAGAAATATAAATATATAAAAAATTATCTATTTAGAATTTTGTAATTATTAATTTATAATTTTACGTATCATACGTCAAAAAAGAGAAATAACTAAAATATATAATAATATATTAAAATTAAATCATATTTTTAATTGAAAATTTTTTAATATAGATTTAGAAGAGTCAATCTTAAAAATTAACGGTTAAAGTTATATAACATACTTCTTTCTATATTAATCTCTCTGATATATTGTATTTATTCGATGTGATACTTTAATTATATATATATATTCTTGTTAGACTCTTTCAAGTGGCAATAAGTCTAGTTTTTTATAATTTTTTATAAGTCTAGTTGATAGTTATAATTTTATTATACGGAGTGGGTCAAGAGAATTTTAAAGCATAAGAGACACCCCATACCAGGTGAAAAGATTAAAAATCTGAGGGACATCTCATATCATATGAAGAATAAATATTTAAAAGTCTATCAATGGGTGCAAAAAATTCACCATGGGGCAAAAATAAAATTTGAAAGCCCATGACTCGATAAATTATAAAACTAATTAAAAATTTTAGTCTAAATTTATGAGAAATCGTGTTATAAAAATTAATTTTTGCTCTGATATCATAATAAATTTTTTAGTATAGATTTGAAATAGTTAATCTAAGTTAACTGTTGAGGTTGAAAAACTCATTTCTTTATTAATCACTCGCATGTTTATATTTATTCAAGGTTAGACCTTTTTTTTTATTATATATATTCTTATTATAATTCTTACTTAACGTTTTTAATCAACTTCCAGCAAAATTTCTCAAATGATCACTAATTTTCGTTTTTCCAGTTACATTTAAACTAAATATATCTTTATTCTTTAGTTATTTCATATTTAACAATGATGTTAGGATAAATTATTATTTCACATAAACTTTATGTGTATAAAAGAGCTAAAAAAATTTAAAGATTAATTCATACTTTGGCACAAACTTCAGGGGTGTTTACGCACCTTCCATCAAAATTTTACCATTAAATTTCTTAGTTAATAAATTAAATTATAATTAAAAAATAACTAATAAAAATATTCTAGATCTCTACTTTCCACTTCAATCAATATAAATATCTCAAAACAAGACCTAATATTACCTATGTAACTCAACAGGTAAGCCAATTTCTTAGTCAATCTGGCTTCCCACAACTAGATGAAGGATGGATTGTTTGTGGGTTATCTTAATGCTATTCTCTATTCTGTGAGTAAAAAAAAATTATGAATGCTCTTATAGAGACACATTGACGAGCATCATCACATTTTTTGAAGTACTAAATATAATGCATCACTTAGTATTTACTTTCCTACCTCTTCTTAGTCTCTTCTTTTTCTCAGCTATTTGCTTATTGTAATATAGATTTTGTTTTATTTTTATCATCAAAGGATAACTTCATTGAAACAAAATCTGAATACATAAAAGCCTTAGATAGCTAGGGGATGCCATCAAAAGTACAAAAGAAAACAGAAGCAATGCAATCTTTATCAAAAAAGCCAGCACCACTAATCACATATACATCTTTCATAAAGCATCAGTCAAGATATAAAGAGCACAAAAGGCCTAAAAAATAAGAAAATGAATCTAAAAAGGGGATACAATTGCTAGAAATAAAAACCAGATCCACCACGTAAAATATGTTAATGATTAGGTCAAAATGTTCCTTAGATTTTATATCTATGAGAATTGAGGAATGAAAGTAAGAAGCTCTCAACTTGGGATTAGAACTTCGAAAGCTTGAAACATCAGCTTAAAGCTTCGAAAATAGGAGGTCATAACAGAAGCTTCTACAGTAGCCAATGGACTTGCCAAATTGAAAGAGACTGCGAGAAGGTTTGAAACTCATGATATAGAACACAAGGACGATGGTGATTGAACTGTTTTATTATCTCTGACACCACAACATGCATCCCAAAATAACTACTAAATTAACATAAGAAACAAAGAAAAGAAAAAAATAAGGTCACCAACGGTGTTTCCTTCATTTCAAAAAACCCCATTAGAATTTAACCGTAGCACAAAAACCAAGCCAAGGATGGGCGATTCAACAAAATCCATGAAAACCATACACCAGGGCTATGGAGGACAAAATGACCTTACAAGGGTCTGATCTAGGGGAGAAATAATCCAAACTACTAAAAACCTAAAATAAATACAAAAATAAAGAAAAGATGAGGGGTGAGATGAAAGATTTAGGCTTGCTGGCTCGAAAACGGAGAAGAAAACTCCATAGAAAGAAAGGAGAAACTTCACAAAGAAGGGAACTCAGCTTTGTAATATTAAGCAATTGCACTCATTATAATACAGATTAGATTACTTGTTCACTCACCAAAAAATTGTTGGGGTCCCGTAATTAAAATTACGAGAATAATAAAAATAGCGGAATAATAAAATATACGACACACAAGAATTTACGTGGTTCACCCTTAACTTTTTAGGGTTACGTCCACGGGACAAAATCCGAATAATTCTTCCACTATTAAAAATAGTAGGCTTACAAAGAGAATAATACAAAAATAGTGGCACTCACAAAAGTGTTTTCCAAACCTCACTATTTTTCTCGACCCTTAGTCTTAAGACCCTTCTTAAGATTGAACTCTCACAAACCTCTCAATTCTTCACAGACTTTTTAATGTTCTGTGGCTTAATGAAACAAACCATGGCCAATCTCTATTTATAGAGAAAGAGGCCGTGAATTGTTCTTGCAAATTGCCTAAAATTAGGCAAGAATTTGGCCACCTACTCTTAAGTTGGTTTTTGCCAAATTTTGACCAACTTTTTCTTTTTTTTTAAATTAGACTAAATGGTGGGTCCCACTAAAAAGACACCAACCAACAAATCTCCCCCTTGACTTTTAAGTGGGAATGTTAGCCATACCGGCTATCCTCTGCAAGTAGTAAGCTTCTCCGTAGGTAAAACTTTTGTCATCATATCCGCGCCATTGTCATCAGTATGAACTTTCTCTATCTGAAATGACTTCATCTCCAGCGCATCACGTATCCAATGATACCTCACATCAATATACTTTGACCTTGAATGAAAGGTCGAATTCTTGCTGAGATGTATAGCGCTCTGACTGTCGCATAGCAGGATATACTTCTCTTGTTCTATACTCAATTCTTGTAGGAACTTTTTCATCCACAAGAGTTCTTTGCTAGCTTCTGTGATAGCTATATATTCCCCCTCCGTCGATGATAGCGCAACGCATTACTGCAATTTTGATTGCTAAGAAACTGCTGCTCCTGCAAAGGTCATCAGTTATCCAGAAGTTGATTTGCGTGAATCAACATCTCCGTCCATATCTGCATCTGTGTAACTGTCTAACACAGGTCTGTTATCACCAAAACATAAACAAGTTTTGGAAGTACCTTTGAGATACCTGAGAATCCACTTCACTGCATTCCAGTGTTCTTTGCCCGGATTTGAAAGAAATCGGCTGACAACACCAACAACATGAGTAATATCTGGTCTTGTGCATACCATGGCATACATTAAACTACCAACGACAGATGCATAAGGAATTTTCTTCAGTTCTTCTTTTTCTTCCTCACTTGAAGGACATTGTTTGGAACTTAGTTTGAAATGACCTGCAAGTGGAGTAGAAACTGGCTTTGCATTACTCATGTTGAATCTACTAAGAACTTTCTCAATGTACTTCTCCTGAGACAACCACAGCTTTCTTTTTATCCTGTCTCTAGAGATCTTCATTCCGAGAATCTGTTTTGCCGATCCCAAATCCTTCATGGCAAAGGATTTTGCAAGCTCATTTTTCAAGCTTTCAATTTTCTCAGTATTATGACCCACAATCAGCATATCATCCACATATAACAAGAGAATAATAAAGTCACCATCTGTAAATTTTTTCACAAATACACAATGATCAGAAGTAGTTTTCTCATACCCGTGATTCACCATGAAAGAGTCAAACTTTTTGTACCACTGTCTAGGAGCTTGTTTGAGTCCGTACAAACTCTTCTGCAATCTACACACCATGTGTTCTTTGCCTTTGACTCTAAACCCTTATGACTGCTCCATATAGATTTCCTCCTCTAAGTCACCATGGAGGAAAGCGGTCTTCACATCAAGTTGCTCGATCTCCAAATTCAAGCTAGCTGCTAAACCGAGCACAACTCTGATAGAAGACATCTTAACTACGGGTGAAAAAATTTCTTCAAAGTCAACTCCTTTCTTTTGACCGAATCCCTTTACAACCAGTCTCGCCTTGTACCTTGGCTGTGAGCTGTTCTGTTCAGTCTTCAACCTGAACACACATTTATTCTTCAGTGCTTTCTTACCTTGAGGCAGTTTCACCAACTCATAAGTGTGGTTCTCATGCAAGGACTTTATCTCATCTTGCATGGCTTTCGACCATTCATTCTTCTTAGAATCTTCCATTGCCTCCTGGTAGTCCTCTGGTTCTCCCCCTTGAGTCAGCAAGTCATACTCATTAGGAGAATATCTCTGGGAAGGTATTCTGCCTCTTGCAGATCTTCTCAATTGAGGCGGTTCTTCTGTAGGAGCTGGTTCAACATCATTCTGAACTGATTCACCATCAGCTTCTGGCTCATTTTCTTCATCACCTTGTGGTACTACATGAGGTTCTACATCAAGATCAACAGGAAACTCATTGACAGATTTTGGCTTTTCATTTTTCTCAGAATCTTCAATGGTTTGGTCCTCTAGGAATACTACATCTTTGCTTCTGATGAGCTTCTTTTCAACTGGATCCCATAATCTGTACCCAAAATTATCATTTCCATAACCTAAGAAGATACACTGCTTTGACTTCGAATCTAACTTGGATCTTTCATCTTTTGGAATATGAACAAAAGCCCTGCATCCAAATACTTTAAGATGATCGTAAGAAACATCTTTTCCTGACCACACCTTTTCTGGAACATCTCCATTGAGGGAGGTTGAAAGTGAAAGGTTAATCAGGTATACTGCAGTTCTCATTGCTTCAGCCCAAAAGGTCTTTGGAAGTTTGGCATGAGAGAGCATACATCTAACTCTTTCTACAATGGTTCTATTCATTCTCTCAGCAACTCCATTCTGTTGTGGAGTTTTGGGAACTGTCTTCTGAAGTCTGATGCCGTGTTCTGAGCAATACTTATCAAATGGTCCTCTGTACTCGCCACCATTATCAGCTCTAACACATTTCAACTTTCTTCCCGTTTGTCTTTCAACACTGGCATGAAAGACCTTAAACATCTCCAGTACCTGGTCTTTTGACTTTATTGGTAAAGCCCACACCTTTCTAGAATAGTCATCAATAAAGCTGACATAATACGAACACCCACTCAAAGATTTATCAATCATTGAGCAAACATCAGTGTGCACCAATTCTAGAATACCAGGCTTTCTAGATGGAGAAGGAGATCTTTGAAAGGAAACTCTATGTTGTTTACCAGACAAACAATCAGTGCATGTTTTTAGAGGCATACCTTTTAAAGATAGCATTTTCTTCTTGGTAAGAGTCTCCATTCCTTTTTCACTTAAGTGACCAAGTCGTTTGTGCCACAATTCAGCAGATGAATCTTCAGCTGCATTCACCACTCCTGTGCAAACTTTGGCTGGGGTGTAGTAGAGAGTGTTGAACTTTCTCCCTCTACCAAACACCAGGTTTCCTTTGGAAAGCTTCCACGTGCTGTTGACAAACAGATTTGCATACCCCAATTCATCAAGACGATAAACTGAGATCAGATTGAAATTTGCCGTAGGAGTGTATCTCACATCTTCCAACCAGAGATCAGAACCAGCATTGGTTTTGATGCATACTGTTCCAATGCCGCAATTTCTCACATAAGTGCCATTCAATGTCTTGATATGGCCGTAATCTCCGAGGGTAAGTGACAAAAATATTCATTCTTAGAAGAAATATGATATGAACATGCAGAGTCAATGATCCATAAAGAATCTTGACTAGTGGAACACTCACTGAGACCAGCATGAGAGATCAGTGCACTTCCATCACCAAATGCATCAACATCAATAGCTACTGAGGCTACCTCCGTATCATCTTTCTTCTCCTCATCATTTTTCCTTGGCTCGTTCCTTCTTCCACTTTCTGCAATGCTTCTGGATGTGACTAGGCTTGCCACAATGATAGCAAGTGATACCTTTTCTTGACTTGGATCTCTTCCGTGAACTATCACGTTTGTCTGGATTTTAGGGATTTCTGGTTTTACTTCTCCCCTTTCTTTCTGTAACAGAAATGAGTGCATCTGAATTGCTACTCGTATCATTCTCCATATGTCTGGTTTCTTCATTCAGAATACTTTCCTTAACTGTTGCTAAGGTCAGATTTCCTTCTGGCATATTACTGAGCGTGACAACCAGCGTCTCCCAACTGTCCGGCAATGAACTCAATAAGAATAGTGCCTGCACCTCATCTTCTAGCACTATTTTTGACATCGTCAGTTGATTCAAAATTTCTTGGAATTTGCTCAAGTGATCAGAAGCGCTTTCACCATCTCTGTACTTCAGATTTACAAGCTTTCTGATAAAAAAAGCTTTGTTTTGAGCATTCTTGCGTTCGTACATATCCTCCAGCTTCTTCCATATTAAATAGGCATCTTTCTCATGAGCGATATGGTTAATGACACTCATTTCAACAGACTGCCTAATAGTTGCGACTGCTTTTCTGTTAGTCGACTTCCATTCTGTCTCATTTGTTGAAGCTGGCCTGACACCTTTCAACTCAATCGCATCAAAGATATCTTTGCAACAAAAAAGATCTTCCATTAATATCTTTCATACTGCATAGTTCGATGAGTTGAGTTTCACCATCGTGCCTGTCGTTTTATCGTCCATTTCAATTTGTGCAGAATACTAACACTAATAAAAAAAATCCATATATGTGAATAGTAACTATATACTTGAATAGTGACCGTACACGTAAATAGTACTGTATGTGGAATAGTAACATACACATGAATAGTACTATACGTGAATAGTATGCCACATTTGGGTTACTATTTTACTATTCACTTAAAAATAATTCTGCAACGTCTTTCCGAACGGACTGCACCGATGGACTCGTCGTAATTTTCTCATCGTCGTGATATATTTATTTTTAAAATATATTCACGGATCCGATACCGCTATTTGGACCTGCCGAAACCTTCGGCTCTGATACCACTTGTTAGGGCCCCGTAATTAAAATTACGATAATAATAAAAATAGCGGAATAATAAAATATACGACACACAAGAATTTAGGTGGTTCACCCTTAACTTTTTAGGGTTACGTCCACGGGACAAAATCCGAATAATTCTTCCACTATTAAAAATAGTAGGCTTACAAAGAGAATAATATAAAAATAGTGGCACTCACAAAAGTGTTTCCCAAACCTCACTATTTTTCTCGACCCTTAGTTTTAAGACCCTTCTTAAGACTGAACTCTCATAAACCTCTCAATTCTTCACAGACTTTTTAATATTATGTGGCTTAATGAAACAAACCATGGCCAATCTCTATTTATAGAGAAAGAGGCCGTGAATTGTTCTTGCAAATTGCCTAAAATTAGGCAAGAATTTGGCAACCTACTCTTAAGTTGGTTTTTGCCAAACTTTGACCAACTTTTCATTTTTTTTTAATTAGACTAAATGGTGGGTCCCACTAAAAAGACACCAACCAACAAAAATCACTAACTCGCTACTATATTAGTAATTCCTTCAACATTCACTTATTTCTTGGAAAAACCATGAAACAACTAATTGTCTTCAAATTTTCAACTATAAGATTGAATATGAGAGCATGACTGCAACACTATATGAACTCCAATATGTCTCATATCTTTTGTTTGATTTCCATATTTATATTTCTCTATTTATTTCTCCTTAAGCTATTATCCACATCATTGTGAACCTCTTCAATATATAAGAGAACCAAATACTTCAAAACAAATTCAAAGATTGGTTTATTAGGTTTGTATATATCTTATTTGATGACTGTCAATACAGTTTAATAATATATTGTATGGTAGGATAGATGATACTGTAAATTCTATTTGTCATATTTAAAAAGATGATATAGTATATTATAGTTAGATAAAATATATTTTTATTTAGTTTAATGATATTTTATGATATTCTATAGATTATAGAAATGAAGAATAGATTATATTATAAATTATAACTGTGTATATATATGTGTGTGGTATTTAAAAAATTTATTAAAAATATTTTTAGAAGAAAATGTTCTAAAATAATGAAAAATTATTAAATTAGTGATTTGAAAAACTCATAAAAATTCATATTTTCAAACTATAAGATTATCATAGAAAATTATACTATAAAAAATGGAAATTAAAACAAATAAAAAAAATTATATCATATCAAAAGAGACAAATTATGTAACAAAATTAATGATATAAGAAACAGAGTTTAAATCTCATCCTTTGAGCAACCTGCTGTCCAAGGAGACGTAAATATGTATATATAATTTAATTATTTGGTTCGACAATATCACAGTTAACATGCTAGTTAGCTATTGGCCGTGCTGAAACATTTTGATAAATTGCTTATATTTTCTCCATTGCTCTTTAATTAGAGCTTGAAGCTCAAATAGGGCTTTTGCAGATTTGGCTACTGAACACTTGCACTCTCTCAAACTCTTTCCATTAATTTAGTTGAAGTTCAGGTCAATAATAAATTTTAATTTAAAAATAAAAATTAATTAAAATATTTTTTAAAAATATTATAATTTAAATTTATTATTAGTCTAATTTATGAAATGGAATATAAAACAAGTTCGTAATAGAATTTTTTTTATAAAAAGATTATACCATAGTCAAATGTGCAGTTATTAGCGCACTGGGCCATTCATTCATATTTTATTTTATTTTATATATATAATTTTTTATTTTTCCTTGGTTTTTTAATAATAATAATATAATTAAATAATAAAATGTTGATAAATAAATTTGTATTATTCTTTGAGAAATAAAATCCCTTAAAAATCACAGAAGTTGTTGTGAACTTGGAAGTGCTTAATTTGGACGATCCTAAAAAGAGGGACCCATCATACGGCCGGGCCACCTTTGTTGTGAGAAGCCAGCCCATAAGCCATAACCATCCAAGATGGCCACTTGTCCACTTTCTAAACGAGGACGCTTTGGGGCTACAGTGGAATAGCATCTATGCAACCACAGAGAGGCACGCGAGTGAAAGCCTCACACGTGAGACCTACCATTTTCGCGCAACAGAGGAGGGGTGTGGTCCCTACAGCTGCCTGGGAGAGGTAATGATTGGGGTCTAAGTGGGGGCCACACACTTCATATTTAACTCAAAAAATTACTTTTGCAGCTAATCTGTTTTCCTAATTTGCCCTTTTGACAATAATATCTAGTACTCTGTTACTATTTACCCAGTTTTAATATATAGTTTTCAATTGTTATTAAGAATATCAATGTCAACTAATTTTTTATAAGAACCACAAATAAAATTAAAACATTTTAAAATATTTTTTAATAAAAATAAGTTAAATAATTATGAAATAAAATAATATGTTTTTTAAAATAATATATAAAACATTAAAATTTGCAAAATTACACAATTTATATTTTTTTTTTGAAAGGTCAATTTATATTAAATTTAATGAGTTATAAATTGCGATATATATATATATATATGAAAAACGTTATCAATATTATTGATTATATTTGTCACATGCACAGATGCACTTGGTTGGAAGTAAGCAATTTTAGCCGATATAAATCAGATCGAATTAGGGTAATTAGATTTAATTGGTCTGATTATTTAGAAACTTTTTTTCATTTGATTTAAGATTTAATAATATTTTAATTAATTTATTACAAGCTTAACAGTAATTTTTATTAAAAAAAGTCTTCTTAAATTATAACTATTTTTTATTTTGAAATTATCAATTATGACCATCAATTTATTTTTTATAATTTTTAATTTAATTCTAGTTGATAGTTAAAATCAATATTTCATGATACTAAAAATGACACCATTATCTAAATTAAAATTTGGCTGGTAATTTAGTGAATAATAATTATTATAACCATTTTTTTAATCTAAACTTTGTACTACATTGACAAGATTAATATAGTAATCAACAATATTTTTTTTAAAAGAGTGATATAGCTCGTAACCAACTTCGTGAGGTTCATAACACTCTAACCGGGCTTTGAGTACAACTCAAGTCTTGTTACTTCTGTTGAGCCTCGCTAAGGCTAAAGAAATAGGATCCTGACACATCAAATGTATAATCCTGACACGATAGATATATAATCCTACTACATTATGAAGGTCAATTGGCACATGTATATTTATTTTTTCATGCATCAACTATAAATAAGACTCGATCCCTACAAATAAAGAATTTTTTCTGCTTTCAAAATTTTCATAGCTCATCTATTTACAGATAAATTGATCACTGACTTAAATATCAAAATCTTTTCACTAGAGTCTAATCCTTATTTTATCTTATTTTGTAAGTAGAAAAGCTTATTGCACCAAAGTCCGAATCCGAACTAGAGCATTCGAAGTCCACCTCGTTTCAGAGAGAATCAAATTATTATTATTATTATCATCATCATCATCATCATAAAAGTAGAGGAATTAATCCAAAAAAAAATACTCCTTTATAAGAGGTTAATAGAGGTGGACATCGATCGATTTAGTTAATTAACCGACTAAATTTACCGATTAACCAAATCAATTTTCTTAAAAAATTTTAACCGAATCGACCGAATTTCTATTTTGGTTGGTTTAGTTAATTAACCAAACCAATTAACCAACCTGTTTTTTTAAAATTTTATAATAAAAATTTTATTTAGAACAAAAAATTAATATAATTAAATAACTAAATAAAACTTATTGAAAAACTAAAAAATAACTTTATTTTGCAATAAAAGTTTATATTTATAGTAAAAAAAACTAATATAATTAAAGAATTAAATAAAAAATAATAACTAAATAATTTTTTTAAAAAAAGAGTTCGGTTAACAGTTAACGGACCGAACCAAATTGGTTAATCGTTAATAAAACCAAAAACCAAATTTATATAAATTCTTCGACCGAACCAATCAAATTATTCTAAATTTAATTAACTGAACTAAATTTTTGATCGGTTAACTAAATATTCGGTCGGTTAACAGAAATTTGCCTACCCCTAAAGGTTAATATATTTTAGACTATATTAGTCTTAAATAGACTCTTTTTTACCATAATACCCTTAACTCTAAAAAATAACTTTTACCTTTTTTTTTCTCTTTTCCTTTTCTCTTTCTTCTTCTTTTCTCCCATCGTCGACCTCCAAAATTTTTTTTTATCATAAAATTCAAAATAAGATTCAACTACAACTCCATTTTTTTCTTATTCACCATGTAATGAAGCTTCTCCAATATAATATTTCTCCTCCCATTATTTTTTCTTTGATAGAAAAATCTAAAACTCCAATCATCTCTAACTCCAACTCATTTTTTCTCTCATTCACCATATATTGAAACTTCTCCAATATAATATTTTGGTAAGTAAATTTTTTTTCTTTAATTTTTTTTATTTGAGCTTAAGTTTTGTAAAAAAAAGATAGATTTTAAAAATTGAATGCATATAAGTTTTAAATATTTTATATAATTGATTTTATTTATTTCTCTATGAGTTTGAATCTACTCATCTGTTTATTCTTTCATTTTAATATTTGAATTTATGAAAAGTTGAATGAAGTGTTATGAATTTTATGTGATGCAATATTTTGTATTATTGGAGGCTAGTATGGATTATTAGTAAGTTGTTAAGGGTTGTTATGGACAGAGGCCGTAATGCATTGTTATGTTGTGTAGTATTTCAGGTTGTATGGAGTGTTAAGGGTCTTTAGCTATAGAAGAGGGGTTGTTAGGGGTTATATGGAGATTGTTATGGGATGTTAGAAACTATTAGGGATATGATAGGGGCTATTAGAATCTAGTAGGGGCTATGTTAGGGGTTGTTAGAGGCTATTAAGGGATGTTAGGGGTTATTAGGTGCTGTTATAGGCTATTAGAGACTGTTAGAGAAAAAAATTAGAAGAAATTAGAGAATATTATGAGATATTGGGGGCTATTAGAGGCTGATAAGGGCTTTATTAGGCGCTATTATGGGTTATCAACTCCTAACAATCCATTAATGCCCTTATCAGACTCTAACAGCCCCTAACAATTTACTAATAACCTATACTAACCTCTAATACTGCACAATATTACTTCACATAAAATTCTTAACACACCAATCAACTTTTCATGAATCCAGATATTAAAGTAATAGAATAAACAGAGGAGTATATTTAAACTCATGGAGAAATAAAACAAAATCAACCATAAAAAATATTTAAAAACAGTTAAATGTTATGTAATTGTTGGTTGATATGGATTGATATGTTATTATTTAAGATTGAATAATTTTTTTGTAAGTTGTTTAAGTAGTAATCATTTGCTTTGTTTGTATTTGTAGATTGATATGGATTGTTTTGAGTTTATAATGGTTTATGTAGATTATGACATGAGTATAATTTATTTTTGCATTTGTAGTGTATTGATGGATGAATTCAAATTAATCGGCGGGCAAATATATTTAATGGAAGAAATAATAATTCTCATCCAATATGGGAGGAAATTTGATGTGAATATTGACAAATATATTAGTGGGGGTGCTAAATATGTTTTCTTGAACAGAATGGTTGATTTCAATGAACTTAAAAAATTAGTATTTGAAGCTTCATATTGACAGTACATCAAAAGTTGAATTCAAATTTGTTACTGTTCATGACAAACATTCGCTTTATGATGTCATAGATGATAGGTCACTTAGGATATTCATGGACATTACTATAGATGATAGACTTAAACATCCTTTAATTGTTATTATTAAAGAAGGTGCATATAATTTCGAACATGATATTAATGATCTTCAAGGTGTGAAAAATAGTGCCTAAGTAGAAGTATCAGGTCTTAATTTAATACCAGAAGATGTAGATGCTAGATTTTTACCGGTGACTGAACCTATCCATGTAGGCCTAGAATATCATGAAAACGAACATGATGTGCCTAATTCATTTGCAGCGGAAAGGGCAGAACATAATAATAAGATTCCAAGAGAGTGTAATGTCGGGGCAGAACATATTAGTGATGATTATGTAGATTTTCAACATACTTAAGTGGATCACAGTAATGCTATTGATTTTGATTATAATAATGTAGCAGAACACACTACAGATAATGAAGAAACTGTAACAGACTAATTTGCATCCAGAAGCAATCCAAAGTTTTTAGGCAAAAGTTATATATATGAAACAATTGAGGAGGAAAAAATATTTAAATCACGAAATGATATTAAGACAACTGTGTCATTCATTGCAATTAGGGAGAAGTTTCAGTTTAAGGTCTTCAATTTTAATACTTATTTTTTTATTATGCATTGTATTAATAAAATCTATACGTGGATATTGAGAGCAAAAAGTCTTGAAAATCCAAAGGGTTGTTGGATGGTAACAAAATATGTGACCCAGCATACACGTCCTACTAATTTTGAGCAGACTAGACATAGACAAGCAACTAGTTGGGTTGTCGCTGAATGTGTTAAGAAGCGATTCATAAATTTTGAGAGGGTTTTCAAACCAAAGGATGTGATTGACGACATGCGTAATAAATTTGGTGTTCAGATTAGTTATTTTGTCTCATGGAGGGAACAGAAATATGTGTATGAGAATATCATATTGGTACTTCAGAATAATTTTTCTTAATTCTGCCTGCATATTTGCATATGCTAAGTGAAACAAATTTTGGCACGGTTATACATCTATAATGTGGTGGTGATAATAGATTTTTGTATCTTTTCTTTGTTTTTCATACTTCAATAAAAGGATTTAAACATTGTAGACCTGTAGTTACTATTAATGACACTCATTTGAAAGGAAAGTATTGATGTGTGCTTTTTGCTATCGTTTGTCATAATACAAACTAACAGATATTCTCTTTGGCATTTAGGATTAGAGATTTAAAAAATTACGTATCATGGACATGGTTTTTAATGAGGTTAAAGGAAGCTTTCGGTAAAAGACCGGATCATGTCATTATTTCCGACAGATACCAAAGCATTCAAAAGGCTGTAGCAGATATTTTTTCAAATGCATTCCATGAAATTTTCATGTATTACTTATTAAACAACTTAAAGTGTAAATTTAAACATATACCAAAGGACCTTGAGAAGCACTATTGAAAAATAGCTAAAGCTACAAAATAGTGATTTTACCACACTTTTTGGTGGTTTTTGCATTTCTGTCCCCGGTGCTAAAGAATATCTAAAAGGTGTTGGGCTTGATAGGTGGATGTAGTCTTATATGCCTAGAAAAGAGGTATAATATCATGATGACTAACATTTCTAAATCAGCTAATGTTGTGCTTATAAAGGCCCGAGAGATTTCAATTACCGCATTTATCGATGAGGTTAGAAAGATGTGTCAAAGATGATTTTATGGACGTCGAAAGAAAGCAAAGGAGTCTGCGGATAAAATGGCAACAGATATTGAAAAAATTGAGAAAGAGAATGATGATAGCACAAAAAATGAATGTAAGTTCTTTTATTTTTTCAAAGTGAAATTTCTTTATTTATTCTTCCTCATTTGTCATTATTTATGATATTGTCATATATCCTTATTAATGATATTTTGCAGACGGAGCCTTCGAGCAACAACAAATACAAGGAAGTAGAAAAAAAATATATTGTTGATATATCTTTGAGGAGTTGTTGTTGCAGGAAGTTTCAATTAGATCAACTCCCGTGTGAGCATGCTCTTGTGGTTGTTAGAAATAGCACCCATGATGCTTATGAGTTATCGGGTAAGCCGATTATTAAGCAGTATTCGCCGACTCCCATTCCCAGCACATCATTGCCTATTTTAAACCATAAGTCATCAGTCACTGGATGGTGCACTTGACGTAAGAACATATATGTAATTAAGCTAAGGCAATGAATGAATCTATGTTCATCTATGTCGAGAAAGTCTTCAACTTTGTATTTACAAAATACTGCTAACTACACAAAATTAAAGCAAAATAAATGAATAATCAGATATTTAAAGATAACACAAACATGCAATTATAATTTCAAATAAATACAGTATAATATACCTTCTTCTCATCCTTGCCAAGAATATTATGTATATCACGGATAATATTCAAACTCATTGACACAGAAATAACTGGGTGATACTTCCAATCAAACTAAGGGATGACATATTCAAAATCGTATAAAATTTAAGGCATTTGTAAATTACTTATTCAATTAGAATGATTCATTTCAGCCATTAACTAAATTTAAACTTACATCCATTACACCCATCTTATCAGCATTTTCTTCACCAGATGCAAGTTTGTCATCATCGTCAACATCATTACTATCTTCATCATATAATTCCAATCTTACAAACCTTTTTTTCTTATTATCCTCTTCTTCCAGTGGCCCCCTCAACATTTCTCTGCTTAAGCATTATATGTCCTGCAGTAATGAATAAAGTACCTAAACTTATAATTTGAATATCTACTTTTTCTTTTATAGCAAGAGGAGACTATTCACTTTGCTCACTGCTAGAAGGGAAATTTGAAGCCATATAATCTGGAAAAAAAAATTTAAAACATTATATAAACTTATAACAATTAAACTAATAAAGACATAGCTTGATAGAGGTTGTTAGGAGTTGATAAGGTCTGTTAGGGTTTATTACCCAATAACTGCCCTTAATATCCCCTAACAACCTATAACAACTAATGCTAATATCTGCAAATATCATGTGAATGATTATTGATTATTGTTAGGGATGATAGGGGCTGATAGTGGATGTTAGGAGCTGTTACCCTAAAACTCCCTAGCAACCCATATCATCCCCTAATAGGCTCTAACAGCTCATATAAATCCTTTAAATGATGATTATAGATGTAGATATAGGTTGTTATAAGCTGTTAGGGGTTATTAAGGGATATTAGGAGATGATAGGAGCTGTCAAGGATTAATAGGGTAGTAGCCCGTAACAGCCCCTATCATTCCCTACCAATAACCAAGAATACTTGAAACTCAATTTACATATGTTATTATAAGTTGTTATAGGATATTAGAGGGGTGTTAGAGGCAGCTGTGAACTATTAGGGTAACATATCCTAAAAACTCCTAACAGACCATAATATCTTATAATAGCCTCGAACATCCTATAACAAGTCATAATATCATCCCTTAGAAATCGCTATTAACCCTCATCCAATAAAGAACACAATATTAATAAAAATATTACTTTATCAACATCAATTATCAATATCATTTACAACACTTACTACATTCATTAAAAAATATATAATTTCAACACAAGACATATGCATAAGAATTAAACAAAAAAATCAACACATTATAGAACATATAAAAAATTTCTAACAAAAAAAAATCTTATGGATCACCAAGTACCTATAACACAGACCACAATTAATAAGACAAATAATATGTCATTTCTCTTTCAAGTAATTAATAAGTACTTAGCTGATATAACCATGAATTTAAATGTCATAAGTACTTAGCTAATGTTGAATTTAAATGTAAATCAAAGTATTACCCTCAAAAAATCAAAAAATATATATTCATAACAATGAATTCAAGCATTAAGTTATTCTGAAATCCTTTCTAAAGCGGACATATTAAAAGTTTGAACACAACCAATTTTACACGAGTTAAAACAATTTAGATTCAGCAATGAGGTTTTCCCAAAATAAGAATGTAGAGGCAACTGCGTCTTAACAAGCTTAATTCCATGACGCAGACATATAATTACAACTTACAGTATTCTCTTAAGTAAATACTATGGTAATTTAAACATGAAAGAAAATTATACTGCTTGAACGACGTACTTAACACTTACAAAGAAAACAAAGAAAGTATACATTTTGCTTGAGTTTACAGTATTGCAACTGAAATGCTACTAAATGAAACAAGAACTATAATGATGCACATATTGTCCACCATATAATTTTTTTTGCACAAGAAAATTCACAATTTTATTACCAATGAATGAGTATAGATTGTACAAAGAAAGCCAATCACCCAATACACAGCTATCCAGAATCCAGAGAAAACAACTCAAAAAATAAACATCGAACATAACTCATAGCTACTGGAAAAATAAGAGAGCAGAAAAAAAGCATGTACAATAGTCATAACAATCAGACACCAAGAATTACTCATCCAAATGATTCAGCAATGAATATCAGCATAAAAAAAAAAAAAAAGCTCAGCCAATAAGCTACAATACCACCTGCATAACATTTCTTTTAACCTTTTGCCTGCACAAACCTAGTCAATATTCATCGATCGATAAGGTCAATCAGCCCCACCAACAAATAACCTCATCAAACTCAAACAACATCAAAACCAAAGTAACAAAAGTAGCAATGAGAAAAAACAGAAGCAAAAAACAAATCCACCTTAAATAAAAATTCGTATTTTACTCAGTTGTAAACAAAATGCTCATTCTATAACTGTAAAAATGTTTCCAAAAATCAAATCAGATGAAGTTTTACCCTTCCATTTTTTTATGCTGACCTCAATAAAGTCAAATAAGCTTTGGTTACAACTCAGACGAAAAAAAACTTTCCAGCGAGGACCTTTTACCAATGAGTCGGTTTTTGGCTTATCTCTTTCTGCCTCCTTCTTTTAAATTAATTAACCATTACAAATCTCATTCTTTCTCTTTTTAAATTGATTAATCCAAAGAGTTCTCTTTCAAATATATGGGTTTTGCTTCCAAATTGACAATTTTTTTTTATTTCAAATAGTTAGGGTTTTAGGGAAAAGTAATTGCAAAAGAAAATATAAACTTTCAATTTGAAATGCGTATTTTGACAAGATAAGATGAGTGGATATTTAGTTTTAGAGGATATTTTTATCATTAAGAGTCTAGTTAAGGTTAAAGGGATTTAGAATTTCTTATTATTTTATTCAGGGGTATTTTTTGAATTAATTTCCTAGAAGTAGCCACCATTGAAAAATACTTGAATAGATTCGGAATTTTTTTTAGATATAAGGTTGTTTTTGTTCTTTTTTTCTTTTTAATTAAATGTGTTTGCCTTGGCTGGATAATAATTTATAACAAATTATTTCTTGAAAAAATGAATATTGTTGACTTTTTAGTAATATGGCAATAATTTTATGCTCTGAAATATCTTTAGATAGACGTGGTAGGAACTATAAAATTCTCTCACTACGTATTAATAGAAACAACCATATTAATTAATTAATCTAATAGAGAATTTAGGCTAATAAAGTTAGAAATTAAATCATTTTTGGATACAATTTATACGAAAAATGAAAGAATAAATTTGTGTAGTAATGAAGTAATAATAATATCTATAAGTCATAATCAAAATGGGATAATATTTCCATTTTTCAAAATAGCTATTTTTAATTGTTTTTATCCTTTTTTATATTATACTTCACTTTTCACAATTATTATTTTTGGGTTCATGTTTCTATTATAGTTATCATATGATTAAATTGCTTAACTTATTGCTAATTTGATGAAACATTACAAGAGGAATAAATTTCCCCCTTTTTCTATACTCTTCACAAAATATTAAAAAATAAGCGGCAGAGTTAGCCCTTTTATTTGAAAAAAATTAAAATATTTTTACAAATTTTTTTATCATTATAAAATTTTAAAAATAATTTATTTTATTAAATATATTTCATAAAAATATATTATCGTTAATTGACATCAAAACAAAATAGTAAGTGTTGATATAATAATATATGTTTAAAAATCATTAAACTAATCTATAATAAATTTTACTAAAGTTTTTAACAATCCCTTAAAAAATAAAAAAAAAATTTTAAAAATACTAATTTAGTGTAATATCCCAAAATTATTTTTGAAAATTTTCTAATTTTTAAAAATTAAATTAAATAATATAATTTAATTGGATAAATTAAATAAATAATTTTAAATAAAAAAATAGAATATATATGTGATATATATATACAAAATATATATAACATAAAAAAGTCAACAAAAAAATCAACACTTTTTAAAAGAAGAGTTAAAAGTCAAAGTAAAAAGGTATTTTAGTAATTAAATCTTAGAAATTTAAAATTATTAAATTAATTAAAAAATAAATAATTTTTGAGTGGAAGATGATTTTTTGGATTTTTAATTTATTAAAAATAAATAATTAATTAATTATTAAAATATTAATAATATATATATGGTTTAAAATAAAAGATGAAAGGAAAGAGAAAATTAAAAAAAAAATTCACTTCTTCTTCTCCATCAAGGGCTAACCTCCATGTGTGTAGAGCTCAAATTTTTTCTTCTTTCAAGCTCAAGTAATTGAAGGATTTAACAAGTTTAAAGTGGACTTTTGGTGATTTTTATCAAATTTTACAAGTTTTCAACTCTTTTTTTTAAATTTCATGAAAATTTTGAATATATGAGTTTTGAGTTCTTGATATAGTGTGATTTAATTATTGAAATTGGTGTATATGATGTTATTTTAAGGGTTTAGTAATGATTTTAAGGTTAGATTGAAGAGATGATGGAGTTTGGGTATGGATTGGTGAAGAGAGAATTTAGGATTATGTAATTTTTGGAGTTTTAAAATTATGATTTTTAATTATGTAAATTGATCCCAAATGAGTTATTCTGATGCATAAATAAGTATTTTAAAGTCAAATATTATATTTGGTTGAGTTTGATTGGAGTTTGAGAATGAAATTGTGATTTATAATTTTGAAAAAGTGATTTTTCCAAAGTTGTAGAATTGTTTGATTTTATTGGTTTAAGCATATTGTTTATTATTAAAAGTAATGAATATAAGCTTGAAATGATAATTGGATTAAGTTAGAATGAAAAGTCTTCAATGGAGGAAGGTTATGCTATTTTAGGGTTTTGGTCCTAAGTGTGTGTTTTTGTAATGTAATTATTTTAAACATATTAAAATATATTTTTAATAATATAAATAAACTTAAAATACCAAATTGAATGGGTTAGTATGGTATTCCAAAGTTAAAGTGAGATTAGCCTTAACTTTGAGATTTTTACTTGGATGGTGTTTAATTATGGATTAAGATTGGAAAAGCCTTAGAATGTGATATTAAATGATTATTTATGATCACATTTGGTTTAGCCATTGAGAAGAGTTAATTTGTCTCATTCCAGTGTTGAAGGGCAAATGGAAAGAAAAGGATTGGAGGGTGTTTGAGCTTATTCTCTGTTGCTCTTAGAGGTAAGTACAAACTTTGGATGAATAGATTATATTTATATTATATTGGGCTTAACACATTTTGGACTAGAAAATGTGTTAAGCTACTTGATGCATGGAATATGTATGAATAATATGCTATGATATGTGTATTGTCATATATGTGTTAAATACAATGTGAAAAGCCATTGTTAATGGCTAAATTGTGTAAAATGTGAAATATGTGTATTATGTGATTGAAATTCATCACGCAGGTGACAGGATAGATCCGGCTGAGTCGGAGAGTTCTTCTAGACCATGTTGGGTCTAGACGTGAGATTTTACTTATAGAGTTGATATCAAGATCAAAAATACTGTCAGCGGCATGCATATATTTTTATATTATCGTATATTTTGGAGATTATATATATTATATTATATTTTCAGTGTATAAATATTTTGAGAAAATATGGAGATATTGAGGAGGATGGATGAAATGTATTTTTGGGTTATTTGAGAGTGTTTGTATGCATGTTGTGTTGTTTGTTGAATTTAAAAATATTCAAATTATAGACAAAAATCTCGTAAATTTTTTTTCAGAGATTTTTAAGAAATTTGCTTATTTTAGCACCTATAATTTATAATAATATTTTATTTGTTATTAAATATACATTTTAAAGTATTTAAGATTTTAAATTTGAAAAGTAAAATTTTTTTATTAAACCAATATGTAATACTTTTATATCGTATATGTGTATTTTACATATACTAGGTGTATGTATTGTACGTATATAGGGTATAAGAATATTATATTATTTTAGTATCAGAGCTTAGGTTTGAAGTTCTCAACCTAGGTAGATTTTAAGAGAGAGAAAATGAGGATTTTAAAAATAATTTTTAATTATAATATATGCATTGGCACTGACAGTTTCTGATATTTGATGTGACAATTTCTATTGTGTTTGCAGATATAGGTAGTTATGGCGTCTTGGACGCTACAGTCTGCAGATGGTAGTGCAGAGAGTGTGGCTCCTGATGAGGGCAGAGTCGGAGCTAGAGCTGTGGCTAGACAAGGTCCAAAGAGTATTCATCCAGCTGCAGCCTACTTCAAAGAAGAAGTTTGATTATGCCATATCTCTTCTGCAGAGGATGTATATGAGTGGTGAAAGACGGTTCCACATACCCTGAATGATCCACCAGTCCTGACCTATGATGATTTCTTGCGGAAATTAGAGCAGAAGTATACTACGAGTCAATATAAGGATGCGAAGAAGGTGGAGTTCATGAGTTTGAGATAGGACACAGGGACAATGACAAAGTAAGAGGTAGAGTTTATTCAGCAGAGCAATTATGCTGGAGGGATTATTTTCGATGAGATTGACCGGTGCCAGAGGTTTGAGGAGAGGCTGAGATCCTCTTTTATGTATATTATAGCGGGCTCCTGGTATCAGAATTTTTTTCATTTGGTTGTAGCTGCCAAGAGTGTTGAGAGAGCACAGGATCTTGCAGCAGTTGCTAGGGTTGAGGAGACTAAAGCTAGGAGACCCCAAAGTGAGGCAGGGTCTTCATCAGTGAAAAGAAGCCGAGGGAGATATTTTCAGAGGTTCAGTAGGAGTTAGGAGAAGTCTGACAAGTCAGTACAACAACATAGACAAAGAAAAAGACCTGCAGTTTCAGTGGCTAGTGATCCGACCCCTGTGGCTCAGAGGCCTGCTTCACCTACCTATGTATATTATGGTAAGGTTCATGGAGGCGTTTGCTGGAGGAAAGGTACATCAACAGTGTGTTCAGATGTGGATCACTAGACCACTTTATCAGAAATTGTCCAGAGCCACCAGAGGATAAACAGACAGATATTATAACTTCTCAATCTAGTGTCAAAGGGGCTCGTGGTGGCAGAGATTTTAGTAGAGGTGGTAGATCTGGGTCTAGTTAGAGAGGAGGTTCTACAGCCGGAGGTAGACCAGATGAGAGCGGGTCTATGTGATGCAGAGGCAGCCAGATGCTTCGGTTGTTATTGCTGGTACTTTTTCTTTATTCGGTACTTCTTTTTCACAAAAAACACAAGCACTCCCCACGGGGACACACTAGGACAGATGACACCTTGAGATTGTGTATTGATGTCGGCAGTTGAATAAGGTGACCATCAACAATAAATATCCTTTGCCTCGGATAGATGATATCTTTGATTAATTGAAGAGAGTAACAGTATTCTCTAAGATTGATTTGAGATCAGGGTACCATCAGTTGAGAGTCAGAGATGTGGATGTACCTAAGACAACTTTTCGCACAAGGTATGGGCATTATGAGTTTCTGGTGATGCCCTTTGGACTGATGAATACACCAGTATCATTTATGAATTTGATGAACATGGTGTTTAGACCACACTCAGACCATTTTGTGGTGATTTTCATTGATGATATTCTGGTGTATTCGCGTAATGAGGAGGATAATAACAGACATTTACGGATTATATTGTAGACTCTAAGAGAGAAGCAGTTGTATGCTAAGCTGTCTAAGTATGAGTTTTGACTCGATCAGGTGACTTTTCTCGATCATGTGATTTCAGTAGAGGGTACTAGAGTTGATCTGAGTAAAATTGAGGCTATCTTGAATTGGAGTCCACCAAAGACTGTGACAGAGGTTAAAAGTTTTCTGAAATTGGCAGGCTATTATCATCGATTTGTAAAGGATTTTTCTATGATAGCTACACCACTCACCAGATTATTTTGGAAGAGAGTTAGATTTGTGTGGACAGATCGATGTCAGGTGAGTTTTGAGCAACTGAGGGAGATTTGACTCAGGCTCCTGTCCTTATCCTACCTATGGAAGGTAAACCTTCTGTGATATACAGTGATGCTTCATATAATGGTTTAGGTTGTGTTCTAATGCAGGAGGGTAGAGTCATTGCTTATGCCTCTCGACAGTTGACGTCACATGAGTTGAATTACCTGACTTATGATTTGGAATTAGCAGCTATAGTTTTTGCATTGAAGATTTGGCGGCATTATTTATATAGGGAGAAATGTTTCATTTATACTGATCACAAGAGTTTGAAGTATAGCTGGGTGTTCAGAGAGAGCTGAATCTTCGGCAGAGACGGTGGTTGGAGTTGATTAAAGACTACGACTATTTGATTGATTATCATCCTGGCAAGAAAAAAATTGTTGCTGATGCCTTGAGTTGAAAGTTTTTGGCAGATTTGACTGCTTATTCGCTCTTGTTGCTTGTTGAGTTGATAGCTTTGCATACCAAATTTGAGTCTTGTGATGATGGTGCATTGTTGGCTTAATTGCAATTGAGGCCTGTTTTATTGGATCAGGTTAGGGAGGCCTAGTTGGCAGATGAGAAAATCTAGAAGATTATGATGGATTGCCAAAATGGAGAGACTCGAGACTTTCATATGAGAGATGATGGCAGTCTTTACTACAAAGATCGATTGTGTATTCTTGATGATACAGGATTGAAGAGGATGATTTTGGAGGAAGCACATCAGTCAGTCTGTGCTATGCACCCTGAGAGTACCAAGATGTATCAAGATTTCAAGCAACATTATTGGTGGTCAGGTATGAAGAGGAACATAGTAAATTTTATATCCAAATGACTCACTTGCCAGAGAGTGAAGGATGAGCACCGAGTTCCTTCAGAGTTGCTCTAGCCATTATCAGTGCTTTAGTGGAAATAAAAATGAGTGATGATGGATTTTGTGACTGGATTGCTTTTGACTCAGAAGAAGTATGATGCAATCTGGGTGATAGTTAATCAGATGACAAAGACAACTCATTTTCTTCTTGTTCGATAGATTATTCTCCTGAAAAGTTGGCTAAGCTGTATATCAGTGAGATAGTGAGGTTGCATGGAGTCCTAGTTTCTTTGATGACGGACCGAGATCCTTGGTTTATATTGAGATTTTGGAGGAGTTTACAAGATACTTTAGGTTCTCGGTTGCATTTTAGCACTTCTTTCCATCCTCAGACAGATGAGCAGTCAGAGAGTGATACAGATTCTAGAGGATATGTTGAGGAGCTGTATCATTGATTTTACTAGGAGCTGGGATAAATTCTTGCCGCTGATTGAGTTTGCTTATAATAACAGTCATCATTCCAGTATTGAGATGGCTCCTTATGGGGGCATTATACGATAGGAGGTGCAGGACACCTTTTGTGTTAGGATAAAGTTGGAGAAGATAAGTTGATTGGTCCCAATTTGATTAAGAAAACAGAAGAGAAAGTTAAGGTGATTCAGGATCGTCTGAAAGCAGCCTAAGACCGATATAAATCCTATACAAATTTGAAGAGAAGAGACTTAGAGTTGAATGTGGGAGATAAAATGTTCTTAAAGGTGTCTCCTTGAAAGAAGATTTTGAGATTCGACTGCAAAGAAAAGTTGAGTCCTCGTTTCATAGGACCATATGAAGTGCTGGAGAGAGTTGATCCAGTGACTTACAGGCTGGCTTTCCTGAGTTTGATTAGATTCATAATATTTTTCATGTCTCTATGCTTCAAAGATACATATCAGACCCATCTCATATCTTGCCAGTAGAGTCCATTGAGGTGAGTCCGGATCTGACTTGCGAAGAAGAACTAGTGGCGATTTTAGCATGAGAAGTGAAAGAGTTGAGAAATAAGAAGGTGCCACTTGTGAAAGTCTTTTGGAGGAATCATGTTACTGAGGAGGCGATATGAAAGAGTGAGCAGAAGATGCAGAGCTAGTATCCCCAGTTATTTCAGAGTTGACATCAGGCAATTTTGAGGACGAAATTTATTTTTAGGGAGAGAGAATTATAATATCCCAAATTTATTTTTGAAAAATTTTTAATTTTTGAAAATTAAATAAAATATATTATAAGTTAATTGGATAAATTAAATAAATAATTTTAAATAAAAAATAAAGAGTTTTTAAATAAAAAAGTGAAATATATATTTGATATATATACACAATATATATAACATATAAAAGTCAATAAAAAAAGTCAATACTTTTTTAAAAAAAGTCAAAAGTCAAAGTAAAAGAGTATTTTGATAATTAAATATTAGAAATTTAAAATTATTAAATTAATTCAAAAATAAATAATTTTTGAACTTTTAATTTATTAAAAAATAATTAAATAATTAATTATTAAAATATTAAATATTATACATATATATATGGTTTAAAATAAAAGATGAAAGGAAAGAGAAAAAAAAATAATCTTCTTCTTCTACATCAAGGGCCAAACTTCCATGTGTGTAGAGCTCAAAATTTTTTTTTCTTCCAAGCTCAAGTAATTGAAGAATTTAACAAGTTTAAAGTGAATTTTTAGTGATTTTCACCAAATTTTATAAGTTTCCAACTTTTTTTTTTAAATTTCATGAAAATTTTGAATATGTGAGTTTTGAATTCTTGATGTAGTGTGATTTAATTAGAATTAGTGTGTATGATGTTATTTTAAGTGATTAGTAATGATTTTAAGCAGAGGCGAAGTTAGACTTTTTAGTGAAGAGGGGCAAAATAAAAATACCATATGTTTTTTTTTTAAATTTAAAGGGGGCAATTAAGTATTTTAAAATTTTAATAATATATATATATATATATTTCAAAACAGAAGAGGGGCAGCTGCCCCCCTAACGTGAGTGGTTGCGCTCCTTATTTTAAGGTTAAATTGAAGAGATGATGGAGTTTGGGTATGGATTGGTGAAGAGAGAGAATTTAAGATTATGTAATTTTTGATATTTTGAAATAATGATTTTTAATTGTACAAATTGAATATAAATGAGTTATTTTGATGCATAAATAAGTATTTTAAAGTCAAATATTGGATTTAGTTGAGTTTGATTGGAGTTTGAGAATGGAAGTGTGATTTATAATTTTGAAAAAGTGATTTTTTTTAAAGTTGTAGAATTGTTTGATTTTATTGGTTTAAACATATTGTTTATTATTAAAAGTGATGAATATAAATTTGAAATGATAATTGAATTGAGTTGGAATGGGAAACCTTCAATGGGGGAAGGTTATGCCATTTTAGGATTTTGGTCTTAAGTGTGTATTTTTGTAATATAATTATTTTAAACATATTAAAATATATTTTTAATAATATAAATAAACTTAAAATATCAAATTAAATGGGTTAGTATGGTATTCCAAAGTTAAAGTGAGGTTAGCCTTAACTTTAAAATTTTTGCTTGGATGATGTTTAATTATGGATTAAGATTGAAAATGCCTTAGAATGTGATACTAAATGATTATTTATGATCACATTTGATTTAGGCATTGAGGAGAGTTAATTTGCCCCATTCAAGTATTGAAGGGCAAGTAGAAAGAGAATGATTAGAGGGTGTTTAAGCTTGTTCTTGGTTGCTCTTAGAAGTAAGTACAAACTTTGGATGAATTGGTTATATTTGCATTACATTAGGCTTAATATATTTTGGACTGAAAAATATGTTAAGCTACTTGATACATGGAATATGTATGAATAGTATGCTATGACATGTGTATTGTCATATATGTGTTAAATACATTATGAAAAGTCATTGTTAATGGCTAAATTGTGTAAAATGTGAAATATATGTATTATGTGAAAATGACCCAAATATTTGGGTAATGCTATTTGTTGTGTGTGCATTAAGAGCATTATTAAAAAAAATCATTGGTAATAACTAAAATGCATCAAATTTGAATCATATGTGAAATTACTCAAAATATTTGGGTGATGATTTTTGAGGTAAAATGTGATGAAATTTAATGAATTAATATTGACATAAATGAGAAAAATTTTTAAAAAAAAGAGAAAAAAGAGAAAAGTGAGAAAATAAGGCAATGTGCCTAATAGATAATGGAAAAAGAGGCAATGTACCTAACTTGATTATGAGAAAATGAGAAAGAGATTGATAATGAAAAATGTGAATTAATTGTGTGTCTATTATATTATTCAATTTTCAGAGATTTATGTTTGACGGCATGCCTATAAGATTATTCTCATTATTTGCCTTCGGGCTAGATGCTGTGCATCACTATGATTTGCCTTCGAGCTAGACGTTAGATGTCACTTGCCTTCGGGTTAGATGCTGGACATCACTATAATTTGCTTTTGGGCTAGACGTTGGGTGTCACTTGCCTTCGGGCTAGACCCTAGGTGTCAATATATATCAAAATAATAACTTTGAATTTTGAATAACATATTAGATTCTTAGAGCCTATGCTTATGTTTGGTTGTATGTGAATTGTGAATTATAAAATAATCGAAAGATATGTTATAATGAATTGATATGAGATATGATATCCATGTGCATTATGCATTTGTATTACATTTGATCTTTATTTCTGTCAAAGTTTGTAGCACTAGACTTTTGGCTTAGCGTGATTGAAATTCATTGCGCAGGTGACAGGATAGATCCGGCTGAGTCGGAGAGTTCTTCTAGACGAAATCGAGTCTAGACGTGAGATTTTATTTGTAGAGTTGATATCAAGATCATAAACACTGCCAGCAACATGTATATATTTTTATATTATCGTACATTTTGAAGATTATGTATATTATATTATGCTTCTAGTATATAAATATTTTAAAAAAATGTGGAGATATTGAGAATGATGGATGAAATATATTTTTGGGTTATTTGGAAGTGTTTGTATATAGATTGTGTTGTTTATTAAATTTGAAAATGTCTAAATTGCATACAAGATTCTGACGAATTTTTTTTAAAAATTTTTAAGAAAAATACTTATTTTAGCACCTATGATTTATAATAATATTTTATTTATTATTAAATATGTATTTTAAAATATTTAAGATTTAAATTTAAAAAATAATTTTTTTATTAAATTGATATGTGATATTTTTTTTATCGTATATGCATATTATATATATATTAAATATATATATATATATATATATATAAAATATAAGAGTGTTATATTTAAATACTCTAAAAATACTAGAAAAAATTACATATATTATATATTAAATTTAGAGCAAATAAATAAAGGAAATTCGTAAAAATATCTAATAAATAAGAATAGAGATTTGATACTAGAAATTTTATAGACCGGCAAGCTAATTCTTAAAGAAAATAAAAGTAAAAAGTTACGGTGATTGAACTCTCTTTTTTTTTTTTTAATTCGTTGAATTGTAATTTTTATTTTAAATCTTAAATAATTTTTATCTAATATCATTATAAATCCAATACTAAAAAAAAGCAAGATACAATATGGCATTTTATATATTTATTGACACATAAAAATTTTAAGTTTAAAAATAGAAAAAGAAACCATATATAAAAAAATATATTAAGATTCAAAATTCATAATC
This sequence comes from Garcia nutans, assembly GCA_947685225.1. Taxonomy (NCBI): domain Eukaryota; kingdom Viridiplantae; phylum Streptophyta; class Magnoliopsida; order Malpighiales; family Euphorbiaceae; genus Garcia; species Garcia nutans. Next base: position 10,020,240 of record CANTUV010000025.1, read on the forward strand.
TATTATATCTAATGAATATTATCCTAAAATAATGATTAATAATTATTGCCAATCTTATTTGACAAAATATTATAATAATAATAATAAATTATTTCCTCAAAAAAAGTAAAAATAATAAATTATAATTTTCAAATTGAAGGGAAATTTAAAAAAGTATTTTAGTAATTAAAATATGCTAGGGCTCTAATGCAATTGTCAACCTGCCCATAGCAAAATTGCAAAATTGTCTCTCTTTAATCTTTATCTCTGAAAAACATTACCAGCGTCTCTCTTTATTATCCACTTTTAACGTTCTAAAAAAAATTGTATACTTATAGAAAGTATATTCAAAAGAAAATTATAGGTTAGGTCCTCTAAACAAAAAGCAATTTTCAATTTGGTCCCTCAAAGAAACTTGTCATTTCGCTTGTCCTCCACCAGACAAGTCCACCTTAGGGGCACCTATATTCCCGTTGAGTCCTCCATAAATTTTCAAGCTTCAAAGCTCTAAAATTTACCTCAAAAACCGGGTCTTTTTTCCTTGTCACGCATTTGTTTCAAAGTTCTTCTCTTTCTCCTCTCCTCTTCTCCTTGGCAACAGTTACAGAACCCAAGTTCAACCATCAACTCTCTCTCTTTCTCTCTCTTCTCTCCCCTTCTCTCTCTGTTTATGCATTCCTAAGAAGATCCCTTTTCTGGGTTTTGTTCTTTTTTATTACTATTATTATTTTCTGTTTAAGTCTGCTTAAATAAGCTTTTCCTTTTCTGGTTTTCTCTTCTTGTTTCAATAATCCATTTCTGTTGATGAGCTCACTTGAAAAGGTAAAAGCTTTATTGTAATTTTAAATATTTTTTTTCTTGTCTTTTCTACTTGGTTCTTATTTGTTAGGGTAGATTTTGAAGCTTGTATGAACGGCAACCAGGCCATTTTCAAATGTATATTTCCATTTCTTCTAGTAAATTTTGTTTGGGATTCTTCTTTTGTTAAATAATTAAATACCCCCGTTTGAGGCTAATTCAATTCTAAGCTTTTAAGCTTCAAAAATTGACCATTTCACATGTTTCCAAGCCTGTGGCCTTTTCTTATTTGACAATTTTTTTTTATAATTTTTTGTTTCCATTTCTCCCTTGGCCTTCTTTCTCTTCATCCATCACAAGAGACCACCAACAGAAAACCTAGATATGTACACAACACATACCAAAAAAGAAGTTTCCTTGGAATTCCAATCTCAATTTCCAATCTTGAGGCCAAGCATCCATTCAAGGAGGGCAAATTTAACAGTCAAATTCCAAGACCTATATGGGTTCACTGTAGAAGGCAATGTGGATGATGTTAATGTATTGAATGAGGTTAGAGAGAAGGTGAGACATCAAGGGAGAGTTTGGTGGGCATTAGAGGCCAGCAAAGGTGCTGATTGGTATTTGCAGCCACAAGTTTCTTCTATATCTGAAGGGATTGCCTTGAAATCTTCTCTTAAGTTGTCTACTTTAGCTAATGCAATCACTTTGAAGAGGCTTATAAGGAAGGGGATACCTCCTGTTCTTAGGCCTAAGGTTTGGTTTTCGCTCTCTGGAGCTGCAAAGAAGAAATCTACTGTACCTGAGAGCTATTACAATGATTTGACTAAGGCTGTTGAAGGAATAGTTACACCAGCCACAAGGCAGATTGATCATGTGAGTCTGCATTTAGGTTCTTTTGCACTATTTTTTCATGGTGGTTTTGGTTATAATTTGGATTCATTGATTTCTTTATTTTGGTTGATGGTTTGTGGTGTTAGATATAATTTTGGTGCATTGCCTTATATTGGTTGCGATCGACGAGTTATAACTTAGATTTGATGGTTATATGAGTTTGATATTTTACATGCTAGTGCATTGGCATAGCTTATTCTATTTGAGTTTGATTTTTGTAGATTTAGATCATGTCTTTAAGAAGATGGGATTTGTTCTTGTTTAGATTAGTAACAGTTTTCATTCAATCTCGATAATTAAATGAAGTACTCTGCATCTATGTAATTCATTGATTTCTTTATTTTGGTTGATGGTTTGTGGTGTTAGATATAATTTTGGTGCATTGCCTTATATTGGTTGCGATCGACGAGTTATAACTTAGATTTGATGGTTATATGAGTTTGATATTTTACATGCTAGTGCATTGGCATAGCTTATTCTATTTGAGTTTGATTTTTGTAGATTTAGATCATGTCTTTAAGAAGATGGGATTTGTTCTTGTTTAGATTAGTAACAGTTTTCATTCAATCTCGATAATTAAATGAAGTACTCTGCATCTATGTAATTTTATATTTGATATTAAAAAATTTTTTGTGCCTTTGTCTTTCTTTTTCTTTGTAATTGGATTTTAGAAGCAAGTACATTAAGTTGAAGAATTGTTAATAATGAAGCCGTAGGAAGAAAATTGATGGATAAATTCACTGGGTTTTTACCTGCGTGTAGTTAATATAGGTACATTCTGCTTATGAAAAATGCATTATCATCGATTCATGATTCTTTTTCATTCTAATTAGAAATTAGTTTGTGATGAACAGTCCTTTGTTTTCTCTTTCTTCCATTCAAGGAATTACTTTGCTGTCTAAACTCATTGAATATATAGGAGAAAGGAAAGATTTAAAAATTTTCTTGTATAAGTATGTTTGAATTTGTCTAAGATGTTCTATTTTTAAAGATGAAGCATGTTTTGGAATGCTGGTTAACTAGAATTATGCAATTGAGCAAGTGCAATCGTGATGTAGGTCTTTATTAATTTTGTAATTAATTGTTTGATTTGCTTCTTTTTTTTTCCCGGTAAAAGTTTATCTGCTTATCTGGTTTTCTTAGTAAAAAAAAGGGTTTTTCACGTCTGGGGTTCCCTTCCATAATCTAATTCAAGATTATATTTTTCCCTTGTTTGTTAATGTTTAATTCTTCCTATGTATATATTGGCAGGATCTGCCACGAACTTTTCCTGGTCACCCATGGTTGGACACACCTGAGGGTCATACTGCTCTCCGACATGTTCTTGTTGGGTATTCTTTCCGTGATTCTGATGTTGGCTACTGCCAGGTTGGTATCTATTGGATTAAACTATGTAATTTATAAAATGGTTACTTGTTTTCATGATATACATTCAATCATAATCATGTGATCTTTGAATGGTATAACTATCAGAGTTTATTATGATGTTCTTATAAGCATGTATTGTTATTATATATACATCCTTGTGATTGTTTCCTAATTATCATCACATCTAATCCACCTAAGTCCATGGCTATTTTTTGTAGCATGGATGATTTTGTTGCCATTATAGAATTAGTTCCAATAGATATTCAGCTAGCATCTCCTCATCAGAATCCTTACTAAGTGTTTGCCCCATCTTGTGTAATTAGATTTGAGAAACAAGAATCCTATTCCTACCAGCTAGCAACTTCATTTTAGGAGTAGGTCCTTGCTTTCTTTTTTATATTGGCACTACTTTATTGCTAATAAATAAGCAATCTGCTTTTATAACAAGTATTGGTATCATCCATTTTGCAGGGGTTAAATTTTGTTGCAGCGCTGCTATTGCTTGTGATGAAAACAGAGGAAGATGCCTTTTGGATGCTTGCCGTCCTCCTGGAAAATGTCCTAGTCAATGACTGTTATACAAATAACTTATCAGGCTGCCATGTTGAACAAAGGGTTTTCAAGGATTTGCTAGCGAAACAATGCCCAAGGTAACTTAACTGATTTTCCTTTTGTTAAATAATTATTTTTTGTTTAAAATGGAAAAGGAAAAATGCAGCATAGCTGCTCATTTGGAAGAATTGGAGTTTGATGTGTCTCTTGTTGCGACGGAGTGGTTTCTATGCCTGTTCTCAAAAAGCTTGCCTTCTGAGGTTAGGATTTTACATCTCTCCCTGCCATGAGTATTTCGCTTAGAAATGACTGAATGTGCATTAATTTTTGCTTTGATGATTAAAGATTCTTCTGTTTGTGGGTATTTTCCAGACAACTCTCCGTGTGTGGGATGTCCTTTTCTTTGAGGGGGCAAAGGTTATTTTTCATGTAGCTTTGGCCATATTTAAGGTGCTAATGCCGTTGCCACTAAGCTCTTCACAGTGCATGGATTTTTCCTGAATACCAATAATTAAAAAGCAAAAAAAAAGGTATATAAGATATAATTTTCAATTGCAGATGAAGGAAGAAGAGCTCCTGCTAACTCATCATGTTGGTGACGTAATTAACATATTACACAAAACAAGCCATCACCTTTTTGATCCAGATGAATTATTGACGGTAAGTCAACAACTTGATGTTAATTACTGGAACCATTATTGGATGATAAGCCCGAATTTAGTTTTTATTAACGATAAAAGAATGATTAGACTTCAATTACTATGGAAGAATTGCTTAAAAGTTGTCTTAAGGATTGCAAGGCTACAACTTCCAACTGTTAAATTCTGCGCCAACCCAATCCTGGATTAATCTGGTACCATGTTAAATTTTTCTTTTTAAATTCTTTTTTAATATAGATTTGGGAACCTTAATCCTAAGACGGTTAAAGTTGGAGAGTTTTATATTAATTGGATCGTATTGTTCTATTTAGTATACGCTTGGTTACCTGCATTTATATGGTAGCTTTTAACCCAAGGCAGAGTCTAATTAAGGAAAAAAATTATTTTCCTTCCATTTGTTGTCTGCATAACCTCCTTGTCCTTGGATGTTGACCGTAGATCTTTTTTCCCATTTTGTTGTCAACATAACAATCACAAAATTTATTAAATTGATGACTTGGTGGGGAGGAGCTATCAAATTAATTACATAGAAAGAGTTAATTCTTGATCAGCGCAACTGCATATTTAAGCTTATTTCAATATAAATGTTGCAGGTTGCATTTGATAAGATAGGTTCAATGACAACCAACACAATATCAAAGCAAAGGAAAAAGCAGGAACCAGCAGTAATGGCGGAACTTGATCAAAGATTGAGAAGACTAAACTCAATAAAAAATGGATGAGAAATAGCAATAATTTGATCAAGGTTACATAAACATCAAAAGATAAGGGGTTTTCTTGTTACCCCTTTTGGAGCTAAGAATGTTTTAATTTTTTTTGCCTTTTTTTTTGTTCTATATGTGGAAAGGGAAAGGACCCAGAGAAGAGTGTATGGTGAAGTAATAGGTGTTTAAATGTAAATTTGGGGATTGTTCATAAACTTCTGGAATTAAATTAAAAATTGCAAAAGTTAGGGCAATCGCTGGCTTTTACTGCTCTACATGCTACAGGCTTTTTCTGATTTGCAATGATGCTCTTTGGAATTTTTAGCAGGACTTGTTTTTCCAAATCATGAACTTCCTTTTTTTCTTATCCTTAATTCTGTCTTTTTTAACATTTACGTATGGTGGGGTTTTGTATAATTTAGGGTTTGAAATTTATGATTGACGTTAAGAAATTTGTTAAAATTGATTGAGAGCAAAAGGAAAAATGCATCAAATGTATATAATGAACAGAAGAAATAGATTGTGCATTCAAAGTTTCATCATATGTTAATATTAAATTGACTTTCTTGTCCAAGAAAACATTAAGGTGTTTGTCCCTTTTTTTTTTTTTTTTTTGAGGAATGGCCTTTTTCTTTTCTTACTTTGTCAATGGGGATAAACACTGGCTAATTAGATGAAGCTTCGTCTGTGAAAGTATGAAATTCGTACTTTGGCCCTCATCTCTCAAGATTTTTTCCTACTTGTTATGATTTATTTTTTGAAAAAAACCAATTTCAACATTGTAATATTAATCCCCAATTTCTTTTTAGATAAATTATTATTTTTTTTAAATTTAAGTCAAATTAAAATATATATATTTTTAAATTCAGACTAAATCAGAATTTATTTGACAGAGTTATTAAACTAAATCAACAGTAGAGTTTAATTTAAACTTCGGTTAAATATCAAATTTTAGTTTGAATTTCAATTAAATTCAATTTGAAAAAATAATATGATATAATATGATTAAATAATTTTTTTATTTGGTGGTATTTTATATCTACAGGGACAAAAAATAAAAAGCAAAAAATATATGCAGTGAATACAAAAAAAAAAGCAGAAATGTAGAAATTATGATGAAAAGAGAAAAAAAAAAGACTTTTGTAATAAAAAAAAGTTTTATTGATATAAAATGTCTTATCAAAATCATATTTCATAAATTTCATATTTATTGTGAAAATGATTTTTATTTAATAAAAAATTTAAAATTTAATGGTATTACTGTGAAAAACCAAAAATGACAATCTAGGATTTCAAGTTTGAGAGGAACAACAAAGAAGATGAGAGAAATCTGACTTGTATTACTGAATGTTTTGGAGAGAATTACATCATTATCATATTGTTTATATACAGTATTTGTCAATTACCAAAATATCCTTATAACAAAGCTAAGAAAAACTAAACCCTAAATCTATTATGTACAAAATGGCAATTACAAAGACCACAAAAAAAAATACTATTTACATAATTAAACAGTCACTCTCAATATGGAGATTGATGAATGATTTCCATCTTAAACACTGAAGAATTGTGTGCAGCAGTAGAGAGAGACTTAATAAATGAGTTAGCTAATTGAAGCTTAGAAGATATGTGAGCAGTAAAGATAAAACCTTCTTGAAGCTTATTCCTCACAATGTGACAATCTATATCCAAGTGTTTGGTCCTTTCATGAAATACTGAATTGATCACAATGTACAATGCTACTTGATTATCTTTGTATAGTGAAATAAGCAATACAAAAGGCAGGCCAAACTCTTTGATCAGATAACTGAGAAATTGAAGATCACAGACTGTGGACGCCATACTTCTGTACTTAGCCTCTGTTGAGGATCTGACAACATTTACCTGCTTCTTGGTCTTCTAAGAAATCGTATAAGAATCCAGAAATATACAAAAGCTAGTCATAGATTTTCTAGTTAAAGCATATGTTCTCCAATATGCATCACAATAGCCTTTAAAGATAAACTAAAATCAATAGAAAAAAGAAAACCTAGATGAAGGAGTGCCCTTGAGGCATCTCATAAGGGCACTCATATACTAGAGCACTTATATACGGGTTCAACTGCTATGTAGAGAATGAAATATCAAGCCTATTAAGATTTAAGTATAGTAATATGCTAATTAATCTTCTAAACTTATCTGGTTCAAGAAAGAAACCAGTAGACTCATTAGTTAACTTAAGCGAGTAGGTAAGGGAATCTTAGCAGGTTCATAATCATATAAGCCAATGTCTGACACAATATCTAGGATATATTTTATTTGGTTAAAGTACATGCCCTTAATAGTTCTATGAATTTTCAAACCCAAAAAATACTTAGTAAACTTAGTAAATAGAGAGTGATCATTTGGGGATTAGACAAAACCTAATTTTTGTAGTGTCATTTTGAATTCAAGATTCCATTGCCTAGAAGTTTGCTTTAGCCCATAAAAAAACCTTTTTAAGCCTACACACTTTATTGTTACTAGTAACTCTATAACCAGCAGGCAAGACCATATAAATTTCTTCATCCAAAAATCCATGTAAGAATGCATTATTGATATCTAATTAGTGAATAACCTAATTTTTTATAGTAGTAACAACCAAAAAGAGTTTGATAGTGACTAACTCAGCCATAGGTGAAAAATTATCATGGTAATCCACCCCTTACAATTTGGCTATAACCTTTAGCAATCAGCTTGACTTTATATCTGTCGATAATGACATCAGGTTTAAATTTTATCTATCTATAATGCCATCCAGTTTAAACCTTATTTTATACACCCATTTGCAGCCAGTAGGAATCTTTTCAGGTGGAAAATATGTAATTTTCCAAGTATTGACATGCTGTGAAGCAATTATTTCTCTTTGCATAACCTCTATCTAATTAGGATCATCCTGCTATAACTTTCAGGTTATATAGTAATAGAAATATTTGTTATAAAGTCTAAATGAGTTTTGTCTAAAAAAATAAAGTAATATAAAGTTAGGTATAGGCATAAGAGGGTATGGAGTAGAAGTTTGTTGAGGTTTAGAAATAAGATTATTAGAATTAAAGGTTTGAACATTGGATTCAAAATCAATTAACCATTTGGGTCTGGTTTTAGGTTTGCTACTGTGTTTAGGTTGAATGGTTATAGGAGCATTATTATTATTGTTAGATACTGAAATTGTAACAATAGAAGAATCTGAAATTGAAGATTCAGGAGATGAACTAGGAGAAGAAGAAAGAATAATATGAATATAAAAAGACTGAGTAACAATGGAAGGAATAGAAGAAGAGGAAGAATGTTGAACAGTTAAAGGATCTTATCGATCAAGAGATACAAGTGGTAAAATAGAAATATGAACAGGACTTGCAGCAAAATGCAAATGCTTATAAGGAAACTTTGATTCATGAAAAATCATATCTTTAGACACCTACATAGATTGTATTTGTAATTTGAAAAGCTTGTAAGTCTTTTGACCAGGAACATATCCAATTAAGATACAATCTAAGGCCCTAGGCTTAAATTTATCTTTTTAGGGTTTGGCATTGGTACACTAATACAAACAACCAAAGACTCTTAGATAGGAGTAGTTAAGAACTTTATCATGTAATAACTCATAAGGTGATTTTCAATTCAACATAGAAGTAGGAAACTTATAAATAATACGAGTAGCAATGAGTATATAATCACCCCAAAAATGTTTTGGTAAATTAGCTTCAAATATTAAGGCTCTAGCTACTTCTAACAAATATTTATATTTTTCTTCAACTACCTTATTTTGTTGAGGAGTATAAGGTGTATTTTTTTAATGTATGACACCATGCTTAGTAAACAACTATTGACATTCAAAATAAAAGAACTCAGTACCATTATCAGTTCTGATTTTCTTGATGGTTTGAGAAATTTGGTTGATGGTGTAAGAAATAAAGTGTCAGAAAAGTAAACGCTTATGTTTTATATATGAGTAGGAATGTCCAAGTTGTCCTATTATAATCATCAATTATAGTGAGAACATAATGTGATTTAGCCGAAGAAGTTGTTCCATAGGGTCCTCAAAGATCAACATGGATTAAAGCAAATGGAAATTGAGATTGAGAGGAATTATTGAAAAAAGAAAGCCTTTGTTGTTTAGGCAAAGGGCAAATTGGACAGAAGGAAGAAGCAAATTTATCAATGGAGGTTTGAATAGATACATGCTTAATTTTGTCATTTTAAGGATGTCCTAAAAGCTCATGAAGCAAATCATATGGAATACAAAACAAAGAATTAGATGAAACATAAGACAAAGAAGTATCTACTTTATTCATAGAACTTGTCATATAAGATTGAGAGTTTTGATTATCAACAATATTAAAAACAACAGAAGTTTTATTTTGAAAAAGACGAATGGTATTTGCAAAGAAGCTACTGTGATCAAGTATGTACAATCCACCATAAGACTTGCCAGCAGCAATAGTCTTTTTAGAAAAAAAGGTCATGTAAAAGATAATGTGTTTGATAAAAAAAAATCTTATGTTCTGGTATGATTCATGAAGCTAATTGGCTTACTAAAAGGAGGTTATATTTGAATTTGGGAACAAGTAATACCTTTTTAAGAACTAAATTGGGGTCTAAGACAATGGTCCTAGCATAGTGTACTAATTTCATTGTTTTATCAAGTAGTTATATAGTAGATGGAGGGTTAACTCTAAGGATGTTGGTCATGTTATTGCTAGTAAAACTTATGTAACATGTGGCTCCTGAATCTATTACCCAGTAACCACGAAAAATACAATCAGACACGTTATTTAGTAATTAAGTAGTACATGCATAGGTAATGCAATTCACAAAGGCATTCTCAGTAACATCCTTTCCCATAAGAAACTTCTTTCACCAGTGAAATAATGGTGGCAGTCAGATCATCCCGTTTAGATTGATCTAAGTCATGGATAGCCACTTCTACTGGAACTGTTACTTAAGCATCAAGCCTATTCTAACCCTATCCCCTTGAATTAGATTACCGATGGATTATCAAGTTAAAGGTAAAATATTTATTATTTGTTGACAGACTACCAATAGATTGTGAAAATATTAAGTACTAACTGATAAATTCCTATGTAAATACATTTGATCGACCGAATACCATCGCATATCTATAGCTATGAATAAATTTATTGATGGATTATTGATCAAATATTGAATTATAAAAATGTAAACTTATATATTTAATGACCGATTACTGACAACTTCTATACATCTTAAAATAATATTAAAATAAATTGTTGATCGATTCTTGAGAATTTTTTTTAATTTTTAAAATAATATTAAAATAATTTATTGACGGTTTATTACTTGTCTGTTCAACTAAATTATGAAATTTAAAATTTAATTTAGTGACAATATTTTGGTTGGCAATTACCAAAAGAATGTGCTTCTCTTGGTATATCGGAAGAGTTTCAGTACAAAAACTTCTATCGGTAAGTTGGTAATTACTGTTAATCCTTGTTATCTCTTAGTAAATTCATTGTCGATAAGGTAATCAATCACAAACTAAAAGTTTAGGTTGGGAATAATTATATGCTACAACCGTTGTAGCAATAAATGCCTACAACAAGCCAATTGAATTTTTACACGTAGACTAAATATGATTATTTCATAACGCCACGTGTCATATTTAGTCTACGTGTAAAAATTCAATTGGCTTGTTGTAGGCATTTATTGCTACAACCGTTGTAGCATATAATTATTCTTAGGTTGGGAAGTGGTCGGTAATTTTTTTTCCCCAAGAGATTTAGCATTATTACCCGTTGAAATTTTATCGATAATTCATGAGTTTTTTGTAGTATTGGGGAGTAAATTAAAGAATATACATTATAAGAAATATTGGAGATAAAAAGGAGAAATTAAGATAAATTAATATGAAATATATTTGTACGAGAAATATATTTATAATTTGTAAATAGAAAAAATTATTAATTACTCATATTTATAAGAGCGCTAAATAGGATAAATTATTTAAGAGTGTATATATTAATTGATATATTATAGTGTATACATTAATTAAAATCAATTTTTCTTAAAAATATAAAGAAAACATTAAATAATACGAGTTACAGATAGTATTACAGAGTAAATTAAAGATTATATATTGTAAAAAATATTTGAAAGAAAATTTAAGAGAAATTAGGATGAATTGATGTATATTTACAAGAGAAATTTATAATTTATAATTTCTAAATATGAGAATTGTTAATTTTTTTTTCTATTTATAAGAGTACTAGTTATGAGAAATTATTTAAGAGTTTACATATTAATTGATATAAATAAAAGTGTATATATTATTGAAATGAATTCTTCTTAAAAATAAACAAATGAATATCTAATAATATAGATTATGGAGAGTATTGGAGAATAAATTAAAGAATTTACATTATAGAGAATATAGGAGGGAAAAAAAATAGAGAAACTTGCAATAAATTGATGTGAAATATATTTATATGAGAAATTCAAATATATTTATAATTTACAAATAGAAAAAATCAATTTGGAACAATTTTATTCAAATTTCAGTTTGGTTGCAATTTTGGTTTTAATTGATTTTGTGCTGATTTTAATTTGTCCGAATTTGATTTGGAACAAATTTGGAACAAAATCATAGCCATGCCTTCAACTGACCTTGACCTCTCCCTAAAATCATTTTCAAATTCCAGAGTGAATCAAATGAAATAAACAAAATAAATAAATAAATAAATAAATTTAGAGATTGAGCTAGGAGTATTATTTTTTTCCATCCTCACTAGATCTGATTCCAAACCTGTTGTACCTTTAAAAAAAAGTATGTTAGCAGTAAACCCTTTTATACCATTTAACTTTTAACTATTATACACATTTCAAACTCATTTATAATTATCTTTATATTATTCATATCTCTCTCAAATTCATTTGCTATTATTCTTACATTATTCATAATTTTTTATTTACCTGTTTAAATATAAAATTCAAAATACAATAAAATTTAAATTATGAAATTATAATTTTTTAATAAAATAATTATAAATAAAAATATAATATTAATAGAATTTTATTAAAATAATTTGATACCATCAAATTATAATTAAAACACAATACAATAAACAAATGAATAAATAAAATTTAATAAAAATACTAATTAAAATTTTATTTTATAATTAAATTCGAATAATGAATATCTAGAAATATGTAGTTATATAATACACGGATATTTTATGGGTAATAAAAATATTATACATAATTTTAAAATTTTATTTATAAACTATCTATATCATATATATATATATATATATAAATAGATTGAAACGAATCATATATGCTGTTTGAGTTTGTGGTTCGTGGGGTTATTGGGTTTGAATGGAGGCAATGATGTTGGAGCAACGGTGATGGATTATTTTTCTTCGGTTTTTTCCTTTGATTTTCTTTGGATTTGTAAAATCATTTTCTTGGCAGATAAATAAACTCACAAACCCATTTTCCTAGCCAAAAAATGAACAATGAGGAGATTGGCTTGTAAAATTATTTTATTGGCCAACAAATGAACAGTGATGCTGTTGGACAGCAACAATAGTGGAGGCGATGATGATGAGGATGGAGATTTTTTTTTAATTGGACAGCCATTTAATTTAATTTAATTTTTAATTTTTAATATGGACACAGAAATAAAATTATATAGTCATTTTAATTATTATATTAAAATTTTAATACAGTAATTAAAATTAAAAAAATTGTATTAAAAATTTTAATTTGTTTAATTAATTTTTAATTTGGTATAATATTATAAATAAATTTTAATTTAACTAATTTTAATAAATAATATAAAAAAGATTTTAGAATTTTAAAAGTAATAATATAACTAATTGAAGGATATTTTTGACATTTGATGTTGTATATCAACAAGTTTAATAGTATTCTTGCACATTTTGAAAATGGACTTCATGCATTTTGTCATATATGCTTATAATGATTAAATTGTTATGAAAAATGCAAGTTTGATGGACAAAGTAGTTAATTAAATAGTCGAGGGGCAAAATAACTAAAGCTGATAAATTCAAAAGGGACAACAAATATATTAAACTAAATCAAAATAAATAAGAGTTAAATCATACAATACCTTTTGAAACTACAAGCGAAGCTAGAACTTTAAGAGAAAAAATGAGAGGAGAAATTTATCTTGGAGTCCCGGTGCTAATTTTTTAAATTTATTTACCCTTTTATATTCTTATCTCAGTACTTGTTGTACCTTTTATATATAGTTATTATTTTTTAAAATTTTAATCTATTAATAAATCATCTTTATTTAAAAAAAATAAAATTAAACTAATTAAAGAAAATATAAATATAATTTTTTAAAAAATAGTTAAACAAAAATTATCACACAATATTAGAAATAATAATAATAAAATGAAAATCAAAGGTAAAGAAAAGAATTTTTTTAAAAAAAATAAAAACAGATTAAAAAAAATAAAGAGTCTAACATTATATTTTTTTATCAAATTAATTTGGTTGAAAAATTTCTCTTTTTTTCTTAATTTTCTTTTTCTTTCTCTTTTTTGCCTTTGGATTATCACTTTTTTTTTTCAATTTTTAGAAAAGAAATATATTTATTTGGGTAAAAATAATCTATTGAATTTTTTTTCCTTGTTGCATAAGTTAAAGAATTGTGATTTATTATCCAAAACAAAAGAGAGTAATTGCCCCGTTCTTAAAGATTGGCTTTGCTAATATATGAAACTAAGACAAACCATAAAATAAACAAGGAATAATGCATTTTTTGACATCTAAACTTTATATATTTTACACATTGAACCCTTTATTTTTTATTAGGTGACATTTAGCCTTTCATCTATATAAGTTGGTGGCATTGAACCATATTATAACAATAGTTAAACATGTGAATTTCAAGTATCATCTATTGAAAGACTCAATATCACCAAATAAAAGTTCAAGTTCTCAATGAGCAAATTACATAAAGTTTAGGGGCTAAAAAATCTATTATTTTTTATTTTTTTTATCAAAACACATCATTTTACTATTGCAGACATGCAATTTTAACTGCAATTAAAATCATACATTTAATTTATGTTAAAAAAGGGTTTAATATCCCCAATTTATATAGTTAAAATGATCAATGTCACCAAGTAAAAATTTAAAGGCTTAATGCGCTAAACACATAAAGTTATGGGGGCAAAAAAATACGTTTTTCCAATAAACAAAGTGTAAGTTTCAGTTGGATAATTATTTTGGATAGTTGAATTATAAAATATTTTTTTAAGAAGTTAAAAAATAAATATTAAATAATTAAAATATTTTTATATACGAAAGGAAAAGTGTATCAATAATGCATATACTTTTTATTTTTTTTTTATTTTGGTGTATAAATAATTTTTTTATTCAGCTTAATGTCTAAACTTCATAAAGAATATACATTTAAGTTGCTTCAGCTGTTTTAGTTATACCAGAGTGCTGACAGGACATAATGAGACTTGTTTTCATCAGAAAAAAAAAACACCACATCATTTAAAGAATTTTTACATGACTAATATGTTTTTTTTCTTAAGAATATTTCTTTTGTTTGGTGATAGTCTTGACCCATCAATTCCCTGTATAGAGCTATAATCAAGTTGAGTCGAGCTAAATTTTAAAAAGTTTAAGTTCAGTTTGACATAAAATAGTCGAGTTCAAACTTAAACTCAAACTGAGCCCGAATCACGTCTGAGCTTATATTAATTCAGCTCATATTTTATGTATCTCGAGCTTGAACATGAACTCAGTCTAACTGAATTTAATGAGTTCAAAAAGTTTATTTCGGTTTCTATTTTTCATTCAATTTTCAATCTTTTCATAGCAAAATTAATAAAATTAACAATATCTTTATAAAGAACGAAAAATATGATTATATATTAATAAAAATAAAATATTGTATTATTATAATTTTATATTATATTATATTATAATTATTAATTTATTAAATTTTTTATATTACTTATATATTGTACTAAATATTTAGTATATATATATGTTAAGTCATCGTATTTTTATAGTATAATTAATTAAATAATCTTTTATTTTTATAATTTATATTATATAAACAAAAATAAAAAGATTATATGATGTGAGTTATTTCTTTAAAATAATAAATTTATTCTTCCAAATAAGATACATAATTTAATATTTAAATTAAATTATATATATTTCTAATTCAGCATATTAAAAAAGTTAACTTACGAGACTAACCCATAAGCTTTTTAAAAGAGTTAACTCACTAGTTAACAAGTTGAGCATTTTTTAATTTGGTTTTGGCTCATTTAACAAACCAACATCTTGAAATCAAATTTGAACGAGCTTTTATCAAGCTGAGACTTAAGCCGAACTCTAATAATTTGGCTCATTTATAACCCTAATCACAGGTCATCATGTCACCACCTTCACTATAACTTCCTCCAATGAACTTTGATGGTCCAACATTACTACTGCCTATACCTCTTTCATGTATCAAGTTACTATTACCGCTACTATCTTCAAGCTATGTAAAATTGACCCATCCCATTTATAGCAAATAAAATGATTCGTGCATACCTCATCAACCAGTTCCTTGTTCATCTGTTGCAACAAATGCAAATCAATCAAGTACTAAAGGTGTATTTTCCTTAAGAAGCCTTTTGTTAATGATGAAATTTTAGAGCAACCAAAAAGGGAGAAAATTTGAAGAAACAGAAGAAAAATAAAAAAGAAAGAGGTAATACAATTGGTTTCGATCGAGCCGAATCGGAGATGAAATGAGATCAGCAACCATTGTCCCAGATATGAAAGCAACTGAAGAAACAATCCATGACCCTTGGCACTTATCTATCAACAAATCTCAACACCGATCTACAAATCAATCCAATATCTCGCTTTGATAATGCACATATTATATCATCAAACTTTTTTTTTTCTTTTCTTGGAAATTAAGCGCTAATTAGAGACTGAGAGTTGCCAGGTAGTTTTTGAAATTTGAATTAAACAAGGGAAAGATTTTTATGCCTCCAAGCTGGATCCCATCAATTCTTGCTGCTGATTTATTTTGTTGTTTTCTTTTTCTCTTCCACAATTTCAACTTTCCTTTATTAATTAAATCTTAAATTCCCAATTCACCTGATAAAAAAAGGTCCCAATTCACCAAATAAAATAGGATTTTTGAAGTAAAGGGTATATTTGTCATCTAAAATTTCGTTAAATGACGTGGCATTTTTTTCACCGGTGAAAACAGATCCCTCTCAGAACCCTGGTATGGCCAAAATAGTCGGAGCAACTGAAATGCATATATTTTATGAAGTTCAAATACTAAATTAAAAAAAAAAAATTATGCATACACTAAAATAGGAAAAAAATACATACACTATTAATATATTTTTTCTTATATGGAATTATGTTTTAAACATTCATATACAAAAAGACAAAATAAAAAAGTAATTATATTTTAATTTTAAATAAATAAAAATTTTATATTATGTGATGAAAACCAACTTAAAAAATAAAAAAAAAATGTCAAAATTAATAAATAAATAATTAAATGAAAAAGCTTTTATAAAATTGTTTTTAAATATATATATATATAAATGAAAATGTATAATTTTAATAATTTCATTTAGTTTTAATTTTAGATAATTTCAATTTATAATCGAATAAAAAAGTTGAATCAAGTCAAACCTTGTTTTATATATGTATATATATATAGTTCGGTGAATTTGGATAACTTTCATATTTCATTTCCTAAATGGCTAAAACCTTTCCAGCACAAAAGGAAATGGCGTTACCAAAATCCCGATTGCTGTTAGTATTATTGCATCTCCTCCAAAACTAATAAATTCACCAAAAAACAAGTCAAAAATCAAAATCGAAATGCCTTCCACTACAAAATCCGGATCGACCCTCGAAGCAGTCCTCGACGAAATCGACCTTGACCATTCAGATTTCACTTCCTCTCTCCCTCTCAAAAAGGTCCCAAACGGTGACGTTTTTGGGGCCTCCCATGCAGGCGATGTTGACCGACTTAAGTACTTGCTGGAATCTGGTGTCAATGTTAACGCGCGGGACCTGTGGGATTCTGTTGCATTATACTATGCTTGCTTGGCCGGTCATCTTGACGCTGCGAGAATGTTGTTGGAGAGTGGAGCTATATGCTCGGAGCATACTTTTGATGGGGATAGATGTCACTATGCTGCTTTGAATTTGAAGGTTAGGAAGCTTTTGAAGGCTTATGAGGCTAGACCGCCGCCTTTGAGACCATTGCAGGCCGCGTTGAGAGATACTTTCTTGGGTTGTGAGGCTAATAGGGGATATTTGGAGCAGGCTGAGCTCAGTGGTTTTCAAGTTTCAGGTCGGTGCTCTTTTCCCCTTTTCAATTTATTGGTTATGTCAATCACAGTAGCTTAAAGGTCGTTGCTTGCTTTTTTATTTTTGGGATATTGCTGGTACTATTATTGTTATAGTTTCAAATCATAAATGTGTTGATATAGGTTCATTCTGTCAATTTCAAGTGAATCAGGCATGCGTAGTTTTTTTCTGGTCTCGGGCTAAGTTCTGTTGCATGTAATCATCTGAACCATTTTGTTAAACAATGACATCCTGTCTCCATAATTTTATAGCAAATTTTGTATGCAGCGCGTTTCCCTTTTCAGTTTATTGTTTTTTTGGAAAGTAGAGATGATGACAAGCTTCGGAAGATCTTAATGAAATGATTTTGCCTTTTCAAACCTTTGCGAAGGTTTTGCTTATTTATGTATATATGGAGATAATTTACTCTCCAATCTACAACTTGCCTTTTGATGATCACTAAGTTTCAAATTGGCGGATTTTAGAACAATATGTATGTGACATTATTTGGTAGGTCTTTCATCCAATGGGATGTCCAAGTCCAACCAGTTTCCTCCTGATGTGGTATTCTTTGTTCAAGGTAGGCCCATTGAAGCTCACAAAGTCATTTTAAGTGCCCGGTCGCCATTTTTTAAGAGAAAGTTTGAAACTGATTGGAAAGACCGGTGTGAAATGAGATTCTAAAGGCAAAAATTGTCTTATCCTGCTCTTCACAGCCTCATTCATTTCTTCTATTGTGACAGACTTGAGATTGCAGTTGTTGACACGGAGGATCTTGTAAGTATTTGCAAAGTGTGCAAATGTGAATCCTTACAAAGGATTCTTGAGAAAGAACTGATTCATGAAAAATATGCAGAATACAAATCTCTGAAAGAGATACACAACTCTCAGAAGCGGTTTATCTTACAGGGTACATCACTTCCTGAGGAAGACCAGCTTCCTGCTGCCTTGCGCCGTATCCTTCAGACATCCTTAGCAAAGTCTACCATGGAACAAGCCCTAGATGGCAGCGATTATAGGTTAGCATCTTCATTTGGTGCTGTGCAGATGAATGGTTCTGCAGATGATCTTGCTGATGTTTGTATAAGTGTGAATAAGAAGAATTTTTTCTGCCATCAAGTGATTTTAGCATCAAGGTCAGAGTACTTTAGAGCAAGATTGTCCGGATGAAAGATTTTCATGAAGGCAAGGATGGATTACCAATTGATACTCTTCCATGTCTTGAAGAACATGATTTGAGCATGGAGACATTGGAGAAAATGGTTGAGCATATGTAGTGTTTCCTGTATTTTGTAGATGGCTAGCGTACTCGAATAATATTTTAGTTATCTCCAGGTCTAATCCCTTGGTTACATTTTTCTCAACATTAGTGCTTCTGCATACTTAGAATTGTCGATGCAGTGATCAGTTATTAGTTGTAATATTTTAGTTATCTCCAGGTTTAATCCTATGGTGACAACATCATTTTTCTTCATATTAGTGGTTCTGCATACTTAAAAATTGTTGATGCAGCAATCAGATATTTCCTAATCAGTATCTTTGTGACATGTGTTGCTCAATCAACCATGTTTTGAACTGTTGGAACGTTTATTTATATCCAATGCAATTAGTTTTTGTCAATGCTAAACTTAATTGTCAGAGGACTTATTTTGAACCTTGGTTGGTTCAGGTATACTGATAGTTTGAAGGATATAGACCCAGATCAGGTATCTTATATTTCGATTATAATGGCTTGCAATATGAATTAAATATGCATCTAAGACCACTGCATTATTTTTGCAGGCAGAGGAAATGTTTGATGCTGCTTCAAGATATCTATTATTTCCTCTTAAGCGTGTTGTAGCTGATGTACTGTTGCCACACCTAGAAATGGTTTCATCTGCTGAACTATGCCATTGGCTGATATTGTCAGACATGTAAGTTACTTATCTATTGACCTCCTTTCTAAAATATTTTGATTAATTTCTTTATGTGGAACTGTTTGAGGTGGATTCAAATTAATATTTTCAAGACCTCAAAAGGAGTATGTATGTTATGTGTTTTAGCTTGTGCAAAAGATGCATCATATCAGTGGACTACTAACTGGTTTAGGACCTCTTAAATGTTTATGGAACCCCTTGAATATGATTCTTTAAATGCCAACCACTAGTTATGCCATCAGGAGGCTAGACTTTATGCTTCAATTTTGAAGTCCTGATTTCTGGTCTAAGGAGATGCTAAGGGAAATAATTCATTTTTATAGACAACCAGAAAATAGACCTCTTGATTAATGTCAACAATGTCGTAAGATTGTATCTATAAAATTGTTGGTGAATCAACATGAGCAGGTATGGTGTCTTGAAGATTCGAGAGTACTGTCTGGATACAATAGCTTGTAACTTTGAGACGTTTGCTGATACTCGCGAGTTCCGAGCAATGCATCTAACACTGCCTCCGCCGTCTGGAGATTCATCACTCCGGACTGCAGTCCCTAATGCTCCAGGAGCTGTTATAAATAGACCAAGGAAATCTTCTTGACGATTTGCGAGAGAAATGGCTTGAAGCTGAGGCCGCTGAGCTTGACAAGAGGGATGAGAGTGCTTTGCTTTTTGACAAGCGCCTTGAGATGCTTATGCTTGTAGCAGAGAAAGAAAAGTTTGATTCACCTAGCGATGGTATTGAGCACAGCTCTGGATAATTTTTATATTTCCTTCACCCTATCATAACACAGTTAGATGGGGACGTTAAAAAAAAAGAGAAGAAAAATTAGTGTTAAAACATTGTTTTAGTTAGATATAAATAAAATGTTGTATGATTTATATTGAATTACAAGCTTGTAACTATAGACGGTAAGAAAACAGCTGAGCTGAGTCGAGTCTGTAATTTCTTCTACTCGAATCACCAGTGGGTAGATTTTTTTTTAATTGAAAATTGATTCTGCCACCAACATTTGGCTCAAAGATGTGATGAATTAATTTCTTTGTAACTTCTTTAAAAGATTTTATTTTTTTAATCTTGCATTTGTGAGAGAATTTGGCGTGTAAATATAAACTATTAAAATATGCTTCACCATTCAGCTTTGCTGGGATAAAGCAAATCACGTGTTGTTTAAAAAGCAAACTTTCCTCAATTTAAGCATATGGAGTGATTAAATGTTAATGCCATCGTTTCCATGATCAGAGCAATCTTTCAATTGAAATCTGTCAATGCTTTGCACTAACAAAAGGGCAAACCTAAATGCTTTCTCCCCCATAAATATTCAGCAGAATTACTGCAAATTTCGGTTAAAAAATATGCTTAAGAATGCTCTACGTACAAAAATGGTAATATACATTTATTTCTCCTTTGGCCTATAAGCACCTTGAAAGATGAAGCCTTGTCTCAAACAATCGAGTATATGCTAACTGCAAACATATTCTATTTTCATTCTGTTATCTTAAACAATTAAATTAATGATGACAAAAGAAATATTAGAAAAATTCTGCATTTTGAGATAATTCTGTATTCTTTGTTGCCAGCCTATGAAGACAATTCAGTATCTGAAGCAGCATCATCCATAGTCACTCCGGAATCATCACAAACCATAGCTGTAGCTGATGACTCTACAGCTTCAGGAGCAAATGGATACTCTGACGCCTGGTGCTGCAGGCTCCAGTACATTATACTTGCAGTCAAAGTGAGCATCATCTTCTGGTTTACCTGTCATAGTAATGCATGTAATTGGATATTTAGATGTGCCAAATGAGTAAAAAAAACATAGAATGGAAGTCAAATCAAATCCAATATAGCCATTAAATGGTGCTAAGTCCACATCTTCAGTTCAGTCAAAGCATACCATCCACACAGGATTAAAGTTTCACAATGAAGGAAAAAAATGATCTTGTGATCTGACCGTGGAATTAAAATCCAGGCCTAAAAATTGGAGGGTAACCGACTTCCATAGGGTTCAGGATAAGTTTAAAGTTGGAAGCAATTTATTAAGTTATTGTCAATGAAAAGAGGAAAATCAACTTTGCCCAAATGCCAATTACAATCTAGTTAAGGTTTGGCACTCAAAGTCCATTTATTCAATGTTTAGGTTACAATTTATCAGTAAAAGGCGGCACTTCTATTATTTTCAGTTGAACCTACCTCTAACTACCCTACCTTGATAAAATTGCAAAGCATACACTGACTTGGTGTTACTAAACTTAATTAAAATCCTTCAAGTGTTTTTCAATTTCTGCCTTCTGGCTAGACCTAGCTTAAGATTATTTTCTCATAGCTACATCATCAGCCAAAAAACATGTACCAAGTATCTCATCTACGTTTAGTCTTACTAAAATGGCTAGGACTCGAGGCTATTTTTTAGTGTAAAAGCAGTTGTCATAATGGTGTTACTCTCCTTGAGAATTCCTTGCATTAGCGACCACATTTTTATGCATATATTTCAATACAGTTATGTATTGAAAATACTGCCTTCTTCAAATGAATGCCAAATAAAAGGTCTCCTTTTTTCTCTAAATACTTCTCTATTAGACTTCTCATGATCAACAGGGCCTTCAGGCCAATTCTCTAAGTACAAAACCAAATTGGTTCTCTAAGTAGTGGCATTTTTCTCCCACACAAGCCCCGATGGAGGAAACTAAAGAAAAACAGAATGTCCATCAACACTGAACACCACTAAATTTGGATATTTGATGATAAATCTCTTTTCCAAATAGCTGATCTACTAGGCAATTATAGTGATATTTCTTTTTATAAGAGTTAATACAAGTGACGGTAACAATTAGCATATGAATAAGTTATTCTACAATATCATCAATGATTATAAATGTTTAAATATCCTCAGTTTTGAGTAAAACTCTACCTCTATTATGTCTTCAGGTAATAAGAAAATGGAACACCCGAGTTTCCGTGCAACGCTGATTATATAAGTAGCATTCATCTTCTTATCCTCATCTGCAATATCATTAACAAAAATTGAGGCTTTGTCTTAAAAATATAGAATGTATCAGACTAATTATGAACAAAGATTCCAACTAAAATGCTCCTTTGGTATACAAAATAATCAATGCTCATTCATTTCCTTTTTATTGTGGGACAGTTGAAACTTTCAAGTAAAAAAATAAGGGAAAAAGCGAAAAAGCAGCTGTATACCCGTTTCTCCCTTTGTAATAACATCCCAATTGACTACTCTTGGTTCTACTGAAGTAAGAAGGTCAAGAAAGAAAATTCCATTTGAAAGGCTCTTATCCTAAAAGCAGAGAGAGCAAATTCCAAATGGTTAATTGTACGTTAGAATTTCATTGTTATCAAAGTCATTATTTGAATAATTACCTTGAAGCTCTCCATTTGAGATGTTCTACCTGCTTTCTTTACTTTGTGGTTTGCCCAGTTTAGAATGTCAGCATCTGTAATTTCTTTACCTTGGGACTGGGAGGAGTGAGATCTCAAGTTTTCCAAGAGTTGAAGCATAGTAAACCTCATTAGCTGCCACAGAAATGCTGTGAGATGAAAGGAGATGCTAGGGTTAATTCTTTCCAATTTTGAATCAAAAGCAATCTGAATCAATAAATTTGGAACAAAAATATAGTTGAAGAGGAGAACCGAGTGGTGGAGAATATTAGTAAATCTATTAAAATAACTATCTCCACATGTGAGCAAATTCAATAAGTGCATCAATTACTATTGAAGTGAGCAAATTTAACAAGTGCATCAATTACTATTGAAGTTATCTGCAACAAGAAGAAAGGATTATGCATTTGTATAGACACTAAAGGAAGCATTCTAGCATGGATGCATGGTTTGATTCTGAAGGCACTGCCAAGACAAAAGAATGACTAAAAAATTGTAAAGGATATTTAATGGAGAATGTGGCTTCTAAATTCGACTAATAAATGCTAAACAAGCATAGCTTTGCATCAGATACCCAGTAAAAGAAGAAATCATAACCTGTGAGTGGTCACTAATGGATTTATTAAACAATGCATAGTTAGTGAGTTGCATAATAATATTTATCTAGGATTATCTAAAATTAAAGCTGACTACCAATTATTAGCTTCTTATTTCCCTGTACAATGTCATTTCCAGCAACATTCACAAGCGAGAAATGCAATTCCTTTCCTATTTGGATTACTGTTAGGAAATTGAGGTGATTACCACTCTATTCCCTTAGACCAGATTAGTAAGAGAGCGAAATAAATGCGGAATAATAACACAGAATTTGATAACGGAGTTCGGCCAATTATGCCTACGTCTCCGGAGCTGCTGCAGACTTCTATTAAGGAGAAAATATAATGTGTTTACAAACACTCACAACCCTCACTCAATTATGAACAAGAATTTTTCCTCACAAAATTCTCTCAAAGACACTCTCTTCTCTTTACTTCTTCAATTTTAAGTTTTATCTTCCAAATGAAGTGGATGGGTTTATATAGGCTTCAAAAACATGGGTTGGTGAAATTAGTCAATAAATTAGGCACCTCCATTTTTGACTTTAACAATTCCCCAAATTTAGGTACCTCCACTTTTGACAATGTCCTAAATTAGGCACCTCCATTTTTGACAATCCCCTTAATTAGGCACCTCCATTTTTGACAAAAAATGGTTGGTGCCTACTTCTTTGACAATCTCCCACTTGAAGACTGATTTCAATCTGTCTTCACACCTTGATCAATGCAACAGCTCTTCTACGACCTTGATACTAGTGTAGGCCAACTGAAGCTGAGCACAGCTTCAGTTTATCAATAGCCACCGTCTTCGTCAACATGTCTGCCGGATTTTGAGTTCCACTAATCTTCTCAAGTTTCAAAATCCTATCTTCCAGAAGTGACCTGATAAAGTGATACCGCAACTGTATGTGCTTCGTTCTGGCATGAAAAGACGGATTCTTTGCTAGATGTATGGCACTCTGACTGTCACAATACAAGACATTATTTTCTTGCTTCTTGCCCAACTCCTCCAAGAAACCTTGGAGCCAAACCATTTCTTTGCTGGCTTCCGTGACAGCGACATATTCTGCTTCAGTTGTGGAGAGAGCAACTATCTTCTGTAATTGAGAGACCCAGCTCACTGCGGTACCTCCTAGAGTATAGACATACCCTGTAGTGCTCTTTCTAACGTCAACATTTCCAGCTAAGTCAGCATCCACATAACCTGCTAGTGTCGTATCTCCACTTTTAAAACAAAGCGCCTTATCTGTGGTACCTCGAAGATATCTGAGAATCCATTTGACTGCTTCCCAGTGTGCCTTGCCTGGATTATTCATGTACCTGCTAACAGCTCCCACTGCTTGAGCAATATCTGGTCTGGTACAAACCATGGCATACATCAAACTCCCAATTGCTGAGGCATATGGCACCTTCGTCATGTGTGCACGTTCCTCCTCCGTCTTCGGTGACTGTTCTTTGGAGAGTCTGAAATGAACACCTAAAGGTGTGCTCACTGATTTAGCATCTTGCATGTTAAATCTGGCTAGTACTTTGGTTATGTACTCAGCCTGTGATAACATCAAAGTCCCCGACTTCATGTCTCTCTTGATCCTCATTCCAAGAATCTGCTTTGCAGCACCCAGATCTTTCATTGCAAACTGTTTTGACAATTTCTGCTTTAAATTTTTAATCTCTTGCATGTCTGAACCTGCAACGAGCATATCATCGACGTATAACAATAAAATAATAAAGCTATTGTCAAACTTCTTGATGTAGCAACAATGATCTGCTTGGCATCTTGTGAAACCGCTGCTGCTCATAAAACTATCAAACTTTCTGTACCACTGTCTAGGAGCTTGTTTTAGACCATACAAACTCTTCTTCAACCTGCACACTAGATTTTTCTTGTCTGCCTTAATGAAGCCTTCTGGTTGCTTCATATAGATCTCTTCCTCCAAATCTCCATGAAGGAATGCTGTCTTTACATCTAATTGTTCAAGATGTAAATTTTCTGTGGCTACAATTTTCAATACCAGTCTGATTGTCGTAAGCTTCACGACTGGAGAGAAAATTTCAGTATAGTCAATACCTTCCTTTTGTTGAAAACCTTTTACAACCAATCTTGCTTTGTAGCGTTTACTTCCATCATGCTCTTCTTTGATCCTATAAATCCACTTGTTGTGGAGTGCTTTCTTGCCTTGTGGTAGTTCAGCTAATTCCCATGTATGATTTGACATGAGTGAGTCCATCTCATCTTTCATAGCAGACTCCCACTTGATTGAATCCTCCACTTGTATTGCTTCATCATAGCACTCTGGTTCACCATTGTCTGTCAGCAACAAGTAATGCAAAGAAGGCGAGTAACGTTGGATTGGTATTGTAATTCTTGAGGAGCGTCTCAATTCTGGCGTGCTCGGCTCCTCTACTTCAGGACTATTCTGAACATCATTTCCAGAAATTTCCTCGAACTCAGCGAATTCTTTATTTTCAACATCCATCTTAGAGCTATTTGATTCTGCATTTAATCTGTCTTTGTACATCACATTCTCATTAAATATGACATCCCGGCTTCTGATGATCTTTTGATTTTCATAATCCCAAAACCGATAACCGAACTCATCACCACCATATCCAACAAAGACACATTTGTTTGACTTGGCATCTAATTTACTTCTTCCAACAGAATCTATATGTATGTAAGAGATACAACCAAACACTCTTAAGTGTGAAAGGTTTACCTCTTTTTTGCTCCATGCTTCCTCTGGTATTCCACCATCCAGAGGTACTGAAGGCCCACGGTTGATTAGGTAGGCAGTGGTGTTGACAGCTTCAGCCCATAAATTCTTGGGCAAGTCAGTATGTATCCTCATGCTTCTGGCACGTTCATTCAGAGTTCTGTTCATGCGCTCAGCTACGCCATTCTGTTGCGGTGTCATGGGAACTGTTTTCTCCATCTTGATTCCGTTGTTTGCGCAAAATTCTCTGAATCTTCTATCTCTGTACTCTCCTCCATTGTCAGACCTCAATCGTTTGACTTTCAAACCAGTTTCATTTTCTACCATGGCCTTCCATTTTCTGAATGTATCAAAGACTTCTGATTTCTTCTTCAGAAAATACACCCATACCTTTCTTGTTGAATCGTCAATGAATGTGACGTAATACAATGAGCCTGCAAGAGATGGAATTGGAGACGGTCCCCATACATCGGTATGGACCAACTCTAATTTTTCTGCCTTGGGTGTCTTGCCAATCTTTGAAAAACCGACCTTTTTTTGTTTTTCAAAGATACAATCTTCACATAGGCCGACATTGATACTTTTCAGTTCCGGCAACTTTCCTTTTGACAAAAGCGTCTTCATCCCTTTCTCGCTCATATGGCCAAGCCTTTGGTGCCATAGGTTTGATTTTTCATCTGCATCTGCTACTGAAATAACATTCTCTAAGTTTGAGGTTACATAGAGAGTGCCAGTTTTCTTACCACGAGCAATGACGAGTGCTCCTTTGGTAATCTTCCATTCACCGCTTTTGAAGGTTGTACCATAACCATCTTCATCAAGTTGTCCTACAGAGAGCAAATTCCTTTTAAGACCAGGAATATGTCTTACTCCTTGCAGCTTCCAGGTATTCCCGTTTGACAACTTTAATCGGACATCCCCTTTTCCTACGATCTTTAAGGTTTCATCATCAGCTAGATGAACCTTCCCGAAATCACCACTGACATAGTTGTCCATGATTTCTTGGCATGGAGTGTCGTGAAAAGATGCCCCAGAATCTAAAATCCATGATTCAATTGGACTGTTGACACTTAGAATCATGGCATCACCTGCTTCCTCGGTCACATTTGCAGATCCCTGTGCACCGCTATCTTTCTTTGGCGCTCGGCAATCTTTCTTAAAATGACCCTTCTTGCCGCAGTTATAACACTTGAAATCTTTCTTCCCCGATCTAGATTTGTCCCTTCTAGATTTTGATCTGCTACGATATGAACTTTTTTCTAAAGTTCTCCCTCTAGATTCTGTGTGTAAAGCCGAAGAGGTTGATGCTTCACCCAATTCTCTTCGTCGAATTTCTTCACTCAACACCAGATCCCGAACATCATCGAATTTCAATTTGGTTTTTCCCGATGAGCTGCTGACCGCTGTAACGGTAGCATTCCAACTATCTGGTAGAGATGATAAGAGAATCAAAGCCCGAATTTCAGCATCGAATTCAATTTCTACTGAATTCAACTGGGTTGTGATTGTGTTGAATTCATTCAGATGTTGGGCCACTGATGCCCCTTCTGCCATTTGCAAATTGAATAACCGTTTCATCAAATGAACTTTGTTTGAAGCTGATGGCTTTTCATACATGTTGGAGAGAGCCGCCATTAGACCTGCTGTGGTCTTTTCTTTGGCGATGTTGAAAGCAACATTTCGTGATAATGTCAATCGAATAACTCCAAGGGCTTGTCTGTCGAGAAGATTCCATTCTTCATCTTTCATGCCTTCTGGCTTTATTCCTGAGAGAGGTTGATATAACTTTTTCTGGTACAGATAATCTTCAATCTGCATCTTCCAGAAGCCAAAGTCCGCACCGTCGAACTTTTCAATTCTCACTTTTCCTTCATCTGCAGCCATCGCTCCCACTCGAATCTGGACTCCTTTGGATCGTTTCTGACTGTTTCTGCAAACCACTGTGTACTAGGACACCTTTGTCGACAAATCAGAACTGCCGACAAAATTTTACTATTCACGAAATTCACTATTCACGTGAATAGTAATCTTGCAAAAAATTGACAGAATTTATCACCCAAAGCTCTGATACCAGTTGTTGGGAAATTGAGGTGATTACCACTCTATTCCCTTAGACCAGATTAGTAAGAGAGCGAAAATAAATGCGGAATAATAACACAGAATTTGATAACGGAGTTCGGCCAATTATGCCTACGTCTCCGGAGCTGCTGCAGACTTCTATTAAGGAGAAAATATAATGTGTTTACAAACACTCACAACCCTCACTCAATTATGAACAAGAATTTTTCCTCACAAAATTCTCTCAAAGACACTCTCTTCTCTTTACTTCTTCAATTTTAAGTTTTATCTTCCAAATGAAGTGGATGGGTTTATATAGGCTTCAAAAACATGGGTTGGTGAAATTAGTCAATAAATTAGGCACCTCCATTTTTGACTTTAACAATTCCCCAAATTTAGGTACCTCCACTTTTGACAATGTCCTAAATTAGGCACCTCCATTTTTGACAATCCCCTTAATTAGGCACCTCCATTTTTGACAAAAAATGGTTGGTGCCTACTTCTTTGACAATTACTTGGTTGCAATTCTCAACTTTTCTAAATGGCATCACTATAGGAGGCTTTGTTGTCAGCTTCCAATTAACTGATCCAGGTGAAACTTTGTCAAGCACTTCTAAAAGAACCCATCTGCATGTACAAGCGATAAAAGTTAATCAAAAGAGTTAGCAATGCTTTTTCACTGAATGAAGGGAAACATTAAAGCTCACCCATTTCTGACATCCTCAAAAACATTATTAACATAATTAACAGTTCCAAGACTGTTAATCCACAACCGGAAACATCTTTCTTCACGAGAAGTTTGAACATCATCCTCCATCATTTCAGCAAAGCTCACTTTATTATTATCACCTGACAGTCCATTCCTGTAACAGAAAACATTCATACTTGCAGAGTAAGACGAAATTCACTATGCTTGCTGCATGCATGAACAAAAATCAAAGTTTTTCACATTGTCAAATTCACCAAAACAAGCAATATGAGAACATCAATGTGAATGAAAGGGGAAAGGCAGACAGACTGTATATGTTATAGCTGGCATACATCTATGTTTCAAGATAAAAGCTCAAATTAGATCTGTCATTTCTACTTCAAGCTTGTATATTTTCACCAAGCCCATATTGCTAGATGTATCCACTAGGAGGTATGTGTTCTGGTAAGCATAACAGAAACACGAGAGATTGATACTGACAAGATCCCAAATCCAATACCCTACCACAAATCTGCCTAGAGAAGGGCCAATGGCTCTGATTGTTCCATTCTTCGGATAGCTTTAGGATCATCATATATGATTGAAGTTAAATAAGCATTGAGGTAAAGTACTGTTCATGAAAGCAACATAGCTACCATTTGCCCTGTATCTTAATGTAAAGGTAGGATTCCTACCCCACAACAGCTTATGTTGAGAAGTAGATGATATACTAATAAAGTGAATTGGAGGAATAGTATTTCATGATAAGTTAAATCACAGTATGTTACCTTAAATTTTGAACTCCAGTAATACAAACTCAAGATATTTACACAAGAACAAAATGGGGAAAAACAAGATATAACATATGCAAGAAAAACTGGATAAATGATTTCCTCTTTTCTCTCACCTGTGCTGGAATATTTGTGCAACAAATGCAAGATTAAGATTTGCAGAGCCATCAACAATATCTTGAGAAGTAAGATATCTTTCGCATTCAAGTTTCTCTGCCTGCTCAAGAACAATTTTTGCTCTCTCTTCAGGATCAATAGCGCGCAAGGTTGCAGGGGTGCTGAGTTCTGGTGCAAGAGCACTAAGCAGGTAAACATAGGCTTCTCCATCCTGCAAATGCTCTCAGTTACAACCATGAAAGAGGAGATAAACTCTGAAACATAGAATAAACAGGAAAGAAAGAGAACGCAGTTTGTGCATAATAGATCCATAAAATCATCAAATCAATTAAACTAATAATTTTAATTTCTTTTCCTCTTGTTTTTGTCTTTTTCTTTTTTTCCCTTGCAGAAAATGAAAAAAAATATTATTATCTGTGCCGTCGTAGCAGTAAACCCAGACTTAAAGCCATTTTACTCTATAAAACTGTTAGAAGCACAAATTCAGGCCCAAGACCATATTTAGTTTACTCAAGGAGAAGCAAGTCCAACAATAGAATTGTTCTTGGGAATCAAGGGAAAGATGGGGACACGTCACCATCAAGTTAGTTAGAAATTTTCCTTTATATGCAGTCTGTAATAGGGAGAAGGCATCTTTTTGGTACCTAGTGTTTTGGGCAGATTATTCTGCATGGGCTCTTGCCTGGGGGCTGATTCTATTCAGTCTGTTATCCTTTTATTCTATTTTGTTTGCTGTAATTTCGCTTCTTCCATTAATATAAATCAAGAACATTCCTCTCCAGTTATTCTCTTCATCTTTCCTTTTCTTTTCTTTTAAATATTTTAAATATTCCTACAGTTAACGTTAGCTTCTCTAACATTGGTCCGACCTGCCGGATTTGTCCATGACCAGAACCAGAATGGAGAATAGAGTAGAAACCTTAGAGAAGAACGTTGCCGCATTGGAAGAAAATATTTCTGCCTTCAAGCTGGATACCCAGAGACATTTCAACGAAACCCACAACGAGATCAAAGAAACCAATAAGCTCATCTTAGAACTCAAGCAAATGCCGCTACGAGGAAAAAACCCAGCTGACCTAACCGCAGATTCACAAACCTCTACCCAAACAGCAGAAACCCAACCACAATCCACCTTGAATACACCAAACAAAACCCCATCCTCATCCAAACACCATGACCAACCCAAACCCATAAACACAAGTGGCTCGACCGATCCTGTTTATTCTGTCAAGAGAGCAGACGTGCCAATCTTTGATGGCACAGACCCAGTTGGATGGGTAGCTAGAATAGAACAGTATTTTGAGCTCCATCGCATCCCACTTCATGAACAGGTGTCACAGGCTTTTGTGGGTATGCAAGGCCACCCTCTTCATTGGTTGCGGTTTATTCGTCACCGAAATCCCAACCTCAGTTGGCTTATGCTGAAGTCAGAGTTGTTCCAGCAGTATAGTGGTGATATCGCCACAAACCCATTTGAAATATTATCGGCTACCAAACAGACGGGTACAGTCATGGACTTCATCAATGAATTTATTTCTCGCGCGGCTCAAACACCCGATGTTTCTGATTCTCAGTTGATAGGGTATTTCTTGAACGGTCTCCGGCGAGAGATACGGGTGCGAATACGGTCGGCTGATACTAATGACTTGTACCGCACAATGCGAGTTGCAAAGGAGGTGGAGTTGGAAATCTCTCTTTCATCGCCGGTGAAGTCTAATGTTCTGAGATCCACTGCTGCTCTAATTCCTGACGTGTCCCCTGGCCCAAGCCCAAAGTCCATCTCTCCTATCATGGCCCGAACCCAACAATTTACACAAAACCCAACCAAATCCACAACAAATACCACTATCCAAACCCAACAGAATGGACTTCCAAATCGTCCAGCACTCTTTTCCTCCCCATCAAATAAACCCACTGAACCATTAAGGAACCGGGGTGTCAATCATTACTCTCACAAGGATTATCAAGACTTAAGAGCTAAGGGACTGTGTTTCAGGTGCAAACAGCCCTATTCGCCTTTGCATGTGTGCCCAAGCAAATCTCTGCGCACCATTATCTTTGGCGAAGATGAAACTTTAACTGATGAAGAAGCTCAAGCCCTTGAATTAGCCTGTGAGCCAGTTGACACAACCACTCCTCTGGAGATCGATGAAGCACACTTTGCCCAACTGGACCTGCCTTTATTTTCTGCTGGTGGTTTATCTCGACCTAAGACAATGAAGTTCTGCGGGAGATTAGGCATTCAAATAGCAATAATTATGGTTGATAGTGGCGCTAGCCACAATCTCGTGTCAACTCAGCTGGTTGGAGCCTTAAATCTGGTGATTGAGCCTACTCCTCCTTTCTTTGTTCGTTTGGGAGATGGCCATAGAGTTAAATCCTCTGGCGTTTGCCGTAATTTGCGGTTGGATCTGGGTACAATGGAAATTACAGGGGATTTCTACATATTCCCACTCGGTGGAGTTGATGTTATTTTGGGTGTGGCATGGCTGGAAACTTTAGGAGAAATTAAAGTAGACTGGGGCAAGCTTACCATGAGGATTCCTCGACCGGACGGAGAATTATTGCTCAAAGGGGATCCATCGTTGGTGAAGCAGCAAATAGCTAACAGGTCTGTTCCTAAACTCAGGGACACTATCCTTACTGCCTTGTTGTGGTCTATTTCTGCAAATTCTGAGTCGCCTATGCAAGTTCCAGAATTAAGCTTTGAGCAGGAAACAGAACTGCAGCAAATACTTTCTAAATTTGGAATGGTCTTCTCCGATATGTCTTCACTGCCCCCTCGGAGATCAGCAGACCACCGAATAACCCTTCAACCTAATCAAGGACCTGTTTCTGTAAAACCATACAGATATGGACATCACCAGAAGGACGAAATTGAGAAGCTGGTTCGGGACATGCTTAGTGCAGGAGTGATTCAGCCAAGTACCAGTCCCTATTCAAGTCCTGTTTTGTTAGTAAAAAAGAAGGATGGGAGTTGGCGATTTTGCGTCGACTACCGACAACTTAATCGGGTGTCAGTCCCTCACAAGTATCCCATTCCTGTGATTCAAGAATTACTGGATGAGTTACATGGAGCAACTTATTTTTCTAAGCTTGATCTGAAGAGTGGTTTTTTCCAGATTCGTGTGGCACAACCGGATATTGAGAAGACAGCTTTCAAGACTCATTCCGGACATTATGAATTTCTGGTTATGCCGTTCGGACTCACCAATGCTCCAGCAACGTTTCAAGCAGTCATGAACGACGTCTTCCGACCTTACTTGCGGAAGATCGTACTGGTTTTCTTTGATGACATACTGGTCTACAGTAGGGACTGGGAATCTCATTTGAAGCACTTGGAAACAGTATTACAGCTTCTTGTGGACCATTCTTTGCACCTCAACGGCAAGAAATGCTTCTTTGGTCGTACATCGGTTGAGTACCTAGGCCATATCATCTCTGCTAGTGGAGTATCCATGGATCCTAGCAAGATTAATAGCATCCTCAATTGGGCTACTCCAACTAGTATCAAGGGAGTTAGGGGATTCTTAGGTCTAACAGGGTATTATAGGCGTTTTATCGCCGGATATGGGCAAATTGCACGTCCCTTGACGGATATGTTGAAGAAAGAAGCTAGTGGCACATTCATATGGTCTCCAACGGCTAAAGAATCCTTTGAGAAATTAAAGTCGGCAATCACCACTTCCCCGGTCTTGGCTATGCCAGATTTTTCTAAAGAGTTTGTGGTGGAAACAGATGCCTCCAAGTCTGGAATAGGGGCGGTTCTGATGCAGCAAAATCGCCCAGTAGCATTTTTCAGTAAAGCTACTGGAAATCCAGCTTTGGCTAGATCTGCCTACGAGAATGAGTTGATGGCGCTGGTCCTAGCCATTCGGCATTGGCGTCCTTACTTGGTTGGAAGACGGTTTGTTGTAAGAACTGACCAGAGAAGCCTTCGCCACCTTCTGCATCAAGAAGTTTCAACTCCTGCTCAGCAGTATTGGGCTGCCAAGATTATGGGATACGATTTTTTAATCGAATACAAGGCTGGAAATACTAACAGGGCAGCAGATGCCTTATCCCGTAGTAGTGAGGAGCTCGAAGTTTGTGTTATCTCTAGGGCTCAATGGATGGACTGGAATGAAATCCAAAATGAAGTTAATCAAGACCCACAGTTGTCCAAAATCATATCAGAATTGGCAGCATCAACGGGTGGAAAATCTCACTATTCTCTCATTCAAGGCCGACTCTTCTACAAAGGGAGGTTAGTACTCCCTCCTTTATCGAAGTGGATACCTAAGTTAATTGCTGAATTCCACTCTACAGCTGTCGGTGGTCATTCAGGAGCTCTTAGAACATACAAACGTATTGCTGAAAATTTTTGGTGGCCGGGCATGATGAATTCTATCAAGCAATTTGTGGCAGCTTGCTTAATATGTCAAACCCACAAATATGAGGCTAAATCTCCTGGAGGATTGCTTCAGCCCTTGCCCATACCCAACCAAATTTGGGAAGATATTTCATTGGATTTTATTTCCGGGCTGCCTAGATCGAAAGGGCTGGATTGCATATTGGTTGTCGTGGATCGGTTATCTAAGTATGCCCATTTTGTTGCCTTGAGACACCCGTTTACAGCCTCCAAGGTGGCAGAAGTGTTTGCTAAGGAGATTGTTAGGTTGCTTGGTATACCAAAAACAATTGTTAGCGACCGAGACCCAATATTCTTGAGTCATTTTTGGACTGAGTTGTTCAAGCTTCAGGGGTCCACTCTTTCTTTCAGCTCATCTTACCATCCCCAAAGTGATGGACAGACAGAAGTGACAAATCGCAGCCTGGAATGTTACCTTCGGTGCTTCTCAGCTGAACAGCCTAAAAACTGGTCCAGGTGGCTTTGTTGGGCTGAGTATTGGTACAACACCAACTTCCACGGGGCAACCAAGAAAACACCGTTTGAAGTTGTCTATGGTAGGGCACCTCCTGTTTTACAGCGTTATTTACTGGGGGAAACGTGTGTGGAAGCTTTGTCCCAACATTTACAAGATAGAGACGAAGTCTTGAGGCAACTTCGCCATAATCTTCTGAGGGCACAGCAGCTAATGGTAAAGTATGCTAATCAGCATAGGCGGGACATTCAGTTTTCAATTGGAGATAAGGTCTTCCTAAAACTCCGACCTTATAAACAGCAGTCAGTTGCTAATCGGATCAACGCTAAGCTGGCAGCCGTTACTTTGGTCCCTTTGAAGTAATTGGAAGAATTGGTGCTGTTGCCTATAAACTGAGATTGCCGCCATTGTCAAAGATTCACCCTGTCTTCCATGTTTCTCAGCTGAAGAAGGTGGTGGGAGATCATATTGTTATTGATCAACTTCCTGAAACTTTTGAAAATACGGAAGAACCTCTGCTTGAGCCTATCAAGGTCTGTCAAAGGCGAACTCTGCAGCAAGACAGCCAGCAAGTGCCTCAAGTCTTAGTGCAGTGGCAAGGTCAAACTGAAGAAAATGCAACATGGATTGATGAAGCAGATATCCGCGCACAATTCCCTCACTTCAACCTTGAGGACAAGGTTGTTTCTCAAGGGGATGGCAATGTTAGAAGCACAAATTCAGGCCCAAGACCATATTTAGTTTACTCAAGGAGAAGCAAGTCCAATAATAGAATTGTTCTTGGGAATCAAGGGAAAGATGGGGACACGTCACCATCAAGTTAGTTAGAAATTTTCCTTTATATGCAGTCTGTAATAGGGAGAAGGCATTTTTTTGGTACCTAGTGTTTTGGGCAGATTATTCTGCACGGGCTCTTGCCTGGGGGCTGATTCTATTCAGTCTGTTATCCTTTTATTCTATTTTGTTTGCTGTAATTTCGCTTCTTCCATTAATATAAATCAAGAACATTCCTCTCCAGTTATTCTCTTCATCTTTCCTTTTCTTTTCTTTTAAATATTTTAAATATTCCTACAGTTAACGTTAGCTTCTCTAACATGAAAACACTGTAAAATAATTTATTTATTTTGCTCCAAACAATATTTCTAATACTTACCATTCAAAATGCACAAGTAAATCCACTTGAACAAAATGATCTGTGCACCAAGTGATGCCAACTTAAAATTCCACTCAGGTCACTAACAGTGAATGATTGTAAACATCTGGAACTTGTGATTGATAAATTGGGCAATTTCCTTACCTTCACATCAGATGAGAAATTTGTGACCTGTTTAGTATAACCAGCTTTTTTCAGATGATAATTCATCCATTTCAGTAAAACTTTTTCAGGTGCTAAACTCTTAAGCTCCTCCACATCCTGCAAGTATAAATATGGTAAGAAAATATACAGCATAGCATAAGTAGACTAAAGACAGTATATAAAGAAGGTCAGACTAAACCTGGCTTTCGTCCACCAATGCCACAAATTCAGGAGTTTTCTTCAGATTAAGATCTGCTAACACTTGAATCTGAAGTTGCCACCAATACATAAATACCACATGTTAGGGCATATCCAATGGTGCTCTTTGAAACTTTATTTTAAAGAGCATTTTTACATACTCCCTATTGTTTTCTTGTATTGACTCTTTATTATAAAGAAATTGGGTAATATAAAGAGCTCCTTGCAGACACTCTTATAATGGAAAACATGGATAATCCTGCTCTCCTCTTTAAAATAAGACCATTGCCATTGTAAGGATTTTAATATCCTGCTCAATAATATGCAATTAGTTACATTGAAAAAGAAATAAATCACTGTTGAATACCTTAACGATTTGGGAAATCAATCCAAGTACCAGATGAGGCTGCAAAAAGCAAAATAGAAGCCTTCAGCATATTGCAAAACCACAATGGAAAAGCTGTAAATAGTTCAACTTACTCTAGCTTCAACAAGGTCCTGAGTTCCAATATTAACAACTGTGCAACCAATAGCCTTTGCAGAATTGAGGCAAAGGGTGTGATTTTCATTCCTCTCCCATGGATTAAGGGAGCTTTTTGTGTTAATAGCTCGCTCATCTATAGTCCCAGGAACAGCAACATTGATAAGCTTACTGCACAAAGCATGAAAAAATAAGAAGTCGTCAATAATTAATAGTACATAATACAGAAGCATAAGCAAAACTATATAATTGCCAAATGGAAATGTGAGATATACCAAAGAAGAACACCATCTTTGACAAGATCAAATAAAGCATTAGTGGTTGGATCAATTGGAAGATATTTTCCCAAGAAAGGATCGTCTTTCAAGTAATTGTTAATGTGAGAAACATAGGAAGACTTCTCAGATTCATTGATGTTATGTTGAAAAGTGGTTGTTGATGCCTTGAGAAACGAGGAAGAAGATTTCAGTTTTCTTCCTCTTGATTTTACAGGCAATCGTGCTTGCACATTTAAATATGCCTGTCAATTAACAAAAATAAAAAATGAGCACCGCTCAGATAATTTATACATATATATATTAAAAAATATAATATTAGAAATAAAATTTATAACTTTTCTTTTCAAATCTAGTTTTTTTAAAAGTAGTTATATTAAGATATATTTATATTAACATATTTTGCCCTGAAATTTTATATTTGGTAAGCTAGTTTTTTCCAATTTACTAATTTTTATTTAAGAAAAAATTATTCAAACTGTGCATTCAACTTTAAAAAATGTATATAAAAAAAATGTTAATTTAAAGTTGAATCTAGACAAAAATTCAATCTCCAACCATTAATTTAGATTAAACTTAAGTCTAATATAAAAATATTTGATATGATAAACTAGTACGACTCCTGTCCGATCTCTAGTATAAAACAAAAAAAATCTAATTCTGGATTTGAGTAGCTAGAAAAATGACAAATGTATTATATAGTAGGTGTATACCTGTGAAAGTGGACTATGTGTGTGTGTATATATATATATATATGCAGAAAGGTGGATATTTTTAAAATTAATTTTATTTTTTTAGTGGTTTTGAAGAAAAAAAAAATTCCAGCCAGTTTAGGCTGAACCCAACCTAAAATCTACTAAACCAGCTTGAGGCCCTGAACAGGTATATCAGGATTCAGTCCCTGATCACCTAGTTCCGGCAGGTTAGATAAACATCAGCCTGACCCATGTCCGGAAACAGTAACATGCTGTGCATAGCTTTCTTTCAACTTTAGCAACGAAGATTGAGCTCATACCATAAAAGAAGTATATATATACTACCAGTAATGAACATTCAAAGACTCACCCGGAGGAAGGTTTCAAAATCTAATTCTTCTCCTGCATTTGCATAAGATTCCCTCAATATAGCCTTAATTTCATCCTCGTTAAAAACCTCAGAAAAGCCCTTCAATTTTACAAAAACTGGAGGCAAATTCCCAGCTGTAACGCGACTCGCCTGAGTTCTTAATGACACATACTAAATCCAATTTTAAAAAAAAATCAGATTTTGCTTATTAGTAAACAAATTTAACTCAAATTAACAATTAGCACAAAAGTAGAAAAAACACGGTTACATTGGATTTGAGGGTGCGCAGTTCGACTTGGGTAAACTGGCTTTGAAGCCATGGATCAGAAACAAGTACACCCACATAACCAGACATTTTTTAACTTCCTTTGGACAAAAGGACCTTGAGTCACTTCAGAGCATATATATATATATATATATAGCAATCAAATTAATTAAAAAGCCTGTTAGAATTTGAACATGTTAGATTAATCAGATTAGAGCTCGAGAAAAATTAGAATTTGGATTCATAAAAATGAAAAATGAGAGAAACCCAATTGAGAAAGCAACGTCCATGAATCATGATTAAAAAACTAACATAAAAAATAGAATAGAAACGGAGAAAAGAAAGAGAATCCATCAAAAAACACATTCAGAAGAGCCTGAAAAACTCAGAGAATGCTCATATTTTTTTGTTTTTGAATTTTTTTAATTTTAGAGAGAAAAGAAGAAAAAGAAGAGAAAGTGATGGATGTGTTGTAGAGAAATAAAAATTACAAAAAAAAAAGGGACGGAACGAAAGAGAATAAGAAGGAGATAAAAGCGTGTTGCTTCTGAAATAAACTATACGACTCGCGAACACAGGCAATGTATGAAATACAACAAGAGGGAAATATAGGCGTTGCGTTTGCCTCGCTCGTTTCACATTTATTTATTTATTTATTTTTGTATATTAATTAAGAACTTTCTTTC
Source organism: Garcia nutans (assembly GCA_947685225.1). Taxonomy (NCBI): domain Eukaryota; kingdom Viridiplantae; phylum Streptophyta; class Magnoliopsida; order Malpighiales; family Euphorbiaceae; genus Garcia; species Garcia nutans. The sequence continues at coordinate 10,058,978 of CANTUV010000025.1, forward strand.
TATGGTTCCAAAAAAAAAAAGGAACTTTCTTTCTTATTTTTGTAATATAATATTTTTAAACCTTTCCTTCACATATTTGGCATTTTTTTTTCCAGTAAAATATAATAACATTAGTTTATGTTGCATTAATTGAAATTAAAAAAAAAAGAAGAGGAAAGCTACAATATACATCACTTTTTTAATTTTTTTTAAATGTCACACTATTTTGTATATCTTTAATATATTAAATATATATTTTTGAAAGAGATATTTTTAATAGAAAATGGGTATTTTGAAAAAAAAAAGAAAAGAAAAATAAACATTTTTAACAATAATTTTATTTTTTAGAATATTTTTTTTGAAGAAATTCCTTTAAAAAAATTCAAATTGTATAAACCACGGTTTGTGATATTACTTTCTATTGCAATACTTAGTAATTAAGGTTGAAAAATTAGTCAGTGCTAGTTGTTTGCATGTGTATGTTGTATGCATAACATCAATTATACTTGACTTTTTCTGTGTGGATAGGATAAAATATTTTTGCAATATGACATATAATCTTGATTGACTCAAAGGGCCTAATTATTTAAAAATGCTAAAAGTTTTGCCTTTTTTTTTTTGTTCAGAACTTTTGATCTTGTCTAAATTTTTAAAATTAACTACAATTATGTTAGAGTGTGAGAAATTGATTAAAATTGAAATTAAAAAAATAATATTATATATATCTTAATTGAAATATAAATAATAGTTTCCTTTCTTTCATCTTTTTCTTTTTCATATATCTCGTTAAATTTCATTTATTTAATAATGTTTTTTGAAATAATCATTTGTTATATTGGATTTTTAGGGTTGGAAAAGGAAAATAAATGTAATTTTTTACCGATGGGATGAGATAATTAGGGTTGTTTAGTTATAAAAAATAACTGTAATTTTTTCAAAAGAAAAATAAAAAATAGAATTTGTTATTTAGTTAAAATTATTTTTCATTTAAAAATTAGAAAATATTTTTTTATAATTTTAGATAATAATTAAATTTTAGAAAACTATTTTTAGTTATTTTCTAAATAAAAAATATATTGTTAAAAAGATAGGAGTTTGTTTTCCACTTTTGATTCTTATATACTCATTTTTATTTTTTTTATTTGAAAAAAAGTTAGAGAATAAAAATTTTAAAAATTAGGAAATAGAAAAGAAAATTAAAAAATTAAAAATGAAAATATCTTTCACAATTAAATAGTCCTTTAATTTTCTTATATTTAAAAGGAAAATAAATAAAATAAATATAAGAATATAACGATAATGATGTATTTTTTTAATAGAAAGATAATGATGTGTTTTTTTAAGGAAAAATAATAGTGAGATAAAAAGACACTAATGTAATTATTTTTATTTCAAATAATGAGTATAATAGTATTTTTTAATTTCAATTGTGATTAATAGTTTCATATTTTGATAAATTGCAACAAAAATTATAAAGTAAAAAAACAGTAAGAAATAGTGAAAACTTGAGAGAAAATAAAAACTAAATAAATACATACAAAATAGAATATATATTTGGACATAATTATAATTAAAATTATAAAATAGAAAACGGGTAAGAAATGGTGAAAATTTGAGGTAAAATAAAAACTACACATAAATGAAGTAAAAAATAGTAGAATAAAATTAAAATTTCTCTCTTTATTGGGGTTTCTTTTGAGTTTCCCAATCCATTGATCCTCCATTACCAAAGTCGTGAAATTATTTGTTGTTATATACATGTATAGCAAATTTAAATGGATCGTATATAAAAATTAGCAATCTAGAAATTACCTAAGCAATAAGTAATCAGGCAAGATCTCAACTCTTAGGTCTGAACAGATATTTAAAGAGAATTAAATAAACACAAAGAAAGAATATATAAGAAATATATATTTATTTATAATAATAAAGTTTTACATAAAACAATAATTAAACATCAAAAGCTACTGGTTTTAACAAATAAAACTTATGCAAATAATTATACAGAATCTTTAGTACGTGAAATTATTACACCCAAGTGCAAACAAGACTACTATCCATTTGAATTCAGCTCTTGAATTTATATCTGGGTTTTCATCCGATATACCAATAGATCTATAAAATAATTTATATAATAAAGCTTTAAAAAAATACAAAAATTTAAAATATAAGTTTCTGGTGTACCAAATCAAACTGAGTAGCAGTTGCAGAATATACTTATACAAATTTAAAATTTTAAAATATAAAATATAAACTTTAAAACAAATAAATAATTTATAGGAGAATTTTATAACAGTGAAAGATGATACAAAAATGGAAGAAAATTTTTAGTGAAGAGAAAATAGAAACCTAAACTAGAGCTTGGAGTTCTTCAAAGCTTCTGGAGGTGAGAGAGTTTTGAAAGGTGTCCTCAAGCTTCAGAAATGGCTTCCTTATATAGACAGAGGGGTTTAACTTTATACTGTTCTTTTCACATACTGGTACTATGAATGAATAGTAACATGTCGTTACTATTTTATTTATATTGCACTTTCACGCGTTCGGAATTATAGATGAATAGTACCTTATCGAGGGTGCTATTTACTTGACTTTTAAAAAACTGTAGATGAACAGATCTTTTGATTTTACTGTTAGTTTCCTCTGGTAAATACTGTAGATAAACAATATTTTGTCAGTGAGCAACGATTTTATTGACTTTTACAGAAATTGAAGGAATGAGATTCCTTCTGGCTTTAATTTTCTGACGAGTTTGTGTCAAAGTTAGATTTTTTATTTTTCTTTTATTTTTATTTTTATTTTTCTTTTCTTTTTTCTCTTTTTTCTTTTTCTTTTTCTTTTTCTTTTTCTTTTTTCTTTTCTTTTTTGCTTTTTATCTTTATTGGAGACATAATACCATAACAATCATCTTCATTACTAGGGTAATAATCTGAGTCCGAGTCAGATATTTTATCAGTGGAAAATGATGTCATGGATAATGTAGAGGAGGAGTTAGAAGAAGAAGGTGATTTCTTTCTTCTAGACTGGGCTTTAGATTTTTTTAGAATGGACTTTATTAGATGATCCAGCAGAGCTAGTCTTACTGGGCTTTATGGGTTTAGAGGTTGAAGGAAGAGATTCAACCATCTGTTGCATCAGGGCTTTATAATCTTCTACAGTCTTTGCAGCTGCAAGAAAGGCTATATTTTGGACTCTTTGGGCTCCAAAAGAGACAGACAGCTTTGGGTCAAAGCCACTATGATTTCTCTTTAGTAGCCACTGCTTTACTGTGTGCTCATAGATAGAATTACGAAAGCCAATCCACCATTTGATTTTAGTTTTTTTTAATATCACGGATATATTGTTACCTGATTGTATTGCAGTATCAAAATACCACTGGTATACCCAAGGTATATAGAAAATCATAGAAAAGAGAAGAAGAGAAGAAAATTTCTTCTGATATGGGCTTGGATTAAAATAGGTTTTAAAGTACTGAAAGACTAGCAATACGTCTTGTGATAATATTTTATCTTCATTACCATAGTAATACCACCAGTCAATAAACCACATGGAAATGTTATTAGTTTTAATATTAATATCAAAATATATGAGCTAAGAATAAGTTTGGCCAGGGTTTTAGAAAAATAAGGTTTTGGTCCATGCATCAATATAATTCAAATAATTATAAGAAGGGTAGATAGAGTTTTGAGGAAGGATTTTAAATTGCACAGGAATGTGCAAAGGCTTTCTCTATTTAGAATGATGGATAATTTTCTTTATTTGAAAAGAAGAATAAGTTATGATAGCTTTATCATTTTGGTTATAATTATACTTTAAATAAATAGAACTAAAATCCTCTAGAATATCAAGATAATACTCTTGAGGTTTTAAAAATTCAGTTGGTTTAAAAAATTAATTTTTAGGCCCTACAGATTGAATAATTTTTCATGAATTCTGCTCAGTATGTACATATTTTATTATTAATTATGTACTGAAAAATATTTTAGTAAATCACTCAGCTTTAGGATGCTTTAAAAGAAATTTGAAGAATCAATTTGAGTTGAAGAGTTTGAAACTTCCAACTTAGTTTTATAAATATTTTGAGATAGGGTTTTAGATTTTGAAGATTCTCATATCTCTTATTTTAAATAAGATATTAGAGCATCACTACCTGGGATATTAGGCGTCTCAAAGCTCATATTCTTTAAGGCTTTAATAACTTCTGGAGAGTGGGCTAGCTGAGAGACTCATTATTTCATCTAGGCTTTATTGTCTTCTTCGATCACTTGGGCCCAAGGTTTTATGGCTTTAGTTGCATTTTTAGTGATTTCGTCTGAATGATCAGACATGGCTTAGGAGATTCAAGCTTTAGGATTTCTTTAACTTTATTAGCTGCTTTCTTCTTTTTATTTTTCATGATTTTTGAGAAGGAATTTACGAGTAAGGAAGTTGAGTAAACTGTTATTTTCTCTTTTAATCAATTCTATATCAAAATTAAATATACTTATAATTGCTTACAATATAGCAAAAAATTATTTTGAGACAAAGTTTTTAACATCCTTTTGTAAAATATCTTTAGCACTTTTACAATCAATGCGAAGTAAGAATTTTTGATTTAAAAGATCATATTGGAATTTTGAAATACATAAAACAATCTTAAAATCTCTTTTTTAATAGTATAATAATTTAATTGGGTTGAACTTCAATATCTTGAGTAAAATTAGACTATATTTCTCTATCCACTTTTATCTGTTTTAATATCCTACCATATCATATATCTGAAGCATCAGTCTCAACTATCTTTTAGACTAATAGGTCAGCTATATGTAGGCAATAAATAGTTTTAACTAGAATTTTAATTTATTTTACTATACCAGTATGGACTTCAATCCATATGCCATGATTTTTCTTAAACATATCATGTAATAATTTTATAATTCTATTCAGGTTTAGATAGAATTCTATAATATTATTTAAGTATTCTAAAAATCTTTATACTTGAGCTTTATTAAGGATTTGATCAGAAAACTTATCTCCAAATGCTAAGTTTTTTTTTTCTATAGGTTCTAAAATACCTTATTCTATATAATGTCCTAAGAATTAAATCTTAGTTTAGAACAATGACATTTTAGTTTTACTAAGTACTAGACCATTCATCTTTACCCCATAAAAAATATTTTTAGATATTTAAAATGATCATCTAGGGTTTTAGAATATATTAATACATTATCAATGTATACTATATAAAATTTAGTATAAGGATTAAATATATCAATCATTACTCTATGAAATTCAGATGGTGCATTTTTCAAATCAAAAGGTATAATATTTCATTCGTACTATCCAAATGGGATAGTAAATACAGTTTTATATCTGTCTTTAGGGTTAATCTGAATTTGCCAAAAATCATATTTTATATCAAATTTACTAAAAATATTTGTTTCATATAATCTTCTTAATAAATCTTTTTATTTGGAATTGGGTATCTAATATATTTTAATGCTTTATTTAATTGTTTATAATTTATTATCAATTTGGGGGCTCCTCTAACTATTTTAGAGGTCTTGTTGATATAAAATGCTGCACAAGACCATGAACTTCTAGATTTTGTAATTAATTTTTTATTTTCTAAATCACTTATTTCTTTTTTTACAAAATTCAATCATATTAGGTGCCATTTGAATGAGCCTAGCTTTAGTTATAATAGATTTTTCATCAAAGCCTATCTCATATGTTAAATCAATCATATGCTGCTTTCTATTCTAAAATGTATTTGGAATATCAGCACATAATTCATTTTCTATTTGATGTTTTAACTTATTAACTTTATCTTGTATGAATTTAGTTTTAATTGTTCATTTTTTTCTTGTAAATGAAAATTATATTTTAAATTATAAAGTTGTTCAAATTTTCTTTTATTAACGCATTTATGTGTAATTTATATATTTAATAAGTTTTAAGTAAATTTAGATTTTTCTTTCTAGGTTTTTCTATGAATGAAAAAATAATTTTTTGATCTTTTATTTTAAAACTTATTTTATCATTTTTTACAGAATATGGTATAATCAGATTCATAAATAAAGTTTCTAATATTACCATTTGACACATTCCATTAGTTAAAATAAATATATTTTTTAATTCTAAATTTTTATCAATTATTAAGGCTTCTATTTTACTAAAAATATTTAATTTAGATTTATTAGCAGTTGATAATTTTTTATTTATTTTTGTCAAAATTTTTTAGAGATTAGACTAGATTTAATACAGTTTAAATATGTTCCTGTACCAAATAAAGCTACAGTTTCTATATTATAATTATTTAAATTTTAAATTTTATTTTTATTAAATATTTTCTTGATGTAATTTCCTGTAATATAAAAATTATATTATCAAAAATTTTATCTTTACTTATTGTGCTAATTTCATTATTACTAATATCTTGTCTATTAGTTATTTATTCCATATTTTCTTCTTCTTTTCTTCTTCTTCTTCTTCTCCAGAAGAAGTAGAATTTAATAAAAATATTTTATTAATTTAAAATCATTTTATTGTTTAATTTTTAATTTTTTTAATTCAATTTTATTTCTTTAATTTATTTTTGTAAATTATTTATTATTAGTTTATTTTTATTTAAAATGAAAGTTAAGTCATATGTTTATTTACTTATACTAGGTAATATTGAATGTTTAGGTTTTTCATTAGAATCTTCTAGTAATTTATTTAAGAATTTTTCTTGAATTATAGGATCATATATATGTTTTATTACTTTTTAATATAGATTCTTGTTTTTTAGTTAAAACATTTATTGATTTACTATTAGTTTCAGAACTAGTTTCTGAACCAATATCATCTATTTGATTTATTTCTTCATAATCTAATAATCTTCATAATCATAATATTCTAAATATAATTCATAAATTTTATTTAATACAGATTCTTCTAATTCTAGTTGTTGTAGTTTTTTATTAAACCTATAAAATCTAAAAGTATGTCATTTTTTTTACCACAATTATAATATTCTAAATCTTTATATAATTTAAATTGTTTATATTTTTTTAAAGATTTTTTTTATTACTAGGTTTTCTAGGTTTATAAGATTTATAAGGTTTTTATTTCTTATAATAATCTTCTTTATTGTATTTTCTTTTATAATTCTTTTAATACTTTTTTATATAATTTTTTTTTATATTTTGCAGAACATTATCCATTATGGTCTTTATAATTTTGAGTTATACTATAATCAAACCGTTTACAAAATAAACCTAGTTCTTGTTTAGTTTTTCTCATTTCGAAATTTAATAATTTTTTAAATTTTATGTCTTGACAGAGTTTTAATCTTTTTTTTTTGAACTACACTGACCAATTGACCATAAGTCAAATTGTTAAAAAGAATAGGGTTACTATATTCTTGTTATATATGATTTCTAACTTTTCACCTAAGAAAAATGGTAATTCTGCTAGAAATTTTTCTTTTCAAAAAATCTAGTTTAAATCTTCTCGAAGCTTAATCCTAGTTTAAAAAGTTATTTTATAAAACTGAAAATCAATAAATTTTTTACACCTGAGGTTATTTAGTAATTCAACATTTTTATCTTTTAAATGGGTAGGATCTCCTATAAAATAAAGTGATATAGTCAATATCAGCATTGTCATTGCATCCTAAATAGTATCACCATATTTATTTAATATGGAAATTTCATCTTCATAAGTTTTTACAATATTTAATATTTCTAAATATTGCTCATCAGTAAAATGATTATCAAATCATTCTTTTAATTGACATATGAAGCCAACTATAATTAGTTCTGCTATAGTCCTATTTAATGTATCAGTTTGGGTTCTATAAGCATTGACAACTATTGTCATCTGGTGTAGAAGACTCAGAATATTATATTCTGACAGACTATCAATGTTTCATTCATATACTGAAGAGGTATTATATTTATATTGTGATAAGGTATTAGGTCTATCTATAATTTCTAAGTCTGGGCTAGACATTCTAGGTACTATAGATTGATGATGTGTTATATGATTTATTTGTGAACTTATATATTTACTAAAAGGTTCAAGATCTTCAGTTTCAATTTGAGAATCCTCAACTAATTCTGAATCTTGATCTTGAGTTACTATACTAATAGTTTTAAAGATTTTAGATTGAGGTGTTTCCTGAATAACTTGTTTTGACTAAGAAGTTGAATCAATTTTACTTAGTTGATCTTTAATAGCTTTTACAAAGTCAGAGTCCTTAGATTTGACTTCTTGTTGACCCATTTTAGATACCTCAAAAGGTTTAAAGACATGTATTTTTAATTTTTTTTATCTGAAATTGGCTTTATAATTTTTATTATTTCTCTATCTTTAATAGATTTTTCTATTCTATTTAATTGTTTACCTATACTGATTAAATGTGCATTTAAAAAATTATTTTATTCTAATCTCTTTTTATTTTGATCATCATTTGCTACTGTTTTAAATAGTACAATTTTAATTTCTCTATCATCGTGCATAAATATACTAGGAGTTTTACGTGAATATTCACTTTGTATAATTTTATCTTCTACTTTCCATTTTATTTCTTTATTCCTAGTAGTTATAGAATTTATAAATTTTTCTGCTTTAATTTTTTCTCTATAAATTCTTTTAAACCAATCAAAAAATTTTATATTAACTTCATATTGTTTTACAAAATTAATATATTCATTCTTTACAGATTCAAAATTATTTACTTTATTAAGTACTTCTTTTAACTTATCTATATATTTTTTTACTGAAGTTAATTCTTTATCTAATTTGTCTTTATTAAATATAAATTTTTTATTAATTACATTTAATTTTTTATCTATGTTTATTACATTTTTTTTGTTACAAAAGAAGCTTTAGGTAACATAGGTGGGAAATGAGACTATTCTTTATATTATTATTGGTTATAATTAGGGTTTGACTATATAGGGTTCATATTTTCTGTAGGGTTATAAAAAAAGATGTGGTACAGTTATACTATAATCTACACCTTTCAATTTACTACTAATTTCAGGTATATCTGATATGGAATACTTAGATTTTACTACTATTTGCAAAATAGGTTTAGGTTCTTTTTCTTTATATAAAACATATATTACAGAAGGTAATTGTGAGACTCTTTCTATATCTACTATTAAAGCAGAGGAGGAGGTATCAAAATAGTTACTGCTTATACTATATCTACTAAATTTTAATTTAACTTTATCATTTTTATTTTGTTCAATTTTACTGAGCTCTGTATAAGGCTTACTATTTTCTCAGGTTCTGGAGGAGGAACGACATTTTCTAAAATTCATTCATCAGGAAGATTGATATCTTTCCATTGAATAGTTTTAGAAATTACTGTATTAGTTTTACTAAGATCTCTGTTTTAGGTTTCAATATGTACTTCATTATAAATGCTGAAGCCATAGCTTTATAATATATTTTATACATTATTACTGCAGGAATTGATCCTTCTAATATTTTATAATTATGAGTTTTAATTTCTAATATAATGATTTTTAATATATTAAGGTCATTTAGAGATATTATAATATCAGAAAATAATCAAAGGAAAAAGGGCCTCTACTTAAACTAGTCTCTATTGTTCTTAAGAGAGAATCAATGAAATTTACAAATCTAGCATCTATAACTACTGTTAATATACTTGTATTTAAACCTTCCCTAATTAAGGATTTTATACTAATTTATACAAGTTCTATATGTATATAATTATATTTTTTTACTTTTATGATGTTTTATAGATTTTGGAGATAACAATATAATTTTCTCAAAATATTTACTTAATTGTACATTTCTTTCTTCTGCTTTAATTATATAATTAATTTTTAATATATTTAGTTTAGAAATTTTAAAAATTTATTCTTTATCTACTTTAGATATTATCTAATTATCTATTGCTTCATTAAAATTTTCTAAAATTATTTCATTTCTATTTATGATTCTTTTAATTTTTGATGACTCATAACTATTAGATTTACATAAAAATGGTTCGGTTTTTTAAATATTTAAAAAATAAACTTTTAAAGTATTTTCTTATTAATTTTAGACGCGGCCACTAATTTACTGTCCTAAATGTCTAACCATTGGCTAAAATGAGACTTACTGTATATCTAAATTCTAGTCAACAATATTCACTTCTAGATCTATAAGACAAAGATTTAACTATGAAAATAATTTTATATCTATCTACTATCACCCCTAAAAATGGCAGGCTCTAATACAAACAAATTTAAATAGATTGCATATAAAAATTAGCAACCTAGAGATTATCTAAGCAATAAGTAATCAGACAAAAGCCACACTCTTAGATCTAAACAGATACTTAAAGTGATTTAAATAAACACAAAGAAAGAATATATAAGAAACATATATTTATTTATAATAATAAAGTTTTACAGAAAATAGTAACCAAACATCAAAGGCTATTGGCTCTAACAAATAAAACTTATAATTATACAGAATCTTTGGTATGTGAAATTATTACACTCAAGTGCAGACAAGACTACTGTAAATTTGAATTCAGCTCTTGAATTTATATTTGGGTTTTCATTCAATATACCAATAGATCTATATAATAATTTATGTAATAAAGCTTTAAAGAAAATACAAAAATTATACATAAATTTAAAATATAAATTTCTGATGCACTAGATCAAACTGAGTTGCCGATACAAAGTATACTTATACAAATTTAAAATTTTAAAATATAAAAAATAAACTTTAAAGCAAATAAAAAACTTACATGGGAATTTTACAACAGTGGAAGTGGATACATAAATGAAAGAAGGTTTTTAGTGAAGAAAAAAGAAAGACCTAAACTAGAGCTTGGAGTTCTTCAGAGCTTTTAGAGGTGAGAGAGTTTTAAAAGGTGTCCTCAAGCTTCAGAAATGGCTTCCTTATGTAGACAGAGGGCTTTAACTTTACACTGTTCTTTTCTCATGCCTGGTACTGTGGATGAATAATAACATGTCTTTACTAATTACTTTGTATTGTATTTTTATGCGTCCGAAACTCTAGATAAATAGTATCATGTTGGGGATACTATTTGCTTCAATGTAAAACACTGTAGATGAGCAGTTCTTCTGACTTTACTGTTAGTTTCCTTTGGTAAAAACTGTAGATGAATAATATTTCATCATTGGGCACTAATTTTATTGACTTTTACAGAAATTGAAGGAATGAGGTTCCTTCTGCCTTTAATTTTCTGACGAGCTTATGTCAGAGTTAGATTTTTTATTTTTATTTTTCTTCTTCTCTTTTTTCTTTATTTTTTGTTTTTGTTTTTTGCTTTTTATCTTTATTGGAGACAGAATACCACAACAATCATCTTTATTACTGGGTCTTAGTCAGACATTTTATTAGTGAAAGATAATGTCAGACATTTTATTAGTGAAAGATAATGTTATGGATGACGTAGAGGAGGAGCCAGAAGAGAAAGGTGATTTTCTTCTTCTGGACTAGGCTTTAGATTTTTTATAATGAACTTTATTGGATGATTCAGTGAAGCTAGTCTTACTGGGCTTTATGGGCTCAGAGGTTGAAGAAAGAGATTCAACAATTTGTTGCATCAGGGCTTTATAATCTTTTGCAGTCTTTGCAGCTGCAGGAAGAGCTTATTTTGGGCTATTTGGGCTCTAAAACAGACAGATAGTTTTGGGTTAAAGCCACCATGGTTTCTCTTTAGTAGTCACTATTTTATTGTGTGCTCATGGGTAGAATTGCGAAAGGCAGTCCATCATTTGATTTTAGTTTTTTTTAATACCATGAATATATTGGTACTTGATTGTATTACAATATCAAAATACCACCGGTATATCCAAGATATATAAAAAATCATAGAAAAGAGAAGAAGAGGAAGAAATTTCTTCTCATATTGACTTAGATTAAAATGGGCTTTAAAGTACTAAAAGGCTAGCAGTACGTCTTGTGGTAATATTTTATTTTTATTACCACAGTAATATCACCAGTCAACAAACCACTTGAGAATGCTATCAGCTTTAATATTAGTATCAAAATATATGAGCCATAAATGAGTTTGGCTAGGATTTTAAAAAAATAAGGCTTTGGTCCAAGCATCAATATAATCACAATAATTAGGTCCAAGTGATCGAAGAAGACAATAAAGCTTAGATGAAACAATGGGTCTCCCAGCTGGCCCACTCTCCATAAGTTATTAAAGCCTTAAAAAATATGAGCTTTGAGCCACCTAATATTCTAAGTAGTGATGCTCTAATTCCTTATTTAAAACAAAAGATAGGAGAATCTTCAAAATCTAAAACCCTATCTCAAAATATTTCTAAAACTGAGTTGAAAGTTTCAAACCCTTCAGCTCGAATTATTTCTTCAAATTTTCCTTTAAAGCATCCTAAAGCTAAGTGGTTTAGGAAAGTATTTTTCAGTACATAATTAATAATAGAATATGAACCTATTCAACAAAATCCATGAAAAATTATTGAATCTATATAGCCTAAAAATTAGTTTTTTAAACCAACTGAATTTTTAAAACCTCAAAAGTATTATCTTAATATTCTAGAGGATTTTAGTTCTATTTATTTAAAGTATAATTATAACCAGAAAGATAAAGTTATCATAGCTTATTCTTCTTTTAAAATAAAAAAAATTATCCATCCTTCTAAATGAAAAAAGCCTTTATACCTTTCTGTGCAATTTAAAACCCTTTCTTAAAACTCTATTTGCACTTCTTATAATTATTGAGATTATATTGATGCCTGGACCAAAGCCTTATTTTTTTAAAACCCTGACCAAACTCATTCATGGCTCATATATTTTGATACCAATATTAAAATTGATAACATTTCCATGCAGTTTGTTGACTGGTGATATTACTGTGGTAATAAAAATAAAATATTATCACAAGACGTACTGTTAGTCTTTCAGTACTTTAAAGCCCATTTTAATCTAAGTCCATATGAGAAAAAATTTTCTCCTCTTCTTCTCTTTTCTATGATTTTCTATATACTTTGGGTATACTGGTGATATTTTGATATTGCAATATAATCAGGTACCAATATATCCGTAGTATTACAAAAAATTAAAATTAAATGGTGGAATGCCTTTCACAATTCTACCCATGAGCACACAGTAAAGCAGTGGCTACTAAAAGGAAACCATGGTGGCTTTGACCCAAAATTATCTGTCTCTTTTGGAGCCCAAAGAGCCTAAAATATAGCTCTTTTTGCAGCTGCAAAAACTGCAGAAGATTATAAAGTCCTGATACAAAAGATGGTTGAATCTCTTCCTTCAACCTCTAAGCTCATAAAGTCCAGTAAGACTAGCTCTGCTGGATCATCTAATAAAGTCCACTCTAAAAAATCTAAAGCCCAATCCAAAAGAAAAAAATCACCTTCCTCTTCCAACTCCTCCTCCTCTATATCATCCATAACATCATCTTCTACTGATAATATGTCAGACTCAGACTTAGATTACTACCTCAGTATTGAAGACGATTATTATGGTATTATGTCTCTAATAAAGATAAAAAGAAAAAAAGAAAAATAAAAAGATAAAGATAAAGAAAAAGAAAAAATAAAAAAAATAAAAAAATAAAAAAAATAAAAAATTGACTCTGGCACAAGCTCGTCAAAAAATTAGAGGCAGAAGGAACATCATTTCTTCTGTAAAAGTTAATAAAATCGGTGTCCACTGATAAAATATTATTTATCTACAGCATTTACCAGAGAAAACTAACAGTAAAGTCAGAAGAACTATTCATCCACAGTTCTTCACAGTGAAGCAAATAGTATCCTAGACAAGATACTATTTATCTATAGTTCCGGATGCATGAAGTTACAATATAAAGTAAATAGTAATGATAAGTTACTATTCATCTATAGTACCAGCATATGAAAAGAATAGTATAAAGTTAAAGCTCCCTGTCTATATAAGGAAGTCATTTCTGAAGCTTGAGGACACCTTTCAGAACTCTCTCACCTCCAGAAGCTCTGAAGAACTCTAAGCTCTAGTTTAGGTCTTCCTTTTCTCTTCACTAAAAATCTTTTTCTATTTCTGTATTCCCTTCCACTGCTGCAAAATTCTCCTGTAAATTATTTATTTATTTTAATGTTTCTATTTTATATTTTAAAATTTTAAATTTGTATAAGTATGCTTTGCACCTGCAACTCAGTTTGATCTGGTGCATCAGAAACTTATATTTTAAATTTCTATATTTTCTTTAAAACTTTATTATATAAATTATTATATAGATCTATTGGCATATCGGATGAAAACTCAGATATAAATTCAAGAGCTGAATCTGAATGGACAATAGTCTTGTATGCACTTGGGTGTAACAATTTCACGTACCAAAGATTCTGTATAATTATTTGTATAAGTTTTATTTGTTAAAACCAGTAGCCTTTGATGTTTGGTTATTGTTTTCTGTAAAATTTTTATTAATATAAATAAATATATATTTTTTATATATTCTTTCTTTGTGCTTATTTAAATTTCTTTAAATATCTGTTTAGATCTAAGAGTGTGGCTTTTGTCTGATTACTTATTGCTTAGATAATCTCTAGGTTGCTAATTTTTATATAGGGATGCCCATCCATATATATATATATATGACCCTCTTTAATGAGTATGCCATCTAAGGATGAGTATTCGGTCGGTCAATTAATTAATCGACCAAATTAATTAGTTAACCGAATTTACTTATTTAAAATTTTTAATCTAATCGATCAATTTTTAATTTTGGTCAATTTAATTAATTAACTAAATCGAACTGGTGATTTTTTTAAAATTTTATAATAAAAATTTTATTTATAACAAAAATTAATATAATTAAATAACTTGACAAAACTTATTAAAGAAACTAAAAAATAATTTTATGTTGCAATAAAAATTTATTTTTATAGTAAAAAAACAAATATAATTAAAGAATTAAATAAAAAATTAATAACTAAATAAATTTTTATTTTAAAATTTTGGTTAATGATTAATCGACCGAATTAAATTGATTAATTATTAACTAAATAAAAAAATTAAAATGCTCTAAAATTATTAATTAAACCAATCAATATATAATAATTTCGATTAACCGATTAACTATTTAATTCGATTAACCGAATATTTAGTTGTTTAACTGAAATTTGCCAAACACTAATGCCACCCTCATTTTTTGAGCATTATCGGGATTAAAAAAAGTTTTGTGCTCTTTTTCCCTTCACTTTCAAAAGAAGAAAACACCTCCCACCCTGGAAAAAATTTGGTATCACAACCAAATCTTTAACATAAATTTATTCTTTTAAGATGAAGAAATTCCCTTTTATTCATAGAAGTTACCAATATTACCATAGTAAAATGGCAAATTTTACTTAGAAATAATGAATGTTACTTGTCATTTATCGTTAATAATAAAATTTAGAGATTATTGCACACTAAAATATAGCCTAACCATAATTACATATTTTTTTTTCTGAAAAGATTCAATTTGATTCTTCATCTTCATACTGTAGTACTCAAAAAATAAATTTACAGATTATCAAAATTTTGTTAATTGATAATATAATCAGGGATTTTTTTTTCAAAATAATCATATTTTTGTATTTAAAATCAAGGATAAATAGCTATTTCTCTGAGTAAAAGAAAGAAAAAAAAAAAAGAAAATTCTAAGATATTAATCAGACGCTTATGAAACGAAAACGCTATCAGGCTATCAGCCATATTTTTGCTGTGGCCCAGAAGCTTATTATTATTTTTTTTAATTTTTATTTGTTAAAAATGTTGAGTTTAATTCCAATATTTATAGTAGTTTCAGTGAATATTGAGAGAGTTTAAATTCTTAAAATAAACTCGAAATCTGGATCAATATCGATTAGTGTATTGTAAGCATTGGACATAATTTTAGAAAACTAGCGAAATCCTAAATTTTAAAATTTTGAAAAATAGACGTAGAAAAAGGTTTGCTCATCGCTTAGCGATATTTGTTTTTTATTTTAAAACTAAATACCATTTTCAGATTTTATTTTATATTTTTAAAATTTTATTTTATATGTTTAATTGCAAAAAATACATATAGAAAATAAAAAATAGAAAGATAAAATTATATAAATTATGATAAACAGAGAAAAAACTATTATATAAAGAAAAAAAATTAAACTTTCTTGACATAAAATATATCTCCAAATCAAAATTCTCAAAATTATATTTTATAAAGATGAAAGGGATGAAGATGATTTTTATCTTATCATAAAAACATAAAACTTAATAATCGAATTGTAACTTAGCGATAAGTACATCACTTCAGAATAATTCAGGATCGATTTTCTCTCATCCAATTATAATACTTTAAAAAATCTAAAATATAATAATATTAATGAATGTGTTTTGATTTTAAAAAAAAAAAAGATAAAACCAAAAAATAAAATCTATCCCAACTATACTTAAAATTTCTTATTTCTTATTTTTTTTTAATTTTCTGAAGTTGCCACATAGGCTTTAACATTGCAAAGTGTGTGTTTGCTTTGGATTCTAGGTTAAGTATCAAATCTTGTTAATAATTTGACAATTCAAGTCCTCATTCTAAAGAAGAGACCAAGAAATCATTAACTTGTAAAGATTTGAGTCACTCGTGAACTTTCCTAATAATTAGCATCATTGTTTGTGCTGTAAAGTGCTAAACTTTGCTATAAAATAATCTCTTCTTCTTGAATGCTGAGATAGAGTAATTAGTACTGTTTAAAGAAATTACCACAATTTTCTATAATATACCATAAAAGTATATAACCATTACCAAATACATCCAATGAATAAAAGAAAAATGTAGTTTTGAGTCCAAATAGAATTCATAACAGTAACTCAAATTCACTTAAAATTCAATAACAAATATAATAAAAAAAAATGGTTTTGAAATCCAAGTAGATGAATCAAATCCGGCCATATATACCTTAGCAGCATAAATTAAGGACTCAGGATCAATGGATTATTTTTTCTTTCCCCTTTTACAAGAACGAGACCAGCACGCCTGAAAGTGCCAATACCAATTGAATCCAAACACCAGAATCAACAATTCTATATGCAGAGTTTGGAGGAGTAACTCCAGGAGCATGTCCCTCTCCAGTCAATTCATTAGATGGAGAATCTGCAACAGGGCTAATTTCAGGAGCTGGTGATGGGGCAGCAGTTGGAGGGATATCAGTTCCAAAAATTGCCTCTGGTAGAAGCACCTTATCAACTTGATAAATCGCAACAGGATCAGTTGAATGTACACTGCTGCTAACTTTAGTTTTAGACCATCCTGAATTAAGGTGCACAGTTCCAGAAACATCTGTGAAGTTCAAAGCAAATTCACCAGCACCTGCAAATGTACTCACAGGGCTTGATTGGCTAAGGTTCTTGAAATTAGCCAGCGAATAATAATGCGGCAAGGCATGAAAAAGAATCACTTGCTTGAGCTGGTCTTGTGTGAGGTTTGATAAAGAAGACTTCTTAAGAGATGAAAAGGCACTATCTTTTGGTACGAAGATGGTAATGCCTTCTTCTGTATTGTTGGCTTGGTTTTGGAAGGTGTCAATTACTTTGGTAGATATAAGGTAATTAAGGAATGTATGAAATGGGCCAGCCACAGTAAGTAAATAAGTGAGATTCACATAAGGAGGTGTCGGTGACGGTGCTGGAGCTGGAGTTGGAGTGAAGATTGGATTTGTAGCCGGAGGACTTGCAGATTGAGCATTAATAGGTGAAGTGAACAAGAACAGTAGTATACTGCTAAACATAAAGACTATTGGAAGTTCCATTTGTCAGAAAGTTTGTTCAGCAATTTCTTTTAATTATTCTCCAAATTCCTGCAAAAACAAAGTGCCACCAAAATACATCAGATTATCAACCCAGGCAGAACCATTAATGACAAAATAAATAAATAAAACCCATTAAAATTTTAAAATGCATAAATGCTATCAAAGATTATCTCAGATTATCAACCCAGGCACAGCCCATTAATGACAAAAGAATCCATTAAAATTTTGAAATACCCCAATTTGAGCAGACAATCTTTGCTGATTTGCAAGATACAGATGGGAATTTCCAAATCAAAATCAGCAACCAGAGAAACCCAGAAGAACACAATGACCCTAACTGATAAGCAAAAGCCAGATCTCGATGAGCTCATCTAGTAAAAAAAAAAACCAAAATAAAATATATATTTTTTCTTATTTTGCCAGGCTCATGTTAGAGATTAAATAGTTTAATGTAGAAAGCTTGAAACAAGATCTAAGCCAGGATGTGAAACAAGAAATTGCATGCAAATATCACAATAAACAATTTATCATACTCTACTCAGTAAATACCTCCAAGAAGGCCTCTGCCAGAACAGAGATCAGAAACCCATTTCAATGTACATTACACATTGTTTTTTTTCTACAGTTAATTGTCTTTAACCTTTCTCTTTCCTCACTAGAAGCCAGTAAAAAACAAGTCAAAACCGCTTTCTATTGCCCAAGAAAAAGAAATTGAAAAAAATCGAGAAAATAAAACCACAGCCACACAGTCTACATCACCCAAAAAGCAAGAGAACAGATCTATACCACCTTAACGAAAAGTAACAGCTTTGTGATAAAACATGAGCATCCACCGACTAGTCTTAGCCAAAACAAGAAAGTTCAAGATAAAAAAAGGGCAACAACCCCATTAACATAAAAATCTGAAAAAATGCTACTTCACAACAATATATGAAAAAATTGAAGTACATACTTACCCGACCAAGAGGAATTCAGAGAGAAATGGGTATAGTGGTGGTGCCAAATTCTAAACTTTTTAGCAGAAATGGAAGATGAGAACTTAGAAGTGGTTATGGTAAATAAGAGGTGGTACTTAGTAATGGTAATGGTACCAGCTGAGAAATGTTGGAAGAAATATAAAGAGGAAAGAATTGTAAATATTACAATTTCAATTGCCAAAACTCTTTCTAAGAAAATGCTTAGTTGGAAAAGGAGGCCCGTTGTAGGTTGGGCTTTCTTTATCATTTTTCAACTAATTAGTTTTTTTTTTTAATTTCTTTTCTCTTTTTGAGACTCCCCAAACTTGCACTCTACCCATCATTAGCATAAACACACCTCTTTTATTATTATTATTATTTTAATTTCTCATGATAATTTATCATATCATGATCAATTGGTCTTGCAAAATTTTTCCTTCTCTCTAGCAATTCATAAATTTAGTTTTTCCCTGACAAAAGATTTTTCTCTTTTTAAAAATTTTTTTTTTGCTAATAATCACACTTGAATTTTAAAAATATTAATTTTTTTAAAATTTAAACTTTTTATTTTTAATTTTATAATAATTGAAAATTAAAATTAGATTCATAATCAAATCTTACTAAGAAATTTTGGAATTACTATATATAGAATAAGTAAGGTAGGCCAATGTGATGAGTTGTAATCAAAAGTATTATTAATGGAAAGTTGAAAAGTAAAAGAGAAGTTGAAAATTAAAGATGATGATAATCTAAAGGTTACGCATAAGATAAAAAATTGCACAATAAATTAAAAAATAAATAAAATACTCCAAATAATATATATAAATTAAATTTAACAAATTTGAGAGCCAAATATAGGATATCTTAAAACTTGAATATTAATTGGGTGTTAATAAATGTACAAAAATTTCCTTCCTAGACTAAACAAAGCATTAAAGAAGCGAACCTGTTTAAGGTAAAAATACCATAAAAGTGAAAATCTCACGCAAAAAGGAGGAAAAAGAAAGATGTAAAATCTCAGGATATAATAAAGAAGAAAAATGAGAAATTAGTGAGGGAGGATTTCTGAGATGTGAAGGGTCAAGAGTGGGTGCCCACCATGAGATATGGGCTAAGCCGAGTATGGCTGTGGGGTTTGGTCCACCCACTTTGCCAACTGGGACTTCCAAACATTCCTCACTTTTACAACTTATACGACACCGAATCCTCTCACTCCACCCAGACCCAGTCACCGACACATACTCCGTATCAACCTTAACATTATCTTTCTAAAATATTTTCGGAGTTTACCATTCAGCACCCATATATAATTTAGAGATAATTATATATTTTTTAAAAAAAATTAATAATTATATATTTTTTTTAAAAAATTTAAGTTTGGTTCTTCTCTCTTTTATATTGTAATGCTAAAAAAAAATTCATTCTAAAATTTGAGGAATTTAATTTGAAAAAGATTTCAAAATCTTCTTATGAAACTCGAATTGATTTTTATTTGAAAGAAGTGTTAGAATATACTTTGCACTACACCTTACAATTGTATATATATTTCTTTATTTACCATAGTTTTCTTCCATATAATAACATAATAACCCTTGCTCTATAATACACACGTACAAATAACAAAGAATTATTTTTCATAATAAAACATATTGGTGGGTTCACAAAGAAATAAATTAAAAAAAAAACATTGTGCTGAAACTTGGAATTATGTTTGCTTTGTTTTATTTTCATATTAAATTTAATTATCAGAGATTCAGAATAATTTTCTTCTCGTTAATTTACAATAAATTAATACGTGTTAAATATTATACTTAAAAAGACACTATGAAGTAAGAAATAGTGTCCAAATGCTGAAAATACTTTTATTTATTTTATAAATTAATTTTTACATTTGTATTAAAATTTTTAATTCAATAAAAAAAATTTAATATAATTTTAAATTACATAACAGTAATAAATAGAATAACTGGTCTTATTTTTCCATAACCTCCTTCAGTACAATTTAAAATTTAGATGTTATTTTATAGAAACAAATATCTTATCGTGTTATAAAATTTATATAAATTAAAAAATTTTAGTGTGATTTTAAGTTATAAGTTTTGACAAACAAATTAAATTGATTTTAACTTATAAGTTGTAATAAACAAATTAAATTGGCTAACCAATTAAATCTAATATTAATTATTAATCATGTATATATCATTATCACCAGCATTAACTGGCTAATCGTTTGCTGTTTATTTAAGGGTCTCTTTTACTTTACATGCTACTAAACCAAATGATTAGCTTACTAATCCTAGTGCTCAAGCTCTAATTTTAAAGTCAAATCATCAAAACTTTATGTGTATATATTTTTTCTTTTCTCATGAATAATGTCCTTTAATTTTAGTTTAGATAATTTGCTTTTGAAGAAAATGAATTTTAAAACTTCTAAGGATTTTTTTAAGCACTCAAAAATATCTTATCAATTGCTAATTTATTATAGAAATTAGTTTTTTTAGACAAATTCAAAGGTACATTGACCACATTTCATTGATATATTTTAAAATTACTTCAGATACAAATTTTATTTGTAATCAATAAAGTAGAAAATAATTAAAGATTGATTTTGTAAAAAAAAATTCTTCCTCAATAATTTACTAGTAAAATAGTAAACAGTTAGCTAATGATGAATAGATTCAAGACCTGGTTCTCAATTTATGAAGAAAACTGCAGATTGGAAGAATCAGACTTTTAAAAAAACTTAATATTCTTTAAATTTATATTTAATTCATGAACTGATCTACAAACGTATTATAAAGTTCAAACCTTGAAGAAAATTTATATTTAATTATATAGTTCCTATCTCATCAACAATTAATAGTTCAAAACTAATTGCTACACCATGGGGATATATATATATATATATTAAATTAAATCCCTTTCAATCATATAATATGGGCAACGCCAAAACTTTATACAATGTGATAAAGCAAGTTGATTAAGAAATTTATCAACTCGGATTTAACAAGTTGATTAAGAACTTAATTGAAAGTCTAAATTTAAAGGTACGTGGCTAGCTGTAGTATGCTACCAATAATAGAAGTTTCTGTAAATATATATAATATATACATGTTGGATGGTTGATAATGTGAAGTAAAAGGTAGCTAAATGAGAAGTTACTACGTGTACATATGTACACACACACACACACACACATATATATATATATACACACATATGAATGTGAAAACTGATAAAAGATTTAGTGGGGGAGATGAGAGGTAACCATCAAAACATCAAGAATGAGTAGTTACTACTAACCTTTCAACTTGATTCGTTTTAAGTTATTATTATTTTCTTTTTCAGTTTTATAGTAATAATTTGGTGGTCTTTCAATACACAAACACACTTTGTATTTTCGTACTGTTACCACTGATATATATATATGTGTGTGTGTATGTATATTTTCATCTTCACGTAAAAGGTTAATTAGCAAGTACCAATCAATACCTTTATTTTAACAGCATTGGGGTCATTTTTAAAAGTAGAATGTTGTCAATTTAAATTTAAATTTATATTATATTTAAGCATTTTAGGGTTGTTGAATCATTTAATTTTTTTTGTAGAATTTATTATTTTTCAACTGATTTATTTATCTGGTTTTTTTATATTTTATATTAATAATATTTAAAATTATAAAAATATCATATTTAATTAAATAAAAATTAATAGTAATAATTAATTTATATATGTTAAAATATTTTAAGAAAAGACAAATAATATAAAAAAAATGAAATTTAGCCGTGAACTCATAATAACTAGCTAATAATGATACGTCTAATAAATGAATATATTCTCAGTTTTGTATATTTTGCAATTATAACTCTATTTTTATGTCAATTTCATCCTAATTTAAAATTTTAGAAGCAATTATGCTCAAAACCCCGGGTTTAGCTTAGCTATTCATTACAACTATTAGTTATTAGCTATTGTTGATAGTTGATAACTAGTGTTTAAAATCAAACTAGACTAATCGGTCGGATCAAGTTAACTAAAAATTATAGATCATTCTGCTTTGAAATATCTAAAAAATTGGATATATATAGAAAATTTGTCCAGAACTATCAAAGCCGATGAAAATGGATGAACAAGTTAAACTAGACATGCTTGATTTTATAAATCTTATGTCATTTTTGAAAAAAAAAATTAGGGAAAAAAACAATGTCTAATCTATTTTGAATAAAGTAAACATACTTTCCAAATAGGAAAAAAAAACATGTTGCCTTGTTGTTGTATGTGTTTCTGGCCCCTCAACCTCAAAAATCTATCCTACAATTTGGGAAAGCCACAAAGGAAAGTGGCTACTTTATTCTTAAAATCTTTTGGGTTTTTGCTTATGGCTAGGGCTAAGTACAGTCCGGTTCAATACAAAGATCTAAAAATTTTCGGAATCAAAATGAAATTGAAAGATTTTAATATGCTTGAAACTAGAATCGAACCGAAATAAAAATACTTATATCGTATTGTTTTAAAAAAATTGAAACAATATGGTTTGGAAATTCAGTTTTAACGGAACAGTTCTAATTCAATATAGATCAGAAGATTTGGAGATTTGAAATTATTATTATTTTTTTCAAATTTAAGCAATATAATACTACTAAATTTTTAGCAATAAAAAATATTCAAAGTTAATTTTAAATTAAATTATAAAATTACTTTTAGTAATGACAAATTAATAGTAATATTTATATATTTTATTTATATTTAAAAAATTACTTAATTGTAGTTACTTAACTATCTATTTTATTTATATTTATATTTATTTTATTTGTAGTTAAATTTAGAAAATTATTTTAGTTATTTACATAATAGTAGGTATTACATAATAAATTAATATAGTAAAATATGAGACTATAAAATAAAATAACTTCAAATTTAAGTATCTTAACAATTTAAATTAATTAATTTTAGATATATTTAACATACAATTTGTGAAAAATTATCATTACCAAATAATTTATAATCTATATTAATTATCATATAAATTCTTGTTTACTGTTAATACATAATTATGATTGAATATATAGAATAAAAAAAAAAGGTATGTATATAAATTAAAAATGTTATAGAAAATTTGAAATTACAAAGCGAATAAATAATATGACATAATATGAATTAATATAATAATTATAATACATTTTAAAAAATATTAAATATTAAATAATAAATTAATATAATATAATATAATGTAATGTAATGTAATATAATATAATATAATATATTATTATTATTAATAAATTAATTATTATTTTGACTATTCCGTTCGTTATGATATTGTCTGATTTGATTCTCGGTACGAGTATAACTTAATATCCATAATCGTTTCACATTATAGAAATTCGTACTGATTAGGAATTTCGGTCTAAAAATTTAGATCGATTCAGATATTTAAGAATCTGTTTTCAGCCATATTTATGATTTCTTGGTGTAGAAATCAAGTTAATGAGTTTCGTATAATAATTTTTTTATGACATTGATATAATTAGGTGAAAAGGAAGCTGTAATATTATTATTTGATTAAGAATTTGCAAAGAATTAAATGTAAAAAAGAAAGTGATAATGCTGGTGGAGTATTTGTTACTTGACGATTCAATAACTACTTCTCGTTACCCATTATCCAGCCTGATGTTTTATTCATTGCAGCCACTTATTAATAAACAGAACTATTAGTGATCAATACTTTTGTGATTCTGTATTTGCAAATAGACATATATTGAAATTTTTTTCTTTTAGATTTGTTTTTGATATACTGAAATTCTTGTGTTTTTTACTTTATTATATAAAAATTTATGTAAGTTTTCTTGTCTCATTCATTTCTATTTTACACTTGGACTTCATACAAATGACACTTAGTTAAATATTTATGTATTTATTACGTGGTTTTGTGTTTAGTAAATAAATGATGTGTTTTTATCATGTGTTTTTTATTTGATTAAATTTTATATTTAATTTTTATTTCAATTTATGGAAATACTGTCATCAAGTACATCATCATCGGAAACATAGTCTACGCAAATTGCTAGTTCAAAATATTCCACTAAAAGAGTAAATTCAAATGGAAAGAGGATTTTAATATGTGGGTTATATCAAAAACAAATTATTGGTGGAGGCATAAATAAGATAAAACAATCTTGCAGGAGCTTGATGAGGAAATGTTTAATGCATGCAAAAAGGGCCTATAGATATTTGATTTCAAATCAAAGGGTCATTGGATGAGAACCTCCAAGAGCCAAAAGAAAAAAAAAGGGACATTTGATGATATGAGTTCACATAGAAGTAGTGACTATGTGGTTGAAGGTGATGACATCTAATAAATTCATTCTTAAGCAAGTGTGGCTTCAAAGGGGGCAGATGAAAGCTAGCGATGGGATTAATTCATATTTTAGAAGAGGTGTAAGATCTTACTCAACCTAGTATTCAAGCATGCATGCAAAGTAGAAATAAAAGGAATAATATTGATGTGGCTATTGTCTTTTGGTTTTATGATGTTTGCATTCCTATGGATGTTGTCAATTCATTATTTTACCAACTTGTTATTGATAAAATAGCTAGCATGAGTTATGGATATAAGAGTCCTTCATATCATGTTTTGAATGTTAATTTGTTGAATGACGTTAAGATTCATGTAAAAATGATAATCGATTCTTACAAAAAAAAAACTTAAGTTGACACTAGTTGTAGTATTTTAGAAGATGGATGGATAAATACTAGACAGAAGTAATTAATGGATTTTTTAGTTTATTGGCCAATGGGTAATTCATGTATTGGATCAGTTGATGCTTATAAAATATATGCATAAATGCAGAAAATTTGTGTAATTCTTTTGTAGAAATCGTAAAATGGGTTGGTCTTCATAATGCAGTCCATTTGGTTACAAATAATGAATCTAATTATAAAGCTACAAGCTTTAAGCTTGTAGAGAGATATCATCATATTAGCTAGTCATCTTATGCAACTCATTGTATGAATTTATTTGTGAAAAATATAGGAGAACAACTTCATGTGCAAAGTTTATCTTTCCTTGCATCTAAGGTGGCTATTTTTGCTTATAACTATAATAGAACATGAATTGATTAAGGAAGAGACTTGATTGGTGAGAAATTATTAGCCCTGGAGCAACACCTTTTGCAATTACCTTTATTGCATTACAAAACCTACATGAACATAAAGATGATTAGCGAACTTTAGTTATTAGTGGAGAATTCAAAAGTTCTTAAAAATGCAGAGAGGTAGAGAAATTAAACAGATTATTTTAGATAAATTTTTTTAGAATAATTGGTTGATTATTGTGAAGATTATGACTCGAATAATATATATGCTTCTTGTGCCTTAATGATATTGATAAAAATTTTGTTTTAGGTTATATTTATGAGGCAATGTACAAAGCACATTTAAGGATCAAGAAATTGTCCAGATACAAGAAGGATTTATATCATCCCTACATTAATATTACTATTATTTGAATTCTACTTTCCAATATGTTTAAGCTATTTTTTCTAACAAACTTGAGTTTTTGTGTGGTTTACTAAATGTGATTAATAAGGTAGATGAACACAACAAACATAAAATAATGGAGGAGACAAGATTTTTTTTTAGTGTAAAAACAGCTTTTTCTCGATTGATGACTTATATTTAGAGTAAGAGCACTTGCTCAAGTAATAATTATTTCCATAGTTATATATTTATTTTGCATATTTTGAATAGAGTTAAAATTATTTATCTATAAATATTTGTATCTAATTGAAGTTGAGTGGTGGAGATTATTTGGTTATAATGTTCCAAAATTTACAAAAGTTGGCTATAAGAATTCTTAGCCAAACGATTTCTTCTTCAAGGTGTTAATGTAATTAGAGTACATTTGAGTGCATTTACCTTAAAAAGATAAATAGGTTGAGCATCAAAGGCTTAGTAATCTTGTTTATATTCATTACAGCTTGGAATTAAAAGATAGGTAAGTATATTAAATTTTCATATAGTTATTTTTATGTCTTATTTCATGTATGATAATATAATGATATATCTATATTAGATAGGCTTGCTAAGTCCAAGAGTTCTTATGATTCTATTGATTATGAATGATCAATTAACAAAACTAAATTTTGGATTATGGAAAAAGAAGGAGAAGGAGAGCTTTACTACGATTAACTAGAGAATATGCTTCTAGAAAAATATCAAAAGGACATTGTAGAATCAAGTTTGCATATATCTCGAGATTTGATAATTGTTTACTTTAAGATTTCGATGGTTCTTTGAAACTATATTTAGTTATATTTTATTTTAATTTTTTTAAATTGTGAGGAGGAGGATATGAATATAAAAGAAACCCAAGGAGATGATAATGATTTTGACAATGAAAATTAATTGAATTCCTAGTAGCTTATAAATTTTCATTCACAACTATTTATAGTTTATTTGTTTTAAGTATTAGATTATTAATAATATTTAGCTATTTCAATCATTTTAACAATTATAGATGTTGAAAAAGATGATGCAATGACTACTACAATTGAATATTCAAACAATTATTCGAGAGTTTTGAATGCTTATTTTGATTATAATTTATATTGTAGTATTTTCACGGAGTTTCTTATTATTTTTATTATTGAAATCAAGTTGAATATTTAGACTATTGAAACTCACACTTTAATTATATTTAATTTTTTGTTATTTCGGTTATTAAAATTGAGTTGAATATTTAGATTATTCAAATTTATGGTAAACTTTGAAATATTAAATTCATTTGTTATATTTGTTAGATTTAATATGTGATATTTGTTAATTGATGATGAATATTTTTATTATTTTTAACTCTTATTTTAAAATTTTTATGATTTTTAGATTGCTTATGAATATTTATAAATAAATAAAAAATATTTATTGTTAAGAAATACGTGGATGACTATTTAATTCGATTAACTTTATTCTATTAAGATTATAATTAGTTCTATCTTATTCAAATTAACATTTAATTTGATGATAGTTGCAATCTTTTATTCCCATCTAAATTCTACTTATACCGCTATATATCCCATTATAGGTGGTGCATTATATATAATTCATAATAAAGAGATTCTTCCGATTTCTCATTCTCTATTTTTTAATTTATAATATTTATAATATTATTTGATTATTGAACCTGAGTTAATATAGTTGAACTGTAAACCTTGAATCATAAACCAATTATCAATCCAATTAAGTATCCGATCCTGTTTTAAAAACATTATTGATAACTGATGTTGATAGTTAATAGCTATTAACTTTTTTTGCTCTTAGTGGTTATTTTTAGTGATAATTATCAGGTATTATATATTGCTAGATAGCCAAATAAATGCTATTTACATAAGTTTTAATTTGAAGCCTTTTAAAAAAATAGATCCTACTTATTTAAATAAAAATACTAAATTATCCTATCAAAAAATAATGTTTAAATAAGATTTAAATATTTAAGTATTTAAATATTAATATTTATCTTTAATATTAAATGTTTGGTAAAACTATTACTCTATTCTCCAAACCGGTAGACATATTTTCTTTTTTCATTTGTCTCAAATTATAATCAGCTTATCATTTTAATAGTTAATTAACATATAAAATCTCTATAATACTTATATTTAATATTATTTACTAAAAATAGTTTTTTTTTTATTTTTAACAATTACACTTTATTTTTCAATGACATTTTTTTATATACAATCACTTTGAAATTGAAAATACGTCTAATATTAAAAAAAATGAAATTTTATATTTGACGTTATATTTAAAAAGTTTGGCCATTTTCAATGTATTTTAACCCATCTTAGATAATTAATTTTTTTATGAGAAAAGTCAATAATTGATTGATGAATATATTTTATACTAAATCTTAATTCGAATTAATTGTTTATAGTTGGCAGATGGTTCATGGTGTGATGATGAGGAGATTTTGCATCAAAAGGCAATCGGATAAGAGAAATTGTGTCTCAGTATCATTTATCTAACAAGTTCCCTTTGCTTTCTCAATCCTTTATAAACAACCTGATAAATATTGTGATAAAGGATGAAATTAAATGAGTTTGATTTAGAACGATGCCATTTAAGGCGCTAGGGCATGATAGGTCATGTACAATTTTTCCAAAATAATTGGAAGATAGTTAAGGGCTTTGTATGCAAATTTATTGGCAATTGTTTTGGAGGTAAAGAAATTGATCTTTAGCTTTGTAGGGGTGTTATCACTCTCATTCCTAAGAAAAACAATCCAGCATCATTCACAGATATGAGAACTATTAGTATTCTTCTAGTAATTAACAAAGTGCTGATGAAAGTGATAACAAATAGACTTAAATAAACTTTCTTTCATTGATTGACTCTACCCAATCTAGTTTTGTGCCTAATTGTCAGATTATAGATAATGTGATGATCATGCAAAAGGGATCAAGATAGATTTTGAAAAGGCATATGATAAGTTAAGATGAAGTTTACAACCCAGCTTAGTCAACAAGTGGCTTAGCCTAATAGTTTATTTACAACCCATCTTAGTCTACAAGTGGATTAGCCTAATAGTTCCTCGAACCTTGTCTGGAACACTCAAGCCCCACCTAAAGTGGTGACATTCGCCTGGATAGCCTTACATTATCTTATCAACGTGAGAGGTAATTTAACCAGACTTAGGTTGTTGGATCCTGCTCTTAATGTATGCCCATTATGCAAAGAAGAAAAAGAAGAAGTTGATCATCTACTACTAAAGTGGCCGATATCATGGAACATAAGGTGCAAAGTGATGAGGTGGTAGAACCAAACTTGGTGCCCTCCGAATTCCTTGTTACAACTCTTTGAGCAATGGGTCTCTTTTTTGAAGGGTCAATTTGATAATAAAGTGTGGTTTTCCCTATTTTTCTCTACCACTTGGTCCATTTGGCTAGAGAGGAGCAATTTAGTTTTCAACAATACCACCTTGAATGTCCAAAAACTCTTCGACATTATTCTAGTGAGGCTGGCTTGGTGGATATCTGCTGCAAATATATCCTTTCCATATTCTGTCTAGTAATTTTTTATATCCTCGGATTGCGTCAAAAATTAGGAAAGAACTGATGTAGTGTAAAAGCGTTCAAGATAGATTAAACCCTAATTAGGTTTAGAGAAAGTCTGTAAATTCCTTCAAAAATAATCCCCCGCTAAAAATACATAGTTTGCGGATGAGCTGTACTGCTGAACTACAAAGAAGAGTAAAAAAATTTCCACAGTATTTTCCAGAAGTAGCTGAGGAACTTGCTGTCACGGTCCAAAGTGATAGTCTTTAGGACCCCATATAGTCAGACAACATCTCTGAAAAATAATCTGGCAACAACAACTGCATCTGAGGTTTTCCTACAAGGAATGAAATGTGACATCTTGGAAAACCTGTCAACCACAACAAAAATAGAATCAACGCCTCTTTGTGTTCGAGGCAGTCCCAGCACAAAGTCCATGGAAAGATCCTCCCAAATGTTCTCTAGAACTAGTAGAGGAATGTACAATTCAGTGTTCTTGGACTGACCCTTGGATCTCTGGCAAGTATAGCACTTCTCCACAAATCTACAAACATCCCTTCTCAAGTGTGGCCAATAGAATCTTTCTTTCACTGCTGCAAGAGTCTTATCTCGACCCAGGTGGCCTACTAATCCACCTCCATACAAGTCACTGATCACCTTCTCCCTCAGAGACGTTTTTGGAATGCACAATTGGTTTTCATGCATCAAGTAATCGTCAGATAAATAAAAATAAGAAAATGGGTGATTATTGGATACCGGGGCCTATATCTCCGCAAAATCATCATCTTCTGCATACTCCCCTTTTAACTGCTCAAAATCTAGAATCTATTGGCTCAAAGTCAATAGCAATGTTGCTCGTCTACTCAATGCATCAGCCACTCTATTTTGTACACCTGATTTTATGCCTCAGCTTGAAAGGGAATTTCTGTAAAAACTGACACCACCTTACATGCATGTCATTGATAATTCTCTTCTGGTTGTTTAAGTACTTCAAAGCCTCATAATCTGAATAAAGAACAAACTCCTTCCCAATCAAGTAGTGTTCCCACGTTTTTAGAGCACAAACCACAGACTAAAATTCCTTGTCATAGGTGCTCCATTTGCACCTTGCATCACTAAGCTTCTCACTGAAAAATACAACTGGCCTCTTCTCTTGTGAAAGAACAGCCCCTACACCCACTCCACTAGTATCACAATCCACTTCAAACAACTTCTCAAAATCTGGAAGTGCAAGTACAGGTGCTGTACACAGTTTCTCTTTAAGGATAGCAAAACTATTGTCTGCTTCTTCTCCCCACTGGAACTTTCCTTTCTTCAGACACTCTGTCATCAGGGTAGCAATACTACTAAAGTTTCTGATAAATCTCCTATAAAAGGTGGCCAACCCATGAAATCTCCTCAATTCAAACAGATTTTTAGGAGTAGACCAGTCTTTGATTGCTTCTATTTTTAACTCATCAACATGAATACCATCCGACAAAACCACAAATCCCAAGAACACTAATTTATTTGTAAGAAAACTACACTTCTTGATATTGACATACAACAAGTTATCTTTCAAAGTTGTTAACACAGCTCACAAGTGTGCCATATGCTCCTTCTCACTACGGCTAAATATCAAAATATCATCAAAATAAACCACAACAAAATTGCCAATAAATGGTTTAAGTACCTGATTCATCAGCCTCATAAACGTACTAGGAGTGTTTGACAACCCGAAAGGCATAACCGGCCAATCATAAAGCCCCTCTTTGGTCTTGAAAGTTGTCTTCAACTCATCTCCTAGCTTGATCCGAATATGATAATAACCATTCTTCTAATCCAGCTTTGAAAACCATTGTGTTCCATTCAACCTGTCCAGCATATCATCCAATCTCGGAATAGGAAATTTATAACCCACAGTAATTCTATTGACTGCTCGACTGTCAACACACATTCTCCAGCTGCCATCTTTCTTTGGTGTCAACAATGCTGGCACTGCACATGGACTCGAACTCTCCCGAATCAGCCCATTCTTCAACAACTCTTCTACCTTCCCTCTCAATATATCACTTTCCCTGGGGTTCATCCTGTAACGGGGTAGATTCGAAAGACTAGGACCAGAGATAAGATCAATTTGGTGTTATATATCTCTCATTGGTGGTAACCCATTTGGCATTTCCTCTGCCATCAGCTCTTTAAGCTCTTGTAACAAATGACGAACTAATTCTGGTTGCTCCTCCACTTGCAATTCAGGCTCATTAAACAGAATTTGCTTCACTATCAACACATGAATCTGCCCAATTTTTTTAGCCTCTTCTGTAAAATCATCTGCCAAGGTCAAGAATGTGCTCTTCTCTAGCATAGCAGATTTATTTTTCAAAAGGAGCAATGAGAACTTCATGCCATCCTTCTCCAGCTTATACACGTTACTTTTTTCAGAATGCTGCGCATCAACATCATACTGCCAGGGTCTGCCAAATAGAAGATGACACACATCCATATCTACTATATCACAATAAACAGTATCCTGGTATTTACCTATGGAGAAAGGCACATAGCAGCGTTCTGTCACGTCAATTTTTTTCGTATCAGATTTAATCCACCCTAGTGAGTAAGGATTCAGGTGTTTCTCAACAGGCAGCTTCAGCTTCTTCACAGCATCCTTCCCAATAATATTTTCACAGCTCCCACCATCAACAATAACATAAAATATCACTAATAGTACACTGAGTTTGAAATAATTAGTGTCGTTGTGATTCCTCTTCACGCTTAGGGGCCAATATTATCCTCCGCACAAAATAAGCATGCCCTTCATATTCATCATACTCCTCTTCTTCTTCAACCCCATCTGGTTCACAGTAAATCTCCCCATCTTCTTCCTCTCGATCCAACACATTAACTGTTTTTCAGGTAGGACATTCATTTGATCTATGTCCCTGCTGGATGCACCAAAAACACTTTCCAACAGTGGGTCTTGTATAGGGATTATCTATCTTTTTAGGTTCTCTATCTCGCCCCTCATTCATGGGCCATTTGCCGACAACCTTATCTTCCACGGGCTGCCGATTCCAGTTTTTGAAATTATTTCCACTATCAGGTTGATTTACAGTAGTTTTATTGCCATCTCCTGACCCTGCGCTATCCCTGTATCCACCAAAACTCCTTCTACCTCACTCCTGCTACATTAATTCAGCTTTCAAAGCTAAATTCTTCGCTTCACTCAGAGTTTGAATTACCTGCACCCCAATTCTATCTCTTAAATTCACCCGTAACCCTTTTAAATAGCGAGCCACTTGTTGCCCTTCAGACTCTATCAGATTATTTAGTTCGGCCAACCTCATAAATTCAGCTGTGTACTCATGAACTGTCCTGCTACCCTGTTGACATCTCTAATACTGTTGAAACAGAATATGTTCATAATCTAGGCGTAAAAATTTCAGTTTCAACAGATGCTTCATCCTATACCAGGTTTGTATAGGTAGTCTTCCTTCCCTCTCTCATCTAGATTGAACTCACTCCCATCAAGCCGAAGCCATGCCCTTCAAAATGACAGGCTACCAGTTTTACCTGCCTTTCTGTCAGAGTTTCTGTATAATCAAAGAACCCGTCTATGTCAGCAATCCAATCTAGAAATTCCTCAATTCCCAAGCTACCATTAAAGTAAGGAATATCTACCTTTAATTGGAAATGTTTACCTTCTCGATCTTCGTTCCATCTCTGCCCATATCAGTTTCCCCTTGGATTTCGATCGAATCGATGTCATTCTAAATCAAACTCTTCTTTCAAATCATCTTCATTGGCAGGTTGTCTACGTGGAGGTTCTAGTCTGTTGATAGGTTCACCAAGAGCAACATATCCTGGTTGTCTCCTATCATCATTCCTTCCCTATTTGGTCCAAGACTGCAAGCATCCAAACAACCCGCAAGCTCCTGAAAATGTTCCTCAAAATGCCTAGACATGCGATCCATTTGTTGCTCAAGACGTTGCTCCAATCGTTGTATCACCCTGTCCCCATGTGGGGCTCTACCGTCCTGATCACCGTCACGAAGAACACCGCCATCATCGCCAGTCGCCATGCTCTGTTATCAGCTGATGCAGCGTAAAAGCATTCAAGATAGATTAAACCCTAATTAGGTTTAGAGAAAGTCTGTAAATTCCTTCAAAAATAATCCCCCGCTAAAAATACATAGTTTGCGTATGAGCTATACTACCGAACTGCAAAGAAGAGTCAAACAATTTCCACAGTATTTTTTAGAAATAGCTGAGGAACTTACTGTCATGGTCCGAAGTGATAGTCTTTGAGACCCCCTGTAGTCGGACAACATCTCTGAAAAATAACCTGGCAACAGCAATTGCATCTGAGGTTTTCCTGCAAGGAATAAATTATGACATCTTGGAAAACCTGTCAACAACAAAAAAAATAGAATCAACGCCTCTTTCTGTTCGAGGCAGTCCCAACACAAAGTCCATGGAAAGATCTTTCCAAATGTTCTTTGGAACTGGTAGAGGCAAGTACAATCCAGTGTTCTTGAACTGGCCCTTGGATCTCTGGCAAGTATAGTACTTCTCCACAAATCTACAAACATCCCTTCTTAAGTGTGGCTAGTAGAATCTTTTTTTCATTGCTGCTAGAGTCTTGTCTCCATGCAAGTGTTGCCCAGGTATCCAATAATAACCCATTTTCTTCTTTTTATTTATCTGACGGTTACTTGATGTATGAAAACCAGTTGTGCATTCCGAAAATGTCTCTGAGGGAGAAGGTGATCAGTGACTTGCATGGAGGTGGATTAGCAGGCCACCTGGGTCGAGACAAGACTCTTGCAGCAGTGAAAGAAAGATTCTACTGGCCACACTTGAGAAGGGATATTTGTAGATTTGTTGAGAAGTGATATACTTGCCAGAGATCCAAGGGCCAGTCTAAGAACACTGGATTGTACATGCCTCTACCAGTTCCAGAGAACATTTGGGAAGATCTTTCCATGGACTTTGTGTTGGGACTGCCTCGAACACAAAGAGGCATTGATTCTGTTTTTGTTGTGGTTGACAGGTTTTTCATAATGTCAAATTTTATTCCTTGTAGGAAAACCTCAGATGCAGTTGTTGTTGCCAGATTATTTTTCAGAGATGTTGTCCGACTACATGGGGTCCCAAAGACTATCACTTCGGACCGTGACAGCAAGTTCCTCAGCTACTTCTGGAAAACACTGTGGAAATTGTTTGACTCTTCTTTGTAGTTCAGGATTACAGCTCATCCGCAAACTATGTATTTTTAGCGGGGGATTATTTTTGATGGAATTTATAGACTTTTTCTAAACCTAATTAGAGTTTAATCTATCTTGAACGCTTTTACGCTGCGTCAAGAACAAAGTGCAATAGATTACCAATACCTTGGATGCCTCCATTGCTGGGTACATATAAATGGAACGTTGATGAATCAATAATCGGCAAACTTGGACATGCTGGAATAGGTGGCATTCTAAGGAATTCTTCTAGAATTTTCATAGCTATTTTCTCTTCATATGCTGGTGTCATCGATTCTAAGGAAGCAGAGTTCTAGGCAGTTCTAGACTCTCTAAAAATGATGACTACCAATTCAGAGTTAAGAAATAAAGCTTTAGTAGTGGAGTCTAATTCGATTAATGTGGTAACCTGGGCTAAAGTTATTATCAACAATGTTCTATGGAAATTGAGAGATATTAGATCCAAAATTGAGCATCTCTTATCTTCATTTACTTCAGTTTTCTTCATTCACACATTTCACGAAGCTAATTTCGTGGCAGACTCCCTACCCAAATTTGGTGTAACTAAAGAAAATAATTTAGAAGCTTAGTTGGAGTAGTTTAGGCTCCTTGATAGGTCTTCCTCAATATTCTATGTTCACAACTGATGCGGATATATACTCAGTTACTTAAGAGCGTAGGACCAGATGATAACCCATTTAAGATTGGAACTAGTAGTATGTTGGAGCTTAACTTCTGATTTGATCCCCTAGTTCCTTTTTTGGATTGTTTTTGTATCTCAATACAAGTCTGTAAGATTGTCTTTGTGCAGTAGGATATATATAATATTATTGTAATAGGAAGTTTTGAAATGTTTTTCATGTTTTGGAAAGAATAGGAAGGAATGTAATTGGCAAAAAGATCCTATGGGCAATGAAGGATCCTTTGGGTGGTCAATATGTTTTGTGTCATTAATATATTTCCACATTATACTAATAAAATAGCTTCTATTTATAAAAAAAGGGATTCTATCATAATAACAAATTCAAAGTATAAAAGAGGCTCCGAGTTTCAAGTAGATGAAAGATTTGGGTAAGTACCTTGATGTTCTGATCCTTCACGATAGAAGTGGGCAATGTTATTATTCATATTTGGATGATACAATTCATAAGAGATTTAGCTATTGGAAAGCGAAATCCCTTTCTCTTATAGGTAGAATTACATTGGTGAACTTGATTATTATGTCCATACCTTCTTACTCTATGCAATCTATAGTTATTCCTTGCATTGTGTATGTGATGGTATTGAGTCAATGTGTAAAAGGTTTTTCTATGATGCAAATGGTTTTCATAGGTGTATTCACTTGATTCATTGGGAGCAAGTTTGTAAACAGGAGTTTGGTGGCCTACGTATAAAACATTTAAAAATTATAAGTCAATTGATTATCAAAATTTTGGTTTGGAGATTTAGTTGAACTAGAGGCTCTTTGGGTGAAAGTTCTTTGCAACAAATATGGTGTTCAAGCATAGGAGATGCTTCTGTTGTTTCCCAACCCCAAGATTCTTCTTTGTGGCGTGCTTTGATTAAAATGTGTCCTTTTTTTATGATAATTCGAGCTGGTAATTGACAGTTGTTCAAAGGCTTCTTTCTAGTTTTTATGGATGGATGGAATGTTGATAAAACCATATTTTGCATATAAATTACTTGTTTTCTAACTCTCTTTTTATTGTTTTTAATTGAATTTAATGAGTTAGAATAAATCGTGCAATTAAGTGAAAATATATAAAATATGAATTTTTAGCTGCATTTAAACTAAAATTTGAAGAAAAAAAAGAAGATTGTGCAAAGATAGAAGAAAACTCAAGCGCACGCCCATGAGATGTCAGAGCCACGCTGGTGGATACATTCTATCTACTATCTTTGAAGAGAAGAAAGAAGATAAAAAGTTCGAAAGGTAAACTTAAGTGCACGGTCATGGCAATTCAAGGCCACATCCATGGAGTCCACTTAAATTTTATCTAAAGGAAGACTTTCACGGAATCATATCTGATATAATTATATAAGCCCGTGAGACCCAAAAGGCACACCCGTAGACTTTTTATGACTGCTAGACTTCTTATTAGGTTTATCAATTTCATTGTTTCTTTAAGGCATATGTAAAATTTAGAATTAATTTATCTATTAAACTGTAATAATAAAATACACGTTTTGTTCCCATGTCATTTAAATTATTGAATAAATGGTCTGCTTTAAATTAGAATTAAAAAATCTAATTAATTTATAATTAGATATGTTCCAGTGTGGAGTTTGAGCTTATAATAATAAAATCTACAGATTTCTTCAAAAAAATAAATCCTGCCTAACTCATGAATAGGTCAATTAATAATAACAAATGATTATTAGCTTTGTAAGTGTAAATGTAAAGATAGACCATTTATAATTTTAAAAATGAAATAATGACTGGTTTATTAAGCTTGATTTTAAAGGCTTTGCTAATTTATTAGCCCCTAGTTCATGATGCCTGTTGCATAATGAGTAACTAGTAATTATAACATTCATATGATTACACGAAATGGTTAAATAATATATAGTCTATCTTTTTAATTTGTTATAAAATTATAATATGAAATGATTTTTACATACTATACTAAATCCATCTCCTTGATTTCATTAACAAAATTAAAAATATATATTTAACACATATTACCTCACGTCAGGATTAAGAAAAATTTACAAAAAAAAGAATGTCACTTATAATTTGATCAAATTAATTTTTTATAAATAAAACGAAACATAAAATTCTCTTATAATTAAAATTGATTTCTGCAAAAATATCTACTTTTCATTTTTCTTTCAAAATACAATTTTTTTTAATTTTAAAGTTCAAAAATACCCCTTTTAGAGGCTTACATAAAAAATATTAAAATAGTAGCATAATTAAAAAAAAGTGATATATAATTTAATTTTCACAAAAAGAATTTCTTGAAAAATACCTTAAAACTAAAATTAAATTTAAAAATATTCACTTTTAATCTTTCAAAAATACTCCTTTTCACTTTTTAATTTAAAAAATATACATCTACTATATATTCATTTGTTAAAAATATATAAAAACTGTGAATTTAAAAAAAAAATTAAAAAGTGATATATAGTATAACTTTCCTTTAATACTAATACGTTTTGTGTATTATTGGTATAGTAGCTGCGGTAATTAGCTTATTTTTGTATAGGTTAAAAAATCTGATAAGAATTAGCTTATTAAAGGAAGAAATGAAAAGATAGAACAAAATTAAGGATTCAGAAGAACAAAAAGAAAAATTAAATATTAGGTGGGACTATAAGTAAAGTCTGAGCTAACTTTAGCATATGGCAGGGCAGCTGTAGCTAAAGCATTGAAATAAATTTAAAAAAAAGGTACAATATTTTCAAAATTCAAACCAAATCAAACCCACATTACCTACATTGCTTTCTAAACAGTCCTAATATACCTTTGATTTGTTATCTACTAAATAAATGGAGCTCAACCAGCTGCTCATAAGCAATCTGCAAAGGTGGCTAAGCTCTCCATTTATTAAAAAGCAACACCAATTGAATTTTCTCCATCTCAATTGTGGATGTTAATAAATAATTTAAATATGGTCTAAAGGGGAAATTTTGGAAACTAACAAAGTGGCAGACATCAGGCTGAAAATTAAAGAAAAGGGTGATCTCAAAGAATATTGTGCTTCTTGCAGGGTTAATTTCTTCAAGTAGCAGCCCATTCTTTTCGGATGTCAAAGGTGTAGTTTATCTCCAAGTAGCATTTGTTATCATCATCAAGAAACTGAAGATGTCAAACAAAAGATGGTTATCACTATTGGCAATCTACAATTCAAATCCTGAATAAAAATTCAAGAAAATGTTACAAAAATTTTAAGCCCGCATCAAGAATTGAGTACACAGTCCAGAGAGGGCCAAAAAAAGTCATTAATTGATTCAAAAAAAGGAACTTAACATTGGAATAAAAATCTTATTATAAGGAAAAAAGAAGTGTTTAATTGCTGAAACTGACCTTCGATTTTGCTGAATATGTTCCTCTAGCAAACAAGCCAGACGGGGTAGTCTCTTCTGGCATAACATGTGTGTAAGGTTCTGCCTGAGGACTGAAGGTCCCAAGCATCTCTTTTGCGCTGTCAACTGAAATATGAACCATTATAAGGAAGACATTTTTCAAGTGTTTGAAACATTAATTTGAGGCATGAATTAGTACATGTATAGCTTACCCTTGACACCAGTTTTCCAGACAGTATTGATGTACCTGAGGCCAGATACAATGTTGTTGCGGACTTGGAAGGAGAACATCAAATTGTAGTGGCTACCTTCCTTCAATGTAAACCATGAGCCCTTGGGTTTTCCGTCCTCAGGGACAGACAGCACAATGTCAGGTCGGTCTGGAGAAATTATTGACAGACTAAGAATTTTCACCTCTGGTTCATAATTTTCTGCAATAAATCATAACAAAACAGAATTTAGGAAATGCAGAAGATTGAATAATCTCAATTAAGTAGGATAATGATAATTTAGATTGTGATTAATGCCTTCATGGGGAAAACATGATTAGAATCATTAATGAATGCTTAAAAATGTCGACAGTGAACTACAATGCTCAAAAACTAACCGTTAAAAGTGGAAAGCTCATTTTTATATTAGTTATTCATATATTTTATATTTAATTAATGTAGGAATTTTGTTTCCCATTTATTCTTATTAAATTTTTACATCAATGACTCAATGTCAAACAGAGAGCATAAAGGACAGTAGAAGAACAATTAAATGCTGTCATTTCTAATATTAAATGAGAAAACATTACAGCAAGATATAACAGGGTCCTTCACAAAAACGATATAAGGAAATGGCAATAAATGGAAATTAAATACTGCAAAAGAATTGTCAGAATTTGAATATTTAATGAAAAAAATATGGAATTTAAATATTTATTGAAAAAATATCAGCAATATTAGTATTTTTGCATACAAAAGAAAGAGGAACATTAAAAATTCCCTGCATTACCATGTAAACAACAACAATAGAAAAATCAAATGGGGAAATTTTGAAGACCATAAACAACTAGAATTTCTGATAGAAACATAAATTTCCAATATGTAACAATAAAAAAAAAATTGATAAAGTAAAAAAAAAAAAAGAAATGCAATAGAATACCTCCAATATTTTCAAAATCCACAGTCCCAAGAAGCTGTTCCTTCCATTTCCTGAGGCTCTCATCGTCCTGAACTTATCAAATTCACTAACAAATTATTATTTTTATTATATATACACAGAGAAAAAGAGAGAGAGACATTTGCATAATTAAAATATTCAATGAAGAAAAAAATTAAAAAAAAAAAAAGAAAAAAGAAAACCTTGTCCATCTCAATATGTTCTTTGAGGGTGAATTGAGGACCAAGCTGAATCTTGCTACTTTCACCCTCTTCATCTTCATCATCCTCATTAACATCCACAGAAGTCTCACTTATCTGTCTTCCCAATATGTCTGCAGCTTCAGCACCATCCACATTTTGGGTATTTGTTTCTTTTACCGAATCCCCACTTTTCTCACCAGAAGCTCCTGCATCTTTGTCGCCATCAAGCCCCATACTGTTACTATTACTTCAACTGGCCAAGCTCCAACAGCCAAGGACATAAAAAAATTAAAAATTGACCCCAATTAAAACACAAATTAATCAAACACAAAAGCTTGTTTCTGCGTAAAGAGAAAGAACATAATTAAACAAGAAACTCATAACAGTTAAAGAAATTTTTTTCTTGAAAAGAAATTTTGGTGTGTATATGAATAGAACAGAAGAGAAAGGTAATTATTGCAATTATTTTTTTTTATATAGTCAAAGGGGTGAATTTCTAAACAATCAATAGACATAGACAAAGAAAAAAAATAGAAAAGACAAAAAAGAAGCTGGATTTGTCTTTCCTTGTAGATTTTAGTGGTAGGTTTGAAAAAATGGAAGCTAAAACCTGTGAAGAAGGAGATAATGGGTAGTTTGGGAAGTTGAGAAAAGGTCATGTGGTGATCCGAAAAAAGCGAGAATTAATTAATTTTGATACAAAAGCACAGTCACAGCTTAAGATTGGGGTAAAGGTGTGACCTTTGACTCTTTCTTTTTATACAAATATATATGTATGTATATATATATATATTTGAGTTTTTGAGTTTTCAGAGTAATAAATACATAAGAAAAATAAAAGCTTGAAATTGAATGAAAATGGTGGCAAATTGGTAATGGGAGTGGCAGTGGAACTAGTAGTTTCGTAATCACTGGTGGTCATATAATATTAATATATTTTGCATGAAATTTTGTGGTCCCCATTCACTTTATAGTAATTTTAATTTTTATAAGCATACAATTTTCAAACTTTCGAATCTTTTAACTGCGTTGAATAAAAATTGGTTTCTTTTTACGCTACGTTTACGTGTAAGGGGGTTTAAATAAATGGCAAAATAAATAAATAAATAAAATAAAGTAAGATAAAATAAAATAAAATTAGAGTAAAATAAAATAAGGCAGACTATTTTTTTTGGTGCTTAGAAAAAAGATAAGGTTAATAAGATAAAATAAGAAAAAATTACATCAATAGTATTTGAACTTTTAATTTTTTTTATTTTAGTGTTTATAATTTTTTAAACAGTTTAATATCCGAACTTAATTGAATAACTATATTTGAGTTGCTTAGGCCGATTTGGCCATCACCGAAGTAATGACTGGGATTAGTGAAATCTGTTTTCACCATAAAAAAATGCCACATCATTTAATAAGGAAGAGTGATAAAAATTGCCCTCATTTTAGTTGGGGAAAAGACAATAACAGACTTAAAACAAATGAGAAAATTAGGGATTCCATTACAATTCTTTGAATTT
Organism: Garcia nutans; assembly: GCA_947685225.1. NCBI lineage: Eukaryota > Viridiplantae > Streptophyta > Magnoliopsida > Malpighiales > Euphorbiaceae > Garcia > Garcia nutans. The sequence continues at coordinate 10,100,831 of CANTUV010000025.1, forward strand.
CTCGAATAACTTGCTGCAACTACAAAGCTTCTTCAATGAAGAGTTTTGATCTTTTTTTTTTCAAAATTTGTTTGCGCAATTTAGGATTTATCCCTAAATCATTTAGCTTTATACTCTTAATCTCTCAATTGCTCTTGCCTGAAAAGAAATTCTCTTTATTTCCTTTTAAATTCCATCCTCATGTCTACCTTTCTAAGTACAACAAACAATGTATTACATGCAATTGAACAATAAAGTGGAAAACCTATAATATTTCTAGCAACTCTCTCTTCTTGAACAACATTGAAAGCTTCTAAGAGTTTAAAGAAGATAGACAAGGCCAAACTTACCTGATTTTTTCTAGCTAGTGCCATAAGAACAGAGTTGTACATATGGGGATCCAAATGAGTTCTTAATTCCTCCATGCAATCAAGGATTTCAAGAGCAAATTAAAGTTATCTAATTAATAAACACATCAAGAAGAAGAAATAATTACATTTTATTTAGATTTTCTCTCCAAATCAAGTTACATTTAATTGCCTAAATTCTAAATCGGAAAAGAAGAAGAAGAAGAAGAAGATGTCTTATTAGAAGTTTAAAACTTGAAAACTTTGATTCCATATACCTGCAAACAAAAAATTTTTCCCAATCAAAATCTCAAGAAAATTCTTTCACAATTTTGGATATTTTAATCTCACCAAAGCAAACAAATAATACCCAGATTTTGTTATTGGTAATTTGCTTGTAAATCTTGTGAATTTGTTGTTTTTCACACATGCAGCGGCGGAACCAAGGGGGGGGGCTTGGGGGTCTATTGCCCCCCCCCCCCCCTTGGTTCCTATATACATATACATATATATATGTATATGTATATGTATATGTATATATATATAATTTATAATATTTATATAATTCCCTCTCTCTAATTCATATGCATATGTATATCTATATTTATAAATACATAAAATTAATAATACTTGTATAATTATCTCCTTGGTTCCTATATATATATACATATACATGTATATACAAATATATATGTATAATTCTATATACATAAAATTAATAAAACTTAAATAATATAAAATTAATTTATAATATAATATATAGTAGTTATATATATTTGTGTGTGTATGTATATTTATTTTTTTCCTTAAGATTAATTTTTAGTTTTTAATTTATTGTTTTGATAATGTTATTATTATAATTATTTATCATTATTTTTTAATTTAAAGTTTAATTTTTTAGTTTTAGTGTATAGTTTTAATGATTAGATTAATTATTTTAGAATTTGATTATGAATTGGAATTTAAGTTTTGATTATTAGGTTACTTATTTTATAATTTGACTATAATATGAAATTAGAATTTAAAATTTTATTATTAGTTTAATTATTTTACAATTTGGTTATGAATTGGGTTTAAAGTTTTGTGATTAAGTTAATTATTTTATAAAAAATATTCTATCATATAAATTTATTAAAAATAATTAGTTTAAATACTTTTTTAAAAATATCTCAAAATATATATAAATATTATTTAAAAAATAATATATATTATGTAATTTTTGAAAATAAAATTTAGATATTATAATAAAATAATAAAAATTTCAATAGTTTATTATTTAATATAAAAATAAAATTGAATATAAATATTAATACCAATTATTTGTATTAATTTTTTAATATGAAAATAAAATTAAATATAAATTCGTGTGTAATTTTTTTTTGCTTGAAAATTTTGCCCCCCCTTCGCCGGTGTCCTGGTTTCGCCACTGCACACATGGATTTTGGTTTTCGATAGCTAAAACCCAATAGTTTTTTATCTACATCGGGCGAGTGTTCTTTTCTCTACTCTTTACCTCTAATCTCACTTTCAACTTCACTACCGCTGTCATCTCTTTACATAAGCTCTGATGGGTAACCGGCTAACTAAATCTTTAGCAGTGGCGACACGATCAAGGCAATCTCTCTTTCAATCCATGGGTCTAATTTATTGTAACTTCTCTAACTAAACCTAATGGTAATGACACCAAAAAGTGAAGCCTAATTAAATTAATAAGGTAAAGGCATAATCTTTATTGCTCTACCATGAATATAACATAAATTAACAAAGCTCAAATCATAAATATCATCAAATCAAGAGGAGAAGCCATTTTAATGATATCCACTAACTTAAATTTAGCATATTTCCATTTGAAATAGATCACATCTTCTGTTTTTCTATTCCGTAAGAAAAAAGAAGAAGAAGAAATGACATTTTTATCATTTAACAATTCATTACATGGCGTGATACTTTTTTTTATACTAAAAATAGGCTTCACTTATCCTAATCATCATCAGAGTGATGGTTTGTAACATTCATGTTTATACTAAAATAAAATAAAATTAAATAAGTAAGTTAGAGGGCTACATAATATGTTAGAAGTGAGAAAAGGTAAAGTGTATATGTGAAATAAAAAGAAAATATACATAGCATATAAAATCAAATGATGAAAGTAAAAGTCAAATGTGAATAGTAAAAATGTTAAAAAGTTAAAAAATTAAAAATAAAATAATTTTGAGTGGAAGATAAAAAAATGATTGTTAAAATAAATAAATATATATATATATATATATATAATTATGTATGGTTAGAATTTAAAGGAGAGAAAAAAGTCAAAATTTAAGTTCATCTTCTTCTTCCTTCTTCTTCAAAGTTGAGCCACTCCATGGATGGGCAAGAGTAGAATTTTCTTCATCTAAACACTAAACTTTGAAAGGATTTTCAAGAATCAAAAGAGGTTTTGGCGGATTTTCAACAAACTAGTAAGTTTTCTTTAACTATTTTGAAGTTTCCTTGAAAAATATGAATATGTGAAATATGAAAATTTGTTGGGGTGTTTTATAATTTGTTAAATGGATATGGATAATGATAATTTGATGCCTAGACAAGGATTTTATGGTTAAATGGTTGGTTTATTTAAGTTTGGTGTGAGATTGGAAGAAGAAGAAGGTAATTTAGGGTTTTGGAAGAATTATGTTAAAGAATTGATGTAAATTGTGTTTAATTATTTAAATCATGTTATAAAATAATTTTGATGATGAAAATGAACCTAAAATACAATTTGAATAGGTTGGAATGAGTTTCCAAAATTAAAGAGAGTTAGAAAAAATTTTGGAGTTTTAAAGAAAATGTGTTTAATTGATATTTAATAGTTTAAATATTTTAAAATTTGATTCTAATGTCTCATATACATTCACATTTTAATTAGATGGAGAAACCAAGTTACTTGGTTAAAGTGGTGAAGGACATTGAGAAAGTAGTGAGAAATGAGTGTTTATTAGCTTGGGAGTTGTATAAACCAATGTTAGTACATACTTTGATAATTATATGCTATATTGCATCTGAATTGGCATGTATATTGTACTTTGGCGATTGTCCCGTGCTACTTTAATGTAAATGTTCACATGTAAAGTGCATGGTTTTGTGTTTTAAATGGGTGAGATGCATAAAATTTGAATTGTTAAGCTATTGTAGAATAGCTAGTGATATCATTGTGTAAGATTATAAGAAAATGTGCATTATGCAAATTAAAGAGTAAAATTTGGCCACATTGTAAATGTGGCAAGAAATTATATTTTTATGCTTGAAAAATTTGGAAAGTAAGCATGGAATATGAAAAATGAGGAAAAATTTTAATGTGATGGAAATGTGGAAAATATGCAAACTGCATATGAAAATATAACATAAATGATGATGAAATATGAAAATCTTGACAATAATGTGAAATGATGAAAGGTATATTATGTTAAATGAGTATTGTGTGTGCCTTATATTTCAACTAGTTTTAGAATATTGTATTTATTAGTTTGGCATGCCATACGCTATGGGATGAAACACTGAGTGTCAGATATAGTTATGCCCCTAAGCAAGACACGTTGGTGTCAAAGATATGATTACACTGTGGGTGAGACACTGGGTGTCACGGATATATTTACTCCCATTAGCGAGACATATTGGTATAACTATTGTTGAAATAGGCCAAAGTAATATTTCTGAAACTAGGTTATTATATAAGGATGTTTGAATCCAATGCATGTGTTGATATTTATATTTTGTTATTAAAGTAAAAATACTTTGTGTGACTTTAAAACATAATGCATATTCAAAATATATCATTATATTATTGTTTATTATTATCAAAGTATATACTGCTGGACAAAATACTTAGCGCGATTTGTCTATCGCACATGTGGCAGATGAGAGACAGATAACCTAGAAGTTTATTGGTTCGCCACTAGATCAATTCCATTGCATAACATGTAAATATGTATTTTGTTTAATTATATAATGTTTGTATAAGCTATATTATATGAAAAGATGTTAAAACTTGATATGCATATACATATTTAAATACATTTTGTATATATATATATAATTGATCATGAAGAATTTAATTAAATTTGGGTTGTGGGAATGATATTGGAGAAAGTGATAAATGAATAAGAATATATATGTATGTATGTGTGTATATATATATATATATATATTGAGACAGTAAATTTTTATGCAGGTTGAGTATATTTATTTTTGAGACTACTCAAATTATAGATAAAACTCTGACAAATTTTTTTCAGAGATTTTTAATGAATGAATGTTATAGTAATATTTAGAATTTCTTATACTTATTTATTTAGTTAAGGTATTACCTTTTAAATGAATAAATTATTATCTTTGAAATAATAAAAAATTTTCTAATAGCTTAAACAGTGACATTTTTGTATTATGTATATATTTTTTATATATACGAGTTGTATGTATTATACGTATATAAGTTATAAGGGCATTACATAGTCAAATAAGCTTGAGTAACTAAAATGTGGCTATTTAATAAAGTCTGGATACTAAACTGATAAAAAAATTATATAAACACCAAAATTGAAAAAAATTGAAAAGTTCACACACCATCGGTAAATTTTTTCATAAAATAAAGAGTATGTATTATTATATTATTTGGGTGAAAGTTGAGTGAAGATAAAATTAAATATTAATTGATTAAAATATCTTTTTTATATATGAAATTCATTATTATAATTGTACAATTCATTAAAATTATTTTAATTATAATATTATTTTAGAAATAATATAATTATAATTATATTTTCCAAATGGTAAGAAAATATGAGGCAAAAAATATCTTTTGAGAATATCTTTTCGAGAGCAACTGGGTTAATTGGATAATTCATTATATTTTTACACTTTGATTGTTTCATAATTTATTATTATTCCATATAATATAATATAATATTATTTCTTATTAACATATTTAAAAAACATGAATATTTTTTTTTTAGTTATATATAGAGAGGGAAAACACCTAGAACTTGAATCCAAAAATCTAAGCATGAATAACATGAATATGGAGGACTTGGTTAGAAATGATAAATATTTTCTAAAAGCAAAAGTAAAATTTATATATAATTTTTTCAGTGTGTTGACCTCATCATATGCTTACCAGTATTGTTACCCAATAAAAAAATTGATCAATTAATTGATTTACCAATCAATTATTGATTTTACTTTAATTTTTCAAAAATAAATAATATAAGAATTTTTTATAAAAGTAATTTTATTAATATAATTTTAAATGAGAAAAAACATATTTAAGGGATGGAAACTACCCCAAAAAAATCCATACAAACTAACTTAAAATATTTCAAAAATATGTGAAAAAATCTAAGAACATCATACTACATAAAATCAAAACCCAAGAAAAACTAACTATAACTTATTCACAAATAAACTAAAAGCATCATCACTTGATTCTTATAACAATCCTCAAGTTGATAATTCTAAACTAATAACTTAGGAGCAAAATACAATTTGAGAAATCCAACAACTAAAGATCATTATAGATGTCTAGAAGTTCAGCAGAGAACTATAGTGCCCATTCAATCAAAATACATCCACACATATTATGTCAATGAACCGGCCAAGTTAGGAGCTTCATGCCACTGCCAAAATCCAATAAAACAAAGTTAGATCAAATATATAGCAACAGCAATGACTATGAGAATAAATGTTGCAAAATATAACACCCAACCAAATAATCATTTAGAAATCACAAATCTAGCCAAGCTTCAAGGCTATATTCTCTAGAGGCTTCAGATTTAGCGAGGTGATCCGCCATAAAATTGGCTTCACAAAATGTATGTTGTAACAAGGTCCCATTCATTTTCAACAATAAAGCATCAACCTAACATTTAATATCTCTAAATTTCCAAGGGACATCATCAATAAAAGCATTGACCTAAGATAAGGTATTTATAGAATCAGACTCGATTATCATGGTTGTGTTTCTAATATCCTTCTGACTATATGAAAGTTTGAGAGCAGCAAGGATCACTTTAAATTTGGCATCATTTGAATTTATCATCCTAGCATAGTAAGAAAAGACTGTTATAAATAGACCCAAGGATTTCCTTAGAACCCCACCAATCCCTGTATGCCCAAGTTTGCTAAAAGCATACCCATCAATATCCCATTTCAGATGATTATCGACATGAGGCAACCAATGGGATAAAGCTCTAAGGCATTTAGTTTTTTCCCAATTCTTACTACAATTAGATGATAATAGAAATTGATCCACAGTATAGGGAAAATGCGGGAAGGAAGAAGATGTCCAAGAAGCAAGCCCAATTAGAATAATTCCAAACAACTTTTGAATGTTTAGAGAATAATTGTTAAAGACAATGTTATTTCTTTCCAACTAGATAGACCAAATTGTTACATACAATGAGGAAAACTAAACCTTTTACCAGAAGTAAAGCACTCATATTCCAGGATGTGGGGCATGTCAGCAATAAATGGTCAACATCTTTTTTCTAGGCATAAGGGGCAAATTTTATAAGTTGGATCAAGTAGCCTAATTTTGACTAAATTATTCCTCACATTGATTTTTCCATGTAAAGCTTGTCAAGCAAATATTTCTACTTTTAGTGGTACATGAGATTTCCAAATATTTAGCCAAGGAAAATATGACGAAGTAATTTTTAAGGAATTCAACTGATCAGTAATTGATTTGACAATATATTTACCATATTTATTAAACCACCAAATTGGTTCAAGAGAGGGTTTGGGATGAAAATTAGTGATGCACTTCAGAAGAGACATAAATGAATCAGCCTCCCATGCATTGATTTTCCAATTCCAAGTATCTTCGACTCATATCCCAATTGCTACTTTATAGTCTTGATTACGAGCTAAGACAAATAATCTTAGGTAAGCTTGCTGAAGAGTAAATTATCCTTATGTTGCTTTAACAATATCTCCCTATAAGCTGACTTTTCTTGCAATCTAAATGAGAATAGCGTGAAATCATCCCAAATTTGCTAATAGTTACATATTTCCATAGATACTCTTTTTTATCAATCAGATTTCACAACCATTTAAAGAGAAAAGCCCTATTTTTTTTTTTTTTTAAGAATAGAGTTGATTCCTAACCCACCTACATGTTTTGCCTTCTCGATTGTTTCCTAACTTATATAATGCAATTTTTGATTCCCATCAACCCCATTTCAAATGAAGTCTTTTTGAATCTTCACAATTTCCTTAACGACTTCTTTAGGCAATATGAAAATAGGCATGTAATATAAGAGTAGACTATTAAGTATCGATTTAATAAGAGTTAGTCTCCCAGCAAAAGATAGACAATGATCTTTTCATGAGGCTGATTTCTGCTTAAGTTTATGAATGATGGGTTCCCAAGTAGCTTTGAAACTAAGCTTTGAACCCAAAGGGAATCCAAGATAATTAATGGGGAGAGAAGCTTGCTTACAGTTGAGGCACTTTGCTACAGAATGATCCCAACCCTCATATGTATTTAAACCCATAATGATACTCTTTTGAAAATTGACTTTGAGCCCAAATATATATTGAAAATAATGCATGATTCTCTTTAGAGTAATTAGACACTCTAGGTTAGTAGATTTAAGCAGAAATCTCCAAAATTTCTATCCTATTTTTTTGGCCTTAAAAGTTTGACAGTCGAATTAATTAATGATTAATGTTTGAGATTTTTTACCATATATATTCCATGTTTTCTATTAGTATATGAATTATTTATTAATATGATATTGATGTTTCAGTTTGTTGTGATTATTTTGTGATTGCGAATGTGTTGGCATATGTATATATATATATATATATCTGGTTCCTTTAGGCTCTAAATTTTCTATAGCAGCTTGGTTAATAGTCATAGATTTTTAAGGTTTCTTCAAGAATTTCCTAATAATAAAAATATTTAAAAAAAATATTCACTTTTATTTTCAATTTTAAAAATGCCTTTTCTCAATTTTTAATTTAAAAAATACTCCTTTTAGAGGTATATTTTTGGTATATATTCGATATACTAAATATATACTCCATTTTCAAATATATATATATATATATTGAGTATACTTTTGGTAAATAAAAAATATACTACAAAATAGGATATTTTAAAAAAATAAAAATTGTGCTATATAGTATAATTTCCTCTAGTTTTTCTTTTTTTTTTTTGGGCTTTTGAAATGGACTGGACCAAGCTGAAGAGATAAAATTACAAGTAGAAGAATTTGCATGGCTTACTATTTTTTACTTGCACTTTTCAAAAACTATTGCGGTTTTTTTTTTACTTTTAAAATATACCTCATTTTTTTTCATTTATACTTTTCATTTATTTTTTTATTTTATTTTTACTATACATTTCACGGCTTCCATCTATCTTTAAATTTAACATGTCCACAGCATTTATAATTCATATACACTTTTTATGATGTATAATTATGCATTCTATTAAGTAATAGTAGATTTTATTTTTTTTTATCATACACATAATATCTACACTTCATACATGCTTTTTATAATTTATATTTTTGAATCATATTTATAAATTATTTATTTTATTTATTTTTTCAATATACACAACATCTATACAATATTCACATTTTTTATCGTATTTTTTATGCTTTTTTGTAATGTATATTTTATGCTTTTAATATATATATATATATATAGAGAGAGAGAGAACATCTACATTACATACACACTAATTTACACTATTTAATTTTGAATCCTATTCAATACACGACATATATACACTATATATTCGCTATTTATATTATCTAATTCTGCATTATATAATGTAAGTGTATATTTTATTCTTGTCAACATACACATAACATCTATATATTTCATGCACATTTTTTATAATATGATTTTCAGGATGATGTTTATTAATTTTTTTTATTTTATTCCTTAGTTTCATATATACATGACATCTATATTACATTCGTACCATTTTTTCTTTGTACATTTTTATACCCTTTTATCTAACATATATTTTATGTTGTTAAATTTAACACGCATAGAACTCAATACAGCATACACAATGTTTTTGAGAATGTTAATTATGAATCACATTTAGTGCACAATAAACACACTTCATGCATACTAGTTATATTGTATAATTTTGCATTTTATACTATAATTGTATTTTTCTTTATTTTTTTAGTCAACATGCACATAACATATACACAATACATATATTTTTTTATAATGCATATTTGTGGTTCGTATTTAATAAGTGTATATTTTACTACTTTAATTTTTGTATGTACACAACATATATATTAGGATAAAAGTCTAATTTGAGAAGTTTATATTGGCCATTAAAGTTTTTTAAGACCAAATTGATATTTTTTTTTCAAATTTATTCTAAATTGTCTTTTTAATGTAACAGTTAAATAGTAAATGACATGAGCCAATTTAGACTAAAGTTAAATATCAGAGGGCTGAATTAAACTTTTAAAAAATATTAATATAATATTTTTAAAAATTATTTAAAAATTAATATTTTTAATATCAATAATTTATAATATTAATAATTTTTTTATAATTTTATTGTAACATTCGTACTGTTACTAAAATTAAATTAAATTAAATTAAATAAGTTGGAGAGTTAAATAAAATATTGAAAGTGAAAAAACATGAAATGTATATGTTAGATATAAAGAAAAAATAAAGAACATATAAAGTCAAAATGAATAATAAAGTCAAAGGGTAAAAAATGAAAAGTTAAAAAAATTTAAAAAGAAAATAATTTTGAATGGAAGATGAAAAATAAAATTTTTAAATAAATAAATAAATAAATAAATATGTGTGTGTGGTTAATAAAATAAGAGCAAAATAAAAACATTTACCATCTTCTTCCTCCATCAAGGCGGGCTACCATTGAAGAACCAAAGGGAGGTCCTTACTTTATCCAAACATCAAATTTTGAAGGATTTTCAAGAAATCAAAAGTGATTTTAGTGATTTTTCAACAAGCAAGTAAGCTTTCTTACTTAGTTTTGAAGTTTCTTTAGATTTTTTAATATGTGAATTATGCAATTTTGATGGGAGATGAGATAATTGCTGGAATGGGTGTGAATGATGTTATTTTGGTATGAAAGTAAAGATTATATGGTTGGATGGTTGATTTGATTAGGTTTGGTAGAAGTTTGAAAGAGGTAGTGATGAATTTAGAGTTTTTGGAAGAACTTAGTTAAAAAATTGATGTTCATTTGATTTCATGGTTTAAATCATGTTATTAAATAATTTTAATGATAGAAATAAACTTAGAACACCAATTAGAATTGATTAGAATGAAGTACCAAAATTAAAGAAGGTTAAGGCAAATTTTAAAAAATTGAAGGAATGTGATTTAATTTATATTTAATAGTTAAAATACCTAGAAATGTGATTCTAATATATGATATACATTCACATTTTGATTAGGTATTGAGTAAATAGTTATTTTCACAACTTAGTGGTGAATGACATATTAAAGAGTTGGTGAGGAAGTATACATTTTAGCTTGGAAGAGGTGAAAGCAAGAGGTTAATATATATTTTGATTGATATGTGTTTAGGTACATTCATTTGGCATGTTACATTGTATGTGAGAATGTGGACTATTCTACTTTGATGTGTGAAATCATATTAAAAGTACGTAGATATATATTTAAAGATATGAATTGTGTAATGTGTGATTAAATGAGCCATTTTAAGATGTCCAAAAGCATTGTAAAATATAATTGTGAAAATAATCAAATTATGCTAATTATAGGGCATAATTTGACCACCATAAAAATGTGGCAAGAAAATTGATGAAAATAATAAAAAAAAAGTGTAAAAACACTATAAAATGGTGAAAAAAAGCATAAAGAGAAAAAATATAGCATAATTGCCAAAGTATGAGAAAAGTGTGATAATATATGTGAAATGTGTGAAACTTTATATAATATCATGTTTTAGAATATTATATTCAGTATTACTCGGCATGCCTATGATTGCCTTCGAGCCAACACTGGGTGTCACCTTCAAGTCAGACGATGAGTTTACTATTTTATGATTTACTTTCGGGCTAGACGATGAGTGTTACTAATATAATCAAACAAATGAATAATTAAATAGTAATATGTTAACTATTGAGATAAATAAAAAATAATTAAATAATAATAATTAAATAATTTAGAGCATTATAATTAAAGTGATAATAATGATAATAATTAGCAAACAAACAAGAAAAATTAAAAATTAGTTGTAATAGTAATTAAAATAGTTGTATAAAATAATAATGATATAAATAATAATTAATCAAATAAATAAAAGAATAATAATAAATAAACAAAAAAATATATATTGGTTGGTAAAAAATGATAGAATAATAATAAAAATAAAATAATATATATTGGTTGGTGAAAAAGAATGTATTGAAATGAAAGATTTTAATATTTTAAGTAGGTGGAGAAGAAAAGAAAATAAGAAAGAAAGAGAAAAAAAGGAGAGTTGGAAAGAGAGAAAGGAAAGGACGGAGAAGAAAGAGAGAGAGGGGAAGAGAGAGAAAGTAACAGAAATAGAAAAAATATGATAGTGTTATTTTTATTTTGATCTATCACCGTCCGGTGATTGAAAATTGACACTCGCTGGATTACCACAACGGGAACTCAGAGACGAGTCGATGACCACTGGAATCGCTTTAATCGACCGCCAGACGAAGTGCCACACGTCGGACTAAGGTGACGCCGGCTTGGTTTTTTGATGAATATTCTGACTATTTTTTGACGTATTTTTCCAGCGACTCAGATAATTTTAAAATCCTCTAATTATAAACTTCGATTCGATATATTATTTTTTTGAAGAGAATTCGATATATTGTTTGTTAATTTTAGACGAATTTTAAAAAATATATTAATTAAATTTAAAATAAAAATAAAATTAATTAAATAAATAAAATTTTTAAATGAATAATTATTATGTAATTATTTAAGGATTTGTGAATTAGTGAAATTAGAAATGTAATTTTAGATAGTTCATTAATAAATTATGAATTAAGCTAGTTATTGTTAATTTTTAGGTATTGAATTGAAATTAATTATTTAATTAATTAGTTGAGTTAAAATTTTTGTTTATTAGTTAATTATATATTTAGAATTTCTTATTTTATTAATTAATCTAAATTTATCAAAACACTAATTTAAAATTTTATTATAATTCTTGTTAATTAATTGGTATAATAAATTAATAGTGTTTATATATATGTGTGTGTGTGTGTGAATAGATATGAAATTAGCTAACTAATTTATAAATTACCTTGTCAATATTATTATTAAGTAATGAGTTATAAATTAAAATATTTATTTATTTAACTTAACTAATAAAAATGATTATTAATAATATTATTATCAAAATTAATATAGTGATTAAAGTTATTATTCTAAATAATAATTTGAAATAAAGATAATTGAATAATATATTGATTAACTTAATTATAATTATATCTATCATATAATTAATATTAATGTAAATAATTATTATTAAATAATTGAGTTAATAATTAGTTATTAATTAATAAATAAATATATTAAATATTTAATTAGTAAATGATTTAAATTAAATAATTAAAGTAATATGTTTAAAGTTTATAAAACTAATTATTTATTTAAAATTTATATTAATTAGAATAATTAAATTATCATTTTTAACGTTATTATTAATTATATTATTAAATTAATTTTTATTAATATTATCATTATTTAGAAATGAACAATAGTAATTATAAAATATAATTAATGTCAAATACTAGTTAATTATTAATATTGTTATAGTTATAGTAATTTAATAATATTATTAAGTTTATTATTAAAAAAATTATTATAATTATTACGACTACTAAATATTAATTTTAGTGTTATTATCATTATTATTAATGATATTATTGTAGTTATTATTATTATAGAAATTTAATAAGACAAAATAAAAAAAATTAAAGTAAATAATAATATTCTATTTAAAGGATATTTTTGTAAAAGTTTAATCATTAAAGAATTATTCAAATAAATTTTTAATGAATATTAAATTTAAATAATTCTTATAACTAAAAGTATTCATGTAATGTTTGTGTTTAACAAAATATATAAAGTTTATATTTAATAAAATAATAAAAAAATACATTATTTTCACTATTATTGTGATAAGTTAATATTTTTAAAAAACTAAAGTAAATAAATTATTAATTATAATTATAAAATTATTCTCTTAGTATTTATTTAATATTAATTTAGTATAAAATTTAAACATTAAGTGGATATCTTGTAAGTAAATTAAATAAATATTATTAAAGGTCTAGTAGAATAAATTTATTAGTAATATTAATATTATAATTATTATTATTAAATTATAGAAACACATAAATTAAATTAATTATACATTAAAATATTTTAAATACTTAACACTTTTGGACATCTATATTATGATAAATCGACAAAAAGTTATATAGGATAATTAGATAAATATTGTCAAAATTTTGCTAGAATTTAGTGTTCATTTTTATACACGTTTGTCATGCAATGTATATCATAATAGTTTAATAATTTTAGAATATTTTTTAGTTAATAATTATTTTTATATCACTATAAGAGCGGACTGAATAACTGAGATAAATTATAAAGGTAATCCAGTTAATTATATAAATTTAGCTGTGAATCAAGGTGAGTGAATAATTATATAATATTGATATTTTATTAAATAATTTTATAACATTATTTCACGATGAAATTTTATTTATGATGGATTTGAAAGAAATAATTTTTATATATTTAAAATGAGAACAAATAATGGTATGTTGATGTTTGAATTATGATATGATGATTAATTATTGATACAAATGAATAAATATTTTGAATACACTCATAATATATTTTCTAATAGAGACAACTGTGATGACGAGGTATTAAATGAATTGACGAATTATGAGACATCGCTTGGTATATATATTGCCTTTGGGGCACATATCATATGATTGCCCTTTTGGAGGCAGCTCTGCATATGTGTATGACTATGATTATTTGCTATTGGTGCTGCCATGCGTCATCAGTGTACCCAAGATGCCATGTTTCACATTTAGACTGCGAGTAAATATATATTTATTTACGCCTAAGATTTTATGTTATCTATGGACACTATATTTTGAGTATATAAAAATATGTGTTTAAGTATATGAAATAATATTATGAAATTATGCTTGTTAAGAAGGATAAAAAAATTATTATGCAGCTATATAGAATTTTAGTAATAAATATATGAATAATTAAATATATGTTTGTTTCCCCTTTATCGTATAATTATCTTCTCACTAAGTAATTGGACTCATCTCTTAAAAATTTTACAGTTGAAGAATAACTCACTAGAATTCTTTTTCATTTCAATCCATCGACATGTAGAAGAGGTCGGACCAACATATTAGTTTTACAGTTTGATCTTATTTGGAGTTAGTATTTTATTATAATGAATAATATTTATGATGTTAAAATAGTAATATGTATTTTAGACAATGATATAAATGTTATATATATTCATAGTTATATGCTATGAGGTATATGAGTATTTAAATTATAAATGAAGATTTATAGCAAGTTAAATACACCATAACTTTAAGGAGTTGGGGTATGACAAATTTAATAATCTATACTTTAACAAATAATTAAACATATTAAATAATTTATATTAAAAATATTACACTATAATATTAATAAATTTTAATTTTTAAATACATTTCATATTTTTAATAATTATTTAATATTTAATATTATAAATTATTTATTAATTAATATTTTTAATATCAATAATTTATAATATTAATAAATATTTTTTATAATTTTATAATTCATAATATTATAACAATCTATAATTTAAACTTGAGATGTTTCGCTTTCTTGCATGTCTGTTTTTCAACTAAAACCTTCCATTGCTTAAAAGTAACAAATGTCTCATTTTTCTGCTTTAGAAAATAAATCTATAAATTTTTTGAGTAGTCATCAATAAAGTTAAGCATATGCCAAACACCACTTTTTGAAGGAGTACATGTTGGTCCTTAAAGATCTGAATGAATATAATCTAAAATAACTTTAGTTCTGTGAACTCCTGTATTAAAGTTGACTTCTTTGTGCTTATTAAAAATGCAATATTCACAAAAGTCTAACTTTGATGTACTTTGACTATCAAGAAGACCACGTATACTCAACATTGTCAAACCCTTCTTATTCATTTGTTCAAGTCTCATATGCCACAACTTAGTCACATTTGAATCTAGCATAGAAGAAGAAATTGCAATTGATCTCATGACAGTAGGTCCTTATAATGCATATAATTTACCAACTAAGTTGACTTTCATTACAATAAGAGCACCCTTCAGAACCTCTAAAACTCCACATCCACCATAAAATCTGCAGCCAAGATTATCTAAAGCAGATAAGTAGATAAGATTCTTTCTCATATCAGGAAAATCGAACATCAGTCAATGTAAAAAATATCAAACATCAGTCAATGTTCTGATCACATCATTATGCATCCTTATTTTGACATTACAAATTCTGGCAACTTTATAAGGATGATCATTTCGTATCAAAACAAATCCTCTGTCTACTAGTTAATAAGAGGAAAACCAATCTCTATAGAGACATATATAAAATGAGCAAGCAGAATAAAAAATCCATCATCGTTTGGATTTGGCACAATATTCAGTCACAGTGTAGACATCACTAACTTCAACTTCATCCTGAATAATACTAGCTTCTGTGAGTTTCTTAACTTTCTAATCCCTTTCTTTATTTTTGTTCTGAAGCTTGAAACACTTAGCTTTAGTGTGCCCTTTTTTCTTACAATAATTGCAAGTTATATGATTATTTTTTGACTTTGATTTTAATCTCGATCAATTACTACTGCTAGGCTTTTTTGTAGAGGACCTTTCTCTAATAACTAAACTCGATGTTGGACTATCAAAATGGCCAGTAGAGAGTTCTTTGTCAAAGAGCTCTTTAGAATACAAATATGCTTTCATGTCCTCTAGATTTAGAGACTTGTTACTGTAAATTAATATTTCTTTAAAGTTTTTATATGATGAAGATAGTAAACGAAGCAACATAAGAGCCTGATCTTCATCTTCATACTTAATATTCATATTCCTTAAGTCTAAAAGAATAGAAGAGAACTCATTAAGATGAGATTTGATAGATGTACATTTTGCCATAAAGAGGGTATATAAACGGTGCTTGGCAATCAACTTGGTGGTGAGATTCTTTGTGATATACAAAGATACCAACTTATCTCATAAATTCTTAGTTGACTTCTGGTCAAGGACTTCACACAAACTTCATTAGATAAATAAAGTTGAATTGAATATAGGGCCTTTTTATCTTCATCCATCATAGTAAGTATCTTATCCTTGCCCAATAACACTTTATGCAAACTATTTTGCGACAAACTTACTTTTATCTTGATTTTCCATATAGCAAAACTTATATTGCGTAGAAATATCTCAATATGTCACCATAACTAATCTGAAATAAATATTAGCAAAGATCTAATACTAATTTGTTAGGATTGAATATGAAAATTAAATAGTTATCTGAGAAAAATGTGATAAATAAAAAGTAGAGAAACTAAATAAGAACACAAAAAAATTTCCATGGTTTAGCATTAGCCTACATCCACAGGTGAAGGGAGATTAAAATTCACTGAATTGGTATAATTTTAAAGAAATAAAACTCACAACTTTAAATCTAATTATATCCAATACACTCAATTTGTTAATAAGTTCTCAAAATAATACAAAAAACAAATATCACAAGAGAGAGTTCTTTCATAACTTATCCTATCATTAAATAAGTGGCATTTGCCTATATATATTGGCACAAGAATTAGAGCAAAAATAAGTTGGCAATTTTGCTTCATCATGAATCAATTTTGGTTGGCTAAAATTGTCAAAAAGTTGGCTTCATCATGATTCAATTTTGTTTGGCTAAATTTGTTAACATTTTTAGCTAAAAAATTCTTGACAAATATCTACAATAGTTGGCTAAAGTAGTCAAGAAAATCTATTTTTCATTTTATCAAAGATTGCCAATTTGGTATAAGAATTCAAGACACATTAACATGGTTCATGGGATCAAGACGGTTCCAAGCTCTATTCATGTATATACTCTATGAAATTGGTAAATCTGTAAATTAATTAAAACATTATGATGAATTTAATAATATTTTTTTGAGTTGGTAAAGTTATAATATTGTAGATTTTTCTAGCAATATTATAGAAAAACAAAATTTGAGGAGGCGCGAAAATTGGATCGATGAACAATAAAATAAGTTTGTTATTTTCCAGTTCTAAAGTTGTTAGATTAATCTAGATATTTTTTCTTTTCTATTACAAGATTCGTCTAGATCATTTCCCTTTGTACATATTATATCTATATAAACATTCAAGTAACTGATTCAAGGTAGAATAACAGAATACAATCTTTATTTCTCTTGCTTGCTATAAAAATACTCTATTCCAAGAGATATATATTCAATATATAATTAGTATACAAAAAATTTGAAACTATAAAATATTTTTTTTAAAAAATAATAAATAAAATATGATGTTATTTTCTCAAAAAAAAAATTATTGATATTTCAACTAGATTAACACAAATGTAAAAATTGTTATTGTTAGAAAAAAATTTTGCACTTTAAGAACTTGCAAAATAAGAGATCGATATATGAACTGAAAAATTAAGGAGAATAATTAGAGAAGTAATCACATAAGACACAAAGATTTACGTAGTTCGTCAATTTGCCAACGACCACATGAGATTTCTCACTTTATTTTTTAGAGAATGAATACAACTGAGGTTTTTTCTTTTCTCTTAATTTAATATATTTTGTTTACTACTTAGGGTGCTTTATATATAGTATTTACTTTATCCTAGATATATAAGAAAATCTTTTTCCTTAATGAAATCTTTTTCTTTAAGGAAATCTTTTTCCTTAAGGAAATCTTTTTCCTTAAGGAAATCTTTTTTTTTATTTTAACATTTTTTCCTTATTCAAACTTTATTATAAAATTGATAATCCTCCTCTTTGTTGGAACTCCTAGTACAAAACTAATTTGGTTTATGAGCCATTATTTAATAATTTTCACCTTGAAAAATTAATCAACCCCTTTAGAAGACTTGCTCAATCTTAAAATTTGTACCTCCACCTAGAGTTTCAACATCTTTATAAATTCTCAGTTTATGACTTGGAGCAAGTTCAAACAATATTTGAACTTCTCCAAAGATAGCACATTTGTCAACATAAATGCTGTATTTTCTTTTATGTGTACCTTAAACAACAGAATCTCACCTGAAGAAATTAACTCTCTGATTTTGTGATATCTTACATAAATATGCTTTGTTCTAGCATGATACACTTGATTCTTAGATAACTTTATAACACTTTGACTATCGCAGTATATACCAAGAGCCTGCTGCTTGAAGCCTAATTCTAAGACAAGCCCTTTTAACCATAATGCTTCCTTTATTGACCTCCAATTGATTTAGACCATTTGCAAGTGTAAAAATATAGCCATAGTAGACTTCCTATCATCTACATCTCTAGCGTAGTCTGAATTAACATATCTAATAACAGAGACCAAATCATTTATTACACTATAGAAAATTCTATAATTAAAGGTATCTTTCAAATATCATAGAATCTACTTTACAGCCTGCCAGTGTTCCTTGCCTGGATTAGCCATAAACCTGCTAACTATACTAACTGCATGTGCTAAGTCTGGTCATGTATACACCATTGCATACATCAAACTCTCTACTGCACTAGCATATAAAATCTTTGCCATGTATTACAATTCTTCTTCTGTTCTGGGATACTGATGGGTAGACAATTTGAAGTGATTAGCAGAGGAGTAGTAACTAATTTTGCCTTGTCCATATTGAATCTCTCCAATACTCTTTCAATGTAATTCTTTTGTAAGAGCAATAGATTCCTATTTTTTCTATCCCTATTGATCTCCATGCCAAGAATTTTCTTCGCAGCACCTAAGTCCTTCATATCAAACTCTTGACTTAACAAAGATTTAAGGTCACACACATCTTTTATGTCTCTTGCAGCAATTAACATATCATCAACATAAATCAACAAGTAGATGAAGGATCCATTCTTCAAAGACTTAAGATATAGACGACAATCATACTCACAACGAGTAAAGCCAATACTTATCATGTAAGAATCGAATCGCTTGTACCATTGCCTTGGGGATTGCTTCAACCTATAAAGAAATTTCTTGAGCTTGCATACTAGATGCTCTTTACCTTGCTCTTCAACCCTTCTGGTTGTTTCATATAAATATGCTCCTCTAATTCACCATGAAGAAAAACTGTTTTGACATCTAACTACTCTAAATTTAAGCTTAACTGAGATGTTAATGCCAATAATGTTCTGATAATTATATATATAACTACTATGAGAACACTTTGTTGTAGTCAATTTTCTTCTTCTATGAGTATCCTTTTGCAAATAACCGTGTCTTGTATCATACATTTTTTTTCTCTGAAGCTCCTTTCTTCTTTCTATAGACCCACTTGCATCCAACTACCTTCTTCCTCTTAGGAAGTTTTGCTAACTCCCAAGTTTGATTCTTATGTAGTGACTCCATTTCTTTAGCCATAACTTCTAACCATCTTTCTTTTTTTAGAATTGACACTTCTTTCTAAAAAGAACTTGGTTCTCTTTCACTTGTTAGTAAAGCAAAGGAGGTTGAATAATCATCTTTGCAATATCTAGCTGGAGGTTTCATTATGTGTCTAGGTCTATCTATGGCAATATTGTGCTCATGTTGATGATGTTGCACTTCTATACTCTCTGAATCATCACCCTTATTTTCAAATTCAACTACTGATTGAATTAGTTTTGAAGGACTATCTATCCTAAGCTCTACATTTACCTTGGAGTTTGATTATATAACTTCTTGAGATGATTTCTGTTTGTTTACTATAGTCCACTCATCAAAGATTACATCTCTACTAACTATCACCTTCTTTGCCTTAGGATCCCATAGTTTATATCCTTTTACCCCTTTTTTTTTTTATATCTAACAAAGATGCATTTTCTTAACTTTGAATCTAGTTTTGATCTTTCATCACTCGGGATTAATGTATAGGCTGGACATCCAAACACTTTGAGTATAGCGTAGTTGACTTCTTTACTTGTTCAAGCCTGTCTTACTTACTTAAAGGTGACCTGTTTATGATGAAATAAGCAGTATTTACTGTTTTTTCCCAAAACTATTTGGGTAACCCTACTTGTAATCTCATTGTTCTAGCTCTTTCTAGTAATGTTCTATTCATCCTTTCTACTATCCCATTCTACTGAGGTGTTTTAGGAATTATGAAGTGCCACTCAATTACTTCTTTCTTGCATAAATCTATGAACTCCTTAGATGTATACTCACCCCCATAGTCAAACCCTAAGCACCTCACGCTTTTTTCTGTATGTTTCTCAATATTGGTTTTTCACTTCTTGAACCTTGAAAATATTTCTCCTTCATGAAATATATCCAAACTTTTCGGGAGAAGTCATCAATGAATTTTACAAAATATTTAGCTCCACCTTTTGTTGCAACTTGTGCTGGACCTAAACATCTGAGTGAACATACTCCAATACTTGCTTGCTTTTCTATGAGAAAGTCTTGAATTAAACTCTTTTTTATTTTCCATAGACACAAAACTCACAAAATCCAACTTCACATTGTATTATCCCATTCAACAATTTTCTTTTTATGAATTTCTTGCGAACCTTGCTCACTTATATGTCTTAATCGCATATGCCAAAGCTTTTATATATCCAAATTATCTTATGTTGAAGAATATGCAGAATTGTTGTTTATAACTATACTGCCTTCTAGCATGTACAAATTATTTCCTATCCGCTTTCCCTTCATTATAGTTATAGCCCCCTATGGATACCTCAACAACTCCACTACCTGGAGCTGCTGAAAATTCACACAATTTCTTCTCTAATAGGCCTAAAGAAATCAGATTCTTCTGTAATTCAGGAACATGTTTGACATTCTCTAATGTTCTGATTATGCCATCAAACATTTTAATTCTAACAATTATAATCCTCATTGCTTTGAAAGTATAATTGTCACCTAAGATTACACCGCCAGTATCACGTACCTTGTAACTGTGGAACCAATTTATGTGAGAAGTATAATGTGATGAGCATGCTGAATCTAAAGTCTATGTGTCTGATTTTGGATCCTTGCTTATAGTCGAGGCTACTAAAAAATCTTTCTCTTCTGAAGTATCAGCAGCTACACTGACTGAACTTGAAGTTGCTTCTTTCTTGTCAGCCCCCTAATTTTTCAATAATGGATAATCTTTCTTCTAATGGCCCTTCTGACGACACTTGAAACATTCTTCCTTTGATATTCTTGACTTTGACTTTTCTCTTAATTTTTCTCTCTTATGCTAATTGTTCCTTACACTGCCCATTCCGCGTCCTGAACTGATTTTCCTCAGCTTGCAAATTTATCATTTCCAACTTCTGCATTGAAATATGAGATCTTAGAGCTGTCGCCAGTTTCTAGTAGTCTAGTGTCTCCTTCCATACAATAATATCGTATTGAATTAATTGAAAGATGATGGCAATGAACATAAGAGCATCAACGCCTTATTCTCATCATCCAATTTAGCATCCACACATAATAAATCACTAACCTTTTGAATGAACTGGGCTATGTAATTTTCTAGGTCTCCACCTTCTTCCATTCTAAACTAGAATAGATTGTACTTTATGAATAATTTATTGGTGACATTGTTGGACAAGAATAAACTCTCCAGCTTTGTTTATGAACCTTTGGTCGTCTTTTCGTCGATTACATCATATACTACTGAATCTACCAAACACGTCCAGATTATACTGAAGGCGATAGAGAGAAATGTTTTGCCAATCCTCTTCATCTATATTTTCTGGTTTTGTTCCCCTTAATGCCTTGTGAACCTTTATATGTGTCAACAGATCATTCACTTTCATTCGCCATAAAGAGAAATTCTTCTTTCCATCGAACTTGTAGAACTTAGCATGTGTTCCCACTCATCCTAACTAGAAGCTCTAGTACCAATTGTTAGAAAAAAATCTCGCGCTTTAAGAACTTACAAAATAAAAGATCAATCTATTAATAGAAAAATTAAGGAGAAGAATAAGATAAGTAATCACATAAGATATAAAGATTTATGTAGTTCGATAATTTGCCTACGTACACGGGAGGTTTCTCACTTTATTTTTTAGAGAGAGAATACAATTGATATTTTTTCTTTTCTCCCAATTCAATATATTTTGTTTACCATATAGAGTGTTCTATATATAGTGTTTACTTTACCCTAGATATATAAAGAAATAATTTTTCTTAAGAAAATCTTTTTCTTATTTTAAACTCTTTTTTCTATTCAAACTTTATTATAAAATTGATAAACCTCCTCTTTGTTGGAACTCTTAGCATAAAACTGATTCGGTTTATGAATTATTATTTAACAATTATAGTATCAACTCTAGAGTTACAAATCAATTTCAATTTAAAAATTCAGGCCCGTAAAAATATTGTACCTTTTTAAGATAGAATGTTTGAAAAAATAAAAAAAAGTTGCATTTATTAAAATAAAATTAATGTTAATAAAAACAAATCTATGACTACATCTTATGATAAAACTTTTTTTTTTCCGTTTTTATTTGTACCCTTGTCTTTATTTCGCCATAAGAAAATAGTCAAACACCAACATAATTTATTGACATATTAAATTCTCTCTATATATTATCCATGGAATAGCGGGAAAAAAAAAATTACTGATGGACAACGATGAAATATTGATGAAATTTTACTAATGGAAAAAAATTTGTAACTAGCCTAACACAATTTCTCTCTCTCTCACTCTCTCTCTCTCTCTCTCTCTCTCTCTCTCTATATATATATATATATATATATATATAACTTTAACATTTTATCTAGCAAAAATTAAGTTTTTTTGTGAGTTGATAAAAAATTACATATATGTATTCAGTTTAATTGGTATAATTTTACTTTTTAAAAATATATTGTTTCAAATTATCAATTTATAGAAGTTTTTTCTATCTTTCTTTTTTAGTCAATTTTTACTTATCTAAAACCAGTTATAAAATTTTTTCTGTGGACAATTCTCTACTCTTCTCTCTCTTTTTTTTCTGTGGTTTCAAAGAGATAAAAACTCTCTCTGCGTAAATCTCTCTTTAATTTTAATTTTATTTTTTATTTAAAAATTTATCTATTATAATATTTATTATTATTTTGTATATATATATAAATATGTAAACATACAATTATACTCAAGAATTTGTTTGTAAATTTATAACTACATTATCTATGAAATATCTATAAGTAAATTTACAATTGCATTATCTATGAAATATCTATTTCAATTTGGTCCCTCTTAATTGTGTTGGAGACTAAAATTTCAAAATTTCAATTTGTTCTTTTTTTTTCTAATACTTTTTCTTATTAATTTATATTTTTGCTCGGTGAAACTAGTTAATACATATCAATAAATGTTAAATCTATTATTTTGGAATAGAAAAATATATTGTAAACGTTACGTACTAGTAAAAATTCTGAAAATATAGGTTAAATAGAGAGTAAGCTCCACTGATTTCGAATCCTACAAGCGTTTGCCCATATGTAATTCAAAAAAAAGTTTAAAAAAGTGCCATGTGATTTTGCTGCTTTACAAATAGAAGTATAAGAAATTTTTTTAAGACCACACAATGATGAAAAAGCTTTTTCTATTGAGTTTTAAAGCAGCTATATATCCAGATAATCAAATTAGACCTCTGATTAAGCTAAACCAGCCTCTGATCTACAAGTTCGATAGTCTATAGAAGATTTATTGGTATTGAATTCAACAAAAAATTCATCCTAAAAAAAACACATCCTTGATACAAAAACAATGTAAAATAAAGAAATATTTAAGGGTAAGTGATCATACAAGTCATATACTAATACAATAATTATGATATAGTATTATGCCCCAAATTAATACAAGTATAAATAAAATAAAAATGTATACAGTTGATTAGAGTTTAATTTTTTTTTTTATTTCAATGTAACATAAAGAAACATGTAATAATTATTATTTTTATTGTATGTTTTCATATTTGAATCTTTTTAATCTTTTTATGTCATATATTATGAAGATATATAGTTGTCTTCTATTAAATCAGTAATTTGCCACTAATATTAATGCAACTTAAATTATGAAGTTAAATGAGTTGAAATATTATTATAATTTATATAATAAAACACAACTTTTTATTTATAAAAACTTGAATTATATTTAATAAACACATGTTATTACGTTTTCCATATGAAATTAAAGCATGATTATATTTCTCTAGAAAATTTGTTAGTCTTTATTTATTTTTAGAGAACTACGATTAGCAAGGGAAGTGAGCAAACTCCAAGATTCTCTCCATCGAGCTCGTTCCGGATATCCATAAAATCTGATTAATCGCCACTAAGGAAATGGTACACATGTTATTGTCATGTCTATAAATTTTTATGAGTATCCAATAATATCAATAGTAATTTGAGACCTCCAAAGCACTGCCAAACCACCTGCTCTGCCTAACCGATCAACAATGAAGCAACAAGTAAATTCCAATTCACATCTTATTTCCTCAAGTTTTTTATAATGGACCGAAGTTTCAATGAGGAAAATCACAACAGGCTTATGATAATGGATTAAATCTGTAAGCACAAGAACTGCCCGATGGTTGCTTAGGCCATGACAGTTTCAGCTTATACAAATCATTGGTCCCAGCAGGCCACCAGACTGGAGCCCGCCAATATTTCATTAATTTGCTGAAAGTTGGTTAGTTGAAGATTCTATCTGAGTAACATTAGAGTGAGTTGGCCCCTGAATTCTTTATATTTTTTTGGTTTCTCCAATGGTAATAGTTTCATTCTCACATTCTGTTATGGAATGTCCAGTTAGGTCACTAGGTCCAGTTCTTACATTAGGCCCATACTGAGATAATTAAAATAGGCATGTACTTTCCTGCATGGAAAACTTTGGATAACGGTTCGATATTTTTGTAATTTTAATTATTTCCCTCAATTGATGAGGCAGTTACATGTTTCGAACTATGTTGAAACTCCTGAATTTTAGCCACAAATTCAACATCAGAGATACACACTAGATCACGCATCCATGGATTACCATTTTGGCCACCAACTTACTTCCCATCTGCATTCAACCATATAGCCCAACCTTTTGCTTGGACATTTAATTTCATCGACATTTAATTGTGTTATTTATTGGAAAAGATGGCAATGAGAAACTTACATCGCCAATTCTTAGAAAATGTATAAGCTTTATTATGTGGAAATATAATTGATGGATGCGCTCTTGTTATTGTTAGAATACAGTTTATTATGGTTGATTTTAATTATGAAAATTTTATATGTACATTATGTCTATAGTTTGTTGGCATTTTGACGCAGAACGGAATTAACAAAGAAGAAGAACGTTTAGACTCTGTTCAAGAGTTTAACCAATGTCGTTTGGTTGGACGAAAGAAACAAGATTAATCTTGATAAAAGGCTGAAAGCCTGTTTTTCATAAGAATTTTATTCGAAATCAATAATGTCCATAGGCAGCAAAATTAAGGCCTATTTATAATGACTAATTAACCCTAAAATTCGAAATAAAAAAAATAAAGAATCCGAAATTAAACCTGAAAATAATAAAGGAAATTGCAAAATAGTTCCTAAAAACTTAAAACGCGATTTTGAAGCCCTAAACAGCAAAATTTAACCCCCAAACTTTGCCACTTTAGTCCAAAGGACAAGTGGCACTTTTCAAAATTGTACGGCTCGCGAAAACGCTTCCGGAAAGCTATCGTGGGATCAATTCGGACCTCCTGAGCAAAAGTTATGCCTATTTTTGCAAACGGCCGCTAATCTTGCCGCGATCCAAATTCTCCATGCAATTCAATCTGCTCCGCATCACATTTTATTTATTTATTTTGCAGCATTATGATCATTATTTGTTATACTTCACAAATTCTAGGGTTAAAATAATTTTTATTGAATGCAGGTGGCTTTATCTACATATTAAACACTCCAATTTATTTTATTTTTTTATGTGAATGTCTTATTCTTAGAAGATTTATCTCTATTAAAGTTGTTAAAGCTATTGGAATATTGAAAGATCTAATAATTTGTTGACTTGATACACTATGTGGCTAATTTTGTTATATTATGTGGCCAATTTCGTTCTAAAAATTTTCAATTATTAAACTTTGGATATTCACTACTTGACTTAATGTAGTTGAATGGATATATATTCTCTTTAATTGTTTTATCATTATGTCTTATTGGAACTTCAATCAAAAGTTTTGCTTTTTAGGAATTGTTACATATGCATAGATTTGTTATGGTGACTTTAATGACATCATATCCATTGATAATAAAATAGGAGGAGCTGATCACCCATTGAATTTAATTCATGGATTCCATGACACTGATGATTCTGGTCTTGTGGACTTACCTTTGTTAGGCTATGGATTTACTTGAGAACGAGGGAGAAATAGTAATAATCTAGTTAAGGAAAGACTTGATATGGCTTTGGCTTCAAGATCCTGTCTTGACTTATTCCCAAATAATTCTCTAGTTAATTTGATTTGTCATGTATCTGATCATATGCCCATAAAGTTAATTGTTGACAAATCAGTTGCTCATCGTATTAAGAAGCGTTTTAAGTTTGAAAACTCTTGGCTACTTCGTAAGATGTTGGGTCATAGAATAAATATATTTGAATGCTAGAAAGTGTATTGCCCGAATCAAAGGATATTTAAAGAAGCTCTATGCTAATCCAATGGTCTCTAATTATCATGAGCAAGAATTCAGATTGAGCGAGGAGCTGGATAGAGCTTGGAAAATGGAGGAACATCATTGGTTCTATAGATTTAGAGTGAGATGGCTTCAAGCAAGGGATAGGAACACAAAGTTCTTTTATGTCTCTACAATACAATGAAGACAATTGAATTGCATAGCAAAAATTAAATCTTCTGAAGGGATTTGTGTAAAAGGAAGAGAAGAGATTCAAGAAGAGGCTATGCATTTTTTTAAGAATCTGTATTGAACCAGTCAAAATTCATGGGATGATCATATATTAAGTGGTATTCCAAAGCTGGAGACAGATCAATGTAATGCATCACTATGCAGCACTCCTGAAAATGAAATCAGAGCTGTTATGTTTCAGTTGGGTGCCTTCAAAGCCCCTAATCCAGATGATTCCTGAGAATATTTTATCAGAAGTATTGGAATACTATAAAGGGTGATCTTATCTCAATGGTCCAAGTTGTCTTTGTGAATGCCAGCCTACCTCTAAAACTCAACCTGACTAATATAGTGCTCATTCCTAAGGATGCAAAACTTGAGTACAGGCCCTTATAGAGTTGAAGGAGTATCATCTTTGCGAGAGATTCCGTCCACAGTGGTACTAGATGGCGTATTAGAAATGGGAGACAACCTGTCTTTGCTAAAGTCTATAGAAGGCAAGGAATGATGATTCTTCAAGGGGACTAAACTAGATCCTAGTTTCTCTATGCCGAGGGTAATTTCCATATATGAAGATTTTGTCAAAGCTCCTTAAGATGGATATAATTCCTTCAAAGTTGCTCCATCTAATGAAGCTCTATAGAATGATAGTTAATAAATTATATCAGAAGTTAGTTATTTGTTATCCATTCTGTTAGTGAGCTGGCAACAGTTAGTTAGCTTCACGTGAGTTATGAGTTAGCATTTATATAAACGCTATATAGAAGTTTCTAGCTTTAGTGAACTATTACAGATTTCTTCTTCCA
Source organism: Garcia nutans (assembly GCA_947685225.1). NCBI lineage: Eukaryota > Viridiplantae > Streptophyta > Magnoliopsida > Malpighiales > Euphorbiaceae > Garcia > Garcia nutans. Next base: position 10,129,088 of record CANTUV010000025.1, read on the forward strand.
TCATCGACTAGCTTTTCTACTCTGTTTCTTTTATTCATGGTATCAGAGCGTAAGATCCAAAATTCTTGATTAGTTTTTTTTTTCTTTTCTTCTTCTTTTAATCTACCAAATAAGATCATAGTCTTTCTTTCATTACTTTTTCTATTGATAGCAATGGCGGATGAATCAGCAGAGATTGTAAACCAAGCTAAAAATAAAAGAAATGTAACTCTGAATAACAATAGTAATAATCCTCTCTTCTTACATAGTTCAAATCATTCAGGTATGATGTTGGTTTCTGCTCCATTAACTAGAATTAAATTTTTTTAGCATGGAACAGATCTATGAGAATTACTTTAGGTGTAAAAAAAAAAGTTAGGGTTCGTTGATAGATCTTGTGTAAAGCAAATGTTGATTCATAAAATTATCAGCAATGGAAAAGAGTAGATTTGATGGTGACATCATGCATATTAAGTTCGATTTCCAAAGAGATGCATTTCTTTATTTCTCTACTGCAGAGGATCTATGGATAGAGATTGAAGAGAGATTTGGAGAATGTAATGGTCCTTTGCTTTACCATATCCAAAAGGAACTATGTCAGTTGTGACTTACTATACCAAATTCAAGAAGCTGTGGGATGATTTCTCATGTTTAATGCCATTCCCTAATTGTACCTGTGATGTTGCCAGGTCGGTTAATGACATAACATCTTTTAATCACTTAATGCAAAAAGTCTATTGAAGACTAATGGTATTCAAAAAGTCAATAATTTTAATGAATTTTACAAATTTTTGAAATTCATTGAATTTTATTTTTTAATATAAAATCTCTCTCATATTTTATACTTATGCTTAATTATGAAAATATTTTTAAATAATCGTTTATAAGTTGATTTTTTAAAATTTTATGAAATTATAACATTATATAAAATTATTATTATATTTTTAAAAATTTTACTCATTTATTTCTTGTTATGTATTAAATAGAAGTATAATAAAACTTTTTGTTACAATGAATTATTTTTTTAATTAGTTTATATTTATAGCTGTTTTTTGTTGAATTAACTAGTTATTATTAGTTTATGTCACTTATTACATGTGAAAGTAGTTATTAGTTTGCGAAATTAATTTATATTTGTATATTAGTTAATATATAGAATCAATTAAACAATAATAAGAAAATTTATTATTTGAAGTGTTTATAATTATGTGTGATATATTAACTTTATGCAATATAAGTTGAACAATTTTTAAGTGTTTTTTAGCTATGGAATATTTTTTTTTTGCCTTATTTTAATGTATATTACATTTTAATAGTGCCAAATGAATTAAATTTTTAAAATATGAATAAAAATATATTAATTTTAAAAAAATGGTTGTATATATACATGTTGGGTGATATACTTAGTAGATACTGAATTGTCATATTGAATAGGTTGAAAATATATAATTTATTTAAATTTTAATTACAAATAGATATTTATTAATTATACATAAAAAACTCAGAGTATCTTTTAATTTTCTTTGACTTTAAGAAATACGTGAATTTTTTTTATAATTTATTTTGTATATGATAATAAATATTAGAGATAATATGATACTATGATATATTTATCTAAGGTTATTTAATATTTCAATTCATCCTTATATTTTTTATTTTATAATTTTTTATATTATAATTATAATATTACAAAAACTTGATATCTATATATATATATTTATCTACTGTAAAATTTTATAATATTTATTCATTTGTTTAATATCATGAATGCTATATTAATCTTTCTAATAAAATATATTATACTTTTATCAAAATATTAATTATATAAAAATTAGAATTCCATCAAAATCTATAATAAAAAATCTAACAAACTCCATTAAATTCCATATAGGATTCTAACAGAATCTATAAAATTTTATTAAAATCTTTAAATTCCATTAAAATCATTAATTCTTTTAAAATCTATTAAAATCCTAATTCAATACACCCCTTTTAATGAAACATATGATAATATAAGGAATCAAATTCTGGTGATGAAGCCTCTACCTACTATTTTAATAAAGCTTATTCAATAATGCTGCAAGTTGAGAAGCAAAGGGAAGTTCATGTGTCTTATTCAGACACTGTTGAAAACAATGTAATGCTGGCTAAAACACAAGGCTATAGAAAGGAGACTTTTTGAAGAGGAAGCTATGAGAACTCAGGAAGGGGATATGGTGACAACTCAGGAATGGTGTTAGGAGAGGAAGAAATGAGCATTTATATTGTGATTTTTGTAACAGAAATGGTCACAGTAGAGAAACTTGTTTTAAGCTTCATGGAGTACCTAAATTTTATAAAGAACATAAATAACAAAAGGAGAAAGCTTACTTAAGACTAGTAGCAGACATTGCAGAGATACCTTTGGATTTCAATGAAGAAAAAAGACCAAAAAAAGAAGATAATGCATCTTTGACAAATATCATATAGCAGGAATTGTTGAAAGTGATCAAAGGCAAGCAAATGATTCGCAAGCTATGGTGAATTTTGCTTACATAGAGGATTATGCAGGTATAACTGCTTTTACCTTTGCATTTAGTACCTTGAATCTATTAGGATTTAATGCTTGGATTATTGATATAGGAGCATCAAATCATATGTGCAGTAATCCTAAACTTCTAAATAATGTATAGCCTTTGAAACATCATTTACCTATTTACTTACTAGATGGCACCACTAATATGGTTCATCAAACTAGAACTGCTTCTTTGAACTCCAATTTAACACTTACCAATGTGTTACTGGTACCATCATTCAAGTTTAATTTGCTATCAGTTAGCAAATTAGCTCAAGATTCTCATATTATAACCATTTTTTTACCCTGATTATTGTGTGTTTCAAAACCACAAAGGTCACAGTAGCAATTGGTAAATTGTTTGTATGTGCCAGAAAACTCATCTTGCTCTAAAGCTCTTTTTTCACAAAATAACAAAATACATGCTGACACTATTGAACCCTATTATGTAAATAAGACTTCAATACTTAGTCATATTTCTCTTGGGCACAAAAGACTTCAATGCTTAACCAAAATGGAATTTTAAACCGACAAGCATGTTTATACACATCCCTGCAGAATAGCACTATGGAAAGAAAGCATAAACACCTCCTTCAAATAGCCAAAACACTCCTTTTTTAAGCTAATCTACCTAAACACTTCTCGAGTCATTCAATTATCATGGCTACTCACATCATAGAGGGCATTGACTATTCTGATAGTTTTAATTTTAGTTGCAAAAGTGACAATCAAAATCTTCTTTGCAATTGCCACATCTAAAAGCTGCCCTATCAATTAATTAGATATTAACAATGTCTTCTTATATGGTTACTTGACTGAAAAAGTGTATGTGCTTCCACTTGAAGGCTATAAAAAGGCTCTACCAAGTCAAGTTTGCAGATTAAAAAGGTCTTTGTATGGCCTCAAGCAAGCCTCAAAGGCAATGGAACCAAGAATTATGTGTTCATAACAAGGAAATTGGGTTTGCTCAATCAAGTAATGATGCATATCTCTTTATCAGAGGTTTAGGCCACAATTTCTTAGCATTATTAGTCTATGCAAATGATGTTTTGATTTCAGGTGAAAAATAAAGAACACATCGAGTCTGTTAAATAATTCTTGCACTCAGCCTTCACTATTAAAGACTTGGGATATGCCAAGTACTTTCTTGGGCTTGAGATAACAAGAAGCATTGTTGGCATCTATATCAATCAAAGAAAGTATGCTATAGACATAATCTCTAATGTTGGGCTCTTGGGAGCAAAACCAACTACTAACCCATTTCTAAGATGATTGAAATTTAAAGCCTAGCCTACTGATTTACTGACTTATCCATATAAATATCAAAGACTTGTAGAAGATTACTGTATTTGAACCTATCCAGGCCAGATATCAGATTTGTTGTATAGCAATTAAACCAATTTGTTAGTGCTCCAGCTCAAATACATTATGATGCTGCAATTCATTTGTCGCAATACATTAAGAGTTTCCCTTCTAAAGGACTCTTCTTTCCAACAGCAGATTCATTTTAAATTCAAGCCTACTGTGATGCAGATTAGGTCTCCTGCACTTAAATGCATAGATCTCTCACTGGCTTTTGCATTTTCCTTAGATCACCCTTAATATCTTGAAAAGCAAAGAAGCAAACAACAATTTCAAGGTTTTCATCAGGGGCAGAATATCAAAGCTTAGCATGGATTGTATGTGAGCTTCAATATATATTTTATGTTCTTAAAGATTTCTAGATTATAGTTCAACTTCCCATCACATTGTGGTGTGACAATCAAGCCGCTTTGCATATTGTGGCAAACCCAATCTTCCATGATCAAACCAAACATTTGGAGATTGATTGCCACCTAGTTCGAGATCAATATAAATCTAGTTTTGTGCTTCCTCAACATATCTTAACTCATAATCAGCTAGCTGATATTTTTACTAAGGCCCTAACAACTCCTTAATTCAACAATCTACTGTCCAAGGTTTGATGGATTTTCATCAATTACCACTTGAGGGGGGAATGTAGAATATAAGTTAATTGTTTTTTATCCTTTCTGTTAGTGAGATAGCAACAGTTAGTTAGCTTCACGTGAACTATGAGCCGGCATTGTTTAGTTGGTTAGATTCATCTCTATATAAACAATTGTACAGAAGTTTCTAGCGTTAATGACCTATTACAGATTTCTTCTTCCATCATCGACTAGCTTTTTTACTCTGTTACTTTTGTTTAAGCTCCAGCTCGAATGAATCATGCTAAAGGTGGATGAGCTCCTCCTCCCATAAGATAGATAAAAGTCAATACAGATGTAACCTTCTCCACAAGCTTATCCACTACTGGTGCAGCCATGGTTTTTAGAGATTATTGAAGGAGTTGCTTATTTGATTCAATCCTCCAGGGCTCTTATAAACAAAGCTAAAGTCCTGCTCAAAGCTATTAAAAGAGCTATGTTTCTAAAGTTTAAATTCTGCCATTTTGAAGCAGATAATTTGCAACTCATTCAAGCTTTAAACTTCAACGATTTTTGTCATGTAGAAATGGATTCTTATGTATTGCATATTAAAAATCTCATGAAATCCTTTAATGGCTACTCTTTTTTTTTGATAGAAAATGTAATTGGGTAGTTGGTTGGCTTGCCACAAAAGTTTCAGTTTCTAACCAGGGCCGTCTTAAACATTTGCAAAAATAAAAGAGGTCCTGTTCTTACATTGAAATTTAGGCCCCTAATATGAAAATCACATGTTTGGATTTATATTATTGGGCCCCATAATTTTTTGAGGCCCTGTGCTATTGAACTTGTTGCACATGGTGTTAGACGGCCCTGTTTCTAACCTGCAACCAGATTGGTTATATAACCTCCTCCAAAGCTGATTACGTTGTGCGATCTGGACATTTCTTCCTATTATGCTTAATGAAATATTCAAATTAAAAACAAAAAAAAACAATTATCCCTAAATTTTAGTAATTTTTTTAAAAAGATTTTATATTATTTTTCAAAATTAAGATACTTCTATAATTGTATATACATTATTATATTTGCTTTTATTTAGTGAAAGGCTTACTTTCTTCATTTTTTAATTTTATAAAATGAAAGACTTGAATATGAATTAAATATTCATTAACAAAATATGTATTACAACTAGACTACGTAAAACAAACAGGGGAATATTTTGTTATAATTAGTTGTTTTACTATCGATGATTAATTTTGAGAATACTGTCATAATCTTTATTTAATGATTGAAATATTAATATTTTGGTATGCTGATATTTTGCAGTAGTATGGGTAGGGTAAATTAATTTGCCCAATAATTCATCATTGCTTTGCCTAATGGAAAAGAAATTTTTGAAAAGCCATTAGCTCCAAAAATTAGCTCTTGAGAGCTGATTGACCAAGTGATTAATACGTTAAAAATAAAAATACCATTTTCACAGTTCATAGTTGGGTAAATACAATAATTGAATATTAATCTTTAAATTTTTAAATAGTCATTTTGAAGATAAAATCTTCAAATATATCTAGCAAAAAAATTCAACAAATTATATTTACATGAGTACAAATATGCGTTGATTTTCTTCCATCAATCCTTTTCAGTTTTCAACACTTCTCTATATACATTATTTTGTATAATTTTGAGTGTTGTATAAAAAAAAATTTATTTTTACTATTGTTTTTATAAATTTAAAGTGATATTAATTATAAAATTTTAAATTTATTTTTGTTAAATAATATTAATAATTAGTGAGAAGATAATAGTTTACAAAGTTAATTAAATAAAATATTATAATTTTTTTTTTATAAAATTTGTAATCATACGTGTGATTATTCTAAATAAGCACTTAAGCAGCAACGAAGAGAGTTCTAAAATTTGGAATCCACCCACCGTCTATTTTCTGAGCCCGTCGCATCGAATAATGACATGGAATAAACGTAGTCCCATATGGCCGGTGATATGTACCAAACTTGCCATGATTTCATTGGCTAACGGGACTACGAAATACATAGAGGTATAGGGATCCACATGGGTGGCCCAACTCACCGCCCTAAACCTAAACCTGAGAAAATGCCGAAAATTTTCCAGTTTGCAGTGTCAGACCCAGGTTTTGAAAACCGAATTAGACAGGCAGGTAGATCAGATTTTAAAATAGTTAAAAATTAAATTTATTAAAAAATTGGTCAAAGTAAGTTGGTACGGACTAAATCAAATTGAGTTGAAATTAAATTTTTTTAAAAATTGGTCAAAATAAGTTGGTTCGTACTAAATTAAATTAAATTAAATTGAGTTATATCCAATCGTTCTAGTTCAAATTGAAGCAACTTCTTAATTTTAAAATCTTTAAATAAAAACTAACGGAATAAAAAAATTTATAGATTCATTTTCTATATGTATTAAATTAATATATGATATTTTGAATTAATAAATTATATTTTTATTATTTTTAAATTTTTATATTCTTTATTAGGAGTAATATTTATAAATAAAAAAATTATAATATTTTTATATTATTAAATTCAAGTTAAATCGGCTAAACTATAAGATAATTATCAATTCAATTTAGTATTTAGTCTGATTTTAAAAATATTGGTCGGACCTCATTTTGGTTTTAGGAGGTGGAGAAATTGAATTATTCAATGCATTTTCTGTGATATTATATCAGTTTAATACTTTTAATTATATTTATAAAAATATATTTTTTAAATATTTCTTCAATGTATAGCTGGAATCTATCACTATTTTAAAATTTTATCATAGTCTTCATATATTATGAGACATTTAAATATTTTTAAAATAATAATTTAAAAGTTAAAAATATAATAAATTAAAGTGAAATTTTTATTAACTCGATTAAAATTAAAAAATATAACGTATGGACACTTTTAAATTAATTTATAACATTTATTTACTAATTTTTTTCGATCTCTAATATACTATAATTTAAAATCAACAATTTAATCATTTGGTTAGCAAATATAATAATAATTAATTAAAATCATAAAACATATTTTAATTACGGATATAAATATATGAAAATTGAGATAAAATTCCAAGCAAAAATAAGAAATTGATTGGAGTTCATGAACTAAATTAAGAATGGTATAAAGACGGTGTTTTTCAAAACTTAAAAGCTGATCAAAACTGGTTATAAGCAGTTTTTAGATTATAAATTGTTTATTTAAGTGTTTCTGAAAACTTAAATAGTATATTATAATCTGATTTTAATCGGTTTTTTAAAAGTTGGATTTTGCTACCTTTTTTTAAGCACTTATTTTTTAAGCAGTTTTGACCAAGTAAAAGACCATACTATCTCTACCTAATCTTCAATATTTTAAATTTGCCCACTCTATACACTTTAGTTCCTATCAAATAAATTTTATTATTATTATTATTATTATTATTATTATTATTATTATTAAATAAATTTTATTATTATTATTATTATTGTAAAATAAATTTTGAATTGACATTTAAAAAATTATTTTTATACAATAAATAAATTCATAGACAGTTTGGTCATTTTGACAGTTTCTGCAATTAAAAATCGATTATAAGCTGATTTTACAGAAACACTTAACTGATTATAAACTAATTATCAGCTGATTATTAACTAGTTTATAGAAACGCTTAACTGCTTATTTTTAATCTGATTATAATCTAAAAATCACTTATTCACAATAAACTAAAAAGCTCTAGTTTTGAGAAACACCATCGAGGACGTCCGCTACCGTACGAAGTTTTCAATTATTTATAATTATTGGATATTCTTGGAATGATTATTATCGATGTGTCACTGTCAAATTTGTCTACTGGCGAACAAAAATTCTGGCATTAAAAAGTTCAAAGCCTACTTCGTTTAACTGCAACGCTCGATTTTATAATGGATATATGCTTTATTTACTGATAATTTTAAATATTAATTTAAAAAAACATATATGAGTTAAATTTATTAGTTTAATAAATATTGCAGCTAAACAAATTATAATAAAAATATATTCATTTAATATCAAAATGTCGCTTAATAATAAAAATTGTGTTGTTTTTATTTAAATTTTAAGTTATAATTTTAAGAGTTTATTTTTTCATATGTAATAAATAAAAAAATCTTCATTTATTTTTATGTGTAAATTTTAATTAAAATATATAAAATATAATTATATAAAAATAAAATTACAGAAATGTAATATATAATGAAATGCTTTTTTAAAATATTTATAAAGTTGAAACCTTATTGTAAATATGGATTCATATTTAAACAAAAATTATACCAATAAGAAATTAAAAAAAAATACCTCATCTTGATCTATGAGTTCATTCCATTTCCATACATCAGATTATTGGGATTAATGTGGAAGACATGGCCATTATGAACAACTTTGTCTCCTATAAACATGACATGCTCTTCTGCTAATGCATGTAATAATTATCACTTTTTATATGTCTCTACCTCTCCTATCCCAATAAATATGAATTAAAAAAAACTAATATATATATATATATATTAATTCTAATTATAATTATAAATAAAGGAGAAAAAAAATTAATTTTAAATTTATTATCTATATTTATTGTTAAATTATACCTTGATGTGTTTTTAAATCGCTAACTAAATATAAACTCTAGCTATAATTTTTTATGTCATTAATATTTACCTTTTAATTAAGCAAAGAAATTTAATATGAGTTAAATTTAAATTTTGAAGCTTGATTTTAATTGCCATTAAACTAAAATATTAATTATTGATAATTACTTAATATTGAGAAAAAAAATTAAACATTAGTAATACTTGAATTTTAACGGTTATTCTTAAAATAGTCTCATTTTGTCACTAAATTAAAATATTAGTTATCAATAATTATCTTAACCGCTTACATTATAATAAAAATTATCTTTTTATTTTAATAATGTTAACCAAATCATTAGATGAAAATGAGTAACTAGTCAATAAAGCAAAATTAATGTAGAAAAAATAATATAAACCGAACCATAAATTATTAATTTAGAACAAAAAAATTAAATGAACATATGAACTATTTAATAAATCAAATGCAAATTGAAGTAACTAGTTATGGACAAATTATATATATATGTGTGTGTGTGTGTGTGTGTGTAATATTTGCAATTTCACATTATTATGGAGTTGACTACGCAAATTTCATTTGTTTGCCATTTTGTGCTGATGCAGTTGCCATTCTCAATTGAAATCATAATTATCGGAGGCTCGGAGCAATGTATGCTATCCAATTTACTATATAAATATTTTCATTTATTACAAATGCTTATCAAAATTATATTGAAATCTTTAAATTATTGCTGTTATTATAAAAGAAAAAGCCATTTCAAAGCCTTTTAGTTTATTATGTTTTGTCTATTAAGTTTTTTAATTTTTATGTTTTCACATTGAATCATCAAATTTTCTGTCTCTCTCTTTTTTTTTTTCTTTTAATGTTGAAAACTTTTTAATGGTAAAATAAAATTATTACTAAATTATATGGCACCAATTAAAAATATTAAAACATTTATACTCATTTTTCATCATAAAAATTATAAAGTTATAAAAAAAAGAAATATTTATTATGCATCTCTAGATATCTAAAATTCTATGTATTTTAGTAAACAATATAATTTTCTAAAAGTAATAAAAAAAAATTCTATATTTATATATTATAATTACGTAATCTTTCGTTAATTTTGTTTTTACAAAGCAAAAAGTTCTCAATATAAACAATAAAAATTAAATTTTAAAAATTTATGCAATATAACGAAATATTAGAGACTCAAAATGAATGATGTAAATCTTAAGGAGCATTTAGGATGGTTTTTATGTTTTTGTTTTAGCTTTAAAAAAAAAAAAGGAAAAAATTATTTGTTAATATCACTGAGTTTTAAATTTTTTTTATTAGATAAGAAACAAATAAATATGAATTCATAAAATATGTTTTTTAACATTTTAGTTTTATACATATCAGTAAAAAAAAATTCTTTCTACTATTTTTTTTTATTTTTGCATACATTTTTTCTCTTTCTTATTTTTTTGGAAATTCAACTATAAAATTAGATGTTTATCTTTTTATTTTAATTTTCTTTATTTTTAATAGTCATATATTATTTTAATAATATTCTATAATATCTAATTAATATTATGATGTATTATTAGAATATATAATATAATTTTTTCTAATAAGTGAATAAAATGACTGGTTGTATATTTTTTAATAGGTGAATAAAATGATTGTTTGTATATATATATAGTAAAAAAATGATATAATTTTAAAAAAATATAAAATGGATTTTGAAAAATATATGAAACAAGTTTTTAAAAAATATAAAACAAGAATTGAAAATAGTTTTTAATTTTAAAAAACAAAAAACTCCTAACATAGATGAACAAGGCCTTATAAATTTGGATTATTTTTTTAGAATATAATAAAATAAGTAGTCATAAATTATTATAATTTTTCAAAAAATAAAATTATTTTGAAAAAATATTCACTTTTTTTAAAAACGTTCATTGTTAATTTTTTTAAAAATACTCTCTTTTAAAAATATATATCTGCTATAATTTTAATATATTAAAAATATATTTTATTTTAAAAATATATATTTAATATATTAAAAATAAAACAGTGCATACTTTCAAAAAAAATTTAAAAAAATATCCAGTATATTTTTCTTTATTAAACTAGTATTAAAACATGGGTGATGCGCAAGATAATATTAAAAAAAACTAATGATAACAAAATAAAAATTATATATTGATATTTTTATGAAATTATATTTAAACTAATTTAAAATTGATTAACATATATTATGAATCAAAACAACTGATATATACCACAATTTAATGAAAAATATATCTAATAATATCTCAAATTAAATTATAAAAAATTTCTTTATATACTACATTTATAAATAGTTTTATTTGTAAATTATTCATTATAATTATAAATTAAAATCTTTAATCTCTTTCTACTTGTCCCCGTTGAAAGAGCAATATAAAATTATTAATATCTAAACACGACTTTTTAAAAATAATTCTACGTGAGATAATGATATATGTTGACTTTTATTAATGATCAACAAAAGACTGTAATTAAAAATTATTTTCCCTAAAAGTGTTCATCTCAAAGAAATAAATTGAGTTCATCTTATATATGAATACCTTTTAAATTAGCTTCATATTCTTTATCAGCTTTAAAAATTGGTAGTGGAGCAACAAATTGTTGACTTAGCAAAGATCAAGGGAGTTTGATTCTCCATCTGCACCAAAATAAGAATAGAATCAGTATAGAATAATATGTATAAATAAAGGGCCAATACTTATCATATATTATGACATTGTAATAGTATAATAATGCTTGATGTAAATTCATAATTGAAAAAAAAACCCTTTTTTTTATACGAATTGTAACATGGTATCAGAGCAGATTCCATGATCCTGGGATCAATGGTCTGAAATTTTTTGCTCATCACTTACCAAACCTACCTCTTTCCCTTTGATACAAGACCAACAGAATGATAGGAACAGAAGATCTATCATTGCAAATTGCAAATTTGCTCAAAAATAATACAAAAGGACAACCAATTCAGTCCAATTCCGACAATCTGAATCTGGGACTAAAATTAGATGGGGATAATTATCCCTTATGGGCCAGACTAATGCGGGTTGCCATTGGAGGTAGAGGCAGAACACAGCACATTAGTGGGAAACTAAAACCACCAGAAGAATCAGATGCAGATTTTGCAATGTGGGAACAAGCAGATTTAATGGTTTTTTCGTGGCTCATACAGAATATTGAGCTAAGGCTAGTTAACAGGGTAGCAGAATACCCTACTGCAAAGGCACTATGGGATGGATTGGCAATAACTTATGGGAGTGGGACAGACTCCCTCCAGATTTACGATCTGCATATGAAAGCAAATAAACAAGTGCAAGGATCCCAATCTTTGGAGGAATACTGGAATATATTGCAAGCTATTTGGATGAACATAGACAGAAAACAACCAAATCCAATGAACTGCTGCACAGAAGGAACAACGAGATATAACAAAATCATCCAGGAACACAAATTATATCAATTTCTATCAGGATTGGACGAAAAATATGATAGCATTCGCAGAGACATCTTAAAGCAAGATACTCTACCCTCAGTCGAATCAGCGTACTCAACGGTACGAAGGGAGGCCGCCAGGCTCCAGATCATGAAACAGGCAACCAACCCTGACACCGACTTGTCATCATCGGACATTGGTTCTGGGTTAGTAGTAAAAGGACCAGGAAAACCCAGATTAGAATCGGGACAGAACACAGGACAGAAGCGCTCAGATCATCGATCATCACAGCGCGAGAATAAGTCTCATCTGGTTTGCAGTCACTATGGGATGAGGAAACATACTAGAGAGACCTGCTTTAAGCTCGTTGGCTTCCCTGAATGGTGGGACGACAATCACAGAACCCAGACCCTCAACCTTCAAGGAACCGGCAAGACCGCCATCAGTATTGGCAACGCTGAGGCTACCGAAAACACTGATGGTAATCATGGGAGCCATGGCCGACGAGGAGATCATGGAGGAATAGCTACAGGAGTGGCAGCAATGGCCAAGGAGGCAGACGGCAACCCTAAGACAGGTGATAGGGTTTACAAAAGAAAAGAGGAGAATGGAAATGGGTTAAGAACATCATGGCCCGAAATAAAAGAGTCCAAAGCCCAAGCCCAATATAATCCTAACCAAGCTCAGTATCCTGGCCCAATTTCTAAAGCCCATCACACAACCCAAACCTCGAAAAAAATGTCGAATTGGATATTTGATTGTGGAGCAACCGATACTATGACCCATGATCCATTAGACATAATCGAACCTAAAAATCCCCACAAAACCCATATCCAGTCTGCCAATGGGGAATTATCCGAAGTAAAAGGAGCTGGCACTGTTTCCATTTCTCCAACTTTAAAATTATCCAAATGTCTTTATGTGCCTTCGTTGTCCTGTAAATTACTTTCAATTAGCCAAGTCACTAAGGAATTAAACTGTGTGGTTCTTATGTTTTCCAAATTTTGCCTTTTGCAGGACATTCATACGGGGGTGATCATTGGGCGTGGTACTGAATGCGGAGGTCTTTACCATGTTGATGAGGTGACTTAACACGGAACTGCTATGCTGGCTCATGGGACACCTGACAAACAAATATGGCTTTGGCACAGGCGATTAGGTCACCCTTCACTTAGTTACCTTAAAATTCTTTTTCCTGCTTTATTTAAGAATAATGATGTGACATTTTCTTGTGAGACATGTATTCTTGCTAAAAATCATAGAACTTCTTTCATGTCCACTAATACTTTATTTTCTTTAGTACATTCTGATGTGTGGGGTCCAACACCAAATTCTAGTAGTCCATTTCAATATTTTGTATTATTTATTAATGATTGTTCTCGAATGACCTGGGTATATTTTCTAAAACAAAAATCTGAAGTTCCTGAAAAATTTTTTGCCTTCTACAATATGATCTTTACACAGTACAATAAAAGAATTCAAATTTTACGGTCTGATAATGGGGAAGGGGGAATTTGTTAACCATACCATGAAACAGTTTTTTTATCGATAATGGTATTATTCATCAAACCACTTGTCCCAATACATCCCAACAAAATGGCGTTGCTGAACGCAAAAATCGTTTTCTCCTTGAAATGACTTAATCACTGATGTTTGAATCTCAAGTCCCTAAATTCTTCTGGCCTGAAGCTGTTGCCACTTCAGTCTATCTATCCAACAGACTTCCCACAAAAATTCTCAACCACCAAACCCCCTCTTCAGTTTTTGGCTACACAAATAGACATACCACAAACCTTAACTCTTCCACCTCGAATCTTTGACTGTTCTGTTTATGTTCATATTCCGAAACATGAACGAACTAAATTTGATCTGTGTGCCCGAAAATGTGTTTTTGTGGGATATGGAGTTAACCAAAAGGGTTATAGATGTTATCATCCTAAGACTCGTCGAGTTCATATCACTATGGATTGTGATTTTTTGGAGACTGAATTCTATTATAACAACCAACCTAGTCGTCAGGGGGAGATACAGAATGACTCACTAGCTTGGTTAGATAGCCTAATTGTTACAGAAGGAGTCCCAACAGAGCCAGGTCACAGAACCACTGAGCTACCTTGCGACGAGGAACAGATCAACGAACCAAGTACACCGTCAAGTGATAGCCCCTCTATGGAAGTTCTACAAGAGGTAAGTCCTTTTAGATCTCCTCCCATAATTGTTGATAATCATGAAACTCAGTTGCCTGAAACAGAGGAAATAGGAGGATATGTTCTTCCACCAAGGACCACCCGGGGAGTACCACCAAGAATATATTCATCAGATCATGTGTCTCGATCTTCAAGATATCCAGTGAGTAATGCTGTAAAGGGGAGTGTTTCTGGAGCAGCAAAATTTTTTGCCACTACACTTTATTCAGAACACCTGCCGAGGACTGTAGAAGAGGCGAGACAAAAGAATGAGGGGTGGCAGGCGATGAATGTTGAAATGGACGCTCTTGAACGAAATGGAACATGGGAAAAATGTATACTTCCGAAAGGTAAACGCCTGGTTGACTGTAAATGGGTATTTACTATCAAGCACAAAGCCGATGGGACGATAGAACGGTACAAGGCTAGACTTGTTGCCAAAGGATATACACAAACCTATGGCATTGATTATTCAGAAACCTTATCTCCTGTTGCCAAAATTGACATAATCCGGGTTCTATTCTCAATTGCGAAAAATCAAGATTGGCCACTACATCAATTTGATGTGAAGAATGCTTTCCTTCATGGAGATTTGCATGAGGAAGTATATATGGAAGCACCACCAGGTTTTCGGGATAATTTTCGGAAAAATGAAGTGTGTAGATTAAAAAAAGCGTTGTATGGTTTAAAGCAATCTCCTCGAGCATGGTTTGGAAGATTCACTGTGGCAATGAAGAAATATGTTTATAGACAAAGCAATGCAGATCATACTTTATTTCTGAAAAAAAGGGGTAACCTTATTACTTGTTTGATCATATGTGTGGATGACATGATTATAACTGGAAGTGACTCCGAGGAAATTGAAAAATTGAAAAAGGGTCTGTTCTCCGAATTTGAGATGAAGGATTTAGGGGGTTAAAGTATTTCCTGGGAATTGAGGTGCTAAGATCAAAAAGGGGTATCTTTATATCCCAACGAAAATACATTCTCGATCTTCTAGCAGAAACTGGCATGATTGATTGCAAACCAGCAGAAACTCCTATAATGGTTAACCACGGACTTCAAATCACAGAAGGAGTGGATTCGGCAGACAAGGAAAGATATCAAAAACTTGTTGGGAAATTAATCTATCTGGCACACACAAGACCAGACATTGCATACGCTGTTAGTGTTGTGAGTCAGTTCATGTATCAACCACAGGTAGATCATATGGAAACTGTGATGAGAATTATTCGATACCTCAAGGGAACTCCAGAAAAGGGGATTGTGTTTAAAAGAATGGACATTTAGATGTTGAAGTCTATACAGATGCAGACTGGGCTGGTAACCCAAATGACAGAAGATCCACTTCAGGGTATTTTACCCTAGTTGGAGGCAATCTTGTGACATGGAGGAGTAAGAAGTAGAAGGTTGTAGCCTTATCTAGTGCGGAGGCTGAGTTTTGAGGTATAGCAAAGGGGCTAGTTGAAATTTTGTGGATAAGGAAGTTAATGACTGAGATTGGGTTCGTACCACGACTTCCATGTAAAATAAAGTGTGACAATAAAGCAGCTATAAGCATCTCCGAAAATCCTGTGCAACATGATAGAACCAAGCATGTGGAGATAGATCGACACTTTATTAAAGAAAAGATTGAAGAAGGTATAATAGAATTGCCATTTATCCGATCAGAGGACTAGTTGGCAAATATTTTAACCAATACAGTTAATGGAAGAATATTAAGTTCTATTCTTGACAAGTTGGGTATTGGAGATCCCACTACTCAACTTGAGGGGGGAGTGTTGACTTAGCAAAGATCAAGGGAGCTTGATTCTCCATCTGCACCAAAATAGGAATAGAATCAGTATAGAATAATGTGTATAAATAAAGGGTCAATACTTACCATATATTATGACATTGTAATAGTATAATAATGCTTGATGTAAATTCATAATTGAAAAAAAAAACCCTTTTTTTTATACAAATTGTAACACAAATATGAAGAATTTAAAATAGTAAGAATAATATCTTATATAGTAACTTTTGTAA
Organism: Garcia nutans; assembly: GCA_947685225.1. NCBI lineage: Eukaryota > Viridiplantae > Streptophyta > Magnoliopsida > Malpighiales > Euphorbiaceae > Garcia > Garcia nutans. Next base: position 10,145,857 of record CANTUV010000025.1, read on the forward strand.
TGATAGGCAAAAACTGAAAAGAAAAATAGAAAGAAAAAGAATACATTGTCTGAGTTATCATATTTTGGAACCTAACATAATTACATTACACACACTTTTAAATTTTATTTCATTTTTATTTTCTTTATCTTATTAATGAAATCAATATGTGAAGTAACGAATTTCTATGATTCCTCAAGTAAAATAGTTTTGCTTTATGCATAAAAAAATTTCTAGTAAACATAGTTTCGGCAGAGAATATTTTAGTCTAAAAATATTTTTTACTATACTAACACCACAATTAATATAAGTCTCGAGGAATGAATAACTCTATTATTGTAATTTTGAAAATACAATCCTTAAAAAATAAATAGTCGCATTGTTATATTTTGAAAATAAGCCTAGAGGAATGAACACTAGGCATATCTTAATATACATATTTTTAAAAATATTTATTCTTATTATATCAATTTAATCTAAATTTTAATATATTAATTTTTTCTTGTACTACTTTTATATTTCTTTTTACTATATATTATTTTAAGATTTATAATTTTTTATCTAAAAAAATTAACAAAAAATAAATTTTTGTACATTCTTTTATGTTCAAATTACTAATTTTAATTAATTTTCAAAATTTGCTTTTTAATTAAAATAATAAAATTAAAAATTATGTTTAATTTTTCATCTTTATCAATGAATTCTCAAATCATGGCGCATTTAAGTATGAAAATTTTTAATAAATGAATTCGCTCATTTTTTTCTAATATTTAAGTGTGAAAATTTTTAATAAAATGAGTATTTATATATAAAATTATTTTTTATATACTAATTCTATTAATATATAATTTATTTTTTATTTAAAATAATATAAAGTATATAAATCATGGCGTATTGCTACGTTATTTACTTCTATCATTCTAAAAAGTACATGAAAATTTAATATTGAGTAGGATTTTAGACACAGATAAAATTAAGAAGTTTTGCATAATTTTAAAATCAAATATTTATACTTATAGATTAATATTTTAAATTTTCTTAATGATAGTATATTAAATAAATTTTCTTAATAATCATATATTAACTTTATTATTTGCATTATAAGATAGATATTTAATTATTATTTTTATAGCAATAAATTTATAATATTGAGATGCAGGATGTGAATCTTTAAATCCTTTGGAGCGGAAAACTAATCAATTGCAAAATAATTTCATTAGTAATTTATATTTTATGTAATTTTTAATAATTTATAATCATTAGTTATTTTAAATAAATATAAGAGAATTTTACTATTTATTTATATTAATTTGTATAAAAAGGTTAATTCAATTTTAATTCTATTCAATTTTTTAACGGAAGTTTTGTAAAACAAAATGTATAAAAAAAATATTAGAAATTATTTTATTTAATAGAAAAATAATAAATAAATAAAATGAAGTAGATATTATACAATTAAGTAGATATTTATGTAAAACAAAATCTATAAAAAATTATTAGAAATTATCTAGAAACTATTAGAAGGTTATTTCAGATATTTTATATATTTATCATTTGAATTTTGTAATTGTTATTACAATAATAATATTAAAACACACCAAATGTTAATTTATTTTTCTTATATTTGGCTTAATTTTAAGATGGTTACTGTCATTATATACAGGGCCGTCTTAAATATTTAAGGGGCCTTGTTCTTAGAGAAAAACAGAATAAATTAGGCCCTATTCCTAAAAAAAAAAAATTGTAAAACCTACTATTAAAACCTACTAATAGTAGGCATAAAACCTACTATTAAAAAAAAGAAAAAAAAATTGGGGCCCTGTGCAAGCTGGGGGCCCTGTGCAGTAGCCCACTTTGCACAGGACCTTTACCGGCCCTGATTATATATATGCATATAGATTATTAATAATACTAATGTCGATGGATTAAAATATAATAGATATTAAAAACATGATTTATTAATATATGATAAATCAAATTTTACATTGTATAATTTATAAAAATATTTAAAATTATAATTTTCATAATTTTTTTTAAAAATTTTAAATTATAATTTATTAAAATAATAAAAAAATATTAAAAACAAAAATGTATTTGGGCAATTGAACTGAACGTCAAAAAAATTAATAATGATAAGTAAATACTCAGAGGAAACAATCGGCATGACAGTGTTACAGGTCAGCTAGAATGGATTGGATGGTGACTCAGAAATGTGAATTGTCGACATCTGTCCAACCGATCATGCGGGCTGATTTATTGACCAAAAAAAATGCGGGCTGATTTGAAAGAGGCGGCGGTAGAGATGGTGGACCACTGTAAATGCCACGTCAGATTTTTATTCTTTTCTTTCATGCAAATCATACACCACTTTAATTCTCATTTTGATTGATGGACACATCAAAACACCCATGACCCATCCCATCAGCTCTGGCCAAACTTTGTTAATTATGTTATATTATACTATTACATTAATAATATATTATAATATTATTTCTTTATTTAAATTTACTTTTTATAAACATCCTTTTCCTTGCCTGCTTAACATGGAATGTTTTTTACATTTTAGATATATATATATATATATATACACTTTTTGTGTTTGTTTCCAATTTTTATTATGGTTGTAAGTAACATGCCATTGTTGATTTCAATTTTGAGCAAAAGACTAGAAGGGTTGTACAAAATAAGTTCACCTACAACCATCTCATATTTTTTTCACATTATTATACTTATATATGTTATAATTGAAATATATACAAGCTAATATGTATATTTTATTTATTTCAATAAGTTCATATAAAATTTGATTCATATTTTTCATGTTAATATTTAAATAATTAAATTACATAGTCGAAGTTTTCGTTTTCACAAAGTCTTTCTATCTGACTATTCTAAAGTTTTTAGAATGTGTCGATTGCATCTTCCTTATTGAATCTTAGACCTTCGTCTCGTCCTAGCTGCAAGGGTATGTTGATTTTGAAGGTTTGTGCTAATTTTGGTCCGGCATAGCTCATAAGTTGGAGGGGCTATGAAAAAAGTTCTCATTATACACATAATGAAGAGAAGAAGGTGGAGTTTAAAGAGGAGAGAACGATGGAAGGATCTAAGAGATTTAAATTCTGTTTGGTTGGGTGTATGATCTCCAACAAACCTATCAATCTGAAAGTTATTTTCAATGCGTTTAATAGTGTATGGAGACTAAATAAGGGCATCTCCTTGAGTGATGTGAGGAATGACTATTTTTATGTCAATTTTAATTGCTGAATGAATTGATATAGTGAGTTCCTTTTTTATGTTAGAAAGTTGTAGAACGGGGTATACAATTACAATAGAAATAGAAATGAGAAATAAAATAAAAATAATAAACTCTGAAATTTTAAGTGAAAAAATCTCCAAATTAATTGGAGCAAAACACCATGGGCAAATTGTAAAAGGATTTTAGCAAAAAGATTACAATAATTTCTTTCTAAAATAAGGAGAATACAATTGACAATACTCTCTCTTATAATAGGAGAACTTAAAAACTCTCTCTCTAATAAAAGGAAAGACAATATTTAGGAGAAATCTCACTTTTTTCTCTCTAAAACTCTATAATAATTTTTTTGGAATGAATTTCAAGTGAAAGCCAAATGATTTATATAGGCTTCAAAAAATGGGTTGGTAGAATTTTGTAAATGGTTAGGTACCTCTTTTACCTAAGTTAGACACCTCCATTTTTGACCTCCTTTACCTAAATTAGGCACCTCTATTTTTTACCAAGAATTACCTAAATTAGGCACTTCCATTTTTTACTCTACAAAAGTAATTTTATTACCACATATCTCTCACTTAAAGTTACTTTTATAATCCTTATATCCTTTCTACACTTGCCATCACCATGCTGCTTACGTATCCGCTAAGCCTAATGAGGATCGACATCAGATAAAATTTTCATTATTAATTGGCTTTGTTAACATATATGCTAGGTTATCTTTTGTATGAATTTTTTGTATATCCACACTTTCTTCTTCCACCTTCTCACGAACGAAGTGATATTGAACCCATATGTGTTTTGTCTTCGAATGAAATGTTGGATTCTTTGTCAAATATAAAGCACTCTGACTGTCACAAAATAGAACAATCTTCTCTTATATGTATCCGAGCTCCTCCAGTAGCATTTACAACCATATTGCCTCTTTACTAGCTTGGGTAGCTACAACATATTCTGCCTCCGTTGTAGAAGTAGCCACAATAGATTGCAATTTTGAAACCCAGCTTATAGCTCCTCCAGCAAGAGTAAACACATAACATGAGGTGGACTTGCTCTTGTCAAGATCACCTACATAATCTGAATCAACATAGTCTTTCACAGTAAAGTCTGATTCTCCATAACATAATGCAACATTTGAGGTACCCTTGACATATCTTAGTATACTCTTAACAATACTCCAATGCTCTTTACCAGGATTCACCATGTATGGACTAACCACTCCCACTGCTTATGCAATGTCTGGTCTTGTACAAATCATAGCAAACATTAAGCTGCCCACTGCCGATGCATACGATACTCGAGACATTTCTATCATCTCTGCTTCATTGCTATGACTCATACTTGAGGATAACTTGAAATTAATAGGAAGGGGGATAGAAATTGACTTACAATCTTGCATGTTGAAGCGCCGCAAGATTTTCTTCAAATAATTTTTCTGAGAAAACCATATCTTTCTATTACTTCTGTCTCGATAAATTTACATCTTTAGAATCTTGTTTGCTGGTCCTAAGTCCTTCATTTCAAACTCCCTAGTCAACTGTGCCTTTAAGTCTGCAATACGATCTTTGTTGGGGCCTGCTACCAACATGTCGTCAACATATAACAACAGAATAATAAAATTACCATCACCAAATCTCTTGTAGTAAACACAAGGATCTGAACTATGTTTGTTGTATCCAAGGCTCATGATAAAGGAATCAAATCTCTTATACCAACATCTTGGCGCCTGTTTGAGACCGTATAGAGATTTGTTCAACCTGCAAACCAAGTTCTCTTTTTCTTTTTCTTCAAAACCTTTTGGTTGAAGCATGTAGATCTCTTCTTTAAGTTCTCCATGAAGAAATACAGTTTTCACATCCAATTGCTCTAAATATTAGTCAAATGTAGCACACATTGCCAGGACTACTCGAACTGTTGTGAGTCGAACAATAGGAGAGAATATTTCATTGAAGTCTACACCTTCCTTCTGAGCAAATCCTTTAACCACAAATCTAGTACGATACCGCTCCACTTGGTTGTTGCCATCTCGTTTGATCTTGTAAACCCATTTGTTCCCGATGGCCTTTCTTCCTTGTGGTAATGAAATAAGATCCCATGTTTTATTTTTATGAAGAACTTCAATTTCTTCTTGCATTGCTGTCATCCACAAAGAAGCTTCTTGGCCATTTATAACCTCGTAGAAATTTGATGGCTCTCCATCCTCTGTTAATAAACAATATGCAATATTTTCCTCCATGATGTACTCTGAGTGCCAAGCTGATTCTCTTCTCTCCCAAGTTGTCCGTCGAACTTGTGAAATTGCAAACTCAGCTTGTTCTTATTCTTCATATTCTGATGATATATCAGAAGTATTTGAAACTTATTGTTCTTGTTTTTCTTCAACTTGAACTATAGTAGTCTCTGATTTTTCTTTTGAAGTACTATCATTATTTTTTTTCTTGAACCTTATCTTCTACAAATACAACATCCCTACTGATTAGCACATTGTGGGAAGTGGGATCCCACAGGCGATATCCCTTGATTCAATCAGCATACCCTAAGAAAATATATTTCTTGAATTTTGGATCCAACTTTGATCTTTCTTGGGTGTTGTACATAGCACAAACAGGACTTCCGAATGTATGTAAGTGAGAATAATCAGCTGGCTTACCAATCCACATCTCCATTGGTGTTTTCAGACCAATTGCAGTTGATGGTGATCGATTGATCACGTAACAGGCAGTCTTAACTGCTTCTGCCTAAAATGACTTAGGCAACCTTGCAGTTTTCAACATTGCTCTTGTCCGTTCTAACAAGGTTCTGTTTATTCGTTCTGTTACTCCATTTTGTTGTGGAGTATATGCCACTATGAACTGCCTTTTGATACCTTCTTGTTGACAAAAGCTATCAAATTCACCACCAGTATATTCCCCTCCATTATCTGTCCTTAAACACTTGATCTTCTTTTCAGTTTCAAGCTCAATCCGCGCTTTGAATATTTTGAAAGTTGAAAATGCATCTGTCTTATTTTTTATTAGATACACCCAACATCTCCTGAAGTAATCGTCAATAAAAGACAAAATATTTTGCTCCTCCTAGGGATAGAACCGATGCTTACCAAACATCAAAATGGATTAGTTCTAAGATAGCTTTGCTTCTAGCAGAGGAACTGCTGAATTTTAATCTGTGCTGCTTACTGTTCACACAATGCTCACAAAAGGTTACTGAAACCTTTTTGAGCCCTAGAAGCAGTTTTTGTTCAGCAAGAATCTTCAATCCTCATTCTGACATGTGGCCAAGCTTTCGATGCCACATCATTGTTAATTTTTCTGCTGAACTTGCTAATGCAGTGGATGCTTCTCCTTCTTGTTGTGTTTCTCCTTTAAGCATGTACAAATTTGCAGCTATCTTTTTCACTTTCATTATTACAAAAGCGCCTTTAACTATTTTTATGATCCCATCTTGAATATGAGTTTTACACCCATTATTATCTAATTGTCCTAAAGACAATAGATTGTTCTTCAAACCTTTGACATGTCATACCTCCTGGATGGTGCAAATTGTACCATCATGCATTTTTAATTTGATGGTACCAATACCAGCAATCTCCAAGGCATGATCATTTTTCATGAACATAGATCCTTCGGAGATAGGTTCATATTGATGGAACCATTCTCTTCGAGGAGTCATATGCCATGTTGCTCCTGAATCCATAAGTCATACATCAGTGAATCTTCTTCTGCCTTCATTTACTGTTGTTGCCTCGCTGTATAAAATTTCACCATCATCTGAGGTGCTTGCTGCACAACCCTGACCATTTGACGACTTAGGACCTTTCCTTTGGCTTCTCCATTCTTCTTGAGATATCAACACTCCCTTTTGTAGTGCCATTTCTTGCCACAATGATGACACTTGACATTCTTCTTACTTTTGAATTTTGATCTACTCTGATTTTGACTCCCACTGGGGCCACGTTCTGTTAATCTTCCTCTTATTACTGTCAAAGCTTCAGCTTGCTGTGAGCATCCTTGTCTATCTTCTTTGATTTTACGCCGACTTTCTTCTTCAAGAACCGCAGCTGCAATATCATCAAAGATTAGAACTTCATTGTTGTTTGGTTAAGTTGATGATGAGTTGATCATACGAATTAGGTAGACCTTGAAGTAGAATTTCAGCATGTTCACCTGTCTCTATATTATGCTCCATTGCTGTGAGCTGTGAAAATAAAGTGTTGAGAGTGTTGATGTGGTCTGTCACCATAGTTGACTCCATCATCCCAAGGGTGTAAAGTTTTCTCCTTAAGAAAATTTTATTGTGCAGTGATTTGACCTCGTACAATTTTGTCAAAGTATCTCATATCTCTTTTATTGTCTTTTTCTTTGTCACACTTGATAATACTCCATTGGCTAGTGCTAGGTGCAGATTAGCAATAACATTGCCATCCATCTCATTCCACTTCCCATCGTTAGTGATTTCAGCAGGCCTATCTCCAATTGCCACCAAGCAGTTATCTTTTCTCAAAATTGCTTTTATTCTCATTTTTCACAATGAGAAATTACTCTCATTGAACTTCTGTATTTCATATTTTGTTGTCATTATTGAATATACTTCTTTTCCACTAACTTGATTTGACTATAGTACCAAAAAATAAATAGGTTATAAACCTGGTGCTCTGATACTAATGCTAAGAAGTTGTAGAGCGGGATATACAATTACAACTGAAGTAGAAATGAGAAACAAAATGAAAATAATAAACTCTAAAGTTTTAAATCTCCAAATTAATTGGAGCAAAAAACCACGGGCAAATTGTAGAAGAATTTTATTATAGCAAAATGATTACAACAATTTCTTTCTAAAATAAGGAGAGTACAATTGGCAATACTCTCTCTTATAATAGGAGAAATTAAAAACTCTCTCTCTAATAAAAGAAAAGACAATATTTAGGAGAAATCTCACTTTTCTCTCTAAAACTCTCTAATAATTTTTTTGGAATGAATTTCAAGTAAAAGCTAAATGGTTTATATAGACTTCAAAAAATGGGTTGGTAAAATTTTGTAAATGGTTAGGCACATCTTTTATCTAAGTTAGACACATTTATTTTTGACCTCCTTTATCTAAGTTAGACATCTCCATTTTTGACCAAGAATTACCTAGGTTAGACACCTCTATTTTTAACTCTATAAAAGTAATTTTATTACCACATTTTATACAGCAAGAACTAACAATTAACTACTCTAGAATCTCTAACTAATTGCTTAATAGAACCTGCAACCTGCTTAGCAGAATTGCTAGTGGCTAACTAACCTACTTGATAGAAGCACCCGTTTCATAACAAACTCAATGACTTATTATTCAATGCAGCTCATTCTCACAGTAACAGTTGTCTATGCACTCTATTAATGGAGGATGTCCCTGTACATCTCTATCCTATTGCTGCTAAGGATTGTACTGCTTTGGATTAAGTCTAGCAATGATATTAATTCTTTTCATAAAAAAATATGTAAATAATTAAAAGATAATATTTAAATTTCTTCCGAAAACAGTGTGATAAAATTTAAATGACTAATTAATGTTATTTTTTTAAAAAAAATATTTGATGAGATCGTATTACGGCTTTCATTATTAAAGTAATTTCACCTTATGTTTAAATTAAGAAATTAATGTTATATTATATATAATAAAACTTTAAAATTCTAATTAATTTCATTGTTTTTGAGTAAATATCTTAAATATAATATGTGTATGTCTATATATATATATATAGTTGTTTTAGAACCTCTAAAATGGATATCAATTCAATTATTTGGTTTAAAAAAAAGAGTTAGATTAGTAGCCATATTAATACTAACGATAATTACCATGTGAAATAAACATGGTAATGCAATTGTCAGGAATTCTTGTCCTAATTATAATTATAGTGAAGTTGAATTGATGGTGTGGCACAGTTAATTAAGCGAAAATAATTGATATATAAAAATGAAAAAAAGTATAAAAATAAAAATAAAAATAGGCAAGCAAATGAAAAATAGAGAACATAATGAGGTGGATAATAATAAAAGTATGAAAAGTTACCTACGTCACCGACTGCACGGAAAACCAAAAGAAAGATGATATCTTTGCTGAAAATGGCCTCCATTATTATTTTTAGCCTTTTTCCAGTATATAAAAGCTACAAACAATTAGGGTAATTAATTACAAATAAAACCTAAAAATCTAAAAAAGCTTAATTAATTAAAAAAATTCAGTTCTATACTCTTATATATACATATATATATATATTGTGATAGTATATAGAAAATAATCTAAAATTGATGAAAAGCAATAAAAATTGATTTTATGTGAGATGTTTCTAAGAAACTATCTTTAGAATAGTAATTTCTCTGCTAAGAGCAAATAGTTTATGCAAATTTTATTTTAAGAATACAATGTCAAAATAAGAAATTAAAATGGTACTTTTTAAAAAAAATTTCTACCACAAAAACTCAACTCAAAATGATGAAACAGAAAGTTTGGAATGTATATTTTGTTTGATGTATTCTAGGAGAAGAAGAATGAATGAGAGGCAGAAGAAGAATTTCCACTTAAATTAGAAAAATTGACGATTTATATATAACTTTTACTAGTTATTAGTCAAGAGTTTTTGACTTGCAATTCAAATTTATTTATCATGATTAGCAACTTTTCAACTTGTAATTATTCAAATTTAAGTTAAATTTTAATAAATTTAAGTTATCCTTTATTGTCTCTACTAATTAAATGTTTCGTAACAGATAATTTCACACATAACTATAAATAAAGGAGTAAATTAGTAATATATAATAATAATAATATTATTATTTTATAATGAAGACTATTTAATAAATTTCATAATTCTTGTGTATTTACTTCAATGATAGATATAAAAAAATTGAGTAATAGTTTTAATCTATATATCATTATTAGAGAAAATGTTGTGTAGTTAAAGTGTTAAAATTTATTAATTTAAAAAATTGAAGTACAGAGGTGATTTAAAAATTTTCATTAAAAAAAGTAATATAATTTTAAATTCTCAAGAGGTACTATGTAGAAAATTTTATATTTTTTTTATGATTATTAATTTTTTTAAAAAATAAAATTATTAATTTTAAAAATCAAATATCAGAATATATATAAGTTTCAGGGACTATTTAATGATTAACCCAAAGTAAAAAAACTTATGTACTACGGAGTATGGACTAATTTGACATAGCCGAAATCCTTACTTTTACCAAAAACAAAAATCTAAAATTATCACTTTATAGAATTAAAAAAATAATTAATTAATTTAATTATATTATTATTATTATTGAATTAATCAATAAAGTAATAGTATATTAATTTTAATAATAATTAATTAATTAAAAATATTTTAATTCATTCAAAATAATTTTATATAATATTTAAAAAATTTAATAATTTTTTTAATAAATATATATGAGTTAAAAATGAAAATTTTCATTGAACAATGTATTTATTAAAAACAAATCCTAAGTGGTATTAATTGCTATGTCAACTTGTAATTTTCTACCTAAAATAAGGATAAACTTTTACGATTTTAAGAAAATAATTATTTTTTTATAATTACTTTCTCCCTCTTAGTCTTGAATCAATATATATATATATATATATATTAAATTACAGTTTATTTATTATTTTAATAAGTTAACCAATATTTATATTTAAAATTATTCATTAAAAATATTATATTTTATGTCAAAATAGAAATACAAAAAACAAATTGCATGTTTTTAATTAAAATGGCTACTATAAAAATTATATGTTTGTATTTAAAATAATTATTTTTTAATTTTTGTAAAATAAATACATTTATTAATTAATTTCATATAGAGGATTATGGATAATATAATTACTTTTTTTTATTTTACTGAAATTTTTACTTTTTAAAAATCTCAATATAATTATTATTTTATAAAAATTTAATTATTTTTTTTCTAATTATACTCTTGTTATTAATAAATTAATTAATAAAGCGAGAATATAATAGTAATCTTTCAGAATAATTTTTCAAATTGGAAAAATAATAATTATTTTAATATATGAGCTAAAAATCACAATTTGTGTGACAAAAATAAAAATTAATACTTCATCCGTTCTACAAAAATAGACTTACTTTTTATTTCACAAAAATTAATAAATATTAATTATTTGTATTAAAAATATAAATTTATATATATTTTTCTATTATATCTCTACTTTAATATGTGATACACTCTCCATACTAAAATGATAGAGACACTTCTCAACTTACATATATTAAAAAAAATTAGGTTATTTAGTTAATGAACAAAATTTTTCTTATAATCTATCCATTTTATCCTCCATTTATATTAAATGGCCATTGATTATTGTAAAAATTAAAAGTTAAAATAGCTATTGATTAAGTTAAAGTAATTGTAATTTAGAAAATATAAATAATTAAATATAATATTATTGATTACAAAATATTTAAATAGAGGTATAATGATTAATTTATAATATAAATATAATATAAATAAAATAATAAGACTATATTTTAATATAGGTGAAAAAATATCGCTATCATTTTGGAATGGAAGAAATATATTTAATAAGTAATACTATTAAATAAGAGTATTATAAAAAATTTATATGATAATTAATTTATAATATTAAAAAAAATAAAATGGATATATTTTTATGAGACCGCGCAAGTATTTTTTTGGTTCACGGCAACATTAATTATTAATTACTATGAATTAATCGCCAATTGCTTTTGGAATTCAGTGAAGATGAGGTGTCAAATTCCAGAATAATTATATGCTACAACCGTTGTAGCAATAAATGCCTACAACGGACCAATGTGATTCTTACACGTAGATTAAATGATTCATTTTATTGGTCCGTTGTAGGCATTTAATCTACGTGTAAGAATCTCATTGGTCCGTTGTAGGCATTTATTGCTACAACGGTTGTAGCATATAATTATTCCAAATTCCATGATTCCTCTTTCTTCGTCTCTCCCACTTAAATTTTACTGGTCCCTATACCCCCCCCTCTCTCTCTCTATATAAGCCACTCTCCTTCATCTTTCTCTTCACCAATTACTCCAAGCTCCCTCTTCTCTCTCTATCTCTCTCTACTATATTTTCTAACAATTCTATTTGTTTGCTTCTCAATTTTATTTCTTTCTTGGATTCCAATGGCTACTGCTGAGGTAATTCGTTATTAGTACTTTCCTTGTTAAGATTTTCCCTTGGAGGTTATTGGCTTATCATTCAATTTTTTCACTTGATTTTTTGCATTAATATCTGATTATCAATAATTCTCTAGCTTTAAAAAATAATAATAAAGAACTTGATTTGATACCTATCGATTTTCTTGCAACAAATCTTCCCATTTTCAAAATTTGTTCTTTATATTTAAATTCATTGTTTTTATATTTGATATACTAATTATTCTTTGCTACAAGATTACATAACTTTTTTAGCAAATAAAATTAAAAATATTAAAATTGATTTTAAAAGAATTTAAAATAATAAAATATTAAAAAAAAATTTCATATGTAATTTTCTTTTTCAGGTAGTATCAGCACAAACTGCACTTCCCGGAGAGGAAAAGGTTGAAGAAGTAGTGAAGGCTCCAGAAACAGTAGTTACTGAAGAAGAAAAACCAAAGGAAGAAGAGCCACCAGTTGCACAAGAACCTGAGGCTCCAGCTGAAGAAGAAGCAGTAGAGACAAAAGTGGTAGTAGTAGAAGATGACACTAAGGTTGTAACAGAAGAGACACCAGTAGAAGAAAAGACTGAAGAGGAGAATATTCCTAAAGAAACACCAATAGAGACGACACCAGCAGTTGAGGAGGAGACTAAAGAGGAAGAATCTCCGAAGGAAGAGTCACCAGCAACTACAGAGACTGTAATTGAGGATACAAAGAAATCGGAACCAGAACAAGAACCAGCTGAAGCTGCAGTTGAAGCAGCTCCTAAGCAAGAAGAAAAAGTTGAAGAAGCAAAAGTTGCTGTTGAGGAGAAGACTGAGTAATGCGGTTTTGTTGAAAGTTTGTGTTGTGGTTACTATGCATATGGCATGTTTTAATTTCTATTTGAATGTTTCTAATAATTTAGCTTTTAGCTTTGTGAGGTTTAATAAGAGAAGATTTTAAGAAGTTATTATGTTAATTATTAAGGTTAGTAGTGGGGTTTCGGGGTTATTGGAGATTAATTAATGTCCCACTTTGGATAATTGGACCAATGTGAACTCACACATGGCTGACATTCATTGACATAACCAACATGGAAATGTTTTTGGGTTGGTTCATGTCAAGGGGTTTGCATTTATATGTTGGTTTCCAAATTCCAATCATGTCCATGAGTTTATATCTTATGGTTTAGATGCTTATAGTAGTAGTAGTAGTAGTAGTAGTAGTAGTAATAATAATAATAATAATAATAATAATAAATAATTTTAGTATATGATGGTACTTTTGCTTTTATAATTGTTGTCCATAATATTCAACTTTTACTCTTGTTTTCTTATATAAATACTTATATATTTTGATCTTATATATATTGACTATATCACTACAATCCTGATTTTATTACCCATAAGAGTTTTTTCTTTTTAAATAAAAATAAAAATAAAAAATTCATTGAAAATAAAATTATAAAGCTTCAAAAATTATAAAACACTACTGCAATTTTACTTTTTAACGACGCTAATAATTATTTTTAGCGACGACAAATTGCGTCGCTAAAACAGCAAACTGTCAGTAGGTTAAGGTCGCCTGACAAAAATCGACGAAAAAACATTTGGCATTAACCAATTATCAGCGACGTTTACAAAGAGTCGATAAAACCAATTGCGACGGAAAGCGCAATAGCGTCGGGAATGGATTATTGTCGACGGCTTCAGAGCGTCGTTTTTTTTTGTTACTAATATTATTTGGCGACAAGTTATTTTTTCACTACATTTTAATTTTTTTAATGTTTTAATTCTTAAAATTCTAAAATATAGTATACTTTGATCTTCTAATTAATATATTATACACCATTTATATCTCTTAAAATTTAGCACTTCTAAATGATATTAATTTAAGAAAAAATAATAATTGTGAAAAACAACAGGATTTATAATGTTTATTGTTTGATGCTAATTTATTTTATAATACTAATTTTACAACTGTAGGATTTACCTCACAAAAAACCAAGCCATTAGTGTTCTTTTCAACAAAAAAAAATTCTATAAAAAAATAGAAGCTTCCCAAGTATGCCTTAACAGCTACCGCCCAAGCCCTCTCCTGGGCTATCTTGAGCCTCACAAAAAAAATAGGCAAGACCAGAAGCACCACAGCAATATGCCGTTGAAACTTTGCCTCTCACCATACCTTCTTTGATTATAAAGGCTCCACTTGTGCAACCCAAACAAAATCTAACAACAAAAACTATTCAATACCCAATGCAAAAAACATAATGAAATAGTCATTATAGGAGTATATATGCATAGTTTCGGACCTGAAGTTGAGAAATATGTGAAACATACCTCCATTAATTTGGTTATGAGCTGTACTTTTTTCTTGTTCTTGTTATTTAAAGCTTCAAGGGCATCCTTGTATTCTTTCTCCTGTGACAAAAATGTAAATCCAAAAGCATCTGGTTGATAACTTGAATAAACATCAATAAAGTCACCGACATCAATTCTCAAAATAACACCAAAATCACTCATTAGTTTCAATAAAATTAGCCTCATCAAAGTTGCATTTTAAACAATTTAATGCTGGATGCTGGTAGGTATATGCTCATAGCATCTGTTTTTATTATCAAAATTACATTGCAAAATTTCCCCAATTTTTCCACTATCTGCCATACCCAACTACCTAAATTAATATTCTTTTTTTTAGGATATGAACAATATGTATATATATATATACATATATAATTAAAGAGATTAATTACCTAAATCCAAAAGCTTGTCCTGCACATTATTTAAAATATTAATGGCCTAAATTCAGTGAAACCCATCCAATTCTAAATCCTAGATCATAAACCATCAAGATATAATTAACGAGACATCATTAATTGTAATGATCACATAATATTAATCAACATTTCACTCAAATAAATGAATTATGAAAATTACTAAGTAGAACAACTTATCCATAACAGTGAATATAAGTTTTAAAAAAAAAAAACCTTACCTTGTCTCGTTTAACAGAATCTCTGAATGCAGAGTCAATGACATCTTCAGCTGGGACTATCTTCCATTTTGGTATAATCTCTTCAAAACTAGTCAATATGTTAACAACCACTGGATTCGGTTTCACCTTTTCTGATGTCTACCAAATTTGATATTTGCCTTAAAATTATTCAAAATAATGGTACTTAAAAAAAAATCACATGTGTTTCCTTACACATAGTGGCAACAAGAACAGCTCCATTATAAAAAGAACGTTCCTTCATGTGCAATAACAGGGTCACTGCCCCTGCCATGGACTCTCCATACAGGAATCTGCACTTATCCCTATAATCTTTCTCCACTATAAAAAAAGTAAAAAACCATTGGAAACAAAATTAGACTTTTTGAAAAATAAACCACAAACTATAAACCACAACTGACTTGAAAAATTCATTGCAATCATTGACAATATTTTCAAATTTCTTGATGTAACAACGAGAACCAGAGGATTGTCCATGGCCTTCATAGTCAATTCCAAACACAGCATATTTGGCATAGGCTAGCCTGATTCCACATTCTATTAAAATCAAGATATCCAATTAAATTGTGTTATTTTAGCCATAACAGTAGTGCATATTGAACCAAACATTATGTTAATTCAATAATTAATATTATACTATTAAATTAGCCACATCCGCTTCCTCTACTACCACCCCATTATAACTTTAGTCTTTCTTTTTTCTTTTTTTTTCTTTTTTCAAAAGAAAAAATGAAAAATTTTTCTTATCAGGATCATTATTGATGAATAATGGTGGGTGGTAGTAGAACTTTCTTTTGAATTCTTGAAGAGATTCACATTCTATTCACTTGTGAAGGAAACTACAGTTTGCTAGTTGTTTTGTTAAACTACATAACATAACAAGCTAAATTAGCATTTTCATGATGGATGTTATACATAGCAACATAACCATAATCACAAAGCAGAAGCACATCTTTTTTCAGCCTGCTCTTAAAACCTCAATGGACACAATTGAATATCATAACTCATCTTCATTGCGGGAAAAGAGCAGGGGAAAAAGGAAGACAAGAAGACTAGCTAGAATCTCATATACCATGCAAATGCAAATGCAATAGAACATTGTTTTCACATTAGCATCGTAAACTCCTACCAAAAGCATATCAAGTTCTAGCCTTAAGATAGGTCTACAGTCAGCTAGCTTTTCCAGCAACTACATGACCAGCCTTCTACATAGTATTTCCGACACAAATTGAAAACGTCGTCCTTATTAACACATAATGCTTGTTTATAGATGAGTTTATGGAGAGATAAGGCTGCTATGGAGAAATAAGGCTGTTTTGGAAAGATAAGGATACTCATTCCTATTAGAAGATATATCTTAGTAATAAGTTATTTAAGCACTACTTGTTGTCGGGATAATGGTCTTTTGAATTATTACATACAGCTAGGATTTGCTAAGAATGCTTTTGAATTATTACATACAGCTAGGATTTGCTAAGAGTAACTTTATTTTAGAAGCATGTGACCTTATCTCACTAAGACTATATAAACATGTAATTGTAACCTGATTGAAATAAGAAAGAAAATACAAGTCTCCTTTTTTTCTTAATTCCTCTCCATTTGTTTTTTTTCTCGTTTTCTATTAAAAGTCTTTTTGGTATCAGAGCAGGTCACATCCATCTCTAAAATCGTGTTCATGTGAGAAAAAAAATTATTAGAAACTAAAAACGCATGAAGCAGCTCTTCAAAACGCAAAATATCCTAATTTTGAAGACTACTTACTGCCGCAATCCCTAAATCCCCAAATCGTGTTTTTCTTTCTAAATTTCCCAAAAATCATCTCTTCTCTTTCAAAACCCTTAACTTCTCTCAAAAATCCATCAAGTTTCTCAAGGTTGATTAAATTTATTCTTCTCTTCTCAGAAATCAAAGATATTTTCTTCTCTTCTTGAAAAAAAAAATATTCATCTTATCAAATCAAAGAGAAATAATCAATTCTTCTCATCACAGATCTGCTACTACACTAAGATTCTTTGTTCAATCTGCCACTACACTAAGATTCTTTGTTCGGTTTTCAATCCACTAAAATGAGTTCGCTTTCTCTCAACGTCAGTAACTTTGTCACATTGAAGCTCACTTCAAGTAATTTTCCACTTTGGAGAGAGCAGGTCCTATCCTTAGTAGAGAGTCAGAGTCTTGTTGGACATCTCAATGGGGAGGCACCAGCTCCACCCAAATTCACAACACCTACAGTAGAAAATTCTGAAATTAAATTGACTGATGCGTTTATTGAGTGGCAAAAATCTGATCGGCTCCTTCGCGGATGGATTCTTGGTACTCTGTCAGAAGAAACTCTGGGTCTTGTTGTTGGAGTTGATACAGCTGAAGCTGTTTGGGTAACTTTGAAGAATGAGTTTGCTCAGGAGTCACAAGAACGTGAATTCACATTACGTCAACAGCTTTCATTTTTTCGCAAGGATAGCACTAAAACAGTTAGTGAGCATATTCGAATGTTTAAAAGTATTTGTGATAGCCTTGCAGCAATTGGTAAGCCTGTACCTGATCAAGAAAAAGTTTTTTCTCTGCTGACTAGTTTAGGTCCACAGTATGAAACTTTCACCACCTCTATGCTGAAACCACCACGGCCTACATATTCTGAATTGGTGTCGCAATTGCAAAATTTTGATCAGCGTCGAAATTTGTTTGGTGAAAACACAGACGGTTCTGCACTCTCTCATGTTGCCTTTTATGGTCAACAAGTTCATAGCTCACCACCATTGCTTCCTTCTCCAGTTCAATCACCTTCTCCAATACGTTATACCACTTCATCAGACTTTTATTCTCATAATCGGGTGAACAGATCAAGACAAGGTGCAGGTGGAACAAAATCGACTGGCTTTACCTCAAATGGACGTGGATTTCAAGCACAAGGTGTTTCAAGTTTAAACAGAAATAATGTGAGTAGTACACAATCCAGACGACCTCGGCCGCCAGGTGAAAGGCGTATGACAGCCGAGGAACGAGAATTGTATAAAGATGAGGTTTGCCAACTGTGTGGAAAACCCGGTCATATAGCCAAGATATGCTGGTGGTTGCCGAAGCAATCCAATGGAAATAACGAGATTACACAAGCTTTAGCTGCTTTGACCTTAGACAACTCTGTTGCGGATACCGATTGGACCGCTGACACTGGAGCTTCGAATCATATGACAGGTACGCATTCTATGCTTTCTAGTGTTAAAAAATATAATGGTGTTGATTCTATTATGATTGGAGATGGGTCATTTCTTCCAATTACAGGAATAGGAAAATCTGTTCTTAAACAAAATGTTGTGTTACCTTTAGATAACGTGTTGTTAGTACCAAGTCTGAAGAAAAATTTACTTTCTATTAGTCAACTAACCTCTCAGTATCCTGTTAATTGTGAGTTTTCTGATATTGATTTTCATGTAAAGGAACGGGAGACAGGTCGTTCATTGATAACAGGAAACCGTCGACATAATCTTTATGTTGTGTCTGAAACTCCAGAAGTACATTTCTCAACTCGATTTCGTTCTGTTTCTGCTGATGTTTGGCATCAACGTTTAGGGCATTCTCAGGCTTCGGTTGTTAGTCTTTTGAGTAATAAAAATTTAATTTCTGTCAGTGGTTCATTAAAATTAGATAGTATTTGTGATAGTTGTCAATTAGGCAAACTTAGTAAGTTGCCATTTCATTCTTCTCAAAGTGTTAGTTCTAGCAGTTTCAATAAAATTCATTGTGATTTGTGGGGACCAGCTCCTATTTTATCTATTGGAAAATTTCGTTTCTATGCTTGTTTTGTTGATGATTACTCGAAATACACTTGGATTGTTCCTTTGAAGTATAAGTCAGATTTTTTTGATGTATATTTAGCATTTGAAAAATATGTCTTCCGTCAATTTAATAAACATATTCAAGTGTTTCATTCTGATGGTGGAGGAGAATTTGTTAACTCCTGTTTGACAAAACATTTCCGTGACAATGGTATTGTTCATCAGATATCATGTCCTTATACTCCAGAACAAACTGGAATGGTTGAACGACGTCATAGGATTATTCGTGAGTTAGGTATGACAATGCTTTTTCAAAGTCATGCACCTTTATATTTATGGGTTGAAGCATTTGCCACAGCTGTTTATCTTATGAATCGATTACCATCGTCTGCATTAAAAAATGAAACACCTTATTTTAAATTGTATGGCAAGCATTCAGATTATGCGTCTCTTCGTGTTTTTTGGTTCAAAATGTTTTCCATATACATGGGATACAAAGTCAAATAAGTTTGATCCTAAGTCGGTTTTGTGTGTTTTTGTTGGTTATAGTGACAAGCATAAAGGTTATAAGTGTTTTCATCCTCCCACAAAGAAATTTTTTGTCTCCCGTCATGTCGTGTTTGATGAATCAAGGTTTCCATTTAAGTCTGTTGATGCTAATTCCAAACAAGTCTTGTCTATATTTGATTCTTGGATTCCCTCTGGTAATGATACTAATGTTATGGGCCATGAAGATACTTGTGTTATGCCTTGTATTCCATTACCAGATATTGTGCCAGGTACATCCGATAGTAATGGTAGCGTTGAGACTACTACTCCTTCTAATAGTCAGTCAGTTCAACAACAGCTTCTGCAGGATCCAGAACCTTCCAATTCTGATAAGAATTTATACCACCAGCAGGATGTTGAACCCATTTCGGATGTCGCACAATGCCAGCAACAACAAGTTCTCGATGTTTTAGTAGAAACATCACAAAATCAGCAGCAACAGTCTGAGGTATCTCCGCTTATAGAAACAGAACAGCAGCAACAACAGTTTCAGTTATCCCAAATTACAGAACCAGAACAGCAGCTCCATCAACAAATTCCTTTTTTTAGTATGGAACTTCAATCACAACATCATGCACCAACTGAGCATCCTATGATAACACGCTCAAAGGTAGGTATTTTAAAACCCAATCCTAAATATGCTTTGACTGTTGTTGTTTCATCTTCCATACCTGTTGTACCAAGAATTGTTAAAGATGCCTTGTCACATCCTGGAAGGAAAAATGCAATGATAGATGAATTAGAGGCTTTACATAAGAATGAAACTTGGTCTTTAGTACCTTGTACTTCTCACATGCATGTAATAGGGTCAAAATGGGTCTTTAGGACTAAGTTAAAGCCTGATGGTAGTTTGGAGCGCTTGAAAGCTCGTCTTGTGGCTAAAGGGTATCATCAACTTGATGGTGTTAATTTTACTGAAACATTTTCTCCTGTAGTTAAACCAGGTACTATTCGGCTTTTGTTAACTGTTGCTTTAGTAAATAATTGGCCAATTCGGCAATTAGATGTCAAAAATGCTTTTTTACATGGTCACATTGTTGAAGACATTTTTACGGAACAGCCACCTGGATTGCGTGATAAAGACTATCCTTTTTCATGTTTGCAAACTTCGACGTGCATTATATGGACTTAAACAAGCACCACGTGCTTGGTTTGATAGGTTAAGTAAGTTTTTGATATCTTTTGGTTTCTTCTGTAGCTTAGCTGATCCATCTTTGTTCATTTGTCATTCTTCTAATGATACACTTGCATTGTTAGTTTATGTTGATGACATGTTACTAACGGGTACATCTCTAGAGATTGTACAAAAATTTATTGAAACCTTGAGTGCAGAATTTGCCATGAAGGACCTAGGTCCATTACATCATTTTCTTGGAGTTGAAGTTTCTTCTACAGCTGAGGGGTTGCATCTTTCACAGACACACTATGCAATCTCAATTCTAGAACGATCTAACATGATGGATTGTCAACCAATGCCAACTTCGCTGGAAGTGAAGTCCAAGCCATTACAAGATTCACCACCACTTGCTGATCCAAGCTTATTTCGTGGAATTGTTGGAGCACTGCAGTATCTCACTATTACAAGACATGATTTGTCTTATTCTGTTAATTTTGTCTCTCAGTATATGCATACTCCGACAGAATATCATCTTAAATTAGTTCGGCGAATTCTTCGCTATGTGAAAGGTACAATTGCTACCGGTTTACATCTCACATCTAAGAGCACTCTTTCTTTAACTGCATTCTCAGATGCCGACTGGGCTGGCTGTCCACTCACATGGCGATCAACCACAGGCTATTGCACTTATCTTGGTTCCAACTTAATCTCTTGGTGTGCAAAAAAACAGCACACTGTTTCACGTTCCAGTACAGAGGCCGAATATCGTGCAATGACACGTGCAGCTGCTGAAATTACATGGTTACAATATATTCTTTCAGATCTTCGCATACAAAGTTCCACAGTACTAGTTTTGTTTTGTGATAACATGAGTGCTTTATTTTTAACTGTAAATCCAGTCTTTCATGCTCATAGTAAGCATATAGAATTAGATTATCATTATGTACGGGAACAAATAGCACTTGGAAGACTTATTACTAAGCACATATCTTCTGACAAGCAGGTTGCAGACATCTTTAAAAAGTCTGTGCCCAAGACAACACTCCCATTCTTCTTTACCAAACTATGCCTTACTCCGCGGCTCAGTTTGCGGGGGGATATTAACACATAATGCTTGTTTATAGATGAGTTTATGGAGAGATAAGGCTGCTATGGAGAAATAAGGCTGTTTTAGAGAGATAAGGATACTCATTCCTATTAGAAGATATATCTTAGTAATAAGTTATTTAAGCACTACTTGTTGTCGGGATAATGGTCTTTTAAATTATTACATACAGCTAGGATTTGCTAAGAATGCTTTTGAATTATTACATACAGCTAGGATTTGCTAAGAGTAACTTTATTTTAGAAGCATGTGACATTATCTCACCAAGACTATATAAACATGTAATTGTAACCTGATTGAAATAAGAAAGAAAATACAAATCTCCTTTTTTTCTTAATTCCTCTCCATTTGTTTTTTTTTTCTCGTTTTCTATTAAAAGTCTTTTGTCCTATGGGTTTATAACATTTGAAAGCCCGACGTTTTTTTGATTTAGACCCAATAAAAAAGTCGGTAAAATCATTTTTTGTTGTAGTGAAATAATGATAATGTTCAATTAAATAAAATATTAAATTATAAATATACAACTATATATTAAGTCACTTGTTAGATAAACAGTTATTTAATTTAGATCCCCATTTGATTGAGAAAAATTAGAAAATGCTTACCTATTTCTAGAGTAGTAATTTTTATTTATATACTTAATTCATTAATAAATAATATTTTAAAATTTTATTATGAATATATTTATTATTTTTTCAATAAAAAAATAACAATATCTTAATTACATTTACATATAATTTGCATATTAAGAATTTAAGAATAATATATGCACTTAATGTAACAAAATCTAATTCGTGAAAAAATAACTAAAAATAATAATGTTCTAGATCTAAACACTAGACTGTTTAGCTTTAATATGCTAAAAAGACTTCTTATACCAAGATGATATTTAATAACAGGGTCAGTATTTAAAATTTTTAAAAAAATAGTGTTTAATTATCATAAGTTGTTTGAAATATTTATATTGGTCTGAAATGGTAATTTAAAAATTTTGAAGTTGCAGTACTGTTTTTAAATTACATAAAATAACAATCAAAACACAATATAAAATATGTAAATAAGCATATATAGACATAGAACAAAGATTTACTTAGCCAAGATTAACTCACAAGTTTTAAATAATTAAGCAACATAATAAATACCAAGCAAGCATTATATAATCAATTGAATAAATGGGATACAGAGGGAAGCAAACACAAAAATTTATAATGGTCTTTAAGATTATTTTTTTAGTTTTAATTAAAAATTCATGAAAACTTTTAAACCTTGATGCACTTAAACTATAGACATTTTATAAGATGGTCAATTATTGGATATGAATATCTTACAACTCTCCATCCATATGCATACGTGTGAATAAGATGGTCAATTATTGAATTTATTATATATTTTGATAGCAATTACAAAAATAGTGTTTGGTTCAAATAATTAATTTTGATAGTGATTACAAAAATGAAAAAGTTAAATACGGTTTTGCTTAAATAATTTTCTATCTGGAAAACAGAGTGTCCAGAAAAATAGCTTGCAATATGTTGTTCACCTCAGTTAGGAAAATGATCTTTAATGATGTTATAGATCAGCATGAGTAATGGAGATTTATAATTCACCAACTTATAGTAAAGTGATCTATGTTCGCTTATTTAAAGGTTAAATTATAATCGTGATTAGGGGCGAAGTCAGACTTTTTAGTGAAGGGGAGTAAAATAAAAATACCATATATATATTAAAAATAATATAAATTTAGGGGCAATTAAATATTTTAAAAATTTTAATAATAAATATACATATAAATAAAAAAAATTTTAAAAAAAGAAGGAGGCAACTGCCCCCTTCTAATGTATATAGCTTAGCCCTTGATCGTGATCCCCTGAAGCTTTTATTATTATTATTATTATTATTATTATTATTATTATTATTATTAATGTTGTCGTGCCTAATATTATGAATTTTTCACATGAAATTTCCTTTATTTTTTTTATAAATTATTAATTTAGAATCATACCGAATAGAACTATAAAAGTGCTAAAACTTTACCTACCAAGTTAGCTGCATATTCAAAAACTTAAACTCGAGACCTCTGATTAAGATAAAATAGTCTCTTATTAACTAATCTACATATTTGATAATTTTCATATTAAATTTTTAATTCAATTTTTTGGTTTATTTCATAGGCCGCATTCCTAATGCACTTTTTTTTTAAGAGTTTGATTCATAGAGAAAAGTGAGTTTGCTAATTGGATTTTTCAAAAGAAAAGAAAGAGATTGGAAAGTCCAAAAAATCACTAGGTTGTATTATTTAACCATAGCTTATAAAAACAAAATTTTTAGTTCATAAAATAGTGATGACAGTGAAATAATAATTATGTTTTGGTTGAAATTAATTGTAAAAATAATTATTTAATGAATAAAAAATATAACTATATGTTTTTATGTTTTTTGTGAATAATTTCATCTTTCTATGATACAAAACAAAATATCTTCAATATAAATAAGCTATTTAGAATTTGAAAATAAATTATTTTTATATAATAAATAAATATATAAAAATATAAATAACTTTTATATAACAAATAAACATATATAAATATGGCCAAAAAAAACATATATATAATATAAATTTTCTATATAATAAATAATGGATATAAATATGCATGCAAAAACATAAATAAATAAATAGATACGCAGCTCTACTCATTTAAATTCAACTCATGTTCACTCAAACCGAGTGATTTGCCACCGGCGCATTGTAATTTGTACCTATGTTGTGAAACGAATGTATATTTCAAAAGGAGAGAATTTTTCATTAAAAGTTTCACACACTTTTCCTATGATTTATATTGAAGCACACTTCTAGTAATAAGCAAGTGAGAGAGATGAACTTACATGTAAGAGAATTGGACGAAAGTGCAAATTGATGGATTTATCTCCCCACGCGTATAGTATTGGACAAAAAGTCCAAACCTAGAGCAAATCAATGGATTTATATGAATTTTTACATGTGGCTGCAGTCCAATATGAATTTTTACTTATGAAATTTTATTTATTTAATAAATTAAATTTAATTCAGAAGTTTATCCTAAACTAGTCGAAGAGTCTTTCCACCTCTATTTTTCAGTTACCTAAAATTTTTCCAACTCGTCTACTATTAAACTTGCCTTTTCTCTTCAAAAGTCAGTTTTTTGTTTGGGGAATGAAAGAAAATGGATGGAACGGTAATAATGTGCAGAATGTGGACTCTTAAGGCTTATAATGCCATAATTTGCATATAGTTTAATTATTATTCTAGTTATATTATCATTTTAATTAATTGAATTTAATGAGTTTTTGTTATAAAGACTAGAATAATTACAATATGAAGTTTGACTTTACAAAAGCATGAGTTTGAAATGCAATTTGATCAAAATATCATGAAAAGATGAAGGAAGAGATGCAAAATAAAAATGAGGCAAAGTGGCTCAAAAAAAAAACATATCCACGGCCGTGCAAATCAATTCCCATGGCCTTGGAAACCAAACTAACATTGCTACAAAGTGAAGCATTAAACACACTATTGAAAATGCACAAATTTCTCTTGTTACTGCTTCTTTCACAAGCATAAACTATTTTACCTGGAGTAGTGCAATGCAAATCAGAGTATGAGCCAAGGATAAGTTTGCATTCGACGGTTTGATACCGAACCAAATTAAGGAACTATGGAATATATCATATGGTGAAATTTAGATTACATGGTCCAATAATAGATTTTTAGTTCTTTGATGAAAGAATTGGTTGGAAGATTTCCTCTATTATTCCACAACTAAAGGTTCTTCGGGATCAACTTGCGAAGCGATTTGTGATAAACAATGGACTAAGGGCTTATCAAATCCAAAGACAAACTAGTTCTATGGAGGAAGGGAATAATGATCTGATGACTTATTTCAATAAAATCTACAAGTTATGGGATGATTTCATCATATTGACGCCTATGCTATATTATGAATGTGGGCAGTGCACATGTGGAGGGAATGAGAAATTAGGAGAATTGGATGGAGAAAATAAGTTGATGTAATTCTTGATGGGCTTAAATGATTCTTATGAGATGGTGAAGAATAAAACTCTGATGCTAGGTCCACCAAACATGAATAAGGCCTTTTTTATGATTCAAACAATGGAATCTCAAAGGAGAATTCAGAAGAATTTCATTGATCCTCTTGAAGTCAATGCTTTGCTTGCAAAGACAGGAGATAAATAATGAAATGCTTTAAGAAGGAGAGATGATGGGCATAAAAAAGATAGGTATTATGATTATTGCAAAATCTCTGGACACTTATGTGAATCTTGCCTTAAACTTCATGCATATCTAGATTGGTATAAAGATTTGAAGAATCGAAGGGACAATGGACCTGGAAAAGCTCATGCTAATCTGGTGGCTAGCACATCGGTCGATGATGAAACAAGAGCTTATGAAAAGCAACAATAGTGGATTTTAGAGTTTATTAAGCAAGAAATGATGAAATATATGAGATCAAAGAAATCATTAATATAAAGTTATGTGAATTTTGCTGAAATCTCTGATTATGCGGGTATGTCAACTAATTTCTCTCAGAAACCTGATAAGCCTAATTACTGGATAGTTGATACGGTTTATATGCTCTGCTTTAAAGCTGTTTACAAGGCTGGATAATCTTTGTCTACCTATAATTGTGTATTTGCCTGATGGTTCTTCAAAACAAGTAACTCAAGGAGGGCCAGTTAAGATTCATAAAGACTTAATATTGGTGGGGACTTTTTTTCTTGCCATCCTTAACCATAATTTGCTTTTGCTTTCAATCTAAAAGTTGTGCAAAACAAATTTTTAGCATCTTTTTCTTTCTTTGTTGACAGGTGTGTGTTGCAGGACGTAAAGAGTAAGAAGATTAGAGCAATTGATCGAGCCTTTGGCAATCTTTACTATATGGATGCACAATCCTTTCAGTTTGATGCATTAAATTTCTGCCTTTCTAAAAATAATTTGAGTCAAGCCTCAATTTCTCAAATGGGATTCGTTCATTCCACTTTACCTTGTTTTTGTCCAACTACAACTACTTGTATACATGTTAAAGCCATAAATAAAGATGATGAAGTAGATTCCATTTGGCATTACTGAATGGGTCATCCAGGAGACTTGGCTTTATAGCACCTCCCTTTTACCTCGTGTTCTATTGATATTTATGAGCATTGCAAGGTTTATCCATTGGCCAATCAAACTCGTGTTTCTTTTCCTTAAAGCAAAATACATTGCACCAAGGTCTTTGAGTTGAATCACATGAATGTATGGGGTCCTTAAAAATTGGCTTCCATCACTGTTTTACATTAATATCTCAATATCATAGATGATTACAGTCAATCTACCTGGCTGTTTCTTATGCAGCATAAGAGCCAAACTATAGTGTTGCTCAAACATTTTTTTAAAGTGATTGCTAACCAATTTGGTGCTTCTGTGAAAACTGTAAGATAAGATAATGGGATGGAATTCATTAACTTGCTGTGTGCTTTGTTGGTTGAATTGGGAATTCGACACCAGCGTGCTTGCACTTACACTTCATATCAAAATGGAGTTATAAAGCGTGAGCATTGACACTTATTGCAAATTGCTCGGTCTATTCTATTTCAATCTAGTCCTAGCAACAAATTTTGGACACGCACATTTTCGGTAGAATTGTAATATTCGTAATTTTAATATACACTAAAATAATTAATATGGAAGGATAAATAGTGTGTTCAAGAGAAATATGCATAATATATACCTAACATATATCTAATATTTATATTATATATACATAATATATAGCCTGAATATATAATATATATACATAATATATATACTGAGTACATAATATAGACACTAGATATACATAATATTGATGTTGAAGTTTCTATGGATTCTATTGGCTCTTGGCGTCTCACTGGGTTTTATGGTGAACCTAATAGGAGTCGTCGTCATCTTTCTTGGCAACATCTTAGAGTTTTGGCATCTCATTCCGATCTTCCTTGGGTTTGTATGGGCGATTTCAATGATATCCTTGCACCTTTTGAGAAGAAAGGAGGACGCCCACAACCTGTTAGCTTGATGAATGGTTTTCGAAATGCTATTAATGATGCAGGTTTGAATGATTTCCCATTGGGTGGGTATGAGTTTACTTGGGAGCATGGGAGGGAAAGTGGTAATTTAATAGAAGAGAAACTTGACAGGTTTTTGGTTTCGGAGAGTTGGTCCTCTCTTTTCCCTTTGGCTAGGGCTATGGTCCTTCAAGGTTCTTCCTCTGACCACTTAGCTATTTTCTTGGAACTGCGTTGTTTTCTCCCTCGCAGAGCTCTGCAGAAATTTCGTTTCGAAAATTCTTGGAGAAGGGAATTGGCATGTCGTGATATTGTTTTGGAATGTTAGTCGAATGTGGGGGAGAGTTCCTGCTTATCAATGTTACAACGATGCAGTGAACGTCTTCTTGTATGGGGGAATGATTTTCGAAGTCAGCAGAAAGTGGAGTTACAGCGGTGTAAGAGAGATATGGCTGTCCTAAGGGGTTCTCGTGTTCCTGCGGATATGGTTGCTTTTCAGAATTGCAAGTACAGGTTCCATGAAATATTAAAACAGCAAGAAGTATTCTGGAAGCAGCGTTCGAAAGAGTTTTGGTTAAGAGAGGGGGATCGAAATACCCGGTTTTTTCATCGGGCAGCTACTTTGAGATATCAGAAGAATAAAATTGATAGGCTTATTGATCAGGATGGAAATTGGCAGAATTGGAATTCTAGTTTGTCAGAAGTAATCTCTAGTTATTTCACCACTCTTTTTTCATCCCAGAATTGTATTTCCTCTGCTGTTCTTTCTAAAGTTGCTCCTGTTGTGACTAATTTGCATAATGAGATTTTGCTAGCTCCTTATTCTAGGGAGGAAGTGAAGGAAGCCATTTTTGATATGAAGCCGGATAAATCTCCGGGTATGGATGGGTTTAATCCGGGATTCTTCCAAACATATTGGGATATAATTGGTGAGTCTGTTTCTAGTTTATGTATTGAGTTCTTGAATACAGGTGTATTTCCTGCTTCTTTGAATGATACTGCTATTGTGCTAGTGCCGAAACTGCCTAGCCCCACGACTATGGTAGATTTCCGTCCTATTGCTTTATGCAATGTGTTTATTAAAATTATGACGAAGATGTTAGCTAATCGTCTTCGGAGGATCTTACCGGAGGTTGTTTCTGAAAGTCAAAGTGCTTTCATTCCGGGTCACAGTATTCAGGATATCTGTATTCTTGCTTTTGAAGCTATGCATGAATTTAACAGAAGGTCGAGAGGATCAAATTATATGGGGGCTTTAAAAATTGACATTAGCAAAGCCTATGATCGTATGGAGTGGTCTTTCATTAATGATGTCCTTTTGCGGTTGGGGTTTGATGCATCTTGGGTTTCTTTGGTGATGAAATTTATCTCTACTGTACGGTATTGGATTATGCATAATGGGGAGGAGATTGGTCCGATTTTGCCATCACGTGGTCTTCGTCAGGGGGATCCGCTTTCTCCTTATTTGTTTATTTTATGTGCGGAGGCTCTCTCTTCTTTGATTACTGCCGCTAATCGTGATGGTTTGATTCAGGGTTGTTGCATCAACATGGGTGGCCCTTCAATTAGTCATTTGTTCTTTGCGGATGACAGCTTAATATTTTTTAATCCTTTGGGGGGGGGGGGGGGGGGGGGAGGAGGCTACTGCCTTAAAAGAAATTTTGTTGCAGTACGAGTTGGCTTCTGGACAATCGGTGAGTTTTCTGAAATCTTCGGTTTCATTCTCTCGTAATACTCCTTCTTCAATCAGGCTGCAAGTTTGCAATATTCTGGGGGTGTCTGAGAGGGATTCTTTGGGGACATATTTGGGTATTCCATCTCATATTGGCAGGAATAAGAAAGAGGTCTTTGGGTATGTGAAAGATCGAGTGGAAAAGAAATTTCGGTCTTGGAAGAATAAACCTCTCTCAAAGGCAGGGAAGGATATCATGTTGAAGACGGTGCTCCAAACTATACCGAATTATGTTATGAGTTTATTCCTGTTGCCGAAGTCTCTTTGTGTTGATTTGCAGCGGTATTTTACAGCTTATTGGTGGGGAAGTGGGACTGATCTCTCTAAGGGGATTCGTTGGATGGCTTAGGATAGGTTGGCTGTTCATAAATCGAATGGTGGATTGGGTTTTAAGCGGTTACATGAATTCAATCTGGCCTTGTTAGGTAAACAGGTTTGGAAAATTCTGGTCAGACCTGAATCACTTATGGCAAGAGTTTTGAAGGCACGTTATTTTCGTGTTGGTTCTGTATTGAATGCCGAGTTAGGTTCCAATCCTAGTTACCTATGGCGTAGCCTTTGGCAGGCTCGTGACCTGGTGAAAGCGGGTATGTTTTGGCGGATAGGTTCTGGTAGGCAAGTGACCATTTGGGATCATCCATGGCTCGTGGATAAAGAGAACTCTTTTATTTCATCTATGCGGTCTCCATATGGTGAGTTTTATCTTGTTTCTGATTTAATTCAAAATCATGCCTGGGATCGTGGGGTGCTTGATCTTTTGTTTGATGGGAATGATATTCGACGGATTCTTGCTGTTCCGTTGAGTCGTGTACCTACTGAAGATAGAATTGCTTGGAAATTTAGTGAATCTGGGGAATATACAGTGAAGTCTGCTTATCGATTAGTTTCTGGTGGTTTTGATGCTCAATCTCAAGGTTTTTCTCCTGTCTGGCAGAAGCTTTGGAAACAGAAAGTGCCTCCTAAAGTTCTTAACTGTGTATGGCGTGGTTTGGTTAATGTTCTTCCTACTAGAGATTTGCTACGTCAGAGAAGGGTGGAGGTGCAGCGAGGTTGCCCGATTTGTTTGGGTCAGGATGAATCTATTATGCATATCTTTGTTCAGTGTCAGTTTGCTCAACAGGTATGGTCTTGTGCTTCCCTTGATGTTGTTGTTCCTGGTGTTTTGAATTTTAAGCAGTGGTTTCAGGCAGTGTTCATCCCTGCGTCGGTGGTGAATGCTAGACTTCTTGTAATGATTATTTGGGCTTTGTGGCAAAATCGAAATGATGCGGTTTGGAAGAATTCTTGTCGTTCACCTGTTTCTGTTTTTTCTTTAGCTTCCCATTTCTTGTCTGATTGGTCTTTGGTAGCCATTAATAGTGGTCAGTCCTTGGCGGTAAATAGAGCCCCTGCTTGGTCTTGTCCTCCTGCAAACTGGTGGAAGCTGAACGTTGATGCATCAACAGGTACAAGCTTGGGTTTTGTTGGCTTGGGAGCTGCTGTCCGTGATGATGCTGGTCAATTTTTAGCTACTCGATCATGGCGGTTTCCAGGTTTCTTTGATGCTAAAACTGCTGAGGTAATTGCAGTTAGGGAGGCTTTGTCTTGGATCAAAGAAATGGGCTGGTCTAATGTCATCCTTGAGTCTGATTCTCAAGTCGTTATTACTGCTATTAATTCTTCTGTTAATGATGGCCTATCTGCTTTCGATTTGCTTGTTGGAGACTGTCAGTCATTGATTTTAGAACTAGATAATGTTCTTTGCACTTTTGTGTATAGGTCAGCTAATTCTGCTGCACATTCTTTAGCAGTAGATGCTCTTAATGAGGCTGGCTTGGGGATTTAGTTTTACCTTTCCCATGATTCTTTGTAATTCGCCTGAAGTTTAATGATATTCGCATCCTCTTCTCAAAAAAAAAAAGATATACATAATATATATATACATCTATATAGGCATATTTAAGTTGAAAAAGTAAAAATAAATAAATGAAGAAAATGAAGAAAAGTCAAAGGAAAATTGTAATTATTTATAGATGAGAATTTAAGAAATATCTAATTAATTGATTATTTATTAAAGTATATAAAGGGGGCTAAATTTGGAAATTCATTTGAAAATCAAAACTCATCATCTTCATCTTCTATTAATTGTCGAATTGTTCATGAGTGAAAGGGTGGAGATTTTCTTTTTCTAATTCACTAAAATTTATTAGAAATCCAAGAGTTTCAAATTGATTTTGAAAATTAAGCAAGGTTTAAGTAAGTGTTCTTCATCTTTAAGCTTAGATTTTTTTTTTTAGCTTATATGAATATTTAACTTAATAATAGAAATGGTTTTAATTGTTAAAGTAGATAGTTATGAAGTTATTATGATGAATATAAGTTGATTTAGTAGTTAGATAATAGAAGTAAACTAGCTTGAAATATGGAAGTAGTGAAACATGATTTTTGTTATTTTTTGGTTAGAATTAGTAAAATTAATGGTTGTTTTATATAAATTGAGTACGAGAATGGTTTTAATTAAAGAATTGGACATTTTTGTGGTTTAGGATTTGATAAGCATAATTGAAGTACAACAACAAAGTTTAGGCTTTTCCAATTTGAAGCTTGAAAAGTGCTTTTAGTTAGATTTTGAAGCTAAATAAGGTTTGTACATACTTTAACTATATATATTTTTTAATAATCATATTGACATTTTGAAAGTTTGTTGTTTTGTTTTACAATGAGATTATTTATAAAATCTGTGTTATTGCAAAAATGTGATTTGTATATTGTTTTAAACTTTAAACCAATATATTATGGTGATTGAAAATATTTAAATGTGGCATATTATTATTATGAGTATAAAGTGCATAGTGAGAATGATTGTGGAAAGTGATGAATATGTGAAAAATATGGAAATGGATGAAATGAAATGAGAATATGATATGTGATATGGCATTGTGTGATTAGTTG
Organism: Garcia nutans; assembly: GCA_947685225.1. Classification (NCBI taxonomy): domain Eukaryota; kingdom Viridiplantae; phylum Streptophyta; class Magnoliopsida; order Malpighiales; family Euphorbiaceae; genus Garcia; species Garcia nutans. The sequence continues at coordinate 10,178,558 of CANTUV010000025.1, forward strand.
TTTTATATAATTACTTGTTCTAGAATATTGAGTTTGGTACTGACAAATTGTCATGTCAACGATACGTCGTGACGTTTTATATTGAATGAGATACACTTGTATCACATTTATTATTATGGTTTTGAGTGAGATATACTGGTTTAAACATTTTGTGTCGAAGAGGCGACCTTCGAGTGATAACGATACACTAGTATCACATGACACTTAGATTTTCGGTGTCGGACTTTTGGATCGCGATAGGTCAAATCAATATTTTTGAAACTTGAATATTGTGTAGAGATTAATTAGGTCTGGTGTATGTATTGATGTGTTATGTTTATATAATACATGAGGTTATAAATACTAAGTGAGCATTGCATTGTAATTAGAACTGAATGCATTTTGTGATATAAGATGAATGCATTTTATATAAATAAAGAAATATTTGTATTAAACATTTTAATGTTATTAAAGCATATACTAAGCTTTAACCTTAGTGCAATTAGTTTGCATCATACAGATGATAGGATAGATAAAGAATTTCCTGATAAATCATATCAAGTGCAATATTGGGCTATTATTGAAATTAAAGTCATTTGTCATGAGACTTATCTAACTGGCGCTTCACTGCATCGTATATAAATATATTTTATTTTAATACATTATAGTTATGTATATTATAACATTTTATAAATAAGTTTTAATGTTCAAGGTTTTGTAAAGAATTGTAAATTTATATTTTGTTAAAATGGTACATTATCTAATTATGCTAAATGTTTGGTTATAATTCGGAGATAATAGTGGATATGTGAAAGTATAAATTGGGAGTGTATTTTCTAATACATGTTAGGTAATTTGATAATACACTCCCAACATGTATTAGAAAAATCACTCCCAATTTATACTTTCACATATCCACTATTATCTCCGAATTATAACCAAACATTTACATCATAACCATAAGGAACACAAAAGTCATGAACATCACTCACTGCAGCTTGCTTGACGATGGTCCTCACAAAAAATCACTGTAACCTGTTACGACCACCGTTTCTTCATTTGGATGTATGCCAATGGGGAGTCCTGAACAATATCCCACAGTGCAGCTTGGTCAACAATGTTTCTCACAATAAATCACTGCAACTTATTATGCCCACTATTTCTTCACTTGAATGTATGCCAATAGGGTGATATCCATAATAAATACATAGAAATATTAAATTATTAATCTATTTTTTCTTAAATATATCTTCTAAACGTATAGGCTAAGTCAAAAATCTTATTAATATTAATTTGATTACTCAATTTTATTAAAAAAATACTTCTAGATGAAATTTATATTTAAATTAATTGTGAAATTTATTTTAAATATGTAAAACCCTTGATTTTTGGGGAAATTGGAGTTAGGGGCAAAATGTTAATTTTACCTTCAATTCACATTCAGGTGAATTTTATAACGTTTGGTGCTTATTTTCATAATGTGGGTGTTGAGATGTTTGTTTTGAGTATAATATTGTGTTTTTGGCTTCGGGGGGTATTTTGGTCATTTTGGCGGTCGAAAAATTTTCGGGTTTCGTTTTGCTGTTTTTGATGTCATTTTGGTGACCGTGATGTCATTACGGTTATTTTAAGTATAATTTTGCTAGGGTTTGTGTTTCAAAAATTTTTCGGGTATTTATTAATTTTTAATTAAAATAAATTAAATTAAATAATTTTGAAAATAATTGAATTTGGGGTTAGTTGTAAATTTTTATAAGTTAGTTAGGGTATTTTTTTGAATTTTTAAAGAGTTTTAGGGTATTTTTAAATAAAAAAAATAATTTAGGGGTATATTGGTAATTTTCCACCTAAAAATTGTATAAATAGGGGTGTTAGGGCACCCATTTGAGTGTCTAAAATTATTTGCGCCGTCAGAGAGAGAAAGAGGAGAAAAATCAAAATTTTTCTTCAAAATCAGAGGCTTGTCGTTTCGGTCAGTGGGCGCGCGGTAGCCAATGTCGTTCGGCGTGTGGGCGTGTCGTTCGGCGCGGAGCTGCGGGCTGGAGGCGTTGTCGTTCGGCGAGTGGAGCGTGTCATTCAGCGGGCCAGCGGGAAATCACAGATTGTCGTTTTGGCTTCCAATTTCAGGCAGTTTCGAAATTTTGAGGTTTCTTCAATTTTTTTTCAATTTCTTCTAACTTGATGGCATGATTTGTGTTGTTGGATGTTTGTATAATGTTTAGGGTGTTAGAAAATAATATTTTTGATTTATTTCGATTTTTAATTAATTAAAAATAATTAAAAGTTGTAATATGATTTTGGAGGTTCTTGATGTTTAATATTTGATTTGTGAGTTTGAGTTAATGATCTAGTATTTTTGGCAATTGTAATATGTTATAGGGATGTTATACTTGATCTAGAAATTTATTTTTGAATTTTCATGTTTGATTTATATTTTTAATTCATTAATAAAGTAAAAAATTATTTCTGCTGTTGATTACTAATATTTCAGTAAATTTGTCGAATTTTTAAAAATTATTGATAAATGATCTAGGTCTGAATTTTTGATATGTTTTAGGATATAATGTTAGGTATTTATAAAAAATATTTTGAGGTCTGGTTCAAATGTTTGTATTTTGAAATAAATTTATTTCTCAACTGCTGCCAGTATGGTAACTGGTTGTGTGAATCCGTTTTAAAAATTTAATTGAGGGACTTAGAGGTTTCTAAAAATTATGAAATTTTGATATGTTGTTTATTAGGATGTTTTGAATTCTTGAAAAATAATTTTGAGTCTGGTTCTAATGTTTAGGTTCCAAAATAAATTAAGAATTGACACTGCTGTTGGTTAAGGGTTTTCTGATGATGTCTGATTTGAAAATTATTTTGAAAGTCTTAATGTCTTGACAAATTATGAAATTTTTATATTTTGTCCATATTGATGTCTATAATATGAGAAAATTATTTGGATAATTTTGTGGTAACGAAATGTGAGGGATTTATGATGATTTTTGCTGTACTGATTTTTAGTGGTTCAAACAGAACCAGAATGTTGTAAAATATTTTTGGAGGATCAAATAAATTTAGATTAATCTGAAATTTTGCACACACATTATTTTGATGTTGGAGAAGCTACTGGAATTTTTCCAGAGTTTTTGAATGATGGAATTATTTTCTGGAAATATTTGAATTATAGGGACGACTTAAGAATTTTATCGATTTTGGGTGTTGGTATGAATTATGATTTTTGCATAGGGAATGATATGATATTATTTGATAAATGAGTTATAAAAATTGAGTTGAGGTTCTGGTTCTAATAAATTTTAATTAATTGATTGATTTTGTATTTTTGTGGTGTGATCGGTTTAACCATTGGGTTGAACCATAATTTTGAGTTGAGTCGGGTTGATTTTTTATTTTGGATTATCTTGGTTAATTGTTGGTTAAATATTAGTCTTTTTGCATTCATAACATGCATTGCATCCCTCATGATAGATGAGATAGTGGGTTTGACTATTGGATTATGTAATTATCTTTCTTTAGACAATAATCCGGCTGAAGCTCGAGGTCAATAGGTTGTGAGGATTTGGCTAAGCTTTTTTTGGATACCAAGTAAGTTCATGGGTGTATGTGTATTGTTTGTGATGTGCTACTTGCTAATTAAACTATTATATCTATATAACCCTTCGAATATACTATTCTTTCTAATTTCGATATATTATCCTTTCTTGCCCTAGCCTTGCATGTGAATAGGAGACAGAGAAACTTGTATGCTATTTGCTCAATGCCTTGATGTGATATTGAATATTTTTGTGATGTGCGATGGTGTGTCTAATGGGGACGGAGGATGTGGATTGTGATTATGGAGATTATTTTATATATCGATATCGATCTTGTTCTTGGGGCTTATGCCTACTTGCTCTTGGGGCCACGTGCCTACTTGTTCTTGGATATGGTTGGAAGAGGAGGATGTTATATTTTGTAGACCCCGATACACCATCATGTATGTGATTATTGTGGTTGTTACTTGATATATATTACTCTGATTGTATTAGTGTTTCTCTGCCTCTCATGAGCTTACTGAGCGTATTTATATCGCTCACACCCTTATAGATTGATTTGCAGGTTGAAGTTATTTTCCTTAGTGAGCTCGGTCGATCTTTTTGTGGATCTTCTAGTTTGGTTGTGGATTTTGGTTCGTCTGCATATTTACTTCTCTCCATAGAGATTTCTGGATAATTTTGGGCGAACCGTGTCCGAACCCCTTTTTCTTGTAATAAGGAGTAAACTGTTTCTTTGCATCTAGTTTGAGTTTTAATTATTGAACTTGATTCTTTAATAGTATCATTTCTATTGATGACTTGATTATGGAATAAATTTATTGAACTTAGTAATTTTGCACTTTAATAATAAATTTAAATTAGGCTTGTAAGGTTGTACTTAGGTATAGCCTTACGCCGGTCCCGGCTCCCCTGTTTGGGTCGTGACAAAAGTGGTATCAGAGCACTAGGTTTCGATTTTATTTAAATACTATCCAGAAATCATTAGGATACTTCATTTCAAATCATTTACTTCCTTTCTGCGTTAATCAACCTGTTTCTCTGCTAGCAGGTGCAATGTCTCAACGAAACACTCGTTTTCCTTTAATTGGTGGGACCAGCAACGCTGGGGTATCATTTGAAGCTGAGCATCAGCCAGCCACTCATGTTGAGGAGCCACCTCAACCACATAGACGTGGAAGACCTCGGAGAGTGGTAAATGAAAATGTGCAAGGGATGGAAGATCAGAATTTTGTACCGGAGGATGAGGGACTATTTGAAGTACCACTTAATGAAGATCAGGAGCCACCACCTCCAACTCCTGATAATGTGAATGTGCCAGGACAAGTACCAGTTCAAAGAAACCCAGATGCATATCTAAACACACTTCTAACACTACAGAGATCTATGGAAGCTCTCGCTGATGGAGTAGTTCGGGTTGTTCAAGGCATGGGTAACAATATGAATGTTAATGCTCATGCTGCAGCTAGAGGAAATGGATTAACTGACGACCTGGATTTGCACAAATTTATTAGAGTTGATGCACCTACATTCTCCAATCTTGCTACAGAAGACCCTCTAGCATTTCTTAATAAAGTTAAGAAGATCTGTGATGCTTTGAAATGTACTGAGAAGAGAGCCATAGAGTTAACTGGGCATCAAATGCAAAGATCAGCTGAAGAATGGTATAAGATCTCTGTCCAAGGCCAAGTTGAGGTATGGGAAGATTTCAGAAGAATGTTTATGCAAAATTTTATGCCTCGGAATGTGATGAAAGCGAAAGCAAGGGAGTTTGAAATGTTGACTCAGGGCAATAAATCTATAGCTGAGTACTGGGAGCAGTTTCAAGAGCTAAGGAAGTATACTACACGTGTGTCTCAGGATGAAGAATCTATGACTGATAGATTTGTGGATGGCCTGAATGACAAATACTATGAGTTAATAGCCAGTCACAATTACAAGGAGATACATTTGGTTATTAATGCTGCTCTGGGGTTAGAAAACAGAAAAAGGAATATTAATGCTGGAGAATCAAGCAGAAAGAAGAACAAGCCAGGGAATCTGTCAGGTTATCAGGGGCAGTATAGTGGTCAGAGAGGCAATGATAATGGTGGGCGCTATCAGCAACAGGGTCTTAGAGCCCCTACTTGTGAGTCTTGTGGCTTACATCATACGGGAGAGTGCCGAAGGAAGACTGGAGCTTGTTTTAACTGTGGACAGATGGATCACCAAGTTAAAGATTGTCCAATTCCTAGGCACAATCAGACTCAGGCAGGTCAGCATACTCAGTCCAGACCATTTGGCAATTAAGCATATAGGGGTAACTATCAGAATGGAAATGGTTATGGTAGAGGTAATGGTGGCCGTGGACAGTTTAATGGTAACGGATATCATGGTGGTCGAGGTTATAGTGGAGGCAGAGGCTATCAGGGCCAGCAGGGCCGAGGATACCAGGGCCGCGGTTATCAGGGCTACCAGGGTCAGCAGTATCAGCAGGGTCGTGGATACCAGGGTGCTGCAAATAATGGAAACCAACAGAATGGTAGAGCAGTTCAGCCAGTGGGACAAGGTAATGGTCAGAACCAGAATCAGAATCAGGGCCAAAACCAGAATTATGCTCGGGTGTTCAACCTAAATCATCAGCAGGCTCAAGTTGACAACAATGTGGTGCAAGGTACTCTTTCTATTTGTTCTCTAGATGCACACATATTGATAGATCTTGGAGCTACTCATTCATTCATATCACCTAGTTTTGCATCTAGGCTGAGTATTACATCTGAACCTATGGAAATGCCATTAGTTGTTCATACACCTTTAGGAGAGGAGGTAGAATCTTTAAAGGTATACAAGAATTGCGTTGTTAAAGTTAAAAATGTTGAACTTCTTGTGGATCTAGTGGCATTAGATGTGATAGAGTTTGATGTCATCTTGGGTATGGATTGGTTAGCTCGGCACGGAGCTAATTTGAACTGTAAGGATAAGGTAGTGGTGTTTGCATATGAGGCCGACAAGACTGTGACATTTTATGGCTCTAAAATCAATGGGACCAGTCAGCTAATTTCAGCTATGAGAGCTAGAAGATTGTTGCGAAAGGGTTGTAATGCCTACCTTATTTCTATTCGGGATGTAAGCAAGGAAGAAGCAAAACTTGAAGATATCCCGACAATACGAGATTACATGGACGTGTTTCCAAACGATTTACCGGGGTTACCACCGGAACGAGAGATTGAATTCTCCATTGATCTTGTACGTGGAACCAATCCTATTTCTATGCTTCCATATAGGATGGCTCCAGCAGAGCTTAAGGAGTTGAGAGAGCAATTGAATGACTTGCTGCAAAAGGGATATATCAGACCGAGTACTTCACCGTGGGGTGCTCCAGTTCTTTTTGTGAAAAAGAAAGATGGATCAATGAGACTATGTATCGATTATCGACAGCTGAATAAGGTGACTGTGAAGAACAGATATCCATTGCCTAGGATTGATAATTTGTTTGATCAGTTGCAGGGAGTAAAGTTTTTCTCCAAGATTGATTTGTGGTCGGGTTATCACACTACAACATAATTGACTTATAGCTACAAAGCTTAGCTATAAATATAATTTATCACAGCTAATACATGTTTATAGCTACAAAATTAATAGTCTCGTAGCAATTACAATTCTTTAGTAATAAAAGTTCTATTCTTATGGCTAATACATTATTTTTTGTTTTAATCTTACAAGTTTCGTGGCAATAATTTAGTTATTAGCTATAAATTTTTACCTACAATTAAATATTATAACTAATGAGATATAATAACTATGCTAATAAAATTATTTTAGCAATAAATAGTGGTCAAGATTTACCGATTACTATAAAATCAAAATTTATAAACGGTAATATTTTTTTTTGGTACCTGTTACCAAAATTTTTGATATGTAACACCGATCATCCCTCACCCCTAAATAAAATTCATGATTTATTCATGATTTTATAAAAAGTATTTATATTTCTAATATTAATTTATTATTATTTTAAACAACATTCATAATTAAAATAATTAAAATTTTTTCAAGTATCCCTTTATTATTTTTCCATATAATTGCCTTTGAAATATATAATATTGATATCCATACTACTACTACTACTAATAATAATAGTAGTTATAATAATAATAATAATAATAATAATAATAATAATAATAATAATAATAATAATAATAATAATAATAATACAGAAAAGGGATATTTAATATTTTTTCACAACTTCCCTCCTCGAAACGTTTTACGGGAAACAAAAAATTAGAATCTATATTATTTTTATTTTCTAGCGCCTCTGTTTCCCTCTACTAAATTATTTTTTACTTTGTAGCGCCTCTCGTCCCTTCTATCATGTGTATACAGTATCAATACCCTAACTTCCATCTCCTTGCCGCCTCATCAAAGATCTATGAAAAAGATTAGTCTCTCAAAATGAAAACCTTCTTGGCTTCCTCTCCTCTGCGGGCTCCTGTCGAATTTGACCAGTTGCGGCGGAGGTTGGGTGAATCAGCGGTCGCCTTCTCTCTGCGAGGAAGGAGGGTGACGAACCTGGACAACTCAGGTGAGGTAATTTTTCCTTCTGTTTTCTATTTTTAATTTTATTTTAATTATGTTATTTTAATTTTTATTCTTTCATTGTAAATTATGAATTGAAAGTTTAATTTGTTTATGTAGAAATAAAATATAGACACTCCTCAGGTGAGGTAACCTTTCTTCTTCTCATCAGCAGTCTCGATAAGTTTTTATGTGCTCCCCATAAATTTCAATAAGTCTTCTTAAATATTATGTATACATGTATAGTTTTTTTTTTATTTTCCTGTTTTCTGTTGCTAGTAAATCTCAACTATAAATTTTATCAAATTGTTTGAGTTGGTAGATGGTTATAAAGTTCTAGAAATCTAAAGCAATTTTATGTGCTGGTTTAGATAATATGAAAATGAGGCCGAACTAATTTTGCAAGCATCAAAGTGATGATCCTATTGGCTACTTTTGTTTTAAATAATCATAGAGTCTCCTTTGATTGCTTGCTGTTGATAGTCTATTTGCTTTTGTTTAATTCAAGTTATAAATTGCAAATTGCTTTTTTTCATTTCTGAGATATGAGCTGATGGAGAGGTTAAAAGAAACAATCAATTATGTTATTCATTAGTGTGAATCTTTAATTATTGGTATAAACTTTGTTTTTTGCTAAAATTTTCTGTTCATATTATTATACTGGCAGGGAAAAGGAAGCTAGTTACAAAATAAATCCAACATTTCAGAGTAATCTACAGAAATATTTAATTGACCGGTACATTTATAAATTCACACTTTTGGATTCTTGTATTTCTTAGCTTATTGGTCAAGTTAGTCTAACTCAAAGAATTTTTGAACTTCTTATATTTCAGTGAAGTTTTGCCCAGGGAACCAATGTGTCCAAATATTGTAAAAATTCTAAGCCTGAGAAGCTCAAGGAATCTGTTCTCGTACAATATAAGGTGCGATAATATATTTTTATGATTGTGATATTATTTGTCATTTGCATATGCAACTTTTCTATATTAGAAATATTAAGCTAGTTCTTGTTCATGATAGTAATATATACTATATGAAATCATATAACTACTTTTCCTCTAATGAGAGTTCTCTTGTGGTTTTTTATTGTGTTAAATATTTTTAACTTTCCATTATGCTCTTGTGGTAGCATAATTGGGAAGGGAGGATCTATCATAAAAAAGACATGCTCACTACTGTCTGGAAAAAGAATTCCAATGCTATGCCTTTTAATGGGTAACCTCCTCTTCTAACTTGTTCTCGAGGTGACTGCTTCAGTATGGTTTGCACTATTCTAATTGGTCTTGGATGAATTCTTCTTAGACTTAATTAGTGAGGTCATTTATTGAAGAGTCCTAATCTGGCATTAAGATATCCCCTCAAGATAATAATTTCTATGAATTGAATGATAGACTGGTGAAGTTGACTAGAACTTTAAATAAGCAGATGCAGGCAAGTGAACTCATTTTATCTAAATTAGTTGAAGATCCTCATTACTCTCAGAATATGCATGCCACATTTTCTTATGCAGGAAATTCATGGTAATATATTATGTTTATTTGGAACCAGATTTGGAACTGAGTATGCTTCTAAAAATATGTAGACATGCTAAAACATCTGCATCTTCAGGAACGATACACAGTGATTAGGAAACTTTTTGTGATCCTATATGCTTTAACTTCATTTGCTTCCTTTAGCCAAAAGCTTAAAAATATAACTTGGCCACGACTGGTATGCTTAGAAACTTTATTGGTAAGGTTTAGTGAAGGTTCTACTTTTGTGTTTTGATTAAGCATTTAACCGATCATCTAATAAATATAATCATGTTTTTATATTTTTATGTTATTCATCTTTGAAACTAACCATTCGAACTACTTTTAATTCAGGCTCTTTGCTACACCCATTATTGATGGCTTATTGCAATTGATTTCTCAAGAAAAGGAAAAGAGATATGAAGGTTGAAATATTAGATGTTAATTCGTTAGAAATGTCTATAAATACTATTTAGTTCAACTTTGAATTTTGTTTTTGCTACACTTCAAAAACTTTGTATACTATAGATAATTTCTTTTTTTACATAGTTTTGTATTCATTAAATATTTGAATATATTCATTTTTTTTAATTAATTTTATGTTTTTTTATATTTTCATTAAATAGTAGTAAATAAATCATAAATAATTATGATTTAAATTAATTTTAATAAATATTAAAATATTAATAAATTTTTAAAAATAATTTTTATAAAAAATATCATTACAAATTTATTATTTGTGGTATTAAATTTAACTTTCTGTTATGGATTGACTTAACCATAGCTAAAAGATATTAATTTTTGCCATGTATATGTGTTTGTGGCAAGATATTTATTCATTTAGCTACAAAATTAAGTTTATAATGCTATTACCGAAAATATATAACTAATATTTTGCTATAACATTTAATTTCATGGCAAAAAAATTTTTATTGGTATGTTTCTTCAAAAATCTGCTTGCTACATTTATTAACAAAATGTGGCTAAATATAATAATTACAGCTACAGTTTAGCAAAATCCTGTAGCTAAGTTTTAGCTACGCCACTTCTAGCTATGACATGCTACAGGAAAAACTATTTGTGGCAAAAACATCTAGCCACAAAATATTTATCTTTAGCTACAATATGTTTTGTAGCTGTAAATTCATTTTGTTGTAGTGTCATCAGTTGAGGGTGAAAAAGAGTGACATACCTAAGACTGCTTTTCGCACGAGGTATGGGCATTATGAATTTTTAGTGATGTCCTTTGGACTTACTAATGCTCCTGCTGCTTTTATGGACATGATGAATATGGTGTTTAGCCCTTATCTCGATCGGTTTGTTGTCGTATTCATTGATGACATTTTTATATATTCGAAATCCAAGGAAGAGCATGAGCATCATTTGAAGTTGGTGTTACAGACTTTAAGAGAACATCAGCTTTACACTAAGTTCTCCAAATGTGAGTTTTGGTTGGACAGGGTTGTCTTTCTAGGACATGTTATATCCGCAGAGGGTATTCAAGTTGATTCACAGAAGATTGAGGCAGTGATGGATTGGCAGAGACCGAAGACTGTTACTGAGATTCGGAGTTTTCTGGGGTTAGCAGGATATTACAGAAGGCTTATTAAAGATTTCTCCAGAATAGCCGCACCTTTAACAAAACTCACTCGTAAAGGTGTTAAGTTCATTTGGGATGATGCTTGCGAGGAGAGTTTTGCTACTCTTAAAGAAAGATTAACTACTGCACCAATACTTGTGTTACCAGAAGGTACTAAGGGGTATTCTGTTTATTGTGATGCATCAGGCGTTGGTCTGGGTTGTGTGTTGATGCAACATGGTAAGGTAGTCGCCTATGCCTCTAGACAGCTGAAGAAGCATGAGGTAAACTATCCTACACATGATTTAGAAATGGCTGCAGTTGTATTTGCACTCAAGATCTGGAGACATTATCTTTATGGAGTTACTTGTGAGATCTTCACTGATCATAAGAATCTTAAGTATGTATACTCCTAAAAAGACTTTAATTTGAGACAGAGAAGGTGAGTAGAATTTCTTGAAGACTACGACTATAGCATCCAGTATCATCTGGGTAAAGCGAATGTTGTTGCTGATGCTCTAAGTCATAAGTCTGTAAGTAGTCTGTCCCACATTTCAGTTTCCAGAAGACCGTTGATACGGGAGATACATCAACTGCTAGGTGATGGTTTAACTTTCCATATGTCTGGTAAAGAAATTGAAGGTGATAGAGGTGTGTTGTTGGCTAATATGACAGTCAAACCTGATTTTCTTAATGAGATAGTTTCAGCGCAGAATACGGATGAGGAGTTGTCAACGATCCGCCAAAAACGTCTTGTCAGGTGAATCCACAGAATTCTCGGTTGATGAAAAAGGAGTTTTGCGGTTCGGTTCAAGGTTCTGTGTGCCTTCAGTGGATGATTTAAAGAAAAAGATTTTGAAAGAAGCTCACTCTATCAAGTACACTATACATCCTGGTTCTACTAAGATGTATCGAGATTTAAAGCAGATGTATTGGTGGAAAGGAATGAATAATGATGTTGCGGAGTTTGTTTCTCAATGTTTACCTTGCCAGCAAGTTAAGTATTAACATCATAAACCAGCCGGTTTACTGAGAGAGTTACCACTACCCGAGTGGAAGTGGGAGAGAATCACTATGGATTTTGTTGTCGGATTGCCAAAGACTCCTGGTGGCTATGATTTGATCTGGGTGATTGTAGACCGATTGACCAAGTCAGCACATTTTCTTCCGGTTAATACCAAGTATACAGTATCTCAGTATGTAAAGTTGTATATTAATCGGATTGTGAGTCTGCATGGGGTACCAGTTTCCATTGTATCTGATAGAGGTGCTCAATTTACATCCATGTTTTGGCAGAAGCTTCAGAAAGGGTTAGGTACCGATCTTCATTATAGCACGGCTTTTCATCCTCAAACAGATGGACAGTCGGAGAGAACCATTCAGACCTTGGAGGATATGCTACGATTGTGTGTTCTGGATTTTAAGGGAAGTTGGGCAGATCATCTTCCATTGGTAGAGTTTTCCTATAATAATAGTTATCAAGCTAGCATTGGTATGGCTCCTTTTGAAGTATTGTATGGTAGACGGTGCAGAACCCCATTGTATTGGGAGGAGGTTGGTGAGCGTCGTATTTAGGGTCCCGATCTTTTTCAGTATAATACACAGGTTGTACCGGTAATTCAGGATCGGATCCGTACTGCTTTTAGTAGACAGAAAAATTATGTTGATCTTAAGCAAAGACATCTTGAGTTTGCAGTTGGTGATAGGGTGTTTCTGAAAGTTTCACCTTTTAAAAGTGTTATGCGGTTTGGTAAGAAAGGAAAATTGGCTCCCAGATTTATCGGTCCTTATGAGATCCTAGAACGTGTCGGTGACGTTGCTTACAGACTAGATTTGCCACCCGAATTAGCAGCTGTGCATCCGACTTTTCATGTTTCGATGTTGAGAAAATATATATCGAACCCCAATCATGTTCTGGCTTCAGAGACCATTGAGATTACTGATGATTGTACTTATGAGGAGCAGCCTGTAGCTATTTTGGACCATCAGGTCAAGCGATTACGTTCAAAGGATGTGGCTTCAGTAAAGGTTCTTTGGCGTAACCATTCTGTTGAGGAATGCACCTGGGAAGCAGAGGAACTCATGCTAGCAAAATACCCTCATTTGTTTGAGTCTTCAGGTGCGTTATTGATTTCGTGGGCGAAATCATTTTAAGGGGGTTAGAGTGTAGTTATTAATAGTCTTGATATAGCACCATATGCATGCATATCATTACATTATTATTACATCATTATATCTTTTGTACATCATAAATGTATATGTGTTTTGTCTGGTATTATTTATGATAGTTTGCTATTAAATTGGTTATTGGAAGACGTTTTTGAAAATCTTGGTTTTTTGATATCGGATGTTATTCTTGAATAAGTCTGGATTGTTGGTAGAATGATGAGTATCTTATGGATAAATGTTATATTAGTAATGGTTTTGGTTGATTTGGGTTTGACTTGAACACTTGAGTTTTGACTTTTTGTGATGATTGTTGATGAGTGGTAGTTGAAAAGAAAATGCTTCTGTTTGATTTTATAATAAACATAACCTGGAGCAAAACTGGAACAGTCTATAGCGCTTAGTATTGTGGGGTTATGACCTGATCAACCATAACAACATGTACTAAGTGAACTATGCTTTCCGGATTTGTGTATAACTTAAAATATAAAAGTGTTTTGATGATGAGTATGTTATTGGGTAAAATTTCGAGGACGAAATTTGTTTAAGGGGGTTAGATTGTAAAATCCTTGATTTTTGAGGAAATTGGAGTTAGGGGCAAAATGGTAATTTTGCCTTCAGTTCACATTCGGGTGAATTTTATAATGTTTGGTGCTTATTTTCATAATGTGGGTGTTGAGATGTTTGTTTTGAGTATAATATTGTGTTTTTGGCTTCGGGGGGTATTTTGGTCATTTTGGCGGTCGAAAAATTTTCGGGTTTCATTTTGCTGTTTTTGATGTCATTTTGGTGACCGTGATGTCATTACGGTTATTTTAAGTATAATTTTGCTAGGATTTGTGTTTCGAAAATTTTTCGGGTATTTATTAATGTTTAATTAAAATAAAATAAAATTAATTAATTAATTAAATAATTCTGAAAATAATTGAATTTGGGGTTAGTTGTAAATTTTTATAAGTTAGTTGGGGTGTTTTTTTGAATTTTTAAAGAGTTTTAGGATATTTTTAAATAAAAAAATTAATCTAGGGGTATATTGGTAATTTTTCAACTAAAAATTGTATAAATATGGGTGTTAGGGCACCCATTTGAGTGTCTAAAATTATTTGCGCCGTCAGAGAGAGAAAGAGGAGAAAAATCAAAATTTTTCTTCAAAATCAGAGGCTTGTCGTTTCGGTCAGTGGGCGAGCGGTAGCCAGTGTCGTTCGGCGTGTGGACGTGTCGTTCGGCCCGGAGTTGCGGGCTGGAGGCGTTGTGGTTCGGCAAGTGGAGCGTGTCATTCGGCGGGCCAGCGGGAAATCGCAGATTGTCGTTTTGGCTTCCAATTTTAGGCAGTTTCAAGATTTTGAGGTTTCTTCAATTTTTTTTTTAATTTCTTCCAACTTGATGGCATGATTTGTGTTGTTGGATGTTTGTATAATGTTTAGGGTGTTAGAAAATAATATTTTTAATTTATTTCGATTTTTAATTAATTAAAAATAATTAAAAGTTGTAAGATAATTTTAGAGGTTCTTGATGTTTAATATTTGATTTGTGAGTTTGAGTTAATGATCTAGTATTTTTGGCAATTGTAATCTGTTCTAGGGATGTTATACTTGATTTAGAAATTTATTTTTGAATTTTCATGTTTGATTTATATTTTTAATTCATTAATAAAGTGAAAAATTATTTCTGCTGTTGATTTCTAATATTTCAGTAACTTTGTCGAATTTTTAAAAATTATTGGTAAATGATCTAGGTATGAATTTTTGATATGTTCTAGGATATGATGTTAGGTGTTTATAAAAAATATTTTGAGGTCTGGTTCAAATGTTTGTGTTTCGAAATAAATTTATTTCTCAACTGCTGCCAGTATGGTAACTGGTTGTGTGAATCCGTTTTAAAAATTTAATTGAGGGACTTAGAGGTTTCTAAAAATTATGAAATTTTGATATGTTGTTTATTAGGATTTTTTGAATTCTTGAAAAATAATTTTGAGTCTGGTTCTAATGTTTAGGTTCCAAAATAAATTAAGAATTGACACTGATGTTGGTTAAGGGTTTTCTGATAATGTCTGATTTGAAAATTATTTTGAAAGTCTTAGATGTCTTGAAAAATTATGAAATTTTTATATGTTGTCCATATTGATGTCTATAATATGAGAAAATTATTTGGATAATTTTGTGGTAACGAAATGTGAGGGATTTATGATGATTTTTGCTGTACTGATTTTTAGTGGTTCAAACAGAACCAGAATGTTGTAAAATATTTTTGGAGGATCAAATAAATTTGGATTAATCTGAAATTTTGCACACACATTATTTTAATGTTGGAGAAGCTACTGGAATTTTTCCAGAGTTTTTGAATGATGGAATTATTTTCTGAAAATATTTGAATTATAGGGACGACTTAAGAATTTTATCGGTTTTGAGTGTTGGTATGAATTATGATTTTTACATAGGGAATGATATGATATTATTTGATAAATGAGTTATAAAAATTGAGTTGAGGTTCTGGTTCTAATAAATTTTAATTAATTAATTGATTTTGTATTTTTGTGGTGCGATCGGTTTAACCATTGGGTTGAACCATAATTTTGAGTTGAGTCAGGTTGATTTTTTATTTTGGATTATCTTGGTTAATTGTTGGTTAAGTATTGGTCTTTTTGCATTCATACACATGCATTGCATCCCTCATGATAGATGAGATAATGGGTTTGACTATTGGATTATGTAATTATCTTTCTTTAGGCAATAATCCGGCTGAAGCTCGAGGTCAATAGGTTGTGAGGATTTGGCTAAGCTTTTTTTGGATACCAAGTAAGTTCATGGGTGTATGTGTAGTGTTTGTGATGTGCTACTTGCTAATTAAACTATTATATCTATATAACCCTTCGAATATACTATTCTTTCTAATTTCGATATATTATCCTTTCTTGCCCTAGCCTTGCATGTGAATAGGAGACAGAGAAACTTGTATGCTATTTGCTAAATGCCTTGATGTGATATTGAATATTTTTGTGATGTGCGATGGTGTGTCTAATGGGGACGGAGGATGTGGATTGTGATTATGGAGATTATTTTATATATCGATATCGATCTTGTTCTTGGGGCTTATGCCTACTTGCTCTTGGGGCCACGTGCCTACTTGTTCTTGGATATGGTTGGAAGAGGAGGATGTTATATTTTGTAGACCCCGATACACCATCATGTATGTGATTATTGTGGTTGTTACTTGATATATATTACTCTGATTGTATTAGTGTTTCTCTGCCTCTCATGAGCTTACTGAGCGTATTTATATCGCTCACACCCTTATAGATTGATTTGCAGGTTGAAGTTATTTTCCTTAGTGAGCTCGGTCGATCTTTTTGTGGATCTTCTAGTTTGGTTGTGGATTTTGGTTCGTCCGCATATTCACTTCTCTCCATAGAGATTTCTGGATAATTTTGGACGGACCGTGTCCGAACCCCTTTTTCTTGTAATAAGGAGTAAACTGTTTCTTTGTATCTAGTTTGAGTTTTAATTATTGAACTTGATTCTTTAATAGTATCATTTCTATTGATGACTTGATTATGAAATAAATTTATTGAACTTAGTAATTTTGCACTTTAATAATAAATTTAAATTAGGCTTGTAAGGTTGTACTTAGGTATAGCCTTAAGCCGGTCCCGGCTTCCCTGTTTGGGTCGTGACAAAATAGTTAATTTTATTGGTTTTTATTATTTATTTTAGTAAATAAATCTATTATTTTGAGGGCATAATCATCAAAAATAAAAATATTTGTTTAAAATAATAATAGGGAAAAGCTTCAATTATTGCTATCATCATATTATATATTTTTGTGAGAATAATTTTGAGCATAAATTATCAAAAAAATAATACAGTTTATTCGGGTCTTATAAGAAATTTTGACACTTCATCAAATTAATTGGATGCTAGCTAATAATTCGTTTAATTTAAGAATTTGATAAATTATTTTTTAATTATAATTAACATATAATTAATGGTGAATTTACTAAACTAAATAATAATGATACAGTGGATAAAAATAATTAATTAAAATTTTTTTTATATAAATATGCTAAAGAGTTTGTATATTTAGTTACATATTTGTAGTGAATATAAAAATATATAAAGCAAGTTACATATAAAAACTATAATATATAATGCATAATTTCATATAAAATTAAATAAATGATAGTAAAATTTTATTTTAATAAAAAATAAATTTTATTTTATATATTTAATAAAAAATAAAAATACCTAAAAATAATTAATTAGAAATTATTTTATTATTAAATAATATTTAAAAATTAAATTTGCAAATACGTCTTATATCAAAATATTTTTATATTTTATTACTTTGTTTCTTACTACGTCTTATTTTTAAAAGTACAAATTATATTTTGAATTGAATATTATAATTTATGTTAATAATTTGAAATTTGAAAATAATAATAATTTTTGTTATATTCTTATTTAAAGTTCCATGTATACTCTATAATGATTTCATTACCATAATAAAATCTAAAAAAAAGTACAATTTTTGCTTTCATATTTTATTCGAAATTGGTAAAAAAAAAATATATGTTTTACATATTTAAAATTTTAAATTCTCAAAAATTTAAATATTCGTTTATTATTTAAATTTATAATTTTCATTTGTAATATTTTAAAAACATTATTTTGAAAGTAAAAAGTACTTGTATTCCGTATGAAATGTAATTAATGATACTAATGATAATAAAGACATTTTAAATCATATACTGGTTGAGTTTGCATATTTCTAGGTAAAATAGTTTGGACAAAAAAAAAATCCTTCTTGTCCATATCAATTTGAGTTTGTTAAGGAAACGACTAATTTAAACTAAATTAACTATATTTATGGGTAAATAATAACTTTCTCCGTCCGGTTAAAAATACTTTATTTATTTTATTTTAAGTATTGTGTAAAAAAAAAAATTTTATTTCACTTCAAACGTCATTTTTAAAAATTTTAAAAAGTATTAATTAAAAAATTTTAATATTATTTCTATTAATTAATGAAAGAGAATTAGTAGGATAAGAGATAAAAAATAGTATTTAGATAAATTATAATAAAAATTTTCTAAAATTTATAATGACTAATTATTTTTTTGGTCTGTACTCATTGTTCTTATATGACACTTGAAATGAAACAAAGAGAGTATTATTTTTACAAAAGAAATTTGTTTCTCTCAAATTATCAATTTATTTAATCAAGAAAAATTAATTAATTTTTTTTTCTAATTATACCCTTATAATTAATAACTTAGTTAATGAAGTGGAAATGCAGTATTTAATAAATTAATAGGCAATATTTTAGTTCATTTAAAATAATTTTATATAATATTTAGATAATTTAATAACTTTTTTATTATGTATACATGAGTTGAAAAATGATAATTTCAGCATGACGAAGAAAGTATTATTTTACTGTAAAAATGAAAGGTAATGTTAAATAGCTAGACAAAACTTGGCTATAATAGCCAGAATCTACTTTATGGTATTTAAAATTATTTTTATATCCTTTTTAAAGTGGTTTTATGTTTGAAAATTAAAATTTAAAATTTTATTTTCTCCCATATTTATTGCTCTAATTTTCTATCAGATAATTAATTTAATATGTTAATTTTTTTTCAAAATATTTCTTCCTTTTTCCAAAATGTAATTAATTCATTCATTCTAAAGGATTAACCCTAATAAATAACTACTTAAAATAAAATAAAATAATTAAAAAAGAATATGAAATAAACTAAAAGAGAAGAACAAGTGTAACAAATTAAAAAGGCGTAACAAGGGTACTACAAAGGCATCCAATTAAATTTATATCATTTAATTAAATTTTTATAATTTAAATGTCATAAATGTAATAAATATAATAATTCATTACAATAAATTTATATTATATTAAATATTTAATAATATATTTAATTTAAAATAATTAACTATGTTATAAGTATAAAATTAATAACGTAATTGCTATATAATATATTTAATTTGGATTAACTGACTATACTATAAGTATAAATTTTTATAATTCACCATGTACATATTTAATTTAGAGTAATTGATTATATTATAAGTGTAAATTAATATGAATGACAATATAATAGATTTAATTTTGAATAATTAACTATATTTCAAATATAAATTAAAGTAATTACTATATTATAAGTTTAATTTGAAGTAATTGATGTAACTGACTTTAAAAATATAAATTTATATAATTCACAATATAATATATTTAACTTAGAATGATTAACTATACAATATGTTTAATTTGAAGTAATTGACGATATTATAAGTATAAATTATTATAATTGTCTATGAAATATGTTTAATTTGAAGTAATTAACTATATTATAAATATAAGTTAATGTAATTTACTATATATTGGGTTTAATTTAATGTAATTAACTGTGTTATAAGCATAAATTAATGTAATTCACTATATAATAAATTTAATTTGGAGTAACTGACTATATTATAAGTATAAATTAATATGATTAATGATAACATAATATATTTAATATAGAGTAATTGATTACATTACAAGTTTAAATTAATATAATTAATCACCATATTATAAATTTAATTTGAAATAAATTGATTTAATTGACTATATTATAAGTTTAAATTTATATAATTCACCATATAATATATTTAATTTGAAATAATTGACTATATAATAAGTTTAATTTAAAATAATTAACTATGTTATAAATATAAATTAATATAATTAATTATATAATAATTTTAATTTAGAGTAATTGGCCATGTTACAATTATAAATTAATATAATTCACTATATAATATGTTTTATTTAACATAATTACTATGATATAAGTATAAATTAATGTAATTCACTATATAATATGTTTAATTTGGAGCAGTTGATTATATTACAAGTATAAATTAATATAATTCACTATATTATATGTCTAACTTGGAGTAAATTAATGTAATTGAATATGTTATATGTATAAATTGATGCAATTCAATGTATAATATAATTAATTTGAGTAATTGACTATATAATAGATTTAATTTGAGTAATTGACTATATAGTAGGTTTAATTTGGAGTAATTAATTATATTACAAATATAAATTAATGTAATTGACCATAGATTAGATTTCAATTTGAGTAATTAAATATGTTATAAATATAAATTAATATAATTCACTATATAATGAGTTTAAATTGATGTGGTCTATTGTGCTTATTTTTTGAAAGGCTAATATTCTACAAATGGTTTAATATTTTCTTTAAAATTAAAAGAATGTGATTTATTTTTAATTATATATGTTGGTTATTTTTTTTTATTAAATTGAATTATGAAGTTAGCAATGACATTATAAAATAATTTATAATAAAAATTGGGTATTACAATTTCAATTCCACATAAAAATATGGGACACGTAAATTATTTAAATGAACGGTAATCCAATCCTCCAGCTTTGAGTATTACTTAGAAATATATCTAATTCAAATCAACAATTACTTTGTATCCCATATACATTCCCAATGTTGAATAACTCCACATTTCGTATAGTTATTTTTCTTAAAATTATATATATATATATATGTGTGTGTGTGTGTGTGGATTTGCTATATTGATATCTATCGACCCTAAGTATTTTAATAATGCTTTCATTCACCGACAAAAGGTTCATCCAATGATATTAGTCATTATTTATAAAATTAAGAAATTTTAACTATATTTATTTTGGTCTAAAATTTTAACAATATTTTAAATCTTAGTATTTTAATAATATTTTCATCCACTGATAAAAGTCAAGATTTTTATTTCAAGGGAGCTAATTTTTTTATATCATAAATATTTATAATAAAATATCAAATATGATTTTTATTTTTCACCTAAAAGGAAAAATAAATTTAATATATGATTAAATCTTTACAAAATTACATAAAAAAAATTTGGATGTTAGGAGGCATAACACTTCATGGTCCCTCTCCCTCCCTCAATGCTTTCATCCTTGAAATTTCAAAATATAGCATACTTTAGTTTTTCAATTATTATTTAATAAATAAATTTAATTTCTTGACCTTTAATCATTTTTATTAGAAAAAAATTTAAAAATTAAAAATAAGAATTCAGAAATAATAAAATTAAAATATTAATCACTTTAAATTGCAAGAATATAACAATAATTTATTTATACACAGGGCATTCTCTTATATTTTGAGTTATATAAAAAAGTTACAATAATTTCAAAAGGTAACTTTCGCATACTTAATTCAAAATTAGTGAAAATACTTCATACTCATGGGTGAGGGAAATGATACTTCCTTTTTTATTTTACAATATTTCCCTTAGATTATCTTATAGTTTTTTTTTTAAATTTCTCTTACTTTAACTTGAATTGAGATATGTAAATCTTATAATAAATGACTTCACTATTAGTCTATTGCTAAACCAAAAGTTAATTGATGTGTCTAATCAATTTTCAATTTTTTTTATTACATGCAAATTTATTATTTTTATTTTCATTCTCATCTTATTGTTATTCTAACTTCATCACAAAATTAATGACATAAAAATATATATCAGTTATTTAAAAAATCATATTAAAATTAAGGCATAAAATAACTTAAACTAAATTCTATTTTTGATTTTTTAATGAAAAAATTTTCATAAAATTAGAGATGATCATTTGCTAGTCTTATAAAATCTTATCAATAACAAAGTAGATAAAATTTGTATAACAGGACAAATGAATATTTATGACTTTGTCTCATAGGGAAGGATGACAACAACTTGAATATTTTTAAATATTTGATCCGTCTCGATCATTTAATATAAAATATAGATAATTCAAAAAATGAGTTTGAGCAGATTCACTATCCATCACGAGTTTGAATTGGATTCAGATATATATTTTTCAGTACCCACGATCCGAATCCGGTTATGTATATAGTTATATTTAATTAAATTTTAATTATATATTTATTATATTTTATTTTATTTATAGAATTATGTAGTATAAACTTATTTTAATAAAATTATATTATTATTAAATTCTTATTTATAATATTTAATTAAGAAAATTATAATTTTATAATTTTAATTCATAATATTTTTGAATTTTGTTTAAATGAGTATAAAGTAATAAACGGGTAGTCTTAAATGAGTTTGAAATTGATACAGGTAGTAAAATTAAAATCATAAATAGGTTTAGGATGTGTATAGATAGTTTAAATTTAAACGAGTTTGAATTTGGATACAACAAATTTCATAGGTATTATACCCATTGTAATTCATACTCACATGTCAGCTTATATGTTACGAGGGATTTTTTTTAAATATCTAAAAAAATAAAAATATTATTAACATCAGAGATATGCTAGGTTCGATCCACGAAAATGTGTAAACTAATCCTCGTAAGTATAAAAGCTGGTGTCCCAGGTTTGAACTTTTTCATAAGTTCGTATTGAAGTGGAGGGCCCTAACGGTGAATTACTGGGCTAACCCTCTCGAAATTTACCTTTGTGGTCGAGTTCCGATCCAAAGGGATGATCGAGCTCCGCCAAAAATTCTCTATTAGCAAAAAAAATATTTTTAAAAATATATATTTGTAGATGATATTTATTGCGTCTACCTTGATTTTTTTTCTCATTGTTGTAGATATAATATTAAGAGATAAGAAAATCAATTAACAAATTAATTGAAGTTTAGAGTGTTAATAAATTAATAACTTATCTATTATACTATTTTGCCAAAAAAAATATTGGGTTAATTTCACTAGCTATCTCTTAATTTTTTATACCATAAATATTTTCAAATTTTATTTTTTTTCAATAAAATCTATAAATTTTAATCTTCTTTTATAGAAATTTTTTACTCTTATTTTTGGGCAAAGATGATTATGTGAACTCCATGTGATATTATGTAAAACTATGAATTCAAAAAAAAATATATATATATATATATATGTCATTTCTCACACGCCCACGAGAGAAAAGTATTTGAATATAGAAAAATTACACGAAATTTAGTATTTTTTTTATATATAGTTTCAAATAGTCATGTAGAGTCTATGTAATTATTTTTAACAGAAAAATGGAGCTAATAATTTTAATGAAAGGAAATTAAAATTGAAAATTTTATAAAGATAAAATAAAGTTTGAAAATATTAATGATATAAATAGAAAATTTTAGGGACAATTAATAAAGTTAATCTAATAATATTATCTATTAACTAATAATTTTTAAGTGCTTTTTCTATATATTTGAGTTAAAAGGAAAAAATTCTAATAATTTAAACACAATAGTAATTTTATTACATTTACTATTTTAATTAATGCTTCTAATTAATTATTAAGATGCTCGAAAATTGATAAATGCAATAATTGATTTAATAAACTATCTTAAATAAATAGGAGTTGATTAGTCATTAAAAGCATACATTAATACATTTGTTATTCCCTTCGAATTATATAAGGTTAGATTAGTTATTTTCTTAATATAATTAATACCTAAAATATTTTTAATATGAATCAATTTGATTCATGAAGTATTTTTGTTAATAAATATTGTTTGTTTCCTACCCTTTTTAATTAGACTTTAATTAAAAAGGCAAATATATAAATTGAAGATAATTTGTAAATATATAAATTGAAAAAAATATATTTGTCAATTATTTTACAAAAATCTAATTATAAATAGATCATTATGTTCGTAGAAATAAAAAAATAATTATTTGAATAGTAAGAAAATAAGTTAAATTTAACTTCAATAATCTCATAATTGATTGTTTGCAACCTGGGAATGGGATAGATCTCAATTTTTTTTAAAATTTTTTATTATTTTAAAAAAGGAATCTTATTTCAAGTGAATATTATAGAGGAAATTATAATGTATAGTATAATATATTTTTTAAAAAATACTCTATCCTTTTTTGGTATGTTTTTAAAATGCGAAATATATTTTTAATTTATGCCTTTTAAAATAGAGTATATCTTTAGTATACTTGATGTATACTAAAAATATGTCTTTA
Organism: Garcia nutans; assembly: GCA_947685225.1. Taxonomy (NCBI): domain Eukaryota; kingdom Viridiplantae; phylum Streptophyta; class Magnoliopsida; order Malpighiales; family Euphorbiaceae; genus Garcia; species Garcia nutans. The sequence goes on from CANTUV010000025.1 coordinate 10,202,905, forward strand.
AAATGAATTTTTTGAAATTAAAAGATAAAAAAAATATTTTTGAAATAGAAAAGGAAAAATTGGATATGTTTGAAAATATTTTTATGCCTAAGGGTATTTTTATTTTTTTTAGGTCATTGTAATCATGTACATGAATAGACCTTAAAATACAAGAACTCCACCAATGCCCATCGAGCAGGCATCCTGAATATGGTGAGTTTCATACCCAAATTTGATACTTTAGGGTCAGCCTGCTATAAACTTCAAAATGAAATCCAAACCAGAAAATCAGTCTTCAAGTGTTCAACTTCAGTTGGCTTGCAAGAATAACAAGACTGAAAAGACCTGCTGCATAAATCGTAGTGTGAAGACAGATTAAAATCAGTCTTCAAGTGAGAGATTGTTGAGTAAATTGCAAAGTAAAAAATGGAGGTACCTAATTTTTTGTCAAAAATGGAGGTGCCTAATTTTGTCAAAAATGGAGATGCCTAACCATTATTAAATTTCACCAATCTAATTTTTGAAACTTATATAAACCCCTTATATCTCATTTGGAAGATCATCCCAAAAATTAGAGAGTTTGAGAGTTTAAGAGAGTTTGAGAGAAAAGCTTGAGAAAAAGGCTTATAAAAGAATTTTTTTTGTGAAGAAAAATTCTTAGGTGTAATTGGGTGTGGGTTGTGAGTGGTGAGTGTTGTAAACACTTCATGTAATTTTTCTCCTTTTAATAAAAAGATCTGCAGCAGGTCCGGAGACGTAAGCACAAATGGCCGAACTCCGTTATCAATTTTGTGTGTGTATTATTTTTGTTGTTATTTTTCATTCTCTCGAATCTAATTTATAAGAAAATCCGTGTAATTTTCCCAACAACTGGTATCAGAGCTGCTGGTTGTGAATTCTGTTAATTTTCTGTGAGTGGTTTGCAAGAATTGTCAGAAAAGATCCAGAGAAAATTAGATTCAAGTGGGAATGATGACTGCAGATGAAGAAAAGGTAAAAATTAAAAAATTCGATGGTATAGACTTTGGTTTTTGGAAGATGCAAATCGAAGATTATCTGTATAAGAAAAATCTTTATCAACCTCTTTCTGATAAGAAGCCAGATGATATGAAGGAAGAAGATTGGAAACTTCTAGATAGACAAGCTCTCGGAGTTATTCGATTGACGTTATCCTGTAATGTTGCTTTCAACATAGCAAAAGAAAAGACCATGGCAGGACTTATGAAGGCTCTCTCCAGTATGTATGAAAAGCCATCAGCTTCTAACAAAGTTCACTTGATGAGGCGATTATTTAATTTGCGGATGACGGAAGGTGCATCGGTAGCTCAACATCTAAATGAACTCAATACAGTCACAACCCAATTGAGTTCAGTTGGGATCGAATTTGATGAAGAAATATGAGTATTAATACTTTTGTCTTCTCTACCAGAAAGTTGAAATGCTACTGTCACGGCTGTGAGTAACTCATCGGGAAGCAATAAGTTGAAATTTGATGATGTTCGTGATCTGGTTCTCAGTGAAAAGATTCGACGGAGAGAGTCGGGTGAATCATCAACCTCTTCAGTTTTGCATACAGAGTTAAGAGGAATAAATTCAACTAGAGAAAATGGGCGTGGCAAATATCTTGGTAGATCAAAGAGCAGAAGGTCCAAATCTAGAAATTCCAATAATTCACAAAGCTTAAAGACTGTTGAGTGTTGGAACTGTGGGAAGACTGGACACTATAAAAATCAGTGCAAGAGTGCATCGAAGGACCAGGAGCCAAAGAAAGAGGCAAATATTGCTTCCACCTCATGAACAGATGATGCATTGATATGCTCTTTGGAGAGCAAAGAGGAGTCTTGGGGTATTAGACTCTGGAGCATCATTCCATGCCACTTCACAAAAGGAATTCTTCGAGAGGTATGTCCCTGGAAACCTTAGAAAGGTATATCTTGGTGATGATCAACCTTGTGATATTATTGGTAAAGGTGTAGTGAGGATTAAGTTGAATTGGTCTATTTGGGAGCTGAAGGATGTCAGACATATTCTCGACCTGAGAAAGAACTTAATCTCAGTAGGGTAGTTGGCTAGTGAAGGCTACAGTACAATCTTTCATGGTAATGATTAGAAGATTTCAAAGGGAGCAATGACTATTGCTCGGGGCAAAAAGAGTGGTACTCTTTACATGACAGTAGGAGCATGCTGTTCAATTGCAGTTGCAGTAGAAAATAAAAATTCTAATTTGTGGCACAAGAGACTTGGCCACATGAGTGAGAAAGGGATGAAAATTATGCACTCAAAGGGAAAACTTCCAAGTCTACAGTCGGTTGACATAGACATGTGCGAAAGTTGTATACTTGGAAAGCAGAAGAGGGTCAGCTTTCAGACAAGTGGCAGAGCACCAAAGAAGGAAAGAATAGAGCTCATTCACTCTGATGTTTGTGGACCAACGACAACTTCATCCATTGGTGGAAAATACTATTTCGTGACTTTCATCGATGATCACTCTCGGAAAGTATGGGTTTACTTTCTAAAGCATAAATCTGAAGTGTTTGAGACTTTCAAGAGATGGAAAGCTATGGTGAAAAACGAGACAGGTTTAAAGATTAAAAGGCTTAGAACCAACAATGGAGGTGAATATAAAGACATCAGATTCAAGAAGTTCTATTATGAGCATGAGATTAGAATGGAGAGAACCGTGCCGGGTACTCCTCAACACAATGGTGTAGCTGAGCATATGAATCGAACATTGACAGAAAGAGCCAGAAGCATTCGTATACAGTCAGGTCTACCGAAATACTTCTGGGCAGAAGAAGTCAACACAATAGCTTACTTGATTAACCGAGGCCCATCGGTTCCATTGGAGCATAAAATACCAGAAGAGGTATGGAGCGGAAAAGAGATAAAACTATCACATCTAAAAGTTTTTGGTTGTATAGCATATATGCATATTAGTGATCAATGTAGGAATAAGCTTGATCCCTGTTTTATTAGTTTTTGTTATAGATTTGTGTCTTGTTTATTATGATAATTATTGTTTTATTTAGGTATTTTGTTAGTTTTTATCGGTTTGTTTTGTGTTTTTATTAATTTTGGTATTTTAGTTTATTTCAGTGTTTATGTTATTTTTGATTTAGTTTTTAGTATGTGTTTATGTTTTGTTGGTTATTGTCTATTTATTTCTTGTTTAAAGTTTTGTTGCAAGTATTGTGTTAAGTTAAAAAAGGCAAGGAAACAAATTGAAGGAGAAAGGGGCAGTGGCTGACACAGGCAGAGGACACGGCCAAGTCACTGGTCGTGTCCCATACCAAGTTAAAAAGGAAGAGCAAGTCCCAGTAGCAGACACAAGCAAGGGACACGGCCAAGTCAGTGGCCGTGTCCCTCCAATGAAGCCCAGACACGGCCAAGTCACCCTCACTTGGCCGTGTCTCACTTAGTTCCAAAGCGAAAGAGAATTACATCTTCACAGAAGCAAACACAGGCAAGGGACACGGCCAAGTCACTAGCCGTGTCCCTCCAAAATAGTCCAACACGGCCAAGTCAAGCTTCAACTGGCCGTGTCACTAAATCCAAGAAGAAAAGAAGGAATTCTGAGACAGAAGCGGACACATGCAAGGGACACGGCCAAGTCACTGGCCGTGTCCCTCCAAAGAGCACTCACATGGCCAAGTCACATGCAAGTTGGCCGTGTCTCTCATGAACCAAAGCCGTAGTGACTTTTTAAAGCGGACGATTCATATAAAAAGAAAAGAGAAGCTAGGGTTTGGGACTGTTGACAATTTGGAGAGTTGATTTAGCCGTCTGAAAGTGAGCTTAGGGTTTTGACAATTGTTTTCTTTAATTTTGATTACACTTTTGATTACTTTAGCTTAGATTAGATTGTTCTAGCCATTGATGCATCCTTCTTGCAAGATTTGAACAAGAGATTCTTCAGAAGCTTCGAGGAGTTTGTTACTTGGTTTTGTTCTCGAACTTATTCTCTTTATTTTCATTGAAATTATATTTATGGATATTATCATGTCTATTTTGATTTCTTTGAATATTAATGAGATGAATATGTTTGATTGCATTATGAACTAATTTGATCTAGTCTAGGGTTTGTATGGATCTGCTATAATTGTATGAATTGGTTATTCTCTTAGCTAATAATTTCTTTAGCCTTGATTGAATGAAATATTTTAATATATAATTGATTGGCCACCAATTATGTGTTTTAGGTATTAGATGATGGATTGAGAGATGAAGTCTAATGCTGGATCAATTCAATTAGGGACTTAGGTGAATTAGAGATATAAACTATTGAAAAGATTGTTTCAATTATAACAAGATTAGTTGTAAGAAGTTTGAATGCGAGAGCTTATTTCCTTGACTCAATTAATTAAGTTGTTTGAGATTTAATCTTTGAAATTGAATTAGTTAAGAGGAATAACCATTCATACATATAAGTAGTAGAGAAGTGCAAACCCTAGACCTTTTTTTTTTATCAAGTGAAACAAAACATCAGCCCTTGTTTACTTTTATTATTTTAAACTTTAATTAAACTTTTTCATTAGTTAGCAATTTAAATTTATTCATTACTTGTTACTTTTAATCTGATAATCAATTAGCCACTTTAGCTTCCTTGTGAGACGACCTTGGGGCGATCACCTTTGCTACAGCTACCTCGTATACTTGCGAGTGACGCTTTGTGGTAGAGTTAATTCGAGCGCAACAAGTTTTTGGCGCCGCTGTCAGGGAGGCTAATTGGCGAAATTGTTTATTAGGTAAAAATATTCTAGATTATTTTTCACTGTTTTCATTTTATTTTATTTGTCTTTTGCTTTTAATAATTTCTTTTTCTAGAAATTTTTGTTTATGCAAGGCAGGAGATCACTCGAAGGAGAGCTATATCCATTCATTCCAGAAATCCAGAGAGTGAAAAGGAGCAGAGAAGAGTTTGAGCTCTACACCGGATTTGATACAGAGGAGGACACTTCTGAATTTGAATCGGAATCTGAACAATCTGTTAAAATGGCTGAAGAAAGGCAAAGAATGATAAGAGACTTTGCTAGACCTGTCATTGGAACTTCAACTTCTTGCATAAGATTGACAGATGCAGCAAGGAATTATGAGTTGAAGAACATTCACTACAATATGCTGCCATCATTTTATGGAGTTCCAAATGAAGATCCTTTGAACTTTATTAGGGATTTCTACTCCACCCTCAACACTTTTCTATTTGGAAAATTAACAGAGGATCAGTTGAGGATGAGGTGTTTTCCATATACTTTGAAGGATAGGGCAAAGAGCTGGCTTATGATGTTGCCCAAAAACTCACTGACAACTTGGGAGCAAGTTTATAATAAGTTCATGGGCAAGTTCTATTCACATCAAAAGATAGCTGAATTGAGAGAGAAGATTGCTACATTCTCTCAATTTGAAGGAGAACCATTTCATGAGGCTTGGGACAGATTTAAGATGCTATTGATCCAGTGTCCGCATCATCACTACCCACTTCAACTCCTTAATCAGTTTTTCTATGATGATCTCACCCAGCAATTTCAGAACACTGTTGACAATGCAGGCTGGGGGAGCCATGGGAGAAAAGACAGCTGATGAGACTTATGAGATCTTTGAGATGTTGGGAGCTAATTCTCAACAAAAGAGTGTAAGGGGAAGAAGTAAAGGGGTGAATCAACTGGAGGCCAATAGTGAAATGGTCAGTCAAATAGCTAAATTGACAAGGCAGGTTCAGATGCTAAACATGAAGAACAATATTTCTTCATCTAATCAAAAAGTGTGTGGAATCTGTGGGATATTTGGGCATGGAGCAAATATATGTCCCTCTGCATATGAGTCTTTTGGGAATGAAGCTGAGCAAGTTAATGCTATGGGGGGATTTCAACCAAGAGCCAGGAATGATCCTTACTCCAATACTTACAATCCTGGTTGGAGGAGTCACCCCAAATTTTCCTGGACAACAAATAATGCTCAACAGCCTTTCCATTTGCACCAGAGACATAACCAACAGCAGGGCCAATCCTCAAATCAAGGTCAGACTAAGAGAGAGAGTTTGGAGGAAAGTTTACAGGTTTCTATCCAAGTCAGTGCTAAAAATCAGGAGATGAACAACAAGAGGCTAGATTCCTTGGAAGCATCTTTTAAGAAGGTGGAGACCCAAGTGGGGCAACTTGCTCAACAGATGCAAATTCAACAAAAGGGGAAGTTCCCAAGTCAACCTGAGCAGGCACAATCAGTGACTGTTCTTAGGAGTGGTAAGGTAATTAATAATAATGTTGAAAATAATTCTGTTAATGCAGGTGAGCAAGAAAATAAAAAGGAAGGAGAACTAGAGAACAAAGGTGCTGAAGAAAGATAAATGGAGAAGTCCCCTACAGCAGATTTGCACAAGGCAAGCAATCCATACCGGCCACCTATACCATTCCCCAGCAGGTTGAAGGATGATAAAAAAGATAAGCAATTTTTAGATATCTTCAACATGTTGTCTAAGGTAAGTATCAACTTACCCTTACTTGAAGCAATTAAGAACATGCCGGCTTATGCTAAATTCTTCAAAGAACTGAATACCAAGAAAAAGAGGTATGAGCCGAATGAAAAGGTGATAGTTTCTGAGGTAGCTAGTGCTGTTTTGCAGCATAAACTACCTCCTAAGCGAAAGGATCCTGGAAGTTTTATTATTCAAATTACTATGGGGAATGGAAAAAGTACTGATGGAATGTGTGATTTAGGAGCTAGTGTGAATTTAATGCCTTATTCTGTTTATCTTGAGTTAGAACTAGGGGAACTTAAACCAACAAAAATGGTGTTGCAATTAGCTGATAGATCTCTTAGATTCCCGAAAGGGGTTATAGAAGATGTGTTAGTTAAGGTTGGAGGGTTAATAGTACATGTGGATTTCATTGTTCTTGACATGGAAGTAAGTAACGCTTCACCATCTGCACACACCATTCTGCTGGGTAGGCCTTTTATGACGACTACCAACACTTTGATAGATGTTAAAAATGGTAAATTATCAATGACTATTTTGGGATAAACTGTGGAATTTTCTATTTTTAACACTTCTCCTATTCCTACAACTGCTTTATATGAGGATTGTTCTTTCATTGATTGTGTTGATGCAGTTGTTTCAGATGTTTTCTTGCAGACTGGTTCCTCTGATAAAATGGAGCTGGCATTGACCTTAGATAGTGATTTGAAAATTTTTGATGCAGAAATAGCCAGTTGTCTTGAGACCTTAGGAAGTGCTGAAATAGAGGAGCTTAAGGAGGACCCAGTTTGTGAGCTTCCCTCCATTCAAAAAGAAGAGAAGAACCCCCTCACTAGAGTTGAAGCTGAAAGAGTTACCTAAGAACTTGAAATATGTGTTTTTAGGAGATCACAACACTTTACCTGTGATAATATCTAGTGAACTTAGTGAAGGGGAGGAGATGAGGTTGGTGAGTGAGCTTAAAAGATTAAAGAGAGCAATAGGATGGGGATTGAGTGACATCAAGGGTATTAGCCCTTCCATGTGCATGCATATAATCACTTTAGAAGAAGGAGCTAAACCTGTGAGGGAGACTCAAAGGCGCCTTAACCCAAATATAAGTGAAGTGGTTAAGAAGGAAGTGCTCAAATTGCTGGATGAAGGAGTAATTTATCCAATTGCTAATAGTGAGTGGGTGAGCCCAGTACATGTAGTTCCTAAGAAATCTGGAATCACTGTGGTGAAAAATGAGAATAATGAATTGGTTCCTACTAGGACTACTACTGGGTGGAGAATGTGCATCGATTATAGGAAGTTGAACAATGCTACAAAGAAAGATCATTTCCCTCTTCCTTTTATTGATCAGATGTTAGATAAACTTTCTGGACACTCACATTATTGCTTTTTGGATGGCCTTTCAGGTTACTATCAGGTGCCAATATCTCCAGAGGATCAGTCCAAGACAACCTTTACTTGCCCTTTTGGGACTTATGCATTTCGACGTATGCCCTTTGGCTTGTGCAATGCACCTGCAACTTTTCAGAGATGCATGATGTCTGTCTTCTTTGACATGATAGATGATTTTATTGAGGTATTTATGGATGATTTTTCTGTTTTTTGGTAATTCTTTTGATAATTGCCTCAATAAGCTTGTTCGTGTGCTTGAGAGATGCATTGAATGTAACCTCACTTTAAGTTGGGAAAAGAGTCATTTTATGGTTACCCAAGGCATTGTTTTAGGTCATGTGGTATCAAGTAAAGGGATTGAGGTGGTAAGGCTAAAGTTGAATTGATTGCTAAATTACCCCCACCTACCTCTGTTAAGGAAATAAGAAGTTTCTTAGGGCATGCAGGATTTTACAGGAGGTTTATTAAGGATTTTTCTAAAATAAGCCAACCATTGTGTCATTTGCTAGGGAAAGATGTTCCATTTGAATTTACAGCACAATGCATGCAGGCTTTTAATTTCCTTAAAGAAAAATTGACTAGTGCACCAGTGATAGTAGCTCCTGTTTGGTCTTTACCTTTTGAAATCATGTGTGATGCCTCTAATCATGCAGTAGGAGCTGTTCTTGGGCAAAGGGTTGATAAATACTTGAGAGTAATATATTATGCCAGTTTGACCCTGAATAGTACACAAATGAATTACACCACAACTGAAAAGGAAATGTTAGCTGTTGTTTTTGCTTTAGACAAATTTAGAGCATATTTAATTGGGTAAAAAATTATTGTGCATTCTGATCATGCTGCTCTTAAATATCTGTTAACAAAACAACATGCTAAACCGCGCCTAATTAGATGGGTGTTGTTATTGCAAGAATTCGATTTCCAAATCAATGATACTAAGGGTAGTGAGAATGTTGTTGCTGATCATTTATCCAGATTTTTTTTCTTTATTGAAAATCTTGCATCTGATAGCATTCATAAAAATTTAGAAGAATTTCCTGATGAGCATTTGTTTGTGGTAATTAATGCACCTTGGTTTGCATATATTGCTAACTATCTTGCTTGTGGTATTTTGCGATCTAACATGTCCTTTCAGGAAAAGAAAAGGTTTCTACACTTGAGTAAGTTTTATTTTTGGGATGAACCTTATCTATTCCGGATATGCAAAGATGAGATAGTTCGCAGGTGTGTATCTGAGAAAGAACAACTGAGTGTTCTTCAATTTTTTCATGACCTTCACTGTGGGGGTCATTTTGGAGGAAGAAAGACTGCAGAAAAGGTACTTCAAAGTGGTTTTTACTGGCCTACCTTATTTAAAGATGCTCAAGAGTATTGTAAGCACTGTGATCGTTGCCAAAGAGTAGGTAACATTGGGAGGAGGAATGAAATGCCCCTTCAATCATATATTGTTGTTGAACTGTTTGATGTGTGGGGAATAGACCTTTCCCCAAGTCTTTTGGATATGAGTATATTTTAGTTGCTGTTGATTATGTTTCCAAATGGGTGGAGGCAATTCCCACCCGTACTAATGATGCTAATGTAGTTGTTAAATTTGTGAAGGAAAATATTCTTAGCAGATTTGGTACGCCAAGGGTGATAGTCAGTGATGGGGGGAGCCATTTTTACAACAGGCTTTTTGAGAAGTTAATGCACAAATCTGGTGTTAAGCACAAGGTGGCAACCCCATATCATCCACAGACTTTTGGACAAGTGGAAACATCCAACAAGCAGATTAAGGGAATTCTAGAGAAAACAGTCAACACATTAAGGAATGATTGGGCAAACAGATTGCATGATGCACTATGGGCTTATCGGACTGCTTTCAAGACTCCTCTTGGTATGAGTCCATACCGATTGGTATTTGGAAAAGCTTGTCACTTACCAGTGGAGTTGGAGCACAGAACATATTGGGCAATCAAGACTCTGAATTTGGACTTGGACAAAGCGAAGAGAGAAAGATTTCTGCAAATTTCAGAGTTAGATGAGCTGAGAAATGAGGCCTATGAGAGCTCGAGAATTTACAAGGATCGCACTAAAGCACTTCATGACAGAATTATAGTGCGAAAGACATTGAGTCCAGGTGTGAAGGTTTTACTTTTTAACTCACGACTCCGTTTTTTTCCAGGTAAACTCAAGTCTCGATGGAGTGGTCCTTTAGAGATAACTCAGGTGTATCCTTCTGGTGCCATTGAATTACTTAACTCTCGAACAAGTGAGACTTTTAAAGTGAATGGACAGAGAGTTAAGCCATACAATGAAGGATTTCAGGAAGTGAGGGTCATTGATAGCACTTTGATTCATGATCCCTAGGCCTTGCATGATGTCTAGCTATATGACATTAAAGAAGCGCTAAATGGGAGGCAACCCATCGGTTTACATTTATTTTTCATAGTTGTAATTTTAAATTTAGCAAGTTTTGATTTTATGTTTAGTCTAAATAAATGGAATTGGTGCTTTGATCGTTTTTTCTTTATTTTGTGTTTCAGGGTGTTTGAAGAAGAAGGTTTGCAAAATCTTTAACAATTGAATAAAAAAAAGAGTTAAAAGTTAATAAAAGGCAGTAGGTGACACGGCCAAAGGACTTGGCCGTGTCACACATTGGACACGGCCACGCTTCATCAAATTTCTTTCGTTTTTGCAAATTTTTAAACAGAAGAGGACACACCCATGGGACACGGCCAAGTCATTGGCCGTGTCTCTCCAAGAGCATCAGACACGGCCAAGTCAGACACGGCCGTGTCATCTTGACTTGGCCGTGTCTCTTCACTTTCACACATCAGACACGGCCAAGATCACCTAAACACGGCCGTGTCCCTCATTTTTACACTTTAAAAAACCCGATTTTGCCCAGCTTCTTTCCATTAGATCCCTAATTTCCTGTTCTTCATCTCTCTCGCTCTCTCGCTCTCTGTATCGCAAAATTCATAGCATGTGATTCAAAACTCCAAATCTTCCTTTAAACGTCAAATTTCTTCCCCAAAACTAGAGATAATCACTTAAAACTTCTTCTTTGCTCATATAATTTTGATTTGATTTTGGTTTGAATTTTCAGATTTCTAAGGATGCCGAGAACTAAGATTGTGTCACACCGCAAGACGAAGAAGTCTACAGCCGAAGGAGCTTCTTCCTCTTCATCATCTTTATCTTTGAAGAGAGCAAGTCTTTTGGCACGGGGTTTTTTCCCGACAAGGTATGTTAACGATGAATCTCTTGATGCCTTGCAAATTAGGACTAATTTTAATCGATATGTGCAATTCTTGGATGGGAAACTCTAGTCACCTTGAGACCTTTGCAGTTTGAGGAACTTACTTTATAATTTTTGACATCTCTCAAGGTTGAAAGAGATGATAAGAAAATCTGCACTAGAATGATGTTTAAATTGCTGGGTAAATCATATATGCTTAATATTGACCAGTTAAATGATATATATGGTTTTCATCAGCATGGGGAAAGGTTGGTACCCAAAGAATTTAAACAACAATTTGCTTGGGGAGCTTTAGGTTCAGGTACTTATGTGGCCAAATCGGCCAAAGCGTCTAAATTAAGAAATTTCGCTTTGAGGTATTTGCATAGGTTTATGGCTTGCGGATTCTTTGCTCGGAAGGAGAGCCCGGGTGTGGTTGAACTGAGTGAATTATTTTTCCTGGATTGTGCTTTTAATGCAATGCATGTTAGTGCCGGCTATTGGTTAGCCGATATTTTTGATTCTGTGGCTAACAAAAGAAAGGGGGCAATTTGTGTTGGGGGGTTGGTTACCACATTAGCAGTAGCCCTTGTTGAGGATTTTGACCCGAGTACTAGTCGCATGACTAGAATTTCGGGTAATGACTCTTTGGATTTAGCTACACTTGAGAAGATGCACATGGTGGTGCATAGGAGAGGGACTTATGTGATGCCTTCAGCTGAGCCTGCAGCACCGGGGGACAGGCAGAAGAGAGCACGGGTCCAAGAGGAGTCCGACTCGGATTCTCTTGACCTAGATGAGGATGCTCCGGTTTCAGAAAGTCAAGAGGAACTTTTGAGGATTGAGGCCCTAGAGGGCAAAGTGGATCGACTGGATAGCAAGGTGGATCGTAACCATACTGAGGTCTTGCAGCAGTTGGAATAGATTAATAGCAACCTTGCAAAGATCTTGAGTCTCCATCCCTCAGCTGCATCATCTTCACGCCAGCCTTTTCCATAGATTTTGAGTTCCTTGTTTTATTTTGTTTAGTGTATTTTTGTTTTTATTTTTCGTTTTTGTTTTCATGTTAACGTTTTTATATTTGGATATTTTATTTTTATATATTATACTTTTGTTTTTGAACTTTTGTGTTTGTGATGGAAAGCTAGGGTTTTGCCTCACCAGGTACGATGGAAGACAGGTTGTCCTTTAACTCTTTTTATTTATTATTCTTGTTTTACATTGAGGACAATGTAAACTTTAAGTGTGGGGTACTCTTTAAGCTTTCCTTTAATTTTTGTTTTGTTTTGCTTATTGTGTCTGTTGTGCATGGCATAATTGTTGAAATCTTATTGATCTTTTCTTTGATTCTAGCATAATAGTTGAGACTTTAGTATCGGCATAGAAATGAGCTTTTGAATTCATTCAGGATCAATTTTCACATTCTGCAATTCATGACATATAAATCTTGGTGAACCCACCTGTGTGAGTTTTGAGCCTCATAAATTTGATATTATTGTCAATTAATTTTCTTTTCTTAAGTGTACACCTTCATGATTTTGCATCTCTAGAGTTTGCTTTTGCATACTAATTGAACTCACATTATGATTTAATCTCAAGTTTTAAAATGATGAAGGCAAATTATGTTAGCCCCTTTAGCTTAAAAAGACTTCCCTTAATATTGATTTCCTTAGTGAGCCAAGTTGAGCCATTGACCTTTTCTTGTTTGATCAACACAATTCTCAACTTAACATGTTCTTATTATCATCATACCTATGCATTAAGGAATGGAGTTTTTATGTTTTGACAATTGGGTAGTTTATTTCAAAGTGTGGGGTAAGTAAGTAAAAAAAAATGGTATTGCTATTTGGGGTTGAAATGCATACTTTGCACATTGTGTTGGATTAAGAGTTTATTATTCTTTTCCTCTACATGTTAAGCTAGATGATATATGCAATGTTATACTTTGTATATATATGTATTAAAAAAAATTATTATATATAATAAAAGAAAAAGAAAAAGAGAAAATAAAAAAAAGAGAGATATATATATACTAAAGTCAAATATGTTCTAGCATTGGTTATCAAAAGAGGAATGTCAACTTATGCATTTTTTCTTGATTATGCAAGTATGTGAGGTAGCAAGGGTTGGTGAGTATGCTATTTGAAGGAGTTATGAGTTTCCTTAGCAAGAGTAGTGTCTAATTTAGATACTCCATTTCTTGATGCTCTAGCTTAAATGTCTTTTCTCACACCTTCACCTTAGCCCCATTGCATCCAAATAAAAGACCTTCGGATTATTTCTTGAGACAATCTGTGAGGGAGATTGGATAATTAAGCAAGTTTATGGTAGTATGCAGTCATGAGTGGTTTGAGTGATTAACCTTTGAAATCGAGTGAAACACTTAGATGAGAGATAAGATTTGTATGTCTGGATTAATGAATGAGTTAAGAAAATCTTGATTGAAAGTAATTGCAATTATTTATGTCTGACTCTTAAAGTATTTCATCTTATATGTTAGAATTATGGTTAAGGTTGTTTGAGTTTTTAATTTATGCCATGTGAATTTGCTTGAGGACAAGCAAAGTTTTAAGTGTGGGGTAGTTGTTTTATTAGTTTTTGTTATAGATTTGTGTCTTGTTTATTATGATAATTATTGTTTTATTTAGGTATTTTGTTAGTTTTTATCGGTTTGTTTTGTGTTTTTATTAATTTTGGTATTTTAGTTTATTTCAGTGTTTATGTTATTTTTGATCTAGTTTTTAGTATGTGTTTATGTTTTGTTGGTTATTGTCTATTTATTTCTTGTTTAAAGTTTTGTTGCAAGTATTGTGTTAGGTTAAAAAAGGCAAGGAAACAAATTGAAGGAGAAAGGGGCAGTAGCTGACACAGGCAGAGGACAAGGCCAAGTCACTGGCCGTGTCCCATACCAAGTTAAAAAGGAAGAGCAAGTCCCAGTAGCAAACACAAGCAAGGGACACGGCCAAGTCAGTGGCCGTGTCCCTCCAATGAAGCCCAGACACGGCCAAGTCACCTTCACTTGGCCGTGTCTCACTTAGTTCCAAAGCAAAAGAGAATTACATCTTCACAGAAGCAAACACAGGCAAGGGACACGGCCAAGTCACTGGCCGTGTCCCTCCAAAATAGTCCAACACGGCCAAGTCAAGCTTCAACTGGCCGTGTCACTCAATCCAAGAAGAAAAGAAGGAATTCTAAGATAGAAGCGGACACATGCAAGGGACACGGCCAAGTCACTGGCCGTGTCCCTCCAAAGAGCACTCACACAGCCAAGTCACATGCAAGTTGGCCGTGTCTCTCATGAACCAAAGCCGTAGCGACTTTTTAAAGCGGACGATTCATATAAAAAGAAAAGAGAAGCTAGGGTTTGGGACTGTTGATGATTTGGAGAGTTGATTTAGCCGTCTGAGAGTGAGCTTAGGGTTTTGACAATTGTTTTCTTTAATTTTGATTACACTTTTGATTACTTTAGCTTAGATTAGATTGTTCTAGCCATTGATGCATCCTTCTTGCAAGATTTGAACAAGAGATTCTTCAGAAGCTTCAAGGAGTTTGTTACTTGGTTTTGTTCTCGAACTTATTCTCTTTATTTTCATTGAAATTGTATTTATGGATATTATCATGTCTATTTTGATTTCTTTGAATATTAATGAGATGAATATGTTTGATTGCATTATGAACTAATTTGATCTAGTCTAGGGTTTGTATGGATCTGTTATGATTGTATGAATTGGTTATTCTCTTAGCTAATAATTTCTTTAGCCTTGATTGAATGAAATATTTTAATATATAATTGATTGGCCACCAATTATGTGTTTTAGGTATTAGATGATGGATTGAGAGATGAAGTCTAATGCTGGATCAATTCAATTAGGGACTTAGGTGAATTAGAGATATAACCTATTGAAAAGATTGTTTCAATTATAACAAGATTAGTTGTAAGAGGTTTGAATGCGAGAGCTTATTTCTTTGACTCAATTAATTAAGTTGTTTGAGATTTAATCTTTGAAATTGAATTAGTTAAGAGGAATAACCATTCATACATATAAGTAGTAGAGAAGTGCAAACCCTAGACCTTTTTTTTTATCAAGTGAAACAAAACATCGGCCCTTGTTTACTTTTATTATTTTAAGCTTCAATTAAACTTTTTCATTAGTTAGCAATTTAAATTTATTCATTACTTGTTACTTTTAATCTGATAATCAATTAGCCACTTTAGCTTCCTTGTGAGACGACCTTGGGGCGATCACCTTTGCTACAGCTACCTCATATACTTGCGAGTGATGCTTTGTGGTAGAGTTAATTCGAGCGCAACAATCCCAAATCTAAAAAATGCATCTTCATCGGCTATGGTGAGGATGAGTTTGGCTATCGCATTTGGGATGACAAAAACAAGAAGGTGATTCGCAGCAGAGATGTGATTTTCAATGAAAAAGTGATGTACAAGGACATATATAAATCTGATACCAACAACACAGAGCAAAGTGAGCTAATGTTTGCAGATATAGATGATGTCATAAAGTCCCGTGATGGAGCCGATTGTAGTAAATCCTCATCAAGAGGAACTCGTTGGGAAAAATAGTGTACAACAATCCGACACACCGCAACCTCCTACTCCAGCTCCTATATTGAGAAGGTCTTCTCGGCCTCATGTGCCTAACAAGAGATACATGAATTATTTATTACTCACTGATCAATGAGAGCCTGAATGCTATGATGAAGCTTGTCAGACTAAAGATGCTAACAAGTGGGAGTTTGCCATGAAAGACGAGATGAAGTCTCTGATCTCTAACCAGACATGGGAACTAGTTGAGTTACCCATGGGGAAGAAGGCACTTTACAACAAATGGGTGTATCGGGTAAAAAAGGAGCATGATGGTTCAATGAGATACAAAGCCCGATTAGTTGTCAAAGGGTTCCAGCAGAAGGAAGGAATTGACTACACCGAAATTTTTGCTCCTATTGTGAAACTCAATACTATCAGATAAGTGTTGAGCATTGTTGCTATTGAAGATCTTCATCTTGAACAATTAGGCGTGAAGACTGCATTTCTTCATGGAGATTTAGATGAAGAGATATATATGCACCAGCCAGAAGGTTTTCAAGAAAAAGGAAAGGAAAACATGGTATGCAGACTTAAGAAGAGCTTGTATGGACTAAAACAAGCCCCAAGACAGTGGTATAGAAAAGTTTGACGGCTTCATGCATAAGGAAGGATTCCAGAGGTGCAACGCTGACCATTGTTGCTACTTCAAGAGATATAACTCCAGTTATATTATTTTACTACTTTATGTAGATGACATGTTAGTAGCAGGTTCAGATATGAAGGATATCAAAGGGTTGAAGCAACAGTTGTCAAAGGAATTTGACATGAAAGACTTAGGTCCAGAAAAAAGGATTCTTGGAATGCAAATCACAAGAGATAAGGAGAAAGGACTTTTGCAGTTATCTCAGGCAGAGTACATCAACCGTGTTTTGTAGAGATTCAACATGAGTGACGCCAAGCCAGTTAGCACACCCTTGGCTAGTCACTTTCGTCTATCTAAGGATCAATTCCCTTAGACGGAGGAAAAGAGAGAATACATGGCTAAAGTTCCTTACGCTTCAGCCATTGGAAGTTTGATGTACGCAATGGTCTGTACAAGACCAGACATTGGCTATGCAGTGGGAGTTATAAGCAGGTTTATGTCAAATCCAGGGAAAGCTCATTGGGAAGATGTAAAATGGATTTTGAGATATCTACGAGGCACCATAAAAAAGTGTTTGTACTTCGAAAAAGGAGAGTTAAAAGTACAAGGCTACGTAAATGCAGACTTTGGAGGTGAAGTCGATCACCGGAAAAGTACCACCGGTTATATATTCACTGTTGTAAATACAGTTGTTAGTTGGATGTCGAAGTTACAAAAGATTGTCACTCTATCCACTACAGAAGCAGAATATGTAGCAGTGACTGAAGCCAGTAAAGAGATGATATGGCTTCAAGGTTTGTTAACTGAGTTGGGTTTCAAACAAGAGAAGAATGTCTTATACAGTGATAGTCAGAGTGCGATACACTTGGCGAAGAATTCTGTATTTCATTCTCAAACCAAGCATATTGGACTTCGTTATCACTTCATCAGAACTCTGTTGGAGGATAATGTGTTAATACTGGAGAAGATCCAAGGAAGCAAGAATCCAGCAGATATGTTAACAAAGACGGTGGCTATTGAGAAACTGACACTACAAAAAAAAACGCTATCTGCAACGGACAGAATCCATCGCAGATCCGTCGCAAATCAAGATTTGAGACCGATTTGTGACGGATACGATTCGTTAATAAAAAAGGCGTCACAATTTTCAATTTTGCGACAGGCCGTCGCAGATTGCGACGGATTTGCAACCACTCGGCGGTTGCAAATCTCGCGCTTAAATTTTCTCGGGTAAAGGACAGCCGTCGCAGATTCCGTCGCAGATTCCGTCATAGATTTTCGTCGCAGATTTCGTCACAGATTTTCGTCGCAAATTCATTGCAGATTGTCGTCGCAGATTCTGTCGCAGATTGTCGTCGCAGTATCTGTCGCAGATTCAGTCATAGATTTCAAATATCCGTCGCAGATTCGTAGCAAATCCGTAGTAATTTAATATTGATTTTTATTGAAATTATTTGTATTATCAATTAATTTTATGAGAACTTTATAAATACATTTGGAACATTTAAACACAATCTTAAAAAACACTAATTACATTGATAAAAATAATTCTTTTATTAATCTTCAATAGAATAAAATATTTTACAATTTAACTATACAAGTGTTAAGAACACTACTATAAATAATCTATCTTGAAAATAATAATATAGATCTTCAATATTAAATTATAGTGCTGGGGCGTTCTCTCCTTATCACGTCTTTCAGATCCTGAACAACTTCAGACATTGGAGGCCTGAATTCTGGTTGAGTCTGCAAGAAATACTTGAGGTTAAAAAATGCGATTCTAAATAGATATGTAATGGAGTTCCTATCCTACATGAAATTTCTCGTTTTCAATACTCTACCAACAAATAGCAAATAAAAATGGCATGAAATACAGACTGTATCTAGCAACCACTTGCATTATAATGAATTGCATTTCAATGTTCATCAGTTTGCTCAACCCTCATGCGCATTTGCTAAAGCATCTCTATGATCTGCCTGTTGGACACACTCTGCCCTAGCAATTTATTACATTATAATTTGTTGTATGATTCATTAGTAACAATCATTTGTTTGTCTGCACACTAGTAGCTATCATGGCCCTCAGTTTCCAAACTAATGCACCACGCTGACATGGAACTCAGTAACCAATTCATTAGAAAATATCTAATTGAAGTTGTGTTCAACTTCAGTTGGCTTACAAGAATAACAAGACTAGAAAGACCTGCTGCATAAATCGTGGTGTGAAGACAGATTAAAATCAGTCTTCAAGTGGGAGATTGTTGAGTAAATTGCAAAGTAAAAAATGAAGGTGCCTAATTTTTTGTCAAAACTGGAGGTGCCTAATTTTTTTTGTCAAAATTGCAGGTGCCTAATTTTTTGTCAAAAATGGAGGTGCCTAATTTTGTAAAAAAATAGAGGTGCCTAACCATTATTAAATTTCACCAATCCAATTTTTGAAGCCTATATAAACCCCTTATATCTCATTTGGAAGATCATCCCAAAAATTAGAGAGTTTGAGAGTTTAAGAGAGTTTGAGAGAAAAGCTTGAGAAAAAGGCTTGTAAAAGAATTTTTTTTTGTGAAGAAAAATTATTATGTGTAATTGAGTGTGGGTTGTGAGTGGTGAGTGTTGTAAACACTTCATGTAATTTTTCTCCTTTTAATAAAAAGATCTGCAGCAGGTCCGGAGACATAGGCACAAATGGCCGAACTCCGTTATCAATTTTGTGTTTGTATTATTTTTGTTGTTATTTTTCATTCTCTTGAATCTAATTTATAAGAAAATCTGTGTAATTTTTCCAACAAAGAGTGGGTCATCATGACTGTCGTGATTATACAAATGGTAATATGCATGCATATTGGATCTCTATATATTAGTTATGGTATTTTGTTGACTATATTTAGGCTAATGAAGCCTCTTCCTGCCAATTCAATGCATATCATTACACAGAAGTTTTCCTTGGAAGATTAAGCATTCTTGAAATAATCTGTCTTCTTTCAATTATATTTCCTGCCTGAGATCTTATTTTGTTATTTTGTCAATCGGAAGAATAGGTGGAACTTCTTACTGGTGAAAAACGGGTATTAGAGCGACTGAGAAGCACTGATAATTGGGCTTAGAAGCTGCATGAACAGAGATTGCTCCCACATCTCAAATTAGCTATTTGTGAATTGTATTTTTGGTCCAAGAATGGTGGAGCAACATTAAGCTGGTGTACAGTTAATTCTGTTTTGCTTGACTAAGGTACACAAGCTTGCCAATCTTAAATACACTTTACCTTTAAAAATAATACCATGTCCACGTTTAGCATAGATAATTCTATGTACATGAAAGTTCTATGCTTTTTTGTTCTCTCTCTTATATATATATATATATATATATATATATATATGTTTACTAGAGTTGAAAGCTGTCTACTGCTTCATAAATCCTATTCGGTTTTGTGTATCTTGTGATGAAATTTCATTGATCATAGGATTTGAACTTTCAATTTTTTAATTATGGAGGCTCAAATACGATGCAAAAAAACCTGTCAATTTAGTTAGAAATTGAAGCTTGTAGAAAAGAGCCTTTTAAAGAACTACTTGTAATCCAACAAAACTACTTGTATTAAATTATATGCTTGAAATTCAAGATTTTTTTTTATCATAATAAAACAATCTTGTTCAATAATACTCTCCATTTCTGCTTTATGTGTTGTGACCAAATTCTTACCTTGGTAGAATATGTGGTTATCTGATGGTAAAATTTTTACTATAGCTATAGCTAGGATTTCTTTTCTCCATAATCCTTCCTCCATACATATCAGCCTGATGATCCTTCTCACTAAAGTCTAAACCATTTTCCTAATAGCAAAAAATATAATGAGGTGATTGACAGAATATTTGTAATATTGACAGTGATGATCAATTTGGAGACGCAATAGAAGCTTAAATAATAATAAACAAAGAACATGTATCTTTCTAATATATGTGGGAATAATCCTTGAAAAGCATACATATGTTTGAGATTTGAAATTTCATTGTAGCATGAACGGTAAATTTTAGTTTAGTGGTGATTAATTGCAAATTTTCTTTCGAAGCTTAATTAATTAAAAACAAATTTTAATCATGTTGTCTTATTCAATACGATTAATTTAAACAGAATATTTCATCAGAAAATTAATGAAAATGAAAAACGAGAATTGATTTATCGTTGGTGGATAATGAAAAAAGTGAAGAATTAATGACATCACTGAATTTGTTGTAATGATTATGAAACTTACTAATTAATTACTAATTTAAACCTATATTGTGTTTCTTTTTTATTTCATAACTCTTTGACAAAATAAAAATCTCCGTTTCATTTATAAAAAAAATTATTGTTCAATTTTATTTATAAAATTAAATTAAATTTTAATGGAAAAAATTAGTTCAAATGTTATGTACATAATCAGTTGCAGAATTAGAATTAATTCAACTGAGGGATCAAAATGTTGAAGCAAAAAAATTATATTCAATAATATATAAGTTTATTGCAAATAAGTTCAAAATAAAATTAAATAGTTTGACCATGATTAAAAGATATTAATTAATTTTTGCTCTTAGTTAACTTCGATTAAAAGATAATAATTATATCCTATAATTCTGCATCTAATTTATGATATTTTTATATTTCATTTGATTCGTTAGTAAATTATATGTTAATAATTTAAAATGATATTATATAAATTTAACTATAGTAAATTTATCTCCACAAAATTGATAAATTATATGTTAATAGTTTAAAATGATATATATAATTTAATTTTAGTAAATTCATCGTCACAAAATTACTTTTCTTTTTTAATATGTGCTATTATGATAAAAAAAAACACATATCATTCGTATAAGAATTAAAATATTTATAAATGAAAATTTTTTTATTTATTTATTGATAATAAGATCATGAAAATTAAATCTAATTCAATAAAAAAATAAATTATTTTATTAATTAAGTAAATTTTTATAATTATTTTTTAAAATTTTTTATTTATTATTATCAGAATAATAAAAAAATTATTGAATATATTAAAATATACTATGACATGTTCCTAAAATTAAGCAAAAAAAAAATTCATATTTAAGTCGTGAAATTGTATGGTTTACAAAATATATTCTTAAAATTTTTATTATGAGCATATAGAATATTGTTAGATCTATGATTGCTAATATCAATTTAATGTTACAAATTAAAAATAATTGAAAATAATTATAAATAGGTGGAGTAGATTTATTAATTTAATAAATAATACATATAATATATATATATATATATTAAATTAAAGAGAATTCAAATTTATATACATCAGCACCATCATAATTAGAAGTAAATATTTTTTTTATTGAAATTGAAATTGTAACTTGTAAATGCTTAATAACTCCATGTACACTTTTTCTATTGTTATATGATTTTCTTAATTTTTAAAATTTTTCTTAATTACTCCAAGTAAATATTTTCTTAATTTCCGTCAATTTATCTTGCTATTCTCTCAAATTAAAATTATACAACTATTATATATGTCACTTAAACATATATATAATGGTGGAATAAGGGGGGTTTATGGACCATCCATGACCCTTCTAGATTCTACCAATGCATTCAATTTGTCTTATTTTCTTAATTAATTTAGTTTTTTTATTTAATAATAACTAATTATAAATACTAAAATTTTAAAAATTACAATATATATATCAACCAATTAATCGATAAAAGATTTTATGAAAATTAATTTCTATTTATTTTAAAATTATTTATTTATATTAAAACAAATTTTATAAATTATGTCATTTTAAATATAAAAATGAATAAATTTAAAATTATTTAAAATAAATTATTGTAAAATTTGAGTTTTGAAACATAACTATACGTAAAATAAAGACTTCTGCGAGAGCAAGCCAAGTAGCCAACACTTATCATGGCATTACCCTTGCTCAAAGGAGTTAGGTAGTGACTAGTTAATTTTATATTGAATCTCTTCTTTATGGCCTGTCTAAGTTCATAACAAAATAGTAAAAAATATATTATTATTATTAATTTTTAATTGGCTAGCTAGGCTATGTTAGTTTGGATCCAAAGGTAATTTTATTTTTATTTTATTTTCATTTTTAGGTATTTTTATTTTTTTATTTTCCAAGGCCAACCTAGTAAACGGAGGGCTTCAAGTGTTGGATCGAGCATGACATTAAACTTTTTGTTCAAACAAAAAAATTAATAAAGTAGGGACGAATTGAATTGTGTACACCTTGGACATGTGAACAACTCTATTATGCATACACGTTATCCAGATATTTTTTATATGTTAAATTATTAAATTATTTTTATTTAATTGTTTGCTCTTAACACTTTTTTTAATAAAATTTTAAAGTTTTTATTTAATTTTTTTATGCAAAAACATATTAATAATCAACCCAAATAGTGATTATAAAATGCAATTGCTATTTACTATTACTATGGATCATCATAGTTAATATTCCATCCCATTGAAATTGGGGCTTTTGAATTTTGATATTTTAATAAGCATTAAGATAATTATTGAAAGCTCTTAATATTATAGATAAAAGAACATTTTTAATTGATTAAAAAAATACTCTTTTATGCATGGATTTTTGAATATCATTATTAAAATAGTATCTCATTTTATTATTCATTGTAAAATTGAAAGATAATCAATTCTATTTTAATTTTATAAAATGATCTTTTAATGAACGAAAGCGAATATGACTTTTAATAGTTTGTATGAAAAAATGGACACCATGGGTATAATTTAAATTGGCTGTGCACAAATTCAGTAGCATAGCATTCAAATAAAACAAGTTGGAGGTGTTGTAACCATTAACAATAATTAAATTTTTGTGATCTATGTTGCTGTTTTGTAGTTTTCCAACACAAATAAATTAATAATCAAAGCATATGAGAAGTAGGAATAGCAATGATTGTGGATAGAAAAACAAAACATTGCAAGAAACCACAAGATCAGTAACTAATAAGACACTAATTCTATCATTTAATGGTATCCTGATAGTGCAAGTAGCTGAAAGGAAGCACGTTAACTCATAATTTATATGATTCATTGAGAGCAAAAGTGCAAGAAAAGCAGACGTGAGTGTTGAACCAAACTCTTCCAATTTTCTGTATTATAAGATAGAAAGTAATCAAAATTCGATGATTTTTATTCAATTTTTTTTTTGATGATTTAACTATTTAGTTGATCGACCAACAGCATGTGAAAGCTCGAAACAAAGAAAAAGATTTTGGTACATTATTGAAGACAGAAAAGGCAGATAAAAGTGTAAAGTGTACACAAAAGTCATACGTACGAGGAAAGTGAAAGTGTAAGGAATAGTGAAAAATAGGAAAAAATTTTGTTAAAGAAGAGTTAATTTTTTTTCTTTTTTGAAATTAAAGAAGAGTTAATTTGATTAAGAGCATGTCGTCCATTAGGTCTCAGATTTGAGTTTTAAGTCTCGTCTCTTCATATATAATTAATAAAAAAATATGAATTCGTTTGGGAGAAATTTCATATATATAATTTTGAAAGAAAAAAAAAAAGAAGAAAAAGAAAAAGAATCCAATTGAAAGAGAATCTTTGTGTATGGTGTTGTTGAGCCAATTGGAGATTGGTTGATGAATGACTTTAAGACAAGTTTCTTGTGCGAGTATTTATTTGGTAAAAAGAAGCATAATTGAAGGCATTTTTTTCAAGGTATTTCTTAATGTAGTTTCTTTTTGTTATTGGTAGTATGCAAATGTATTCTGCTGGTTGGTTGGTGTCTGTAGAAAAATTAGCAAAGCGCTGCTCACCTTTTGGTTTTTTAGGTGGTTGATGTGAGGTTCTTCTATCTAATGGTCTATGTATGAATCAAATACCATTTGATCACTTGCCTAACTCCAATACTTGCTTCTTCTTTTTTTTTTAAAAAAAAAACAATTTTCAACTAATAAACAGATAATGGGGAAAAAAGTTTATTAATTTGGCTAAGATCAAACTTTGATAGAATAGAATAAATATATTATTATTTAATTTGTTCTAAAGCTTGAATATAATTTAGTCATTGTTTAGTTTATTTTATTGAAAAATAGGGAACCGTTCGACTTTTTCTCATTTTCCAAACTTTATTCTGTATCATATTCGCACTTCAGAGCAAACAATTGAAATTAGTGGGTTCAATTTGGTTGCCTTGGAACATTAGGTATGAGTATGATTTAAGACATTTGATTTTTTTTCAAATAAAGACAAATATTATTACTAGAAAAGTTGTGAGAATTCCTAAGAATCAAATGTTGCATTTCATAAGGATTCCTAATGATATAAATTCAAACAAAGACCTACAACACCATCAATAAAAAAAATTATGGAATTGCAGAAAAATCATCAATCTCATTAGCCATATTGTTACTAACAATCATAATATAATTTAAATAAGATATATTATTAATGGAATAAATTTGATCTATATACACACGACGAGAAATTAATTGAATGATTAAATATGCATGCAAAGTTTGATGATCATTAAGAAAACTACACAAATGATTAAGAAAAAAAAAGAAATTTTTATAGGGTTGTTTTTTTTTAATTGAAGCATAAAAGATAATCAAACTAATTAACATATGATGAACATCAACAACATGTATATATTTTTGTATCAATAATGAATGGCACTATCAATCCAATTGAAGCTGCCTGCATGAACAATTGTTTGAAACCATTTGGGTATCCCTTGTAAAGGAAGGTCGTTAAATTTTCCAAGATTTGGGTCATAACAAACAAGAACTCTGCTTTTATACTCCAACAAAATCTCACCATTCTTTAAAAGTCCTAAAACTCTAACAACTCTTCCACCATTTAACAAAGGACTCTTCCAAATCTTCAATGGTCTATCAAGATTCTTCAACCCTTTTGGCATATAATTTCCAATACTATATTCTTTAACCCATGATTCTTTCACATTATATTCTTTCATTATCCATATCTCCATTCTTCCATAGTTACAATACACTGCTGCTGATAGACACCCTTTTAACACCAAAACATGATAACATTTACTCAGGCCACCGCAATCCGGTTTCGGAACTTCTCGGAATTGTTCATCTGATAAATCAAGTGAAATCAACCGCCGAACTGGGTTATATCTTCTTGGTCTACATACCCAATGAAGTCTTCCATTAACTAGAGCTTCTGCCGGCCTCCGAAAAAGTTGATATCCAATTTTGCCTAAACTCCGCCATTCACTGCTTCCTAGAGTTAGTATTTGAACTTCGGATTGTGTATAGATGACTCTCCGCCGTGCACGTGGGAATCCTCCACTGCCTCCGCCGTTGCCGCCTCTATAGTAAACAATTTTAATTACCTTGTACTGATTAGTTTTGGGATTGAATCCAAACCCAAAAAACACTTCTTGATCTGGGTAGTTTAAAGATTTTGGTAGCTGTGTATAGTTGCTTGTAAAAGGATTGTATATATAGAGAGAATCATTATACAATGAATCGGCTAAACAGAGCAAACCATTGCAAGAACCAACCACATCAAATTCTGGCAAAACAGACCAAAATGGTGTGTTGATTCTCTTAACTTTTTCCTTGTCTTGATTTGGAGCAGCAAAATCGATGAAATAAAGCTGGTTTCTAATGGGTAAATCACAGTGAAGAATCAGGCAAGGATCGCTCTTGATTAGCGTAGAAGAAAGATAAGGATCTTGGGTTAAAGATCGCCAAGCTCTACACACACACTTGAATTTAACTAAAGAAGAGATGGGTAATCTTAAAAGTATGTCATGTATTATCTCTAAAGGAAGATTTTCAATTCCAAAAATTTCACGATTTGTTGTGGTGGTGGTGGTGCTCCGCCGCCTTTTGCCGCAGGGAAAGGAGATTTCCTCCATAAGGGTTGAGGACGAGGAGGAGAAGAGGAAGAGGATTGAAAGGTGAAGATTATTAGTATTTTAACTATTAAGCTAAGCCACAGAAATTGCTGATAAACATGGTGGACTTGTAAGAGTATTTGACACGATAAAAAAAATAAAAATGTAAAAAGAAAGTAGACGGAAAATACAAGAAAATATATTTGTGAGGTATTATAAGAATGGGATCCACCATTGGAAAAATTGCTGTAGCTAGAAAAGAAAAGAAAAGCAAAATAAAGAAAAAAGATCAAGACCGCATGATATTTGAGTATTATAAGAATGGGATCCACCATTGGAAAAATTGCTGTAGCTAGAAAAGAAAAGAAAAGAAAATAAAGAAAAAAGATCAAGACCGCATGGGGAGTTTTGTCTTTCTGATGGAGGAAAAAAAAAAGAAAAAAGAAAAAAAGTAAAATCTTTTATGGAACTAAGAATGATCACCACCGTTCAATTTTAAAGCATGGACGATACATTCGATAATATTCACAATGCAAAATTTATGATTCCTATTCCTTGTCAATGTACACAAACATGTCTCCACTTATCATCAGGACCCACCCACATTTTTACTCTTTAATAACGTCAAAATAATTAAATTGATTAATCATCTTTTGACATATCACATAATATAAATATCATTTTGTGATAATATATAGATTATATTCAAAGTATTGGCTTTCATAGTGTCGATGCAACGGTTAGGGTGGCATTCCCCCCAACAATTTGAAAAAACTCTTAATATTTATTATATTATGTATTATTATTAAAAAAAACCTATATGCTTACACTTTTCAAAACATTTTTTATAAAGCCCTCTCAAAATAAAATAATTCTTTTACTAAAACATTTAATTTTTGTTTAGATAAACTTTAATATATCTAAATAGCTAATTAATTCATTTACAACTTAAATTCATTAATTAGTAATGATTAAACATACACACATTAAGTGTTTAATGGAAACAAATAATTGAACCAAAAATCGATTTTTTGATGTCAATCCTTGATGGAGTTAAAATCGATTTTATAATAATGAAATGCCAAATATAGTTGATATATATATAAATATATAATAGGCAGATGGTTGGACAACAGTTGTTGATTAAAAAAAAATTAGCATGCTTGCAAAAAAACTTTATCTTTAAAGTTTGTCTTAATGTGAAAAATTATATTTAAAAGCTTAATTAATCTTTAAAATTACAAAACGCATCACCTATTTCTGAATTGTATAAAAAAATTATGGACACGATTTAGAATATCTAACTTTGATAAATTTTAGATACTTAAATGAGAATTTAGTTTTGGGCCTTTGATATTGCTAATTTAGTCGAATATATATATA
This sequence comes from Garcia nutans, assembly GCA_947685225.1. NCBI lineage: Eukaryota > Viridiplantae > Streptophyta > Magnoliopsida > Malpighiales > Euphorbiaceae > Garcia > Garcia nutans. The sequence goes on from CANTUV010000025.1 coordinate 10,230,397, forward strand.
TATATATATAGAGAGAGAGAGAGAGAGAGAGAGAGAGAGAAACATACTATTATTTGATGATTATTAACTACATTTAATATATAATACAAAATGTTTTATTACTTGTTCAAATGGAAACAATTAATTTTATTGAATTATTGTTTATTTATTCTTTTATATAAATATTTTCGCCCTTCAAAAATTTAAAAGACTGAAAATAAACTTATATACTTTTTAATTTATGTATGATTAATAATTTTGATAAGTTTTATTTTTTAAATATTACAATATGTAGAGAGGAGAATCGAATTTATATTCGTTCAGAAGAAACACACTTATCGCTCTGCTATATATCAAAAATTGGGATGCAAATTCAAGTCTTTTTAATAATATACTATTCATGAAAAAGAAAATTCACTAACTAATGTTGTACAAAGTTTATTTATTTATTTTTACTTAAAAATCTAATATAAAGTGAAAAAAAATAAAACAAAGGTATTACTAGCAAATTAGTTATTTTTAATGAATCTTATAGTTACAGGTTTTTTTTTTTTTTTCCAAACTTGCTTTAATTTCTATTTTTCTTGCTAAAGTTTGATGGGTGGCCTTTTAAATGCGCATGGTACAAGGAGTTTTGTTTAAGCAGATGCCAGGAAGAATCATCCCTGTGATAAATTTTTACAAAGCAGGGACCCACAATATTAAAAGAAAGACCAAAGGTCCGCATTCAAACTCAAAAGAAAGTAGCGAAAGCCAAACCATTATATAAATAATAAAGCATACACATGGCTAAAGCCTAAAGGCATTTCACCATCATAAAATTACATGTAATGTTAATAGGCATTATAATGGCCCAAAATCCATTTCATTAATTATTAAAGCCATTGTGTCAATAATACCATGTGATTCTGTTCCAATGAAATTTCTTTCTGCATTTTATTATATTTCATTTCTCAATAATTCACCCTCTTCTGTCCATTTTCATTTTACAATATCAATTCACGAATTAATCTCTACTCATTTTTCTTTTCCTCTTGTTCCCCTTAGTTTACCATTGAATTTAGAGCTATTTTTAAAAATTGTTTTTTGAATTTGTTTAATTTTTAAAAAATTTTAACCATATTTTGTAAATCATAATTTAAAAAAAAAGCAGTTTAATTTTTCCTCTTTTAATTCCCACACATAGTTTTCAAAAAAAATTTAAACAAAATAAAAATAATTTAATAGCCGTGTTAAACTATGTTGCTAAAATTTTGTGTTAAGAAATTTGTACAAACTTGCTTTTAACCATAGAGGTATATTGGCAGGTATAGTGTAAATGACAAATGTCTATATGATTTGGGTATAAACTTATAATGTCAAGCTCTTTTTCAAACTAGAAAAAAACTATACAAGTATAGTGGAAAACTATTTTCTTTTCACCACATCAAAAGAAATTAATCAAAATTCATTCAAAAACCAGCAATATAATCTAATTGAATTTTTTTTTTAAGAATTACAATATGAGAGAGGGAAAATCAAACATATATCTGTCCAAGAATTATACACTTGTCGTTAAACTATGTTTCGACGTGTAATTTAATAGAAATTAATAAAATTAAATTGAATAATTTTACTTGAATTTGATGATATAGAAATGCAGTACCATAATTATAATTTTGATCTTCCATGAAATTCTGGATAGTGAGTTTACAGGAAATTTCGGTAGTCACAAGAGAAGGGATGAGTTTGCAAAGAAACAAAAAGGTTCTTGCATTGCACTATCTTTTTAGATGCATAGAATGTATAAGAAGACAAAAGTGATAAGATGCATAAGAAATTTACAGAATATTTGTAACGGAGAGTACTTTTCACTTGTAATTCAATAAAACCAATGTATACTTTGCTGGTTTTTCATTACACTATTATGTGAAACTTTTGTACAGCTATAGCCCTTTACACCCTATCTCTGTCTTTGCTTCAGAATTCAATAAAGCAATCGTTGAAAAGAAACTTTGCAAGATCTTTAAGATTTCGTATTGTTTAGTTCTTGGAAGACAATTTTGCCGAATCCCCATTTCATAGTTTGTGCATATTCTCATAAGTCTAATCACTCACCTATATATATATATATATATATTCTCTTTCAACTATACTTGTTTTGTAGTAAATGGGGATTCAAATTAATTCGATCATTGAATTAATTTATTATCATTCTATCTGTTTGATTAAAATAAATTGATTAAAATATATATTAAAAAATTTTCAATTTTTTTATGCCTCATAATATCATTAGTCATTTGCCATCTATCCTTGTATTAAAAATAAAAAATAAAAAAATCATAATTTCATTTCTTTTTAGTATTAAGCTACACACGCGTATTCTTTCCATTTTGAATTGATAGACATATTTTTCTTTTTTATTTATTTTAAATTAATATTTTAATAAATTAATTAATATATTAAATATCTAATATATTTATATTTAATATTTTTTATCAAAATATTTAATAAGTATATCTCATACTAAAATAGAAGTATTCTAAATAAATACATAAAAATTTATATTTTTTTTATCAAAGTAACTAATTTTTTTTTTAATCAAACTAATTTTTTTTAATTTTTATAAAATAAAAATGTACTTATTAATTCGGATACAAAAAGTAGTTTTTATGTACTTTTATGTAAAATATTAAAAAATATATTTATATGTTATAAGCAAATAAATGAATTTAAAAATGATAGAAAATTTAAAAAAAATCAAATTATTGTATGATTATATTTTTAATAATTGTTCAATTCAGAATGAATAATAATTTATATTGGCTAAATGAATGCAAGGCCGGCCCGTAATTTTAATTGCTCACCTACTATTAAATTTAAAAAAAATATAATTTTTTTAAAAAAAATTATACAAAATCAATATTATATTATATTTTGATCATAAATTATATATATATATGTCTATTTTCTAGTTGTTTATATATAATTTTTTATTTTCTATATATATATATAAATATACATGCATAAAATTAATATATATATATATATATTTATTTATTTTAGTTGCCCTAGGAGTAAGTTGTCCTAGACAATGAATTTTTTAGACTTTTCTAAGGCTGCCCCTAACGTTAGGCCTGGTTCTCGGAAAAGTCTAAGAGAGTTGAGCGCTAAGGATAACTCATTTTATTGGGCAACTACACGTAATATATATTATTTTTTATGTAATTTAAATAAAAGTATAATACAATTTTAATTTTATATAAATTCTTTTAAACTTTATGTCATTTTTTTATTATTTAAAAATAAGTGGAAAACAATAATTTTTGAATTGCTCTAGAATTATCAAGATCCCAGGACAGTCATAATCATTGATGATTTTGATATATATATATATATATATATATTTAATCAAAAGATTCGATCCCCAGAAAATATTTTGGGAGGTCGAACCCCGCATCTTTCTCTAGTGGGTTGAGTGCTAGCCCGCTGGACTACCCCCAGCGAAAATTTTGATATATATATATATATATATATTTCAATCCCTTAAAATATATATATATATTTCAAATTTTCAGTTTCAAAAATATTTATTTGCAGAATGTATATCTTGTATATTCCACTAGCTAATATATTATTTAGTGTAACATTAGAGGTACATATAATATATTTTCAATTAAATTTAAAAAATATATTTTTTAATTTTTAAAAAATTAAATATTTAAAAAAATAAATAATATGCAATTTTCTCAATTAAATATATATAAAAATATTTAAGAAATTTCTTCAAAAATACCCTAAAAAATATTTTCAAACCTATCTATTTTTCTTTGACAATTTTAAAAATATCGTTTTTTAATTTTTAATTTTAAAAATATTATTTTTCAGAGATATATTTTTAATATATATTTAATATATTAAAAGTATACTCTATTTTTAAAAAAATATATTAAATATATATGATAGATTAAAAATATAGTTAAAAAAGATATTTTAAAAAATTAAAAAATATACCATACGACGTGATTTCCTAAAACAAAAAAAAGCATGGCGAAATTGAGTGATGCGTCAAAAAATGGACTTTTGTCCAATTCATAGTTTTGATTTTAAAATGGGCTGGACTTCATTTTTTTTTTCATTTTTTTGAGATTTGATATTTACTTGAATTGATACTATTAGATAAAAAAATTGATACTATTAGATAAAAAGGGTAAATTACATTTTACATTGTTATCTCTAAACTTTAATTTGCTACACCATCGTTCCTCTATCATTTATGTTTGTACTTTAAGAATAAAAATCAAGAATATTAACAATCTGAGTTGTATTTTATTTTATATTTATAAAATTATTTTATTTATATTTTAATTATAATTTTTTAAAAAATTATAAATTATAAAATAATTTTTTAATAATTAAATAAAATTTATTAATCAATTTAATAAATCTATTGGCAAATTGTTAAAAAATATTTTAATCTAAATTCTTTTCATTTTTGTACATTTAATCAATCTAAATTCTTTTCAAATAATCTAAAATTTTCATTTTTAAGGATATAATTATTAATTATTATAATTTAAAGTTTAATTATTAATTATTTAAGTGAATTATTCAATTAAGTTTTAAAAATAATTAATAATTAATTAATTATTATTTTCATTTTGTATTAGAATTATTTCAAGTGTAAAAATAAAAAAATAGATTATTTGTAAATAAAAATTTTAAAAAATAATTTTGCAAAATTAAATTATTTTAATAATTTACCCATAAATTTATGAAGTTGATTAATAAATTTTATTTAGTTAATAAAATAAATTATTTTATAAGTTGTCATTTTTCATAAAATTATAGTTAAAATATAAAAAAATTAACTTTATAAATATAAAATAAAATGTAGTTCAGATGATCAAGGTCATACGAGAAGTTAGCTGACGGTATAATATATTAAAATTTAAGGACGATAACGTAATAATAGGTATTCTTAAGGGAATACCAGTATAATTTATCCCAAATAAAAATATACTCATCTTATGATATTATTGAATCGAACTTAATCAATGAATTGTGATAAAACTTACAAGTTAATTTAGTTGGATATGATAATGCTTGGTCAACGAGAATGTTCAGAAAGTTACTAGGAATCATAATTTTTTTAATGGAATAAGAAATATCATTATAAAACCAAACCATTACAGTCCAAAAGTAACCATATGATGAAGATGCTCAGGAACATCTTCCATGAAAATTAAGGCATCACCAATAGACAACGCCCACCTAGCAAACTATGAGCTAACATATTTGATGCTATGGGGAGATGTTCGAAAAAGACAAAAGAACAAGCAAAAATAAAACTATAAATGTCATTTATAATGTGGCTGAAATTATCAAAACATATTTCTTAAGTCCTTAACCTATTAATGACGCTTAGGGCATCATATTCAATCTCCAATTGCTGCAATTCACTGTCCACTACAATCTAAATTTTGAAAAGAATAGCTTGCTTCCCAGCTTGCTCAACTAATTGGCAGTGCTCTATTTTTCTTCCTGAGAAACAAGAACTTGCCCCTTTGAATCCCGAACTACCATTCCATAGCTTACATCATTGCTTCCAAAGGCTGCATCAACATTAAGCTTATAGTGGGGATCAGATGGCGCAAACCGACCCTCTTTGATCGTGACCCTTCGCTGCAACAGAACTGAATTCGTCTTTTTTAAACATTTTTGCCATAATGCAAGCATTTGTTATTAATAGTCTTGCAGTTCTACCCTTTTTGCCATGTAGTATTTAGTTATGATCAAACCATATAAACCATAGGATAATGCTAGTTAAGCAAAATTCATAGGATAATGCTAGACAAGCTGTTAAACATTAGTTAAAGTCAATCAAATGCATCCTTGGCCAGTATTTTATCAACCCTCATGGAAATAAGTGCTATTTTATAGATTTCCTTCACCTAAATGCAATCCTTTAGAAATTGTACGAGGTTCTCCTCATATAATCCACATTTACCACATATGATATCAGCTTAGATTCCTCTTGAGTGCAATACTTCAACACAAGAGAGTTTGTTCTTCATTAATCTCCATAGGAAGTGTCTAACTTTAGTTGGGATTTACAAGTACCAAATCCACCTTTAAGTTTTAGAAACCCTAGACAAGTTTGATGCAACCCCTACCCTCAAATAACACTGCTACTTTTCCAAGTGGTAGCTTGATCTGACAATGTCTACCCCATTTTTTATGTGAACCCAAATTATTTTATCCTCTAGTAGTTTATAATTGATGGGTATCTTTAAAATAGAGTCTACTTCAAAAGGAAGAAAAGACATGTGTACAAGATTTGTATTCCAACTTTTTGTTTCTCGTCAATTAGGCAACTAACCATTTGAGTAGGAGGACAATCATTATGAACTAACGGTCTTATAGTGTTTTATCCAACAATCCAATTGTCCTCCCTTATTTTCATAGAGCTGCCATCACCAATTCTCCAACATGACCCCATCCTCAAAACTTCAACAGCTCCCATAACACTTCTCCACACATAGCTTGGCCTAAACCCAATTGATGCCTTAAGAACAATATACCTAGGGAAATACTTGGCTTTAAATAATTTTTTACACAGAGAAGATGGATTAATTAGGAATCTCCATGCTTTTTTTGGCTAGCATAGCCTTATTGAAAAGACTTAAAATTCCTAAAACCCAAACCCCCCATTGCTTTAGGAGTATGCATATTCTCCTATGACATCCACCAGTGGATCTTCCTCTCATTTGAGTGATTTTCCTACCAAAATCGACAGATCAGGTGCTCCAACTGCTCAAAAAAAGTGATTGGCTAGGTGAAATAACTCATAATATAATTGGGGATTGCCTGAGTTATAACCTTTACTTGTATCTCCTTGCTTGCAATGAATAGACATTTACCTTTCTAACCCTTCAACTTCTTCCATAGCTTCTCCCTTAAGAAAGCAAAAATCTCTTTACGTGATTATCCTACCACTGTAGGAAGCCCCAAGTATTTCATACAGTGGTCTACTACCTTGACCCAAAAAAATTGTTGAATACGATCCCTTCTTTCCTTTGGAACATTCGAGCTAAAGAAAACCTCTGATTTCTAAAAATTGACTCTTTGTCCCTATGCTTTCTCATAAACATCAATGATATCCTTAAGTCTAACACATTCTTAGATAGAAGCCCAAGCAAACAAAATCCTATCATCAACAAAGAACAAGTGAGATATCGATGGACCATCTCTACTAGCCTTAATCCCATGTATCTTGAATTCAGCTTTTGATTTCCTAATCAATGATGATAACCCTTTTGCACAAATAAAAAATAAGTAGGGCGGCAGAGGATCTCCTTGTCTGAGTCCTCTATTTGGTTGAAGAAAACCTTTAATTTGCCCGTTAATTAGGAAAGAAAAGGAAACAGAATGAACAAAGACATAATTAGCTTAACAAAATGAGATGGAAAAGCCATTTTAACCATGACAGGCTTAAGAAAATCCTACTCAACACCATCTTATGCTTTGCTCATATCCATTTTGAGAGTAAAAAAACCCTTTTCTTACCTTTTAACCTATTTTTCATTGAATGAAAAATCTTAAAGGCTATAAGTGCATTATCTGTGATGAGCCAACCAGGGAAAAAAGCACTTTGAGACTCACTAATAACTCTAGGTATGACCAATTTTAGCCTATTAGCGAGAATGTTTGAAATGAGTTTATAAAGAACATTACATAGACTAATAGGATGCATATCTTTCATACTCTCAAGTATCTTGCACATTGGAATGAGAGTAATCCATGTATAATTATGTAACTCAAGCATAGAAGCAGACTCTAAAAGGACTAAAAAATGAAGACATACCATCAGGACCTAGGGCTTTTGTAGGATGCATTTGATTAAGAGTGGAAATAATTTCCTCATTGAAAAAGGATGAAAAAATTTAAAGTAAGTCAGGAGACATAACACTATCAATAGCCTGCAAGGTAGCGGTCGAGATCCTTGGATTTGTTCTTAAAAATAATTTAGTATAGTGCTCTACAATCACCCTTTCAATTTCAACTTCAGCTTCTTTCCATTCTCTTTCATCATCCTTCAACTTACCAATAAAGTTTCTTTTTTTTTTTTCCGTTCAAATGCTTTTGCATAGAAAAATTTTGTATTCATATCACCCTCCTTTAACCACAAAGATGTAGATCATTGCTTCCACATTACCCCCTCTCTATTTAATAACTTTTGAATTTCTGTTGTGATAGACCAGACTTGATCATTACCAGTACCATAATTGTTCATCATATTCAACTTTTTCAAAATTTGATATTTCTATTTTAGCATCTTACCCATATGCCCAAACAACTCACTATTCCATTTAGTTAACTGTCTTGCATAGTTGGCAATACGATCTTGCACATTCAAGTTACGCCTATTATTACATCACGCCATTTTAACCACCTCCTCACATTTTTTTGTCTCGAACCCACATAGCTTCATGCATGAAAGTTCTTTCCTTTTTTCTAGAATTATTTTTTCCTCCAATCCCATCTACAATAATTGGAGCATGATCTGAAGAGAGTTTAATAAGATGGTTAACCCAAGCATTTGGAAATAACAACTCCTATTCTAAGCTCCAAAGAAAGCAATTCAAGCTTTCTTTAATATTATTCACATCTTTACTGCCATTATTCTAGGTAAATTTAAATCTTGAGAAATGCATGTCAATAAGTCCACAAGAATCGATACATCTACGAAAACCCTCCAAAAGTTCATCGGATCTCCTATAGCCTCCTTGCTTTTCAGAATTATACAGAATCTCATTAAAATATCATAAACAAAGCCTAGGGAGAGAACATAAAGGTCCTAAATGAGATAACAGTTCCCATATTTGGTGCTTGAGGTGAGATTGGTGCCATCCGTATACATTGGTACCTCTCCACTTATCTACCCCCATCATCAAACACAATAAAATCAATGCAATGTTGAGAGAACCTTTGAATAGACATGTCCATATCTTTTTCTATCCCAAAACTAAACCTCCTGACCTTCTAATAGCATCAACCACTAAAAAATTATAAGACGCAAACGAAAACTTGACACCTTCCATCTCCTGCTTGTTTAGTCTAGTCTCCATTAAGAAGAAGATTTATGGGCTATTAGCTCTAATTAATTGTTTTAGAGCTCTTAATGACCAAGGGTTGCCCAACCATTGAACATTATAACTAAGTATTTTTATGGTGGTAGGCAGTTGCCACCTCTAAAAATTTAGAACAAACACCAACTAATTGATACGAGCCCGCTTCTTTATCCCGACATGCTCATTTTGTCTATCACACTCTATTAAAACAACTCCAGACTTCTACTTTCTTTTTCTCATCCCATAATCAGTTGGCACCATGCAAACATATTTTCTACTTGTAGAATCGGTACATCCACTAATCCATCATTTTCCTCCAAAGACTTCGTAGAACCATTACTATTGCAGGGTCTTTTCTTTTTATGAATTCTCCTTTGCTACTCATTCCGTTCTCCCTGTTCAGGTTGCCCATAGAGCAAACCCCGACACCTTTATTCTATCTATCTTCACTTGTCACATTCTTGCCTTGACCCTTAATTACATCCCTCCCCCCATTCTCCTTCTCAATTCTTTGCTCTACATTTAATTTCAAAGAATTAACACCCCCCATGACCTTCATTCTTATACTTCTTATCTCATTCCCTAGAATCCATCATTTGGATAATCTCAACCCCAATGGCAGGGTTTTTAATGTGAGACTGGAAAGATGCAGTGCTAAGATCTAGCTTATGTCGTGCGTGGCTAAAACCTTGATCACTAATCTCAGGCTCTTTACTGGATCTAGAGTTTGTATAAGAATTCATAGGTGGACACACATGTACATTTGACTTATTATGAATGGGAGTCAAACATAATGCGGGACCATAAGGCCATTCCACCACTTCAATATCCTTCGGTTTCTCCTCATAATCATCTTCATTATGGCCAATCATACCACATCGGTAGCATCTCATAACAAAAATAAACTCAAATCTTCTCTCTCTGATTTTTGACCACTGTCCCCCTCACTAGTGGCTTTCGAATGTCAATAGCAACTCTAATGCGTATAAATTTTCCTAGTGAATTTGTATCCTCCTCTTTGATATTCTAAATCATCCCTAGTTTTTTCGTTATCATAGTTATTGATCTACGATCTCTCATATTTAGAGGCAGATTACATACATGAACCCAAAAGGGCATCGCACCAATTCAATCTCAGGATGTTGTTCATGACCATGGATCTCCGATAATATGATTCGTTGCCTATCAAAGTGCCATGGACCTTCCCTTAAAATACGTTCTTTGTCCCATAGACTGAAACTTACATAGAAATAACCCATTGCCAGCATCACTCAGTGAAATACCCTTATTCAGTCTCCAAGCCCTAGTAAAAGCTTTAGACATGGCTTTTAAATTGAGGGATTTATTAGAAATAATCTTACCTACCAAGCACATCAAAACCTCTCTGTGTCTTCCGCCATCTCCCCTCTCTCACACTCAACCTCTTTCTCTTTATTCTCTATTAAAGAAAAATTCTTCCACAGTCCCTCTAATTCCTGCGCCATACTAGAAAGAAAAATAGAACACAAACCTTTAGATCTCACCTTAACCAAGCAGGCTAGGCAAAGACGAAGACTGTAGATACAAGAAGAAAAATTATTGCCGGCACATTCTAGGATACCCTAGAATAGTCGGAGAAAAAAAAATCCATAAGACGAAAACAAATGAAATATTAATTAGGAATCATAAATTTTATTTAGAAAGAAAGGTGCAGCGAATTGAAGTCAAATTTTAATAAGTAAAATATGTTTTAGTTAATTCTCTAAATGAATATTAAGTGAAAATAAATTAATTCATCAATTTTATATTAATTGAATGTTTAAAATTTTAGTTTCTTTTCAATTTAAATTGAAAGCTAATTACAAGAAAAAAGAATTGTAGAATGTGAATTAATGTAATGGTAACATGTTTTAAAAAAATTGATTTATTTTCCCTAATTTTTTTTAGTTATTTCAATGAAATTTAATTCATTTTTATATTTTAAATAATTTATTTGAGTTTTAAAAATTTTAAAACCATATTTTATAATTTGGTTTTAAAATTGGCTTCAGCCACATCAGAAAATATGTGTATGTTTAGCGAATATATTAGTTGGCATAGCACAATAAAATTGCAATGATTTTATTATGATATAATCAACTCAACCCAATTAGTAACTAGGTAATAATCTCCTCCTAATAGCAATATGTTAAAAACGAACACATTTGGTTAAGTTTTCAAATATGGGTGAGGTTTGGTAAAACTGAAAATTGAAACGTTGAATAAAAATAGATGATGAAATTTTTATATTGAAAAATTATTTAAAAATCTAACCAAATATAATATCGAATATATATTTTATATTAAAAATTTTAATTTATTATTTTAAATCAATTTTAACTTAATAATTAATATCTTCAAGTGGTATGTCATCAAATAATTTAAAATTAATAAATATTTAAAAATTTTAATTTTGAATATTAAATAATTTTTTCAACACCTCCAATCCTTATATAGAAAATATCTTTTAATATTGAAAAATCTAAGCCAACCACACATTTTAAAAGTAATTTTAGTCTATAGCAAGAAAAAAAAAAGTTAATTATCAAGGTATAATTTGGTGATTAAGAGTGTATGTTACTCTTATATAGATCTCAAATTTAATAAATTGTAGGTGTCTCTAAGTTCTCACTATGTAATTAATAAAAAAAAAAAAAAGGAGGGCGAGGGTGCCTTAACATTGGTATATGCTGACATTTTCTGTTAATAACTCAAAAGTTATTAATTTATTAAGGAAAAATTGACAAATTTGAAAATTTTCACTATTAAATGTAAAATAGTTTACATTTGAAGAACTAAAATCTTCTTGTAATTATCGTTATTAAATGTAAAATAGTTGAAATTCATTTTTATACCATAACAATTCAATTTAAAAAATTTTAAAATGTAATTTTTTTTAAAAAAAATTGTTTAGTTTATATTTAAATTTAAATTTTTTAAAAAATCTCAATTGTTTAATTTATATTCAATGGTGAAGATTATGCTAACATGATTTATTAAAACGGCAATATGATGCTCCCTTTTTTTTTCAATTAATTTACGTCAAAATGTGTGTACTTTCACGGGAGCCGTGTTTAACGAACCGATATTTTTTTTCCAGTTCATTGATCATTTGGTTTTTTTATTATTTCAGGATTGAACTAATGGTTAATTTCCAATTTAATTTATATTCATATTATGTAATTTTAATTTCGGATCATGAATTAATTAAATTGCAATTATTTATTTATAAAAATATAATATAAACTTCAATTCTTCCATTTCTCGCATATGAAACAACACTTTATTGAGTTTTCAGGTTGGAAGCCCTCTCCTGAAGTTCAGTACGAACTTAAACTCAGAGCGTGATTGCTACATCTCTCATGGGTTGAAATCAGATTTGAACAGACCAGGAAAGATTTATCTTACAAGTCATCAACTTAATCAAACCTGTACTTTTGAGCTAAATTTCAGAATTCTTGAATTCAAATTATAATACATAAATATATGAAAAATTATAAATTCTTGAACTTGGAGTATGAAGCAACTTTTTCATGCTTTTAGCAAGGTAAAATGAAGAGAAAAATCGAACAAAGTATAAATACATTTGCCTTTTGGTTCATAAATCAATTGGGGTGTCAATCCAATTGAGGCTACCTATATGTACAATTGCATTAAAACATTCAGGCAAACCATGACAAATAAGCTCCTTAAATGTCTCAGATTTTGGGTCATAAGATATTAGAGATTTGCAATTATATTGCAACAATATCTCATCATTTCTAAGAAAGCATAAAATTCTAGCCTCTGACAACTTTAATTTAAGCTTTAAAAATTTGGACTGATCTGAATATGGGCTCACTGTTAAATAATAAACTTAATTTGTAAAATAAAAAATAAAAAGAGAGTCGTTATATTATTATATGCTTTTGACAAATGGTAGACTACAACTATGCTAATGGACAAACTATTGTGGGAGACAAGTTTGGGTAGTAGTTGGATAGTGGTTGAATGTGTTTGTGGTGTAAAAAGATATGTAATGTTGGCAAAAAATTATTCACACAATTTTTATAGTTTATAATTATGTTTTGGCTCTATAAATAGAGTTTTGTTTCGTGAGTTTATATATCAAGTGTTCAGAGAAAAAAAAAACTTGTAATATAAGTGTGTTTAGCAATAAAATTTGAGTATTTAATTATAAATATTTTTTCCTTAGTCTTCTTCCTTCAACATAGTGGTATCAGAGCCAGGTTGTTTGATTAGGCACTGTGGTTGTAGCTTTGACTGATCTTCCACATCTGAAAAGCAACTTGGTTTGTTTTTTTTTTTTAAAAAATTCTTTCTTTGAGTGTTGGAGAGATTCAACTGTGAGAGCCTTATTTTTTCTGAGAGTTTGTGAGAGCCTACCCGAAAAAAAAATAGCCAACAATACTATTACTTATAATGTTCCTCAACTCACCAAAACCAATTATACAAATTGGTGCATCAAAATGAAAGCCATCCTCGGAGCCCAAGATGTTTGGGATATTGTCGAAAAAGGATATGCAGTTCCAGCAGACGTAACGTGACTTTCTCAAGCAGAAAAAGACAGTTTGCATAAAAATCACAGAAATGACTAGAAGGCACTTAGTATCATCCATCAAGGATTGGATGATGCTATGTTTGATAAGGTGGCAGAGGCGACAACCTCCAAACAGGCGTGGGATATACTGAAAGTTTCTCTTCAAGGAGAGGAGAAAGTAAAGAAAGTCCGGTTGCAAATGTTGAGAGGCGAGTTTGAGGTGATGAAGATGAAAGAGACGGAAGCCATTACTGATTACTCATCCCGAGTAAAATCAGTTGTTAATCAAATGCGACAGTATGGAGAAATTATTGAGGAATCCAGAATTGTTGAAAAAATCATGCGATCACTACAACCAAAGTTTGACTATGTAGTGGTGGCTATGGAAGAGTCAAAGGACATAAGTTCGATGACTGTAGATGAAGTTGTGGGTTCGTTACAAGCAAGAGAGGAGAAACTTAACAGACGGAAGGAAGAATCAACAGAACAAGTCTTGGCCGCAAAGACTTCATTCAAAGAAAATGAAAGTAGCCGAGAAGGAAGTCAATTCGAAAGAGGACGTGGTAGAGGTCATGGAAGAAATGGAAGAGGACGAGGACGTGGCAGAAATCAGCAATCAGGAGGATGTGATAATTATGAAGGAAGCTCTCAATCTAGAAGAGGCAGAGGCCGTGGACGAGGACGAGGAAGAGGAAACTGGAGATCAAATGATGGACGAGACAAATCCAACATCCAGTGTTATAATTGCTCGAAGTATGGTCATTATGCATCAGAATGTTGGGGTGCCTTTAGTCAGGTGGAGGAGACGGCTAATAAAGTTCAGGAAGAGGAGGTTACAAGCAACGTATTGCTAACACATGAAGGAGAAATGAATTCTCAAAATAATATGTGGTACCTAGATACTGCAGCAAGTAATCATATGTGCGGTAATAAGAAGATGTTTGTGGAACTTGACACATCTATTCGTGGCAATGTTACATTTGGAGATTTATCAGAAATTCCCATTAGAGGTAAAGGAACTATTCTTATCCAGAGAAAGAATGGATGTCATCAGTTCATTGACTATATTTATTATGTGTCTAACTTAAAAAGCAATATTTTAAGTTTGGGGCAATTACTGGAGAAGGATTATGAAGTCCATATGAAGAATAGAAAATTGTTGCTGCTGAATGAAAAAAAGAGCTGTTAGTAAGAGTTTCAATGTCAAAGAATGGAATGTTTCCCCTGAATATTCAAATGGATGTAGCAAAATGTTTAAAAGTGTGCATGAAGAATTCTCATTGGCTTTGGCATCTAAGATTCGGGCATCTCAACTTTGGAGGGCTAAAATTATTGAGTCAGAAGAAGATGGTGCATGGCTTACCAACAATTGATCAACCACATCAACTCTGTGAAGGATGTCTTGTTGGAAAATAATCCAGAACCAGTTTTCCAAAGGAGTCAATTTCAAGAGCAAAAGCACCACTGGAGCTCATTCATGCAGATGTTTGTGGACCAATGACTCCATTGTCATTAGGTAACAATAAATATTTTTTGTTATTCATTGATGATTATAGCAGAAAGACGTGTGTCTATTTTTTGAAGGAAAAATCTGAAGTTTTTGGAGCATTTAAGAAATTCAAAGCTCTTGTTGAAAAAGAAAGCGGGTATTATGTCAAAGCACTAAGATCTGACAGAGGAGGAGAATTCACATCAAATGAATTTAACAAATTTTGTGAAGAACACGGCATTCGTCATTTTCTGACAGTTCCAAGATCTCCTCAACAAAATGGTGTCGTGGAAAGAAAGAAAAGAACGGTGCTTAACATGGTAAGAAGCATGTTGAAAAGCAAGAATTTACCCAAGGAGCTATGGGCAGAAGCTGTTGATTGTGCAGTCTACATCTTGAACCGGTCTCCAACTATCAGTGTTCGAGATTTAACACCACAAGAAGCATGGAGTGGAAGAAAGCCAAGTGTTTCTCATTTGCGTGTATTGCATATGTTCATGTGCCAGACGAAGAAAGGAGCAAGCTTGATGATAAAAGCAGAAAGTATTTATTTGTGGGCTATTCTGAACATTCAAAAGGATACAAGTTGTTCGATCCTGATTCTGGAAAGATAATCATCAGCAGAGATACAACTATTGATGAAGAAGCAGTTTGGGATTGGAATAGTGAAAAGAAGAAGAACTATAGTTTTTACCCTTTCTCTATGGATGAAAACAATGACAATGATCCAGAGGTAACAAATGTTACACCAAAAACTAATACTCCTGTTTCAGATGATTCTACCGGAGAAGAAGAAGGCCGAAGTGAAAGTCCCAGAGAGAGGCCATTAAAGCTAAGACGAGTTGAAGATCTTTATGATGTAACAAGAAATCTCAGTGAAGAATTAACTCTTCATTGTCTTTTCATTGATAATGAACCAATTGATGCAAAAGAAGCAATGAAAGATATGCGATGGAGAAAAGCCATAGAGGAAGAGATTCAAGCAATTGAAAAGAACAATACATGGGAGCTGACTTCACTTCCAGATGGACAAAAACCCATTGGTGTTAAATGGGTGTTTAAGACAAAGAAAGATGCAACAGGCAAAATTGTGAGACACAAGGCGAGACTGGTAGCAAAAGGATTCAGTCAAAGAGCTGGCATCGACTATAATGAAGTTTTTGCTCCAGTTGCTAGATTGGAAACTGTCAGATTGGTAATCTCAGTTGCTACACAAAATAGGTGGAATATTCATCAGATGGATGTCAAATCAGCTTTTCTGAACGGATACTTAGAGGAAGAAATTTACATTCAACAACCGCCTAGTTACATTTCCAAAGGGCATGAAGATAAAGTGCTAAAGCTGAAGAAGGCACTTTATGGACTCAAACAAGCACCAAGAGCCTGGAATAGCCGTATTGACAAATATTTTCAAGAGAATGGTTTCTCTAAATGTCCACATGAATATGCCTTGTATGTAAAAATGAAAGATGGAGACATTATGATTGTTTGTCTATATGTGGATGATTTAATTTTCACAAGGAGTAATCAGCAGATGTTTGAGGAATTCAAGAAGGTGATGGCTCGTGAGTTTGAAATGACTAATATTGGCCTCATGTCATATTACCTTGGCATTGAAGTGAAGCAGAACGATGATGGAATTTTCATTTCTCAAAGTGGCTTTGCAAAGGAGGTTTTAAAGAAGTCCAAAATAGAGAATTGCAATCCTGTCAACACACCGGTCGAATGCAGTTTAAAGCTTACTAAAGATGAAGATGGAGAAAAAGTCAATCCGACAATTTTTCGCATTCTAGTTGGAAGTTTTAGATATCTGATGTGCACAAGACCAGACATTTTATATGCAGTCGGATTAGTAAGCAGATACATGGAAGCACCAACGGAGTCTCATTGGAATGCAGCAAAAAGAATACTCCGTTATTTAAAAGGTACAATTAATTTTGGCCTGCATTACTCAACTTCTGATGAATTTAAATTAGTTGGATACAGTGACAGTGATTGGGCCGGTGACAAGGATGATCGAAAAAGCACGACAGGTTTTGTATTTTTCATGGGCGATACAGCATTCACTTGGAGTTCCAAGAAGCAACCCATTCTGACATTGTCAACTTGTGAAGCGGAATATGTTACCGCAACTGCGTGTGTTTATCATGCAATATGGCTGAAAAGATTTCTAAAGGAACTGAAGATGGTTCAATGTGATCCAATAGAAATCTTCATTGACAACAAATTGGCATTGGCTTTAGCAAAAAATCCAGTCTTCCATGATAGAAGCAAGCATATCAATACAAGGTATCATTTTATTAGAGAGTGCATTGACCAGAAAGAAGTCACATTGAAATATGTCAAAACTCAAGATCAAGTTGCTGACATTTTCACAAAGCCACTTAAATACGACATGTTCAATCATTTGCGAGCATTATTGGGAGTGATCGAAAATTAAGTTTAAGATGGGGTGTTAAATAATAAACTTAATTTGTAAAATAAAAAATAAAAAGAGAGACGTTATATTATTATATGCTTTTGACAAATGGTCGACTACAACTATGCTAATGGACAAACTATTGTGGGAGACAAGTTTGGGTAGTAGTTGGGTAGTGGTTGAATGTGTTTGTGGTGTAGAAAGATATGTAATGTTGGCAGAAAATTATTCACACAATTTTTATGGTTTATAATTATGTTTTGGCTCTATAAATAGAGCTTTGTTTCGTGAGTTTATATATCAAGTGTTCAGAGAAAAAAAAAACTTGTAATATAAGTGTGTTTAGCAATAAAATTTGAGTATTTAATTATAAATATTTTTTCCTTAGTCTTCTTCCTTCAACACTCACAACTATTGACAAGGATGCTGCTATAGTGAATTCTTTGACCTAAGACTCTTTTACTCCATATTCTTTCATAACCCAAATGTAAAGTTTTACTAAAACCTAGAAGAACTGCAGAAAGACAACCTCTTAGAATCACCAACTGTTAACAATGCCTTCCAAAACTCTCACGACTATGAATTGTAACTTCTCGGAATTGTTCATCTGCCAAGTCAAAAGAAATAAGTTTTCGAAGTAATAGATATCCGTGTCGCAAAATTAACCAATGAAGTCTTCCATTTAACAACACTTGAGAATGGTATGACATTCTAAGAGGCTGGTAAGGTGTTTTCCCTTTGCTTCTCCATTTGAAGCAGCTGCTAGCATTTCCAAGTGTCATTACTTGAACTTCTGATTCTGGTAAAGGGTATCTTCAGAGTGGCAATTCATTATCTTCATTCTTGTAATAGACAATCCTGACAACCTTGAACTCTTTTGTTGTTTGATGGAAACTGAATCCTAGTGCAACTTTTTTTTCCTGTTCCAAATAGTTATGGTTTAGGCATCTTTATGCAATACCCAGTAAAAGGATTGTATATACAACATTCATCTTTGTAAAGTGAATGCAACATGCAAAGTAACCCATTACAGGATCCTACTACAACTAACTCGGATATCAGAGACATATGAATTCGAGTTACAGTCTCGATATTAGCATCAGAAAAATTGAGATAATAGAGATGGTTTTGGAGAGGCAAATCACAGTGCAAAATAAGGGATGGATCAATTTCTTCATTTTTAGCCAAGTGAGAGAAATGCAGAGTAGCAAGAAGCAGGTCTTGTGCTAAGCTATGCCAGGAATGGCTGACGAACTTAACGTGAACTAAAGTTGTTATGGGTAGTCTTGATAGTATGTTAATGGCAATCTCTCGTGGGAGGCTCTCTATTGTTGTTAATTCTTTATGCATCTTCTTGAATCTTGCTTCTTTTGTTACTCTTGGCCCTATACAGACTTTCTCCATGATCAATTAAAGGTCTAAGTATAAAAGATACATGGAATGAAAAGGACAAAGATAAATCAAGTTTTGGCTAAGTGGTATTTTAGGACTCTGGAATTCCAATTCAAACCCCCAATTCGAGGCCTAGTTAACAGAAAGATTTTAAAAAAATGACAAAGATGAAAGCCGAAGTTTGCTAATAAGAATAAATGAAATTAAGAGCTATGCAGCGAATATCCTTAATTAAAATAGTCATAATGGAACCCGAGGGATGCGGTCGAGTGATAGAGACTCATCTATCATTAATCAAAGGTCAATGGTTCGATCCTTAGTGTTGAGTATGGAACAACCTGACGTAGCGGAAATAATAAACAAAAGTGTTATTCCTGTTTAGTCTAAGAATACCCAGGTAGTAAATGCAAAATAAGAGAAAAACTTCTCTACTGAATTATTATTAAACTCTGAAAACTGTCCTTCACTTCTTTAAACATTACATTATAAAGCTTTAGGGTTACAGAAAATTCTATTTCCAAATAAGAAAAGTTTTCAAAATGTAACAGATTGCCAAAATAAAAGAATTACAGGTATAGAAAGATATTATTTAACGAGGCAGACAAAATGCCCAAACGACGCCTCGATTCAAGGGTTCTAAATAAGAAAATAAAAATATGTCCTAAGCTGCCATAAAAGTAAAACACGTTTTCGGAGACCTAAACGATAAAATTTGGCCGAAAACTGATGGACTTCACTGCAAAATAGTGAATTTAACTCGCTGGCCCATTTTCCATTGGGCCAGGCCCTTAGAACACCCAGTTTGCAATATCAGCTTTTGACAGTAATTACCAAACTACCACTATGATAATTTTCAGTCAAACTGCTTTATGAAAGTCAAAGCTCTCTGTTCCACATTATTCCCCCAGGATTGAAAAAATTTGCCCTCGAATTATCTGGAGTATCATCATCAAAATAGTCCCCTTGAAAAGAATCAAATACTTCACATTAAATACATCAGCAATACGAATATGTTTGGGCAATTTGAGGTGGTAGGCATTATAATTAATCTTTTCAATAATTTTCTCAGGACCAATCTTCTTGGCAGAAAGCTTATTATATTCTTCAACTGAGAAGCGCTCTTTAGTGAGGACAGCTCATATAAAATCACCCGCCTTAAATTCAACATAGAGGCACTTACGGTATGTAGCTTGCTTATACTTGGCGTTGGCTTACAGTAAGTTGGCGTGCACTGCCTTATGAACGTCCTACATATTAGCCACAAAATTTGCTGCTTTGCCATGAACTCTGGTCTTGTCAGGCAGAGGAAAAAGATCTAAGGGTCCTCTGGGCACAATCGAATACACAACCTGAAAATGGCCGAAACCTGAACTTATGTTAACAACATGATTATGAGATAACTCAGCCTAGCTTAAATTCTGGTCCCAACTCTTCACATTATCACCAACCAAACTACGAAGTAGATTGCCCAAGGATCTATTCACCACTTCAGTTTGACCATCATTCTGTGGGTGATAAGCACTGCTAAAATTTAGTTGTGTATTAATCATTTTCCATAAACTGCGCCAGAAGTAACTTATGAAGCGGGTATCTTTATCAGACATAATAGATGTAGGCAGGCCATGAAAGTGATACACTTCACGAAAATACAGTTGGCCCACATTAACAACATCTGATGTTCTCTTGCATGGAATAAAATGAACCATCTTAGAAAAATGATCAACAACAATAAAGATGAAATCATTACCATGATGTGTGTGAGGCAAGCCCAATACAAATTCCATGCTGATGTCCACCCAAGGCTGAGTAGGTACTGGCAGAGGCATGTATAGGCCAGCATTAGTAGCTATACCCTTGGCAAATTTGACATTGTTACACATACTTGTCTACTTATCTTTGTATAGTAGGTTAGAAATATGAAGCTTGAACCAGTTGCAAGGTTCTGTCGCGACCGACATGCCCTTTTCCATGTAACTCCTGAATGATCTTGAGGCGTAAGCTGCAATCTGAAATACATAATTGGTTCCCTTTGAATAAGAACCCATCATGCAACAAAAAATATGTTCTTTCACCTGCTTGAACCTTTTTCAGAATAGCAGAAAAGAATGGATCAGTAATAAACAAATCATAAAAATAGTCCAAGCTAGGTACCTCAACTAGCATTGCAACCAAGAAATTACTCATGCGGCTCAAAACATTAGCAACTCTATTTGTAACTCCTGACTTGTGTTTTACCACAAAAGTAAATCGTGCAAGGTAGGCTACCCACTGAGCATGCCGTGAAGTCACCTTATCCTGGCCATGCAAGTGTTTTAAAGCCTCGTGGTCTGTGTACAATACAAACTCTCTATTGCACAAGTAGTGCCTCCAATGCTTTACTGTTTGAACTACTGCATAAAACTCTACATCATAGGTGTTGTAATTACGCTTGAAACTTGAGAGCTTCTCACTGAAGTATGCTACAGGATTTCCATTTTGACTCAAAATAGCCCTAATGCCTATTTTAGAATCATCACATTGTAATTCAAATGCTTATGAAAAATCAAAAAGCACTAAGACAAGAGCGGTGGTCAAGCACTTCTTAATAAGTTGGAAGGCTTCCTCTATTGCCTCTGTCCATACAAACTTGCCACCTTTCATACAATCTATCACAGGAGCCAAGATGCTACTAAAATGTAGGATGAAACGTCTATAAAAAGAAGCAAGCCCATGAAAACTCCAAACTTCAGTAATTGTACTAGGTCGAGGCCCCTGCCTAATCACCTCAACTTTAGACTCATCAACCTGCAGCCCCTCTTTAGAAATTATGTAACCCAAGAACAACACCTTAGGCATAAAAAAGATACACTTCTTTACTGCTGCATAAAAGTTTTTCCTGCGAAGCACAAATAGAACTTCTCGCAAATGTTACAAGTGTTCTATAAGGTTAGCACTGTAAATCAAAATATCATCAAAGTACACCACAACAAATTTACCAATAAATGGCCTCAGTGCCTGGTTCATCACCCGTATAAAGGTACTTAGTGCATTTGACAAGTCAAATGGCATTACCAACCACTCATACAACCCTTCTCGAGTTTTGAAGGCCGTTTTCCACTCATCTCCTAGCCGTATCCGAATCTGGTGGTATCCACTTTTAAGGTCTTGCTTGGAAAAGATTATTGCACCATTGATATGATTTAATAACTCATCCAAGCGAGCGATGGGAAACATGTACCTCACAGTGTTCTTGTTGATGGTTATACTGTCTACACAAATACGCCAGGAACCATCCTTCTTAAGAACTAATAAGGCCGGCACTGCACAAGGGTTTAAGCTTTCTCGCACATGCCCCTTAGCCACTAATTCTTCTACTTGCCTCCACAACTTCTCATGTTCCCTAGGGCTCATCCGGTAGCGAGGTCTATTTGATAAGGTTGCACCAGGCTCCAAGTTAATATGGTGTTGAATGTCATGTAAGGGGGGTAATCCATCAGGCGGCTCATTTGGAAAGACATCTTTAAATTCTGCCACTAAAGGGGCTACCTCATTAGGAACTTTTAACTCTGCGGCAACCTCCTTCCCAACAAGAGCAAAGACCAGTTATGTTCCCTGTAACTCATTAATAAATCTAGCCAACGACAATAGCTTGGTATTATCCCCAGTTGGTTTTACCTTTTCTGGCTCTTTACTAGGTAGTAATATAATTTTTATATTAATAAATACAAAAGAATATGTATTAGCACGGCCATCATGAATGACCTTCTTATCATACCGCCAAGGTCTCCCTAACAATAAGTAACATGCATCCATAGCAACCACATCACACCACACACTATCTTTATATTTTGAACCAATGAAAAAGATTATCAAAGCACGTTGTGAAATAGTTACCTCACCGCCCTTCTTTAACCAAGCCAGTTTGTAGAGCCTAAGATGCTTCTCAGTCTTCATTCCCAATTTTTGCACTGCTTTAGCTACAATAATATTCTCACAACTACCAGCATCAATGACAAAGCGACAGACCTTACCGAAAATGGTGCAAGTTGACTAAAAAATATTACTCTATAGCCAATCTTCTTCAACAGTCTTAGGGGTCAGACAAGATCTCCTGACGACCAAAGCAACGCTTGTATCTCCTACTACCACCTCCTCATCAACCACCTCTTCGTCATCAAACACTGGCTCTCCTACAATGTCTACACCTCCATCTTCATAGTCATCTACTTCTATAAAGAGTGCTTTCTTTCCTGCTATTTTCTTACATTTAGACTGTTATGCCCAATCTCACCACATCCGAAACACTTCAAACCACTATCAGTTGTTCTGTTATGCTGGTTTTGGTTGGCAGTGCCTTTGTTAATCACCCCTCCTACTCAATTAGTTGCACTAATACTATCAGCGCCACTGCCACTACCTCCCATATTGGCAGAGGACACATAAGTACCTGTACGCCTTGAGTGTTTCTCCACCTATAAGGCTTTTTAATGAGCAGGAGAGATTGAGATAGGATCAAACAAATTGACAGTATTCTAAATCTGCCCCCTAAGACCACCAATATATCTTGTCACCAACTGATCCTCTGTCTCGTGTATGTCATTTCTAGCTATCAACTGGTAGAATTCAGTGGTGTAGTCATCCATTGACCTAGCTCCCTGCCTCTGATACATCAACCTCTGAAAGCTGTGAGGCAAAAACTTAGTTCGCAAATACTTCCTCATCTTTTCCCAACTAACGATCGTAGCCTTGCCTTGCTTGTTCCTTGTTAATTTAGACTGCAGCCACCAGGCCAATGCCCTATCCTGTAACCTTGTTGCAACTAAGGAGACACGTTTATCATTAGGCACTCCTTTAAATTCCATGATCTCTTCTGTTGTAGCCAACCAGTCTAAAAATTCTTATGGTTTAAGGTCGCCATGAAATTCTGGTATTTCTGTTCTCATACCAGATTCTTAGTGCCTATCTTCAATAGGAGCTTTATATTGTCTGTGCGGCTCTTCTTCATAATAAGCTCCTCCTTCAATTTCAGAACCCCCATTGGATCCATCTACACTAGGGTTCCCCCGCTGGTTAGGGTTTGCCCTATTCTGACCCCCTATAAGATGAGTCATTTATTTTGTTAACAGATTCATCATTTGCTCCATTCATTTATCCATCATCTATCCCATTCGTTGCTTAAGGTGGGCCATTTGTTCACGCTCATACACCTCATCTAAGCGTTGTTGTGGTTGTCTTCACGGTGCCTTCGTTGTCCAAGAACGAACACGGCTCTGATACCAACTGACGTAGCTGAAGTAATAAACAAAGGTGTTATTTCTGTTTAGTCTAAGAATGCCCAAGTAATAAATACAAAATGAGAGAAAAAATTTATCTGCTAAATTATTATTAAACTCTGAAAACTGTCATCCACTTCTTCAAATATTACATTATAAAGCTTTAGGGTTACAGAAAACCCTAATTCTAAATAAGAAAAGTTTTTAAAATGTAACATATTACCAAAATAAAAGAATTACAAGTATAGAAAGATATTATTTAACGAGATAGACAAAATATCCAAACAGCACCTCGATCCAAGCATTCTAAATAAGGAAATAAAAATATGCCCTAAGCTGCCATAAAAGTAAAATGCATTTTCGGAGGCTTAAACGATGAAATTTTGTAAAAAACTAATGGACCTCACGGCAAAGCAGTTATTTTGACTCGTTGGCCCATTTCCTATTGGGCTAAGCCCTTAGAACGCCTAGTTTGCAACATTAACTTTTGGCAGTAATTACTAAACTGCCACTATGGCAGTTTTCGGTCAAACTGCTCTATGAAAGTCAAAGCTCTCTGTTTCACATCATAACCTTAAATTTTCAGGCTAGCTGTCCCAATGAGGTGTCTGTAAACCAGTGAGAGAATCAGTTACTGTATCCGATGGTAAATACCTGGTCTAGAAAAAAATAGTCATAATGGATAAATTTTGTTTCAATCTTCAGTGTATAGTCTAGAATAAGACACAATTGCAATGTTAAAAAAAGAAAAAGAAAAACCAAACTTTTGGAATCTAATCCGTTGTCAATTTGGGAATCGGTATATAGATGCAATGGAGAATAATGACAAACCAAGTATACCTAATATTTAGTCTAGTTTATTAAGAAAAAAAAAAAAATTTAAGTCTAGTTTCTTAAGAAAAAAAATGCTTATTTTATCATTAAGAAAAAAAATGCTTATCTGGATTGTTTTCTTTTCTCTATTTTATGTAGTTCCATATTTATAATTAATAAAATTTTACTTATTTTGTCAAAAAAAAAAAAGAAAAAAAATGCTTAGCCTAGTTTATTAAGAAAAAGATTAGCAAATGACTATTATAGAAAAATATGTTACCCAATTATCTCCTAAAAAACAAAAGAAAAATGCTAATAAAAGATACATGTAAACGTACAAAGACAACTATGTACATAGACAAGATCATCCAATTGACATTTAATTAACTTGAAAATAACCAAATCAAATGTCAAATTAGATGAGATAACAATCATTTTAATATTATTTATTTATTATTTATACATTAAAAATAAATATAACATATATAACTAAAATTACTCAGTGACAAATAAAAAAATTATAATAATTTTGTAACTCAACATAATATTATGCAACATAAATTTAGCATATCAATATCTAACAAAAATCTAAAAAAAATTAATTATTCTCAAATAAACACTTAATAAAAGCGTATTTAACAACCTTTTCAATTTAATTTTAATCTAATTAACTATTATAAAAAAGAGACTATGGAAATTATCCTAGTTGGAATTTGCAAAAATCTCAAGTCCTTAATCTGGAATATTTGGTGGAGTCAGAAAGATTAAAAAAAAAAAAAAGAAACTCACTGGTGTCATTGGTCTCTACTATGTAAAACCAAAAATGGAGGGATAGGATTTAAAAATTTTCAAGCTTTTGGTTTGGCAATGCTTACTGAACAGGTATGGCAGTTGATGATTGAGTCTAAATCACTTCTAGCAAAAATGCTTAAAGCTAGGCATTTCCTAATAATATTTGTCGCACAAGCAAATATAGGATATTAGTTGAGTTATATATACCTGGAGAAGTTTAATGCAAGCATAGAGTATATTGGAGAAGAGCTCAATTTGGCGCATGGGAAATGGGAATAAGGTCTGAATTCAAGGTGATAATTGACTTCTTCAACAAAATTTGTTTCAAGAAAAATTCTATCATAAACCGAATCCATATCTCCACCTATAGATCTAGATCCATATTTTCACTTATCGATTCAACCCAAAACTAAATAAAATTAATTTTTTTAATATTATAATTCATATTATGATTAGCTGGGTATATGTGAACTCGGTCCACGATAAAATTTCTCTTATTTCAAATGCAAACTCCCATCTCACAGTCCCATCTCACATTTGAACTCAGAATCATTGGCTTCTTCACTAATTTAGTATAGGAAGTGGAGTGAAAGAATTGATGTGATAGAAGTTAAAAAAGAAATAATTTAATTGCTATTAACCTATTTATTCTAAGATTTTCTAGATAAAAAGATGAAAAGAAAGAATCTACTAAAATTTTATTGAATTCATAAAAACTATTGTCACCTTCTAAAAACTTACAATTTGTATGGCCTAGGCTTCAAAAATCCTAATTAAACAAAAAAAAATTGATAAAAAAGGCAATCAGTTGTCAATAGAAAATGCAATATATATGTAAAGAAAATATACAATGAAGTAGATAAAATGCCAAAACGACATTTTGATTTGATTTTCCTATCAAAATTAGTTAAGAAAATAAAAATATGCTAAAAGTTGCTATTAATAGAAAGACGCATTTCGGATGCTTAAAAATTGCAATTTAGCCAAAAAAAAAAAACAATAGGGGGATCTCACTACAAAGTAATGACTTTGATTCAATAGTTCCTTTTAGGAACATTCAAATTGCAACTTTGACTTTTAATCATAGTTACCAAAATGTTACTAAAACAGTTTTTCAAACTGCTATATGAAAATTAAGGTTGTATGTTCCATACCAAGGATGATTATAGAAAATCTTATAGTTGATGAAGCTAACTTTGTTCTTTCTATTCCTCTAAGTTCTAGCCTTCCTAATGATAAGTTTTCTTTCCTTTTTTTTGGTTACGAATTGATTTTATTCAATTAAAAGCGAGTATCAAGTTGCAAATGTTATATTGGCTGTTGATAAGGGGTCAAACATGATGCTGCTACAATCATCAATCTGCAGATTTCATGGAATTAATTTGAAAGCATAACATTCACCCAAAGGTGAAGCATTTGTATGTAGAGCTTGTCATCATATCTTCCATTGGTTGATAGGCATTTTGTTTAGAAAGTTTCAGTAGTTATATCTTGTAAGAGATATGATGAAGAAAGGAACAAGTACTCATGCTTCGTTTGATTGTCTAGAAATTATTAAGTTATGATACAGAAAATAGCATAGCCAGTTCAAAATGTTGTTATATTCTCATTCTTTGTTGAATGGTTATTATTATGGCAAATAAAAAGGATATAGACCTTCTAGTATGGTTTTATTTCCTTTCTCAGGCCATTTAGAGTTCTAGAAATACTTTGTGCTCCAATTACAAATTTTTGCTATATGGTTTTGAAGTTACAACAAGACTATAAAGATGTCATTGCTACACAAAACTCAACTATTCCAAGCATCAAATCAACCTGGCCACCTCTTCCAACTAACGTGATTAAACTCAACATTGATGCTCCTCTTCTTACAAATCAAGATTTTAGGATAGGAGTTGTACTTTTAATATTGCAAGAATATACCGGATTACAGAGAGAAATTTAGCAAAAGAAAATTTTTTTGTAGTAATACCGATAAAATACTGAGAGAAACTATAAAAAAATAAATTAGAAAATATATCGATAAATTACTAATAGAATATAGACAGAAAAATTTATTGGTAGATATTTTATCGAGAATAATGGTCCCAACTAATGACACTAGCAATTATTGAAAAATTATACCGATAGAAATATTAAAGTGTTTATAATATTTAGCGTGAATTATTGGCACAACTGTTTAGCAATAAACTTTATCAACAGAAAAATATATGTGGATAAAGTGATCAAAAAAGATGTTTGACTAATCGAGTCTCACATATCTAGAGAATATTAATTTTGTCGGTATTATCGATAGAAAATAATATTCTTTCATTACTACAACAAAAATTAATTTCTCTTGATAATTTATTTTTGTGAGTCAAGCCTTTGTTGACCAATTTACCGACAGAATAGTGATATTTGTCGATACATTTAATAATTATATTTTCTAAATTCTATAATTCATTTGCCGACAGAATACTGATAATCTCTCGGTAAATTAACTTACTTCATATAGAAGACATGGAAGTGTATTGCTGAGAGAAACTTCAGTCCTCTTAGTAATACTGACATAAATATATATTCTCTCGGTATTACTGAGAGCATTGAATCTTCTGTCTATATATTATATATGTCATTAGGTCACAATTGTTCATTTACCGATAGAAGCTTTATCCGCCTAGGTAATATCGAGAGAATATAAATTTCTATCTATATTACTGTTGCTAGTCTCAGCCTCACTATCTGCAAGTGCACAGATCGTTAACAAGTAATATAATGATGAGTAGAGTATCGTTCCCACGAGGAGGTTAATTCTAAGTACCAAACAATTAAACCGATTAATATTTGGATAATCAAATTTAATTTATGATTTAGCTAAAAATGACAATAAATTAATAATAAACTTCTTATGATTTTAAACTTAGGGTTAGTCACCTTTATTGATTTATCATGAATTTTCTAAGATATTGATTTAATTCAGTTTTCCTTTCAATTAATGGTTAGATTCTCCTAAATCAAGTTCAAGTCTCTCTCAAGTACTAGAACTAATATTGGCTTAATCCTTATGTCTACTCTCGTGATCATAAATAATTAAATCAATTCATTAAGTTTTATGAGAATCTTGAATCAACCTCTTAAGGGTTTAACATTTTCTCTAAGTGAGAAACTTACTTAAGATTGTTATATCCTTGGACTAATGTCATACTTCCACTCTCGCTCCATCACACAACATCTCAAATCAATTAATCATTGGCCAAATAATCAAAGCATTAAGATTAAAGATAACAAATTAATCAAAAGAAAACTAAATTAACCAAATAAACATTTATAGTTCCATGATAAATTCAATTAAAGGGACCAACCCTAAAAAGGATTAGTTCTTCATTATTGAAATAAAAACATTACAAATATTCAAAATGGTAAATGAAAACATAATTTAAAAAGAACAAGAAAGATCAAACCCTATTTCTTTGAAGAAGATCTTGGACTCGGATCTTGAACTCCTCCTTGAAACAGAATTTAACAATTCTATACTAAATTTATTTGGATCTAATCTAATCTATTACATATTCTCTTCATTCATGCCCTCTTGAATCAAAGGAGGGAATGTGTTTATATAGAGTGCTTGGAAACTTCTTTAGTGGAGAAAAACTGAAAAAGGTTCAAACAAGTCTTGGTTGGTGAGTTCATCTTCAACATTTGCAGCTCACAAATCATAAAATAAGGGACACGGTCATGGCTTTTGGAGTGCCACGGTCGTGGCCTGTATGAAGGCTGCCTGTTTCGTCAAACTTTTCAGCTACCCGAGTCGGCTTGGTGGGCCACGGCCGTGGCCCTTGGGATACCACGGTCGTGGCATTTGGAATGAAACTGCCAACTTATTTTCTTCTTGTTTTTAGCTCAGACAGTGGTGAAATGGATCCCACGGTCGTGGCATTTGGAGTGCCACGGTCGTGGCCTATGTTTTGCCTTCACTTTTGCTTGTTTTGCTTGAATTTTTCCTTACTAATCATCAAAAACCTTTAGCCTTGTCTTTCATGCTCACAAAGTGTAATTCTAACTCAAATAATCAAAAATCATCAAATTCAATTGGAGAATATTTAAAAATCAAAGTTAAAATTGCATAAAACAATGATTATATTTTCACTCTATCAAATTCCCCCAAACTTGAATTATTGCTTGTCCTCAAGCATTTTATTTATTTCTCTATATGTTAGTTTATATGCAAAATTTTAAACAATACAAGTTTTAAAACTTTAAGTTGCAATTAGCTTCATAATTTTACCTTACTTCATTCTTTTCCTCCTTTACTC
Source organism: Garcia nutans (assembly GCA_947685225.1). NCBI lineage: Eukaryota > Viridiplantae > Streptophyta > Magnoliopsida > Malpighiales > Euphorbiaceae > Garcia > Garcia nutans. The sequence continues at coordinate 10,260,499 of CANTUV010000025.1, forward strand.
AAGAACTTAATTAATTGCAATCAATCATCAAATTTTAGATAAGCAATTTTTTTTTTATATATATATCCTAGTCTCATATGCATGCTTAATCGAGCCTTCTCCACTAATAGACCACACTAGATTAAGGGAAATCAAAAGGTCTTTAATAGGCGTGTAATGAGGTCTAAAAGGTATAGGCTAAAATAAGGTTTAGATAAAAATAGGTTAAGTATCTTTTATTTTTTTTTTTGTAACTTTTGTAGAGGATTTTTTTTTGAATGCTTTGCTCCTTTTTTTTTTTTAAATTGTTTATATATATATATATATATATATGTAAAACTCCCCCAAACTTTAAACCTTAGGAGCTTCTTATTTGTAACTTGTATCCTCATAGTAATTTTTCAAAAGATAGTTAACCTTAAAAAGGGTGGTTTTTATTGCTTGTCAAGTGTCAAGAAATTCTCAAGCTAAAATATTGATTTAGGCTCAAAAGGGACAACTAGAGACAATGTTCAAATGTGGTGGATATAAGGATTTGGCTTTTCAAACAATGCCTAAATCATTTTTCCCTTTTATCTAGCTTGATTCTTTTTCGCCTCAAAAGCTCTTTTAAACATGTTCTAGGCCTAGGTAAAAATTGAAACTCAATCTAAAATTTAATAACGAACCACTTTTAATTGCGTTGAAGAGCTTATTTGGAATATTAAAATTCATAAGGTATCATTATTCCACCAAATTTTAACTTTAAGAAATAAAACTTAACTGAATCAAAGTTTAACATATAAAAGAACATATAAAGAAATAAAAATACTAAACAAAAATTAAACCATAAGTAATTCAAAACAGAGTTTAAAACAGAAAAGTACCATAAAAACAAAAACAATAATTAAACAATAATTTAAAAGTAGCCAAATTAAACAAAATATAAAAATAACCAAATTGTGCATAAGATTAAACATTCAGAAAACTCCCCCAAACTTTAATCACACTGTCTCAGTGGGTGCCTGCATCAGGGTCATCACCAGGCGAAGGTGGTTGATGTGGAGGCGGGTAGTGCAGTCCAAATTGAGCAAAGAAAGTGTTGAACTGTTCACTAAGGCCCGTCATCTGAGTAGAAATGGTACGTACCTCGTGCTCAACTCCTCCGAATCGTTGCTCCATGCTATCAAAACGTTGCTCCCAGACTTCATTCCTGCGATTCATTTCATTTTCAAAAGAGTCAAGTCTGTTAGCAATATATGCAAATGTGTTTGGTTGTGGAGCAGAAGGTCCGGCTTCGGATGGTGGTGGCGCGGATGGACCAGCCTCAAAAGGTGGAGGTGGTGGTTGATCTTCAGGTTCATCAAACTCTCCGCCTTCTCCAAATAACTCATCTATGTCGATGTTTATATCTGCGTCCGGTGGCCCTAGAATCTCATAATGGTTTCCTCTTTTTCTTGCTATCCGCATGGCTAAAACAGTGATCATATCAATTGTAATTTTACCAGGTATGGGGACAAGGTGATCAAATCTAATGTTTAGATAATTTGCAATTTTGGTAATCATCCCCCCAATTACAATTTTTCCACTTCGTTGTCTAATCACTTCCTCACATCTTCTAGCAAACCAATAACCAACATTAAATACCTTTTCCTCCATGGCACAATAAAAGAATTGCAATTCTTTTAAATTTACATTTCCTTGACTCTCTCCTCTTCCAAAAATGGTGTTTGCTAGGACAATATGAATATACCTATAGAATGGGTTTGTAAAATTAGAGGCCTTAGAAATTTTGCTATTGAATCGTCTCGTGCCTCCTAATCTAGTCCATGTGGAATTTTCATCAAACTCTTCCATTCTACCAGGTGTCCCATGCAAATTGGATAATCCAAGTGCATCCCCGAACTTAATCGTAAGCCAACTATAATTTTGATTTCCCAATCTAAATTCCACTCTCCCATTGAATCCAAAATTGGGTGGAAAAAATTTGAAACTACTTAAGAATTCAAGGGTTAATTCAGCATAAGTGGGGAAACACATACTAGCAAACATTAGCCATTGCATATCAGTAAACATTTTCAGCAAGTCATTATTCCATCCTAATTTTCTCACAACATTTCCATCAATAAACCGGGAAGGAATAATTTTTCGAGAACTTAAATTTTGGTACCTTTGCCGTTGATCTTCATCCTGAAAATGAATTTCCTGATACCTGCTTGGTCCTGGAGATGGTGGTGGAGATGGTATAGATGATGACGAGGAAGATGTTTCTTGGCGTCTTCTTTTAGACCCATCTCCCTTTGATCCTCCACTTTTCGATTTTCCCTTTGATTTTGTGGCTACGGTCTTGCTTCTCACCATTTTAGTTGTTAATCTGAAGAAAATAAAGAAGAATCTAAGAAAAGTGAATGAAAATTGAAGTTTAGGGCGTGGGTTGAGAGGTTTTGGTCGTGGCTTTCAAACTTGGGCGGCTAGGGTAAAGAAGGAGAGAAAATGAGATGTTTATATAGTACTTGGTAGGCCACGGTCGTGGCCTGTAAGTGCCACGGTCGTGGCCCTTGTTTGACTTGGTCAAAAACGGTTGCATGGGAGGACACGGGCGTGGCCCTTCAGGTGCCACGGTCGTGGCCTTGATTTCGCTGCTGCCTCCATGATTTCTTTGAGAATGGAATCATGGCAGCCGTGTTCTGTATACCACGGTCGTGGCCTTTGGAGTGCCACGGCCGTGGCTTCTGATTCCTTACTGTTTTATCAAAATTTTTCCTCCGTTTCAATTTTTACAGTTTCAAATTGAATCCCACGGCCCTGGGGATGGATGTCCACGGTCGTGGCCTTTGAATTCCTTCCATTTCTTGTGTATATGCACTTGTGATCACCTTCAAAACAAAATTTAAACACAATCTATGAAAAAGTTTGAAATGAAATATTAATCTAAAAGAACACAAGGGAAAAGAATTGGGTTGCCTCCCAAAAAGCGCTAAATTTATCGTCGATAGCTTGACATTGCCTTGTGTAGATTCTTATGAATTGAAATGATAGATGGCTCCAGCATCTATGGGATCTCCAATGAGATAAGGTTTCAGTCGTTGTCCATTAACCTTGAAGATCTCTCCCTTTTGATTTTGAATATCACATGCACCGTAAGGATAAGCCTTGACAATTGAAAAGGGTCCAGACCAACGAGATTTAAGCTTTCCAGGAAATAGTCTTAATCTTGAGTTGTATAACAAAACTTGTTGTCCTTCATGAAATTGCTTAAAATTTATAAATCTATCATGCCATGACTTTGTTCTTTCTTTATAAATTTTAGCATTTTCATAAGCTTGAAACCGAATCTCATCTAATTCACTCAATTGCAAAAGTCGCTTTTGTCCTGCCTTATTCCAATCCATGTTCAATTGCTTAATAGCCCAATATGCCCTATGTTCTAGCTCAACTGGTAAAAGGCATGCTTTTCCAAAAACAAGTCTATATGGTGACATGCCGATCGGAGTCTTAAATGCTGTCCTATAAGCCCAAAGAGCATCATCTAACTTGATTGACCAATCTTTTCTTGAATTACTAACAGTTTTCTCTAAGATCCACTTAAGTTCCCTGTTAGAAATCTCCACTTGTCCACTAGTTTGAGGGTGATAAGGTGTTGTCACCCTATGTTGTACTCCATATTTCCTAAGGATAGATTCAAAAGTCTTATTACAAAAATGAGTACCTCCATCACTAATTATGGCCCTAGGGACTCCAAATCTAGTGAAAATATTTTTCTTTACAAATCTGATCACAACCTTAGAATCATTTGTTGGACTAGCTATTGCTTCTACCCACTTTGAAACATAATCTACAACCACTAAAATGTATTGATTATTAAATGATTGTGGAAATGGTCCCATAAAATCAATTCCCCAAACATCAAACAATTCAACTTCTAAAATGGAGTTAAGTGGCATATCTTGTCTTTTTGAAATATTTCCTACCCTTTGGCATCTATCACATGATTGAACAAAATTTTTGGCATCCTTATACATACTTGGCCAGAAGAATCCAGATTGCCAAATCTTAGCAATTGTCTTAGACGTACCAGAATGTCCCCCACATTCTTTCGAATGGAAGAATTGTAAAATACTCTTCATTTCCTCTTCTGGCACACACCTACGAATCATTCCATCCCCACAATGTTTAAACAATAATGGTTCCTCCCATATGTAATGTTTAACATCAGAAAGAAATTTCTTTCGTTGAGTATAAGTCAATTCTGATGGAAGGATGCCACCTGCCAAATAATTCACAAAATCAGCATACCAAGGGATGTAATATTTAATAGAAAACAAATGTTCATCAGGGAATGATTCATTAATGGGCAAAATATTCTGAGTTGCTTGCTTCTCGATTCTGGATAGGTGATCTGCTACAAGATTCTCTGCTCCTTTTTTATCTCTAATTTCAAGATCAAATTCTTGGAAGAGCAAAATCCATCTAATCAGTCTTGGTTTGGCTTCCTTTTTGTTCATGAGATACCTGATAGCTGCATGGTCAGTATGAACAATGACTTTGTAACCTAAAAGATAAGATCGAAATTTATCCAATGCAAACACTATGGCAAGCATTTCCTTTTCTGTAGTGGCATAATTGACTTGAGTATCATCAAGGGTTCTGCTTGCGTAGTAGATGACATGATTTTTCTTATCCTTTCTTTGACTCAAAACTGCCCCAATTGCGTAATCACTGGCATCACACATAAGTTCAAATGGCAAGGACCAATCTGGTGGTGATATAATAGGAGTTGTCGTGAGTGCTGCTTTTAACCTGTTAAAGGCAATTGAACATTCATTAGAAAAATTAAAAACAGCATCCTTATTTAATAATTCACACAAAGGTTTAGTAATTTTTGAAAAATCTTTTATAAAACGTCTATAAAACCCTGCATGTCCTAAGAAACTTCGAACTCCTTTCACGTTGGTTGGCGGTGGTAATTTTTCAATGACTTCTACTTTTGCTCTATCTACTTCAATTCCTTCTTTTGAAACCTTATGTCCAAGTATAATTCCTTCTTCTACCATAAAGTGGCATTTTTCCCAGTTTAGGACAAGGTTAGTTTCTTCACACCTTTTCAGTACCTATTCCAAATATTGTAAACAATTATCAAAAGTTGAACCATAAACTGTGAAATCATCCATAAAAATTTCAACTATTGATTCTACAATATCAGAAAATATGGCCATCATGCATCGTTGGAAAGTTGCTGGTGCATTGCACAATCCAAAAGGCATTCTCCGATAGGCAAAAGTGCCATAAGGACATGTGAATGTAGTTTTCTCCTGATCTTCTGGTGCTATAGGAATTTGAAAATATCCTGAATAACCATCCAATAAACAAAAATAAGCATTTCCTACAAGTCTTTCCAACATTTGATCAATGAATGGTAATGGAAAATGATCTTTTCTGGTAGCTTTATTCAACTTCCTATAATCTATGCAAACTCGCCATCCAGTGACTGTTCTTGAAGGGATTAATTCGTTATTTTCATTTGTTATAACTGTCATCCCTCCTTTCTTTGGAACTACATGTATAGGACTTACCCACGAGCTATCAGAAATGGGATAAATAATTCCTGCATCTAAAAGCTTAGTTATTTCTGCTTTTACTATCTCCTTCATGTTTGGATTTAATCTTCTTTGTTGATCTATCACAGGTTTAGAATTTTCTTCCAACAATATTCTATGCATACAAATTGAAGGGCTAATTCCCTTAATATCAGATATAGTCCAACCTATAGCTTTTTTATATTGTCTAATTAAATTCAAGGTTTGACTTAATTGATCTTCAGACAACTTAGCACTGACAATAATAGGCAAAGAATTATTTGTTTCAAGATATGCATACCTGAGATGATTTGGAAGAGGTTTCAATTCTAATTCTGGTGCCCTATCAATGGATGGTAGTGGTAAAGTTTTACCTTTTTCAAGAGGTTCGAATCTTTGAAAGTACATGAGTGGATTTTGTTGAAATAATAAAACATCAGTGGCTATTTCTTTGTTTCCGTCAAATGTAGATCGTTGTGCAAGACATATTTCCAAGGGATCAGTATGCATTTGGTCACCTATTTCCTGCACACATTCATCTATAACATCAATTAGAAAACAATCATCAAGAATTGCTGGATGTTTTGCTACTTTTGTCAAGTTAAATTCCACTTTCTCTTCTCCTACTTGGAGAGTAAGTTTTCCCCCTCGAACATCTATCATGGCTCCAGCTGTAGCTAAAAATGGCCTTCCTAAAATGAGAGGAATTTCAATGTCTTCATCCATTTCCAGAATCACAAAATCTACTGGAATGTAGAGTTTATCTACTTTCACAAGTACATCTTCAACTATGCCAACAGGATATTTTATGGATCGATCAGCTAATTGAAGAGACATTTTTGTTGGTTGTAATTGAGTGAAGCCAAGTTTCCTGCAAATAGAACTAGGCATTAGACTCACACTAGCTCCTAAATCACATAATGCTTTACGAAAATCAACTTCACCAATGGTGCAAGGTATAGAAAAACTCCCTGGATCTTTTAACTTTGATGGAAGCTTGTTTTGGATCACCGCACTACATTCCTCTGTTAATGCAATTTTTGCATTATCTTCCAGTTTCCTTTTATTGGATAGCAGTTCTTTAAGAAACTTCACATAAGTTGGCATTTGTGCAAGAGCTTCTGCAAAAGGAATATTAATGTGAAGTTGTTTAAAAACTTCTAAAAATTTTTCATACTGCTTATCTAATTTTTGCTTCTTAAGTCTTTGAGGAAAAGGAATTTGAGGAACATATGGTTTGAATGTTTCTTTTGGTACTTCCTTCTCTTTGACTTCTTCTTCTTTTTCCTTTACCATCTTTGGGATTTGGGTTGGTGAAGGATCATTTAGTTGCAAACCACTCCTTAAGGTCACAGCCTGGCAATGCTCTCTTGGATTGATTTCTGTCTGACTCGGAAGAGCTCCTTGATTCCGGTTATGGAGAGAACTTGCAATTTGACCTATTTGTGTTTCAAGACTTCTGTTTTGAGTTGATAGAAGCTCAATCTTTTGCTCTAATCTTTCATGTTGCTTTTCCATTCTATCAAATCTTTCCGATGTTGCTCCTATGAATTTTTCCAATGCTACTTCATATGATGGCTTTTCAGGAGGATGGAAGCCTTGATTTTGATTTTTCATGTATTGTGGTTGATATGGTGCTTTTTGACTGCCTTGATTTCCCCATGCCAGATTAGGGTGATTTCTCCATGTGGGGTTATAAGTGTTTCCTTATGGAAAATTTGGACCTCTATTTTGATTCCCCACAAACTGGACATGCTCCATTATTTTGCAATCAGCTATATCATGGCTACCTCCACATCCTTCACAACCTTGAGATGATGTGGATGATAAATTGACATGTTCCAATTTCTTGGCAATTGTATCCACTTTAGCTGCAAGTAAAGAAAAATTGTCAATCTCATGTAAACCTGCAACTCTTTTTTGCATACCTCTTTCTGAAGTCCAATGATAATTATTCGCAGCCATTTCTTCAATTAAATCAGTTTCTTCAGAAGGAGCTTTGTTCATTAGAGCACCTCCTGCTGCTGCATTAATCATTCCCTTAATATTTGGATGAAGTCCATTATAAAAGGTTTGAATTAAAAGCCATTCTGGGACTCCATGGTGAGGACATTTTCTTTGCAAATTCTTGAACCGCTCCCAAGCTTCATATAAGCTTTCCCCATCTTGTTGAATGAAACTTGTGATGTCATTTCTTAATTTAGCCGTCTTGGCAGGTGGAAAGTATTTTGCCAAAAATGTTGCGGCTAATTGATCCCAAGTGGAGAATGTACCGGGTGCCTTAGAAATGAGCCAATCCTTTGCTTGATCCCTTAACGAGACTGGGAAAAGTCGCAACCTAATAGCATCATCAGATACACCGTTAATTTTAAATGTATCACACATTTCTAAAAAATTTGAAATATGAGCATAAGCATCCTCATGTGGTAAGCCATGAAAAACAGATTGCTGAATTAAATTAATAAGTGCTGGTTTTAGATCAAATGTGTTGGCTTGCACCGGAGGTTTGACTATGCTAGATCTTGGGTGAGCAGATGGCATAGCATAATCTTTCAGGGTCATATTCTGTGGATCTCCCATGATTTCTTCTTCTTCTTTTGCAGGAAATGCTCCTTCTTCTAAATGAATTTCAGTTGAAGTTCCTTCTCCTCTTTGTCTTTCTTTTCTTTCCTTGTTTTGCTTTCTACAAAATTTCTCAATTTCAGGATTATAGGGTACAAGTTGTGTGTTTGGATTGCTACGCATGTAACCCTTAAAATTTAAAGAAATAAAAGTAAAAATCCAAAGTAATAACAGTTTAATATTATTAATATCAGAATGAATCCATCCCCGGCAACGGCGCCAAAAACTTGTTGCTAGTCTCAGCCTCACTATCTGCAAGTGCACAGATCGTTAACAAGTAATATAATGATGAGTAGAGTATCGTTCCCACGAGGAGGTTAATTCTAAGTACCAAACAATTAAACCGATTAATATTTGGATAATCAAATTTAATTTATGATTTAGCTAAAAATGACAATAAATTAATAATAAACTTATTATGATTTTAAACTTAGGGTTAGTCACCTTTATTGATTTATCATGGATTTTCTAAGATATTGATTTAATTCAGTTTTCCTTTCAATTAATGGTTAGATTCTCCTAAATCAAGTTCAAGTCTCTCTCAAGTACTAGAACTAATATTGGCTTAATCCTTATGTCTACTCTCGTGATCATAAATAATTAAATCAATTCATTAAGTTTTATGAGAATCTTGAATCAACCTCTTAAGGGTTTAACATTTTCTCTAAGTGAGAAACTTACTTAAGATTGTTATATCCTTGGACTAATGTCATACTTCCACTCTCGCTCCATCACACAACATCTCAAATCAATTAATCATTGGCCAAATAATCAAAGCATTAAGATTAAAGATAACAAATTAATCAAAAGAAAACTAAATTAACCAAATAAACATTTATAGTTCCATGATAAATTCAATTAAAGGGACCAACCCTAAAAAGGATTAGTTCTTCATTATTGAAATAAAAACATTACAAATATTCAAAATGGTAAATGAAAACATAATTTAAAAAGAACAAGAAAGATCAAACCCTATTTCTTTGAAGAAGATCTTGGACTCGGATCTTGAACTCCTCCTTGAAATAGAATTTAACAATTCTATACTAAATTTATTTGGATCTAATCTAATCTATTACATATTCTCTTCATTCATGCCCTCTTGAATCAAAGGAGGGAATGTGTTTATATAGAGTGCTTGGAAACTTCTTTAGTGGAGAAAAACTGAAAAAGGTTCAAACAAGTCTTGGTTGGTGAGTTCATCTTCAACATTTGCAGCTCACAAATCATAAAATAAGGGCCACGGTCGTGGCTTTTGGAGTGCCACGGTCGTGGCCTGTATGAAGGCTGCCTGTTTCGTCAAACTTTTCAGCTACCCGAGTCGGCTTGGTGGGCCACGGCCGTGGCCCTTGGGATGCCACGGTCGTGGCATTTGGAATGAAACTGCCAACTTATTTTCTTCTTGTTTTTAGCTCAGACAGTGGTGAAATGGATCCCACGGTCGTGGCATTTGGAGTGCCACGGTCGTGGCCTATATTTTGCCTTCACTTTTGCTTGTTTTGCTTGAATTTTTCCTTACTAATCATCAAAAACCTTTAGCCTTGTCTTCCATGCTCACAAAGTGTAATTTTAACTCAAATAATCAAAAATCATCAAATTCAATTGGAGAATATTTAAAAATCAAAGTTAAAATTGCATAAAACAATGATTATATTTTCACTCTATCAATTACCAAGCGATTGAAGCTAACTCCCGGTAAATGAAAAACATGGGCAAAAATTTTACCGCCTCAAGTTGAGCTTTTTGCTAGAGAAATGTCATTTTTGCTGGTAATACAGACTGAAATCTCCATTCTCTCAGTATTGCACATTATTGAGAGAATTATTATTTCTCTTGGTAATACTGAGAGACGTCTGTCTTCTATTGACCAAAAAAAAATTGAGGAGACATTTTGCAAAATAGTAATTTAATAGTTTACAAAGAGAGTATAGTCTGTGTTGGTAATACCGACAAAAATAGTTTATGTCTATAAAGAGCTGTACACTAATCAGCAAAATTGTCACCTCATTTATTTCTGTTTATCGAGAGATCAGTAAATGTGTCAACAATATCGAGAGATAAGTATTTTCTCTTAGTAAAGTTAAAATAGGAGCGGTAATTACAGAAGTATGCATTTTTTATGGGCTTACCTCTTTTTACGAATAGTTCATTCCGTATTTCAGCAGTATCATGGCCTCTGTGACAGTTTGTATTAAGAGTGAAAAATTTATATGAACTGATGCGGCAGAGGAAGCCTTCCAGCTTATCAAGATAGGCTTGACAACTATCCCTATCTTAGTGCTAACTTGATTTTTCACATGCATTTGAACTACATTGTGATGCTTCTAAAATGGGCATTGGGGCTATTTTGAGTCAAAATGTAGGCCTGTAGCATATTTTAGTGAGAAGCTTTTGGGTTCCAAGTGCAACTACAACACCTATGATATAGAATTTTATGCAGTGGTTCAAGCAGTAAAGCTTTGAAGGGACTACTTGTACAAAAGAGAGTTCATTTTGTATACAGACCATGAGGCTTTGAAGCATTTGTATGGCTACGACAAGATGTCATCATGGCATACTCAATGAGTAGCCTACCTTGAGCATTTTACTTATATGGTAAAACATAAATCAGGGATCACAAATAGAATTGTTGATGCTTTGAGCACCAAAACAATTTCTTACCTCCTCAAATTACCCAGCCATATCCATACTGCTAATGTGTTTAATGTAAAACATTTGATTCCTTTTTAAGAGGACTCCTTTGATGATAATTCTACTGTTGACAATTCGAGAGTGATTTTTCTCTATCATGGGCGAAATGACACGAAATAGAGAACTCTAGCATTCATGGAGCATTTTGACATAAAATTACTCTAGTGACAATTTGGTAATTATTGCCAAAAGTTAAAGTTACAGACTGGGCATTCTAATGGCCTAGCCCAATGAGAAATAGGCCAAATTTCATCGTTTAAGCATCCAAAAATATATTTTTCTGTTTATGGCAGCTTAGGATAGCTTTTATTTTCTTATTTAAAAATCTTAGATCGAGACATTGTTTGAACATGTGTATATCTCGTTAAATATTATCTTTCTATAATTATAATTTATTTTATTTTGGCAGTTTGTTATCTTTTTTTTTGAAAACTTTTCTTATTTGGAATTAGAGTTTTTGTAACCTTAATACTATATATTGTATTGTTTGAGAAAAGTGTATTTTTTTTTAGAATTCAATAACATTCATAGAAAGAAACTTTTCTCTCTTTTGTATTTATTTTTCTGATATTTCTTAGACTAAACATGTCATTAACATTTTTACCCTTTGTTCATTAACTTTTGCTATGTCAATTACTAAGAAGGAAATCCCTTACAATGCTAATGTGTCCCTCATAACAGGCATCAGAACTCTACTCCACATGGATTGGAATGTCTTTGTTCATCATGCATATAGAAAAGCAAATTATACAGCGGGCAGGATGGCTTCCTATGCACTAGCTTTTCTAAATGGTAATTACAACTTCGATAGCCCTCTTGAAGGGGTGAAAACTTGGTTACAACATGACTTAATTTGTGTTTCTTATGCATATGTCGTCTTCTTGTAGTGTTTTAAGAATGGTTCTTCTCCTCTTGTAAGAAAAAAAAAACTAATATAGCTATTGTAATTACATTTTGTTGCATATTAAATTATATTTTTCTTGTTTATTAATATTAATTTCACGTTTTATTGAATTATCCTTTTTTAGTTTTAATTAATCAAGTTTTTAAGTTTCAAATTTATATTATAACTAGGCCTTTACCTTTGCATTGCACGGTGATAAAAATAATAAAATATAAAAAATAATAAAATATAAATAAATATATTTAATAATTTATAGATATAGAATAATTTATATATAAATTAACAATAAATTCTATTATAAAAAGTATTAAATAAAATATTTATCTCAATTTTTATGATAATTTTATCAAAACAATATAAGTGAACAAATGTAGTCTTTTTATTTCATAATTTGATAATTTCACTAATTAAGAATAAAATCTATATACATTTTTACTATAAAAAATTATACATTCTATTAAAAAAGAGAAAAAAAAAGAAATTCAAGCAAATTTAGAAATATTAAAAATCATATATTTTATTATTTAATTTTTAAATTTCTAAAAATATATAAATTAATTATTATTATAAATAAATTATTAACTTATAATTAATTTATTATAAAGGTAATGAATTATTTTTTTAACTTTTCAAATTTCTAAAAAAATATAAATCAATTAATATTATTAAATTATACTAATGTATAATTAATTTAAAGAAGATTAAAAGTCACAAATATAATTTATTTAATTAATATTATAAAATTATATTATTTGAAATTATTTGAAATTGTTAAATTTTATATTTTATTATAAATTATTAAAATTAAATGAAAAATTTTTCTCAAAAAATTAAAATTAAATGAAAATTAATAAAAAAAGAAAAATGAGAAATAACAACAACAACAAAACCTTAATTTTAAATTAATTAGGATCGACTATATAGATTCTTATTTTTCATTCTATTCGATTGAGGCTATCTCTTCTAATAAATGCAAAATAGTAAGATTATTTTGGACAATTTCTGCCCAAGTTTGTTTAAATCTACTCCTAGTTTTCCTAGCTATTTCTACTTTTACTTGTTCAGTTTTTCTAACCAGTGCATCACTTGGTCCGTATTTCACATCACCAATCTATTTCAATTTATATTTTCTTATCTTATCTTTAATAGGCGCTGCTCTTACGTTTTCTCTAATGTACTCCTTATGAATTCTACTATCTCAGTGTATCCACATATTCATCTTATTGTTCTCATTTTTGTAACATGCATTTTACTCATGTGTTATTCTTTCACTGCCCAACACTTACTATCATATATTATCGCAGGCCGTATTATAATGCGGTAGGACTTTCCTTCAAATTTAATTAGTATCTTTCGATCACTTAATACTTTTATAGCACCCCTCCGCTTTATCCAACTGATCATAAAACTTCTTTAAAGACTCTATAGTAAGCCTTCTCCAAGTCAATAAAAAATATATGTAATTTTTTTTTCATCTCTTTATATTTTTTCATCAAATCTCCAATAAGAAAGATAACTTTCATAGTTGATAGTCTAGGCATAAAATCAAACTGGTTTACGGAGATAAATATAAATAGTATTCCACAACTCTCTCTCTCAAAGTTTCATGGTATAGCTCATAAGTTTTATATCACTGTAATTTGAACAATATTGAATATCATCTTTATTCTTACAAATAGGTATCAAGATAATTTGTCTCCACTCATCAAACATTTTCTTTTATTAAAAAAAAATGAGAAATAAGTATTTTAAAAATTGATGATGTGCAATCTAATAACACTCTTTCTTTTATTGGTGTATATATATAATATAGATTTATTTGTTAAAAAAATTAATAATTTGATAATGGTTAAGAGATGGATATATCCTTTCTTAATTAAGGATAGAAATATTCATCTTTGTTCCTTCTTTTATTAAAAATAGACATATATGCTCTTAATTATCCTCATTTTGTCCTTAATGGGTGAAGACAAAGTCCATTCTTAGGAAAATTCTGATCTAGATATGCACCTGATCCATGATAGTGTTTCTCTCATCTTTAATTAGGTATGAATTGCTTTGCCCAAATATGTCTTTATTTAGCAATGAATTACACACCCTTTTTTATCTACAGAATTCTTACTCTTGAAGATTTGCAACTATAAAAAAAATCATCCTTAAATTTATAACTAACAATTTACCAATCAAAATTTTTTCCATCACTAATATGTTCGAACTATATTATGTTAGAAAAACTTTAAGCTCTAGAATCATACACAAAATTAAAATTACATAATTAAATAATTGACTTACAAGTTTTCTTGTTTGGCTCCATTAATGAGATCTTCAAATCAATCAACCATGTACATTTGTCAGCGGAACAGTTATGGTTTTTCTCTCTATATCTACTAATTCTCAATTGGCAGAATAATATGTTATAAGAGATTAGAGAGAGAGAGGACATAACCTTTAAATTTATACTCATTCGGACACTCCCATTATAACCTAATAGGTTTCCTAATCCTATTAGGATTAGACCAGACTCATAATGGAAAACACATAAGAATAATATTACTTAGGCATATCTTGTTTACATTCAATAATTACTTTTAAAAACAAGATACAAATAAAAAATTTTGGACTATAATATTAACCCAAATATATATTTTGATAAAATATAAATAAAACAAATAAGCCCAATATAATAATTCTAACATTCTCTCACTTGGGTGTAATTGATTTTATAAAATTCATATGAAAAATGTTTATTTATTGAAAAATTTGAGTCAACAAATAAAACTTTATGTGTCCACAATTTGAGAAATGACATAGTCCAATAGGTTGGTCCTATAAACAACCAACATTGAAATATGGCAATCATTGTAACAATTTATAGATACATGACCATCCATAATTACAAATGTTAATTGATTTATTAACATGAATTATCAATGTGTTTCAGTCTAGGATGAATATTAACACATGTTATGTGATTGAATGTCTCAATTTCACCTTTGTCATGCTTTCACTTTCTTATGAGACACCATTTATGGTTCACCAGGAAGCTTTTAGATTGACAAACTATCATGCTTAAAAATATCTTAAGACTTTTTCATGCAATACTTAAAAATTTGCCTTATGCAAAATAATAGTAAAAGATAATGATGATCATCCATATATAGATAATAGCTTAATCATATATCATAAAAATTGAGCTAAAAGGAGTTCAAATACATTAGAAAATAAACATAAAACTCCCACTAATAAAAAATATCAAAAGAACCAACTACACCCATATTCATCACATGAATCTTAAATGACTCAGGTGCAATTGCTTTAGTCAAAGGGCCAGCCAACATATTCTTGGTTGAAATGTGTTCTACTTCTATCTCTTTATTCTTTACCATCTCTTGAACAGTAAGAAATTTTATCCGAATATGTTTAGAACCATTTAAGCCTTTATTATTATTAAAAAAATTCACAGCAGTCATACTATCGTAATATAACCGCATTGGCTTAGAAATAGAATCAATAATTTTAAGCCCATAAATAAAATTCTTCAACCAAATAGAATGAGTTATAGCACCATAACATGCCACATACTCTATATGCATAGTATATGGAGGAATAAGAGATTGATTAATACCCTTCCAAGAAATAGCACCATCTACCAATATGAAAATATATCTAGAAGTGGATTTCGAGTCATCTGGGCATCCACTAAAATTTGAATTTGAATATCCTATTATCTACTTGCTTAAAAGGAATCATAAAGTCTCTTATATGCTTCACATAATGTATTTCTTTTTTGTAGCTACCCAATATTCTGAACCAGGATTAGACACATACCTACCAAGGACACTTACTGCATAGGATATATCAGGTCGTATGCACACCATTGCATATATTAAGCTGCTTACAGCACTAGCATAAGGCACATTATTCAAAGACTATTTCTCAACTTCATTTTTAGGACATTAATGCTTTCTATATTTGTCCCCTTCAGTCACAAGAACATGCCATGGCTTGCAATTCTTCATATTAAAATGATTCAACAGTCTATCAATATAAGATCTTTGAGAAAGTTCTAAAATCTTTTGAGATTTATCCTTAAGGATTTCAATTCCAAGAACAAAAGATGCATCCCCCAAATCTTTCATATCAAAGGTTTTGGACAACAAAGTTTTCGTCTCATGCAATAATCCTAAGTCATTACAAGCTAGTAATATATAAAATAAGAAAAATAAATATCCACCCACTAGTCTTGAGATATATACATTGATCAATCTTATTCTCTACAAAACTTTTAGGTACTATTGCCTAAAAGCTTATTTGAGATCATAAATGGACCTTTCACCATATGCTCTTTTTCAGGAACTTTAAACCCTCAGGTTGTATCATGTAGAATTCTTCATCTAAATTTTCATTTAAGAAAGCAATTTTCACATTCATTTGATGCAACTTTAAATCAAAATGTGCTACCAATGCCATAATAACTCCAAAAGAGTCCTTAGAAGACACAGGAGAAAAAGTTTCATTATAATCCATGCCTTCTCTTTGAGTAAACCCTTTTTTCCACTAGCCTTGCTCTAAACTTTATATGTTACCATTTGAGTCCCTCTTGATTTTAAATACCCATTTACAACTAATAGGTTTAAAACTATTTGGTAATTCTTCAAGTTCCCATACCCCATTATGTGACATTGAGTTCATCTCATCATTCATGGCCCTTTTCTATGCACTATATTGGGGGCTAAGCATTGCCTCACATAGGAAATTGGGTATATCACATGCTCAACTTGATAATCAGTTTTCCCCAAAATAAATAATATAATCACTAGATATAGCATACCTTCTTTATCTGTTGGATCTCGTAACAGTCACATCATCAACTGGCCGTGGTTCAGTCTCTTTCATTTGAGGATTTTCTACTAGTTGTTCTCCTTCTATTTCCCTAACCTCAAGTTGGTAAATTATTTTCTCATGTACAATTGGTATAGGAACAACAACTTGCTCTTTTGATTGAAGCAACCCAATATCACTACTATAATCTTCATCACAAACATCAAACTCCAAGAATTTAATATTAATGGACTCAATAATCTTTGTACCACGATTAGGATAATAAAATTTGTATCCTTTAGATCATTTTAGATAACCTATGAAGAAGCAACTAGAAGTTTTAGGGTCAGTTTTTCTCTCAAAAGGGTTATATAATTTATCTTCTGCAGGACAACCCTAAATGCGAAATTGGTTAAGGCTGAGTTTTCTACTTGTCCATAATTCAAAAGGAGTTTTATAAACTAACTTACTGGGTACTCTATTCAAAATATAAATGGCAGTATCAAGGGCTTCACCTCAAAGGTGTTTAGGTAAATTACTTCTAGCCATCATAGATCTAACTATGTCCATAAGTGTATGATTTCGTCTCTCTGTCATACCATTTTATTCAGAGGTACCGGATATAGTATATTAGGCAATAATCCCACACTCTTGTAAGTACTTAGCAAATGGTCCCATATGCTGCCATTTTCCATCATATTTACCATAATACTCACCACCATGATCAGATCACACAATCTTAATGCTTTTACCTAATTGGTGTTCAACCTCAGTTTTAAAAATTTTAAACACATCAAGGGACTTTGATTTTTCTTTAATAAGAAATACATATCCATAGCAAGAAAAATCATCAATGAAAGTTATAAAATAATATTTTCCAATAAAACAAGGTGATAAAGGACCACTAATATCAATATGAATGATTTCCAAAAAAATTTGACTATGAGTGGAACCTTTCCTTTTTATCTTAGTAAACTTACCTCTAAAACAATCAACACAGTTTTCAAAATCTGTTTTATCAAGGAGAGGCAAGATATCAACTTTTACTAGTCTTTGAATTCCTTCTTTAGAAATGTCTCCTAAACACTTATGTCACAAATACAAACGATTTTTCTTTGGTCAAAGGTCTTTTGACAGTTGCTTTCCCTACATGCATGAAAACATTTTCACTTTGAGCTAAAGAAAGCTTATAAAGATCATCACATACATAAGCATGCCCAATGATGGAAGAATTAAAAGACAACTCAATTTTTCCAAAACTAATCTTTAAAATATAGCCTTCTAAATCAAGTTTTTTTTAATAGGAATCAAATTTAATCTCATGGATAGTACATAAAGAACGTCTTTCAAAATTAAAGGAAAATCAGACTCTAAAACCAAATTGACAAATCCTACTAGTTTAACTTTAACTTTGAGACCATTTCCTACCACCAGACTGCTTTCTGATTTACTTGGCTTTCGTTTGGTTTATGAATCCCTATAAATGATTACAAACTTGAACAGATGTACCAGTATCTATCCACCAAGAACTAATAGGAAAATGAACCAAATGTGATTCAAAGCAAACAAAAGAAAAAGAATTACCTTGTTTATCTTCTTTTCTATATGATTCTTATATTTTGTGCACTCATGTCTCTTATGTCCCTTCTTTTTGCAAAACCAACATTTTTCTTTGCTTTTTTTTTTTTATGTTAGGTTTAGCATTAAGATTGTGATTCTGACCATTATCTTTATTGGGACCTTTCTTAGAGTATCTATACTTTGATGGTTTATAATTCCTTTCTTAGTTATGGGTATAAGGAGAAGATTAAGTAACTATAAAAGATTTCATTACCTCACATGCCTTTTCTTAATGTTATTTTTCCTCTTCTTGGGAACATTTAACTATAAGCTCACTATTGAACCATTTCTCTCTCACAACATTATAGGCAGTTTTAAGCTGACTAAATTGAGACGGGAGAGTGCTAAAGACTTGATTAATAATGAACTCATCAAGTAAGGTAATATTAAGGGCTTTAAGTTGTTTTTGGTAACCCATCATGGTATAGATGTAGTCTCTCACCCCACCTCCCCTCTTAGACTTCATAACCATTAGCTTTCTCATAAGCTCCCTAGATTCAGCCTTATCTTCTTGTCGGTATAACTTCTCTATGGTATCAAAGAGAGTTTTGGCATTGGTGTTATCAGAAATAGAGTTCTAAATATTGTCAGCTATAAACTTCTTAATGATAGCCACACAAAGACGATTGGCTTTAACCCAAGCTTTATGAGCTGCAATCTGCTTAGCAGTACTATTTTCTATAGGCATAAGAGGCTCAGGCTCATGCAAACTAATATCAAGTTCACTCATTCCCAAAGCAAGTTCAATATCTAACTTCCACTTTGCATAATTGACTCCATTCAAAATCTCAATATTCTCTGATTGATTGTTGTTAGCAACAGTAACTGTTCAAGAGATGATCCAACCACAATATAAGTAACATGGGCAATTAAAATTCAAGAATAAGCTTTATAACATGATATCCTTATTCAAAATGAGAATCCAAGTGCATCATTATAAATTCTCCTTTGGGCAGAAAATATAACATGCAAAAAGGTTTCTCCAATATTAAAATCCATATAAGATAACATGAACTCCCAAGAAACGAAAAATCTATCTCCTTTGGATAAATAGACGTTCAAATCCATGCTCCTCTCTAATATTAAATCTTTTAGTTCTCAAATTATCATATACAATAATCTACTTTGGGTAGATTAAATAATATAATAACTTGAAAATTCCATCTCACATACCTCATGTGAAAAAATTTATAAATTAATATATATGAATAATTTTGGTGACAAACATTTAAACTAATCTATAAATTCAAATATGAGATATCAATAATTAAAAAAAATGCCCATAAATTATAATATTTCTATATCATTTGACTAAACTTTTAACATCACAATTTTATACATAATTGCAAATAAGTGTTTAGTATATGCTTCGAAATAAAATAACAACTATATAATAACAAGAACACAAAATCAAATTGTTATATTTAAAAAGAAACAAATTAATTAATAAATACAGAAGCCATCAATTAGTAGAGCCATCAACGATAAGTTATGAAATATTTACTGATTGCCACATGCCTGTCATAAGCATTTAAAAGTTTCAACAACAGTAGCAATTAATAACAATAACAATATCACACGATAATCCAATAACAGTAACAATCAAATTAAAAATTATGGTCATAAATATTTTAGATTCTGCAACAGAGGTCAGCCAATAACAATTAATAGCCTTAAACTTTTTAAACCCATGGTAACAACACATAGAAAAAACCATGGCTATAAACCTGTTAGCTTCCAATGGCTATAATCGGTAAAGACAAATAAAAGCCATGGCCATAAACCTTTATGGTCATAATCGTTTACCAATAAAGAAAACAAAATGACCATAACTTTCAATTCCGTCGCCACAAATATTTAACAGTGGCCATAGTCTATTCACGATTTCAACGTATACCTATTTGTATATACAACAATTCAATAGGAAATTGCGAGATAAAAAATAATAATAATCGCGATATTATGAATTTTAATTTTATGAAATCAGATTCTGATACTACTTCTTAGAAAATTTTAAGCTTTAGAATCATACATAAAATTAAAATTACATAATTAAGTAATTGGCTTACAAGTTTTCTTGTTTGGCTTCATAATTGGCTCTATTAGTGAGATTCTCAAATCAATCAACAACGCACACTTGTCCGTAGAATAGTTATGATCTTTTTTTCTATGTCTACTAATTTTAGAATATATTACAACATATTAGAAATAAAACATAACCTTTATATTTATACTCATCAAGACACTCCCATTATAATCCTAATAGATTTTCTGATCATATTAGAATTAGATCAGACTCAATACAAAACACATAAGAATAATTTTACTTAGGCTCATTCTATTTACATTCAATACTCACTTTTTAAAACAGGATATAAATAAATTATTTTGGACTATAGCATTAATGCAAAAATATATTTATTTTGATAAAACATAAATAAAATAAATAAGTTCAATAGAACAATGCTAACATATTAGAGATGGAAAAATCTATCCTAGACAATGAAAATCTTGTATTGGGTGTTTCGCAATTAAAATGGAAAGGTAATGGCGTCAGCTTCTTGGCAGTAAAGGATTACTGAATTGGCTAAAGTGTATGCAATTTTGTTGGACTCAAGCTAGCCCAAACACTGCGATTTCTCAATATCACAGTGGAGAGTGATTGTCAATCAGTTATTTGGGCATTAAAAGGCAACAAGAAAACCGATCCCACTCTTATCTTAATAGTTCTGATATCAAAGAATTGTAGTAGCTTTTCAGTCTATTACTTTTCATTGTTTCTGGGAAAGAAAACTTTCTTTGCACATCATCGGCTAAGTTTTCTTTTCAATCTTCTTAGGATGAGTTTATATCGGAGGATGTTTCCCATTTATTAGCAGCTTTGTTCTTGATGATTGTCCTCATTCTTAAGTTCAATTAAAATTATTTCATATATTCCTCAAAAAAAAAAAAAAGGTTAGAGATTGTCATCAAGCTAGTAGTTCAGTGATTAAACTCTTGCACATGACACAATTCAAACTTGACAATCTTACATTTAAATGTTTCTAATGTAAGAAAAATTTTAAAAAAATACAATAAAGATATATATTATCAATATGTATCTTCGACATATATTACTACCATTCCTCATTGTTTCTCAAACTTTCCTTAGTTTCTTTTCATAAATCAATTGGAGTGTCAATCTTATTGAGACTACCTATATGAACAATTGCATGAAAACCTTTTGGCAGACATTGAAAATTAAGCTCTTCAAAAGTTCCATTATTTGGGTCATAACAAACTAGAGATTGGCCCTTAAATTCTAACAATATCTTACCATTTTTAACAAGGCATAAAACTTGCCTGCAAAACTGCCATTGTCGTCTAGATGGAGACTGATACGCTATACTGAATTCCTTGGTCCAAGATTCCTCAACTCCATATTCTTTCATAACCCAAATGTAAAGCGTTCCATAACCTTGAACTACAGCTGAAAGACAACCTCTTAGATTCAATAAATCTGAAACAAATATACTGAATCTACAGTTAGGATTTGGAACTTGTCGGAATTGTTCATCTTTCAAGTCAAAGGAAACTAACATTCGACGTGATTGGTATGTATAAGGGTAAGTTAACCAATGGAGTCTTCCATTAATCAAAACTCGTGATTCTGATGGCATTCCAAGTTGGTAAGACGTTTTCCCTTTGCTTCTCCATGCCAATCTGTCCCCATTTGGATGAAGAGTTAAGATTTGAACTTCTGATTCTGGCAGAGAGTGTCTTCGATGTAGGGCATTCATGAACTCATAGTCTAAGTTCTTGTAATAAACAATTCTGACAACCTTGTACTCTTTCGTTGTTGGATGGAAACCAAATCCTATTGCAACTCTTTTTTGTGTTGGAAGCTGTTGTGATTTAGGCAATTTTATGTAATATTTAGTAAAAGGATTGTATATATAACCTTGATCTTTGTAAAGTGAATGCCACAAGCAAAGTAACCCATTGCAGGATCCTGCTATAGTGAATTCTGAGATTATAGGCATATGAATTCGAGTTATGGTCTCAATATTTGCATCAGAGAAATGGAGAGAGTAAAGATTGTTTTGGATAGGCAAATCATAGTGCAAAATCAGACATGGGTCAGTTTCTTCAGTTTTAGCCAAGTGAGAGAAATGCATAGTAGCAAGTAGTGGATCTTGTGCTAAGCTATGCCAAGATCGACATACTAACTGAACATGGGCTAAAGATGCTATAGGCAATCTTGATAGTATGTCAAGGACAATTTCTTGTGGGAGACTCTCTATTGTTGTTAATACTTGGTGTTTCTTCTTCATTCTTGATTCTTTTATTCCTCGTAGCTCTGCACTAACTTTCTCCATGATTAGAGTACTAGTGTAATCGATGAGTTTATACATACAAAGGGATACATAGATAATGAAACCCAAGTTGCTAATCAAATGAAATTAGAAGCCATTAATTTAAAGCCACAAAGAAATTATCCTTAATTTTATTAGGTATATTGGTCTAATATTTATTTAAGATATATTTAATTAATTAAATTAAACTTTTACAATAAAAACATTGATGCATTGATTAAACTAAAGATATGAGAAAGCCGTCTATATATTCAGTTTAATATTAGGGAGTAGATGACAATTGACAACTAATCGTGATTTGGAAATATTGAATTTATATATAAATAAATATTGATAGATATAGTCCAAAAATGCATGTCAAAACTGAAAGAAAATTAAGTTTTTGAAATTCAATTACGTTCAATTTGGGGAGTCGATACGGGTAATACGAGAACAACGATGTAACATCAATGCATATATTGTACAAGAAGAATAGTTTATCAAGAAATTATGATTGAAAATACTCTTTTTGTTTGCTTTCCTTCTAATTAAAGACTTAAAGCAACCCAAAAAAAAAGTTAAAATCAACTTGCTTTTGAGATTATATATTAATTTTTTATTATTAATTAATGGTGCCTAATGTTGTGCGGTATTGTTTTTCTTTTTTTTCTTTTTAAAGATTTATTGTGGAAGTAAAAAAAGAATTCATAAATAATTATTTGATTTAGGTTAATTAAATATGTTTTAATAATTTTAAATATTAATATAAAAATTATATAAACCAAGATTATTAGACTATTAATTAATTTGGTAGATTTTTATCCAATCTATAACTTATTAATTCATTTAAAATTTTGGATTTAGCTAATTGTTGAAACCACTAATTTCTCATATCTGTATTTTCTATAATTCAATTGATTTAAATACATTTGTATCTAACTTGTTAGAATTCAGTCAGTGTCTAATTTAATTATAAAATGAAATATTATATAAGTGACCATTAGAATTTAAATTGCACCTATATTAAAGTTTCATCTCTAATCCTGAAAAAAATAACTTTTTTTTTCGCTTGCCTTTGCTCAACTTAAAATGGTTATTACAAAATCTCGTGATAAAATAGAAATATTGAAAATTTATTCATACACTTGTTTAACATAAACTTTCATCTACAATTGGTATTTTAATGTTAATTAGTGTAATTAAAGTTCAAAAATCTAACAATAGGTAACAGATGCAGAAGTAGATGATATTATTAGGTTTTCAAAGACTGTTTAAATACAGGAGATACAACCTAATCAAGTCCTACAAACAAGGAGGTAAAGTACATCTATACATAACAGAATACAACTGGATCATGACAGAGTTATCCTAATATGCCCCCTCAAGATGGTGGACGATTAGTAACACCAATCTTGGACCGAAAATTACTGAAATCAGTAGTTGCTAATGGTTTGGTAAGAAGATCTGCCAACTGATCCTTTGTAGACACATGACTTACTCGCAGCAGGCCCGATTGCACTTGTTGCCGTACAAAATGATAATCAATCTCAATATGCTTCATTTTGGAATGGAAGACCGGATTAGCTGCAACATATGTGGCTCCCAAGTTATCACAGTATATGACTGGTAGTTTCAGAAGTGGAATTGTCAACTCAGCTAACAGGTTACGCACCCAAGCCAAGTCTGCTGCAGTAGAGGCAACCGACCGATACTCAGCCTCAGTTGAGCTTCGAGCAACAGTTTTCTGTTTTCGAGAGGACCAAGCAATTGGGTTTTTGCCAAGAAAAATGATGTGAGCACTTGTTGATGTGCGATCATCCTTGTTACCAGCCCAGTCCGCATCAGAGAAGGCGTGAAGATCAATAGTTGTTTGCTTATGAAGAAATAACCCAAAATCATAAGTGCCAACTAAGTATCGCAACAGCCGTTTAAGAATTGCCCAATGATTCACAGTGGGTCTGGCAGTATACTGAGATAGTTTATTAACAATAAACGCGACATCTGGCCTAGTTATCAAAAGATACTATAGACTACCAAGAAGTACTCTATATTCAGAACTATTGTCCAAGGATGTAGAATCAGTAATGCTAAGAACTGCAGAGGTCGAAACTGGTGTAGGCGCAGATTTTGCTTCTTGCATCCTAACTCTTTCAAGTAACTCACGAACATAATTCTGCTGGGATAGAAACAACCCCTTTGCTGTTCGTTGTACCTCCACACCCAAAAAATAGTTCAAATTCCCAAGATCTTTGATGGAAAAATGACGGCCAAGAGACTGAATAAAGTGTTCAACGGACGATGAATTTGTCCCTGTAATAATCAAATCGTCAACATATACAAGAACATATATTGTCAGTCCACCACGGCAATAAACAAACAAACACATATCTGACTTTGATTGTACAAATCCAAACTGCAACAAGAACGAAGCCAATTCAGAATACCACACTCTTGGTGCCTGTTTCAGGCCATAGAGTGACTTCTCTAACCTGCAGACATAATCAGTTTTGTCAGATTGCACAAACCCAGGGGGTTGTTCCATGAAAACAACTTTTGTCAATTTTCCATGCAGAAACGCATTGTTGACATCAATTTGACGCAGCGGCCAATCTCCCATAACTGCAAGTGACAAAATAATTCTTACAGTAGGATGTTTTGCAACCGGTGAGAATGTTTCTTCATAATCCAAACCGGGCCGCTGTGTAAAACCACGAGCGACTAACCGTGCCTTGTATCGAACTGGGATACCCTTGGAATCTGTCTTAACCCGAAATAACCATTTACAACTGACAATATTTGTTGCTTGACTAGATGGAACCAATGTCCATGTTTTCTGCTTTAAAAGTGCACTGTATTCATCATTCATTGCAACCCGCCACCTCGGATCTTTTAATGCTTGTGTAACAGTCCGTGGAATCAGAGATTTGGACAGCAATGGCGCATCAAGCGCAAGACACAACCGATTGATAGGTTTTCTGATGTTATTCTTGCTTCTAGTAGTCATCGGATGTACAGTCCGTGGAATATTCTGCTCATTGATGAACTCTATGTTTTCAGAAGCAACATTAGTTTGCAAAGCAGACTGATTAGAAGAAGTATTACCTGTCGGTAAGCATTGTTTTCCAGAGCTGGGACATGACAATGGCAGCTGAACTAGGGAAGGGGAAGCTTGATTAGTGGAAGAACTCAACGAAGATGTTGGAGTACTGCCAGTATTCTGCATATTAGGCACAACAAAGAACATTGGTGACCATGTATCAATTGTGTGAGATCCAGGGCGTTCCAAATCAGCGGCAAGATCACTATATGGAAACTGATGTTCCACAAAATCAACATGACGAGAAAGGAAAAGCTTTGAGGTTGATGGATCATAACATTTATATGCACTCTGAGTAATGGAGTAACCCAGAAAGACACAAGGTGTGGATTTTCTTTCTAACTTATGATGACCATAAGGCCGAAGCCAAGGGTAGCACAAACACCCGAAAACTCTCAACTTTTTATAGTTCGGTACAGTACCATGAAGACAAAGAAAAGGAGATTTGTTCTGTAGAATTAATGTCGGCATCCTATTGATTAGGTAGACAGCAGTTTGGAAAGCATACGACCAAAAGGTCAAGGGTAATTTAGCGTGATGAAGCAAGGTTAACC
Organism: Garcia nutans; assembly: GCA_947685225.1. Taxonomy (NCBI): domain Eukaryota; kingdom Viridiplantae; phylum Streptophyta; class Magnoliopsida; order Malpighiales; family Euphorbiaceae; genus Garcia; species Garcia nutans. The sequence goes on from CANTUV010000025.1 coordinate 10,286,673, forward strand.
CTGTTTCGACAATATGTCTGTGACGTCGTTCTGCAGTTGCATTGTGTTCAGGGGTATAGGGTGGTGTTAAGAAATGAGAGATCCCGTTAGATTGAAAATAGGCTTGTAGATGAATAAATTCCCCCCCGTTATCAGAATAGACAGAAACTATTTTTTCGCTTAAAAAAGTTCTCAACAAGACGCTGAAATACTGGAAAAATAGAAGAAACGGCAGACTTTAATTTTAACGGGAAAAACCAGACATATTTTGTAAAGTGGTCAACAAAAATTAAATAATAACGATATCCATCAATTGAAACCACGGGAGAAGGTCCCCAAACATCAGTATAAAGAAGCTCCAAAGGAGCAGAGCTAGACATAGTAGACTCAAAAAATGGGTTCTTGTGCATTTTATTGCACTTACAGGAATCACAAAAAGACTGATTATTAATAACAGAAAAATTCAAAGGCTGTAAGGCCGCACGTAAAACTGGAGTAGACGGGTGACCAAGTCGGTGATGCCAGAGAGACTGAGATTGAACAACAGTATGAGCAACAGTTGGCGAACGAACACCAGGCAAATCTGACGGCCACTCATAAATACCATTAATGGGTTCCCCTTCCGCTAGCAGCTCCCCCGTGCTCAAATCCTTGACAGTAAAAGCAAACGGGTTAAAAGATACTTCCACACCATTAGTCACACATAACTGATACACAGAAATTAAATTCTTATGTAATGCAGGTACACATAAAACATTGGATAAATGCAATGGCTTAGATTTGGTAGGCAAAGTAACAGCCCCTGTATGCGATATGGAATAAGATGTACCATCACCAAGCAGAACACCATCACTGCCATCATATTCGGAATGAATTGCCAGATTTTGAAGGTCCTGTGTGACATGATGGTTGGCGCCAGAATCCATGACCCACTTCGAGTCTGCAGGAGTCCCCTTGCTAGTAACACAATGAGCCTGCGGTTTGGAACTAGCAGAACCAGCATCGTTCTCAAACAGCCACGGCAGCAATTTCTTCAACTTAAAACACTGCCTCGTAACATGTCCGGGCCTTTCACAAAATTGACATTTAACTTTGGACTTAGAGTTTGCGTAAGGTGTACCAGAATTCGAAGTGACAGAAGATCGTTGTCCAGAGTGAGACTGAGAATGGCTGGATTTCTGCTTGGCTGTGTAATTCACAGTAGTTGGAGCAGGAAGAGCTTGCACATCTCGAGCCAACTGACTTTCAAAATCAGTAAGCTTATCATGAAGATCATCAAATGAGATTTCTGTATCGCGGGCTCGAATAGCAGCTGAAACTTCTTTATATTCTGGTGGAAGCCCATGAAGAACATGAAGCACTGTTTCATTCATGGAAACAGAAACTCCAGCAGAAGCAAGTGTGGTAGTTATGGCTTTAATCTTCTGAAGATATTCAGTGACAGATAGGGTTCCTTTCTTAGAAGTAAACAAAGACTCCCGTAAGCTCATTATACGAGCCTGTGAAGGTTTCGCATATGTCTTCTGGAGGGTATTCCAGACATCATGCGAAGATTTCTCCCCTACAACATACGGGACAATCTCTGGGGAGAGAGATGCAATAATAGCACTCCTCAAAAGCTGATCTTGCCGAAACAAATGAGAGCTAACGGGGAGCCCATCAGCTACTGGCCCTTCAACAAAACGCAAAAAATCATAACCAACCAACAGAGAGTACCACTGCGTATGCCACGACTGGTAATTCGTAGCACTTAATTTTAATGGAGCCTGCGCAGATGAATTAATTGAGATCAATTGATTTGCAGAAGTGGGCATAGTTGGGGTTTGAACCACCGCTGGAGGTGGTAGTACAGAAGGAGTCGATGAGCTCTCTTCAGCAACCGGAGTTGTCATTGTAGATTCAAGAAAGAATGATGGAAAAAAAATGAGAAGAAATAATGGATCAGGAAGCTGTTAAGCACGCAGCTCTGATACCATAACAGATGCAGAAGTAGATGATATTATTAGGTTTTCAAAGACTGTTTAAATACAGGAGATACAACCTAATCAAGTCCTACAAACAAGGAGGTAAAGTACATCTATACATAACAGAATACAACTTGAGGTAAAGTACATCTATACATAACAGAATACAACTGGATCATGACAGAGTTATCCTAATAATAGGTCTATTTTATTTTATATTTTTTTATTATAATCTTATTTATTTATAATCTTATTATAATTATAAAGCAAATCTTTTCTTTAGTAATTTTTATTAAATTAATCAAAAATTCTTATTAAGGGAGTGAATAAAAAGATTTAAAACTCACATTCTCAGAAGCAACAAGAAGATGAATAAATTTTTTTTTTAAAGATTTTGCTACCAATATTTTAATTAAATCAAACATTATGCTACAGTCATGTTTAACTTAATTTGCAACCATCACGTGGTCGTGCCGGAGTGGTTATCGGGCATGACTAGAAATCATGTGGGCTCTGCCCGCGCAGGTTACATATACGTATTACAATTTTTGGCTACACATACTAGCGAGCTGGAAATTTTCTTCTATAACATTTATCTCTTTTTTTTTTTGGAGCAATTAATTTGTTTTGATATCGATATTTTTTTATTAACTAAGTGAAGATAAAAATTGTTTTCAGTACAAAAAAAATATTATCAATTTTGTTAATGCATAAATAAACTAAAAATCACAAGCCTTTCAAAAAAAATAAACTAAAAATCACAAACCAAATTACTCTATAATAGAATAAAATCAATTCATAGGAATAATTTAAATTAGCAAATTTTGCATTTAAACAAATATCAAACAACTTTAAAACCAACTTTAAATTAGGTATTCTTTCATTTTAATCATAAATCCAACTAGAAAATCAAAACCAATTGAGACTACCCACATGAACAACCGTTTCAAATAAACCAGGCATTTGTTGAAAAATTACATCCTTGAACACTCCGGATTTTGGATCATAAATAACAAGAGCCCTACATTCATACTCCAACAAGATCTCACCATTCTTTAAAAGGCATAAAACTCTAACGAATCCACTATTCAAATAAAACTTAGAAATCTTGAACATTTCGTCCAAATCTTTTTCCAAACTCCTTGGCATGTATGTCCCAACCTTAAACTGTCGAACCCAAGACTCCTCTACTCCATAATCTTTCATAACCCATATCTCAAAATTGTTCCCATTATTACAAAATGCAGTAGCCGCCAGACAATTTCCAAAATCAACCAATTGATAACCGCACCTACTCGACCCACAACAATTAGGTTTTGGAACTACTCGAAACTGTTCGTCTGCTAGATCGAACGATACAATAATAAAAATATGAATATTTTTACTATACCAAGCAGCCCAATGAAGTCTTCCATTAACAAGAACTTGCGATGGAGCTCGAATGAAATGATTGTTATTGTATCCCATACTTCTCCAAGTAGAACTTCCCAGAGTGAAAATCTGAATTGCTGATTTAGATTGTGGCATTGGCCATCCAAAAGAATTATTTTCATATGCATATGGATAATAAACTATCTTAACCACCTTATATTCTTTTATTGTTGAATGATATCCAAATCCAATTATAGCTTCTTGGTTTTGACATAATGGAGATTCTGGAAGCACTGTAAAATCTTTGCTACAAGGATTGTATATATAAATTGTTTTGTTTTCTGAAGAATCGGATAGGCATAGCAGACTATTACAAGAACCTACAACATCAAATTCAGGTGTAATTGGTGTTGTAATTTTTCTAAGGGTGGTGTGAGGACTAATAGTGAAATCTATAAGATAAAGCTGGTTTTGAAGAGGACAATCAGAGTGTAAAATGAGATACGGATGTTGGGTTAAGGCACGAGAGAAATGCATATTAATAAGAAGAGGGTCTTGTATTAAGGCTTTCCAGGCTTTGTTTACACACTTGGCTTGAAGTAAAGATGTGACTGGCAGCCTTGAGATTATGTTGAGTTGAATCTCTCGGGGGAGTTTATCCATGGTGTGTACTTAATAGCCTGAATTTTTTCCTCAATCCTGATATTCAGATCACGAAACCTTTGCTTACTAATAAACGTCTGGGTCAGTAATTGTTATATTTATATTATTATGGAGAGTTATCATCTGACTATAAAAGATCACAATTGGTTATTTTGTACATCATCTGATGGACTAAATTCACCTATATATTTTTTAAAATGATATGATACTGACCCATCAAATTATTCATTTAATTAATGATTCATATTTAAATTTAAAGCATGTATTCCTTAATTAAATCGTCAATTATAGTATCGACCCTTAATTAAATCGTCAATTATAGTATCGACCCTCTCATTTTTTGGATTTTTTCTGCTTAATATTACGTTTGATTCGTTTAGCAGTTCCTTGGCCTCTTGTATATGTCGCTGGCGGATTTCTTAATGCTTAGTGGTAATATTCTTCTTCTTGTTCTTTTCCAATATTCCATGGCTGTATATAAAACATCAAGTCAATCTTTTTCCTATATATGTACATCAAATTTCGTATTCATGTTTATTTCTTGAACCCTTCTATTATAAAGTATTTTAATCATATTGCCAATGTGGCTTGACGGATTTCGCCCCTTAATTTTTAGGACAAAAATATTCATAAAAAAATAAATAAAAAATATCAGAAATTCATGTTTTGATTAATAATAAAATATTTGTCATATATTAAACGTAAATATTATATTTAAATTTATTCATGCACTTTTAAATAAAAATATACCAAAATAAAATTATCAACTTCTACTAATTAATCTACTAATTTTTTTTTCCCTTCGCAAATAAAGTGGGTATAAAATCTAGCTATCTTATATTCTCAATACATAAAAATGATCAGTTAATGGGCTAAAAAGAAGATCATTTTCTATCTTATTGTGAAATTTTGTTTTGACAATCTTTATAGTAGAAAAAGATAAATATTTTATTGCGATATTAGATACAGGAAAAGTTAGTATAAGTTGAATCAATTTATCAACAAGATGATGAATATTGGATTTTATTGACTTTACCAAAATTTGATATAAATATGAAATTGTTGAATTCTTTCATGAATCTAAATTTTAATTAATATTAAATTTAATGTGGTACGGTCCAGCCACATGCTCCACAACACCATCGCAAATAATTCCAGGCCGTTCGCATCTAGCTGTCCTCTAACTATTTGAAACCAATCAATGGGAGACCTCTCATGAAAGACCTCCGTAGAATTGCATGGAGCCACTTTCAGATAAACAAACGAACTTTTGGTGGGATATTAAACTTCCAGATACAGGACCATATCTCTAAAAAATCTGAGGATGATGAGGTTGAGCCACCATTATTCAGAAGTTGGATAGAAACATGATGCCCACTCTTGACCGAGTGTCCACCTTCCTTTGTGAAGTGCCAGGATTGCGCATCCTCTGGGAAACGACAGCTTGAGAGGAAATGACAGAATAAAGTCAACTTCATTAGGCAAAAAAAAAAAAATCAGAAATAATTTCTCCTCCAGCAACCCAACTCAAAGTCAATAAGCTCACTAACTCTTGCTTCTGGATTCAGGAATCTCGGTAGACCAAGTGTTGTTTGGAAGCCAAATGTCCACACGCCAACATAATCTTTCTCTTAAATATAGGGCGCCTAGAATGCTTCTCCACACAAAACTCGTTCTATACCAAAGAGAAGCTTCCATAAAACATTTCCTCGGATAGTACTTAGCTTTTAGGACTTGGGCACAAAGTGACTCTTTATACTCAATAGTCTCCATCCCTGCTTAGCTAAAAGTGCATTATTAAAGCTTTCTAACTGCCTAAAGCCGATGCCGCCGAGTGCATTTTCTCATACACAGCCTTTCTCATACTCTAATTTATTAATTGAACTTTTAATTTAACTTGTTATTCTGAAAAATTTTTAAGATAAAATTTATTTGCAAGCAAATAATTTTTGTATATTTAAAATGCATTGTAGTCAATTATAGGATCTAAATACATGCTAAGAATTTAAAAAAAAAAGTTTCATTACAGCCAAAAATATATTAATTCGATAAGGTTATAATTGTTATTACTAGATGGATCTTGACTTATCATATATCTAGTATTCTTATAAAGAATATCATTTTGTTGATATTTTTCGCAAAAGAATTCCATCTTTTCCAAGAAATCATCTTATATCCATTTTCCATTAATATTTGAAGTTCTTTTTGTAGTTACCACGAAATGATTTATTCTGTTGAATCCAATTTCTCAACATGAAATATTATTTTATTTTTGAGGAGGTAACATAAATTTTTAAAAGGAAGTTTGGAGGCAATAGTAATATTTATTGAATTTCTTAATATTATATAACTTACATACTAAGAGTTAAAAAAAAAAAGAAAAAAAAAGATAGACTTCTATATTAATTTGACAAAATCAGCTCCATTCCTGTTATTTCAGAACGTCTTTTAGGCTTGAGTAACTCTCTAATTTGCGTTGAATAAAATCAGTGTCAAAAAATAATTTCAGAACTTAATTGACAAAAAGTAAATATTTGGATTAAATTGAAAAAATTCGATATTTTGGATTTTTTATGGTTATATATATTTATTTGGTCAAGTTTTCGAGACAAAATAATAATTTTTAAATATATTAAAATATTGAAATTTATAATATATAAAAGAAATATTTACATGTCATATTTTATAAAATTTATTTGGATCAATATATATTTGAATGGGTTAAGTGAAATATGGTTATATTAGAGTTTGGGAATCTTAAAATGATTTATGAATTTAAGTGCACTGGATAATTGACGCCAAGAAGGTGTCAATGTTTCCCATTGGAGTTCACTGGATATTGTAGTGTGGCTCACAGGCGCATCATTCCTGTTTCAAGTGCCTTTTTTTTTCCCTTTTAAAAAAAAAATCCATCCACTCAATCACCGCCTTTAATAATTTACTTTTCAAACGCTTTGGCAAAAAAAAAAAAAATAAATAAATAAATAGTGGGCTGAGCAAAAAAAAAAAAAAAAAAAACTCACATGTGTATATTGAATTTCGATTAATCCCAATATCTCATAGCCAACTTGATAATTTATTTTCCAAAAACGTCTAAATTAACTAGCCTCTTATATATATAATTAGCGCGTGATAGCATTATTTTTTAATTTATAGATGTTTTATATTATTTACTAATATATAAAAAAATATTCATACTATAAGTTGTAGCTAATTGATAATAAATTATTAAGAAATGTGTATTTTCTTTAAGGAAAATTAACTCATTGTCAAAAGTAAATAAACAAAAAAAGAGAATAATTATAGTCGCCACTTCTTAAAAAAGTCAAAATAAAAAAGAAAATATATTAAAATTATAAAACAAATTTCATAATATATTTTATAACATTATAAATTATCCTGTTGCTATGAAATAATTAAGAAATGATACAATAAAATTATGCTTGCCACTGCTTTTTAAATAGGCAAAATTATAAAATAAAAATTTAAAATAATAGCATTAATTGTTTTGAAGATGATGAAAATTTATATTTATATTATATAAAATAGAAAAATTAAAAATCCAAACATCATGAGTCCCATGGTGCACAAATGATTGTGGCTTAATTTTTTTTTTTTATTATAACTTGGGAGGGGAGAATCAATCTATATTATTTAGAAAGACGTATTTATCTCTAGATTAAGTTTCGACATTCGATTATGACTTAATCCTATAAGCCATTTAAAAATAATTATATAAATAAATTACGAAAATAATATTATATTAAAATAAGACTTCCAAAGAAAGCTATTTTCCTCTTCATCATTAATTAATATCGAACAGAGGATAATGAGGATAATACTAAAAGCAAGTAGAAGAATCTGGAGGAAATTTGTGCATTATTATGATTAATCCAAAAATGCTGAATAATCCAAAAATGCAACTGTACATCTATATATAAGCTACTATACTAATACAAGCTGTTGTAACTAACTAATCTCCTCCAGCTCACCGAACTAACTTCCTCATATATCTAACCAATCACTAAATAAATTACATTCTAACATTCCCCCCTCAAGTCGGAAAAGGTTGGAAAACCAACTCAACTTGTGAATCATTGCAGAAAAATGAGGGCTAGATAATGACTTTGTAAAAACATCAGCAAGTTGTAACTCAGTAGGAACATAGGCTAGAAGAATAAAACCTTCTTTGAACTTGTTCCGAACGATATGGTAATTAATTTTTAAGTGCTTTGTACGCTCATGAAACACTGAATTTGTAGAAATGTGAAACGATGATTGTTATCACACCACAATGGGATTGGAAGAGAGATGGAAAGCTGACAATTTTTTGAGTAAATAAAAGACCCATTGCAACTCACATACTGTTGAAGTCATACTATGATCGATATGTTGAAGATATCGAAATATAACACCGAACAGATTATACTGAAACAAATAAAATCAACCACAACACCAGATTTACTTGGTTCACCTTACACAAAGTAAGGCTACATCCAAGGAGGAGGAGATCCTCAATCTTTCAACTAAAAAATAGAATCAATCGTACAGATTACACACACAGCTTTAAGAAGAAAACAGTTTCTTCTTAAACAGCATTCTCTCAGTATCTTGAATACATCAAGAACTAACAAACCTTTCGATAATCACTTATACATACACAGAGAGCACTAACAGAAACCCAAAAAGAAGAAGAAATAGAGAGCTCCAGAAACTGATAGAAGAAAGAACGGCAGAAGTCTCTGGAAGACTTTCAACCCTTATCTCTTCCTATATATACTGAAACCCTTACATCAAAACGCACAGCATCAATCAAAACGCACAGCATCAACATTATTGATAGAGCTTCAGTATGGACAGTGGGCTGGGCTAGTGAATAGAGACACTAAACCCACACGATATTTAGCTTCACAAGAACTCCTTGAGATAGAATTTTGCTTCTTTGCCTTCCTTGAAACCAAAGAACTTCCCAAGAAAAGACAATAACTTGTGAGAGACTTCCGAGATATAGGGCAAGCAGCCCAGTCATTGTTACAATAAGCACTAATAGAGAGAAGAATGTGAACTAAGGAACAAACCCTTGTCTGAGGTATGTTTGAGATATCGAATCACATATGTGGCTGCCTCCCACTGAGTCTCACAAGGTGCAGACACAAGTTGAGATAACTGTTGTACACTATAGGTGATATCTGGCTTGGTCATATTAAGATAAAGTAATCTTCTAATTAATCTTCTATACTTGTTTGGATAAGGAAGAAGCGTTGAAGTATCAACAAATTTATGACCTTTACGAAGTGGTGTGAGAGCTGATTTACAATCTACCATTCCAACGTCTTTGATAATATCATTGATATACTTCTGCTGATTAACATAAATCCCATCCACAGTTCTGAATATTTGAATGCCGAGAAAATACTTGGCTGGACCTAAGTCTTTAATAGTAAATTGATGATGAAGAAAATCTTTAACAGCAACAATCTCATATTCTTGATCCCCTGCAAATAAAACATCATCTACATACACTAAGAGAGCTAAAAAGGAGCCTGAACTAGTAGCTTGTGTAAACAGACAGTGATCGTTCTCTGATTACTTAAAACCAATGTTGATCAACTGTTTAGTTAACTCAGAATTCCACTCTCTTGAAGCTTGCTTCAAACCATAAAGAGAGAGCATTTCAATCTACAAACTTCATTAGGTTTAGTTTTAGAATAGCCTTCTGGTGGCAACAGGTACACTTTTTCTTTGAGAAATCCATGAAAGAATGCATTATTGTCGTCCAATTAATGGATGAACTAACCTCTAATGCTTGATAAAGCTAGAAATATTATGACAGTCAAGTTTTGCTATAGGAGAAAAACTATTAAAGAAATTAACTCCTAGTTTTTTATTGTAACCCTTGGCCACTAATTTTGCTTTATATCTCTCCACAGAGCCATCAGAATTAAACTTTAATTTAAACACCCACTTCGACCCTATGGCCCTTTTTCCTTCTAATAATGCGGTAATCTCCCAGGTGTCATTATCTTCTAAGGCTTTCAATTCCTTGTTCATAGCATCTACCCATTCAACATATTTCACAGCCTGTTTATAGGATGTTGGTTCTGGAACATGAGTAACTTTAGCCATAAAAGCTTGATATGTAGGAGAAACTACTGGATGTGTGCTGGAATAATTGCAGAGATAATGTTGTATCCAAGGAGGCTTTTTTAATTCTTGTACTAGTTCTTATATGTGCCATTGTAACAGGTACCTCAGCTTCTGTTGTCCACTGATCGGTAAGTAACTTTAAAGTTGAATAAGCAGTTTCAGCTGCAGCTTTTACATTTGCTACAACTTGATCATGTAAATCACTTGTATAAACATTAGGTTCAGCACACATATTATCCTCTGTAATAAGAATATCAAGCAAAGGAGCTGCATAATCAATACATGCAATTTTTGAAAAAGGAAAAACATTTCATAGAATACTACATCTTTAGATATATGCATCCTCTTAGTTTCAATCTCAAAGACTTTGTAGGCCTTTTGTCCTGGTGCATGGCCTATAAAAATACACTTAAAGTGCTCTAGGACTGAACTTATCTTTATGAGGAGTTGTATCAGCGGAAAAACACAAGTACCCAAAAGTCTTGATTCTGTTATAATCTGGCGGTGTCTTATATAATACTTCATAAGGAGACATCCACTTTAATAATGGTGTTGGAAACCTGTTAATCAAATGAGTGGAAGCTAAAATAGCTTCTCCTTAAAAAGATTTTGATAACTTTGACTGAAAAATAAGTGATCTAGCCACTTGTAACAGGTGCTTGTGCTTTCTCTCCACAACTCCATTTTTATTGTGGAGTATAGGCACAAGACCTGTGATGCAGTATGCCAAATGAATGAAGCAAGTTCCGACATTCTTCATTAACAAACTCTCTCTCATTGTCAGTCCTTATTGTTTGATCTTGCAAGCAAACTGATTTTGAACTATAAGCACAAAGCTTTTTATGTATTTGGGATTTACTGTTGAGTTGACAACAAGAAAGTCCATGTAGTTCTTGTGTAATCATCCACTACTGTTAAGAAGTAGCTAACATCTATAATACTCTTCTGTTTATAAGGCCCCCACAAACCAATGTGAAGTAGCTCAAAAGCAGTAGAGGAAAGAAGATAACTAGTAAGGAAAGATAATCTTTGTTGTTTTACAAGATGACATACTTCATCATACTGAGAAAAAAACAGTATTTATTCCATTGATATGCTATAACACAGAATTAGAGGCATGACCTAACCTCTTATGCCATAAATGAGATAAGTCAGTTGTGCTCATACATGCAAAAGAATTGTTTTTATTGGAAGATTTTGGTTTGGTATTTACAGTGTATTTAGCAATAAGGGTTTTATCAAAAGAGGTAGAATTTAGAATGTAAAATGAGTCTACTTGATGTCCCACAGCTAGGATCCCTTTAGTCTTTTGGTCCTGTATCAAGCAATGCATAGGAAAGAATGAGAAAACCACATTAGCACTCAAGATCAACTTGTTGGCAGAAAGTATATTATAATGGAAGGTTGGCATAAACAACACATTATAAAGGACAAGTTTTGAGCATAAAGGTACTTGGCTAGAGTTGTTTACTATTTTAATTGTGTAATCAGGTTGTGTAAAGGTATGGGAGTGGTTAAAGTGAATAAATTCTTCAATAAAGAACGATTAGAGTACGTGTGACAGGTTGCTTTAGTGTCTATAATCCAACAACCATAATCACTCAGTTCTAGATTATTAATTAGATCAATGGAATTACTTGTACCTGTAAAATATAATGGCATGTTTGAAGCAATACCAGTAAAGTTAGCTTCAGCAACATTCTTCCCTTTAGTCAATTTTGCCACTTCTTGCTTGACAGGTGCAGAAATCATTGTAGTTAACTCCATCTGTTTATTCTCTGTACTTCCTAGGTTATCCAATGGAGATTCCATCAAATCAATCCTCTCTGCATTAGCCAAGTATGCTTATTCTCTGCTTTTATTCTGCTTTTTCTGATTTGACAACTCCTTAAAGTAGTCAAGATACCCATTACGCTTAAAACAAGTCTCCTTCACATATCCAGTTCTATGACAGTGATCACAAATTTTGTCTCTCTTATCAACCTCATTCCTTTTTCTTCCCTTTTTCCCATCATTAACACCTTTTTGAATAAAATCTCCTAGCCAATAAAGCAGTATTCTCAGCTACATCACTGTGGTAATTCAGATTAACTTGTCTTTGCCTTTCATCTCTGAGTAACAATAAAAAGACTTTGTCAACTGATGGCAACAGGTCCATATTCAAGATCTGACTCTTAACATTGTCAAATGTACTATTCAGCCCCATCAAGAATTGTAAGACTCGACTAGATGCCTCTTTATATACTTGTCTTGTTGCCAAATCACAAGTACAACCATTAAAATTATATGTAGGCACTGGGCTCAGTCTGTTCAATTCATCTCAACACTTATAAATCTTATTATAATAGGCAGTTATTGAGCTATTACCTTGGCTTATAGAAGTCACATCTCTCTGTAGTTGATACAACAGTGGCCCACTGTTCTCACCAAGCCTCTGCTCAAGTGTATCCCATAGCATTTTAGCACTAGGGCAATAGATAAAGGAATCTAACATCTCTTTAGTCATTGAATTCAAGAGCCATGACTAATCGGATCCACTTTCTTCCATCTCCTACATTCATTTGTGTATGTAGGAATCAGGGGCGGAACCAGGTGGGGTTGGGTGGGGACCGACGACCCCCATTGGCAGGCCACTGACGTGTATTTTTAAGGTGAGTTTCTGCCAGCTGGAGCAGCAGAGGTGGAGGTCGAGTCCCCCAGCCCCCATCTCCTCCTTACATACATTAAAAAGAAAATTTGCCCCCCTCTCCTCGAGGGGCTGCTTCCGCCATTGGTAGGAATTGCTCAAGTCCCATCAATGAAGCTCAGTTTATCCTTCGCATCAAGAAAGATTTTATCGTTGTGCTCCGTGTGAGAAAATTGTTCCCATTCAATGGAGTGGTTAACAAAACCATCCCTGGATGGTCTGAAGTTTGCAAAAATATAGGATCTCCTTCATTTCCACCATTTACAGCTTGAGGTCGTCGATTTCTTGTAGCTGGATTCACAATCTCTCTTCAATCTGATTAATAGATATCAACTCGATCTAGGTCTTCATAGATTGTGAAATATAAGTATGTGATTAGAAACCCTAGCTCAGACAACTAAGCTCTGATACCATTAATAGAGGATAATACTAAAAATAAGTAGAAGAATCTGGAGAAAAGAAAATTATTGTATGAATATGAATAATCCAAAAATGCAACTTTACATCTATTTATATAAACTACTACACTAACATAAGCTGATGTAATAACTAACTAATTAATCCCCTCCAGCTGACCGAACTAACTTCCTCATATATCTAAACAATCACTAAATAAATTGCATTTACATTCTAACAAATGTGTTTAACAGTTTAAGACCACTTCTTTTTCTAATAAATCAAGTAATTTCTTCCCTCATAAACCATTTGAAAATTTTTTAAATACTTTCAGTTAACCTCGTGTTCATATATATATATATATATTAAATCAATAAATTCAATAACATTAATCACATTTACATTTAATTATGAATAAATTATTTTTAAATTGTGATTGAGTATAAATTATTGATATTTGATGCTATATGCTACCTACAGTAGTATATACATAGAAAAAAGTTACAAAGCTACCTAATTAATATAAGCATTTATCATAATCAGCTTGTTCAATGAATAAAAAAAATTAAAGAATTTATATAACTGTTTGTAACAGTTGATAACTAATAATTGTTAGCTGAAAAATTAATTATTTGATAAAAATATAAATATAAAATTTAATTTTAAAAATATAATATTTAATATTTAGTAAAAATAATACTAGTTCATATGTAATGAAATATTTTAATAAAATATGTACAAGTTAGATTAGAAAAAATAAAAAGTCGTGCAATGCAAGTTCACAATTGAATAATTAATAATAACTAAAATTCATATTTATACAGATATATATATATATAATGGTATTATTAAAAAATTGTGGAAACGAGTTCTACATGTGGGTGGGTAATTAATAATATTGTTTTTTTATAATTATTATATTTAATTAATTAATTAAGGAGGGGAAAAACATATATTTAAGAAATACTAATATCGGATGTATGAGGTGGACATATTGATATTGGATAGATAACTCACAATTAATAATATTGTTACGAAATACTAATTAACTAAAATATTAAATTTATCTTTTTATCCACGTAAGCATATAGTTAAAGTTCATTTCGTTGTAGTGATTGGATGTGGTTTCTCCGAAATTGGCAGCAAAAAAAAAAAAAAAAGAAGAATAGCTAGCTAGTAGTTATCTTTGTTATTATTATTTTTTTTTTATCAAAGTTCAAATGATGTCGAAATATATGTAGGGATGCATGCGCAAGTTGGCGGAACATTAAGTGGAGCAATTCTAAATTTTTCATGATATGTTTTTGGAGGGACAATAACAACATATGTAAATCTTGATTCTTCAATGCGTTTGAGATTTGGGACCATATATAATTACTGTGTAAAATAGTCCGTTACAGGGTAATTTATAAATCTAGATCTCTTTCACAGTCCAAAGATTAATTTATGATTAACAATCAAATTTATTTTTGTTGCATGAATTCTAAATAATACAAGTTTCAGAGAGCTCGAACAATGAACTAAATATATATATATATATATACATATATATATGTATATGTATATGTATATGCATACGTATGTAAATTTTTCATTTTTATTTTGGATGGCTAAGGATAACCCTAACTAGTAATTAAAAAATATATGTATAAAGGTTAATATATGGTGAGAGTATATTACCCAAGTATCTAGTGATAGACATTTTATAATTTTTAAAAATTTTTAAAAATTTTTAATTTTTTGAAAATTTGATAAAATAAATTATAAGTTAATTGGATAAATTAAATAAATGATTTAAAAAAAGATTTTAAGTGAAAAAATAAAATGTATATGTGATATATATGAAAATATATATAACATATATATATATAACATATACAAGTTGATATTTTCTTTAAAAAGTTAAAGTTGATTTTTAATGATTAAAAAGTAAATTACAATGTTAATAGAAGATGATTTTTTGGTGTTATAATTAAATAATAATATATATACTTGGTTAAAATTAAAATGTGAAAAATATATAAGGTTCAAATTAAAAATGGTTGGATAGAAATGACTTGTGAGTTTTCATCTTTGGTCTTCTTCTTCTTCTTTCTTCCTTAGCCGATTTTCTCCATTAAAAGAAAGGGAGGATTTGCTTCTTCCAAGCTCAAGTAATTGAAGGATTTTCAAGGTTTCAAGGGGAGATTTGGTGATTTCTTCTTGAGCTGGTAAGTTTCTAATTTGTTTTTTCTTGGATTTTCTTAAGATGTGAAGTTGATTTGTTATGGTAATATGTTTAATGGTTAGAATTAGTATGTATGAAGTTGTTTTAAATAGTTAACCAAGATTTTAAGGTTGGATTGAAGAAATAGTTAATTTTGAGTTAAGTTTGGTGGAGAGAGAGAGAGAAAGAGTTTAGGGTTATGTAACCTTTGAGTTGTGAATTCATGGTTTTGAATTGTGTAATTTGCTTTTAATTGAGTTATTTTGATGCATATACAAGTATTTTAAAGTGAAATGATGGATTTGGTTGAGCTTGAATAGAGGTTGAAAGGGAAAAGAAAGATTGTTCAAAGTATAAGCAAAGAATGATAACTCTGGATATGTGACAGTTATGTTTTGGTATCAGAATTTTGGCATGACACGCCCAGTGACACAGTCATGTCATTGGGTGTGTCGATGTTTCTATTTTTTGTATTAGTGACACATGAGTGACATGCCCATGTCACTGAGCGTGTCACAGCTACTGTGATGTAATATGTTTGGCACGGGCAGTGACACGCCTATGTCATTAGGCATGTCAAAGCGTCTGTAAGGTGGGCATAGGGCACGGTCATTAACACGCCCATGTTGGTGAGCCTGTCATTTATAGATTTTGCCCAAGTTAGCTCTTTTTCCTTGTTTTTCCTTTGTGATTCTCATCCTTGTGTTGAGAGATCATTTATATATGTATTAAAAAGTGATACTACATGATTATTTATGATCATATTTGGTTTAGGCATTAAGGAGAGTTAATTTGCTCCATCCAAGTGTTGAATGGCAAGTGGAAAGAGAAGGATTCGAGGGTGTTTAAGCTTGCTCTTGGTTGTCATTTGAGGAATGTATAAACTTTGGATAAATTGGTTATATTTGCATTACATTGGGCTTAACACATTTTGAATTGAAAAATATGTTAAGCTACTTAATACATGAAACATGTATGAATAATGTTCTATGACATGTATAATGTCATATATGTGTTAAATGTATTGTGAAAAGCCATTGATAATAACTAAATTGTAAAAAAATGTAAAATATGTGTATTATGTGAAAATGACCCAAAGTATTTGGGTAATGCTATTTATTGTGTATGTATTTAGGACATTGTTAAAAATCAATTAGTAATGGCTAAAATGCATTAAATGTGAATCATATGTGAATTATGTGAAATTACCCAAAATATTTGGGTGAGAATTTTTAAGGTAAAATATGATGCAATGTGATGATATGATGACATGTGATTGTTTTATTAGTTTTTGTTATAGATTTGTGTCTTATTTATTATGATAATTATTGTTTTATTTAGGAATTTTGTTAGTTTTAATCGGTTTATTTAGTGTTTTCATCAATTTTGGTAGTTTTAGTTTATTTCAATGTTTTTGTCACTTTTATCCTAGTTTTTAGTGTGGTGTTTATGTTTTGTTGGTTATTGTTTATTTAATTCTTGTTTAACGTTTAGTTCAAGTTTTGTTTTAGGTTAAAAAGCCAAGGAACCAAAAGAAGGAAAAAATGGACAGAAGCTGACACATGTAGAGGACACGGCCAAGCCACTGGCCGTGTCCCATACCAAGCTAAGGAGAAGCCACAAGACACAGAAGAAGACACACTCAAGGGACACGGCCAAGCTTGTGGCCGTGTCCCTCCAAAAAAAGCTCCAACACGGCTAAGTTGCTTAAGCTTGGCCGTGTCTCACTTAAGTCCAAAGGAAAAAGAAAGAAAATAAAACAGTAGAAGACACAAGCAAGGGACACGGCCAAGCTTGTGGCCGTGTCCCTCCATTGCACCTCCAACACGGCCGTGTCTCCCTCAACTTGGCCATGTCTTTCATGGACCAAAGACAACGCGGATTTTTAAAGCGAAGGTTTCGTATAAATGTGAAAATTAGGGTTTTCAAAGTGTGTGTGGAGAGTTTGAGTTGAGATTGAGCCGTCAAAGAGAGTTTTAGGGTTTCATATCTTGTTTTCTTTGATTTTTGATTACACTTTGGATTAAACTAGCTTAGATTAGATTTGTTTTTGCCATTGATACATTCTTCGAGCAAGTTCTGAACAAGAGATTCTTCAAGAGCTAAGAAGTTTGTAATTTGGTTTTGTTCTCGAACTTTATCTCTTTAATTTCATTGGAATTGTATTTATGGATATTATCATGTCTAATTTGATTTCTTTGAATTTTAATGAGATGAGTATGTTTGATAGCATTATGAACTAATTTGATCTAGTTTAGGGTTTGTATGGATCTGCTATGATTGTATGAATTGGTTATTACTCTTGACTTAATGATTTCTTTAGCCTTGATTGAATGGAATATTGTTAATATATAATTGATTGGCCACCAATTATGTGTTTTAAGGTATTAGATGAAGGATTGAGAGATGAAGTCTAATGCTAGAACAATTCAATTAGGGACTTAGGTGAATTAGAGATATAACCTAGAAAAAGATTATTTCAATTGTAACAAGATTATTTGAGAAAAGTTTGAATGCGAGAGCTTATTTCCTTTATTCAATTAATTAAGTTGCTTGAGATTTAATCTTTGAAATTAAATTAGTTAAGAGGAATAACCGTTCATACATATAAGTAGTGGAGAAGTGCAAACCCTAGACCATTCTATTAAGTGAATCAATACATCAGTCCAGTTTACTTTTATTTGTTTTAAACTTTAATCGATCTTCTTCATTAGTTGTTAGCAATTTAAATTTATTAATCGCTTATTATTTATAATCTGATAATCAATTAGCTACTCTAGCTTCCTTGAGAGATGACCTTGGGGCGATCACCTTTGCTACAACTATCTCGTATACTTGCGAGTGACGCTTTGTGGTAGAGTTAATTAGAGCGCAATAAGTTTTTGGCGCCGCTGCCGGGGAAGCTAATTGGCGTAATTGTTTATTAGTAATAGATATTCTAGATTATTTTTCACTATTTTCATTTTATTTTATTTGTCTTTTGCTTTTAATAATTCTTTTGTTCTAGAAATTTTGTTTATGCAAGGCAGGAGATCACTTGGAGGAGAGCTATACACAGTCATTCTAGAAATTCAGAGAGTAAAAAAGGAGCAGGGAAGAGTTTGAACTGTACACCGGATTTGATACTACAGAGGAGGACACTTCTGATTTTGAGTCAGAATCTGTACAATTTGTTAAAATGGCAGAAGAAAGACAAAGGACTATGAGAGATTTTGCTAGACCTGTCATTGGAACTTCCACTTCTTGCATAAGACTGGCAAATGCAGCAAGAAATTATGAGTTGAAGAACATTCATTACAACATGCTGCCATCATTCTATGGAGTTCCAAATGAAGATCCTTTGAACTTTATTCGGGATTTCTACTCCACCCTCAACACTTTTCCATTAGGAGGATTAACAGAGGATCAGTTGAGGATGAGGTGTTTTGATAGGGCAAAGAGCTGGCTGATGATGTTGCCCGAAAATTCTTTGACAACTTGGGAGCAAGTTTATAACAAATTTATGGGCAAGTTTTACTCACATCAAAAGACAGCTGAATTGAGAGGGAAGATTGCTACATTCTCTCAATTTGAAGGAGAGCCATTTCATGAGGCTTGGGACAGATTTAAGATGTTATTGATCCAGTGTCCACATCATCACTACCCACTTCAACTTCTTAATCAGTTTTTCTACGATGGTCTAACCCAGCAATTTCAGAACATTGTTGATAACGCAGCTGGGGGAGCTATGGGAGAAAAGACAGATGATGAAACTTATGAGATCTTTGAGATGTTGGGAGCTAATTCTCAACAGAAAAGCGTAAGGGGAAGAAGTAAAGGGGTGAATAAACTGGAAGCCAATAGTGAGATGGTCAATCAGATAACTGAATTGACAAGGCAAGTGCAGATGTTGAATATGAAAAACAACACTTCTTCATCCACTCAAGAAGTGTGTGGAATTTGTGGAACTTTCGGGTATGGTGCAAATATTTGCCCCTCCACATAT
This sequence comes from Garcia nutans, assembly GCA_947685225.1. Lineage (NCBI taxonomy): Eukaryota > Viridiplantae > Streptophyta > Magnoliopsida > Malpighiales > Euphorbiaceae > Garcia > Garcia nutans. Next base: position 10,306,070 of record CANTUV010000025.1, read on the forward strand.
GAGTCTTTTGGGAATGAAGCTGAGCAAGTCAATGCTATGGGAGGATTTCAACCAAGGGCCAGGAATGATCCTTATTCGAATACTTATAATCCTGGTTGGCGGAATCATCCTAATTTTTCCTGGGCAACAAATAATTCTCAGCAGCCTTTCCATTTGCTCCAGAGACAAAACCAACAGCAGGGCCAATCCTCAAATCAAGGGTAGTCTAAGATAGAGAGTTTGGAGGAAAGTTTACAAGCTTTCATCCAAGTCAGTGCTTAAAATCAAGAGATGACCAACAAGAGGCTGGATTCATTAGAAGCATCTTTTAAGAAAGTGGAGACTCAAGTGAGACAACTTGCACAACAGATGCAGATTCAACAAAAGGGGAAATTTCCAAGTCAACCTGAGCAGGCACAATCAGTGACTGTTCTTAGAAGTGGTAAGGTAATTAACACTAATGTTGAAAAAATTTTGTGAATGCAGGTGACCAAGAGAACAAGAAGGAAGGAGAACCAGAGAACAAAGGTGCTGGAGAAAGATCAACGGAGAAATCCCCTTCAACAGATTTACATAAGGCAAGCAATCCATACCGGCCACCTATACCATTCCCTAGCAGGTTGAAGGAGGATAAAAAAGATAAGCAATTTTCTGACATTTTTAGCATGCTGTCTAAGTTAAGTATTAATTTACCCTTAATTGAAGCAATAAAGAACATGCCGGCTTATGCTAAATTCTTCAAAGAACTGATCACCAAGAAAAAGAGGTATGAGCCGAATGAAAAAGTGATAGTTTCAGAGGTAGCTAGTGCTGTTCTACAGCATAAACTACCTCCCAAGCTAAAGGATCCTGGTAGCTTTATAATTCAAATTACTGTGGGGAATGGAAAGGGGACTGATGGCATGTGTGATCTAGGAGCCAGTGTAAATTTGATGCCTTATTCTGTGTATCAAGAATTAGAACTAGGGGAACTTAAACCAACCAAAATGGTGTTGCAATTAGCTGATAGATCTCTTAGATTCCCGAAAGGGGTTGTAGAAGATGTGTTAGTTAAGGTTGGAGGGTTGATAGTACTTGTGGATTTTATAGTTCTTGACATGGAAGGAAGTAACCCTACACCATCAGCACACACTATTTTGCTGGGTAGGCCTTTTATGGTTACTACCAACACTTTAATAAATGTTAAAAATGGTAAATTATCAATGACTGTCTTGGGACAAACTGTTGATTTTCTATTTTTAACACTTCTCCCATTCCTACAACTACTTTATATGAGGATTGTTCTTTAATTAATTGTGTTGACGCAGTTATTTCAGATGTTTTACACAGGTACATCAAAAACCCTATTTGGGTGAGGATTTAATTGGGTGAGGATTTTTAAGGTAAAATATGATGCAATGTGATGATATGATGACATGTGATGAATTGAAAAAATGATATGAAATGAGAAAGTTGAGAAAAGAGGCAATGTGTCTAGCTTGATTATAAGAAAATGAGAAAGAGATTGATAATGAGAAATGTTAATTAATTGCGTGCCTAGTGTGTTATTCAATTTTCAGAGTTTTGTGTTTGGCAGCATGCTTATGAGGTTATCCTCATTATTTGCCTTTGGGCTAGATGTTGAGCATCACTATGATTTGCCTTCAGGCTAGATATTAGACGTCACTTACCTTGGTGCTAGATGCTGGGCATTACTATGATTTGCTTTCGGGCTAGACGCTGGGCATCACTTGCCTTCGGGCTAGACACTAGGTATCAATAAGGAACAAAATAGTAACTCTGATATTTGAATTGCATATTAGATCCTTTGAGCCCATGCTTGTGTTTATTTTTATATGAAATGTGAATTGTGAAACAATTGGGAAATATGTTATAATGATATGATATTCATATGTATTGTGCATTGGCATTGCATTTCAACTTTATTGTTATCAAAGTTTATACCGCTAGGCTTTTGGCTTAGCTCGATTGTATTCATCGCACAGGTAATAAAGTAGATCTAGTAGAGCCGAAGAGTTCTCTAGATTTGAGATCTTGAGTGTAGAGTTGATTATTGGACATCAAGATTAGAGGTACACTGCTAACATGTACATATTTTATATTATAGTATATTTTGACATTATGTATATTATTTTATGTTTAGATATATATATATATATATTATAAATTATAAAGAGTGTTTTGGATAAAATTTTGGGGGATTTGTATGTGTTTTTTATAAGTAATATTTTATTTGTTATTTAAGTATATTCTTTAAATTATTTAAGGTTATACAGATTCGAAAAGTAAGGGTTTTTATAGAAAATGGGTAATAACATTTTTACATTGTATATGTGTATAATACATATGTTGGGTGTATGTATTGTATTTATATAGGGTATAAGAATGTTACATTTATTTTAGTATTAGAGCCTAGATTTGAGGTTCTCAACCTAGGTGGGTTGTTAGAGAGAGAAAATAGAGATTTTTAAATATGGTTTCCAAATGTGATATATGCATTAGTACTGGCAGTTTCTGATCTCTGATGTGGTAATTTCTGCTATGTTAGCAGATGAAGGTAGTTATGGCATCTCGAACGCATCAGTCTGCAGAGGGTAATGCAAAGAGTGTGATTCTTGATGAGGGTAGAGAGGAAACCAGAGCTGAGATTGCTGGAGAGGCACATGGTCCTGTGCCAGAGAGACCAGCAACTGATGAGATTTTGCTAGGTTGGGTATGACATATGGTGGAGCTATTGAGGCAGACTTCAGTTCAGCAACCGCCGCCGCCGCAGCCGTAGCTGCAGTTACCGATGACGAAGTATTATAAGCTGAGAAAGTTTAAAGTTAAGGACTTTATTAGTATTACAGACCCTGTTGTAGCAGAGCAGTGGTTAGACAGGGTTCAAAGAGTGTTTATCCAGCTGCAGGCCAGTTCAAAGGAGAAGTTTAATTATGATAGATCTCTTCTGCAGAGGGATGCATATGAGTGGTGGAAGACGGTTCCACATCACTATAAAAATATTCGGCATTTGCGACGAAAATCTGCGACGGACATGTTTCCGTCGAAAATTTGCTACGGATCTACGACGGATTTGCGACGGAAGGACAAGTCAGAGGAATTTTGAGAAATTGGTCACAAATCCGTTGCAAATCCGTCGCAGATCTGCGACGAAAATCATTCCGTCGCAAATAATCGTCGCAAAAGTTAGCGCAGAAACTTGGCGAGAGAGAAAACACTAAAAAAAGCAATTTGCAACGGAGATCTGCTACCGTCTATTGTCGTCGCAAATTTTACTATAAAAATATTCGGCATTTGCGACGAAAATCTACGACGAACATGTTTTCGTCGCAAATTTGCTACGGATCTGCGACGGATTTGCGACGGAAGGACGAGTCAGAGGAATTTTGAGAAATTGGTCGCAAATCCGTTGCAAATTCGTCGCAGATCTGCGACGAAAATCATTTCGTCGCAAAAGTTGGCGCGAGAGAGAAAACACTATAAAAAGCAATTTGCAAAGGAGATCTGCTACCGTCTGTTGCCGTCGCAAATTTTACTATAAAAATATTCGGCATTTGCGACGAAAATCTGCGACGGACATGTTTCCGTCACAAATTTGCTACGGATTTGCGACGGAAGGACGAGTCAGAGGAATTTTGAGAAATTGGTCGTAAATCCGTTGCAAATCCGTCGCAGATCTGCGATGAAAATCATTCCGTCGCAAATAATCGTAGCAAAAGTTGGCACGGATACTTGGCGGGAGGGAAACCCGCGTATATTTTTTCGTGAAAATTTTTTCTGTCACAAATTTGCGATGAAAATCTGCGACGGAAAATTTCCGTCACAAATTTGCGACGGATCTGCAACGGTTTTGCGACGGATAAACACACCGAAGGAATTTTGAGGAAGCTGTCGCAAATCGGTTACAAATTCGTAGTAAATCTGCGACGGTTGTCTGGTCGATGCAAATTTTCGTCGCAAAATATTCTTATCTTGATTAAAAAATATATATTAAAAAATATTTATATTTAGACGAGTTGTCAATATTATTAAATTAAGAACATAATAAATTTAATGTGAATGATCATCTAATTTCAAAGTTTTGAGTCATTAGAAGATAATTAATTATTATAATTATAGAAATCATTCAAATTAAGTTTAAAAAGCTTCAGTTATTTCTACTTCTTATAAAAAATCATTAATTTATAAACAACCATTGTCCTATGATAAAAGTTTAAAATTGAATGTGGTTCCAAATAAAATATTTTAGTTTAAAAAGTGGAAATATTATTAAAAATATTTCGTCTAAATATTTATTTATAGTTTTTTTTTAATTTTAAAAAATATATATTTTCAATTTAATATAGTTAATATATCAAAAAATGTACATCTAGTCTTCCAGAATATATAGAGTATATTTTCAATTAAATGTTAAAAAAATATATGTAATATTTTCTAAAAAATACAAAATATTTTTTTAAAAAATGACATGTTGTAGCCCGATCCATGTCAAGAAACATAGATCCAATATCAAGCCATAAGGTTCGACCTTCATTAACAGTAAAAATAAAAAGAATAAAGACGGTCCAAATTATTCCACTATAAAACTAGTGTATAAAATGCAAAACCCTAATTGCTTCTCATTGCTCTTCCTCCTTCACTGCTCTCCGCCTCTTTCACAGCTCACACGCTTCACGACTTGAAGATGGTGAGTTCTCTTTGCTTTTTCTGCAACTATTTGAGATCTTCAAGTGGATGTGTGAAGGGGACCTCAAGAATTCGCCATTTTCTCCATCCTCGCAGACCTTCTCTTTCCCTCACCTCTGTCTATAAACCCACTTCGCTTTTCTTCCTCTCAGCTCTTCCTAGTTGTAGACTCGATCTATGGCTCTCCCAGTTTGCCGAATCTGTTACCACCAACACACCCGTCGCTCCACCGGAAGTGGATGGTCCAATAGAGCTCCCACTATCCTCTCCTTCCATTTTTGCTACCACAGATGACCATTCGGCATTTCCAGGTGGCTACCAGCGTTCTCCTCACTGGATCCATAGCTGTCTTTCTCTTTCGTGCTATTCGCCGCCGAGCTAAGCGTGCTAACCGAAGGCTTTGAGGGCAGTTGAACTTTTTGCCAAGGCAAAGGAAGAACTTGATGGCGGAGCTGTTCTAAACAAGAATATCTTCAAGCTTGGTGATATGGAATTTTTGGTGAGAATGAGATAAAGATTCACCGTTGTTCAGTTCTCTCACACTGTAAAAACTACAATATATTTTGCCTGCGTGAGTTATTCTAGTGTTCAAAATTTCTTTTACATTTTGAAGGTACTTGTGACCAAGCCCTCTGGTAAGATAAAGATTTATGTTGCCACTGATTTCAAAGAGCCAGTCTCTCTTCATTGGGCATTATCTAGAAAGGGTAAAGAATGGTTGGTAAGTTTCTATGGATTGTTGATTCTAGACATGGTTCTTTTGCATTACCCTCCTCGAGTAATTTGCTTCTTTTCTGTTGATTGGTCTTATAAAATGTGTGGCTATTTTGCAGGCACCACCATCGAGTGTGTGGCCTCCTGGTTCAGTTGCTGTGAGCGAGGCTGTTGAAACCCAACTTACAAATATTTCTTCTGCTGAACTTCCTCACCAGGTGTGTAAAGTTCATTTGATTTTATTCCATGTGCTATGAGGCTCTTGGTATATGATTTTCTGAATTCACCCTTTAATTGGTGCTAGGCCAAGATGCATTCATTGCGGCATTCAACTAAAGTCATAAAGAATTAACATATGTTTAGAATTTCTTAATTTAATTTTCAGGTTCAATCCTTTGAACTGGAGATTGAAGAAGATACTTTTGTAGGGATGCCTTTTGTGCTTTTGTCTAATGGAAACTGGATAAAGAATAAAGGTTCAGACTTTTACATTGAATTCAGTGATGGATCTAAACCAGTCCAAAAGGTTGCTTTCAATTTTTTATATTTTTACTAGAATTTATTTTACTATGCATTTATGCTCTTTCTTTCATTACTTTTTTGCATTAAGTGAAGTATTCTCTATGCAAGGATGCTGGTGGTGGCAAAGGTACAACCAAAGCGTTGTTGGATAAAATTTCAGAGATGGAAAGTGAGCCACAGAAGTCCTTCATGCACCGGTTAGCAACTGTCCATGATTCTTATTTGAGAAATTGGGTATGGTGCCATTTAATTCCTTCAATATTTTAGCTTTGAGTAAGTGGGTTGTGTGTTTTCAGAAATTTAGGTCATCAGGAGCCAAGAAAACTATGAAAGAGGAGGCATTAGATAGTTTGAAAGCAATGGAATCAGCTCCGATTGATGCTGCGAAACCTCCTTCACCAATTCAGGCATTTGTAGGCGGCATAGCAGCGGGTGTGATTGCGCTTATACTCTATAAATTCACCACTACTATTGAGGCAGCTTTTAACCGCCAAACCATGTCAGATGCTTTCTCGGTTCGTTCTATTATCTCCCTTTTATGGTTCCATTATATGACTATCATTTGTGGATTTCTTTGCACATTGGTTTTGTTCATTGTCGCTGTCATATATTGACTACAGTGCAGAAACTAAAGAATTGTAATCTATTAAAGTCTTATCCAAGTCTTCTTGTTGTCTGGCAAGACATTGTACTAAAAGCCTGACCTTTAGGAAACATTGTTTGAAGTTGGTTGGTCAGTACTGTCATGAAACTACTATCATCAGATGATTCTCACTATTCTCATTTTCCTGCTTTTCAGGTTCGTCAAATAACAATAGCGATTAGGTAGCTCTCCTACTGCTATTTTCTGAAATTTATGATTCATTAATTTGTAAGAAAGTTGTGACATGTCCTAGCTTTTCACAGGACAATTGTAAATGGGTTGTGTTACCTGGCAACTTTCGTTTTTGGCCTCAATTCTGTGGGTTTATTCCTTTACTCTGGTCAGCTTGCCATCAACTTTTAAAGATCATGTATGCATGATTGTGCTTTTCATTGACTAGACTTTTATGGAATGTTTGACCTCAATTTCGCATTTTACATTTGATGTTTTTAAAGATTCAAGTGATTATATATCATTCAGACTACTGATTTATTGCACTTCAGATTGAACCACAGCTTCTTTCTGGGAAGCATGTAATGATTGCTGCCCATGGGAATTCACTAAGGTCCATTATCATGTATCTTGACAAATTAATTTCCCAGGAGGTGATAGACTGTTATGATATTGCAATATTATACAACCTTTATCATCTAATGTTCTTTTGCTTTGTGTATCAAGTTAATTTTCAATATTTATTTATATGGCAGGTTATTAGTTTAGAATTATCAACTGGAATACCTATGCTTTACGTATTCAAAGAGGGAAGATTCATTAGAAGGGGAAGTCCTATAGGACCAACTGAGGCTGGGGTCTATGCCTATACTAGGGTATGCAATTTCTGTTTATTATTATTCTTTATCTCCTCTGGAAATTGCAGATTTTCAATTTTAAAGTTTATATTTGTGAATATTAAATGGATGGTCTAGTTCATCAACAATTAGAAATGCACTTATATAGAAATATATTGGTCTCAAGGTCAATAATGCTCCTATTTTTCCTTTTTATGTTCATGACTGGTATGTCATTGAATTATCGTAATTCCATTTTTAGAATTGCTATTGATGCTGGTGAAGTTTTGATATCAAGCTTTATGTTACATTTATTAGGAAAATGATCAGATTCAAATTCAATATGTGTTGTGTGCTGTTTATGTTCTTTGATATAGAATTCTTGAGTCATCTTAAGATTTGCCTTCTGTTTTGCTACAAATTACATGATATTGCTCATATTGCAGCTTATTAATGCAAATGTTTGTTCAGGTTCTCTTAAGAGGTCCAAAGAATGCCCGTGAAGCTGTGAAACACTTTGGCCCAGCTCCTGGTGTGCCACACAGCCATACTAAACCCTATGTGCGATCAAAGGGAAGGAAGTTTGAGAGAGCTAGATGAAGGAGGAACAACAGAGGATTTAGAGTTTGATTTGTTTTGAGTTCTATATTGTGAGACACTTGTGTTACTTTTTTCCAAATATTGTTATTTTCAAGATAGATTTTTTGTAGTAGTGTTCTTAACACATGCATAATTAAATTGTAAAATATTTTATTATATTGAAGATTAATAAAAGAATTATTTTTATCAATGTAATTAGTTTTTTTTTTAGATTGTGTTTAAATGTTCCAAATGTATTTATAAAGTTCTCATAAAATTAATTAATAATACAAATAGTTCCAATAAAAATCAATATTAAATTGTTACGGATTTGCTACGAATCTGTGACGGATATCTGAAATCTATGATGGAATCTGCGACGGAATCCGCGATGACAATCTGCGACGAAATCTGCAATGAATTTGCGACGGAAATCTGCCACGGCATTTTGCGACGGAATCTGCGACGACAGATTTGCAACCGCCGAGTGGTTGCAAATCCGTCGCAATCTGCGACGGCCTGTCGCAAAATTGAAAATTGCGACACCTTTTTTATTAACGGATCGTATCCGTCGCAGATCGGTCGCAAGACTTGATTTGCGACGGATTTGCGACGGATCTGCGATGGATTTTGTCCGTTGCAGATAGCGTGTTTTTTTGTAGTGCATGCCATGGATGATCCATTAGTCCTAACCTATGATAATTTCTTGCGAAAATTTGAGCAAAAGTATACTCTGAGAGAATATAAGGATGCAAAGAAGATGGAGTTCCTAAGTTTGAGGCAGGATACTAGGACAGTGACAGAGTATGAGATAGTGTTTATTCGGCTGAGCAATTATGCTGGTGGGATCATTTTTAATGAGATTGATCAGTGCCAGAGGTTTAAGGAGGGGCAAAGACCCTCTATTATGTGTATTATAGCAGGCTCTCAGTATTGAAATTTTTCTAAGTTGGTTACAGCTGCCAGGAGTGTTGAGAGAGCACAGAGTCTTGCAGCAATTGTTAGGGTTAAGGAGACTAGAGGTAGGAGACCCCAGAGTGAGGCAGGGTTTTCGTCAGTAAAGAAAGGCCGAGGGAGTTATTTTCAGAGATTTAGTAGGAGTCAGGGACAGTCTGGCAGGTCAATACAACAGCAGAGACAAAGACAGAGACCTGCAGTTTCAGTGGCTAGTGCTCCGACCCCAGTGGCTCAGAGGCCTGCTCCACCTGCCTTTGTACATTGTGGTAAGGTTTATGGAGGTGTTTGTTGGAGGAGAGATGCATCAACTGTGTGTTTCAGATGTGGATCATCAGATCATTTTATCAAAGATTGTTCAGAGCCACCAGAGGATAGACAGACATATACTGTAACTTCTTGACCTAGTGTCAGAGGGGGTCGTGGTAGCAGAGGTTTTAGCAGAGATGGTAGATCTGGATTTGGTCAGAAAGGAGGTTCTATAGTCAGAGGTAGACCAGATGAGGCAGGGCCATCACAGCGGGTTTATGTGATGCAAAGACAGCCAGATGCTTCAGCTGTTATTGTTGGTACTTTTTCTTTATTCTGTACTTCAGTTCTTGCATTGATAGATCCTGGGTCAACTCATTCATACATCAGTATATCCATCTAGCCTGTGAGTGATTTACATTGTGTCCCTAGGATTTGATATTTTGGTGACAAATCCTTTAGGGCACAATATTGTGATTAGCAGGGTGCACCAAGATAGTCCGATTGTGGTTCAGGATGATGAATTTCTCGGTAACCTGATTGAGATGTCTTTTAGAGAGTATGATATGATTTTGGGCATGGATTGGTTATCCAGACATAAGGTTGTGGTAGACTATCAGCGGAAACGTGTTACCCTGAGAACACGTGATAGTTGGGATGTAATGGTATCTAGTGAGCAGAGACATCTTTCATTTATATTTATTTCAGTTGTTTCAGCTAGGAGGATTATTCAAAAGGGATGTGAGGCTTATCTTGCTCATGTTGTATATATCAGAATAGTGGAGTCACAGCTTGACAGTAGACCTACAGTTGCCGAGTTTTCAGATATTTTTCCTGATGAGTTGCTAGGGGTACCTCCTGAGAGAGAGGTTGAGTTTAGTATTGATCTGATGGCCGGTACTGCTTCCATCTCTATTATACCATATCGGATGGCACCTGTTGAGTTGAGAGATTTGAAGGTGCAGTTGCAGGAGTTGTTGGATAAAGGGTTCATCCGTCCTAGTGTATCCCCGTGGGAAGCGCCTGTTTTATTTGTGAAGAAGAAGAATGACACCTTGAGATTATATATTGATTACAGACAGATTAATAAGGTGACCATCAAGAATAAATATCCATTGCCTCAAATAGTTGATATCTTTAATCAGTTGAAGGAAGCAACAATATTCTCTAAGATTAATCTAAGATAAGGGTACCATCAGTTGAGAGTCAGAGATATAGATATACCTAAGACAGCTTTTTGCACAAAGTATGGGCATTATGAGTTTCTGATGATGCCCTTTAGACTGACGAATGCACCAGCAACTTTATGGATTTGATGAACAGGGTGTTTAGACCCTACTTAGACCAATTTGTGGTGGTCTTCATTGATGATATTTTGGTGTATTTGCATAATAAGGAGGATCATGACAGGCATTTGCGGATTGTATTGCAGACTCTAAGAGAGAAGGAGTTGTATGCTAAGTTGTCTAAGTGTGAGTTCTGGCTTGATCAGGTGACTTTTTCTCGGTCATGTGGTTTCAACAGAGGGTATTAGAGGTGATTCGAGTAAAGTTGAGACTATCTTGAATTGGAGTCCACCACAGACTATGACAGAGGTTAGAAGTTTTCTGGAATTAGCAGGCTATTATTGTCAATTTGTGAAGGGTTTTTCTATGATAGCTACACCACTCACCAAATTACTTCGGAAGGGAGTTAGATTTGTGTGGACAAATCGGTGTCAGATGAGTTTTGCGCAATTGAAGGAGATGTTGACTTAGGTTCCTTTCCTTGCACTGGCTGTGGAAGGTAAACTATATGTGATATATAGTGATGCTTCAAATAGTAGTTTAAGTTGTGTTTTGATGCAGGAGGATAGAGTCATTGCTTATGTCTCTCGACAGTTGAAGCCTCATGAGTTGAATTATTTGACTCATGATCTGGAGCTAGCAGCCATAGTTTTTGCATTGAAGATTTGGCGACATTATTTATATGGAGAGAAGTGTTTCATTTATACAGATCACAAGAGTTTGAAGTACCTGGGTGTTCAGAGAGAGTTGAATCTTCAGCAGAGATGGTGGTTAGAGTTGATTAAAGACTACAATTGTTTGATTAATTATCATCCTGGCAAGGCAAATTTTTTTGCTGATGCCTTGAGTCATAAGTCTTTAGCAGGTTTGACTGCTTATTCACTCTTTTTGCTTGTTGAGTTGAGAGCATTACATGCCAGATTTGAGTCTTGTGGTGATGGTGCATTGTTAGCTCAGTTGTAGTTGAGGCCTATTTTGTTGGATCAAGTTAGGGAGGCCTAGTTGGCAGATGAGAAAATCCAGAAGATTGTGATGGATTGCCAAAACTGGGAGAGTTGAGACTTTCATATGAGAGATGATGGCAGGCTTTGGTACAAAGATAGGTTATGCATTTTCGATGATGCAGGATTGAAGAGGACGATTTTAGAGGAAGCACATTAGTCACTCTATGCTATGCACCCTGGGAGTTCCAAAATGTATCAGGATTTGAAGTAACATTATTGGTGGTTAGGTATGAAGAGGGATATAGCAGAGTTTGTATCCAGATGTCTCACTTGTCAGAGAGTGAAGGTTGAGCACCAAGTTTCTTCAGGGTTGCTCCAGCCATTATCAATGCCAGAGTGAAAATGGGAGTAAGTGACGATGAATTTTGTGACTAGACTACCTTTGACTCAGAAGAAGCATGATGCAATCTGGGTGATAGTTGATCGGATAACAAAGATAGCTCATTTTTTTTTCAGTTTGGATGGATTATTCTCTTGAGAAGTTGGTTGAACTATATATCAATGAGATCGTGAGATTGCATGGAGTCCTAGTTTCTTTGGTGTCGAACCGAGATTCTCAATTTACTTCGAGGTTTTGGAGGAGTCTACATGATACTTTGGGTTCTCAGTTATATTTTAGTACTGCTTTTCATCCTCATATAGATGGACAGTCAGAGAGAGAGATACAAATTTTAGAGGATATGTTGAGGAGTTGTATCATTGATTTCACTGGAAGCTGGGACAGATTTTTGCCACTGATTGAGTTTGCTTTAACAACAGTCATCAGTCCAATATTGGGATGGAACCTTAAAAGACCTTGTATGGAAGAAAGTGTAGGACACCTTTGTGTTGGGATGAGGTTGGAGAAGGTAAGTTGGTCAGTCCCAATTTGATTAAGAAAACAGAAGAAAAAGTTAAGGTGATTCGGGGTCATCTGAAAGTAGCTTCAGACTGACAAAAATCCTATACAGATTTGAAGAGAAGAGATATAGAGTTCAGTGTATGAGATAAAATATTCCTAAAGGTGTCACCATGAAAGAAGATTTTGAGATTTGGGCGCAAAGGAAAGTTGGGTCTTCGTTTTATAGACCACATGAGGTGCTAGAGAGAGTTGGTCTAGTGGCTTATAGACTGGTTTTGCCGTCTGAATTGGATTGAATTCATAATGTCTTCCATGTCTCTATGCTTCGAAGGTACAGGTCAGACTAATCTCATATCTTGTCAGTGGAGTCTACTGAGATGAGTCCAGATCTGACTTATGAGGAAGAACTAGTGGCGATCTTAGCACGGAAAGTGAAAAGAGTTGAGGAATAAAAAGGTACCACTTGTGAAAATCCTTTGGAGGAATCATGCCACTGAGGAGACAACATGAGAGAGTGAGCAGATGATGCAAAGTTAGTATCCCCAATTGTTCCAAACTTGAGAGCATGTAATTTCGATGACAAAATTTATTTTAGGAGGAAAGAATTATAATATCCCAAAATTTTTAATTTGTGGAAATTTAATAAAATAAATTATAAGTTAATTGGATAAATTAAATAAATAATTTTAAAAAAGATTTTAAGTGAAAAAGTAAAATGTATTTGTGATATATATGAAAATATAAATAACATATACAAGTTGATATTTTCTTTAAAAAGTCAAAATTGATTTTTAATAAATACAAAGTAAATTATAATGTTAATGGAAGATGATATTTTGGTGTTATAATTAAATAATAATATATATATACTTGGTTAAGATTAAAAGGTGAAAAATATATAAGGTTCAAATTAAAATTGGTTGGATAGAGATGACTTGTGAGTTTTCATCTTTGGTCTTCTTCTTCTTCTTTCTTTCTTAGCCGATTTTCTCCATTAAAGGAAAGGGAGGATTTGCTTCTTCCAAGCTCAAGTAATTGAAGGATTTTCAAGGTTTCAAGGGAAGATTTGGTGATTTTTTTCTTGAGTTGGTAAGTTTATAACTTGTTTTTCTTGAATTTTGCTTAATATGTGAAGTTGATTTTTTATGGTAATATGTTTAATGGTTGGAATTGGTATGTATGGAGTTGTTTTGAGTAGTTAGCCATGAATTTAAGGTTGGATTGAAGAAATAGTTAAGTTTGAGTTAAGTTTGGTGAAGAGAGAGAGAGAGTTAGGGGTTATGTAACCTTTGAGTTGTGAATTCATGATTTTGAATTTTGTAATTTGCTTTTAATTGAGTAATTTTGATGCATATACAAGTATTTTAAAGTGGAATGATAGATTTGGTTGAGCTTGCATAGAGTTTGAAAGGGAAAAGAAAGATTGTTCAAAGTATGAGCAAAGAATGATAACTCTGGATATGTGACAGTTATGTTTTGGTATCAGAATTTTGGCATGACACGCCCAGTGACACAGTCATGTCATTGGGTGTGTTGATATTTCTGTTTTTAGTATTAGTGACACGTGCAGTGACACGCCCATATTACTGAGTGTGTCACAGCTATTGTGATGTAATATGTTTGGCACGGGCAGTGACACACCCATGTGACTAGGTGTGTCAAAGCTTCTGTAAGGTGGGCATAGGGCACGGTCATTGACACGCCCATGTCGATGAGTGTGTCATTTGTAGATTTTGCCCAAGATAGCTCTTTTCCTTTTTTTTTTCCTTTGTGATTCTTATCCTTGTGATGAGAGATCATGTATATGTATTAAAAAGTGCTGCTATGTGATTATTTATTATCACATTTGATTTAGGCATTGAGGAGAGTTGATTTGCCCATCCAAGTGTTGAAGGGCAAGTGGAAAGAGAAGGATTAGAGGGTGTTTAAGCTTGCTTTTGGTTGTCATTTGAGGTATGTACAAACTTTGGATGAATTAGTTATATTTGCATTACATTGGGCTTAACACATTTTGGATTGAAAAATATGTTAAGCTACTTGATACATGAAACATGTATGAATAATATTCTATGACATATGTAATGTTATATATGTGTTAAATACATTGTGAAAAGCCATTAATAATGGCTAAATTATGAAAAATGTAAAATATGTGTATTATGTGAAAATGACCCAAAGTGTTTGGATAATGTTATTTATTGTGTATACATTTAGGCCATTGTTAAAAAGCTATTAGTGATGGCTAAAATGCATCAAATGTGAATCATATATGAATCATGTGAAATTACCCAAGATATTTGGGTAAGGATTTTTAAGGTAAAATGTGATGAAATGTGACGATATGATGACATGTGATGAATTGATAAAATGATATGAATGAGAAAATTAAGAAAAGAGACAGTGTGCCTAGCTCGATTATGAGAAAATGTGAAAGAGATTGATAATAAGAAATGTTAATTAATTATGTGCCTAGTGTATTATTCAATTTTCAGAATTTTATGTTTGGCGGCATGCATATGAGGTTACCCCCATTATTTACCTTCGGGCTAGATGCTGGACATCACTATGATTTGCCTTCGGGTTAGATGTTGAGCGTCACTTGCCTTCGGACTAGATTGTGGGCATTACTATGATTTGCCTTCTGGCTAGACGCTGGACGTCACTTACCTTCGGGCTAGAAACTGGGTGTCAATATGGACTCTGGAATTTAAATTACATATTAGATTCTTTGGATTCATGCTTGTGTTTATTTTTATATGAATTGTGAATTGTGAAACAATTAAGAAATATGTTATAATGATATGATATTCATATGCATTGTGCATTGACATTGCATTTCAACTTTATTGTTATCAAAATTTATACTGCTAGATTTTTTGCTTAGTGCGATTGTATTCATCACACAGGTGACAGGATAGATCCTATAGAGCCGGAGAGTTCGTCTAAATCAAGCTGGGTCTAGATTTGAGATCTTGAGTATAGAGTTAATTGTTGGACATCAAGATTAGAGACACACTGTCAGCATGTACATATTTTATATTATAGTATATTTTGACATTATGTATATTATATTATGTTTTGATATATATATATATTGTAAATTATAAAAATTATTTTGGATAAAATTTTGGGGGGATTTATATAAGTATTATTTTATTTGTTATTTAAGTATATTCTTTAAATTATTTAAGAGTGTACAGATTCGAAAAGTAAAGGTTTTTATATAAAATGAATTGTGATATTTTTATAATGTATATGCTTATAGTACATATATTAGGTGTATATATTATATGTATATAGGGTATAAATGTGTTATATCTTTATTTATGATAGTATCTAATATATCATTGTGTGTGTGTTGTGGTAGTGTTCCTAATACTCTACCACGTTTTCAACCTCCTCCATTCGCTATAATAATAATAATAATAATAATAATAATAATAATAATAATAATAATAATAATAATAATAATAATAATAATAATAATAATAATAATAATATGGTATTAGAGCATATTTATATTAAATATCTAGTCTCAACTGTTGTGTTTAAAGGGAGTATTTGAATTTCATTTCTTTCCCAATTTCTCGAGCTGAATATCTAGTCCAATTTCCTCAATATCTAATCCAAGCGTCGATTGATAATCCCATATAAATTGTGAATAAAAAAAATAAGGGCTAATATATAGTGAGGGTCTATCACCTAAATATCTAGTGCTAGACATTTTAATTATAATAGTACCCAATATATCAATATGTGTATGTGTATACTCTCTCAAATTTGTCAACCTCCTCAATTCAATAATAATAATAATGATAAATTAACATGATATCAAAATATATTTGTGTTGGATATCTAGTCATTGCATTTTTAAGGGGAGTGTTTGAATTTCTTTCCTGATTTTCTGAACTAGATATCTAGTCCCAGTTGACTCAATGTTTGGTCCAAGTGCCAATTAGATGTACATTCCTAATCGTCACTTTAGAAGGAGTATTAAGGATAATCCTATATAAATTGAAGTTATAAAGGATATGGATTTTGGAATAAACTGGCTACAATGGGCCAAAACATATGTCAAGCAAGCTACTACTACTATTTCAGTCAACGGCTTTCCTACAGATTTTTTTTCTCCTTATCAAGGGGCCTCAAGCAAGGAGCCCCTCTCTACTCTCTCTTCTCGACAATAGTGTCAAAAATTTGTTAGGTCCTATCTTAGTTACTGCAAGTGCACAGATCTAAAACAAATAATATAGTACAAGTAAGGTATCGTCTCCTTAGTAAAGAAATATTTTAAGTAACATAAATTCAAATTATTCTATTATTTAGAAGAATCCAATAGTTTTAACAAGCTAATTAAATTATAGTGCTAACAATTAATTGAAGTCCAGGATTAGGTTTCATCAAATGATTACCCTATGAATCTTATAATATTCAATTAATTCTATTTTTCTTATTTGGTAACCAATATTCCTATAAAGATCAACCTTAGTCTTTCTCAAGTAATAAGACATGTGATTATATTACCTTAATTATTCTCTACTCTCATGAGATTTTGAGGTAACACAATCTAATAATTCAAAGAGATAATTAAAAAGTTCTCTAGAAAGAATTCTTATTTCTAAGATAAACTTTCCAAGGTTGTTATTTCCTTAGCCAATATTGTGCTCAGCTCTTGCATTTTGCAAAATATAACAGATCGAGCAATCAATGACCAGTTGATTACTAGCCTTAAGCACAAGAATGACAATTCAATTAACTAAGAAGAATATAAAAAAACTTTATTAAGAATTCATAGTGATAATCAAATGAATCCACCTAATCCCACTAAGGGAATTGACTACTATAACATTCGTAATTTTAGATGTAATTAAAAAGTTCACATGGAAGGATAATTGGAGTAGTGAGAAGATTATATATGTAAAATATATGTAAAATATATATAGGATACACATAAAGTATAAATTCACTACAGAACAAAAATACGTAAAAGGTAAAAAGGTGAAAAGTAAAAGTTAAAAATAAATAAATAAATAAAAAGAGAAGAGGATAAATATGGATAAGCCTAGAAATCTTTGGTGGATGATTACTTTAATTAATTAATTAATTAACTAATATGTTCATATCTAAATATATGGATATGACTAAAAGAAACTAGGTCTACGCCAACACAATTTTGCTAACACTTTATAAAGCGTTGGAATAATTTTATAAATGTCAAAAACTTACTATGCAAAAATAACACGTCGGCAAAATTATATAGCGCTGGCAAATTTATAAATAACAATATATTTTTTGATGTGATTTATTAAGCGTCGGCATTTTTAAATAAATTATCAATTTTTTTTTCTTGTGTTGGCTTTTTTAACGACTTACCTACGCTTTTGAAAATATATAGTTATATTTTTTACTAATTTCAACACAAATTTACCAACGCTTTATAAAGCATTGACAAGATTTTATAAGTATAAAAAATTTTCGATGCAAAAATAAAGCATCAGCAAAATTATTGATATTTTTCTAATAACGTTGGCAAAATAATAAATAACAATATATTTCCCGATGTGATTTATTAAGCGTCAATATTTTTAAATAAATTACCAATAATTTTTTCTTGTGTTGGTTTTTTTTTAACAACTTACCTATGTTTTTGAAAATATGTAATTATATTTTTTACTAATTTCATCACAATATTGCCAACACTGTATAAAAGTGTTGGAAAGATTTTATAATCGTTATAAATGTCCTACACTAGAATAAAGTATTGACAAAATTATTAACATTTATCCAATAGTATTAGCAAAATAATAAATAGCAATATATTTTTCAACTTTATTTATTGAGTGTCATTTTTTTTTAAATAAATTACCAATGCTTTTTTATTGTTTTGGCATTTTTTAATAATTTACCTACGCTTTTTAAAATGTGTCGTTATATTTTTTATCAATACTTTTTTTGTATAATTATTGGAATATTTTAATAAATTATTAACTATTTAATTATGTGTTAGTAATATTTTTAATATATTATGATATTAATAGAAATAATATTATTAATATTTTAATTATATATACATAATATCAATAGAATATTATAATATACTAATATTAATAGAATATAATATTAAATTAATAAACTAGTTGTAAGGTTTTGAGTGAGTTCAATCTTTCTATTTAAGTTGGACTTTTTTTTTTAGGAAAAATAGAAATATTTCATAGAATTTTTTTGAATGGCGTTTGATAGGATTTTCGATAGATAATTTATAATTAAATAATATTAATTAATAATATTAAATGTATAAATAAATAATTAGATATATAGAAATATCTAATAAGTAAGCGTTAAATTTTTTTTGAACAGAGTAAGCGTTAATTTTAACCTAGAAAGAATAAGAAAAAAAAGAGGAAGAACACATTGAGAAGGAACTTGCAACCAACGCAACCTCGATCATCATCGCCATCACTGGCACCGGCCCGCCTCTCCTTGCCATTAACCTAGTTCTCGTTCTCGGTCGACCACAAGGAGGGTCTCTCTTTCTCTTTGAAGTTTCAGGTAAGCTTGCTTTTTTTTTTTTTTTTGGTTTATTTCAACTTTAAAATTATGGGTTTTGAGTTGCTTTTGATTGATTTACATTCAATTTTAATTTTTTTTATTGTTTCTTCTTGTCAATTTTGCTTTTTTGTTGATTAGATTTTATCTTTGTACTGTTGATTTTGTTAACTAAGAGTTTTTGTTAGGTTCTTGTTAAAGATTTGAGATTCTACTAGCTACTCTTTCCTGGCTATCATTTAGCTTGTTTTCAAACCAATTTTTTGGGTTCTTCACATCACATATCAGCTCTCATCGATATAGCTAGTTGGCTGCCAACATTGTGTTCGTTGGTTGATTTTGTCTTGTGTTAGCTGCAACTTTGTTTTTCAGTTCTAGAATTATGTTTTTTATATATGGGTGGTGGTGATGATGGGTCTCTAATGAATGTGGATATGTATGTAATGCATATATACATATAATTGATTCTTTAATTTGTTATTCTTTTTATTATTATATAAGATTTTCATATATGCGATCAAGGAATTAGAGAATTTTGTGGTTATGGGATTGAAAAATGGGATGCTTTGAAAATTTCATGCAAACAAGTAAATTCCTTGAATTTAAATCATAAGTGTTGTGAATTAGAAATTATGAAAACATTAAATGGAATCTGGATATGATGGAAATCCAGAGAGCCCTCTACTATCCAAATTTTATTGACCCTCTTAAATGTGTTAAAAAATTTTGAAATTTTTATTCGAAGTTTTTGTATCTTTTTGCGTTACAAGTACAAAATTCATAATTTTTAATGATCATTAGATTTTTTTAAAAAAATAAAGGAACAAGGACTACCAGAATGAGTTTAGACAAGCAGAAACTTAAGGTTATAGGAAAGTTGAGTTATATATACAGCAAATGACCATGAATTGCTATGAATTTTTAGTGATAATATGCATACCTACATCATATGGTAAGTATTTCGTAATTTTTGAATGAAGTTTGATATTCTGATAAATATGAAAATTAAAGTCTGCCCGTGTGAGCTTAGTGCTAGCAGAATAGTATAGTTGGAAGAACTTGACAAATTAAAATGGTAAATGAACTTGAAAAATTCTGAGATTTTATACATTAATCCATTTATATGTTACTAAGAATTTTGGAGTATTTCATAATTTTTGAATCTATTTTAAGGGTTTAAACAAATAAAAGGAACTGTACTGCTCAGTAAAGAATAGACTGGACAAAATTGATAGGCTATAGAAAATAATTCTAATTAAAATGGTAAATGAACTTAAAAAATTCTAAGATTTTATACATAAATCCATTTATATGTTACTAAGATTTCTGGAGTAGTTCATAATTTTTAGTTTAAGGGTTTAAACAAATAAGAGGAACTGTATTGCTCAGTAAGGAGTAGGCTGGACAGAATTGATAGGGTATGGAAAATAATTCTAATTAAAAAGTTAAATCAATTTAAAGTATTCTGAGATTTTATACACAAATCCATTTATATGCTACTATGATTTCTGGAGTATTTCATAATTTTTGAATCTAGCTTAAGGGTTTAAACAAATAAAAGTTATTGTACTGCTCTGAAGGAGCTTTCTTTCTTTGCATTAGTTATATCTTTAGGTCTTGCTCCCATTTTGCTCTTCTTCTATATGCACTTTGTGCTCCCAGAATTTTTTCACATTTTTGTGGGTTCTGTAGGTTTGGGGTATTATTCGGGTTGTTTTTGCTCTAGGTACTCATCCTACAATTATGGTTTTTCCCAACTTAAATTAATTAATAACATGATCATTCTATAAAAAAATGGAGTAGGCTGGACAAAATTAATGGGCTATGGAAAATAATTGTAATTAAAATAGCATGTGACTATGAAAACGTACCAATTAATTTATGTGACTAGATAATGATAGGATGGTACAATATCTAAACTTCAGTGTTTCTTGAAGTGATGAAATATTTTATCCTCCAAACGGAAATACCTTTAGTTAAAATTTCTAGGTACTAGTACTAGCTAAGTAATATAATTACATGAGATTTTCCTATTTAACTAAAAAATAGTTAAATTGCATTTATGGTTTTGCTACCATTTTATTATTTATATTTTTTAGCATATTAGGTCATATCATTAATTAAGTTATTTAAATTTTAAGTTTTTCAATATTTGTATCGTTTACATAGACATCAAGGATAAGAGTTGGATTGAAAAATCAAGAAATACACAATCTTATTTAGATGGAATTTCAAACTTTATTAAATTTGCAACTAGAAGAGAAGGTGATAAAGACAAAATTTATTGTCTATGTGTGGAATGTGTCAATAGAAAATTATTGAGTGTTAAGGATGTCGAAGAACATTTAGTATGGAATGGATTTTTACAAGATTATGTTACGTGGATATTTCGTGGAGAATTATTTGGCGATATTAGTGGCACCCCTAATTTACAACGTAATTCTCCATGTTTAATGGCTTCTAATGTTTTTTTTTTGTTGATTTAGCACAAGTTGTTTCTTTTACTTAAATTATGATTTTTTAGGCATGATTTCCTTAAGCTAACATTTTATATTTTATTTTCTTTTTGTAGGTTGATGGAGCTTTATAGATGTTGTATTGTACAATAAAATCCGAAGTTACTTAGATTAGGTAAAGGAACATAAGATATATTTTTTTTAGTTGATGTTAATGTGATATCTTTATTGTTTTTTTAAATTTATTTGCGCTATTCGAATAAATTTTATTTGACAATTTGACAGTTTGAGTTAATAAATTTATGCTTTCTAATTAATTGATATTATAATTATTATATATTCATAAAATAATTATCTTTATTGATTATGATTATGCATAAAAAAAATTACAGTGATATTATAATCTGAAATATGAAGAATATGGTCACCTAAAATAAAAGTTGATGGAATTCAAAATATAGCTATGCAATTAATTGTATAAAAAATGTGCAATTGCAACTCGATGTTTTAAAATGTGCCGTTAATAATTTACCGACACTTTCATTGCGCCATTAAATTAATAACTCATTTGCTTACGTTGTTAAATTATATTTACTAACAATTATATTAGTGTCGCTAATAAGTTTATTTATCAATGCTTACAATGTATCTAAATACGTACCAATGCTTTAAATTTACGTTGCCAGGTAATAATTTTCAACACAAATAAAAGCGTCGGTAGTGTAATTTACCAACGTTTATTTTCTGTTGCTAAAAATTCTAGAAGCAAACTAAAAGAGTTGGTAGGATAATTTTATCAACGCTCTATGTACGTCACAAAATTTACTGACGCTTGAACACTGGGTTGCAAAAAATATAATTCCCGACGCAAAGAAAAGCATTGAGAAAATTTTACCCACGCGATTTTTTGCATCGTCATTTAAGGGACGACGCTGCATTTAAAGACGCTTTTTGCGACACATATTTTTGTGTGGATAAATAATTTAGCGACACTTTTTTTGCGTCGATAATTAACTTTTTTTTGCGTTGGGATAGGCCTTGTTTCTTGTAGTATGGGAAAGAAAGTTTGAGTTTTCTTCTTCCTTCTTGAGGTTCTAGCAGAGAGAGAGAGAGAGAATTTCTTTAAAATACATCAAATTTCTTAGGGAAAATCAAAGATTTTAAGGTGATTTATGATTATCAACAAGATATCAAGTAAGTTTTTCCATCTTAATCTTGTTTTCTCTATTTTTAAGGTGGTTAGTGAGAGAAAAATGATTTATTTGTTAAAATTGATAGTTGTTGAGTTAATATAATAATTATGCGATGATTTAATGATCAATTTATAGAGATGAGTATAAATGATTTAATGATCAATTTGTAAAGTAGAGTAGTGCAACAGAAGCGTGGTGCGCCCATAACCCATAAATGTAACACCCTTATACTTTATATATATACAATACGTATACTTCGTATATGTAAAGTACATAAGCAAAATATAAGAGTGCCACCAAAATTGTATGTGGAAATCTCATGTCACCCAATTTATACATGTCAATTATTTTAGCCATTCTATAATGGCTTGTCATTTTACATTTCATACATTTTATACACCTTCACTTTAAACATAACACTTCACATATGAAAACATTTTTTTAAAGAAACATAACACATTGAATAATTCACAATGTGTTATGCCAAAATCAATATAATTAAATTAACAAACATCAAAATTTGTACTAGACTTATATAATTCTAAGATCAAGCCAAAAGCTCCCTCCAAGCCTTACTTCTTCACATGCCCTTCCTCTTTTAAATTTGATATTTCCACTTTACTCACTCCTAAATCATATTATAAGTGCAAATATACTATTAGCATTACATTTCAACTCATATTACTCAATCACACATCAATTTCAACAATTTTACCCAATTTCATCCAAAATCCTATTTTCACCATCACTAACTTATTCAAACTTTAACCAAACCCACTCATTTCCATTATTTACCCATAAATTCATTATATTTATATCAAAAAAACCATTAAAACAATCCATATTAGCAATTATAAACACTTTCTCCAAAAATCCTAAATTCACATATACATCCCATAATCCTAAAATCCACCAAAATCCAATCACATCCAACTTTCAACCATAAAATAATTATAACATATTAAAATGACATTAAATCAATCCATTATAAGAATTATAGTCATCTATATCAAAACTCTTATTCACATATAACCATCACATAACCCTAAATTCATCATTTATACTCATCTCCATAAAATTGATCTTTAAATCATCACATAATCATTATATTAACTCAACTACTATCAATTGTAACAATTAAATCATCTTTCTCTCACTAACCAAGTAATTACATAACCTTAAAAATAGAGAAAACAAGCTTAAGATGGAAAAACATACTTAATATCTTGTTGATCATCTAAGATCACCTTAAAATCTTTGATTCTCTCTGAGAAATTTGATGTATTTTAAAGAAATGCTCTCTCTCTCTCTCTCTCTCTCGGCTAGAACCTTAAGAAGGAAGAAGAAAACTCAAACTTTCTTTCCCATCTTTCTTCCTATCCATATATTTAAAAATGAATATATTATTAATGAATTAATTAATTTAAGTAATCATCCACAAAAAAATTTTAGACTTTTCCATATTTATCATCTTCTCTTTTTATTTATTTATTTATTTTTAACTTTTAACTTTTTTACTTTTTATCTACTTTTGTCTTTTAGTGAATTTATATTTTATGTATATCCTATGTATATTTTAGGTATATTATATATATATACTCCACTCAATACTCCAATTACCCTTCCATATGAACATTTTAATTACATCTAACATTATGGATGTTACAATTACTCATAATTAAATCAAACATAAAAGAATTTATTCTTAAAGGAAGAATAAAAGAACTCATCAAATATAAACCAAAGAATCAATCTAAAATAAAGAATCAAACTAATTAAAAGTTCTTCAAATAAAATCTTAAATCTGGAACTTGAAATTGAATGGAGCTTGCAACCAAGCTTAGATCTCTCCTTGCCCTAGCCATCGTAGCCTTCTCTCTCCAAGATCCTAGAAGTATCAAGATATCTCAAAATGCCCTCTTAAGCTAGTTTTTATAGCTATTATATAGGGCTTGTAGGTCTCCAAATAGGGTTAGGAAGCAGATTTCTCACGTATCTGATCAATTTTCGCATAAATAGTGACTTTTCAATATGCACGGGCATGCATAATTGCTATGACACTGCCATGCATATTTTTTCTCCTTTTGTTTTCTCTTTCTGTTCTTTGACCAGTAGTTAAAAATTTTGCACGGTTGTGCTAATTAATTCTGTATAGGTGTGCGGATTAAAATGCCTTTAGACTTTAATTTTTTCAAGTCAAAAATACTTTTAATCTTTACTTCCATACTTATTATATGTGGTACAACCATGCCACATGCCTCTTCAGTTTCGATCCACTTCAACACTCCTTTTCTTCCTCAAAATCTTCATCCTTTTTGCTCAATTTCACCTAATCTCTCTTCTTCTCCTATGTTACTATTCACATTTTACAACAGCCATTGAATATATTTTAGTTTTCTTTTCTAAAGAACTTGTGTAACTAAATACTATTCATTTTGAAGGGGTAATCAATGTTATCAATTCTCCAAGATTTGTGAGATCTAACCAACTCTTTATTTGCTTTCTTTAATTTCAGTATTTGTATATCTTCTGTAGCTTATTACTATTATTATTTTGCTAGTTAAACAATAAGGGCTCATTAATTAATTAACTAAATAATATATCACCATTCAAAACTAAGAATCCGTAATTGTTCTTTACCTTTTGATACTTGTGGCAATTAAGCATAGTTCTAAGAATATTCATGATCTAATTTAAATGAATTTCGCGGTAGAATTTGCTGATTATAATTAAGTTCTTCTAAATCTTAAAGCTGTTAGTTAGTTAAATCCTATAAGGGCATTCCTATAGGATTATTTAATAACAAGGGCTAGTTATAGAGTGTCTCTTAACTAATTTTACAATTTAAGGAAGAATTGGCTAATGTGAGCATCTCGGTTAGCTATAACTAATTTACTGAAAAATTAAAGAGAATTATTTTTATATCAATAATCTGATCTAAGAATTGAAACCAAGATTATTCCCTTTGACTGAAATCATCAACATTGTTATTTTTCAAATTCAATTTGTTGCTATTTATTCATTTAGTTTTAAATTTTAGTTCTCATTTTATTTTTAAATTTTCAATTATAAACTCCCTCAATTTATTTTAGTTAAAATTTACTTTAGGTTTTCGAAAGAAATTAATTTAAGTAATCAATTTCCTGAGGATTTGACACCCTATTTACTGCTATTATAATTTTAAATTTTGTCTAAGAATAAGATTTTATTTTTGGTGGATTCGACACCCATCAAATTTTGGCACCGTTGCCGAAAATTTGATATTAACTTATTTTATTTCTTTTGATTACCATGTTTTTTATGGCTACTGATTTGTATCAATTTGGATACAAAAGAGAAATTCAAAACGAGGTAAATCTATCTTCTATTAAATCCAAGATTTCTGATCTAACTATTTGGGTGCATAAAATGGTTGCAGATAATAGGCAACAAGCTAAAGTCTATGAAAGTGGTGCATATATGAGTTATCCTACAGTTCAAGAAGATGATCAACCACAATAGATTTATGATCCATAGTTTAACGTTTACAACACTGAATGGAAAGATCATTCGAATTTCAACTATGGAGTGGAGCTGACAAATTATCAACAATTTCAGTCATGGCTACCTCAGTAACAGCAACCACCACCATCCACACCAGGTATGTCTCTTGAAGAGATGTTTATATTATTCATGACTAACACTTAACAATTTCAACATGAAACAAGAACATCTATTCACAATATGGAGAGCCAAATTAGCCAACTAGCATCATCAATCAGCAAGCTAGAGTCTTAAGTTAATTTGCCCTCTCAAATGGTAGCCAATCTAGAGAAAACATTAGGTGAAATTACCTTGAAGAATGAAGAAAAGTTGTTGGATAGTACACCATAGCTGCAGACCTCTGGGCAGAGCTTAAACAAAAGGGTAGAATCTGAAATTATTATCCAAGACAAAACCCAACCTGTTAAGCCTGAATCTAATCAGTCCTTGCCATTGTTGATTCAACCATTTTTTTTCTCAAATATTTGCCCAGCTTAAGAAGTAAAAAGATGATAAAGAAATTTTAGAATGTTTTTGCAAAGTTGATGCACCAAAATGGGAAGTAATAGACTCTAGTATAATAATTATGAAGAATCTCATGTGCCCAATACCGAAAAGATTAATTTGGGATGTCCACTAAAGCATAAGTCAATGTCTAGCCAAAGACTCTAAACAAAGGCACTAATGGGAGGCAACCCATGTTTCTTTCCCTTTTCTATATTTTGTTTCTTTTCTTCTTTATTTCATCTGACTACTCTTTCTTTAATTTTGATTCACTTGATTTTTGTTTTAACTTGTTTAGATTTTATTTTAGCTTCATATTCATTTTTGTTTTTCTTTACTTTTATTTTTAAATATTAAATTAAAAAATAAAAAGTATAATAAAAAATTATTAATGATATTTACTGCTCTTCTTCTCCTTGGGAGCCACTGATGTCTATTTTTTTCCTACTTTTTTTAGGTTTGCAATGGAGGAGTTAAGAGATAGTAATGATTATTTTTTTTATAATAGAGGTCAGCAACTTTATTTCACAGATTAAAAATGAAAGCTGACATTTTGGGTAAAATAAAAGAAGAAAAGAATGATTTAGTTAAGACACAACAATGGAGTAACTGATGTCAGTAGCTCACCCATTCTATATTTTCTCTTGGTTAAGTGAAGGAGAGCAATCATATATGTGTTTTTAATTGGGTTTAAAAAAAAGTCACCCTTTTTACTTAAATACCCTTTTACTTTACTTTAAACTTATAAACTCTTTCTCTCTCCACTTTACTTTTCTTTCTTTTCTTCTCCTTCCCTTTTCAAGCTGCCACCTCCCTCATCTAACAACATCTAATTCTTTACTCCACCACCATAAACCCGAACCACCCTCTACCAACCCCATGTGAAGTTATTTGTGCGATAAAAAGAAAAATTTATGGCTCAAGATGCAGAGGCAAGTCAGAATCCACATTTATAGTTTGATACTCTATAGAAGCAACACTGGTATGGAAAATGTTTTGAGTTTTTTATCATCTCAGGTCTAGTTGTGCTAAGGAATCAAAGAGTAGCTATATAGAAATGCCACCCCTTGCCGTTGCACCTACTATGATGTCAAACATTCTTCTGTTGTGCTCTAATTGCAATATCAATAACTAGAAGGAAGGATCAGCATATTAGAAGACAATAATATCTAAATGGCAGCACAACTCATTAATGTAGAGCAAATACTAATTAGTATAGTATAAAGCTTGTGAATTTAACTTTTCTAGCAACACTAACATCCTCTTATGCCACCCTTTCCCCAAAAAAATTTCAATGGAGTCCTCTGTTCTTCATTTTTATTTATATTTATTCTTACATTAAGGACAATGTAGGATATAAGTGTGGGCAAAGGATATTCTAATATTGAGTTTTGAAATTTTTGAGGTTTCTTGAATATTTTGTGAAAAAATTTCAAAATTTCTTAAGTTTTGAGGGTGAAGTAAACATGAGTGCTCGATTGGTTAATTTGAGATTGTTGAACCCAAAAAACCAATATTTGATCCTTATGTAATTGTTTTGAGGTGCAAATCAATCACTTATTTGTTTCAATATCTAGTCACTTAAAAATTTGTGTTAGTTACTTCGGTGGTAGGGATTGTCCTAGGTTACTCTCTCTTTAATTGTTAATCTTTTTAGCTTTTGGAGCTCCTATGCCATGGGTTAATTTGAGCAGTAATCCTAATACTTTTTATTTTTTTCCATTATTTGGACTTTTTGGGTTGAAGAAATAAGATTATTTTCATAAATCATACCTTACCAACAGGGAAATTATTTGATTTAATTATACTTAGAGTTGCCTCTTGGGTGGTAATCTTTTGTTTGAATCTTTGAAATGTATAAAAAACTAGGAAAAGATTAGAATTTCTAGGCCAATACCTTGCTAGAAGCCTGTTTTGGATAAATCAATAAAATGGAACATTAATGGGTCATCCTTAGGGAATTTGGGTCCTACAAGAATTGGGAGTGTCATAAAAATAACTCAAACATTTTTTTTGCTATTTTGTCATGTAGCATGGATGTAAGGATTCTAACAAATCTAAATTTCTCACAATTCATAGATCTATTGAGCTATCAATGATCCATAATGGATCAAAACTAAAAGCATTATAGTTGAATCAGACTCTAGAAATGCAATTGACTGAGTTCAAGGCAATGTAGATTGTAGTCCATAGAAATTCTAGGAAGTTTTATGTAAAATTAATAATATGGTTAAGTACCTTCCCTTGGTAATTATGAGCGGGGATTATTGTCCCCACTTTCGATAGAATAGTTATTGCGACTTTAGAACTGTTAGGTTCAGGGCCTTAGAGAACACAAGCCTAAACTCGGAGAAAATAGAGTCACCACCCGGATGGGCCTAAAAAAAAAAGGGGTGGATGACTCGATTTCTAAAGAATTCCCAACCCCTACTAGGTTTAGAAAGTTGAGTACGCATGGAAAATGTGAGAATGACCTAGCAACCCTATAGCGCTCGGTTCATTGGAACCGATCTTCTTTTTAGGTCTAAATATTATTAAATTCTTATGTTATTATGATATTATCCATATTACATGTAATAAAATAAAAATAGATTCATCCATCAAAAAACATAAAATATCACATCACAAAATAAAATAGGTACCCATCCTTAGATGGAAATATAACTTTATAATCCTCAAATGTTCACAATATAAATAAAATGGGACATCCATCAATCGATGAAAATATATTACTTACAATAATCCCTAAGTCTTTAAAATAAATAAAAGAAACAAAAGAAACAAACCACCCACAAAGTGAAAATATGCCTTTTACATCTTAAAATCCCTTTTAAAATCTAAATAACAAAATAAACACAAATCCATACTCATATAAGTAATCATTCAAAGAATTATAAAAACTAGGGTTTAATTAAATAGAAAAAAAGATTCAATAACAAAGAATTACAATCCATAAATAAATATTAATCGAATTGACGAGGGGTCGCATACGGCAATCTCGCTAATCGGTTAGGTGGCGGGGGTCAAGGGAGCAGTACCCCCAAAAGGTAAATGATTTAAATGATATGGTTTTATTGGAAAATTATGATTTTTATTTAAACTAGAGTTTTATATTTATACAAATTATGATTTTTCATAAATTATGATTTTAAGGTAAAAATTAGGGTTTGGGAAAATCGAAAAACAATAATATTATGCAATTAGGGTTTTATATTTGTAAGAACATAATCAATGTGTGCAATTTAAATTTTTGGTCAATCTAAAACATGAATCTATAATTCACTGTCAAACAACTTACAAAGTCATATTTAGAATTTAGAAACACAGTGAATTATGTTTTGAAGATAATCCATGGATTTAATTAGATTATTAGTTAATAAAATTGTACCTCTGTTTGTTAGCTCCACCAATCTTAATATGTTGAACCAAGCTCACCTATGCCACTGCCTGGATCAATTGCAATCTTGGTTGAGTGAATTCAAGTTGATGACGGTTGCTTGCTTTCAGCTACTACTCTTGTGTTAGTTGTGATGATCGCTTCTCCTTCTATCTCAATTCACTCTTTATCTCTTTAATTTATTAATCACGTCCTGCCTTCTAGTCCCCTTGTTGCTGTGTTTTTAATTCTCTATTTATAGGCAATATTAGGTTTTATCCCTGCTTAGTATCCCTTGTCCAATCCAACACCTTTCTGTTTATCCGAATCCAAAAAGAATTTAAACTTGCTTAGGAAGCTTAATACACTGGAAACCAAAATTAAAAGCCCGATTTTAAGACCCATGGAAAATTGGGGATGCCCAATTCGCCATGAGCTAAGGTTCATGGCGAATTAGGGACTCCAATTCACCATGAGCCAAGGCATGCCAACTCGTCATGTTTTGGCTTTTAAGGTTACACAGAGCTTGGTCGGGCTTTTAAAGTTGGACCGGATTTAATTCAAGCTTTTAAAATTGGATTTAATTTAATTTAAACTTTTAAAATTGGACCACCCTTGTTTAGGACCAAAATTAAGGGTTTATAGTAATCTATAAGCATGCCTTAAGAGAGTTAAATTTAGTTGCAGACTGCCTTGCTAAATTAGATGTTGCGAGAATACTAACTTCATGGCTTGGTTATGAGCTGGGATGTGGAATTGTGATGTTGAGGTAATATGTTCTATGGTCCTATTAGCGTGGCTTAGATTCCTTTTGGCTAATCGTTCTTATGCTTTATAATCCAGTGTTCCATGAGATGTTGTTACTTTCATATGTGTACATGTTTCTTAGCTTTTGTAACATTGATAGGTTACCCTCGAGGTATGCTATATATGTTTAGATTGAGAAATCTAGATTGTTGGCTCTGAATTTCTTTGAAACTGGTTAATTTTTTATTTTGAGTCTTATGGCTTTGTAATATAGCAATTATCTCAACTAGTGCCACTTATTTTGTTATTGTCTATTAGTTTATTCTTCTTTCTTGCTTATGCTTTCATACTGTGACATCTCTTAGTTTGTTGGATTTGTGCATAGTTTTCTTGTAGCATCTGCATTTTTATTAAATATAATTAAATGAATAATTTGGAAGGTTTAAATGAGGTGTTGGAAGAACAAAATAACTAATGTTTATGTAGGATATAAATGAAATATACATAAAATATAAATGTCACTAAAAAATGAAAAAGTAAAATAGTAAAAAGGTAAAAAGTTAAAAAAATAAAAAAATTAAATTCATTTTTGGTGGAAGAGGAAATTTTTGGATTTTTAATAATTAATTAATTAATAATATATATATGGTTAAAAATGGAAGAAAGAAATTAAGAAACACCATTTTTCTTTTTCTTTTTCTTCCTTAGTCTTGGCCTAAATTTCCATGGGAGCTTGAAGGGAGGTTTGATTCTTTGAAACACAGAAAGCCTAGTCAAAATTTCAAGAATTAAGGGTGGAATTAAAGATTTCTTATTATAAGGTGAAGATTTTCTTCTTTTTAAGGAATTCTGTTTTAGTTTATAATTATGTGCAAAATAGATTTTTGATAGAGACGTAAATAATTGCTAATATGGAAAATAATAATGTTATTTCGATAGGTAAGTAAAAATTTTAAGGTTGGATGATTGATTTGAATGAGTTTGTTGATAGTTTGGAAGAGAAAGAGAGTAAATTAGGGTTTTGGTATGATTTTTCATTAGAATTGATGTAATTAGAATTTAATTGATTAAAAGGTGTTAAAATGGGTCTATAATATCATTTTTTTAAACTTAAAACTTGGAGTAGAATTGATTAGGAAGGATTTCCAAAATTAAAAGATATTAGGGCAATTAGTGAAAATTGAGTAGAATTGTGATAGTTGAAATTTTATTGGATAAAATGAGTAGAATTATGTTTCTAATGGTTTGTTTAAACTCATAACTTGGTTAGGAATTGAGTAGAGTCAAGTTGCCCAATCAAAGAGGTGATGAACATTTTGGAAAAGTGAATGAGTGGGAGTGAATTTGGTTTGGAAATAGCCATAATTGGAGGTTATTACATACTTTGATAATAATTATTTTAATTCAATACGACATTGTTATATGGGAAGGAGATGTTAGACTATGAGAAAGTAGTGACAGATCTAAGATCTCATATTTTAATACAAAAATTGGAGATAGGAAATCCGCAAGCTGAGGGTTTGTTAGTCAATTAAAAATACAAAAAAAGCAGCGGAAGGAACAAGGAGCAGACGAAAGAGAAATCAAGAGAAAAGTCAAAGTCAAGAGTGTCGAAGGAATAATATTTCAAGTGTCGTCAGAATGGTTACTAGAAGAAAGATTTATTGAAGAATCATGGGGTTAAAAAGAAAGAAGCAGCTTCAAGTTTGGCTAGTGTAGTTGTTGATACTTCAGAAGAAGAAGATCTCTTAGTAGCCTCGACGATAAGTAATGAGTCAAAATTAGACACATGGACTTTAGATTCAACATGCTCATCACATTATACTAGAGATTGATTCCATAATTACAAGGCAAGTGATGTTGGCAGTGTAACCTTGGGTAAAAATTATACTTGCAAGGCATTAAGGATTAGAACTGTTAGAATCAAAATGTTTGATGGCATAATAAGAACATTAAATGAGCAAGATTTGCGATTAGGACATATAAATGAGCAAGATTTGCAAGAACTTCATAAAAGAAAATTGTTGAATGGGATAACACGTTGTGAAGTTGGATTCTATGAGTTTTATGTCTATGGAAAATAAAATAGAGTTCAATTCAAGACTTCCTTATAGAAAACCAAGTATTGGAATATGTTCGTTCAGATGTTTGGGGTCCAACACAAGTATCAACAAAAGGTGAAACTAGGTATTTTGTAACATTCATTAATGACTTCTCCTAAAAATTTTAGGTATATTTCATAATGGAGAAAGGCGAAGTATTCTTAAAGTTCAAGGAGTAGAAATTAATATTAAGAAACAGACAAAAAAAAGCGTGAAGTACTTGAGGTTTGACAATGGCGGTGAGTAAACATCTAAAGGAATTCATAGATTTCTGAAAAAAGAAGGGATTGAACAACATTTTACAATTCCTAAGACGCCTCAACAGAATGGGATAACAGAAAGGATAAATAGGACAATACTAAAAAGAGCCAGAGCAATGAGATTATAAGTAGGGTTATCTAAATAATTTTGGATAGAAGCGGTGAATGTTGCTTGTTTCATTATAAACAAATCAACTTCAAGTAAGTTAGAGAGGAAGTCCGCACAACATGCTTGGACAGGTAAAGACATCGACTACTTTGTACTCAAAGTATTTGGATGTCCAGCCTATGCATTAATCCCCAGTAATGAAAGATCAAAACTGGATTCAAAGTCAATAAAATGCTTCTTTATCGGATACGAAAAAGGGATAAAAGGATATAAAATATGTGATCATAGGGAGAAGAATGTGATAGTTAGTAGAGATGTAATATTTGATGAGCAGCCTATAGTAAAAAAGTAGAAATCATCTCAAGAAGCTGTAGAATCAACCTCTAAGGTAGATATGAAAGTTCACATTTGAGGGAAAGATAAGACTTCCAGTTAAGGAAAAGTCCAAGCCCGATGTGTGAGCTCACACTTTAGGGAGAGATTGTTGGAATTATGAAGTAAGAGGAATCCCACATCGGAAAGAGATAAGATAAATGAGAGATATATAAGTGAAAAAGACTCATAGACCCATTTCCTTAAGATTTTAGATTGAGATGTGGTGTCAGGTTCATAAATGTATTATTTCATTAAGGCCTATTAAGCATATTTTCCAGATAAGCGGGTTTTTTTGTGTCAACATTACTAGCTCTTCTTGCAAATTATGATGTTTCAGTATAACATATATGTTTGATTATAACTAGCTCTCCTTAGTTTTTTTCTTGGTTATGGTATAAACAAATGTAAAGAATTGCAGTTATAAAGAATTGCGACTTTCCTTGTTTTGTTGGTTTTCAAAACTTTTTATGCAGACTCATTCTTATGATTCTAATTCTCTCTGCTTGGTCAATTATATGTATCCTTAATAGCAACTACATAGGTTGGGTTTTGTCGTTAGTTGCAGTGATTTTATCTGTTAACAGTTGCTAAAACTTAGTGCTGGGAGTTTAAAATTTATGCCTTCAGTTATAATTTGATCATCAGTTTAGTTTTATGAATTTATATTACGGATGTTATCCCTTGTATCGGACATGATTTTGGGCTTTTTTCACGAGTTGATAAGGTTTTAATTGTGGGTGTACAGAGTAAGCTTATTACCTTGGGTAAAATGCCTTATCAGAACATGTTTTTCCCCATTCGATATTATTAATAATAACTATACTTTTTATATGTAAAAAAAAGGAAAAAAAAAAGAAACTAATAGAATGGATCCAGATGCACTTGGGTACCAACAAAAACATGAAATACCATTGTTTTCTATGAGAACTTGACAATAAAATAATAAATTGATGAGTGATTGACAGAGGAGACTTAAAGCATATGACAGGTATCAAGTCAGAATTCTTTACATTAAAAGCCACAGTTAAATTTGATAGGGAGAACATCAAAATCAAAGTATTGTGAAAGAAAAGGAGGTTGAAAGTAATTAGACAATTCTTTATCATACTCAAGTGCTAACATTCACATCCAAAAGCTATATACTGATCATACTCTTACTAGAAGATTCAATTTGTTTTATTCAATTGTAAAAGATATTGAAATTATATTCTTTTTTTTTTTGCTAGTCTCTTTGTGATATGCAGAGACTTTAAACTTAACTTTATCTTGTATTTTATTAAGTGTTAGACAAAATCCTACAAAACTATTACAAATTGTGAAGTCCTGACATGGTGCGATGCTGTAAAGAACTATTGTAAGCATTGGTTGCAATACCGGATAACTATTGAAATCCCAAGTCAGGGATCTAAAAGAAACCGATATACAAGAAAGTTTACTCTAAAATATTATAAAAATGAGTTAAATGATTACTAGTCCCTGTTTTCTTTATATTACTTGAATAATAATTAATAGTATATTACATTTAAAATAAGAATTTGCATAAAATTCACGGCCCCTGTAGAAATTCATATAAATGTTGAATAAATTTTAGTTTTTTTGGTGGATATTGCTCTGCTGGTTCTTGCCTTCGTTAGCAAATTTTATTTCATTTCTGACTTTTCAAAAACAACTAGCAATTGGTTTTTTCCTTTTTGATAAATTATTTGCTATATATATTTTTAAACGTGAAATTTTGATGTGCAAAAATTTTAATATTTAATAAATAAGAAAAGAGTAGTATTATTTCCATCTTAGAAATTATTAGGATAAAAATGCTAAAAATTACCTTAAATAATATCTTTAAAACATTAAATAGTAACGGAAGTATTTCCTTTTCAATAGATTACTTTCCATATATACTTTTAAATGACCGATGTGAAAAATCATTAATATTAGTAAAAAGAAAATTACAATGTTTGAAAGAAAACTATAAATTATTGAAATTTAAACATAAGAAATAAGTTATATTCACTTGCCTAAAAAAAAAGAAAATTATTTGTATAAAAAGTTTCGTAGCATTTTTTTATATTTATATTTTAGTTAAACTTCAAATAAAAAATTATTTTCTCATAATATTTTGGGAAGTAGTTTAATGCGTGAAATTTCAATGATTGTCAAAATTATTAACAATAACTAATTATTTTAAGAACCACAAATAAAATTAGAGACTGTAAGTCTTTTATAATAAAAATAAGTAAATTAAGGATAAAAAGAATAAGATAGTAACCTTTAAAAAACATTTGAAAAATTTGTGAATTTTTAGTTTTCATATATTATTTAGAACTTTATTTTAATTTATTAATTTATTAATTGTAATCAAAATTTAAAATTTTAGTATTAACTAATCTAATGAAGTTAATAGTGAGTATATTTTAATTATTATATGTTTATGAAAATAAATATTGTATTTAAATTTTATATATGAAAACTGATATAAAAATAAAGAATATAATCAAAATAAATAGTAGTATTTTTAAAGGTATAAAAGGTATTATTTTAAATTTTGGCAATTTATATATAAAATAATCTACTAGAAAGAAAATAATACAATTACTAATTATTAATAATATTTTAAAATATATATAAATTAATTTAACATATTTATTTATTGAAAAATTATTAATTTTTTTTACTTCAATTCTAATATTTTTTTTTTCAATATCATCTCATATCATATATAAATTATGGGAAAGGATAGCGTGATAATTTAATTATACAAATAGTTGATAGAATATATCCACTCTAAATACATGTTTGATCATTGGAATATTAGCTTAATAGCGCAATTACGATAGGAATATTTACTGCTAGGTTGGATTGGATTTTATCTCAGTTCGCAATTCGGCTCAAAAAAAATTTAGGCTATATTTTACCGTCCGTTGCCTGGCCTTAAGTCTGGTCGGGCTGGACAGAACTAGATTTTTTTAAAAAATTTAAAAAAATTTAAGGATAATTTTTTAAAAATTTTAATAAAATTTACCTATAAATATTATTTTAAAATTTATTATACCAAATTATATCTAATAATATATAAATTATTATATTAATATTTATGATAATTAAATTAATTAATTATTTAGTTATTTTATTATTCAAGTAAAAAAATATAAAATATAAAAATTATTTTTCATTGACTAAATTTTTAAGAGTCTAAAATATTATAAAATACATATAATATTTTAAAATCTTTTTATATGAAATTTAAATTATCAAAATATATATTTTTTAAAAAAAATAAAAAAAAATTAACACCTAGGCCCGGGCAGGGCCGGCCCTAAAATTTTTAATATCAATTTGAAGCTCAATATGAGCATAGCTTGGGTCTAGCTTTAAAATTCGTAGTCCAATCCTATTATATATTTTGGCCGGCCCAACTCGACCTAAACCCATCAATCAGAGTAGAATTTTTTGGACAGTGAATTTTTTAAACACCTCTAATTAGGGAGTACACAAGAGATTAGGTTGAAATAAGAAAAAAAATTATTCTCATTGTATCTGCGAATTAAATCAATTGATTTTGATAACTCAAAAGTCCAATGAAATTAAGCAACTTTGTCGGCATGTTGGTATAGACAGACCCACAAACAAGGAAAAAATAAAAAATAAAATTAATGGCAAAAAAGTTATATTAATGGAAACAAAAGAAAAGAAAAAAGGAAAGTAAAAATACCACTATTAAGATGGTAAGTTTATCAACTTCAAATATTGATTTTTTTTTTCTTTTTGGTTGTGATAATGCTGAAAATAAACATCAGTTGATAAGGATTAATTTAACTTAAGGATAAGTTTTGAGTTTGAATTTTCTAAATATATAATTGTGTTAAAATTAGTAGAAAGAGTTAGATTTTGAAATGATAATTTTTTTTTTAAACTATAAGTGAAAGAAAGGCCCCACAAAAAGGCACCCAAAACCCGTGTGATAAACACTAGCACTAATAACACCACCACTAAACAAGTTGCTATTATAAAAAAGGACCTATCTTTGCTCTTAATACAATTAATCTCTCCACTCTCTTCCTCTTCTCTAATGAAAAAAACCTAAAAATTCAATTACTCTTTGCCGGCCATACATTCCGGCACGAAATTATTAAAGAATCTGATCACCTCTCAATATCAGAATAAGATACAAGAAGGTATGTGGCTTAGCGTGGCAAAACTACGAAGAAACATGCAAAACATTAGAAAAAGTCCAAGAGTAGCAGATGAAAGCATGTTTGGAGGGATGAATATTAATAATGGAGCTGATTTTCCGATAATATTCGGTCGTGATAATATGGATAGATCATCACATCGATGGAGAAGTGGGTTTTCTGCAATATTTAGGATTGTTATCGCTCCATTTTCTCTGATTTCTTGCTTCTCATCACAGCCTCACTCTAATGGTGTTGATGGGCTTTGGGTCTCCGGTGGCCATGAATTTGCTCAGCTTTCTGAAATGAATCATCTTATGGTAAATGATAGTATGCGCTATGCAATCTTGATGTAGAAATACTTTAATTTAGAAGAGACCAAATGTTAATGCAAATTTTGTCCCAAGGTACGCACTTGGTATATATATATATAATGGCTTCTTCTTCTTCTTCTTCTTCTTCCTTTTAAAGATTTGCGATCTATGTAAAATTGTGTTCTTTTGGCATGCACATATATGTATCAATCATGTGATTGTTTGTCTTGAATATAATTTTCATGTATGAGCTAAGGTTTTTATCTTTTTCCCTTTGTTTTTTCTTATTTTCTTGCCCTCTCTCTTTTTATTTATTTTTTTTTTAAAATATCTGAAATTTGTTGGAGAAGACAATAGCAAGAGAATTTAAATCAGTTGATTTCCTATGACTAGCTTCAATCTTTTTTAATTATTTTAATCTTTGGAAGAAGTACAACTTGAACATTAAACTAATGATTAATCTCAACCCTCATTAGTATATGGTATGACACATGAGTAATATAATGAGTTGGTTATATAATTTGTTCTTAATTGGTACTAGTGTTAATCTTAAGTAATTTCATGCATTGAGAATCACAAAATCCATTAACTTATTTCATTATGTATACTTGTTGAGCTTCAAACAAGATTATTGTACTAGTTGATTTTTTTAGCGCAAAGGACAAAGAAATAACATTTCTAAATTGGGGAAAATTAAAAATAAAAAAGACATTTAAGTTAGTGGGTTATTTCTTTTATTTTTTGTGCCTCTAGAGAAGAGGGGGGATGCATTATTGACGAAAAGTAACAAGAGAATACATATATTAATTTTACTTTCAAATGCAATTCTGAGCCTGCCATGCCTGCTTTGTTTCTTTATAACCGATATATGTAGTTAGGTCTATTAATTAATTTCATTATGCATACTTGTTGAGCTTCAAACAAGATTATTGAGAATTAATTTCATTATGTATATTAGTGAGTTAATCTTAAGTAATTTCATGCATTGAGAATCACAAAATCCATTAATTAATTTCATTATTTATACTTGTTGAGCTTCAAACAAGATTAATGTTTCTAGTGTATCTTTTAGTGCAAAGGAAAAAGCAATTAAATCGGGGAAAATATTAAAAATAAAAAGAAATTTAATTGAGGAAGAGGGGGATGCATCATTGACGAAAAGTAACAAGAGAATATATATTTGGATGAATAGAGCATAGATATATATATATATATACATATATTAATTTAAATTTTGAAATGTAATTCTGAGCCTGCCATGCCTACTTTGTTCCATTAATTATAACTGATATATGTAATTAGGTCTTGTCATTAACAATGGAAAAAAAAAGTAAAATTCTTTGGCAAAAAATAATGACTTTTATTTTGTTAATTTGTGTTTTAAATCAAGATATTGGGAATAAATTCCATATTATACAGCTTAGAGCCTCTACTTTATGAGACACCAGAACTAGCTTATACCACATTATTGATTCCTTGACATGAAGTCTGATAAGTCATAAAGATATGCCCTTAATTATTTTATTGTAACAATATTACTATTTATTTATTTTTAATTAATTAACTCTCTAACCTAGATTTCTAAATTATTTAATTCCCAATTTCTGCAATTGTTACTTGTGTAATATTCTATAAATATGGCTTCATTTTCCAAAACATTGTTTTTGTATATGCACACAAACCATTTTGAATTAATTAATTAATATATACTATTAATGAAGAATATTAATTAATTAATTAGTATAATGATGAGGAAATCTAAAGTAAATGGTTGAAGTGTTAAAATGAAAGGAGAGGCTAAGAAAAGAGAAATGATGTGGTTGGGTTTATGTCCATATTTAGTGCGACATAAAAGAGAGGAAAAAAAAAAGAGTCAGCCTAACTCTCTCCATCGTTATAATGCATATTTATCATATTTAGTGGACTAGTGGTGGCAATGGTCACTGATCACTGCTGAGTGCCATCCTTATAATCGATAATTGTTTTCTACTAATATTGTTATTCTCATGTTCAATGCTGCATACATCGATTATATTTTAATTTGACGCTCATTTAAAATTAATAACAGCACACATTTTTCTGTTTCTTAAAATAAAAGTTTGAAATTATTTACTAATTCAGAAAAAGTAGAAACAAAAAAGAGTTTAAACATGTAATATACATTAATTACTCACTCCATTTCAAATTAATAGATACTTTCTATTTCACAAGAGTTTAAACAAGTAATAACTATTTTTATTAGATATATAAACTTACGTATATGTTTTTTATTACATTTTTATTTATTATGGCAGATAATTATTAAATATTTTAACAAGTAACATTAAATATGGATATAATTGAGATTTAATATATTAATTATTTTTTTTAAAATGAAAAAAATAGTTATTAGTTTAGGATGAAAGATGTATAAAATATATAAATATTATAATTTTAAATAAATAAATAAATAAATAATGTATCTATCAATTTAAAAATGAAAAATACCGAAATAGAAATTTTTTGTACAAGAGTTCTCTCTACTTTTATTTGGTGTTTCGCTATCCATATATGCAATTCCTCAAGAAAGTATTAGATGAAGTTATCTTGTAACTTGGCAGGGTTGATTTCACCCAAAAATCCTAATCACTTTTTTTCTTTGAATTTTTATACGGTTTTTTTTTTCTTA
This sequence comes from Garcia nutans, assembly GCA_947685225.1. Taxonomy (NCBI): domain Eukaryota; kingdom Viridiplantae; phylum Streptophyta; class Magnoliopsida; order Malpighiales; family Euphorbiaceae; genus Garcia; species Garcia nutans. The sequence continues at coordinate 10,346,656 of CANTUV010000025.1, forward strand.
ATTTAAAAATAGGATTGTCGCTAGTTTATTGATAGACGGTAATCTCATCTATCCTTTTTGTTCTTCTTTTAGTCTTATATGTTTTTGTTTCTAATTTATTCTCAAAATAATTTTTAAATCAATATAGATATGAAATTTAGTATTTATTTTTTTTATTAATTTTATGTGTTTCTATTTGTAATTTATTCTTAAAATAAATTTTCAGACCAATAAAGATCTGAAATTCATCATTTGTACTTATTTTTATTTTTTTTATCTTTTAAAATAAAACTGAATGTAATTTATATATTTATTATAGAGTTTTATCCTCCCTTATTTAAAGGTTATGCATTCTCTCCTAATAGAGGTTTGTCCTTGTCTTTGAAGGTTTATCTTTTTTTTAATGGAGGTTTGTGATTATCTAATGGAGATATTCTTTTTATATAAAAAATGACTCAATATTATTTTATAATTAATAGATGGAATGAGTATCCAGCTGAAAGTTAGATTGCTTGCGATATGTTACTATTATTCATTGTTTGTATTGAAGAAATTCAAGAAAATCTAGTAACTTCAATATTATTTATATATAACTTGTGTAATTTAAAATTATATAAATTTATTAATACCTTGCATATGTATTTTTTTTATTTATTAATAAAATTTTATTTTGCATTAAAAAAACTCGGTATGAAGAGTTTTACTACTTCTATGGTCTACTTAATTTGATTCAGAAAGAATAATTTCTAAAAAAAAATAAAACTCAATGGAAAAAGTTTAACCATTCTTCTAGTATTACATAGCTTGACTCTGAAAAAATAATTTACATAAATAAAAAAAATAATAATTGAGGTACTTTCCAGATCAAAACATTATGTACCTTATTTATATATAGATCTTTTTTTACTGGTATTTATATATAGATCTTAAAAGCTCTTGTCTTCAGCATGATTCATATTCCATCTCAATAAATAAATAAATAAAATAATCCATATCTATGACCTTTTAATACATATTTAATAATTGTTTCGATAATTTAAAGAACAAAAAAAATTACTTTATAGTGTGTTTGGTAAATTATTGAAAAAATTAATTACTAAGAATGTATTTTATAGAGATATATTACAGAAATTATATTATACTGAGAAAAATTATATTATTGTGTTTGAAAGATACAATAAAATACTGAAAAAATAGATTAAAAAAATATTAACTTATTTGATTACAATCAAACTTTAAAGAAAAAATTCAAGTAATGCCTAACTTACCTTTATAATATCTCTTTCTTGTTTTATCATATTTTAAATTAAAGATATGATTGTCTTTTCATATATGGACCCCTCAATCTATTTTTTTAATAAAATATTTTTTTCTACTCCTCCTAAGTGGGCTCGATATTTTATTTTACATAGATCATTTGTAAATAAATATAGTATTTTTAGTCAAATATGATTATTTAGTTAATTTTTCTGGAATTTTTGTGCAACCAAATGTACTATTAATAATATTGAATTTCTCTACAAAAATTTAGTTATCGGAATTCAATTTTTGATAAAATTAATAAATTTATATATATATATATATATACACATATATAAAGTAATTTATTTTTTTTACTAAACAAAATGCTATATATATTCTGTAGCACTTGCTTTCAGTGAATCCAATTTAGCTAACCAAAACTGTATTTTTAAACAAGAACAAAGATGCTCCAAAAGAAAAAAGAGAGAAGCTTAAGCAGACAGGTGGGGTGACTCTTGCTTACAGATTATCTAATTGATTATTGCTTTGATATTTAAATTAGAAAATGACTATAATTTATGAATTTAAAGTATAATTTTGTGATATTGTGCATATAACAAGCATGCATGTATAGAACAATAATATATATATATATATGTATATATGTATATGTGTTATATATTTGTATATAACACATATAATAATACATATATAACACATATGTATACATATATATATATATTTGTGGTATATATATATATATTATATGTTATAATATATTATAATATATATCATATCCTTACAATATATATATTATATACATGATATTACTGAGGTATAATTTTAATTTTTTTTATAAAAATTTTCACCTAATAATTTTAAGGAAGACTTAATATTGAAGAAATTAAACTATTATGTTGCATGACAAATTAATTGAAAATTTAAAGAATATTAGATAATAGCAGAAAAAGTGTACTTTGAGTTCTTTTGTCCTTTTATGTTAATTTGAATATAAATATTAATGTCAATTATTTATATTAATTTTTTAATATAAAAATAAAATTAAATATAAATTCATTTATAATATTTTTTTTCTTGAAAATTTTATCACCCCATGTAATATATGTGGTCTTAGATAAATTAAATAATTAATTTGAAGATTAATTAAAATATTGAGAGGTGTATATACATTGTATATATTTAATATATACCTAGTGTATATATAATATATAATATTATATATTTATACAATATACACATAATGTATACTTGATGTATACATAGAATATCTATTATATATACAAAAAAAGTAAAAATATACATTATATATATGTATATATATTATATATACATATACATAAAATATATATAACATATAAATGACATATAAATATATATATAATTAAGGATGGGATGAAGATAATTATGAAATAAATAAATAAGTAAAAAGTGAAAAAGAAGAGGGAAAAGATGTGGTGTAGATTAAAAGTTATTTAAAATAATTAATTAATATAAATGGTTAGGAAATGAGAAAAAAAATGAAAATTGCCATTTTTTTCCTTCTTCTTCCATGAAAGAGTGTGAGAGGGAGGGAGAGGAGATTTTTGTTTCATCAAGTAAGCACCAAATTTTATGGAGATTTCAAAGAATTTAAGAAGATTTTGGAGATTAATTAAGAAATTAAGTATGTATCTTTCATTTTAAGCTTGTTTTAATTGATTTTAAGTTTATGTTTAAGATGGCTAGAGAGAGAAAGTGATTTTAAATTATTAAATAGATAGAAATGATGTTAACGTGATGAATATTTGATAAATTGATGGTTGATTGTTTGAAATAAACTAAGTTGATGAATTTAGGGTTATAAAAAAATTGTGTAAAAATTAGAGTTTTAACATGGGTAGTTTTAATTATTGTAATGAGATTATTTAATGTTATTTTAATATATATATATATGCTAATTTTATAATTAGAAATTGATTAATGGTAAGTTTGGATGAAGTTAGGATTATGGATATATTATGTGAAATTAGCGTTTTATATGGAATTGATTATAGTCATTTAATAAAATTGTTTTAGTGTTATTTTGATATGTAAATAATGATTTTAAGGTTGAATTGAATAAGAGATTGAGTTTGGAAAGAGAATAAGGTAATTTAGGATTTAGATGGGAATTTAATAAAGAATTGATATAGGATGAATTTAATTTCTAAAATGATGTTAAAATATGATTTTAAAGATATAATTGAATTTAAAATATAAGTTACCTGTAATTGGCTCTGATACCAAATGATGCGGAACCCTATGGCAATGAAGGCCTCAAACCCCAACGCACGCTTCGATATAGGAATCCAAGAACAAGGATAAACCACCCTCTATAGCACCCAATGCTTAGCAAAGCAAGAACACTAATGATGGAAGGATTTGGAAGGACGGATCAGAAGAACGCCACAATCAAAATTGATAAGTTAGTCTGATTCGTGATGCAATCAATGAAAGAAGCAATTCACTCACTCACTCTCAAAGAAGGCGAAATTTGCTTAAGAAGCAATCTGAAATTCAATTGATCTAAAAGTCTCCTTACAAGTATGATAATAAGCCTTTTATAGTGAAAGGAAAAATCCTAATCTGAAAAGGAAAGTAAAAAGGTTAAAAATCCTTTTCCTATAAGGAAAACTATTAACTAAATATTACAATAAAAACCTAATCTGAAAAGGAAAGTATAAAAATCCTTTTCCTATAAGGAAAACTATTAACTAAATATTACAATAAAAACCTAATCTGAAAAGGAAAGTAAAAAGGTCAAAATCCTTTTCCTATAAGGAAAACTATTAACTAAATATTACAATAAGGTCCTAATAAGCAAAATATGGAGGGGACCACTTAAAAGACTCAAAAACACTCCCCAAACATGTGTTAAGCATGCCAAAGTCGTTCTTGCTGAAATCCCTCTCACTACACGATCTCACAGGTACCTGTGAGACTTTCTGGACAAGCAGCACATTCCACAGGTGGTTGTGAAACTGGCTGGACAATTCGCACATTTCAGCACCATGTGTATATTTCAGCACCATGACTAGCTTGGGTTGGTCTTCTAGTTCCTTCTCGCACTTGTCCCATGCTAATTCAGTCACCTCTCTTGTAATAAAGTCTTGAATATGCATTCCAAGAGTGATGCCATACTTCCTTGCTTTATTCCTCGTCAATGGCCCTTGTTGTAGCACCAATGGATCCGTGCTATGCTGGTTCACATCACTTGTATTTGATCACATAAGGAAACTTCTCAATCTTCACAACCCATTTTGCATGTCTTTTATTCAACTTGCCTTGCCCTCTCAAATGCTTCAATGATTCATGGTCTGAATGGATCACGAATTCCTTGGGCAGCAAATAATGCTCCCATACTTCCAATGCTCTCACCAAAGTATATAGCTCCTTGTCATAAGTTGAATAATTCAGCTTTGCTCCATTAAGCTTTTCACTAAAGTATGCAATGGGCTTCTTCTCTTGCATCAAAACAGCTCCAATACCTACACCAGAAGCATCACATTCAATTTCAAAAGTAGAATCAAAGTTAGGTAAAGCTAAAATGGGTGTAGTAGAAAGCTTCTCTTTCAAAGCATCAAATGCTTCTTGTTGCTCCTTGCCCCAAACGAATCCCACTTCTTTCTTGATTATGCTAACCAAGGGGGTTGCCAATGTAGAGAAATTAGGGACAAATCTCCTATAGAAGCTTGCCAATCTGTGAAAACTCCTCACTTCTGTCACACTTGAAGGATTCAGCCACTCTTGGATAGCTTTCACCTTCTCTTGATCAACTTCAATTCCCTGCATACTTACAACAAAACCAAGAAAAACAACCCTATCTAGATAAAAAGAACACTTCTTAAGCTTAGCATAAAGGTTTTGCTCCCTAAGGATTTCAAGCACTTTCCTAACATGTTCAACATGTTCTTCCTTAGTTTTGCTATAATTCAGAATATCATCAAAGTAAAACTACCACAAACTTACCTAAATAAGCTCTCAAAATATGGTTCATTAATCTCATGAAAATACTAGGTGCATTAGATAAACCAAAAGGCATAACTAACCATTCATACAAACCATATTTCATTTTGAAGGCAGTCTTCCATTCATCTCCCGGCTTCATGCGAATTTGATGATAACCACTCATAAGATCAATCTTTGTGAAATATCTCGCCCCATGCAATTCATCCAACATGTCATCAAGTCTAGGAATGGGATGTCTATACTTCACAGTAATCTTGTTCACAGCCCTACAATCAACACACATTCTCCAAGAACCATCTTTCTTGGGTACTAATAAGACTGGAACGGCACAAGGACTAAGGCTCTCGCGAACCAAGCCTTTCTCCAAAAGCTCTTCAACTTGTCTTTGCATCTCTTTTGTCTCCATAGTATTGCTCCTATATGCTGGCCGGTTTGGTATTGCAGAACCGGGTATGAAGTCAATTTGATGTTCAATCCCTCTTAATGACGGCAAACCACTAGGAAGGTCTTCAGGAAACACATCCTTAAAATCTTGCAACAAAGATAAAAAACCAGAAGGTAAAGAATCAAGAGATTCTTCACTGTCAGTAAGTAACGATTCTTTATACATACTAATGAGTACAGGCTGCCCTACATCTATCTCTCTTGCTCTTGCATAAAAAGTATGTTTTGTTTTTCTCCTTGCTTATTTTCTCTCACCAATGAGCCATTTATTTGTTTGCTTACTTTCTTTTGACTCTCGGCCTCTTTTCCCTTTCTGCACTCACTCACTTTATTATTTTCTCTCTCCCTACACTTAGAATTACTCTTGGGTGTTGAAGAAACATCATTGGCCGAATTTGAACCCCCTTGGTTCATGTTGGCCGAAACTTCTTTCTCCCTCTCTAGCATCATCTTTTGATCTTCATACACCTCTTGAGGTGATAATGGTGCTAGAACAACCTTCTTTCCTTCATAAGTAAAGGTATACTTATTAGAGAAGCCATCATGTTGTGCCCTCCTATCATGCTGCCATGGTCTTCCTAATAGCAAATGTCCAGCTTGCATTGGCACTACATCATACAAAACCTCATCTTTATACCACCCAATGGAGAATGGTACCTTGACTTGCTTCAGCACTTTTACTTCCCCAGCGTCATTGAACCATTGCAACTTGTAAGGATTGGGATGTTTAAAACAAGCTAACCCCAATTTATCCACCATTGTAGTACTAGCAGCATTAGTAACACTGCTACCATCAATGATAAGTGTACAAACCTTACCATTCACCAAACACCTAGAGTGGAAAAGATTCTCCCTTTTATCCAAGCCTTCTTCGTTGACTTGAATATACAAGGCTCTTCTAGTAACAAGCATCTCTCCATGTTCAGCATTCAAGACTTGATTCTCCCAAGCCTCTTCATCATATTTGGCCCTATCACCACATTCGGCCTCCTCTTCTTCTTCATGTTCAGATTCTGATTCAATTTCCCCTTCATGGGTAGCAATCATCACCCTCTTATTCGGACATTGAGAAGCAATATGTCCACTTTCCAAACACTTGTAGCATTTAATTTCCCTACTTGGAGTAGGTCTAGAAGGTGTTTCCTTGGCTGTTTTTGCATCCCCATCATTCGGATTCTTGAAATTAGGATTGTAGGAAGAATTCTTTTGGAAAGAACCCTTGTAATCCCCTTTGTAGGAACCTCCACTCGAACTTGAAACCTTGAAGTTTGAAAATTTTCCACTAGCTTTAGAGTAGCCAGTATTCGAAATAGCTTTATTCTTCAATCTTCTCTCTATCTTCATGGCCTTTTGAACTAACTCTTCCATTGTGTTGAATTCATACATCTCCAATTCATTGGCTATGTTCAAATTTAATCCCCCAAGAAATCGTGACATCTTCTTGTCTTCATCTTCATCAATATTTGCCCTAGCCATGATCATCTCCATCTCTTTGTGGTACTCTTCCACACTTCTTCCACCTTGAACTAGTATTGCTAGTCGATTGTACAAATCCCGAATGTAGTGAGATGGTACAAATCGGCTTCTCATTAGTTCTTTCAAGGTTGACCATTCAGGAATAGGCCTCATACCTTTCCCTCTTCTATTAGCTTTCAATTGACACCAAAAGGTAGCATACCCTTTGAACTCTACGGCTGCCAAAAATGATTTCTTCTCTTCGGTGTAGTTATGGCATTCGAAAATCTGCTCAACTTTCCTCTCCCATTCTATGAACTCTTCTGCATTGTTCTTCCCTTCAAAGGAAGGAATCTTCATCTTGATGGAATTCCGTAAGGTCACCATCAGTGGTAGGTTGATTTCCACCTTCATCTTCATCTTCTACCCTTTCGGCTGCTTCTAGGGCTTCAAGATTTCCTTGCTCTTCTCTCCTAAGCACTCTTCTAGCTCGCATTATGGGATTTGGATGTGCGGCTGGCTGCCCTTGTTGCACTTGCTGAATTTGTTGCACTTGTTACATTTGTTGTGCTTGCCGTGCTGCATTCTCTTGCAATCTAGTATCCATCATCTCCATTCGACCAAGCATTGCTACCAAAGTCTCATTAAGCCTAGCCAAGCTTTCGGCCATAGCTCCTTCTTTGCTAGTCTCTTCTCCTTTTCCAGCCATGTTAACAAACAAACAAACTCAAAGAAACAAGATTAGTAATAATCGAAATTCACTCAAGTGTTTAGAATTACCTCACTTTTCTTGTCTTCCTTGATTGCACTTCAGAACCAAGCTCACCAACCAACAATTGTCAAGTCGTTCAAGAAACTAGAACCTAAATCCTAGAACTAGATAGAAAACAAGACAAGTATCCGGAGGCAATGCAAGATAATTTGCACTACACGATATAAAATCAAGTATCGACACAAGCAAATGATACTTAGCAATGTAATGGAATTAAAAGCTAGATAAAGAAATCAGAAACAATGAAGCCAATAAACAAGACCAATTTGGATATAATGAATCAAAAACAACCCACACTTGGCAAGCTGCTTTATGGACCTAATCAATTCTACCCAAAACGCTAGCTTCTAGACTCTAATTCCCACCTATAACACTCAAATAATATGAATATTAAGGTCTGATTTTTGAATTCCAAAAGCCCCTCAAAAGGTGAAATTTTTCGCCCCAAAAATTTTATTACTTCTAACCCACCTAGATCTGATCTTTAGCACCCAAATAGCAAGAATATCAAACAATTTTTGTGAAGTGGTTTTGTACTCTTTTTATTTTTTGCTTCCTATCACTATCCCCTTGATTCGGAACTTAATTTACTCACAAGAACTTTTCGAAATCTGGACTTAATTCGCAACACAGAATTTACCCACAAAACAAATTGAGGGAATACCCAACAACACAAAACAATTTTTGAATTTCAATCAGATTAACTCCCTAGGTTCCGAATCTAATTCAGATGCAAGGCCTAGGTTTCAAAATTCAATCAGACTCCTTTTCCTAGGTTTCAAATTACTCTTTGAACAATCTTTAGGCTTTTCGAATTTTGATATATGACTCTTTTTTGAAAATTAAAGACTAGACTCTCTAAGAATCCTAAAACGCAGAAATTTAAAAGACCTAAATTAACAAACCCTAGAAAGACAAAGTAGATAAAAATTACTTTGTAGCAAGGCTCTGATACCAAATGACGCGGACCCTTAGCAATGATGGTAGCAAACCCAACGTATAACAATAGTAGAGAACTCCTTGAAACTTGATAATCACCTCCTAAGGAACCTAACGCCTATAAAGAGACGCGAACTCACTATGATTGAAGGATTTAGTTGGTAAGAAGAAGGAAAACGCCACAACTCTCGTTGATAAGTAAACCTAATTCTTGATGCAAAGAAAGAATTAAAGATTCCACTCTAATCTCTCTCACACGAAAATTCACAAGAAGAACTTGTAGAAGAATTCAAAATTTTTTAATAATGATGGTGTCCCCCAATTCGGCCTAATAGTGCCCTTAAATAAGGGTTACAAAATTCCTAATTGCATATGGAAAATTAAGACTAAAACATTCTAGAAGGATCCTAGCCTTGTATGGGAAAACACTTCTAAAAACCCAACAAGAATAGGATTTGACAAAGTCAAAACAACTTAACTAATTAAAATAAAAGGATGGGGACCACAAAATAACAAAAATATCCCCTCTAACTAACTATGAAGATTCGGCCAAGGGGTTCAACAAACTCCTTTGGAATTTGGCCAACTTGCATCCATGAATGTGCATGGAAATAAGATTGACCAAGCTTTGACTCTTCCTTGGTAGTTTCGGCCTAGGCTTAAAAATAGCCTTCAAAGGCTCCTTCTTGGCTTCCATTGCATGCTTCTAGGACCATGATATATTTAGGCCTTCCTTGCAGCTCCATCTCCACCTTCTTGAATGATAATTCTTGAAGCTCTTTAGAAATCTCTTCTTAAATATGCAAAGCCATGCTAGCTTGATATCTCTTTGCCTTGCTCCTAGTAATTGGTCCACTTGCTAGCTTCAAGGGGTCCTTTCTTGCATCAGAATTAAAGCACTATTTTACATGAAACAATATTGGGCATCCAAACATGCCCCTGATATTTTAATTAGGGTTAACACATTTTTGGGCAATAAAAACCCTAGTTTTTCATGTAAGATGGCAAATTACTCTTTGATTAAAATTCCATAGTTGTTTTCCAAGTGAGATTGTGTTCTTCATTGGTTAATTTAAGGATTGTTTCACTTATCAGGTTTGTTCTAACTTGTGGCATGAAATTCAATTCCCTTCCATATACTCTTTGTTACTAGTTCCTTATTGAATTAGGGGTGAAGGGTTACTTTTTCAATTGATAGAGTTGGGGACTAATGCTTGAATTAATTTAGAGGTCATCTAGACTTAGATTCTAGTGGGTTGCCACATTATTTGGTTTCAGAGCTTTGGTTCCAAATAAATTATATCTATCTTTAAATTACTGATATTCAGTGTTATTTATTCAATTTCGTAAAAATCCAAAAAAATTAGGATTTTTGTTGGAGGCCCAATATGCCAAACCTAGTTCTTGATTGGGTTTGCTTCTTCCTCACTCAATCTGGGTGTTGTTACAAACCTATCATAGAGTGAACTCATAATATATAAAAAAGGAAAAAAATATGCAAATTGCATCCTTTACTACAAATGTACTGATTTGTTTTAAATTGATTGCAGCCCCATTCATTTTAATAGCTATAATTATAAATTGCTCAACTCTGGTTATAATTAAATTTTTTTTTGAGCATTATATGGTGAAATTCGTAACTACTATTGATGGGATTGATGTTGAGTTTATAAGTTAAGAATTTGGTCTAAATTACTGGAATCTTTGCAATTGGTGGTTATTACATGAATTAACTATCTTTTTTTTTTGCATATCAGACATCAATTTGGTGTTGAATAAGTGTGATTAGGGTTCTGGTTTGAATTCCATTAGGGAAAACGAACTTCTTTCATTATTGTTCCTATTTTGTCTTTTTTTTTTGCACTCTTTGTTTCTTTTCTATGTTTGTTGTCCTACTTATTTCCATCACATTAGATTGAGTAATTTTGTATATATATTACTCAAATTACACAATATTGGATTTGTACACCTCACTCTTCATCTTCGTGTGCACATATTTATTACATTGTCTTGTTTATTTTTCTTCCATTACTTTGCCTCTAGATTTGTTATTCTCTTAGGATTCTTTGTTTTGTTTATTATTGATTTTTTTGCTACTTGCTATTTCTAATTTGGTTGGTTGAATTGATCTGGACAAGTAATCGAAAGTGAGCATACAAGAGGGGTAAAAGGCAAGAGAGTGTGAGCAAATAAGAGGGTAAAACCTTTATTTGAGTGAAACATGAGTGAAGTGACATATTATCGAGTGTAAACATGTGAGGGAGTGTGTGAGGATTTTTTCTCTTCTTTTCTAACATTTTCTTGCAGTGTTATACCATATTTTAAGAGGCAGTCAAAAGTAGTAAAATGAGCATGAAAGATGTAGTTTTTGTATTAAAAGCTATGCAGAAGCAATTTGAGAAGTTTAATTTAGATGTTATGAATTTGAGGGATGAAGTTGAGGTGGTTAAGCAATCCTAGTAATCGGGAGCTACATCAACTAGGCGGAGGGAAACTAGTGATGTGGCAATCCCCTAGAATCTAAGTCTAGATGACCTATATAAACTACAATGGCTCAATGATTAGGGTGGAGAAATTAGGGTTAGAGTGTTTGAAACACCCTAGGCCATATAGACTACAATGGTTCAATGATTATGGAGAAATAAGAGTAAATAAAAAAGTGCTCATTTCTTTCTCTATAGGAAAATATGTTGACCATGTGCTTTGTGATGTAATACCTATGCATGTAGGCCATTTACTTCTTGGGAGGCCATGAAATATGATAGAAAGGCGATGTATGATGGATATAGAAATAGATACTCATTCATGATGGGGGAGCAGCGTCTTATTATATTGGCTCCTATGACTCCTAGTGAGGTATATGAAGACCAAATGAAGCTAGCAAGTAGTATGAAGGAGGAGATGCAAAGGGAGGCAGAAAAGGTTAAAGGGAAAGAGAGAGATCAAAATAAGAGATAAGAAAGTGAGATAAAATAGAAAAAAAGAGAAAGACAAGGGTGAGGTTGAGAGAAAAATAATAATGGGAAAGGAGGCTACAAAAGAAAAACAATTAATGCGTCCAAAAGAGAATGGCAAAATAAAAAAGAAATAGTTTCTACACAAAGGAAAAGGATGTGAAGATTGCTTATAAGAGTCAAAAGTGTCTAATTGTACTTGGTTATAAAGAGACATATTTTTGTGAAGCTGACCTTGATCCTTCAATGCTAAGTATTATTGTTTCTTTATTGCTAGAATATGAGGATGTTTTCCTTGATGAGTTACCTCAAGAACTACCACCTATAAGAGGGATTGAACCTCAAATTGATTTCATTCCTGGAGCACAAATTCCTAATCTCCCAGCCTATAGAAATAACCCTGAGGAGGCAAAACAACTTCAAAGGCAAGTGAAAAAGTTGCTGGCAAAGGGGCATATCTGTGAGAGTTTGAGTCCATGTGTTGTATTTATACTTTTAGTACCTAAGAAGGATGGAAGTTAGCGCATGTGTGTGGATTGCATAGCTATGAATTGCATAATAGTTAAATATTGCAATCCTATACCTAGATTAGGTGATATGTTGGATGAATTGCATGTTGCTTGTTTGTTTACAAAAATTGATTTAATGAGAGGGTATCACCAAATTAGAATAAGAATTGGTGATGAGTGGAAAACTAACTTTAAGACTAAACATGGTTTGTATGAGTGGCTTGTTATGCCATTTGGGCTAACTAATGCTCCTAACACATTCATGAGGTTAATGAATCATGTTTTGAGTGCGTTTATTGGCAAATTTGTTGTTGTATACGTTGATGACATATTGATTTATAGTAAAAACATAGATGAGCATATATGTCATCTGAGGGCTGTTTTAGATGAACTTGGGAAAGAAACGTTGTATGCTAAGCTTAAAAAGTGCACATTTTGCATGGATCGAGTTATATTCTTAGGGTACGTTGTTAGTTCTAAAGGAATTAAAGTTGATGAGGATAAAATAAAGGCAATCAAGGATTAGCCAACTCTTAGAAATGTGAGTGAGGTAAGAAGCTTTCATGGACTTGTTAGCTTTTATAGGAGGTTTGTAAGAGACTTTAGCTCCATGGCTGCACCTTTAACTAAAATTATAAAAAAGGATGTTAGGTTTAAGTTGGGTGAGGCACAAGAAGATGCATTTACTATGTTCAAAGATAAACTTTGTTCTGCACCAGTTTTGAGTTTACCTGATTTCAATTCTACTAATAGGAAATCATCATCTTAGAAACCATATACCCCAATAACTATTAAGTTATGTTATTTATGGAATGCAAGAAAACGCCCTTCAGTCAAGATGATTCCAAACCCCAAGGATCTTCTCAAGTGAAGTTAGGGTAAAACTAGTTTCAGTGGTTATTGTTTAATAGAACACCACAAACTGAATTAGTTTGATAAGTTCAAATTTCATGAAAGAACTTAAGCAAAAACACTCACAAAGAGCAAATTCAGATTATCATTCATCAATTCTGTTTACAAATGAGTTTAGCTTTGATATTTATAGCCAAAGTGAGGTAGAAGAAACCTAAATGGCTGTTATTATAGCTCTCCCACGTTCTCCCCTTTAATCCCCACTAACTCTCATTGAAAAGAGCTATTATACATTAAAATCATTCATTTTGTAACTCCCAAATGAAAACTGATCACACCCCAAACTAAATGCACTCATTTGTAACTCCCAAATGACAACTGATCAAAAACTCAAACATTAACAAGAATAAAACCCTAACTCTAATATGTTGAATTCATAAAGCAAAGAAACTAAACTTAAATTAATAAGTAAAATAAAATGATAGCCTAAGATTCATGCACACTTAATCAATGTTGAATGGCCTTTTATTCTACAATGGGTTGGATTGATTCAAACAATGTTGGCTAGACTATTGTCTTCATATTTGAACATGCTTGAAACATGTTGACAATGTTAAGGTCTTTTTGCATACTTAGACCCTTGACAGAATCTAGATGAGCTTGGTCCTTCCAAATGTCTTCAAGTAAGCAAGTTAATGCTTCTTTCATCCTTTTAGCTTTAGCTCTTGTCATTGGTCTTCTATGAATGGTTAAAGGATCATTCTTGATGTTACTTCCAACCTTACCCAAATCATTCCCTGGTTTATCCTTATCATCTACTTTTTGAAATTGAATGTGATGCTTCTAGGATAGGAATTGGTGCTGTTTTGATGTAGGGTAAGCGACCCATTGCTTACTTCAGTGAGAAACTAAACGGTGCACAACTCAATTATTCCACTTATGACCTAGAGTTGTATGCATTAGTTAGGGCATTAGAAGCTTGGCAACATTACCTTTGGCCTAAATAGTTTGTGATACACACCAACCATGAATCTTTGAAGCACATCAAAGGTCAAGGTAAAATAAGTAAGCACCATGCTAAGTGGTTGGAGTTCATAGAAACGTTTCCTTATGTGATTCAGTATAAGCAAGGCAAGGAAAATATTGTTGCAGATGCAATTTCTAGAATGTACACTCTTATTAGTACATTAAGCTCTAAATTGATGGGGTTTGAACATATAAAAGAATTGTATACTTATGATTCTGATTTTGGCAAAGTATATAATGCATGTGAATAATATGCTTTTCAAAAATTTTATAGGCATGATGGGTACTTGTTTAGAGAAAATAAGCTTTGTGTGCCTAATTGTTCCATGCATGAAATTCTTGCGCATGAAGCCCATAATGGAGGTTTAGTGGGTCATTTTGGCATTGCTAAAACACTTGACATATTACATGAGCATTTCTATTGGCCTAACATGAAGAAATATATAGAAAGAATATGCTTTAGGTGTTTGGCATATAAACAAGCCAAATCTAGGACTCAACCACATGGGTTGTATACTCCATTACCTATCCCTAGCCAACCTTGGGTTGATATATCTATGGATTTTGTGTTAGGGTTGCCTAGGACAAAAAGGGGGGTAAAGATAGCATATTTGTTGTAGATGATAGGTTTAGTAAAATGGCACATTTTATTGCATGTCATAAAACCAATGATGCTACACATATTGCTGATTTGTTCTTTAGGGTTGTAGTACATTTGTATGGTATCCCTAGGACAATTGTTTCTAATAGAGATACTAAATTCTTAAGTCACTTTTGGCATGTTCTATAGGGTAAATTGGGGACTAAGTTATTATTTTCTACTTCTTGTCATCCTAAAATAGATGATCAAACTGAAGTGGTAAATAAAACTTTAGGATCTTTATTGCGTGCTGTGATTGGTAAGAATTTAAAGATTTGGGAAGATTGCTTGCCATTAGTTGAATTTGCATATAATAGGAGCACTCATTCTTCTATAGGTTATTCCCCATTTGAAGTTGTGTATGGTTTTAACCTACTGACTCCTTTGGATTTGTTGCCTTTACCTTTGAATGATATTACTAACTTAGATGGACAAAAAAAGGCAGAGTTGGTTAAGTCCATACATGAGAAGACTAAGCATCACATTGAGAAGAAGAACAAAAGCTATGCACAAAAAGCTAATCAAGGGCACAAGATTATGAAATTCAAACCTGGAGATTGGGTTTGGATGCATTTTATGAAGGAGAGATTACCTAGCCAAAGGAAATCTAAATTGGACTCTAGAGGCGAAGGACCTTTCCAAGTGTTAGAAAGGATCAATGACAATGCTTATAAAGTGGATTTGCCTGGTTAGTATGGTGTTTCAGCTACTTTTTAATGTTGCTCACCTTTCTCCTTTTGGTAATATAAGTAGTGATTCAAGGATGAATCCATTTGAGGAGAGAGGGAATGATGCAAACCAAGGTAATGGAGGTGACCTCACATGAATAGGGGATGAAAAACTATAAATGCCTCATGGTCCTATCACAAGATCAAGGGCAAATAAGCTTAATGCAACCTTGCATTCTTACATTCAAAGCTTGGTTACAAAGGAGATCAAAGAAGAAGCATGGATCCCACTTGAGGACCTAAAATTAAATGAAGGTCTAAGATTGATTACCTTACTTTGGGTTTGTGAAAATAATCACAAAGAGTAGCCCAATGGGACTATCATAAAGAAGAGAGCATTCCATCTTATTTATCCAGATATATGAGCTTGGTTTAGCATACTTAATTATTTTAAATATGCCCAATAAAGTTAAATTAAATCCAGCTTATTATATAGTAGAGACGAGCGTTGTTTGGTTGCCTTTAAATTAAAGCATTATTTTACTTTAAACAATAGTGGGTATCCAAACATGCCCCTGATATTTTAATTAAGGTTAGCACTTTTTTGGGGTATAAAAACCCTAGTTTTGCATGTAAGATGGCAGATTACTCTTTGATTAGAATTTCATAGTTGTTTTCCAAGTAAGGCTATGTTCTCCATTGGTTGCTTCAAGGATTGTTTCACTTATCAGGTTTGTTCTAACTTGTGGTGTAAAATTCAATTCCCTTCTATATATACTCTTTGTTATTAGTTCCTTGCTAAATTAGGGTGAAGGGTTACTTTTTCTATTGATAGAGTTGGGGTCTGATGCTTGAATTGATTTAGAGGTCATCTAGACTTAGATTCTAGGGGGTTGCCACATCACTAGTTTCCCTCTGCCTAGTTGATGTAGCTCCCGATTACTGGGATTGCTTAACCACCTTAACTTCATCCCTCAAATTCATAACATCTAAACTAAACTTCTCAAATTGCTTCTGCATAGATTTTAATACAAAAACTACATCTTTCATGCTCATTTCACTACTTTTGCCTGCGTCTTTAGGCATGATGCAACACTACAAGAAAAATATTAGAAAAGAAGAAAAAAATCCTCACACACACTCCCTCACATGTTTACACTTAATAATGTCACTTCACTCGTGTTTCACTTAAACTTGGCTATTACCTTCTTATTTGCTTACACTCTCTTGCCTTTTACCCCTCTTGTGTGCTCACTTTTGGTTACTTGTCCAGATCAATTCAATCAACCAAATTGGAAATAACAAAAAGCAAAAAAAATTCAATAATAAACAAAACAAAGAATCCTAGGAGAACAACAAATCTAAAGGCAAAGTAATGGAAGAAAAAGAAAGAAGATGATATAATATAAATGTGCACACAAAGATGAAGAGTGAGGTGTGTAGATCCAATAATGTGTAATTTGACTAATATAGATACAAAATTACTCAATCTAATGTGTTGGAAACAAGTAGGACAACAAACAAAGAAAAGAAACAAAGAGTGTAAAAAAAAGACAAAATAGGAACAATAATGAAAGATGTTCATTTTCCCTAATGGAATTTAAACCAGAACACTAATCACACTTATTCAACCCCAAATTGATGTCTGATATGCAAAAAAGATAGTTAATTGCATGTAATAACCACCAATTGCAAAGATTCCAGCAATTTTGACCAAATTCTTAACTTATAAACTGAACATCAATCCCGCCAATAGTAGTTACGAATTTCACCATATAATGCTCAAAAAAATTAATTATATCCAGAGTTGAGCAATTTATAATTATAACATTTCAAATGAATAGGTGACGCAGACCCTTAGCAACGATGGCAGCAAACCCAACGTATAACAATGGTAGAGAACTCCTTGAAACTTGATAATCACCTCCTAAGGAACCCAACGCCTATAAAGAGACGCGAATTCACTATGATTGAAGGATTTAGTTGGTAAGAAAAAGGAAAATGCCACAACTCTTGTTGATAAGTAAACCTAATTCTTGATGCAAAGAAAGAATTAAAGAATCCACTCTAATCTCTCTCACACGAAAATTCACAAGAAGAACTTGTAGAAGAATTCGAAATTTTTTATTAATTGTTGTATATGAAATTCGGCCTAATAGTGCCCTTAAATAAGGGTTACAAAATTCCTAATTGCATAAGGAAAACATTCCTAATTGCATAAGGAAAACATTAAGTATGGAAACAAAATCCTAATCCACTAAGGAAAATATAAAGTATGGAAACAACCAAACTAATCCCTTCAACATAAGAAACGCCCCACACTATTTGGGCTGTCCATGGGCCTTAAATTACTTCCCAAGGCTTTATATCCATGGACCTTTCTTGCACGTTGGACCTTTCTTTAGCTAGCCTTTAGCTTCCACACTAAGCATCATAATCAGCTTTGGTGTGCCTTCTTCAACTCTATGATGCAAGAAAGGATCCCTTGAAGCTAGCAAGTGGACCAATCACTAGGAACAAGGCAAAGAAATATCAAGCTAGTATGGCTTTGCATATTCAAGAAGAGATTTCCAAAGAGCTTCAAGAATTATCATTCAAGAAGATGGAGATAGAGCTTGAAGAAGGCACACCAAAGCTGATTATGATGCTTAGTGTGGAAGCTAAAGGCTAGCTAAAGAAAGGTCCAATGTGCAAGAAAGGTCCATGGGGGTTCATATAAAGAATTGGGAAGTAATTTAAGGCCCATGGACAGCCCAAATAGTGTGGGGCATTTCTTATGTTGAAGGGATTAGTTTGGTTGTTTCCATACTTTATATTTTCCTTAGTGGATTAGGATTACTTTATATTTTCCTTATGCAATTAGGAATGTTTTCCTTATGCAATTAGGAATGTTTTCCTTATGCAATTAGGAATGTTTTAGTCTTAATTTTCCATATGCAATTAGGAATTTTGTAACCATTATTTAAGGGAACTATTAGGCCGAATTTCATATACAACAATTAATAAAAATTTTCGAATTCTTCTACAAGTTCTTCTTGTGAATTTTCGTGTGAAAGAGATTAGAGTGGATTCTTTAATTCTTTCTTTGCAACAAGAATTAGGTTTACTTATCAACAAGAGTTGTGGTGTTTTCCTTCTTCTTACCAACTAAATCATTCAATCATAGCGAGTTTGCGTCTCTTTATAGGTGTTGGGTTCCTTAGGAGGTGATTATCAAGTTTCAAGGAGTTCTCTACCATTGTTATACGTTGGGTTTGCTGCCATCATTGCTAAGGGTCCGCGTCATTTGGTATCAGAGCCTTGCTATAAGGTAATTTTTATCTACTTTGTCTTTCTAGGGTTTGTTAATTTAGGTCTTTTAAATTTCTGTGTTTTAGGGTTCTTAAAGAGTCTAGTCTTTAATTTTTGAAAAAGAGTCATATATCAATTCTGATCAAGGCCAAATTGAAGGAAGGTATTCTTAGGGTGAAAACGAAACCTAGGAAAGGATTCTTGGAGAATTTCGAAACCAAGAATTAGGGTTCTTGAAAGAAAGCAAAAGATAGAGTTTGTGTTCAAGTTTGATTTCGATTTGGTCTTGAGTGAATCTGGGGTTGCGAATTAAGTCCAGATTTCGAAAAGTCATTGGGAGTAAATTAAGTCCCGAATAAAGGGGATAGTGAGAGGAAGCAAAAAAAAAAAAAAGAGTACAAAACCACCTCAACAAAAATTGTTTGATATTCTTGCTATTTGGGTGCTAAGGATCAGATCTAGGTGGGTGAGAAGTAATAAAATTTTTGGGCGAAAAATTTCATCTTTTGAGGGGCTTTGGAATTCGAAAATCAGACCTTAATATTCATGTTATTTGAGTGTTATAGGTGGGAATTAGAGTCTAGAAGCTAGCGTTTTGGGTAGAATTGATTAGGTCCATAAAGCAGCTTGCCAAGTGTGGGTTGTTTTTGATTCATTATATCCAAATTTATCTTGTTTATTGTCTTCATTGTTTCTGATTTCTTTATCTAGCTTTTAATTCCATTACATTGCTAAGTATCATTTGCTTGTGTCGATACTTGGTTTTATATCGTGTAGTGCAAATTACCTTGCATTGCCTCCTGATACTTGTCTTGTTTTCTATCTAGTTCTAGGATTTAGGTTCTAGTTTCTTGAACGACTTGACAATTGTTGGTTGGTGAGCTTCGTTCTGAAGTGCAATCAAGGAAGACAAGAAAAGTGAGGTAATTCTAAACACTTGATTGAATTTCGATTATTACTAATCTTGTTTCTTTGTGTTTTTTTGTTTGTTAACATGGCTGGAAAAGGAGAAGAGACTAGCAAAGAAGGAGCTATGGCCGAAAGCTTGGCTAGGCTTAATGAGACTTTGGCAGCAATGCTTGGTCGAATGGAGATGATGGATACTAGATTGCAAGAGAATGCAGCACGACAAGCATAACAAATTCAGCAAGTGCAACAAGGGCAGCCAGCCGCACATCCAAATCACATAATGCGAGCTAAAAGAGTGCTTAGGAGAGAAGGGCAAGGAAATCTTGAAGCCCTAGAAGCAGCCGAAAGGGTAGAAGATGAAGATGAAGGTGGAAATCAACCTACCACTGATGGTGACCTTACTTCCATCAAGATGAAGATTCCTTCCTTTGAAGGGAAGAACAATGCAGAAGAGTTCATAGAATGGGAGAGGAAAGTTGAGTAGATTTTCGAATGCCATAGCTACACCGAAGAGAAGAAATCAGTTTTGGCAGCCGTAGAGTTCAAGGGGGTATGCTACCTTTTGGTGGGATCATTTGAAAGCTAATAGAAGAGGGAAAGGTATGAGGCCTATTCCTGAATGGTCAACCTTGAAAGAACTAATGAGGAGCCGATTTGTACCATCTCACTACATTCGGGATTTGTACAATCGACTAGCAAGACTAGTTCAAGGTGGAAGAAGTGTGGAAGAGTACCACAAAGAGATGGAGATGATCATGGCTAGGGCAAATATTGATGAAGATGAAGACAAGAAGATGTCACGATTTCTTGGGGGATTGAATTTGAACATAGCCAATGAATTGGAGATGTATGAATTCAACACAATGGAAGAGTTAGTTCAAAAGGCCATGAAGATAGAGAGAAGATTGAAGAATAAAGCTATTTCGAAAACTAGCTACTCTAAAGCTAGTGGAAATTTTTCATACTTCAAGGGTTCAAGTTCAAGTGGAGGTTCCTACAAAGGGGATTACAAGGGTTCTTTCCAAAAGAATTCTTCCTACAATCCTAATTTCAAGAAGCCAAATGATGGGGATGCAAAAATAGCCAAGGAAACACCTTCTAGACCTACTCCAAGTAGGGAAATTAAATGCTACAAGTGTTTGGGAAGTGGACACATTGCTTCTCAATGTCCGAATAAGAGGGTGATGATTGCTACCCATGAAGGGGAAATTGAATCAGAATCTGAACATGAAGAAGAAGAGGAGGCCGAATGTGGTGATAGGACCGAATATGATGAAGAGGCTTGGGAGAATCAAGTCTTGAATGCTGAACATGGAGAGATGCTTGTTACTAGAAGAGCCTTGAATATTCAAGTCAAGGAAGAAGGCTTGGATCAAAGGGAAAATCTTTTACACTCTAGGTGTTTGGTGAATGGTAAGGTTTGTACACTTATCATTGATGGTGGATGTTGTACCAATGCTGCTAGTAATACAATGGTGGATAAATTGGGGTTAACTTGTTTTAAACATCCCAATCCTTACAAGTTGCAATGGTTCAATGATGCTGGGGAAGTAAAAGTGTTGAAGCAAGTCAAGGTAACATTCTCCATTGGGTGGTATAAAGATGAGGTTTTGTGTGATGTAGTGCCAATGCAAGCTGGACATTTGCTATTAGGAAGACCATGGCAGCATGATAGAAGGGCACAACATGATGGCTTTTCTAATAAGTATACCTTTACTTATGAAGGAAAGAATGTTTTTCTAGCACTATTATCACCTCAGGAGGTGTATGAAGATCAAAAGAGGATGCTAGAGAGGGAGAAAGAAGTTTCGGCCAACATGAACTAAGGGGTTTCAAATTCAGCCAATGATGTTTCTTCAACACCCAAGGGTAATTCTAAGGGTAGGAAGAGAGAAAATAATAAAGTGAGTGAGTGCAGAAAGGTAAAAGAGGCTGAGAGTCAAAAGAAAGTAAGCAAACAAATAAATGGCCCATTGGTGAGAGAAAATAAGCAAGGAGAAAAAGCAAAACATACTTTTTATGCAAGAGCAAGAGAGATAGATGTAGGGCAGCCTGTACTCATTATTATGTATAAAGAATTGTTACTTGCTGACAGTGAAGAATCTCTTGATTCTTTACCTTCTAGTTTTGTGTCTTTGTTGCAGGATTTTAAGGATTTGTTTCCTGAAGACCTTCCTAGTGGTTTGCCGCCATTAAGAGGGATTGAACATTAAATTGGCTTCATACCCGATTCTACAATTCCAAACCGGCCAGCATATAGGAGCAATCCTATGGAGACAAAAGAGATGCAAAGACAAGTTGAAGATCTTTTGGAGAAAGGCTTGGTTTGTGAGAGCCTTAGTCCTTGTGCCGTTCCAGTCTTATTAGTAGCCAAGAAAGATGGTTCTTGGAGGATGTGTGTTGATTGTAGGGCTGTGAACAAGATTACTGTGAAGTATAGACATCCTATTCCTAGACTTGATGACATGTTGGATGAATTGCATGGGGCGAGATATTTCACAAAGATTGATCTTATGAGTGGATATCATCAAATTCACATGAAGCCTGGAGATGAATGGAAGACTGCCTTCAAAACAAAATATGGTTTGTATGAATGGTTAGTTACGCCTTTTGGTTTATCTAATGCACCTAGTACTTTTATGAGATTAATGAACCATGTTTTGAGATCTTATTTAGGTAAGTTCATGGTAGTTTACTTTGATGATATTCTGATTTATAGCATGTAACACCCCTTCCCAACCTACATGTGTAAGTCGAGTAGAGGCGCCACACTATCCTAATGTTGCTACCAATTTACTTAGTCAAATTTTAATTCTGATTTTTACAGAAATTTTGCCATAGTTCCGCCTAGAAATTTGGATCTCAAGTGTCGACAAAACTTGTTTTTCTGATTTTTTTTAAAAAACATTTTACACAGACCAATATAATTACCATCAAATTTAATGCACTCCCAATGAATCCACCTTATACCCTCAACTACAAACCTGCACAAAGAGTTCACACTTCTAATATAACATAAAGTAAAGATTTATGATTATTACATACTACTAACATACAATTATAACATAGAAAATCTCTTTTATATTTATTCATATACATGCCACAACTAGCTAACTCATAATGGAACTAAAAGATCTACCCCTGAGATTTGCTGTGGTCTGGTCGTTGCTTTCCCAAGATTTATCTACTGCTCAGAACCTACGAGTCAAGGAAAACTTAACTCGCTGAGCAATGTCGCTCAGTGGGTACTTTACCAATAAAATACAAGTAACATATGAAAACATTTGGAAAATATGAAATAATTAAATCATAAATCAACCAACCTTAAACCAATAGAAATTTTGATACATTCAGTGTGATATGCTTTCAATAATGTAAAATCATAATTCAACTCATTTGCATTTCATAGTTTAACGAAAAATATGTCTTTGGTTCAGGCTCTACTGGTATATAGGGAACCATAGTGATAAGGCAGTGGCCCTCACCACTGTAACATAGGTGGCCCTCACCACCGATATCAGATCACAGGAATGGCCCTCACCATCCTGGTTCTAACCAATGGGCCTCCCCATTGGCTTCAGTGGCCTCACCACTGAATAACATATCATATCACAATAATGAGCAGTACTGCATGCGTTAGTATAGTGCACCATACCCTTATCTACCACTCCCACTATCCAGTAGAGTATAAATGTTAAAATGATTCAATTTAAGTTTCAAACTTCATTTTAGAATGACTAGCGAAATCATTTTAAATTCCCATCGCACTTTGCCATTTATGCCGCGCAACACATTCTTTAGTCAAACCATTCCCCTTTTTCGCATATTTAATATCCACAATAAACATATTAAACATTTCAAAGCATTCCTCAAAATATCCAAATTGACCAAATGAATAGTGTTGCGGCGAGAAAAATCGGCAACGCAAAATGGCATGACCAAATGAATAGTAAAATTTGGATTTTCGTCAAAATTTCAGTCCACTTCAATCATGCATTTGACCAAGTAAATGATCTTATTTTTGGCTGAAATTTTACAGAAAACTTATTTCATATGTTGACTAATTGCATGTAAAATTTCGTTGAAAAATGCCTTCGTTTGCTGCCTCAAACAATTTCCACAAAAAGGTCCAGAAAGCTGTCTTTTTGGGACCATTTCGGCCCAAACACATGAAATGCATAGGATAGTTTATTTTTCTTTTGCAAATCAATATTAAGGCTTTTTTAATGGTAAAGTGAAGATTCAAACACTTCCCTTTGACAACTTTTGCATGTTTAACTCAAATCAATATATTTAAGCATCAACAACAAAACTTTCATAAACCAAAGTTTGTAAAGCATCAAACCAAAATTAATTATTCAAAGGTAAAGTACCAAACCTTATTTCTTTAATTCCTCTTGGCTTTTCTTTCTTCTCCTTCTTTAATTCTTTATTTCTCCTTCAATCAATTCAAGATACAACATAAACCTTCGAATTTCAAAATAATAAATTATCCTCTATTTCTTTTCCAACCGAAACCCCTAATCCAACCTTATTAATCTTTCTATATCTTGGTTCTTCCATTTAATCAATTAATCTTATTATTATTATTATTATTATTTTCAATTCCATATAAGACTCTAATTCCCAATCTTCCAATATATATATAACCACCTAAAACTAATACTAAAATTAAAGTCTACACACTTAAAAACCTTAGAACTTACCTTAAAAATCAAAGTTTGGAAAAACTTGGAAGTCCCTTGGTATTTTCTTTTGTTGGCCGAATTTGGTGAGTGGAAAAGAGAGAATTTGCTCTTCATATCACCTATATTTATATACAAAGGAAGTGATGATCACCTTGACCATTTGTCCACTTTTTCTCTTTCTTCATTTATTACACATTTATTACATATGCTAAATGTTCTCTTTTGATTGGCCAACCTTTGATTTTTATAACTTCCTTTTTCCTTTACTTCTTTCCACTTGTCTCTCTTCCCATTGGATCTCATAAAGTTGTCCCGGGTTACTCATCCGGTCCCGACATGAAACCGAGCCCACATTACGTTCCGGCGATTAATCGATCATATCTTTTAAACCGTATAGCTCCACGAGTCAAACTATATATGATTTTGATCCTCTCGACCTCTACTTTCTATCTATAAGATCTATTTTAGGTTTCTAAGTCATTTTGAAAAATTACCGGTAAGCCCTCAACTTTTTACAAAATTTCCTTTTGGTCCTATTTTTGCTCGGGTTTTCTCCGGCTTCGTTTCTACTGACAATCGTTTCATATTTAACTTCTCACCATTCTCTACGTACTCACGTCTTTATTTCCTACCCTAAATTCATGTATAACTTTAATTGGTAATGACCAAAATGCCCTTAGTCAACATTTCTTCATTTTTCTTTAACGGGACATTTCCTGGAAAAACCGTTACACGTCGTTGCGATCCGATTTTTCTCTACATTCCATTTTTGGAATCTGTTATATGCACTATTAAGAACATCCGGTGCAACTTTCTTTGAAATTACATCTACGTCCCCAACTTTATTAAAAATTACAATTAGGTCCCTTTTGTCATACAACCTTATCTAGGGCTGTTATCAAGAATTATCTTCTCCTTTTCCCTACTCTCGCTATGCACGTGTCTAAACTGCATAAATGCAGTAGGCGGATGTGACATAGCAAAACTGAGGAAGAACATGTTAAGCATGTTAGGAATGTGCTTGAAATCCTTAGGGAGCAAAACCTTTATGCTAAGCTTAAGAAGTGTTCTTTTTGCCTAGATAGGGTTGTTTTTCTTGGTTTTGTTGTAAGTATGCAGGGAATTGAAGTTGATCAAGAGAAGGTGAAAGCTATCCAAGAGTGGTCGAATCCTTCAAGTGTGACAGAAGTGAGGAGTGTTCACGGATTGGCAAGCTTCTATAGGAGATTTGTCCCTAATTTCTCTACATTGGCAGCCCCCTTGACTAGCATAATCAAGAAAGAAGTGGGGTTCGTTTGGGGCAAGGAGCAACAAGAAGCATTTGATGCTTTGAAAGAGAAGCTTTCTACTACACCCATTTTAGCTTTACCTAACTTTGATTCTACTTTTGAAATTGAATGTGATGCTTTTGGTGTAGGTATTGGAGCTATTTTGATGCAGGAGAAGAAGCCCATTGCATACTTTAGTGAAAAGCTTAATGGAGCAAAGCTGAATTATTCAACTTATGACAAGGAGCTATATGCTTTGGTGAGAGCATTGGAAGTATGGGAGCATTATTTACTGCCCAAGGAATTCGTGATCCATTCAGACCATGAATCATTGAAGCATTTGAGAGGGCAGGCAAGTTGAATAAAAGACATGCAAAATGGGTTGTGAAGATTGAGAAGTTTCCTTATGTGATCAAATACAAGCAAGGTAAAGATAATGTAGTGGCAGATGCACTTTCAAGGAGGTACGCTTTACTTAATGTTTTGAGTACTAAAATGTCGGTTTTGTTTGGGGATATGCACAAGAACATGCATTTAATGAACTTAAGGATAAATTGTGTAATGCACCCTTGCTTACTTTGCAAACAACCAGCACACTGCAAGGATGAGCAAGAGTTAGGATGTGAGGAACAAGTTGAGGAGATCATCAATCCAATTATTCTGCCACAAGGTCCTATAACTAGATCGCGAGCCAAAAAGATTCAGCAAGCACTAATTTGCCATTTGCAAGATTTTGTGAATTTGGCTAACTATGGTTTGCAAGGAATTACAAGCTTGGAGACAAGACCAAAGGAAGTCAATTACAACTTGCTACAAGTTGAAATTCACGAATGAGGCTTGTTTTAGTTGTTTAGCCCTGTTTTATTATTTAGTTATTTTAAACATGTGTTATTTAGTTATGGTGGGACCATGTTATGTTTTTAATGGGTGGTCCTATATGTTTAAGACTGGGGCCTTATTTAATTAAGTATTTCCTTATTGGGTTAGGATTTTATGTTATGAAAAGGCTATAAATATGCCTTGGACGAATTAGGGTGGGATGAACAACCTAAAGCCGATTTGCTTTTATCTTTGTGTTCCTGCTTGAATACATGCTTAAGAAACATTCAAGTAGTTTGATCAACTTTCTTGTGGAGTGTTTGGAATATGGGATTTAGGAACTAGTTTGTTTCGACATCTTGGATCTCTGATCAATTCAATGAAATTTGAAATCTAACCTTTATTCTTTGGAGGTTGTGCCGAATTCGATTAGGGGTTTTCAAGTTAATGTTTTGGGGGTTCGACATCAAGGAGTTCTCAGGCTTATTCTTGGAGGTTCCGTATCATTTGGTATCAGAGCCAACGCTCTAGATCAGGTTTTATCCCTATCAATTTCGAATTCTTTGTTTATTTCGTTTCTTTCTTGTTCTCTTGTTATTCGAATTCTTGATTCTGAATTCTTTGTTTGATTCGTTTTCTTCTTAACTTTTGTTAGACGAATTCTTTCTTAAGGAGTACTTTTTGTGAGAAAAGAAGTCTGATTGTACTTAGGTACAAAGAGACCTTGATTTCTACATCTGACCTTGATAACCATTTGCCTAGTTGTGTTAGTTCTCTTTTACAGGAATTTGGAGATATTTTTCCAGAAGATGTACCAAAAGGTTTACCACCTTTAAGAGGGATTGAGCATCAAATTGACTTCATTCCGGGCTCAACAATTCCTAACCGACCAGCTTATAGAAGTAATCCGGAGGAAACCAAGGAACTTCAAAGGCAAGTGGAGGAGCTGCTAGCAAAGGGACATGTGCTTGAAAGTCTTAGTCAATGTACTGTTCTGGTTTTACTAGTCCTAAAGAAGGATGAATCATTTGGCCATAAAGCAAATAAAAGAAGGAAACATGTGATTTTCCAACCTGGTGATTAGGTATGGGTTCATGTGAGAAAGAAAAGATTTCCTAAACAAAGAAAATCCAAGTTGGATGCAAGGGGAGATGGCCCATTCCAAGTTTTAGAACAAATCAATTACAATACCTACAAAATCGATCTACCAGGTCAGTATAATGTTTCTGCAACTTTCAATGTTAGTGATCTTTCTTCTTTTGATGTAGGTTCAGATTTGAGGATAAATCTTTTTGAGCAAGGTGGGAATGATGAGGAAACTATAAGCAAGCTTGATGAATCTACACAAGGCAGCAAATATGTTGATGATATCATTATGCCAAGTGGACTAATCACAAGATCACAATAAAAGAAACTCCAGCATATGTACCAACACTTCATTCAAAGGTGGATTAATGAAAAGGGAGACCAACTTGTACTGAATATGATGGATCATGAAGAGAAAGTCAAAAACTCACCAAGAAGCATGAAGAATCTGCCCATAAGTATGGTGATGGGCATTAGCACGAATTTGGAATATAATATTGATGTGGTTTAGTGCTAGTGTGACTAGACACATGTGAACTAACACTAAAATGCATGTAGAATCTGCCCATCAATGTTGTCACAATTATGGGCAGTAATTTAGGTTATATTATTGATGTGGATAAATAATTAATGCTATTAGGACTAGATACATGTAAACCTAGACTTTTAAGCCATTAGTTCTTCTTTTCCAACTATATATGGAGGGGAAAAAGAACTCAAGAGGGTGACCACGAATTTCCAGTTTATACTGTATGTAATTGATGTGTTTTCAAGTTTGAGAGGTTTTCTTCTTATTCTTGTTGCATGAAGAATTGGTTCTAACTTATCAAGTCTGACTTGTGGCGTTTAAATCAATTCATTTCTTCATCCCAATCACCCAAGTTCTCAATTACAGGTTAGTTGTGGGTTTGGTAGGGAGGATTTTTTTTAGTTCTAAGATTCTATGCTAGATGTGTATGTGGGGTTCTAGATGTAATATTTGATCCATGGGTTCCGCATCACACAAGAATTTTTTTTTTGTTAGAGAACACCACAAACTGAATTAGTTTGATAAGTTCAAAGTTCATGAAAGAACTTAAGCAAAAACACTCACAAAGAGCAAATTCAGATTATCATTCATCAATGGTCTTCTTACTAATTAGTTTGGCTTTGATATTTATAGCCAAAGTGAGGTAGAAGAAACCTAAATGGCTGTTATTCTCTTCCACGTTCTTCCCTTTAATCCCCACTAATTCTCATTGAAAAGAGCTATTATACATTAAAAGCATTCATTTTGTAACTCCTAAATGACAACTGATCACACCCCAAACTAAATACACTCATTTGTAACTCCCAAATGACAACTGCTCAAAAACTCAAACTTTAACAAGAATAAAATCCTAACTCTGATATGTTGATTTCACAAAGCAAATAAAATAAACCCAAATTAATAAATAACATAAAATGACAGCCCAAGATCCATGCTCACTTAATCAAGGCTGAATGGCCCTTTATTCTTCAATGGGCTGGATTGATTCAGATAATGAGGGTTAGACTATTGTCTTCATATTTGAACATGCTTGGATCATGTTTACAATCTTTGACTTTTGTTCCTCCCATAATAAGTTAGATGCATCACATTGAGCTTGTTTCTTCCAAATGTCTTCAATTAAGCAAGTTAATGTTTCTAGCTCTTGTTATTGGGCCTCCATGAATGGTTAAAGGGTCTTTCTTTGCATTTTCATCATTAGCCGAATGGACTCGAGCTTGTTGGTCCTCATCACAAGTAGTGATGGTTCTTTCTCCATTTCTCCTCTTGGAAATCATTAATTGATCCCACCAAACTAGTACATAATCTATGAATTCAACTGTTGCAAGTTTAACTTTCTTCGTTTCACTATAATTATTACAATCAAACACCAACTCAACTTTTCTTTCCCATTCAAGGTAAGCTTCATTATCATTTCTCCCTTTGAATGATGGTATCTTCATTTTTATGAAAGATATGTTGTTGTCCCTTTGTTGAGGTCTTCTTTGGGCAATTGATTCCTCACTTTCTTCATCATATTCCCTTTTTACCTCATCATCATTCATCATGTTTCCTCTCCATCTATTCTGCCCCCTTCGATTAGTATTATTTTGCTGCCTTTGCATTATGCTGTCTACATCACCTCTCATGTTGTTTATGACCAAATCAAACCTTTCAAATTTCCTTTGCATTGCCTCTAACATGAAGGCTATGTCATTCATGGTCATATCACGTTTTTCACCTCCAAAATTTGACATGGTATAATAACCTGCAAGAAAATGTTAGTAAAGAAAAATTTTCTCACCACACTCCCTTATGTGTTTCACTCAAGATCAGATTGTCACTCTTGTATTTCACTCAAATCTTGGTCCCTTTTCTATTTTTTTTTAATCTCAAATTCGTGGCCTTTTTACCTCTCAATTCTTCTTTTATCAAAGTTGAATTTCAGAACTGGATCCACTTAAATCAAGTAAAACAAGTGTTATTTTAAAGACTCTACAAGGAACCTAATGAACAAAATGAATTCAACAATTCTAGAAGCAATTCAATTTAAATCAACAAGAATTGAAAGTTAACACTAGAGGCAATCAAATCAAAGTAACTATGATTGAGAATTAGCTACTTAATGCATACAAGAAACAAGAGGTATATGAAAGAATGAAACTAAGAGTACAAAGAAAAATAATTATGGATATTGAAAAAAATAGAATTCAAATCACCCCAATGAACAATCTGAATATGCAACCTAAATCTATTCCCAATGTAGGCTATGCTCTAAATATCATATTTTAAATGCTAAATCAATGCATAATGAGAAACTAATGCAATTTGATAAATATAATAAGATATATAGCTGTTAATGGCATAAATAAGCAAAAACTCTTATACACTTGTGTAGAAATATACTGGACATAAATAGGTATGGATTTTTTTCTTTTTATATTTGTTGATGAAGTTGAATCTGATTCTTTTTTCTTGTTTTTTTTTCTTTTGATCTTTTCCTTCTTGTTTTTTAACTTTTAGTAAACAAGAATAGCAAATAAAAAGATAACAATAGAGATTTGAAGAATAAGAACAAGGTGCAACAAGAACAGAAAATAAAGAGACTTAGAAACTGAATCTGGTTCTTTTTTTTTTCTTTTGATCTTTTAGTCTTTTTTTTTGTCTTTTAAACTTTTAGTAAACAAGAATAGAAAAATGATAAGATAAGAACACATAATCTAAAGAATAAGAACAAGGTGCAACAAAAATAGAAAAATGAGGTGACTTAGATGATAAACAAGAACAAGAAAGTAGTTGAGATAATTAAAACAGAAAAGATACCTAGAGATTTATCTTCAAGACAAAGCTCTGATACCAAATGTTCCTATCGCTGCTCTTCGTCAGTATGGAGTTGATTTGGACATGCCTTGTCTGACTGAAGCCTACTCGGCTGAAGCAAAGTTGGCCTGCACGCTACACTTATCATCTGCCATAGATCTTATATTTGTCAATTTCTTTAGAAAGAATATTGTTAGAATATAAAAATAATAAAAACAATAATAAGAGATGTATCTTTTCCTTTTATAATTTATCATCATCTTTCACTATTGTGTTTATTTATTTTATCCGTATTTGGTCAAATACTAAAACAGTGCACATAAAATAATTTTAATATTAATTCTATTTTATTAAATTGGGGAACAACCAAACATAAAGCCAACATACATAAGATCACTCCTGTCGCCAACTAGCCCTTTCAGATTTTCTAATTGATAATTTTCTCTCGTTTAGCCCTAATTGTTGCCTAGCCGCCCTTTCGGGTTTTCAAAACTAGCAGACTATTTTAACTTTTGCCTAGGTCGCACTGAGCTCTTTTTTTTATATACATAAAACATTTTCAACCTGTCAATGTTCACTGGCTCACTAAACTCGTTCCCATCCATGTCTGATAACCTTGTTCATGACTTGTTTCATAACATATGGTCCTTCCCAACTAGGCCTAAATTTTCCTC
Source organism: Garcia nutans (assembly GCA_947685225.1). Classification (NCBI taxonomy): domain Eukaryota; kingdom Viridiplantae; phylum Streptophyta; class Magnoliopsida; order Malpighiales; family Euphorbiaceae; genus Garcia; species Garcia nutans. The sequence goes on from CANTUV010000025.1 coordinate 10,378,207, forward strand.
TTGGATTTGTTACGTGCTGTTGTGGGTAAGAATTTGAAAACTTGGGAAGATTGTTTGCCATTAGTGGAGTTTGCATATAATAGAAGCATACATTCTTCTACAGGTTATTCACCATTCGAAATTGTTTATGGTTTTAATCCGCTTACACCACTTGATCTGTTTCCTTTGCCATTAAATGAAATAACTAACTTAGATGGTGAAAAGAAAGCGGAGTTGGTTAAGAGGATACATGAGAAGGCACGAGCTCATCTTGAGAAGAAATATGAATCATTTGCCCATAATGTGAATAGAAGAAGGAAACATGTGATTTTTCCAACCTGGTGATTGGGTATGGGTTCATATGAGGAAGGAAAGATTTCCTAAACAAAGGAAATCCAAGTTGGATGCAAGGGGAGATGGCCCATTCCAAGTTTTAGAACGAATCAATGACAATGCCTACAAAATTGATCTACCAGGTGAGTATAATGTTTCTTCAACTTTCAATGTTAGTGATCTTTCTCCTTTTGATGTAGGTTTAGATTTGAGGACAAATCTTTTTGAGCAAGGAGGGAATGATGAGGAAACTATAAGCAAGCTTGATGAATCTACACATGGCAACAAATATGTTAATGATATCATTATGCCAAGTGGACCAATCACAAGATCACAATCAAAGAGACGCCAACATGTGTTCCAACACTTCATTCAAAGGTGGATTAATGAAGAGGGAGACCAAATTATAATGAATATGATGGGTCATGAAGAGGAAGACATAAACTCACCAACAAGCATGAAGAATTTGCACATAAGTATGGTGATGGGCATTAGCACGAATTTGGAATATAATATTGATGTGGTTTAGTGCTAGTGTGACTAGACACATGTGAACCAACACCAAAATGCATGTAGAGTCTGCCCATCAATGTTGTCAGAATTATGGGCAGTAATTTAGAGTATATTATTGATGTGGATGAACAATTAATACTATTGTGACTAGATACATGTAAACCTAGACTTTTAAGCCATTGGTTCTTCTTTTCCAACTATATAGGGATGGGAAAAAGAACTTAAGGGGGTGACTACGAATTTTCATATTGTTATCATTGTAATCTAAGTGTTTTCAAGTTTGAGAGGTTTTCTTCTTATTCTTGTTGCATGAAGAATTGGTTCTAACTTATCAAGTCTGACTTGTGCCATTTAAATCAATTCATTTCTTCATCCCAATCACCAAGTTCTCAATTACAGGTTAGTTGTGGGTTTGGTAGGGAGAATTTGTTTTTGAGTTCTAAGATTCTATGTTAGATGTGTATGTGGGGTTCTAGATGTAATATTTGATCCATGGGTTGCGCATCAATCGCCCATGCTTCCTGATTAAAGAGGGTGTCTCCCTTAAGTACTTCACCGGATCCAACCTGAAAATTGCTTGCATGCTATAAGATTGAAAGTAATGTTGCAACTTCTTAGAAGACCAAACCACATCTATACAAGTCTTTTCAATGATACTATACTTAATTTCATAAGGTAGGAGCTTTTTACTCAAATAATAGACTGCGTGTTCAACCCCTGACTCATCTGCTTGGGCTAGCATGGCTCCTATTAATTCTTCTTCTACGGCTAAGTATAGTAATTAGGGTTTACCAAGTTTAGGTGGTTTCAAAACATGTGGATTTAGCAGATACTCTTTTATACGCTCAAAGGCCTTTTGACACTCTTCATTCCACTTGACTTGCTAATTCTTTTTAAGCAATTTGAAGATAGGGTCAGAGATTGTGGTAAGCTTTGCTATAAACCTACTAATGTACTGTAATCTGCCGGTGACTTCTCAAACTTCTCTCTCTATCTTAGGGGCTGGCATATCCCTGATTGCCTTAACCTTATCAAGGTCAATCTCAATGCCATTCAGACTAATCGCATGTCCTAACAACTTGCCTGAAGTAACTCCAAACACACACTTCTTCGGGTTTAACCTTAGCTTATACTTCACTGCTCTCTCGAAGAATAACTCTAAGTTTTGGAAGTGCTGCTCCCTTGTGTCTAACTTCACCATCATATCATCAACATACACTTCGACTTCTTTGTGCATAATTTCATGAAACAAGGTGGTGACCATGTTTTGGTAGGTTGCTCCAGCATTCTTTAACCCAAACGGCATCACCCTATAACAAAATATACCCCACGTAGTAATGAAGACAGTTTTGACTTTATCCTCTTAGGCCATTAACATTTTTGTATCGAAAATATCCATGTATAAACGAATGTAGCACGCTAGAGGCTGCACTATCAATGAGGACATCTATATGGGATAAAGGAAAATTATCTTTAGGGTAAGCCTTGTTTAAGTCTCTATAGTCCACACCCTAATTCTTCCATCTTCCTTTGGCACGGGTACTATGTTGGCTAGCCAATCTGGATAATCTATCACTTCAAGGAACTTTACTTATATTTATTTAGTGACCTCTTCTTTAACCAATTTAGCTCACTCCGGTCTTAACTGCCTAAGCTTTTGTTTGACAGGCTTCAGTAGGTGTAAGTAGGAATCAGATGTTCGGCTATGTCTAGATCTATTCCTGGCATATTCTCATTACTTGTATTTTTTTAGTGACCTATTCTTCAACTAATTTAGCTCACTCTGGTCTTAACCGCCTAAGCTTTTATTTTACAGGCTTCATGTGGGTGTAAGTAGGAATCAGATGTTCGGCTATGTCTCTATCTATTCCAGGCATATCCTCATAAGACCAAGCAAATACTTCTTCATATTTTTAAAATATTTTTTCAAGTCTCTCTCTCATCGAGAGTAAGGTCAGATGTTATGCTAATGTTTTTAGGATTTTCTATTGTTTCCAAATTTAATGATTGTGTATCGACAGAGTTAATATTAAAGATGCTCATGTAACCACTATTTTAATGTATGCAACCATCAGGAGAAACATCACACAAGTAAGCAAAATCAGACTTTATTGCATTCATCTTAGAAAAGAAAACATCATCAACCTCATACAAAGTAGACAAATTAAAATCAAAATCAAAATCATTGTTCTCAAAATCATAAAGCAGAACATCTTCAAACTTCTTTTCAACCAAGGCAGCAATCTCCTCCGGAGTCTTCTTTGCTTTCAGGATAGCTTCCTTCTCCTCTTCTGGATTGGGCTCCTTGTCGGCTGGCAGAGTGAGTTCTTTCTTCACTTGTTCCACTAGCTCGGCAACATCAACAAAAAATTTCAAAATCCGAGATCAACCTTCCCATGAACATGATTGGCTCTAGCTTTCCTTGGAGTGGTTCTATGTCTGGAGCTTTGACAAAGATCTCTTCAAGTGGTGGGAAGCTCATCTTCTCATTCTTCTTTGACTGAACATCTTTGCTAGCTTCTTCATACCCCAACCCTTTCTTGGAAGTTTAAGTCTTGAAATCTAGAAACTTTGTCATACCGACCTTGCCTTTCCAAGACCAGCACCATGAAGGTAGCTCATGTTCTTCATCATGTTCAAGACCTTGGAGTCCACTACTTCATCATCAGAATTACAGCTACTTGAAAACCATCGAGAGGCCTCTCAATCATTACAACATTGACCACCTCATTATCTTCGGCCTTGATGACCACCATCTCATCTCCGTTAGGGAACTTAATCTTTTGATGAAGGGTGGAAGGAACTCCACCATGAGGATGAAACCATGGTCATCCCAAAAGTAGAGCAAAAGTAACAGGTATGTCCAAAATCACAAATTAAACAATAGATTCAATTGGACCAACCTTTATAATAGCTTTGAATGTCCCTTCAGCGTGCCTCTTGGTATTGTCATAAGCCCTAATGGTTATCTCGGTTGGGCTTAGATCTCTTGTTGACATAGCTAGCTTTGGCAAAATTTTAAGTGGGCAAATATTTATGGTGGGCCCATCATCAACCATCACACATGAAGTCCTTTTTCCTTTGACTTCTACTTTGATAAAGAGAAGGCAGATGTAATCTCTTCCCTCTTTCGGTAAATCCACATCTGAGAAGGATACCATTTCTATATTAACTTCGCTCTTCTTTTGAATATCTTCACACTTCATCACTCCTTCAACTTTCACGAAGTTAACCAGCTCCTCCTATGTTATAGAGGTGGAATGGTATGCTAGCCAAGGCCTTGGCCATAGTTTCACGATGATTCTTAGAAGTGGTCAATAAGTCTCAAATACTGATACTTGCTGGGTTCTCTTTAACTGCTTAAGCACAATGTCATCTTCCTCTTCTTTATTCCCAACTTCAGCTTCCTTTCCTTTATTAGCCTTTACTTCCTTAGTTGGTGGCCTTGCATAAGACTTACCAGATCTAGTGTTCATCACTTCATTTTCTTCAGGCTCGAACCAGGTCCATTCTTTCTTCTTGGGTCCAAGATCATCATCACTATTACTTGAATCCCAAAACTCATTCACAACACAGATTGCTACTTCTTTTCCAACCATAGTTTGTTCAACTTTGCTAAACATCACTTCTTCTTTGATTGCTTCTCCATCCACATCTTAGAAAAAAGACATGATAAAACTTTCATGCAAACCTCCTCCAATCATGAAGGTCACTGGTGGTGGTACTCTATTGAACCTTGGCAATGGATTGTCTTTGGTGTTTGGCGTGTTCGGCTCGGGCAGCTTCCCACTATCAATTAAATTCTGGATCTCATGCTTCAACCTCACACATCTATCCATGTCATGCCCTTACATTTTATGAAATTGATAAAATGCCTTAGTGTCAAAATTAGGTGGGAGAGGGTTAGGCAAAGGATGAGGATTTAAGGGTTGTAACAATCCTTTCTTTTGTAGCGTATTGAGGATCCAAGATAGCAGCTTCTCCAATTCTGAAAACTGCCTTCTTCCTCCTTGGCCAGTAGCATTAACATTAACTGCATTTTGCATGCTTTGGTTACCAGACTGGTAGTTTCCTTTGTCATTTCTTCTTGTTAAAAAGCGATTCTTCTCTCTTTCCCACTCTTCAATTTGTAGACCAGCTTGCAAAAGGTCCTTGAAATCCCAAATGAGTGTATGAGACATCCTTTCGCGAAGGCTAGGTAACACTTCTCTCACAATCATTCTAATTTGATTGAATTCATCAGGTCTTCTCTTGAGCAATGCAACCTTATTCCTCTACCCTTTCTATAATCCATGACGTTCTCATTCGGTCTTTGTCTAATGGACTCCACCTCCATTAGAGTAACTTCCAATTCAGCATTATATCCATATTGTTGGATGAAGGCCTTGTATAGCAGATCCCAACTCTTTTGTGTGCCATCATCTAAGGAATTGAACCAAATTTGGATAATGGGATCCAATGAGAGCATGAAGTACCTTAGGGTTTGAGCCTTAGTAGATCGGGTAGACTGCATAGCAGTGATATATTGCTTCATATGGAGGTGAGGATTTTCGGTTCCATCAAACTTTATAAAGGATGGCATCTTGAACTTGTATGGAACTTCTTCATCTAGCTCAAACAATTTGTCAACTTCAGACATTTCTTCGGTTTTCAACTTCTTTTCAAACTTCTTTTCCAGGTCGGCAATCATCTTGTCAACATTTAAAGTTTCAGTTTTCTCCACAGCTGATCTTTCAACAATCTTCGATTCTTTCTTCTTGTCTTAAGGATCTTGGAAGTATTGAGCCCAGTCATCATCATCATTGATGACTACCTTATCATCATCAAAAACCACTTCACCAAACTTAGCATTCCCCTTGTCCTTTGGCTTCTTGGTGCTAGCAGATGCTTCGGCATTGTTTCCTAAAATTGCAGCCAATTGGTTCTTCATGGTCTCAGCCAGGGTCTCCTTTAGTTCTTCCATCTTGGCATTGAGAGCATCGTCCACCATTCTTTGAATTTGTTCGAGCTCCATTGTTCTTGGTGAGAAGGTAATTGAGTCGTTGTTGGATTCTATGTTACTGGCATAGGTGGGGTTGTCGTACGCTCTTGAACTATTATAATCCAGGGCTGTGAGCCAGAAAGCATCAATGATATATTATGCAAATGTATGTATACATGTATGTATAAATAACAAACAAACAAAGATAATTAGGTTCCAACCTTATAACTTCCACACATGAATGGCGAGTCTCTTTTTCTAGGTATATGGTTAACAAAATACCAACATGGGGTATCTTATTTTCGAATAATTCCCTCAGACATTTTAACCAATAGTTATATTTTTGAACATGAAAATCAATTGATAATAATTCCTGTTAATTAGGCTTTAATCCATTCAATCAACTAAAGTAGCTTTTACACTATATTGGATTAAAACTAAATTAAGAGGTTTATTATAAATAGATTTCGTACTTGAAAAAAGTAACTAATGATTCATGCCACAAATAAGCCCATGATTAATAATTCTTAGTATAAACTAGGTTCACAATTTATTTTTAGTATTTCCATAATTGACTTAAATATTTGTAAGCTCTTTCAAAAGGTTGTGAAAATAATTTTTTCCTAAGCCCATTGTAAAAAGATTTTTGGACAAAAATGGATTTTTGACTTTGTATTTGAGTCATGAGAAAAGAATTGTTGATTTGTTTTTAAAAAAGTTTTATATCCAAAGACCATCTTGAAAAGTTTTAAAAATAGCTTTGGTCTTTTGGACTTTTAAAAAAATTTGTATTGAGCTTACAATGTACTTAGGTCATATTAGAAAAAGAACAAACCAAATAAGCCATGATTTAAACCAAGATAAATTAACCATAGTCAAACAATAACCATTTGGGGTAAAAACCTAAGGAAAGTAACTAGGTCAATTACGTGAGCTTTAATCTTTGGGTTGAAAGGCTTATATTCCCATAGCAAGTATATACCAAAAGGTACAAGGCTATGAGTGGTTATACCATGCTCGATCTTCATATCTTGAGTGAAAGTATGATATCCCTTACATGACACAACACGGGTATCACGGGCATCCTAACTTACGCATACAATGCAAACTAATATGATGCAATGGATAATATCATGATAAGAAAGAATAGAATAATATAAAGACTAAAGGAATCAACTTTTCTTATCCCCAGTGAAGTTTCCATTGTGGGCAGGGATTTTCGTCCCCACTCCCGATGGAATGATTCTTGCGACTTCAGCATTGTGGGGAAGGTGAGAAACGGCCTAGCACCCCCACAATGCCCGATTCATTCGAACCGGCCTCTTTTGCAGGTCTTAATATTATAAAATTCTTAAATATAATGATATTATCCATACTACATGCGATTATAAGAATAAATAAATACTTTATTAAAATTACAACAATGTCCAAACAAAATAAATAAATGGACACCCATCCTAGGATAGAAACATGTTCTTACATCGTCTAATATTTAAAACTAAATAGGACACCCACCGAACGTTGGAAATATGTCCTTACATTGATCCAAAAAACTTTAGAAGATGCTCACAATATAAGGTACCCAAAATATGGAAACATACCTCTTACAATGTTTTGCAACCAAAGCAAATCAATAAAAATAACCAACCATTCATCATAAGTAAATTATTCATCAAGGATATGAAACATTAATCAAAATAAATATTCATCCAACTTAAATAAAGCAGTAAGTATATAAATTTAGGGTTTATGCATCAATTAGGATTTCTTGAATAAAATTAGGGTTTCATGGGTTTATGTTTAATAATTAGGATTTTTTAATTACTGGATTAGTCAATTGAGAAATATTCAATATAAAATAAATAATATGGCAACTGGATGTTTGAATTAAAGATTAAGTTTGAAATAAATTAGAGTTTAAATATAAAAAATAGATGTTTTGGATTTAGGGTTTCAGAAGTTGTATGAAACTAATATTAAGGTTTAGGGTTTAAGTAAATAAAATTGAAGATCATGAAAATAGGATTAAAAGTTAAGTATTTTGAAAGAATAGGCTACTGTGATTTTTAGAAAAATTAGAATTGATTATGGTTTTGAGAAAACAGATTATTATTTTGTGGCATTAGAAAAATGTAATTAGGATTTTAGACTTCAAAAATTAATTTAATGGGTATTAGGATACTAGGGTTTTGAAAAATAATTTTTAAGATTTTAAATAGAGACTAGATGATAAATAAAAATAATTGATCAATGTGCTTAAATAAAAATCCATCTATTGTATGCTCAAATAATTGATCAAATTAAATAATGAGGCCACTATAAATATAAAAAAGTTAATGGAAACTCAACCTCTGTTGTTGGTTCCACCTCAATTTTGATTCTGGTTGAACAATAACAAATACAATGTGTGCTGCCTTTTATGAATTGTTTGTTATTTGCTGCCTCTTGCTCCTTCACAAATCTAAGATTCTAAGTAAATTGATAAGAAAAGAGTTCAAATAATTCTTTCAAGTCCAAAAATCCCACTCCCTTTTTTCTGTATGTTTTTAATATGGTATTTATAGGCAATTGAAATAATAAAAAAAAAACCAGGTAGCTTAAGAAAATTAAAAATTATTTTGGAAATAAAATAAAAAATCAAGTAAAATAAGATTTTGACGAAAACTAAGCATGGGCCCGGGCGAGACTGGCGCTGGGCAAGCTAGGGGCAAAATTGTGCACGGGGCATAATTTCGCTGCAGGTTTTGCCTGCGATGAATTTGCCCAAGTCCATTCGTCGCTAATGACTTTCGTCGCTGATTCTGTGGTCATCGATTTTTTTTATTTTTTTATATATATATATATTTTAAAAATAAATAAATAATAAAAAAAAGTAAAATAAATATTATATTAAAATAATAACAAATAATAAATATTTATAAATAAATAATAAATAATATAAATAATATAAATAAATAATAAATAATAAGTAAAATTAATCAAAATAAATAATAAATATTAAAATAAATAATATATACCACAAAAATTATTTTGGACTGTTTTAAAATCTTTGGACTGGACTGAATAAAAAATTAAAGGTCTACAATGAGCATGGCCATGGAACCCATTGATGGGAGCCTTGGAACATAAAGCTTAAGGATTCCTAGTAGACCAATCGCAAGACAGAGCTAGAAAGATAAAGAAAGCTTTACAAGCCTGTGTTCAAAGCTTTATGGATTCACATATGGAGCCATATGGATCGAGCAGAGACAAGGAGAAGTTGGTCAACTTGTTGGAAGCATCAAAATTAGGAAACTTGAAGACATGAAACGTCTAGCAGCTGCCAACAATCTGTGCAGTCGCTATCTATTTTTAGCAGTCATCCATGCAGTTATGAAAGATGTTGTGAACCCTATTGCCTTATTTTGGTATTTTGAAAACTTATTCTATTTTTATGTAGTTAATTTATTTTTTAGAGGTTTATTAATGTATTTAGACTCTAGGAACTTCTGTATTTGGGCTACATGTGTTTTAGACACAATGGTTGATTATATTGGTTTAGTACCTTGATGTTAGAGTTGTCCTTGGTACCAAACAACCTAATCTAGTGTTTCTTTTGATTGTAAGACTATTTAAACTCTTATTTTCTATAGGCCATTTTGATAATAGAGTTCTAGAATTCTTTAAGAGATCATTATCTCTTATTTTCTTAGTTCTTGCTTAGATTAAGATTTCTACTTTTGAAGTTAATTGCTTTGTGATAGGTTAATTTCAAGGTTCTCTTCCACATATTGGATTTGGGTTGCGGACTTAGTACATAATCAAATTGCATCTTTTAAGGGATTGATATCATGCACAAAGGTGAAGGGGTTTATAGTCTTTATATTAAGGGTTCGCATCACTATGGATCTACCAAGCAAGAGCCATACCTTCTTCCTACCATAAAAAATTAAAGTTCCTTATAACAAGGGTATTGTCATAATACAAGGAGATTTACATGGGAAATTAGAAGTTTCAGTTTAAATGCCTATATTGGAGATCAAACAAAAGCTTGATGTTTATCCTTTGTCCGATTTTGCTTTTGATTCAATTTTGTTACTTGAAGAAGAACCAGGTATGGAAATAGTGCCTACAAATCTTTGTCCTAACAATAATTTGGTTATTAGTCATATCATGAAGAAAATGACTTAATGCACCAAGACGTAGAAGTATATGTTGATGACAAGGTGATAAGTCCAAAACTATTGAAGGCCATTTAAAAGCTTTAAAATGATTCTTCCTTAGACTTTGCTAATATAACTGGAAGCAAGTGTATCTTTGGTGCTGAATCTAGTATATTCTTAGGGCACTTGGTAAGCAAAAAGGGAATTGAGGTGGATCCCTCTAGGGCCAAAGCCATATTGGATATGCATCCTCTTAAGACAAAAAAAGAGATCAAGGGATTCTTGGGCCACTAGCAGTACACAAGTTAGTTCATAACCCAATTAACTAACACATGCTACCTTATTTTTAAGTTGTTAAAGAAAAGTGCCCCTAAGCGGTGGAGCGAGGAATGCCAACAAGCCTTTGAGAAGATCAAGGAGTACCTCCTAAACCTTCTAGTTCTATAAATGCCTCATCCTAGTCAGCCATTATTATTGTACTTGTTAGTAACCTCAGAAGCAATGGGAGTAATGTTGGCTCAAATGAAGTTGATTCTGGGAAAGAGTTTGTTATCTACTACTTAAGCAGCGTATGCTTGCCTATGAACTTGATTATACTTTGATTGAACGTCTATGTGTAGCTCTAGTTTGGATATGCTACAAACTCTAAAATTACCTCGGTTCTTATACTACCCATGTCATAGTAGAAAGAAGTCCTCTCAAATACTTGATGGAAAAGCTAATTTTAGAGAGTAGAATAGCTCACTAGATGGCCAAAAGGTAATGAAAGGCAGTGTTATTGTAGATCAACTGGCAGCTACATCATGATGAGATTGGTGCATCAAAATTTCTAGATTAGAGTATATTGCAAATAGAAAAAAATAAATGGGAATTATATTTTGATGGTGCCACTAACAATAAGGGCTTTGGTGTAGGTGTAGTTTTAGTTTCTCCATGTGGTGAGCAATTACCCCCCAGGAGTCAAACTAGCCTTTGAGGTTACCAGCAATGAAGTTGAATATAAAGCTTGTATTATAGGTCTTGAAGCAACCCTTAAACTGAACATCACCTATCTAAAGGTTTATGGTGATTTCAGTATGATTGTTTCCTAAGCTTTAGGGAAATAGAAAATCAAAGAAGTGAGTTTAGTTTCTTACCATAAGCACTTGGATTAGCTAGCCTAACAATTTCATGAGCTTTCATTCCATTATCTACCAAGGGAAAAGTATCAATTTATAGATGCCTAAGGTTTGGCTTTTGTGGTAGATTTAAATGATGATACAGTGGTCAAACTGATTGTGGTTGAGGTACAACAATAGTCAGACTTTTGCATATACATACAAAAGGTGGATGAAAAACCTTGCTATTGGGACATCCTAAAAAATTGAGAATATTTAAAAGGTGCTTCAAAGTTAGATAAAAGAACCTTAAGGCATTCATCCACTAATTCTATGTTGAACGGTAATGTTTTGTATAGAAAAATTTAGGATAATATCCATTTGAGATGTATAAGAGAGGAGGAAGCCTACCATATTATGGAGGAAGTAAATGGAGGAGAGTTATGTCCTCATATGAATACAGAACTTTTGGCCCAAAGGATCATGAAGCTTGAGTATTATTAGTTAACCATGAACTGAGATTGTGTTAGTTTTGCACAAAAATGTCATAATTGCCAGATACATGCTAAGTTGCAAAAACAACCACCACTGCCAATGTAACCCATTTCCAAGCCTTGGCCCTTTGCAACATGGGGCATGGATGTTATAGTTAAGATTAGCCCCAAGTCTTCTAGTGGGCAAGAGTATATCTTAGAGGTAGCTTACTACTTTACTAAATGGATAGAAGTAGCTTCCTTTCAGGTCCTTAACTCAATAAGGTAGCCCATTTCATCCAACCTAACATCGTTTATCGGTTTTGGTATTCCTCTTAAAATTATCATAGATAATGGGTCGCATTTCAAAAATGTGGTTATTTCATTAATAGAAAAATACAAGATTGAACATCATCGATCTTCCCCTTATATTCCATAAACTAATGGGGCAATTGAGGTTGCTAATAAAACCATCAAGACAATCTTGCAGAAAATGATTATGAAGCATAGGAACTGGCATGAGCAACTCTAATGGAAAATCATCAATTTATCAACCATACACCACAGTAGTTAAAGAACTATGATATATATGGAATGCAAATTAACACCCTCCAGTAGTTGAATCAAAATCTGGATTGTTCAAGAATGAAGTAAGATTGATTATTCTAATCACTTTTTTCAATGTAATTATGATTGAGTAATTAGAATAGCACTTAGATTTCCTCAAAACACCACAAATAAAGAAGGTTTGATAAGTTAAGAATGAAAACAAAGATTCTGGGAATTGAACACCACAAATTGAATAGCTTGATAAGTTCCAAAGTTCATGTAAGAACTTAAGACAAAACACTCACATGTGCTCAAAATATCTTTTATATCTTTAGTTTGTATCTTTACAAAGGAAATCAACCTTGTTCATATAAAAGAAGGTCATGCACAAAGAAAGCATCAAAATTAAGTTCATATGTAACTCCTATTTTAATTGACAACCCCATTATACCTAATAAATATCCCTATTACATTGCCAACTCAATATGAACGTTGGGCCATTATTTCATGGCTTTTGTAACCCCTTTTCTTCAAAATGCAGAATTAAAATGCAAATAGTTTAAACAACCTATTAATTTGTCTTGGGCCATTGGTCTTTTAGACTTCAAGAGCATAGCCAATGACCTTTTATTATTCAAAATGGACCTAATCTTTACTCTCATAAGCCGGGATTTGGGCCTTCAAGAGTTGGACTTGCTGAATTATGTTAACCAACTTAAGCTCTTCTTGCATCCATGGAACAACCTTAAACAGATCTTGAGCAACTTGTTTTCTCTGAATTTGATCCATGAAGGAAATTAAAGCATCTTTCAACTTATTAGCTCTAGACCTTGTCATTGGTCCTCCATATATGGCTAATGGATCTTTGACTTATTGGTTCATGTCATCCTTGGATTGTTAGTACTTGGCCAATTGTTGATCAGCATGTAGTTCCTCATCATTACCCCTTTCCTCACAAGGATTCGTCATCAAATTTGATCCTTCATCAACTACATCAAACAAAGACAAATCAGAAACATTGAAGGTTGCACTAATATTACCATATTCACTTTGTAATTCCAACTTATATGCATTGACATTTATTCCTTGAAGGACTCAAAATGGACCATCTCCTCTAGGCATTAGTTTTAACTTCCTTTGGCTAGGAAATCTTTCCTTCCTCAAGTGTGCCCAAACCAAATCTCCAGGTGTAAATACTACTTTTCTCTGGCCTTTGTTGTATTGCTTCTCATATTATAGAGTCATCTTTTCAATTTGTGTGCGCACCTTTTCATTCAAAGCTTTAACAAAGTTAGCTAATAGAAATCAGCAATTTAGCAACTATACACAATAATAGTTAAAGAACTCTGATATATATGGAATGCAAATTAACACCTTTCAATAGTTAAATCTAAATCTGGATCATTCAAGAATAAAGTAAGATTAACTATTCTATTCACTTTTATCAATGGAATTATGATTAAACAATTAGAATAGAACTTTGATTTTCTCAAAAAGCCACAGACAAAGAAGGTTTGATAAGCTAAGAATGAAAACAAAGATTCTGGAATTTGAATGTCAAAAACTGAATAGCTTGATAAGTTCCAAAGTTCATGCATGAACTTAAGATAAAATACTCACAAATGCTCAAAATATCTTTTATATCTTTCAGTTGTATCTTTACAAAGGAAATCAACCTTATTTATATAGAAGAATGCCATGTACAAAAAGAGCATCAAAATTAAGTTCATATGTAACTCCTCTATTAATTGACAGCCCCATTACAGCTAATAAATACCCCAATTACATTGCCAACTCAATATGAATGTTGGGCCAATATTTCTTGGCTTTTGAAACCCCATTTATTCATAATTCAACCCTTGTAACTCATACTTAACAATATTAAACCCTAATATAAGTCAAAAATGTAGAATTGAAACACATATAGTTTAAACAAGCTATTAATTTGTCTTGGGTCGTTAGCCTTTTATACTTCAAGAGCATGACCAAATGACCTTTTATTATTCAAAATTGACTTAAATCTTTACTCTCATAAGCTTGTATTTGGGCCTTCAAGAGTTGGATTTGCTTGAATTGTATTGACCAACTTTAGCTCTTCTTGCATCCATGGAACAACCTTAAACAAACCTTGAGCAACTTGTTTTCTCCAAATATGATCCATAAAGGAAATTAAATCCTCATTCAACTTATTAGCTCTAGACCTTGTCATTAGTCCTCCATGCTTGGCTAATGGATCTTTGACTTGTTGGTTCATGTCATCCTTGGATTGTTAAGTCTTGTGTAGCCGGGGAGGGCATTGAAGGCAGTAAATACTTGAGTTATTCCAAATCACCCTAATTTCATGTAGTTCCTCATCAAACTCCCTTTTGCTCTTTAGGGTTATCGTACCTCCATTCACACACGAACTGGGGCAACCCCATATTCCTTGGTCCATAGTATATGAAGGCAGTTTTGCTAATTAAAATTAAGGTACAGTCAATATGGGTTATACAAGAATGTCAGCTTGTAAAAGCAGAGTGGATAAAAGGCTTATCATGAATAGTGAATCCCCTCTCTAAAATTCAGGGTTACCAAAAGAAACTAGCTCAACATTTTAATAAGAAAGTCAAAAGGCATGGGTTACAAATGGGAAACCTAATTTTAAAGGAAATTAGGGCCCCAGTCCATGATCCACGAATTAAAGACGATTAAGACAAATTTTGGTAGTTTGAAGGAAATGAATGTAAATTGAGTTTCATTGCTTAAAATGTGTTGGAATGAGAATCTAGAGACATAATTGAGCTTAAAACTCAATTTGAAATTGATTAAACTTGACTTTCAAAGTTAAAGTGTATTAAGGTATAAACTAGAAATTTTTATAGAAGTGTGATAAATTGAGTTTAATTGATTAAAATGTGTAGAAATGTGATGATAATAGAGTATTTAAATTGAAAATGTGGTTAGATGTTGGATAGATTGAATTTGTACAAACCTTGTAATGAAGGGCATTGATAAAAGTTGAAGTTGGGACAATGAATTGGCTTAGATTTTGGCAAGTTAAAGGTTAGTACATACTTTTATAACATTTAATTTAATTGATAATGTATACTAATATATATATATGAGCATTCTGTAAAGAATAAAGATATTCTTAAAGTGACATGTATAAATAAGTATGTAGTTAAAAATTAATGTGAGAAATAATATTATTGTTCGCAGAATGAAAAAAGTATTGAAAAATATAAAATATGATTAAAAGTATGAAATATGCTATAAATGAATTGAAAAGATGATAATGAAAATATGAAATTGGGATAGAATATAAAATGCAACATAATATGTATCTTGATATGTAATATATATGTGTTTGTGAAAAAATGATAAAATGTAGAGATGAGTCACATTGTAAATGTGACTCATGATTATGTTAAATGAGTGAGTGAATTATGAAATATGTTAATTGTATGAAAATATGAGAAAATTGATAATTGAGATAAGATATAAAAGTGATCTGAGAAAGTTGATCACTTGATAAATATGAAAAATTATGGAAAGAAAATGAAATATGGATATGAATGAGGGAACTGAGAAAAAGTGTTAAAAAACAATGAAGGAATTGATAATATTAAAGTAATAACGTGTATGAAATGTGTGTTGTCTTGTATAGTATCTTTTTTCATAGAGTTATTTTTGGTGATATTGATATGATTTGCCTTCGTCATATATTGGGTATCACTATTATTTGCCTTCAGACTAGACGCTGAACATCACTATTATTTGCTTTCAGGACCAGACATAGAGGTGTCATTAGGGGACGGTTGCGACACTTAGATCCTCAGTGTCGCGATAGAAAATAATAATATCTTTGGAATCGAAATACTATATAAGGTTATTTGGCCCCAATGTGTGTGTATTTGTGATATATTTATGTGTATGTGTACATTGTTTTATGGAAATGGAATGTGATGATTGAATTGTGAAATGAGTAATGAGATGTGATTTAAAATACAGATGTTGATAAACCTGAACATACCTGGATCTAGAGACTGAGGTGACCTAAGTATAATTGGGTCACGAAATTTATGTTATGTGTAATGAATTTGATAATTGAAATTTGAAAAACAAAGAAATATACTTATGAATATACATGGTAAATAAAATGAAAAGTAAGAGTATGTATGTGTATAATATTTATTATTTTTAAATTTGTATTACTAAGTTGTAAAGCGTAGCGTGGTTGTATGAATCGCATATGTAAAAAAGTTACTGTTGAGAGAGAAAAAGAGCTATAATGTGGAGGATACTTGGTGACTTAGGGTATCACAAGACCAACTATACCATTTGCATTCATGTAAAATCATGGTTTAAAGTATTTTAGATTATGTATATTGAATTTCAACACTTGAGTTTATCTTAAAAATTTAAAATAGTTGTATATATAAATATATATATACTTATGTAAGTTCTTAATTATAAAAAGTAATATTTTCAATGTTGAGACTTGAATGTGAATTATTGAATTGGTATTTCGGAGAAAGGGTAAAGAATTTTATTTTGGGGCTATATATTTTCTTTGCAGGTTGTATAATTTTGACTTTAAATTTATTGTAATTATAGAAAAAATTTTAGCGAAATTTCTTAGAAAATTTTTCTTTATAAAATATTCATTTATTTATATTTTAACTTAATATAGTTTGAAAAAAATAATTGTACTATAAATTATCATACCACCATTATATTCTATATATGCACTTTATGTATATAATATATATATATATATATATTGTATGTATATAAAGTATAAGAGTGTTACACCCCACCTCCCATCATTTTATCTAAATTCTGATTCCATTACTATATATCTTAATTAATTAGTTGAATTCTTTACTTAATAATTAGAGCTCTAAGAAATGTTCTTTTAAATAAATTATTATTAGGAAATGTTCCTCTAGTATTATAAATCGGCGACTGTTTTTCTAGATTGAAATTGAAAAAAAAAATGAAACAAAAAAGAAACTTGATCATGATTTAATTAATAATGAATCATCACAATCTTTAGAAAAAAATGAAATCATCAAAATTGTATTACCACTATTTAATTCAAATACTTTATTATTAAATAGAATTATAATAGTTATTATTGGGTGGTGCGAAAGATTGAAAAATTACCTAAAACAATTGATATTTTTTTCTAAAATTATTTCCTGGGGGCAACGAGTAAATAATTCATTATTATATATGAATATTACAAATACATGAATTGTATTTTTATTGAAGTTTTTGCCCTACTATATTTTTCTCCTCCTCACCTCTTCAATCTCCAATATATATATATATATATATGTATCCGTACAATAAACTTAAACTTCAAAAACAAAATAGTAATATATTTACACATAAGTATAGTAAAAACTAAACCAATTACATTAATTGTGTTTTACAATTGTTCTTTAAGAGTTTTCATAACTTGAAAAAGATTTATTATAGACTCATTTGTAATAGTTTTCATGGGAAGTGGAAACTTTAATTTTTGTTGAATAATAAAAGAGTTTTAGTTATTTAATAAATTTTTTTTAAACTCTTTAGGTTTAATTAGTTATGTGCAATTTAATGTTGTATAGGATGTGTTTTTAATAAGTCTATAATGAATTGGGTTTAATTTTTTTAATTGGGGTTTAATTTTTTATTTAGTTAAGGTCCAATATTTTCTTTAATTATGGTCTAATTTTTTCTTTAGTTAGGATCCAATGATCAAAAGCCACAATCTCTATTTTATTTATGTTCGAATTAGTTAGAGTCCATAGACCCGATCATCATAACATGGGATTCGCCAATATATATATATATATATATATATATGTATACATATTCCTTTTTTTAAGAATATTTTATTTATGATTGTGTCTGTCTCTTCTTGAAAGGGATTTTTCCTTTTTCTTGAAGAATATTTTAATTATAACTGCATGTGTGTCTCTTTCCTCTTGAACGGGTGAGCAGAAACAATCTAATCTCTTGAGTTCACTTACTACCTTATGGAGAGGAAACTTAATTACCAAATGCAACATCTTATAGGAATTATATATTAAATAGAAGTTGTTTTTCAAATAGAAATTTGAGATATAATCCCAACAATATATAATTAGCTTACATCCAATAAATATATAGGAATTATATTTGTTTTTTTTACTATATTTTTGGGATGATTTAGGTTGGGATTGTAATGGGTTTGGTATTCCTTGGATAGTTTACATCCCATAAATATATTTTTCTCCATATTTAAATTAATAAAATAATTAATTCTATATATATATATATATAATTAGCTTTGATACATGTATCATATTAATTAATTAAGTGTGCCTTCTTCTTTTGACTAAAAATAAGAATAAGATCATGATAGAATCAGTATAATTTGACACAAAATTAAATTATAATTAATACGGTAGATAAATGAACTACTTGCTAATGAAATCACAAAAAAAAGTGTTCTTTAGAGAAATTTAAAATTCAAATTATAATACCGAAACTTATATGCTTTAAAGATCTTTTATATATTAAGAAAAAATAAATAAATAAAAGTTTTAGCTTTAAATGAATAAAGAAAATTAAACCTCCACCAACTTAGGCATTTCAAAAATCATATATTCAGAATCAAATCTTTTTTCCTTGGCACTTATAAAGTTATCTTTTTTATGTTCTGGGTTTGATTGCTTAGAAGTTGTAGAAAAGGACATAACAAGATTTATATCATCAAGCCCTCCTTTTGTTTCATTTGTCTTCAAACTTTTTGTGGAATCTCCAATAGTAACTGATCTCTCATCAATTATCATTGAGAGAGAAGAAAAAAAAAAACTTGCAACTAAAGTACCTTTCAAGATCCTTTCAATCTTCTTATCTCTTGCTTTGCCAACAAGTTTTGGAAGTGCAATACTTTTTATCTAATTGTCCATATTATATTTTCTTCTCAACTTTTAGATTCGTTGGAATAATTTTTTGATGATAATTTCCATAAAACTCAAAATGAGATATCAGTAAGAATTCCTTTAAATATGTAACAATTTGAAATTATTATGAGTTTTGGGATTTGGGTTTGAAGTATAAAAACATAAAAAATAAATATGATTGTGTAAGCGGGTCGGACTTGGGAGCAGCCACTCAATGCAGACCGAAAATATTATAATTTTAAAATACGTGGATTGACTTAACAGATGATTTTTGGTAAAAAAAAAAATGCCAACCCAATTCTCTATACTGGATTCGATGATGACAATTTATTAAACACTAAGTCAAGTAATCTTATTAATGTGTCTTTTTTTTTTGTATTTATCCGGAAGCCTTATAGATGCAATTTTAATGACAATTTTATAAGAGTATTGTTAAGACTCGAGCCTAGCTATCTACAAGTGTGCATGTCGTATTAAATAATAAAGTGATGAGTAGAGTATCATTTCCATGAAGAGGGTTGTTCTAAGTACCAAACAATTAAACTGATTATTATTTAGATAACAAAATTGAATTTGTAATTAAATTGAAACTTAAATAAAATTGAATTGCCTTGAAATTAAATCTAATGATATTAAGTTTAGGGTTAAGTCGCCTTTATTGATTCATTATGGATTTTCTAAAGTATTGATTTAGCTCAATTTTCCTTTTTATTAATGGTTTGATTCTCCTTAATTAAGCATTAGTCTCTCTCAAGTACTAAAACTAATATCAATTTAATCCTTACGTCTACTCTCGTGATCATAAGTAATTAAATTAATTTATTAGATTTTATGAGAATCTTTAGATAAACCTCATAAGGGTTTAACCTTATCTCTAAGTGAAAAACTTCCTTAAGATTGTTATCTCCTTAGACAAATGTTATGCTTCCACTCTCGCTCCTTCATACAACACCTCAATTCAATTAATTATTGGCTAGATAATCAAAGTATTAAGATCAAATATAACAAAATAATCAAAGATAGACTTAACTAAATCAAATAGTTATATATTATTCCATAATAAATTCAATATAGAGACTAACTCTAAATAGAGTTTAGTTCCTCATGATTAAAATGAAAACACAACAATTATAATTTGTAAAAAAATAACAAGAAAGAAAAAACTTTAGTTCTTTGGATTGAAGAATAACTCCACTTGGATTCTTTGAATCTCTTCCTTGAATCCTAAATTCACTTTTTTTTTTCAAAAGAAAGACTATAACTTAATTGATAAAAGTTTAAGAACAAAATTATAGCCTTACTACAATCTCTCTTGTATTTAACTCTCACTTGCCTATTAACTCACTCTAACGTCAATCTAACTTACATATTTAACTTCTTCGAGGAAAGTGTTTATATAGAGTACTTGAAAGCTTCTTGGTGGTGGCAAGTTGTCAAATGCATGAACACAACTTTCTACAGCTGCTTGGATCTTCAAAGTTCAACTTTTCCAGCTAAAAAGTCATAAATTTCAGCCCTATGGTCGTGGCCTAGGTTGGAATGGACTATTTCAAGAGATTTTCTAGCTATAAACAGCGGCTAAGTGGGCAACTGTCGTTGTGTTTGAATGTCATGATCGTGTCTTTTGAATGGATATTGCAAACTCTGACTTTCTTCCTTTTCTTGCATCAGGCAGTAAGCATTGGTATCCCACGGTCGTGGAGTTAATATGTCACGGTCGTTGTAATACTCTTATACCCTATATACATATAATACATACACCCAATATATGTAAGATACACATATACGGCATAAAAATGTCACAATCCGGTTTAATAAAATTTTTTACTTTTCTAATTTAAAATCTTAAATACTTTAAAATGTGTATTTAAATAACAATAAATTATTTATTATTAATTATAGGTTTCAAAATAGTATTTTTCATAAAAGTCTATGAAAAAAATTTACCAGAGTTTTGTCTGTAATTTAGATATTCTCAAATTATCAACAAAACACAACTTGTATCAGAAAATACTCCCAATAAAAATCATTCATACATTTCACCCATGCTCCTCAATTTCTCCAAGTTTCTCAAAATATTTATACATATATATATATATATGTATTTATCAAACCACATATACACCCACATTATAAAATTTTTCAACTCATTCTTTATAATTTACAATATATATACATCAAAACATAATATAATATACATAATGTCAAAAGGTACAATAATATAAAATATATGCATGCTGACAGTATCTCTAATCTTGATGCCCCCTATAAACTCTACAATGAAAATCTCAAATCTAGACCCGACCTAGTCTAGACGAACTCTCTGGCTCAACCGGATCTCCCCTATTACCTGCATGATGAATTAATCATGCTAAGCCAAAAGCCTAGCAGTACAAACTTTGATAACAATAAAATTATGAAACAATTCCAATGCATAATGCATTTATGCTATGTCACAATGTGGCATTCAAGCTCACTTTTAAACATATTCTTTCATCATTTAATAATTCACATAATAACAAACACAAGCAAGGTCTCAAAAGATTTAATATGTCATTCAAATTCCAAAGTTATTATTTTGGTCTAAATTGACACCATGTGTATAGCCCCGAAGGCAAATCATAATAATTGCTCAAAAGCTAGCCTCAAAGGCAAATCATAATAATTGCTCAAAAGCTAGCCCCGAAGGCAAATTATATCACAGTGACGCCAAGCGTCTAGCTCCAAAGGTAAATCATAATAATTGCTCAAAGGCTAGCCCCGAAGGCAAATAATGAGGATAACCTCATAGGCATGCCGCCAAACACAGAACTCTGAAAATTAAATAACATACTAGGCACACAATTATTTCATATTTTCATTATCAATTTATTTCTCATTTTCCATAATCAATTAGGCACATTGCCTCATTTCTCATTATTAATTAGGCACATTGCCTCATTTCTCATTATCAATTAAGCACATTGCCTCATTTCTTTTCATTCTTTCTTTTTTTCTCATTATCAATTTTATCACATTTCCTCATATCTCAATATATCATTACAATGTATCACATTTTACCTTAAAATTCATTGCCCAAATATTTTGGATAATTTTACATAATTCACATATAAATCACATTTTAATTAATTTAGCCATTAACAATGGCTTTTTACAATGCCTATAATGCATTTATAACAAATCACATAATATAGCAAAATGATCATGCATACTTAATGCATCAAGTAACTTAACACATTTTTTCAACTAAAATGTGTTAAGCCCAAATTATTGCCAACACATCTAATTTATCACAAGTTTATACTTACCTCTAAAAGCTTCCAAAAGCAAGCTACAAAACTATCACCAACCTTCTCTTCCAACTTGCCCCTCAACACTTGGAATGGACAAATCAATTCTTCCCAATGCCTATACCAAATGTGATCATAAATAATCATTTAGTATCACATTTAAAAGCATGTCCAATCTTAAACCATAAATAAACATCATTCAAACTAAAATTCTAAAGTTAAGGCTAATCTCACTTTAACTTTGGAAAACCATATTAAGCCATTCAAATTGGTGTTTTAGGTTTATTTATATTATTAAAAATATATTTTAACATGTTTAAACTAATTATATTAATTAAATACACACTTGTGTTCAAAACCCTATAATGGCATAACCTTCCTCATTGAAGGTTTTTCATTCCAACTCAATCCAATTATCATTTCAAGCTTATATTCATCACTTTTATCGCTAAAGAACATGCTTTAAACAATAAAACCAATCAATTTACTAACTTTGAGAATGCCCTTTTCCAAAACCCTAAATCAACACTTCATTCCCAAACTCTAATCAAACTTAGCCAAATCCAATATTTAATTTTAAAATACTTATTTATACATCAAAACAACTCATTTAGAATCAATTTGCATAATTAAAATCCATTATTTCACAAACCCTAAAATTTCATAACCCTAAATTCTCTCTCTTCACCAATCTTTACTCAAACTTAACCATTTCTTCAATTCAACCTTAAAATCATTTATTTAATTTATCCAATTAAATTATAATTTATTTAATTTAATTTTTAAAAACTATGAATTTTTAAAAAATTAGGATATTACAGTCGTGGCATTCATTTTGCTGCTGGAACTTTTATTTTTCTTCAATTTTTGATATGACAGACTGAATTGGAATCCCAGGGTCGTGGCCTTGAAGGGCCATGGGTGTGGCTACTGAGTCTTCATTTTTGCTTACGTTTCATCAAATTTGAACCACTATCCATTAAAAACCACGAATCTTGCATTCCTAAGCTAAAATAAGATAATTCTAACCCAAAAAAACAAAATCCATCAAATTCAATTGGAAAATAATTAAAATCATGATTAGAATTATATAAAATATTGATCATAATTTCAATATATCAAAATCCTCCAAACTTAAATTATTGTTTGTCCTCAAGCAGTTTAAAGTTTAGTACTATAGATTCCTTTATATGTTGAGTTTATATGCAAAAATTTAAACAATTAAAACTTCAAAATTTAGGTCTCAATTTAGTTTCATAACTTTACTTACTTCATTTTCACCTTCTTTACTCAAGAAGTTTAATTAATTGCAATCAATTATTAAACTTTAGATAATCAAATATTCTTTTTATGCAAACTTAACCTAGTATCATATGCATGCTTAATTGAGCTTTTTACACTAATGGCCACACTAATTTAAGAGAAATCAGAAGAACTTTGATTGGCTTGTAATGAGGTTTACAAAGGTGAGGGCTAACATAAAGCTTAATTGAAATAGCTTACTTATCTTTTAAAAACCTCACATACCATGTAGCTTTTGTAGAGGATCATTGGATCTTTGTTAATTTCTTAACTCCTTTCTCTCCTCTAGGGGATTTTTGCTTTTGCTTTTGATATATATATATATATATATATGCTGATAGAGTAAAAATTTGATCAAATATTTTATGTAATTTTAACCATAATTTTAATTGTTTTCAAGTGAATTTAATGAATTTTATTTGATTGAGTTATAATTACATTATTTAAGCATGAGAAGACAAGATTAAAGGTTTTGGATGATTAGGGGTGAAAAATCAAAGAAAATGAAGCAAAAACAAAGAAAGAACGAAAGTGCC